>CM077675.1:150242885-152642885 GCA_039707655.1 Elymus sibiricus | reverse complement strand
ACGGAGAGGAGTCCCGAGGAGGCCACAATCCTAGGGGGCGCGCCCCCCTAGGGCGCGCCCCCTGGCTTGTGGGTCCCTCGAGCACCCCCCTGACGTGATTCCAATGCCAAGTATTCCTATAAATCGAGAAACCTCCAGAAAGAAACCTAGATTGGGAGTTCCGCCGCCGCAAGCCTCTGTAGCCATGAAAAACCAATTGGGAGCCCGTTCCTGCACCCTGCCGGAGGGGGAAACCATCACCGGAGGCCATCTTCATCATCCCGGCGGTCTCCATGACGAGGAGGGAGTAGTTCACCCTCGGGGCTGAGGGTATGTACCAGTAGCTATGTGTTTGATCTCTCTCTCTCTCTCGTGTTCTTGAGATGACATGATCTTGATGTACCGCGAGCTTTATTGATATAGATGAATCATATGGAGTTTTCCCTTCTCTATCTTCTTGTGATGAATTGCGTTTTCCCTTTGAAGTTTTCTTATCGGATTGAGTCTTTAAGGATTTGAGAACACTTGATGTATGTCTTGCGATGGGATATCCGTGGTGACAATGGGATGTTCTATTGATCCACTTGATGTATGTTTTGGTGATCAACTTGCGGGTTCCGTGACCTTGGGAATCTATGCATAGGGGTTGGCACATGTTTTCGTCTTGACTCTCCGGTAGAAACTTTGGGGCACTCTTTGAAGTTCTTTGTGTTGGATTGAACATGATGAATCTGAAATTGTGTGATGCATATCGTATAATCAAGCCCATGGGTACTCGTGGTGACATTGGAGTATCTAGGTGACATTAGGGTTTTGGTTGATGTGTATCTTAAGGTGTTATTTTAGTATGAACTCTAGGGCTGTTCGTGACACTTATAGGGATAGCTCATAAGATTGATCGGAAAAGATAACTTTGAGGTGGTTTCGTACCCTACAATAATTTCTTTGTTTGTTCTCCGCTATTTGTGACTTTGGAGTGAACTCTTTGTCGCACGTGAGGGATTTACATATGATTCAACTATGTCAGTATTGTTGAGAGAACTTGCACTAGTGAAAGTATGAACCCTAGGCCTTGTTTGTAAACATTGCAATACCATTTGTGCTCACTTTTATCATTAGTTACCTTGCTGTTTTTATATTTTCAGATTACAAAAACCTATATCTACCATCCATATTGCACTTGTATTACCATCTCTTCGCCGAACTAGTGCACCTATACAATTTACCATTGTATTGGGTGTGTTGGGGACACAAGAGACTCTTTGTTATTTGGTTGCAGGGTTGTTTGAGAGAGACCATCTTCATCCTACGCCTCCCACGGATTGATAAACCTTAGGTCATCCACTTGAGGGAAATTTTCTACTGTCCTACAAAACTCTGCGCTTGGAGGCCCAACACGAGTCTACAAGAAGAAGGTTGCATAGTAGACATGAAGCTCTTTTCTGGCGCCATTGCCGGGGAGGTGAGTGCTTGAAGGTATATCTTTAGATCTTGCAATTGAATCTTTTAGTTTCTTATTTTATCACTAGTTTAGTCTATAAATGAAAACTACAAAAAAATGGAATTGAGGTTGCCTCATATGCTTCATCTTTTCAATGTCTTTCGTGAAAATGATGGAAACAAAAATTGTGCTCAAGTGTTAGAAGAAGAAGAAGTTATTAAAAGGTTTGGCACTAAATCTTTGAGTGATGAGCATGATTGCAATGTTGTTAGTACGAATTCTTTGAATATCCATAGTACTAATGATGATTGCACTAGTCATGATAAAAAGATTTCTTATAAGCATGTCAATTTTTGTGGAGTGCATCGAGTTTGTGAAGACATGCCTAAAAGGGAAGATAGATTTTGTAAGAGGCATAAGTATTTAGAAACTAAATGGTTGCAAGAGAGGCTATATGTTTGTGCTGAAAGACTTAATATTTCTCGCCGTCCTTGTGAACTTTGCAATGAAAGTGGTCATTTTAATTTCCAATGTGAATTATTTCATGATCGAATTGTGTCCAAAATTTGTGATAACCTCATTACCCTTGAGCATCATAATGAACTTAGTCTATTTTTGTGGTATGAGGAAATGAAACATAAAACTAAGGATGTTCCAGATTGGGTTCTCATGAAAATGATTGATTTTGATCTAAATGAAATCTATATGTATTGCATGGTAAATTGCATTGAGAATCCTTATATTGCCAATTACTTAAAGACAAGAAAACAAATAGAAGATGAAGAGAATACTAATGAAGGGGAAGAAGTTTCCCAATATCCTCCTATTTTATCTTATGATGAATCAGGTAACGAGGAGGAGCTTTTTATTCAACCAACCTCTTCAAAAAGAAGCTTGGAGGAATTAAATAAACCCACAGCTAATGTGGTGAAGAAGAAGAAAAGAAGGAAAAGTAAAGGTAAATAGGTATCTCTCCCAAATAATGTTGCTCCCATTATTGTTAGGCCTCATGAGAATGAATCAAAAATAGTTGTGGAAGATGATACACTTGAGGATGATTTCGTTATGCCTATTGCTTGTTGTGATAATTATGATTGGGAAGATAATGATACTTCTTATAATCTTGAAAATATTTATGGTACCAACTTGGAAGATGATGATAATAATTGCTATACTATTGGTGCTATTCATACTATTAATGATGAGAGTGATTATGTTTATGATATACAAAGCCACAAGCTTGGGGATGCTATGTTTGATGAAAATGACATGTTTGAGAATTTATTTGCTGCAATTAATGTTTGTCCCAAGCTTGGGGATGCTATGCTTAATGAAGATGATCTTTTTATTCCCCCTACTTTGAATGATCAAATTTGTTATAAAGATTGCATGCCTCCTACTTATGATGATTATTGTGATGATACTTATGCGATGAAAAAGAGTGATGATTACTATTATGATACTTGTCATAATTATGAATATCCTTTTACTGAATATTACTCTTTTAATGTGGAACCAATTTGTAGTATTCAATTCGTTTATGATACTCCCACTATAAGTCATGAGAAGAAATTTTCTTGTGTGGAGAGTTGTAAAATTTCTATGCTTGTAGATCATGAAAAGAATGCTTTATGTGCAGGTTATATTGTGAAATTACTTCATGATGCTACTAAAAATTATTACGAGAGAGGATCTTATGCTTCTACATATTGCAATAATATCAAGTTTCCTCTCTATGTGTTGAAAGTTTTGAAGTTATGCTTGTTTTGCCTTCCAATGCTAGTTGATTTGTGGCACCCCCACCTGATTACTACTGTAGCGAGACGGTTGCCATGCATACCAGCCCAGGAAATCACTCTGGCATGCGCGTTTACAACAGGTATCATGAACACAGGCATTTCTATTAATGGATATATGAGTCTTACAGGGGATATGTTACAACGGTGATGGCCGCGGAAAGGCTCTATCTAAGGCAGCATGGTCTGGGCGCGGCTCCAATCCACAGGGATCTGCCTAGGTTACTCTTCTAGCCCACGAACGCTCCGTCTCCTCGACGACGGACGACGAATCCTTATGCGAACCTGGCCAAGTTAAAGGCCGCTGAGTACTTTTGAATGTACTCGCAAGCAAACCAAACTAACATATACACCAAGCAAAGCAATCCATGGCATTCAAGCATGCATTTGTTATTAGAGCAATATTAATTATCATGGCATAACAGGATTATCTAGCAAGATAACTACGAAGTAATTACGGTAAAGTAAAGCATATTAAATAAATATTCCATACTCTGAGCATTCTCACGATCCCAATCGGAATCTGATCCAATCCAATCCAAATCATGTGGTCATCTGACCACTCATCTCATAGCCATCCTATGGCTAACATAATCATGTGGTCATCCGACCACTCATCTCATAGCCATCCCATGGCTAACATAATCATGTGGTCATCCGACCACTCATCTCATAGCCATCCCATGGCTAACATAATCATGTGTTCATCCTACCAGTCATCTCATTGCCATCCCATGGCTAACTTATCATATTCCTGACATCATCTGATGTCTGCACCAGATGAGTTCTTCCATCATTACTAACATGGTTACGGGTGACCACCTAGTGAGGTTTGGACGGGCTATCCAATTCCGTGGACGCGGCTATTCGAATAGTTTTTTCACTCTGCAGAGGTTGCGCACTTCACCCACACCATGAAGCACCTGGCCTCGTGATCCCCACTCGGGTGGACCAGCATTGCTTCAACAAAACTTGCCTGACCCGTGACTCTTTCATCTCACCACCGGCACTCATCCTCCCCCGGAGGTCTACCTTGGGTGGCCCCTATGTCCTCATGACACCTGCCACCGTCGTGGCCAAACTAAATTGTCCCAAACGGGGGCTATCTGTCCCAAACGGGGACTCCCGGGTTAACCAATCAACTCAACTGGGCTCACAAGGTTATCACCGCCTACCAGGCCAGGGCAGCACGCGCACATAACCTTCCCTCTTTGGTGGTACCGATAAAAGAGCACGCGATCAGACCAAGTCAAGTCCGTCCCATACCGGCAAATGTGGTTGCACGGGTAAGCCCGGACAGGTGACTCTAGATCAACGGACTAGGTTTAGCTATAGCCAGCTTAGTGGTTCATCACAATAACTTGAGGTAGCAGCAACTAGGCATTTAAATCCATTACTTTGAACTATTATATGAAAGTAATGAAAACAGTAAGTGCAATATAGCAGGAGTTTAATTATTTCTATCACAGGCATAATCAATAAGTAAACACGCAAGAATCACAAAGAGCGATGCTTTAGAGCATATGTCAGATGGTCGGCTTGCCTGGGGGTCGAAGAATACTCCGGGGAGAAGTGCGGAGAGTCCGCGAAAGGGATTCGCTAGAAAGGATTCTCTCTCGGAAGGGGCTGATGGAAGGCAAGGGCAAAATGGTCATTTCCACTGTGTGACCACCTTGTGGAAATGATACCAAAAGAACGGGCTCGATGAGACGAAGATGAGGGCTTTGGAATCACCTGAATCGGAGTTACGGTCGCGGAGATATGAGAGGTGGAAGATCAGGGACCAATCTGGAAAATTTTCTTCACAAACAGGCCCTTGGTGGATAAAACAGAAAACATATTTAAGAGAAATACGTCTTTTGCACAGAGAAGCGCCTTTTCTTCCGCAGCCGCAGTAGAGTACGCTTTCCCAAAGGGAAGGTGCACTTCCGGAATGCCGCCTCCACTTAAACCCGTCGGCGGGGCCGGGGTCAACGCGTGTGCCACTGGCGAGTGGGGCCCGCGGCAAGCGGGGCCCGCCTGGCCAGCGCGTTGCCTTCAACCTCCCGTGCCTGCGCGCGACAGAGGTAGGGGCGGCGCTCGACGGCGATAGCCGGAGCTACCGGCCGTCTCCGGCGGCGCCCGACCTACCTACGGGTTCAGGGCAACGAGGCCGTCCCGTTCTAGGGTGGCGCGGTCGCCGGGGAGCACGGAGTCGGGCAGAGCTTCGACCGCGGCGGACGGTGGCTTCGGTGAGTTCGGGCATGGCGCCACGGCCGTGGTTAGGCGAGGAAGAAGAGAGGCAGGGCTCCGCAGTGACTGGGGGACTCCACCAGAGAGGATAGAAAGGAGGGAGGAGCTCGGAGCCGCGCCAATTTAGGCCGGGGTCGGTGGCGGCCGTGGTAGGCATTGGCGGTGGGGAGCAGCTCCAAAGGAAAATGGAGGGGTCGGGGAGGCAGCTGTGAGAGAGGGGAGGCCGATGGGGGTCTCGGGAGGAAGAGGGGCATGCTATTTATAGCCGGACGACGGGGATGGATAGGCATGGCCGCCGTGTCATGCTTATCGGCGTCCTGGCGCCTCCGGCGAGGTGGCTAGCGCCGGTTGGTGCCGACCTGACTCGCTCAGAGGGATGGGACGTCTCGGGGAGGAAGGAGCCAAGGGGAAATGATGGACCAGGAGAAAGGCACCGACGGTCACGGGGAGCACAGAGCGGCGGCGGGCTCACCGTGGCGTGAGGAAGAAGAAAGAGGAGTGGAGAAGGGGCTAGGGAGGGGCTGGTGGATGCCGCGGAGACGATGGAGACGACCACACGGCCGGGGACTGACCAGAGGTGGCCGGCCATGGGGAAACATTGTGCAGAGCGCCGTTTTGGCCTGCTCTCTGCGTGGTCACCACGGGCACCACGCGTCTAGAGTGCCTATTTGACTCCAGGCCATGTCAAATAGATGCATTAATGTCTCTGGAATTGACCTGCCAAGTTTTGGATGGAAGATGAGGCAAAGACTGACTGATTTGAGCTCACAATGGTCCTGACATGAAAGTGTTTGTGCTGTAGTGTGACCACCACAGTTGTGATCTTGGCCTGATCTTTGGCATGGATTAGCCATCCACTAAGGTGGTCATGATGCCAAGATTTCAGCACAAATGAATCAGTCTAGATGGCACCTCCTTTACAAACTTGCAAACTGGCCAGAAATGGAGATGAGCTTGCTGGGATCAAATGGCTAGATGGCTTTGGCTCAAATTTGGAGGAGGGAAGTTATTTGAATATATGAGGCTACTGTAAAAGTTTCATACCATTTGCATGCACCAAAATGGTACTTCCTTTACAGAGCTTTCAAATGGACAGAAACTTAGGAAATATGCTGGGGAAAAATGGATAGATGAATTGAACTGGTTTTTAGTTTCCATGAGTGATTTAGCAATTTTAATCACCATGAAAATTTTCAGCTCAAATAGATAAAGGAATAGAGCACTTCCTTTGCAACTTGCCCAACTGGAGAGAATTTGCAAATTGATGTTGTGCTCAAAATTTGAACTATGAAACTTGGGATTTTGATGGAGATGGTGAAGATATGGATAGGAGAAGCTCCATAATTTATTTGGGTTTTTTCCTGGCTACCAAAATGGTAGTTGCTTTAGAAAGTGTCCAAAATGCAATATTGGCATTAAATAGGAAAAAGCAATTTCCCCTATTTAATTATGGCCAATATTTTTATGAGAGCTCAGAATGATCACAAAGAATATCTCCACAAGTTTTCATGAACTCTGGAGATGGATAGATATTTACCTGGATTTAATTCCTTTAACTGGCAGAAAAAGGAATTAATTATAAATGAAAAATATTGCAAATGACTTGGCAATATTTTTACATATCCAGGGTTTAAAGATAAAGGATGATCACTGGGAAAAGTTTGGGAGGCAGAAGATCAAAGGAAATTGAGGTTCCTTTGTAACTAGAAGGATCAGGGTTTCCCTTCCGGCAACTCGGAAGGTAGGGTTTCGGAGGCAAAGTCCTGAGATAGATCTTGGGTGGCCAGGTTGGACTGGAGAGGATCTCAAGTTGGATAGGGAAGGGAAGGCTAGATGACCATCTTCACATACCCAAGAGTGAAAGAAATCCGATAACACCGAGAAAAAAAGACAGGAGTCGAATCCCGCAAAGGAAATAAACAGGGAGCGAAAACCAGGCTGTCACAAACCTACCCCCCTTAAGAAAATCTCGTCCTTGAGATTTCCAGGCTTACCTCCCAGGGAAGGGGGACTTACCTGTGTGCGACTTGGATCCATCAGCGGTCTTGTCTTCGTTGGTTCACTGACCTTTTTAACTGCCTCTTTTGTCTCTGCACACGGTTTCCTTGAATCCTTCTCTTTCCTGTCAGGTGTACCTCTTGTCCCGGTAGTTTGTTACTGGATGGGGTAGCGGTTAATACCAACAGACAGCTCGATTTCCAGGGCCTGTAAGTAACTGCTTCGGGTTTTATTGTAATGCTTCGTACCCTGACTGTCGTGGGTAAGACATCCTTTCCTGGTACCAGGCTCTCATGCTAGTATGACTTCGAGCGAGTGGGCTGACTTTCTTTTTGCCATGTCAGAATGCTCAGTCTAGCTGTGGGTTCCATACGGATGTTTTCTTCTGTCTTTGGCATTCCGACCTTGTCCTTAGGTGATCCACAGTTCAAGGAACAACTTGACCAAGCTGTTGCTGCTATATCCCCAACTGAAGTGTCAGGCATGATCACCAAATAATCATAGACATTAATCTCTTATTCTCATGATGTCATGATGTCTATGAGCAGTTGATGCTGATGTGCTTTGTGCCATTCTATCCGAATGTCTTGTTTCAAACTCCGTTGCTCGTGGAGATGGCTCTGTCATGTATAGCCTCTGTAGTCCTTGCTATGACCACTGAGCTGAGCATTGTATCACTATCATCCGGTGTATCTTTCGTAGCATAGCCTCTTGTTTTGGTTGACGGCCCGTCTTTGGGATGACTATGGCATGCTGGCTGCATTGTTGTGGCCTTATATGCAAGAGCCTGGCAAGGATTGATAATACCTCTCTGTCTGTGAAGCTGTATTTTGCTAAACGTCATGGAGGTTGTTTGTTCACCACTTCTATGTTCTTGACGGTTCCTTTGATGGACCTGTAATGTCCTGCCAATACAGCTCCTTGATTGTTTTCCTGGCTTGTCGGGCTTGTTCTCACAACTTACTCTTGCATACCTCGTAGGGTTTGCTGTGCTCATATCCTTCCTTGAAGTATGGGGCCAATGTTTCTCTGAACACATTCATTCCCGACGAGTGGCTCGCATGAACTGATCCACTGGACTGCATGCTCACAACATATGCAGGTGTAGGATAAACCCTTTCACTGAGTTCTGGGGCAAATGTGTGTACCGACTAGTTCTTGTTTTTGACACGCTTGTTGTGGCACGATGGTGTGTTGAAGAGGGCTGAATTCCTTATGCTCGAGGCTTCTGCCAAGGTAGCGTGCTGAATAGGCTGGGTATCATACCTCAGGAGTTTTTCCGTCATGTGTCTCGCTGAGGAAGGTCGGGGGCCTTATGCCCGAAGCTTTCCGCGGTAGCACGCTGTGGAGGATGGGGGTACCGTATCCCAGAAGGTTTTCTCACCAAGTGTCATACCGAGGAAGGTTGGTAGTCCGGTATCGCAAGCCCCTTCTGATGTCTTGCGGAGGAAGGCGGGGTTCCTTATACCAGAAGTCTTGTGTACACAATCGGATCTATGGCCGATTCTGGCTTCCTTCCGAAGTATCCGGAATTTTACTCATAGCGGAGCCAAACTTGGTATAGGCCCTACCTTGACTGAAGATATTCCGATGGTCATGCACATCGCTTGTCCTTCTGCGGGTCTGATCGTTGTTGATGTAAAGGTTGCATGACTGATGCGGACCTCATGTTGACAATTAATTCGGAATACCATCTGTTGCCGGTAATAAGCAGTTGACGGATAATTCCATTTGGTTCAGCCGAGCTTCCAGGCATGTGAGGTTCTCATTGATTCTGGCAACCGCGAACTTATCCATATTCCTTGCAGACCTTGTTCACAATGCCCAGAAAACTTTGTATTTGTACTGGTGGACTCCCAGATATGATTTGAAATTCGTGCCAACGTACCGGAGTTTTGGTGTTGCTCTCGGTACCTTCACATTCTTTAAATATGCCTTTTGTGGGTAATAGCTAATTCTTGGGTCCATTGAGGAAAGATTCAGTTCACCTTGTTGACTGAAATAATCCTTGTATTGCGAACGGAGTAATTTTCCCTTACTGATGTTCATTATTGTCAACTTATCTGGCTACCCCTCAGGTGTGATCTGTTCTGAGGCCAATTCTCTCAGGTATAGTCTGGCCTTGTCTGTTGCACATGGATTCTGCTTCTGACCCATTCTTCATTCTTGACAGATCCGGTGGTAATGTTATGAATATCAGATAGTTGGCTGGACAGGACTCTTGCTGAATTGGGATTATTGGGTATTATCCCAGTTGCATGCTGATCTTCTTAGGCAACCCTTGCGGATGGATCCAGTCGGAGTAGAGAAACGGGATCGACAAGAGAAACAAGAACCGCGAAAAACCAAAAAAACAAATAAAGCTCAAAAATTTTGCGGACCTTATACACATGGCCAAAGATTCACTAGTATAACTATTATAGCGCACTCGATGTACCTCTAAGGATTTAGAAGCGAAACCACACAATGCTCCTGGTAGCACTGGTGTCAAGCTCCTACTACTTCCTTAGGGAGCATCACACTCGACGCAGGACCATAGCCAAAGTGGCTTAGTCAACGTTCCTAAGGTTGTCGAGGAGAGATAGAGTCTATAAGCATTTCCCAAAGGAAACTAGAGTTAAGAAGAGAAATGCCATGGCTAGCAAGCAGGGTAAGGATATCTGGTTTACCTAGGGGTTTCAGGGCTCACGGGTCGTTGCCGGGTGCGAGCATTTCACACCGGAGGCAAAGGCCACGAGAGTTGGGGTCTGATGGAGCCGAAAACCTATGGGGTTGCCTTGTGATCAATAGTAGCCGTGCCAGGTGGCAAAGATGGCTGAAATCCATCTGGGCTTTCTACTGAGCACAAGACAATGAAGTCCGGCTAGGGTAAACTATAGTCAGCCTGGCTGCTCTGATACCATTCGTTGTGGTACCCCCGCCTGATTACTACTGTAGCCAGACGGTTGCCACACATACCAGCCCAGGAAATCACTCTAGCATGCGCGTCTACAACAGGTATCATGAACACATGCATTTCTATTAATGGATATATGAGTCTTACAGGGGATATGTTACAACGGTGATGGCCGCGGAAAGGCTCTATCTAAGGCAGCATGGTCTGGGTGCGGCTCCAATCCACAGGGATCTGACTAGGTTACTCTTCAAGCCCGTGAACGCTCTGGCTCCTCGATGACGGACGACGAATCCTTATGTGAACCTGGCCACGTTAAAGGCCGCTGAGTACTTTTGAATGTACTCGCAAGCAAACCAAACTAACATATACACCAAGCAAAGCAATCCATGGCATTCAAGCATGCATTTGTTATTAGAGCAATATTAATTATCATGGCATAACAGGATTATCTAGCAAGATAACTACCGAAGTAATTACGGTAAAGTAAAGCATATTAAATAAATATTCCATACTCTGAGCATTCTCACGATCCCAATCGGAATCTGATCCAATCCAATCCAAATCATGTGGTCATCCGACCACTCATCTCATAGCCATCCCATGGCTAACATAATCATGTGGTCATCCGACCACTCATCTCATAGCCATCCCATGGCTAACATAATCATGTGGTCATCCGACCACTCATCTCATAGCCATCCCATGGCTAACATAATCATGTGGTCATCCGACCACTCATCTCATAGCCATCCCATGGCTAACATATCATATTCCTGACATCATCTAATGTCTGCACCAGACGAGTTCTTCCATCATTACTAACATGGTTACGGTTGACCACCTACTGAGGTCTGGACGGGCTGTCCAATTCCGTGGACGCGGCTATTCGAATAGATTTTTCACTCTGCAGAGGTTGCGCAGTTTACCCACACCATGAAGCACCTGCCTCGTGATCCCCACTCGGGTGGACCAGCATTGCTTCAACCAAACCTGCCTGACCCGTGACTCTTTCATCGTACCACTGGCACTCATCCTCCCCCGGAGGTCTGCCTTGGGTGGCCCCTGTGTCCTCATGACACCTGCCACCATCGTGGCCAAACTAAATAGTCCCAAACGGGGGCTATCTGACTCCCGGGTTAACAATCAACTCAACTGGGCTCACAAGGTTATCGCCGCCTACCGGGCCAGGGCAGCACGCGCGCATAACCTTCCCTCTTTGGTGGTACCGATAAAAGAGCACGCGATCAGACCAAGTCAAGGCCTTCCCATACCGGCAAATGTGGTTGCACGGGTAAGCCCGGACAGGTGACACTAGATCAACCGACTAGGTTTAGCTTTAGCCAGCTTAGTAGTTCATCACAATAACTTGAGGTAGCAGCAACTAGGCATTTAAATCCATTACTTTGAACTATTATATGAAAGTAATGAAAACAGTAAGTGCAATATAGGAGTTTAATTATTTCTATCACATGCATAATCAATAAGTAAACACGCAAGAATAACAAAGAGCGATGCTTTAGAGCATATGTCAGATGGTCGGCTTGCCTGGGGGTCGAAGAATACTCCGGGGAGAGGTGCGGAGAGCCCGCGGAAGGGATTCGCCGGAAAGGATTCTCTCTCGGAAGGGGCTGATGGAAGGCAAGGGCAAAATGGTCATTTCCACTGTGTGACCACCTTGTGGAAATGATACCAAAAGAACGGGCTTGACGAGACGAAGATGAGGGCTTTGGAATCACCTGAATCGGAGTTACGGTCGCGGAGATATGAGAGGTGGAAGATCAGGGACCAATCTGCAAAATTTTCTTCACAAACAGGCCCTTGGTGGATAAAACAGAAAACGTATTTAAGAGAAATACTTCTTTTGCACAGAGAAGCGCCTTTTCTTCCGCAGCCGCAGCAGAGTACGCTTTCCCAAAGGGAAGACGCACTTCCGGAATGCCGCCTCCACATAAACCCGTCGGCGGGGCCGGGGTCAACACGTGTGCCACTGGCGAGTGGGGCCCGCGGCAGGCGGGGCCCGCCTGGGCAGCGCGTTGCCTTCAACCACCCGTGCCTGCGCGCGACAGAGGCAGGGGCGGCGTTCGACGGCGATAGCCGGAGCTATCGGCCGTCTCCGGCGGCGCCCGACCTACCTACGGGTTCAGGGCGATGAGGCCGTCCCGCTCTAGGGTGGCGCGGTCGCCAGGGAGCATGGAGTCGGGCAGGGCTTCGACCGCGGCGGACGGTGGCTCCGGTGAGTTCGGGCATGGCGCCACGGCCGTGGTTAGGCGAGGAAGAAGATAGGCAGGGCTCCGTAGTGACTGGGAGACTCCACCAGAGAGGATAGAAAGGAGGGAGGAGCTCGGAGCCGCGCCAATTTAGGCCGGGGTTGGCGGCGGCCGTGGTAGCCATTGGCGGCGGGGAGCAGCTCCAGAGGAAAATGGAGGGGTCGGGGAGGCAGCTGGGAGAGAGGGGAGGCCGATGGGGTTCTCGGGAGGAAGAGGGGCAGCCTATTTATAGCCGGACGACGGGGATGGATAGGCATGGCCGTCGTGGAATGCTTATCGGCGTCCTGGCGCCTCTGGCGAGGTGGCTAGCGCCAGTTAGTGCCGACATGACTCGCTCAGAGGGAGGGGACGTCTCGGGGAGGAAGGAGCCAAGGGGAAAGGATGGACCAGGAGGAAGGCGACGACGGTCACGAGGAGCACAGAGCGGCGGCGGGCTCACCGTGGCGTGAGGAAGAAGAAAGAGGAGTGGAGAAGGGTCTAGGGAGGGGCAGGTGGATGCCGCGGAGACGATGGACACGACCACACGGCCGGGGACTGACCAGAGGTGGCCGACCATGGGGAAACATTGCGCAGAGCGCCATTTTGGCCTGCTCTCTGCGTGGTCACCACGGGCACCACGCGTCCAGAGTGCCTATTTGACTCCAGGCCATGTCAAATAGATGCATTAATGTCTCTGGAGTTGACCAGCCAAGTTTTGGTTGGAAGAGGAGGCAAAGACTGACTGATTTGAGCTCACAATGGTCCTGACATGAAAGTGTTTGTGCTGTAGTGTGACCACCACAGTTGTGATCTTGGCCTTATCTTTGGCATGGATTAGCCATCCACTAAGGTGGTCATGATGCCAAGATTTTAGCACAAATGAATCAGTCTAGATGGTACCTCCTTTGCACACTTGCAAACTGGCCAGAAATTGAGATGAGCTTGCTGGGATCAAATGGCTAGATGGCTTTGGCTCAAATTTGGAGGAGGGAAGTTATTTGAATATATGAGGCTACTGTAAAAGTTTCATACCATTTGCATGCACCAAAATGGTACTTCCTTTACAGAGCTTTCAAATGGACAGAAACTTAGGAAAATTGCTGGGGGAAAATGGCTAGATGAATTGAGCTGCTTTTTAGTTTCCATGAGTGATTTAGCAATTTTAATCACCATGAAAATTTTCAGCTCAAATAGATAAAGGAATAGAGCACTTCCTTTGCAACTTGCCCAACTGGACAGAATTTGCAAATTGATGTTGTGCTCAAAATTTGAACTATGAAACTTGGGATTTTGATGGAGATGGGGAAGATATGGACAGGAGAAGTTCCATAATTTATTTGGGTTTTTTCCTGGCTACCAAAATGGTAGTTCCTTTAGAAAGTGCCCAAAATGCAATATTGGCATTAAATAGGAAAAAGCAATTTCCCCTATTTAATTATGGCCAATATTTTTATGGGAGCTCAGAATGATCACAAAGAATATCTCCACAAGTTTTCATGAACTCTGGAGATGGATAGATATTTTCCTGGATTTAATTCCTTTAACTGGCAGAAAAAGGAATTAATTATAAATGAAAAATATTGCAAATTACTTGGCAATATTTTTACATATCCAAGGTTTAAAGATAAAGGATGATCACTGGGAAAAGTTTGGGAGGCAGAAGATCAAAGGAAATTGAGGTTCCTTTGTAACTGGAAGGATCAGGGTTTCCCTTCCGGCAACTCGGAAGGTAGGGTTTCGGAGGCAAAGTCCTGAGATAGATCTTGGGTGGCCAGGTTGGACTGGAGAGGATCTCAAGTTGGATAGGGAAGGCAAGGCTAGATGACCATCTTCACATACCCAAGAGTGAAAGAAATCCGATAACACCGAGAAAAAAAGACAGGAGTCGAATCCCGCAAAGGAAATAAACAGGGAGCGAAAACCAGGTCGTCACATGATTCTTGCTCCCATAAATTGTTTGCTCACAAAATCCCTATGCATAGGAAGTGGGTTAGGCTTAAATGTGCTTGTCATGAGATTCATGATGCTCTCTTGCATGTTTCAATTACTATTCTTATGTGAGCATCACTGAAATCATCATGCCTAGCTAAAAGGCATTAAAGAAAAGCGCTTGTTGGGAGACAGCCCAACACTTTTCCTTTCTGTTTTATGTGTTCACATGATTAATCTACTGTAGTAATCATGTTTTGTGCCTTTTATTTCAATAAAGTGCCAAGTAAAGCCTTTGGGATGACTCACAAGATGAGTAGAATTGACGCTGAACGAAAACAGAAACTTTTGACTCCAGTACAGGAATTTTCATTTTTTACTGGATCGTGATAATGATCTGAAATTTTTACACAGTATTCACATACAAATGTTTCTGGTTGTCCTAATTTTTCAGAATTTTTAGAGACAGAGAAGTATGGTTACACTAGAGATATTCACAGACTGTTCTGTTTTTGTCAGATTCTGTTTTGCATGCATAGTTTGCTTGTTTTAGTGTTTCCATAGCTTATATTTAGTGGTATAAATTATGGTAATGGTATAATACAGTAGGTATTATGTGATAACAATTATGAATCTTGTCTTGACAGTACCTAAGTGAATGATCTATCTTTATTATATTAACCCATCTCACGAAGTTCCGTTAAGTTTTGTGTGATTGAAGCTTTCAAGTTTTGGGTGAGACACCGATATGAGGAGAATAAGGAGTGACAAGAACTTAAGATTGGGGATGCCCAAGGCACGCCCAAGGTGATATCCAAGGAATACTCAAGCGCCTAAGCTTGGGGATGCCCCGGAAGGCATCCCCTCTTTCGTCTTCAACACTATCGGTATATCTTACTTGGAGCTATATTTTTATTCGTCACATAATATGAGTTTTGCTTGGATCGTCATTATATTTTGTTATTTTCTGTTAGGTGTTATTTATAATCTTGTTTTCAATAAAAAGGTTCCAAGAATTGCATTAGGATGCTTGCATTGCATGTTTTGATATGTGCTGTGTAAAAACAGAAACTTTGGCTGTAGTATTTGAATTTTCATATTTTACTGGAACGTGGAAAGTTTCTGAAAGTTTTACACAGTATTGTTATATAAATTATTTAGTATGTCCTAAATTTTCATAATTTTTTGAGTTAAATAAGTACACTGTTTTCATAAATTTCTACAGACTGTTCTGTTTGGACAGATTGCTGTCATAGTTTCGTTATCTACTTATCCTATAGTTTCCATAGCCTATATTGGTAGATATAAATTGTGGAAATGATAGTATACAGTACCTAATGTTTGAAAATTATTATGCAACTTGTCTTGGCAGTACATAAAGAGTTGATTTATTATTATGTGTACTAACCTATCTCACGAGTTCTTTTCAAGTTTTGTGTGGAAGATGTTTTTGAGAATAGGTGAAACCATGATATGAGAGGATTGAACGAGATACAAAAGCTCAAGCTTGGGGATGCCCAAGGCACCCCAAGTAAATATTTCAGAAGTCTCAAGCATCTAAGCTTGGGGATGCAACGCATCCCACCTCTCTTCATCAACAATTATCGGTTAGCCTATGTTGAGCCTAATTTTTTATTCGTTCACATGATGCGTGCTATTCTTGGAGTGCTATTTTTCTTTTGCTTGCTGTTTAATAAAATGCTTAAGATCTGAAATTCTTAGATGAGAGAGTCCTCACATAGCGACTTAATCGTTTGACTACTCATTGATCTTCACTTATATCTTTTGAGAGTAGCTTGTCATTTCCTCTCATGCTTCACTTATATATTTTTGAGAGATGAAATCTTTATGCTCTTGTACTTCACTTAAATTTGTTTGAGCTTGCCAAAAAGCAATGGCAATATATGAAACTAGTCCCAAAATGATAGATATCCAAGAAGGATATAATAAAAACTTTCATGAAGATCATGGGACAAATTAAACTCGATTCCTTGTAATAGTTTTGAAACATGATGATAGTAATATGTGAGTCATGTTAGTGAGTAATTATGCTTTAGTAGGAATATTGGTGTTAAGGTTTGTGATTCTCTATGCATGCACAAAAGTCAATAGTTATGCAATGAAGTTACATCCTACTTGTGGTTCATTATTCGGTGTTAGTTATGTTCAATGCTCACTTATGTGAATTTTTGTTTCTTGGTTTGGTTGCTCCCCAATCTATTTGCTAGCCTCCATTTGTACTAAGTAGAAATACTACTTGTGCATCTAAAATCCTTAAACCAAGTTTTGCCTTATGAGTCCACCATACCTACCTATATGCGGTATTTCCATGCCGTTCCAAATTTGTATGTGCCATCTCTAAATCTTCAAAATAAATTTTCTCTTTTGTGTGCCCGTACCGCTCATGAAACGGCGGGGAGTATCCAATATTTTTCCATGCTAGGTGGGTTATTCTCACGATATGTGTTGATTCACTATCATTCACGAGAAAGCGGATGGTATTCGGGATGCCCAGTTCCATGCTCAAAAATCAAATCAAAATATAATGAAACAAAACTCCCCCAGGATTGTTGTTTGTATGGACGGTACCCGTGGATTCGGCTCACCGTGGAGTGTGATTGATTGGTGGAGGGGGAGTAAAACCTTTACCATTCTGTTTGGGAACCGCCTATAATGTATCTAGCATGGAAAGTATTGTGAGCTACTTTGTTGTTTTCGTTGACAGGAAAAGCATGCCACTCAAAATATTTTTGTCTCTCAATTTAAACCTTGAGCTCTGGCACCCCTACAAATCCCTACTTCCCTCTGCGAAGGGCCTATCTATTTACTTTATGCAATTTTTATTTTGCTTTGAGTCTCCATCTTCTCTTATAAGCACCAACTAGGGGGCACTATGATCGTACTTGAGCATTGGGCATAGCTAATATTTGAGTGTGTTTCATGAATGGATCAATGATTGAGCATGATGGGCTAGGGATAACTTTATTTAGTGTTGATATTTTGAAAGACATGGTTGCTTGTTGACATGCTTGAGTATTGAAGTCATTATGTTAAAACTAGACTATTGCTTTGAATCATTTACAAGTCCAAATGTCCATGCTATACAAAGAAGAAAAGAATATGATGAGAATGTTAGGTAGCATTCACACTTCATAAATTATTTCTTTTATCATTTACCTACTCGAGAACGAGCAGGAATTAAGCTTCGGGATGCCGATACGTCTCCAACGTATCTATAATTTATGAAGTATTCATGCCATGTTTACAATAATTTTATATGATTTTGGTATGATTTGATGAGAACTAACCCGGACTGACGCTGTTTTCAGCAGAGCTACCGTGGTGTTGTTTTTGTGCAGAAATAAAAGTTCTCAGAATGGGCTGAAAATTTACGGATAATATTTTGGGAAAATATAAAAAATACTGGAGCAAAATTATACCGGAGAGGAGTCCCGAGGAGGCCACAAGCCTAGGGGGCGCGCCCCCCGGGCTTGTGGGTCCCTCAAGCACCCCCCTGACGTGATTCCAATGCCAAGTATTCTTATAAATTGAGAAACCTCCAGAAAGAAACCTAGATCGGGAGTTCCGCCGCCGCAAGCCTCTGTAGCCACGAAAAACCAACCGGGAGCCCGTTCCGGCACCCTGCCGGAGGGGGAAACCATCACCGGAGGCCATCTTCATCATCCCGATGGTCTCCATGACGAAGAGGGAGTAGTTCACCCTCGGGGCTGAGGGTATGTACCAATAGCTATGTGTTTGATCTCTCTCTCTCGTGTTCTTGAGATGACACGATTTTGATGTACCGCGAGCTTTATTGATATAGATGAATCATATGGAGTTTTCCCCTCTCTATCTTCTTGTGATGAATTGAGTTTTCCCTTTGAAGTTTTCTTATCGGATTGAGTCTTTAAGGATTTGAGAACACTTGATGTATGTCTTGCGATGGGATATCCGTGGTGATAATGGGATGTTCTATTGATCCACTTGATGTATGTTTTGGTGTTCAACTTGCGGGTTCCGTGACCTTGGGAATCTATGCATAGGGGTTGGCACATGTTTTCCTCTTGACTCTCCGGTAGAAACTTTGGGGCACTCTTTGAAGTTCTTTGTGTTGGATTGAACATGATGAATCTGAAATTGTGTGATGCATATCGTATAATCAAGCCCATGGGTACTCGTGGTGACATTGGAGTATCTAGGTGACATTAGGGTTTTGGTTGATGTGTATCTTAAGGTGTTATTTTAGTATGAACTCTAGGGCTGTTCGTGACACTTATAGGGATAGCTCATAAGATTGATCGGAAAAGATAACTTTGAGGTGGTTTCGTACCCTACAATAATTTCTTCGTTTGTTCTCCGCTATTTGTGACTTTGGAGTGAACTCTTTGTCGCACGTGAGGGATTTACATATGATTCAACTATGTCAGTATTGTTGAGAGAACTTGCACTAGTGAAAGTATGAACCCTAGCCCTTGTTTGTAAGCATTGCAATACTGTTTGTGCTCACTTTTATCATTAGTTACCTTGCTGTTTTTATATTTTTAGATTACAAAAACCTATATCTACCATCCATATTGCACTTGTATCACCATCTCTTCGCCGAACTAGTGCACCTATACAATTTACCATTGTATTGGGTGTGTTGGGGACACAAGAGACCCTTTGTTATTTGGTTGCAGGGTTGTTTGAGAGAGACCATCTTCATCCTACGCCTCCCACGGATTGATAAACCTTAGGTCATCCACTTGAGGGAAATTTGCTACTGTCCTACAAAACTCTGTGCTTGGAGGCCCAACACGAGTCTACAAAAAGAAGGTTGCGTAGTAGACATCACACCCTCCGAGCGGCAAGGAGGCAGCATCGCAGCACCGTCCCCTGCTCCCACCACGGCGCCGACCTCCCGCACGCGCCGCGGACCAGCGTGGGTACCGGCTGCACTGCCCATGGTGCGCAGACTGCTGTGTTACCACCCCGACGACGACAACTCCGAAGACTAGCTTAGCCACGTCGCCGAGCCCACTGACGCTGCT
This sequence comes from Elymus sibiricus, assembly GCA_039707655.1. Classification (NCBI taxonomy): domain Eukaryota; kingdom Viridiplantae; phylum Streptophyta; class Magnoliopsida; order Poales; family Poaceae; genus Elymus; species Elymus sibiricus. The sequence goes on along the minus strand of CM077675.1, from coordinate 152,623,338 downwards.
AGTGAATCCCCGAGGCCTACCCGCACACTCTGCCACTCACCCTTCCAGGCTGAAGACGTGGCTCGCGGCGCACCACCTCCTCCTTCCGCACGAATGGCCGACCGCAAGCCCATGTGCGAGGCACGATGTCAATAACCACCACGTGGGGCACCGGCGCGCGCGCAGGACGAGACGGGCTGCCAGATGATACCACAGCCGCAGTGCAGAGCGCGCGTGCTTCCCCCGGAGTTCAACCCAGCGAACGGGTGCGCTAAGGCCGAAGTAGGCCGCACCTCCCTCCGCGTTCTCCCGGATGTGGGCCACGAGGACCGAAAGGCCGAGGTCAAGGAGGCAAAGCGCAAGGGCCCCACCGTGCTAGCAGCTGCGCCCAGCGCGAAGCGTGGGCGCGGCGCTGAAGAACCCCTCAGGAGCAACCGCCCGTTCTACGTCTTCCACTACACCAACACCCACGACACCAACTACTGCATGGAGCTCAGGGAGCTCCGCGACGAGCGCTTTGGCCGCCACCCCGAGCGCAGCAACCACGGCAGTGACCGTGGGGAGGGCCGCATCGGGAGTCACTGGGACAACCGCAACGAACGGCGAGACTGGCAAGACCAACCTCGTGAGGATTGCCGGCGCGGTGAGCCTCGTGGCGAACCTCGGTGCGATCACCCTCGGGAGGCCCGTCCTCGGGGCAGGGCCGGCCTCCCTCCGCTGCCACTGCTACCAAGGAAGAACGACCGACGACAGGACAATGGGGTTGGGGGTTCCAAGAGCCCCGCACGATCGCTTGCGTCCTGAGCGGCGCGCATGCCCCAGCCCCCAACAATGCCTTCACGTAGCTCCTGCCCAAGAACCGCCTGGGGGCTGGAGCCCACGCCGCTGGCGCCGCAAGCCCCGCGCCTGCTGCTGGGGCGCCTTCCCTCTCTGCATAGGAGGGAGCGTCCGACACCTCCCTTAGGACGGGCTCAGGGGCTCCCGCCCGGAGAGCTCTTGACCAGACCGGCGCAACGGAGGAGTAGCCCGGACACCGCTTGGAGGCATGCTTCTGTGCGCGACTCCGCAAGCAGGAAGCAAGGCACGGGGCGCCAGGAGTATGAGGGTCCGGTGCTCACATGGGCAATGCGCAGCGGAGGACACAGGATGCGTGTGCCTTGTGAGGCGCCGGGGCACCACGGGTCCTCAAAGCGTAAGGGAGCCGGTTGAACCCCCCGCACGCGGCCGTCAGGTTATTCCAAGGGTCATTCCTGCTAGACAGTTCTCTGTATTTTGTATCGTCCCGAGCAAGAGTTTTTTTGAATACATAACGAATCTGGCTAACCCCCACTCGAGATGGTATCATTTGTCTAAGCCTCAGGCTCTGGCGCGTCGTCACTACCGGGGGCAGGCGTGCCCTCACGACCGCCCCGTGATGGTTCCACATGGGGACCGGGCACGACGTCTGCGTAGGACTTGTCCTCGCAGTGAATCGTTGAAAAATCTAAGCACTCGGGCTCTGATCCACAGGATGGCCACCCGTGCGGTTCATCTACCTTAGTGCCGCGCCCCCTCAGTGAATCATTGCGGGCGGAGGAACGAAAAGTTGGCATGGCTCGCGATGCCATGGAGCAGGCAACAATGCATCTCATGCAGATGTGGCCTTACGGACACGCGGGGCATGCCACGGCGCTCATGTTTGGGCCATAGGGGCACGCAATCGGTGGACAACGCCTCTCATGCAGACGTGCCCTTACGGACACGCGGGGCGTGCCACAATGCTCATGTTTAGGCCGTAGGGGCACGCAATTGGCGATCATCGCCTCTCCAGCGGACGTGCCCTTACGGACACGGGGGGCGTGCACGGCGCTCACGTCTGGGCCGTTGGGGCACGCAACCGCATCCCTGTGGCCGCACGGTGTATGACGGCGCTCGTACACGGGCCACAGGAGCGAAGCGCCAACTTGCGCGCTCCCGCACCAAAATGTGCGGCAGCATCTGAAGACAGGGTTAGGAGCTCCTGAGCCTTGTGCCTGGGGTATCCACCCAATTAACGCCGCTGTGACACTCTCACGTAATAATGAGTTAGGGGCTGTACACGCTCCGGACCCCCCAAAGTGGAAGCCCACGACGAGGCGCGTCGTGGCCGCAGAGGGAAGGGGTCCCGCCCATGCCCAAGTGGAGGACCCCATGCTCCGTGCTGGGGAGAAGACAAAACGCGTACGGGGGTTGCTCCCCTGGTCTAATATAGTGTCCGTGACTGGGCCGTCTCGATGACACTGGAAGTTCAGAGACCGAGTTCCGGCTCGTGAGCGTATCGCACGCATAGTGCCCCCACCAGGGTCTTGAGGCCCACCTTTCTCGCATAATGCCTAAACGCAGGCGGGGACGCCCAAATGCGGGAGGGCGTGCGCTTAACACTTGGGACAGGATAATTTCCTTGCAGGACCCTCCTTTGTAGGCCTTGCCCGCAACACCCTTCCTGGGGCGAGTTGCCCAAATACCCAAGACAGGCCCCCAAGTGCCGCGCCTCAAGGGCCCTCGCGACACCGGCGCTCGAGCATGAAAGACACAACCCCCCTCACCGCACTCACGGACTGGCACGTATGCTACTGGAAAGGAAAGACAACGCAGATGGGGGAGAATTGGGCTCTCACGATGCCGCCCCTGTGAGCCCGACGCAGGCGCCACCCAGGATTCACGAGCAAGGCCATCGAGGGGCATCAGCCTCGCGAGAATCGAGCGAGCGACCGCCCTTGAAGGCCACGCGACGCACCCGAAGGCCCCCCCCCCTCCTGAGGAATGTTCAAGGTGAGACAACAGCCCAGTGAGGCGGTTACAGGCATAAGGAAGAGCACGGGGGCTGCCGCCCCATGGCCTCCACCGCACGCTAGAAGCAAGGACCTCCGGAGCCGTCATCGTAGACCTCCGCCAGCAAGGGCGTAGGAGGCGCGTGAGGAAAACAGGAAACCACGCGAAGGAAACAAGGAAGCTTAAAGCACGACATGCAACAACTACCCAAAAGCAAAGGTATCAGACAATGCATAACGCCTCACAGGGGCCAAATAGTTCATGGTGCAACAGGGATAAAAGAGAAGGAGCTCAAGCGGAGGAGGCGCTGCCCCCGTCGCGGCCCATGGAGGATTCATCGCTGGAGCTGCCGCCCCCTCGAACGACGCCACCGGGGCAAACCGCTCGATCATGGACTCCACGGGCACTGGCTCCATCACGCGGGAGAGGTCAAACGCGGGGGCATGGCGGTGCAGGTTGGAGAGGACGCCCGTCAGCGCATTGTCCAGGAGGTCGCGCGCGCTGGACTCGACATCTTCATCCACCCGGGAGACGCCGGACTCAAGCGCCTCCACCACCTTCTGGAAGAAGGTGAGGTAGCCCCTGTCGCCGTGCGCGCACGGCAACGCGGGGGCTTCCCTGACGAATCAGCGGACCGCGCTGTCTGCGCGGTGGGTGATCTCCAAATACTGTTTGGCGCGCTGTTCCTCCATCATCTTCGCGTGCGCCGCGTCGTCCTTGGCCGCCTGGACGGCGTTGGCGGCCTCCTCAACTTGGGCCTGGAGGGATGCCAGCTCCGCCTTGGCATCCTCCTCGCCCCGCAGCGTGGCTTGAAGGGTGCCCTCGGCGCTCAACAGCTGGGCCCTGAGGGCGCCCGCCTCGCCCTGGAGCGTATCGAGCATGCGCCTCTTGGGTGCGGGCGCCCTAAGGAAGATCGGCAGTCAGGCCCGGCAAGTCAGACACGACGAAGAAGAAAAACAGAGGCGATGGCACATTTACTCGTCAGTGGCGGCCCAGCGCCGGCGCACCTGGACCGGCCTCGAAGGTTGGCCTCCGCCGCCCTCCTGGGTCGGTCACGGCACTAAGGGCCCCGCTCGCGCTCCGGCACCGTCAGCGCTTCCCTTGGACGACATCGGAAGGAGGAACGACAGAGAAGGCGGTTTTCCGACGAAGGAGAACGGGCGGCAATGGAAGGAGGCAAGCAGGAAGCAAGCAAGGATGGAACTTCCCCTTGGGTGAGGCGGATTTATAGCCATAACCACAATCCCCGAGGCGTCATGGGGAGCGGAGGAGACGTGGCCTCCTTGGGCGCCACGTGCCATACTTGGCTCGTGGGCGGCTCTGCCTCACGTCGCCTCAGCTCCACTGACGGGTCACTTCGGCGTGGGCCCGGGGTGACAAGAGAGCAGGAAGGGGGCGCCAGTCGAGGAAGAGCAATGATGATCCACACAGTGCACAGGCAACGAACCGACATGACTCGGGGCTGCTCCCAAGGCCTGGCAGAGGAGGGGGAGTCTAGAGGCCTGCGAGGCGCCACGCGCTGGTCCCGCAGGCGATTGGTGGCCCGCGGCGCTTCGCCCTTCGGTCCTTGCCTTCGTCTCAAAGCCAAGGTTGGCCCGCCTTGGGCCCCGGGGCTACTGTCGGCGTTTTGGGAACGGGGGTACCCACAACTTCCTGCCAGCGGCCCAGTGCATGGCCCACCATGAAGGCCTGGTACGGCCCTGCAACGAGCCCCCAAGTCAAGGCCCTCGCGAGGAGGACAGCTCCAAGACCTCCGAAGGAGCGGCACCCCTTCAGGCCGCCTCCTGAGGAGCGGAAATTCCTATGCAAGTACCCGGCCTCGTGAGGCCGGCACAACGTGGGATCTGACGACCAAGCCAGGGGGGCACCAGCGGGCGTAAGGGAGGACAGTTTCCTCTTTGGTGCAAAGGAGACAGGGACGTACGCAGGTTCCCAAGGAACCCCCCAAAAGGTTTCCTTCTCGGTGCAAGAGGACCAAGACCACGAGCTCGGCAGGACAGATGTCACCGCCGAGCCCACCACTGCGGCACACCCGGAAGATTTGCAGGCGAAGACCAACTTTCGTCAAGATAGGGTGTACAACTTGTCCCCTTTCAAATTTGGCCGTTGTGGGATCCATTCCTGCCTATTCGACAGGGGAAGAGGACCGTGGCCCCTATAAATAGGGACGAGCTCCCATGGTCGAGGAGAGGTCGAACCAGGTCGAGTTCATCACCATCAAGAGACCTCGTGAGGCCACCCAGCCACTGTACTAGTTCATCCACAGCCTCCTCGAGAGGCCAATCCACCACAAAGCAGGAGTAGGGTTTTACACCGCAAGGTGGCCCGAACCTAGGTAAATCGCCGAGTCCATCTTATTCCTCGCTCGCACTTCTTCGACACAGCTAGGCCGTAGGGTGACATGTTGAGACCTTGAGCCGGTTGAGATCTTCGCACATGCTTCAGTGCTCGAACCTTGTTGGGTTCTGCGGAGCCCCGATTCTGACAGCCGCCTCGGCGGCGCTCGGTCCGGTGCGAGCTGTGACCCTTCGGCCGCGCCCTTCGCGGGCAAAACTACTGGGCGTACACCTCGTGCAGAACGAGACGGAGTGCCAAGCGGGGCCACATCCCCGCAGGTTCGGCCCCCTACACGCCAGACAGCCCCGGCGAGTGGCACACAACATCAAGAACGCGGCGACGCTTCTCTTGGTCCTACCAGGAGTCGAGCGACGTCACGGTCTGCCTCTTTCGCCATGCCGAGCACCGCAGAGGAAGCCATGGCGCGAGTGCAGATGCTGCATAACTTTATGCCAACAGCTGATAAGATGGATGAATGGAGAGCCACCATTCAGAGTTTGGTTTCTTTTGTTGAAACCAACAAACCCCAGCATGCAGAGCCGTCGTGACGTACGCGAACAGCAGTAGCAGCCTGGGCCGGCGAGCGCGTCGAAGGGGCCACCCCAATGGTGCAATCCCCTCCGTGACAACAAGCCCAGAGGCAGCCGCAGCAAGCTTCGCATGCTGATGAGCACGACGAGGCATCCATGGTCTCATCTGGCCTGCGCGACCGCCGAGATCAACGGCATGTCCTTGAAGACCGGCGGAAAGAAGACGTGCGCATCACCAACGAGCGACGTCGGGAAGCGCACTGTCAATCCGACAAGCGCAACGGTCCAGACGTCGGCGACCCCGCGCCCAGTGCTGGCGGGTACCTTCCCTACGAGGTTGGTTATCCTGCCTTCACTAGCAGGCTGCAACGGGTCCACTGGCCGTCGACCCGAGCTTTCAAACCTGAGCTGCCTGAGAAATACGACGGGAAGCTGAACCTGGCAGAGTTCTTGGGCATATACACGATAGCTGTTCAAGATGTGGGAGGAAGAGATGAAAAGGTGCTCGCCAACTATTTCCCTTTGGCGCTTAAGCCGAACGTGAGATCGTGGCTGATGCATCTGTCGGAAAATTCAATTTCGTCATGGGCTGATCTATGCAACGAGTTCGTTGGCGCCTTCACCGGTGGTCATCAAGAACCAGGCCAACCCAGCGATCTCCAAGTCCTCCCGCAAAAGGAGGGAGAAACTTTGAGGGAAGTATATCCAGAGATTCAGCCGAGTGCACCGCAACATCCCAGAGATACACCCCACAGCGGTGATTGCCGCGTTCCATTCCAACGTGTGCAACAGGAGGATGCAAGCCAAGATGAATGTATTGCTCCCCAAGACTGTTAATGAGCTTTACACCTTGGCGGATAAATGTGCTCGAGCTGAAGAAGGAAGGCGACTTCCCGGGTTGGAGGCGAGCGTCGAAGTTGACTCCGATGACGACGCCGCCGCCCTCAACCCGAAGGGAAGAAGTAGGAAGCGCAAGAAGAATCGTTAGGGAAAAGCAGTATTAGCTGTCGAGAGCTCCGGAGACCTCAGCGCAGGTAAGAACGTGAAAGCCGAAACCCCCGGCAAGGGAGCTGCCATGTGCGCTGATTGCCGGGAGGCTGCTGCCGCTGAGAAGATCAGGAAGTCCAACGGGCCGTACCGCAAAATTCACCGCACCAAGGGCCATGATCTCCAAGAATGCCGACAGGTCGAGCAACTTGTTGAGAAGCAGAGGGCCGAGTATGAGAAGTGCGACAAAGAAAAAGACCAGGACGGTGCTGCCGGGAAAGGCCGTGGCGGTAGAGGAGGTCGCCGCGGCAAAACCCCGCAGCAAAAGGAAAAACCTGCCAGAGGTCAAGAGAAGAAGGAAACAGACGATATTAGTGAGGATGAGGATGATGATGAGGATTCCAGCGACAGGGAGTTTCAGAAAGCAAGCGAAACCATGTGCGTTGACGGGGGTGCATCCTTGCATTCCTCTCACCGCCAGCTCAAGCAGTGGGCACGCGAGGTCAATGTTGGGGAACCAACTGCAGAATCTAGGAAGCCACTCAAATGGTCCCGCACGCCTATCATCTTTGACGAAGAGGATCATCCCGACCGTACCACTACGGTCGGGTGTTTTCCTTTGTTGGTTTCTCTGACAATCTGCAACCTCAAGGAGTCCAAGATGTTAGTTGATGGTGGGGCAGGATTGAACTTAATGTCCCCTAAAGTGGCTGAGAAACTGCAGATCCTTGATGAAGAACTCGAAGCTACGGGTACATTCCAAGGAATCAACCCCCATAGGAGCCGACCCAAGGGAAAGATCACTTTGCCTGTGACATTTGGCAGAGAACTGAACTTCCGGACATAGAGGATAGTGTTCGACGTCGCCGAGATCCCGCTGCCTTACAACGGAATCCTCGGTCACCCAACTCTGGCAAAGTTCATGGCGGCATCCGACTATGCCTACAATACCTTAAAGATGCCAGGGCCCATTGGGGTCATTTCCATCCCATCCGACAAGAAGAACGCAGTTATCTACGTGGACCAGATGTACCATAACGCGGTAGCAGCTGAAGTTACAGAAATCCCAGCTCCCGCCAAGGACACAGAGAAATTGAAGAAGGCCAGCAGGAACACCGGCAAGGATTCCGGGAAGCGCGCCTCTTCAGAGTGCGCCGCACCCGACGATGACCTGTCGGGGAGTTCCACTAGCAAGAAGACCAAGGCCACCTATCCTGAGACAATGAAAATCTCGGCAAGGCTGGATGGCACTGGTGGCACATTCACCATCAGTGCTACCCTTACTGACAAATAGTAAAGCGCGCTCGTTACCTTCCTACAGGAGAATGTCGATGTGTTTGCCTGGCAACCATCTGACATCCCCAGTGTTCCCAGGGAGGTAATTGAGCACCACCTTGCTGTCTGTCCTCATGCCCGTCCCGTCAAGCAAAAGGTTAGGAAGCAAGCCCTAGAGCGACAGCAGTTCATTGCCGAGGAAATCGAGAAGCTTGAAGCAGCTGGTTTGGTCAGAGGGATGTTGCATCCAACTTGGCTGGCAAATCCGGTGGTGGTACGTAAGGCAAATGGGAAATGGAGGCTGTGCATAGACTTCACTGACTTGAACAAAGCTTTCCCGAAGGACCGTTTCCCCTTGCCGCGCATAGATCAGATTGTTGATTCCACCTCCGGATGTGACTTGCTCTCCTTTTTGGATGCCTACTCCGGATACCACCAGATATTTATGACTAAAGAAGATGAGGAGAAGACCACATTCATAACTCCCTATGGCACGTACTGTTTTGTGCGTATGCCCTTCAGGTTAAAGAGTGCTGGTTCAACCTTCGCCAGAGCTGTCTAGATTGGTTTTGGACCTTAGCTGCACAGAAATGTGGAAGCCTACATGGATGACATCGTGGTCAAGACCAAGGATGAAGCCACTCTCATACAAGATCTGGAAGAAACTTTTGCGAACTTGCGCAAGATCAACCTGAAGCTCAATCCTGAAAAGTGCATGTTCGGTGTCCCATCCGGCAAGCTGCTTGGGTTCTTTGTATCTTAGCGAGGAATAGAAGCCAATCCCGACAAGATCAAGGCGATTGAACAGATAAAGGCACCCAAGACTATCAAGGATATCAGACGCATGACCGAATGTGTTGCCGCGTTGAGTAGGTTCATCTCTAAGTCTGCTGAACGCGCCTTGCCATTCTTCAAAATCTAGAAGAAGGCCGGCCCGATGAAGTGGACCCCGGAGGCAGATGTAGCGCTGCAAGACCTGAAGAATTACCTATCCTCTGCTCCCACCTTGGTCGCTCCTAAACCGCAAGAGCCGTTACTGCTATATCTGGCAGCGACGAATCAAGTGGTTAGTGCAGTGCTGGTGGCGCAATGGGAAGTGGATGGAGATTCAACGGCCATTGCTGATGCTACCGGGGACAAGAAAGAAGCATCCGTGGCAGGACTCGATACAGGTCAAGGGGGACCTCAGCAAATGATCGACAACGGATCCAAAGAGGTGGCAAAGAAGAAAATGGTGCAGCGGCCCGTGTACTTTGTCACTTCCCTGCTACAGGGGGCTAGATCAAGGTACTTTGGAGTACAAAAGCTGATCTTCGGCCTCATCACGGCCTCGAGGAAGCTACGCCACTACTTCCAAGCCCATGAAATAACAGTTGTTACCCGTTTCCCGTTGCAACGCATACTGAGGAACCCCGAAGCCACTGGAAGGATAGTTGAGTGGGCATTAGAATTGTCAAGTTTCGGATTGAAGTATGAGAGCACTTCCACCATTCAAAGCAGCGCGTTGGCGGAGTTTATTGCAGAATGGACACCCACGCCAGATGATGAAGCTCCGGAGACAATCCTCCCCGGCAAAGAAGCACCCAGGACACTGGAGCAGGCGTGCTCCTCATTGCCCCTACCGGAGAGCACCTCAAGTACGTCGTCCAAATGCACTTTCCCCGGGAGGAAGCCACCAACAATACGGCTGAGTACGAGGGGCTCCTCGCCAGACTTAGAATCATGGTGGAGTTGGGAATAAAGAGGTTGATCGTCCGAGGAGATTCTCAGCTTGTGGTGAAGCAAGTCAACAAGGATTTTCAGAGCCCGCTGATGGAGGCATACGTGGAAGAAGTGAGGAAATTGGAAGAGCATTTTGATGGACTGTAAACAGAGCATGTGCCACGAGTAGAAAATTGCATTGCCGACCATCTATCGAAGTGCGCTGCGCAGAAGCTTCCTGTGGAACCAGGGACTTTTGTTCTCCGCCTCGCTCAACCATCAGTATCCCCATCAGCAATGTCCAAGAAGAGAAGGAAGCTGAACTCCGACAAGCATTTCCCGGTGGAGCTTCCCGAAGCCGCTGGTAGAGAAGCTACCGGGAAAATCCCGTTCCGGTTGGCGAGTAGCTCCCTCCTGCAGGACCTCAGGTTCTCGCGGTTGAGACAAGCGCTCCCGGGGACAAGGAGACGCCTTTAATCCTTGTTGTCGAGCCGCGGGATCCAACCTGGGCGCAGCATATAGTCCATTTCCTTCAAATAGGAGAAGTCCCCGAAGAGCAAGAGGAAGCCGAAAGAGTAGCCCGTCGGTCAAGTATGTACCAGTTTGTCGATGACACCCTGTACAGAAGACGACCCAACGGTGTGAAATTAAGGTGTATCTGTCGGGAGGATGGACTAAAGCTGTTGGCAGAGATTCACGGAGGAGTATGTGGTTCCCACATAGGGTCAAGGGCCCTTGCCAGGAAAGCTTTCCGATAGGGTTTCTATTGGCCCACTGCTCTCCAGGACGCTACTGAACTGGTCACCAAGTGTGAAGCCTGCCAGTTCGATTGCAAGAACATCCATCAACCAGCACAAGCCCTGCAAACAATCCCTCTATCCTGGCCATTCTCGGTCTGGGGGCTCGATATTCTGGGCCCCTTCCCCCGTGTTGTCGGGGGCTTTGAGTTCTTGTTCGTGGCAACCGACAAGTTCACAAAGTGGCCTGAGGTGGAACCAGTGAGAAAGGTGACCGAGCAGTCAGCTATCAAGTTCATAAAGGACTGGTGTGCCGCTTTGGAGTGACAAACAGAGTGATCACTGACAACGGCACCTAGTTCACGAGCCGCGCGTTCATGCAATATATCCAAAGCCTTGGAAGCAAGGTCTCCTTCACCTCTGTTGCCCACCCAAGAAGCAACGGGCAAGTCGAGAGGATGAATGCTGAAGTGCTGCGAGGGCTCAAGACAAGGACTTTTGATAAGCTGCGGAAGTGCAGCAGGCGCTGGATAGACGAACTGTCGGTGTTTCTTTGCTCCCTCAGGACGACACCAAATCGGGCTACTAGCCAGACGCCCTTCTCCCTAGTGTACGGGGCAGAAGCAGTACTCCCCACGGAACTCATATACGGGTCACCTTGAGTGCTTGCCTACGATGAAGTAGAGCAACAGCAGCTACGGCATGACGATGCCATGCTCCTCGAGGAAGACCATCTCTGGGCTGCGGTGCGTGCTGCACGTTACCAGCAAGCCCTGCGCCGCTACCATAGCTGCATGGTCCACGCTCAGAGCCTTGAGGAAGGCGACCTTGTCCTTAGGTGTGTTCAGTCTGCCAAGGGTGCTAACAAGTTGACGCCGAAGTGGGAAGGCCCTTACCGGGTAGCACGAGTCACCATACCTGGCGCAGTCCGTCTGGAGACCGAAGATGGCACCAAGGTGCTTAACTCATGGAACATTTAGCATCTTTGTAAGTGCTACCCGTAAGGCGCGGCTACCGGGTTCAGTCCCCGGCAGCCATCTTTTGTACATGCCTTGCCGATGTTGCATGTAACCCTTTGTACAAAGCTAGGCGCAGACCCTGTGCAACAATAATAAAGCTAGACATTGCATCATATCATCATTTTTACATGCTCATTACACATTTTTTATGACTGCAATGTTATCGCTTTTGAGTTATAAAGATTTGCTAGAATACTTGATGAACCCGTATTCTTTGTTACTATTTTCACCCTACATGTTTGACCGTCGGGAGAACAGGGAAGGGAAACAAAGAAACAAGGATGACGGCCCATCACACTCTAAAAGGGGATAGTGCTTCGAAAAGATAAGTATATCGCATATCCCAAGTTTAGTACCTTTTGATTCCTCAAGGAAATCCTTAGTATCTTCCTTACTGCAGGTAGTGGAGTCATCCACATGGTGGAAACCCTTGTCGGGACAAGCCGTCCCCCTATCCTTGTTTAATGACTGTGGGGGGGGGGGGTGGCGGCGCCGACACCGACAAGGAGCTCTGCCGGGGAACAACGCCAACCTGCTACCGGGGGCTCGTTTTCCCTTTTTGGCACTCGTGGTTTGAATGATGACCCGGCAAGTAGCTCCGTGTAGTAAGGACAAAACATACCGATACAGTATAAATAAGGAAGGGAAAGGGATAGTACTTGCGAAAGAAAGACGTCACCTTTTCTCATTTATTTCTGATACAAATGGGATAAAGATTACATAAGAAGGCACCCCTTTTTAATAACTCTTTATTTGACTTTCTCCCCTAGGGGTAGGTTACAAAGAGAAAAAGAGCAGAGGGAGGACCCAAGCAGAAGCCTAGCCTGACCCCGTCGGGGCTGTCGAGGAATGGCTCGGCGAGACCACCGACAAGAAGGGCGAAGCCGGAGTCCACGAGCCTGCCGGGGTCCAGCTGAGAAGGAGAGGCGGTGCCCGAGTCAAGAACCCCCGGCAAATCGCTCTGCCGGGAGGAGGAGGAGCTCGATGACGGTGATGGTGCGGCCGATGGTCAGCTGGAGCCCAGGTCATCGTACTCCGACTTGACGGCTTGGGGCTCGTCATCCTCGTCTTCACTGACACTGTCCTCCTCGTCGCTATCGCTCGAGGAGGAGCTTTCGACATTGCTCGAGCTCTCCTCGCAGCAGCCAAGATGAGCGCCAGAATGCCCATAAATCTTGACGGAGAGCAGGTCGGCCTCCATCAAATTGAAGCGGAGGACGTCCCCACCCGTGAGATTGTGGGCACGTGCGAAGGTTTTCCACCCGCGCCTGAGAAGCATGACACGGTGCTCCGGGAACTCAACATCCGCTTGCATGATGCCGTTACAGCAACCATGCGCCCATAGCCACAGGGCGTGCGGCTTGTCAACCTCCATCACCCTGGCGAAAGGGTGAGGGAGGCGCAAGCGGCTTCGGGGAGGATCACGCAGCTTGATGACGAACTCTAGTGCCGTTCCCCCGGCATGGGCCTCCTCAAGAGGGGGGTCTGATAGCGGAGGGGGAAGAGAAGCAGCACTCCATCTTCCCTGGCCGCAGGCCCCGCGTCGACCTCTGCCCCTTCTGGCTCCTCCACCACGCACACTCGAACCGCCCTCGACCTCCACGACTGAAGTGGTGGCATGATCCCGACGGGAAGCCCTCACCGTTGAGGCGGAGGCCAAAGGACGTCCTCGTCCCCTGGGCATGCTGGCAGCGAGAGAGGCCCAAGACAAGGAAGCAGAAGGGCGAGCTCTGTAGATTCGAACTCAAGAAGGAAAAAAGGATGGATGAGCATCGCCCCTCATGACCCCCAATTTATAGGGGAGAGCGCGGGGGCTGGCTCTCCTCCACACCAAAAGTCACCGCCCATCTCCACCAATTCCACCACCCACGATCACGAGCGAACAGGTAACCGCCCCATTGCTCCAATCCATGGCGCTACGGTTTCTGCCACAACCATGGCTTTAAGTCACGCACGCCCGTCGCTAACCCCTCGCTATGCATGCGGCGCGTGGCGGAAACGTCCTGAGGTGGTGAGTTAGTGCTGACCAATAAATTGGCAGTTACTCCCTCCCATTGCGCGCCTGTGCATAGATTTTGGGCCTGCCCCAATGACACTTGGCGAGCACGTGTGGGCCAGACCCGGGGGCTCCTGTCGGTGCACTAGTACAGGGGTACCCAGTGCCCCTGACTTATGCATAGGCGGTAATAGCTGAACCCTTCAAACGTTTGTACAAACCCGACGAATGATCAAGGCCAGACTCCAACAAGCCCGACGCGACAACCCAAGCCCGGACTGCAATGCACCAAGCACGTCCCTGGTGCTTGCCGGGGACCAAGACATGCGCACCTTCCTGAAGACCCGGCAAGCCATCCCCCAGCAGGCGCGAGCTGATCGGCCACCGCTCCACCGCATTGCTATGTCAGTCACCTATCAATGCGGTGTCGAGCCCTCAAGCGGCTAATCAGCTCTCGCTAAGCACGTGGCAATGCGCCGGAAGGCAAGTTACGCCCAGTTGACACCTGCCCTGCAGCATGTCAAGACCATAAGCAACGGCTTGCCAAGCGGTGGCAAGAGGTTGCCGGGGATGCACCCCCGAGCACCACCTAGACTAGTAATCATGGTATTTTGTCCTAAATGCCAGAGTTAGGTATGATAGCTCTGCTAAGCTATCTAATCGATAGATAATGACTGTTTTGCCATTGTGGTAACCCCTTGCACTATAAAAGGAGGCCTAAGGCTACCTAGCTCAAGATTCGGACCTTTGGACACTTGTACTCGCGTAGTAGCTCACCCTAACAACAGTTCTTGCCGGGGTTAGGCGCTGCGCGTTCTTCGTGTTCCTCTGATCAATCCACCAAAAGTAGGAGTAGGGCCATCGCATGAGAAGGCCAAACACCAATGAACCCAGGAGGTGACGTGAACGGGGCCGGCCCGCCAGACAGAGCTCGGCCATTGGATTTGTCGACGCTGCAGGGACGGACCCGAGCAGAGACGCCGTGCCCAGTTTTCTCATGCGACAACTCCAAGGAGAAAAGACCCGGCGCGTGGTTCCCACAGCGGTGGCTGTAGTAACCGTGCCGCGCGCCCTGACTCACCCACTTCCGATTAGCTCATGCGAGAGCGAAGCACCGAGGGCCATGGGAGGTGACGTGCATGGGGCTGGCCCGCGAGACAGAGCTCGACCACTCGGATTTTTCAACCCTGCAGGGACGGACCCGAGCACAGACGTCGTGCCAACCCTTAATCATGAGGCAGTTGAGGGCAGGATCATTAGGGCGCGGCGGCGAGGCACCGAGCATGTAGGTTGGAATATTTAGGAAATAGGTCAAATGCATGAAAGGATCCGATACATGCGAAAATGACATGGCTGGGATGAGTCCTGACCGCCTGAGGATAATGCAGCCCGACGGGCGCCCTCAAACTGAGCAAAACAAAAAGTTACCTGGTGTGGACCAAAAAGAATCACCTGGCGGCAATACCGCTGAAGCGTGGAGGCCGTCGTCGGAGCTTCGCCTTGTGTCTTCGCAAGCTCGGCCTTCATGAGGCCGGTGCCTCAAGAGGCTCAGGGCACTCGCCCGGGCCCGGCACCTCCTCCAACTCCTCGCGGTGCCTGGCCCGGTAAGGCGCGAACATGGCGTGAGCAAGGCACTGGAACGTGGCGCCCGCGTACGCCAGACCGAAGGGCATGGGGATGTAGTTGTGCGGGTAAACCCCGCCGCGACCGATGCGCGTCGGCCAGAAGACGTCTTGTGATGCGGCCCTGTTGATGCCGGGTACGTTGACGCAGATGCGCGGCATGCCGCCCGAGTCGACGACGGTGACCGCGCTTGACGGCGCAGGGCCGCGTCCGCCTCGCAAGGCCTGTGCTTCCCGAAGCTCCTCGATTGCTCTGGTGACGAACTCCCGTGAACTTGGCGTCTCGCGCCGTGCCTCTTGCTTGGATGGGTGCACACCTACGTGCGCCCCCAAGTTGTGCCCGAGCACCTTCCCCGTCTAACTGGTCAGGTCAGTAGCCTTCCGGGTGGAAGCCCCCCAGCCCAACCCGAGGGAGGCACCGGGCGCGCCTTCCTATTCGTGGGGGGAAGGGTCCCTGGCCCCAGGCACGTAGCCCGAGGCGTCGTCCTTGGAGGTCTCAGCCCCCTGGCGCCCCTTGGAAAGGAGCTACTTCTTCTTGGGGACATCCTCGCGAGGCAGGATGCCTCCTTCGTCGTCCGAGTGTTCGGCCGCTGCGACACGGTAGGCACGCTCGAGGGAGCAGACGGCGTCCTTCTCATCGCAAGCGACAGTGATGACACCGCCACTCCCCGGCATCTTGAGGACGTAGTAGCCATGGTGGGTCACCGCCATGAACTTGGCGAGGGCTGGGTACCCAAGGATCGCGTTGTACGAGAGGTGGATGTGGGCGACGTCAAAGACGATGAGCTCGGTGTGGTAATTGTTGCGTCCGCCGAAGGTGACGGGCAGGCGCACTTGCCCGATGGGGACTGTGGAGCCATTAGTGACCCCTGAGAAAGGCTTGGTTGCCATGAGCTAGTCGTAAGGCACTTGGAGCGTCTCAAACGTTTCGATGGAGAGGACATTGATCACGGCGCCGCCGTCGATGAGGGTCTTGGTAACGAGGACATTGCTGATGGTAGGCGTGCACAACATGGGGAGCGCGCCCGCCATGGCTGAGCACCTGAGTTGATCCCTGGAGTCAAAGGTGATGGTGCACTGGGACCACTTGAGGGGACGCGCAGCCTCGAGCTTCGGGAGAGCCGCGTTTACCTCCCGTGAAAACTTCTTGAAGATGCGGTTCGATGCTGGGGCTTGGGCGCCGCCCAGGATGCAAGCTATCGCCCTGACTTCCTGGAAGCCCCCAGCCCCGTCGTTCTGCCTGTCGTCTTCCTTCCTCCTGGGTGGCGGTGGCAGCGAGGGAAGGCCGGCCTCGCGAGGGCAGACCTCACGAGGCTGGCCCGCCGTGACCCCTCCGGAGATTCGTCGCGCCAGCGGTCCTCCCGAGCTTGATCGCGCCAGCGTTCCTCCCGAGGCTGGTCTCGCCACTCCTGACACGGGTCTCGATTGTCCCAGCGGCCTCTGCCGCGGCCTCCACCACATCCATAGCCCCGGTCGCTATGCCCAGGGCGCCGACCGAAATGTTCGTCACGGACCACCCTGAGCTCCTGACAATCGATGGTGTTGTGTCTATTGGTGCCAGGAAGATGCAGAACGGTCGCCCTCCCGTAGGAGGTTCTTCGGCTCGGCTATGCTTTGCCTCGGGCACAGCCGCCAGCACCGCGGGGGCGTTGCACTTCGGCTCCTTGGTCTGGTCTTCTTGTCTTCGGGTTCCGCCTCAGGGAGCTCGCAGAGTGAGAGGCGGCCCTCTTCCGCCTTCACGCACTTGTTTGCCAGGTTAAACATCTCCAGAGCCGAGCTCAGGTCGTCATTCATAGAGAGCTCCTGCCTCATCCTAAGGTCCCTGACGCCGTCGGTGAATGCCAAGATGACGGCCTCATCTGACGCCCTCGGGATCTTGAGGTGGACAGTCATGAAGCATTGTATGAACTTGTGCAAGGTCTCGTCAGACTGTTGCTTCACGCGACGTAGGTCACCCACTCCAAGGGCGCGGTCGCGGGTGCCTTGGAAGTTGGCGACGAAGCGCTCGCGCAGGTCTTCCCAAGAGGTGATTGATCCCTCCGGGAGGTTGAGGAGCCAGGAGAGCGCGCCACCCTTGAGCGCCATGGGAAACCAGCTTGCCATGAATGCTAAGCGAGTAGAGTTGTAGGAACTCGGCGGGATCTGGGGTGCCGTCGTAGCGAGGAGGTAGGTCTGGCTTGAACTTGCAGGGCCACACGGCCGGATGGAGCTCCGGGGCGATGGCGCGGCAACCCACTGGGCCCACGGGCGCCGCGTGCTCGGTAGGGACCCGGTCTTGATGCTCCTGCGTCGCTGCCTCCAAGGGCGCCCGGTCGCGTCGCTGATGCAGCGGCGCAGGGAGCGCTCCTGGGTCAGCGCGCGACCGCGGCACCACCTGGCAGCTTACTTCATCTCTCACCCTCGCCGGAGGCCCGCGTTGCTGGTTGCGCGGGCCTGTTTCACGCCTGGGCTCAGGGTCGACGTCGCGCTGGGGAGGAGGAGGCGGCACATCATGGGCCTCGTCGCCTGCCAGAGAGGGCTGGGGCCGGAATGAGTAGAAGAGCGCCGAGGCATCGCCGGCGGCGCTGACGAGCTCTGCAATGCGCCCGAGCCAGTCGTCATAGCGGTTGGGGGCAGGGCGGTAGCGCAGCAGCTCGCTCGCCATGAGGAGTGCGCCCGACCCATGCACCGGCCCGGGGCGAGCATGGGAGGATGACCCAGTAGCTGGAACGATCGACGGAGTAGCGGTGTGGCCGTCGCGCCGCACGGTGACCGACTGTGATGAGTCCTACTGCTCGTGGGCTTCCGGGCCCGTGGCGGCATTGGCCACGGGAGAGGTGGACCGGCGTGCGGAGGTGCGGCCCGAGGGCGCCGTCTGTGCGACGCGGGCAGCACGGCGCTCGGCGCGGGCTCGGCGAGCGTCAGCCATCGGGGCTCTGAGGCGGAGAAAGAGCGAGGCTTGAGTAAGACTCCGACATGCCCCCTACCTGGCGCGCCAAATGTCGGATTTCAGGCTCCGCAAAACCCTACGAAGTTCGAACCCAGGGGCGTGTGCAAAGATCCCCAACAACTTCACCCCTCCAAGCTCACAACGCAATGACCCCGCTCGATGGCGAGGAAGAAGATAGCACACGAGAGTTTACCCAGGTTCGGGACGCTGCGATGCGTAAAATCCTACTCCTACTTTTGGTGGATTGCCTCACGAGGAGGTTTACGGATGAACTAGTACAGTGATGAGTTGCCTCGCGGGTGCGTTCGGGGTGGTGTGTTGTCTCTGCCTTCTACTGAGCAGCCTAGCCTCTATTTATAGCGGCCCGGGTCCTCCTCCCTTATCACAATGGCGGGAAAGGATCCCACAACGGCCAAATTTGAAAGGGGACAGGAGGTACATCTTATCCTGACGAAAGGTGGTCTTCGCCTGCAAAGTAGGTGGTGGTGATGCGGTGGTGGGCTCGCTGGTGACATTCATCCTGCCGCGCCCGCTGGCCTGGTCTCGTTGCACCGGAATGGAAACCTTTGGTGGGGCGCCTCGGGAACCTGCGCGCGTCCTTGTCCCCTTTGCATCAAAGAGGAAACTGTCTCCTCTGGTGCGTTGGTGCCCGCCTGGCCTGACTGGCGTCACCCTTGACCTCCCGAGGTCGAGCGTTGCATGGAGATCTCCACCACACAGGAGGGGGTCTGGGGAGGCCTCCCCCTTCCGGGAGCCTTGGCGTTGCCCTTACGGACCGTCAAGTGGGCCATGCCTTGGGTCGCAGGCAGGCAAGTCTGGGTACCCCGGTATCCAGAACGCCGACACATCTAGTGCCCCTTAGTGATTTTGGTTTATTGAAGACTTATAGGTTAAGGGACTAATATGTGTGTGAGTGTACACATGCTCTAAAAGTCGCTGAGGAGTTTGATATATACGAAGAATGTCAACCCCTAAAAATGAATGTCTTCAGCTGAAGACTTTGGTGAAGACTTTGGTATCTCCCTGAAGACATTGAAGCTGAAGAATTCGGTGTGATCTTGAAGATATTAACGAGGACTATGAAGCGTGAAGACTTTTGTTTTCATAGTTTCATTTCCTTTCTTCGAGTCATAGGAAACACCGTACTGTTAAAGGGGGCCGAGGTAATACTAAGGAAAAATTTCCAACTGATGCTCAACTCAAAAGCCTCAACACAACCCAATCCTTCGAGTGAAGCCTTGATGTGTACTACACAACCTTCTTCTTGTAGACTCGTGTTGGGCCTCCAAGCGCAGAGTTTTGTAGGACAGTAGCAAATTTCCCTCAAGTGGATGACCTAAGGTTTATCAATCCGTGGGAGGCGTAGGTTGAAGATGGTCTCTCTCAAGCAACCCTGCAATCAAATAACAAAGAGTCTCTTGTGTCCCCAACACACCCAATACAATGGTAAATTGTATTGTATAGGTGCACTAGTTCGGCGAAGAGATGGTGATACAAGTGCAATAGGGATGGTAGATATAGGTTTTTGTAATCTGAAAATATAAAAACAGCAAGGTAGCAAGTAACAAAAGTGAGCAAAAACGGTATTGCAATGCTTGAAAACAAGGCCTAGGGTTCATACTTTCACTAGTGCAAGTTCTCTCAACAATACTAACATAGTTGAATCATATGTAAATCCCTCACGTGCGACAAAGAGTTCACTCCAAAGTCACAAATAGCGGAGAACAAAGGAAGAAATTATTGTAGGGTACGAAACCACCTCAAAGTTATCTTTTCCGATCAATCTTATGAGCTATCCCTATAAGTGTCACGAACAGCCCTAGAGTTCGTACTAAAATAACACCTTAAGATACACATCAACAAAAACCCTAATGTCACCTAGATACCCCAATGTCACCTCGAGTACCCGTGGGTTAGATTATACGATATGCATCACGTAATTTCAGATTCATCTATTCAATCCAACACAAAGAACTTCAAAGAGTGCCCCAAAGTTTCTACCGGAGAGTCAAGACGAAAACGTGTGCCAACCCCTATGCATAGATTCCCAAGGTCACGGAACTCGCAAGTTGATCACCAAAACATACATCAAGTGAATCAATAGAACATCCCATTGTCACCACAGATATCCCATCGCAAGACATACATCAAGTGTTCTCAAATCCTTAAAGACTCAATCCGATAAGTAAACTTAAAATGGGAAAACTCAATTCATCACAACTAGATAGAGAGGGGAAACACTCCATATGATTCATCTATATTAATAAAGCTCGCGGTACATCAAGATCGTGCCATCTCAAGAACACGAGAGACAGAGAGATCGAACACATAGCTACTGGTACATACCCTCAGCCCCGAGGGTGAATGTGACGCCCCCAATTTGACCGTACGCTAATCATACACGCAGACGCGTACGATCAAGATTAGGGACTCACTAATCAATATCACAACACAACTTTAGGCACAAATTCAAACATAAATCATCATATTACAAACCAGTGATCGCGAGGACCCGAATACATAAGTCATACACACAAATGATATCTGAGTACAGACATAGTTAGTCACGGGTGCCATAAGATGGCTAGCACAAACAGGGGATACAGATCGAAAAGGCGCAGGCCTCCTGCCTGGGAGCCTCCTAACTACTCCTGGTCGGCTGGATCGATCCAGAAGTAAGTACCATCGGGACCCTCCTGGTAGTAAGCTCCGGCGGTGGCATCTGGCTCCTGGACTCCATCGTCTGATGTATCAACAATAGGGTATGGGGGAAAATAATAGCAAAGCAACCGTGAGTACTCATCCAAAGTACTCGCAAGACTGACATCAGAACTACGCTAAGCATGCAATGGTATCAAATGAGAAGGCTGTATTTGTGGACTGTATTGCAGAAATGCCAGAGGAGAGAGAAAGGCCTAGCCTATCGCAGACTAGCATCTTCAAGCAGTCTTGCAGCATCAGAAGAGAGTAGATAGTAGTAGCATACATGTTGTCATACAGTAGCAATGCCCTGAGATCCTTTCTCGACACCCTGCGAGAAAGTGATCCCGAGAGCAGTATTAACAGCTTATCATGTATCATCATCTCTTTATAGTTATCATGGATCCGGGCACAACTCCAAGCGTCCTGTTACCGTGGACACGGCTATTCGAATAGATATCTTCCCTGCAGGGGTGCACTACTGTTACCCAACACGCTCGATTACCTCCGGCCGGATACACTTGCTGG
Organism: Elymus sibiricus; assembly: GCA_039707655.1. NCBI lineage: Eukaryota > Viridiplantae > Streptophyta > Magnoliopsida > Poales > Poaceae > Elymus > Elymus sibiricus. The sequence goes on along the minus strand of CM077675.1, from coordinate 152,602,208 downwards.
GTAATACCCGGCCTCGGGTGATCGACACAACGCAGCCCGACCTAGAGCTCAGCAGAGAGGCCAACACGCCGGTCTAAATCCTAAGCACGGAGAGGTCTTGGGCCATCGCCCTCCGCACTCCTGCACGTTACGTGACTGGCCGGAGAAACAGGCGCGACACTGGACAACCCAGTGAAGTACCAGCCCAATCCCGGCGATCAGCCCGCAAAGTAACCTGTGACGTCTGAAGAGCTTTCGGCTGATACTACGCTGCAGAGGGCCCCATTAAACCATTATCCCACGTGGTGGTAGTGCGAAATGGGCACGACGACCCACTCAGATCAAATACCCAGTTCCGTTAGGCGTATTTAGTATCGCGCGGGTGCTCTTGGAGCCGACCCGTCTTTAATGATATTCGCTCGCGGGCACCCTTGGGGCCAGCCCGACTTTACATTTCCCCGCGGGTACCTCTCGAGGTGGACCCGCCTGTAACAAAGGTCAAAGTAACCGTGTGTCCAAGTAACGAGGAGGAATCCAAGGAATCACCCTCGATGGATTCCCACTCGAGGAGTTGCGCGACGGTAGCTTAGCGGAGGTGATGTAAGAGGAATCACCCTCGATAACACACATCCGAGAAGCTATTCTACAGAGGCACCACCGGAAGTGAGCTAAGAGGTATCACCCTCGGCACTCGATGCTAACCCTGCAGTGTCGGGCAATTCAGGGGTTGTGCAGTGATGTGCTGTCTTCAGTCCATCTGTCTTCAGTCCTAAAGCGGAGCAACTACAGCAAGGGAGAGGGGCCACAGATGGTTTACCACCCAAACCTATTCTAAGCAGCTCGGACAATTGGCAGTTATCATAAGCAGTTACAAGGACATGCTATGCATCAGAAATAGGATAAAACATAATAGCAGCAATTCCTAATGCAAGCAGGAGGGAGAAGGAATTGGGTGACAAAGGCATGCGTCAAGGGGGTTTGCTTGCCTGGTTGCTCTGCGGCAAAGGCGGGGTCGTCTGACGGCTGGTCGTCGGGGAGGTAGTCGTACTCTGAAGCAGCGGCGCCGGCGGGCACCAGGTCTAACGAGAGAGAAGGGGGAGAGGAAACAATAAATCCACGGCAAAATACAATCACTATGCATGACATGCCTAAGATGACATGCAGATGGGTGCTACTGCCTATCTATATGATTTAGATAACCCTTGGGAATTAATAAAAATTTAATTGGATTTGTTTTATTAAAGTGGTGCACTATTCATCTACTGCAAACGGTCGAAAAGTTCCATGTTCAGATAGCTAGAGGCATGTGACAGATGAATGGATGGCATATTTGGATTCGTGGCATTTTTCTGATCAACTTTCATATATAAATTATTTTCATCTGAATTACGGATTAAAAGATATAATTTTTTAAAGTTTTAAACATTTTCTGAATTTATTTAATTATTAAATCAACATTATCCAGAACAGTGCTGTGCTGACGTCAGCCTGACGTCAGCCTGACGTCAGCATGACATCAGCACGCAACAGTGGGGCTGTTACTGTTTGAACCTGACATGTGGGGTCCACATGTCATAGACTGTAGCTAATTTCATTTTAATTTACTCTAAACAGAGTCTAATTAACAGAGTGGGGCCCATATGTTAGTGAGTGTTTTAACTATACTAATTATTTTAATTAATCTAATTAGTGATTAGGCTAGCTGACAGGGGGGACCCACCTGTCATAGACACAGGGGTGAGGGGCCCCACCTGCCAGTGACTGGGCAGCCCAGTCAGCCGAGTTGACCGAGTCAACTCGGTCAACTGGGGCCAGCGGGGCCCAGGGGCAGTGACCCAGAGGCGGGCCCGACCACGCCACGTCGGCGGTGGCCGGCGGCAAGCCGCCGGTGACCACAATTCGCGGCGGAGGCCACTGGAGGTCGCCGGAATCGCGCTACGGGCCGCCATTTCGCGCGCGGCCAGGTGCGTTCGAACGGGGGCTCACCCGCGCGTCGATTGGTGGCGGTGGCATCGCCGGAGACGGCCGGAATCGTCGCCGGCGACGAGGTTAGCGGCGGGGCTTTTCGGGCGACGACGGATCCGGCGAGTGCGGGCACGGCGAAGCCAGCGGAGAGGCTCTACGGGGTCCTAGCGACGCGTGGAGCACGATGGTGGCCGTGGTTGGGCATGACAACGACGGAGACGACGGCGACGAGCTCATCGGCGGCGAGGCTCTCGGGCGGCGATGGCGACTACGGCTACGGGGTCGAATCCGCGCGCGATAGAGAGGGAAAAGGAGGGGAGGAGCTCACCGAGCGGCACACGGTGGCCCGTGGAAGCTTTGGAGCGCAGGAGAGCTCGGGGGCGACGAGGATCGCCGACGGCAACGGGTTCGGGGTCGAGCTCGATTCGCGCGATGTGGAGGCGTAGAGCTCGGGCGAAGACGCGCAACCGACGTAGGGGAGGCAGGCGGAGAGGATGGACTCGCCGGAGAGGCAATCGGAGCCCGGCAGCCGCGCTAATCCACGGCCATGGCGGCGGCGACGACGGGTGCTCGCGCGAGAGGGCGATGCCGAGCGAGAGAGAGAGATTTGGGGGCGCTAGGGTTTCGGGAGAGGGCCGAGGTGCACGGGGGCCACTTAACGACGACGGAGAGCCGCGGGATCGACGACACGGCGACGCCCGGCGACCGGATGCGAGCGCTAGCCGACGCGTGCAGGAGGAGGGAGAAGGCGCGCTGGTGGGCTGGGCCGGTCACTGTTCCATTAAGGCCCAGCCGCACAGTGAGTTGTTTTCGTTTTCCTTTTTCTTTTCTATTTTCTGTTTAAGCAACTGTTTTGCAAATTGCTCTGGCACTAAGACAATTTTAATAAATGTGTGAGTTAGCTCATAATTCAAGTGCATTATACCCATCCACCAGAAATTGGTTTGATTAAATTATGAATCTACTTTAAATCCTATTAAATTAATTAGTGCTAAACATTGCTGTTAACCTACTGTTACAATTAATAAAGTTGTTTAACCAATTTAATTAATGTTGCACATATTTTTATAATTGCCACAGAATTATTTAAATTGTTTTGAACATTTTAGTTTCTGGTTTTGAACAACTTTTATTTTCACTTTAGGTTTGAATTGCAAGTTTAAGTTGGAATTTGAAATGAGATATGATGCAATGATGCTCAAGCATGGTTAATCATGATGACATGGCACTGTCAAAGGGGTGATTACTGTAGCTATTACATGGGGGCGTTACAATTCTCCTCCTCTAACAAGAATTCTCGTCCCGAGAATTAAGAGGAAGGCTGAAAGAATGTAGGGTATTCTTCACGAAGACGGTCCTCGCGTTCCCAAGTGGACTCATCCTCAGAATGATTTGACCACTGAACCTTGAGGAACTTGATCGACTTCTGACGAGTCCGACGTTCAGTTTGATCAAGAACGCGGATCGGATATTCTGGATAAGACAGATCTTCTCGCAATTCAAGCACTTCATGATCCACAGCTCGGATAGGATCCTTGAAGCAGCGACGAAGTTGCGATACATGAAAGACGTCATGCACTTGAGAAAAGTTTGGCGGTAACTCCAATTGATATGCCACTTCTCCTCGACGAGCGAGAATGCGGAACGGGCCAATATAGCGAGGAGCTAACTTGCCCTTGATTCCGAATCGGTGGGTGCCTTTCATCGGAGTGACGCGAAGGTAAGCTTGCTCACCAGGCTGATAGACCATTACCTTGTGCTTTCGGTCATAGTTGCTCTTCTGACGAGACTGAGCAGTTTTCAGATGTTCACGGACAATGCGGACTTGTTCTTCAGCTTGTTGAATAATGTCCGGTCCAACGAGTGAACGTTCCCCAGTTTCTGACCAATTCAGAGGGGTTCGACACTTACGTCCATACAGAACTTCAAATGGTGCCATCTTCAGACTAGCTTGATAGCCATTGTTGTAAGAGAATTCGGCATATGGGAGAGATTCCTCCCATTTCTTACCGAATGAGATGACACAAGCTCGAAGCATATCTTCAAGCACTTGGTTAACTCTTTCGACTTGACCCTGAGACTGAGGGTGATAAGCAGTGCTAAAAGACAGATGAGTTCCCATGGCTTCCTGGAAACTGTTCCAGAATCTGGAAGTGAAAAGGCTGCCACGATCTGAACTGATCTCCAACGGAACACCGTGGAGTGACACAATTCTGGAAACATACAAGTCTGCTAACTGACTAGCAGTGATTGTCTCCTTGACAGGCAGAAAGTGAGAAACCTTTGAGAATCGGTCGATGACGACAAAGATAGCATCATGACCCTTCTGCGATCTGGGAAAACCAGTAATGAAGTCCATTTGGACTTTGTCCCATTTCCATTCCGGAATTCCAAGGGGTTGCAGAGTTCCAGCAGGCCTTTGATGTTCTGCTTTGATGCGACGGCAAACGTCACACTCAGCAACATATTTAGCAATATCATGTTTCATATTGGGCCACCAGTACCGCTGACGAATGTCTTGGTACATTTTGGTACTACCAGGGTGAATAGACAAGGGCGTGTCATGTGCTTCTTTCATGACATCCGAACGAGAGTCCAGATTATGCCTTCTGGGGACCACTAGGCGGCCTTTGAAGAACAAAGCACCATCCTCACCAACATGGTAGAAAGAAGGATTACCCTTGGAGAGGAATTTCTTGATCTTCTCAACTTCAGAGCAGTAATTCTGTCTGGTCTTGATGTTGCGCTCGAGGTCTGGCTCAACCTCCAGGGTATTGAGATAACCCTGAGGAACAATGTGAAGGTTCAATTTGCGAAGCTCTTCATAAAGCATAGGTTGTGCTTCCTGAACCATGAGGTTGTTGCAATAAGCCTTGCGACTCAAGGCATCGGCCATTACATTAGCCTTGCCAGGGGTGTAGGAGATATTCATATCATAATCGGCTACTGTCTCAAGCCATCTTTGTTGACGAAGGTTCAAGTCTGGCTGGGTATACAGATACTTCAAACTCTTATGATCCGTGTATATCTCGCAACGATTACCGAGGAGGTAATGTCGCCATAGCTTCAGAGCATAAATAACTGCAGCAAGCTCGAGATCATGTACCGGATAATTTTCCTCATGAGGACGCAATTGACGAGAGCCATAAGCAACTACTCTGCGTTCTTGCATTAGGACACAGCCTAATCCTTGACGAGACGCATCACAGTAAATCTCGAAGTCCTTTTGAGAATCCGGGGGTGCTAACACTGGGGCAGATGTCAACTTATCTTTAAGCATCTGAAAGCTTCCTAGACATTTTTCTGTCCATTCAAATTTAACACCCTTGTGGAGCAGGTCAGTTAATGGCTTTGCAATCCTCGAGAAGTTCTCAACGAATCGGCGGCAATAACTAGCGAGTCCGAGAAAACTCCTGACTTGCTTGACGTTCTTCGGAGGAGTCCAGTCAAGAATAGCCTGAACTCGCTCGGGGTTAACGGCAATGCCATCTTTGGAAATCACGTGACCAAGATAAGTCACCTCGGATAACCAAAATTCACACTTAGAGTACTTAGCATATAACTGGTGTTCTCGCAACTTCTCCAATACAAGCCGAAGATGTTCAGCGTGTTCTTCTTCATTCTTGGAATATATCAGGATATCATCCAAGTAGACCACGACGAACTTGTCGAGGTAGTCCATGAAGATATAATTCATCAATCGGGAGAAGGTTGCCGGGGCATTAGTTAGTCCGAATGACATGACGGTGTACTCGTATGATCCATAACGAGTAACGAATGCGGTCTTCGGAATATCCTCCTTACGAACTCGGATCTGATGATAACCCAACCTCAAATCGAGTTTCGAGAACACAGAGGATCCAGCAAGCTGATCATAAAGATCGTTAATCCGGGGCAGTGGATATTTGTTCTGGATTGTGGCTTGGTTAATGGGCCGATAGTCCTGGACCAATCGGTTAGTTCCATCCTTCTTCTTAACAAAGAGAGAAGGTGCTCCCCAAGCAGAGGAACTGGGGCGGATGAAACCCTTTTTCAGTGACTTGTCGATTTCTTCCTTAAGCTCGAGAAGTTCATGCGGAGGCATCTTGTAAGGACGCTTCGCAATAGGAGTGGTGCCAGGCTTCAAGTCGATGACGAACTCGACAGCTCTAACAGGGGGTATTCCCGGAAGTTCCTCCGGAAATACGTCCGGAAAGTCACGGACGACCGGAACGCTCTCAATCCCTTCCAGAGGTGAGGCGTTCAAAGCATTCAGGGCATATATCTGAGCTTCGGCATTCCGGGTAATCCGGGCGGTGTAGATCACTATCTCATCTGAGGGGTGCAAGAGTTGGACGACTTTAGTGGCACAATTGATGTTAGCAATATGAGCTTTCAGCCAATCCATCCCCAGGATGAGGTCTATGGTGGAAGACTTCAAAACAACGGGGCAGGCAAGGAATTCCAATCCTTCAACTTCGACGGTGACGTTAGGTGCTAGGACGTCAGCATGACACTGACCACCAGGGGTACGTACGGCCATTTGTAGGTTCATTCTATCAAGCGTGATGTCATGTGATAATGCAAAAGCTTCTGACATGAATGAATGCGATGCTCCTGAATCAAATAAAACAGAAGCAGGTACTGAGTTAACGAGGAGAGTACCCATCACAGTAGCAGGTTGGTCCTGGACTTCTTCAATATCAATGTTGTAAGCATGTCCACGACCATAAGCAGCAGACCCAATATTATAGTTGCGGGTCTGATTGTTGCCACGACCATTGCCACGGCCATTGCGAGGAAATCCCAGCTGATTCTGAGGCTGACGACAATCCTTAGCAAGGTGTCCTGGCTTGCGGCACTTGAAGCAGAGTCCATCCTCAGGACGAAGAGGAGCACGGGGTGGAGCAGCTGGAGCTCTCGGCTGCCTCGGTGGTGGAGGAGGCAGACGAGGTGCAACATACGAGGGTCTTGGCGCAGGAACAGGGGCGGGTGGACGGTACACATTGTTGGGGATCCAAATACGACGTTTCTGTGCTGAGCTCGAAGATGAACCCATATCACGATAACGCTTCTGTGACTCCTTGTGCTTGGCCTGAGCAGTCTCAACCATAATGGCCTTGTTCACGAGAGTGGCAAAGTCGGTGAAGTCTTGAGCAGCAAGTGCAAGCTCGAGGTCTGGGTGGAGTCCACTACGGAACTTCTCCCGTCTACGAGCATCAGTTGGAATGTCTTCTTCAGCATAGCGGGATAAGCTAAGGAACTCCCGCTGATAGGCTTCGACGGTCTTGTTGCCCTGAACGAGGTTGCGAAACTCGGTCTTCTTCCGATCTATGATCCCCTGAGGAATATAGCGAGCACGGAAGGCAGTCTGAAACTCATCCCAAGTAACGATGGTCCCAGCGGGCAGTGTACGCTTGTGAGTGGACCACCATTGAGCAGCGGGTCCCTTCAGGAAGTAGGTCGCGAAGGCGACAAGGCTTTCAGGGGCGACATTGGCAGACTCCATCTCAAAGGCGATGTCGCGAAGCCAGTCATCGGCATCCAGTGGCTGTTCAGAATTGCGATAAATAGTGGGGTTGAGGCGCACAAACTCTGACAGTGTTATTGAAGCTGGGTTGTGGTTCTGATTGTTCTGATGCGGAAACTGAGCCATAATATTAGTCATAAACTGACGGTTCAGCTCGAATTGTTGCATCATTGCGGCCATGTAGTCGGGCGGTGGTGGCTGCTCAGGGGCACGACCACGACCACGACCACCTGGTCTAACCATCCTGCTAAAATTTCAACAGGGGGTAGTTTAGAAAAAGCACTTGCGAGTGTTTAGCGACAAACATAATGTAACACGACAATGAATGAGTAGTGCATCATTACATAGTAATAGTCAATTACGACATACAAATCCATACACAGAGTCGGTTACATGCGGACAGCATAACGGCGTAAAATTAAGGAAAAAGACATACTAGGCGGCGCGCAGGCACGCGGTGAGGAACTACACAACGAGACATAGCAAAGGCTACATCAACGTCGGGGAAAACCACTGAAACGGGGTAACTGCAAGTGCAAGTGCGGACGATGAATCTCTGTAGCAGAAATGTCCTGCTCTCCGTGTGCACTCTGATGCAGAACCCGGTCTCGAACTGTAAGAAGAGGTCCACGCGCAGGCCTGTGACCTCCAACAGCAGGCCAATCGATACCTGCCGGCATCTGAGTCCTGCGCGGGTAAAGGATATACTCCGGATGTATCCCGGCTCGAACAGCTGGTAGCAACTGCGTCATAGCATCGTAGAGACGTGCTCGAGTGGCAAACAGCTCGACTGTAAGAGCCCGGTTAGTGCGATCCAGAGCCTGAGTGCACTGAATCAACACGTGCGGGTCGTATCGACGACGCTCGTAAGGGGCATAGATAGCTGTGTAGTATCCAGTAGCATCTCCAGTAGGCGCATACGGAATGTATCGGAACTCAGAGGCATCCAAGGTAGCATGCTCTCCACGAAGTCGTGCGACAGCAGAATAGGCAGCATCATGGACTGCCATCTCAATCGTCACACCGATACCGTGAAAAAGGTGCAACTCGGTGTCTGAGTCATCCCTCTGATCATAGATGCGAACATCAGCATGATACTGCTCCTGGTTGAACTCGCGGTAATCCTCGTAGACCATGTACTCGGGGTACCAGCGGTAACCAAGTCTGGTCAGGAGGGCGATCAGGACAGCTGGAAAGCTAGGGGCATTGCGAGCCGAAGTGCGAAGCACAAGCTGCGTCGCGGGGCGTGGTGGGAACAGACGATCCATCTGAAACAGAGGCAACTCAGGATTGTCAAATGACAATGACAAATATAATATAATTTGGAGAGAAAGATTAAACAGACCAATGGAAAGGAAAATGTGATTATCAGAATAATCAGATCGATGATAGGGAAACAAGCACTGATAATCCAGCTCTTCGGGTGGACGAGATTACGAGATCCTAGTGTCGGCGTTAGTAAAATTCATTTAACCCGAAAGGAAGAGATTTCAGAGTCCCAGAGTATGGAAGAGAAATAAAAGATCCTAATACCACCCAGTTGGCGACGTGGGCCCGTAAGCCACACAGCCATGTTAGTAAAATAGTTTTCGGAAACACTAGACTCAACTACGACCAAGGAGTTGGATAGGGGCTTCCTACAGGCAGTCGGCTCTGATACCAACTTGTGACGCCCCCAATTTGACCGTACGCTAATCATACACGCAGACGCGTACGATCAAGATTAGGGACTCACTAATCAATATCACAACACAACTTTAGGCACAAATTCAAACATAAATCATCATATTACAAACCAGTGATCGCGAGGACCCGAATACATAAGTCATACACACAAATGATATCTGAGTACAGACATAGTTAGTCACGGGTGCCATAAGATGGCTAGCACAAACAGGGGATACAGATCGAAAAGGCGCAGGCCTCCTGCCTGGGAGCCTCCTAACTACTCCTGGTCGGCTGGATCGATCCAGAAGTAAGTACCATCGGGACCCTCCTGGTAGTAAGCTCCGGCGGTGGCATCTGGCTCCTGGACTCCATCGTCTGATGTATCAACAATAGGGTATGGGGGAAAATAATAGCAAAGCAACCGTGAGTACTCATCCAAAGTACTCGCAAGACTGACATCAGAACTACGCTAAGCATGCAATGGTATCAAATGAGAAGGCTGTATTTGTGGACTCTATTGCAGAAATGCTAGAGGAGAGAGAAAGGCCTAGCCTATCGAAGACTAGCATCTTCAAGCAGTCTTGCAGCATCAGAAGAGAGTAGATAGTAGTAGCATACATGTTGTCATACAGTAGCAATGCCCTGAGATCCTTTCTCGACACCCTGCGAGAAAGTGATCCCGAGAGCAGTATTAACAACTTATCATGTATCATCATCTCTTTATAGTTATCATGGATCCGGGCACAACTCCAAGCGTCCTGTTACCGTGGACACGGCTATTCGAATAGATATCTTCCCTGCAGGGGTGCACTACTGTTACCCAACACGCTCGATTACCTCCGGCCGGATACACTTGCTGGGTAATACCCGGCCTCGGGTGATCGACACAACGCAGCCCGACCTAGAGCTCAGCAGAGAGGCCAACACGCCGGTCTAAATCCTAAGCACGGAGAGGTCTTGGGCCATCGCCCTCCGCACTCCTGCACGTTACGTGACTGGCCGGAGAAACAGGCGCGACACTGGACAACCCAGTGAAGTACCAGCCCAATCCCGGCGATCAGCCCGCAAAGTAACCTGTGACGTCTGAAGAGCTTTCGGCTGATACTACGCTGCAGAGGGCCCCATTAAACCATTATCCCACGTGGTGGTAGTGCGAAATGGGCACGACGACCCACTCAGATCAAATACCCAGTTCCGTTAGGCGTATTTAGTATCGCGCGGGTGCTCTTGGAGCCGACCCGTCTTTAATGATATTCGCTCGCGGGCACCCTTGGGGCTAGCCCGACTTTACATTTCCCCGCGGGTACCTCTCGAGGTGGACCCGCCTGTAACAAAGGTCAAAGTAACCGTGTGTCCAAGTAACGAGGAGGAATCCGAGGAATCACCCTCGATGGATTCCCACTCGAGGAGTTGCGCGACGGTAGCTTAGCGGAGGTGATGTAAGAGGAATCACCCTCGATAACACACATCCGAGAAGCTATTCTACAGAGGCACCACCGGAAGTGAGCTAAGAGGTATCACCCTCGGCACTCGATGCTAACCCTGCAGTGTCGGGCAATTCAGGGGTTGTGCAGTGATGTGCTGTCTTCAGTCCATCTGTCTTCAGTCCTAAAGCGGAGCAACTACAGCAAGGGAGAGGGGCCACAGATGGTTTACCACCCAAACCTATTCTAAGCAGCTCGGACAATTGGCAGTTATCATAAGCAGTTACAAGGACATGCTATGCATTAGAAATAGGATAAAACATAATAGCAGCAATTCCTAATGCAAGCAGGAGGGAGAAGGAATTGGGTGACAAAGGCATGCGTCAAGGGGGTTTGCTTGCCTGGTTGCTCTGCGGCAAAGGCGGGGTCGTCTGACGGCTGGTCGTCGGGGAGGTAGTCGTACTCTGAAGCAGCGGCGCCGGCGGGCACCAGGTTTAACGAGAGAGAAGGGGGAGAGGAAACAATAAATCCACGGCAAAATACAATCACTATGCATGACATGCCTAAGATGACATGCAGATGGGTGCTACTGCCTATCTATATGATTTAGATAACCCTTGGGAATTAATAAAAATTTAATTGGATTTGTTTTATTAAAGTGGTACACTATTCATCTATTGCAAACGGTCGAAAAGTTCCATGTTCAGATAGCTAGAGGCATGTGACAGATGAATGGATGGCATATTTGGATTCGTGGCATTTTTCTGATCAACTTTCATATATAAATTATTTTCATCTGAATTACGGATTAAAAGATATAATTTTTTAAAGTTTTAAACATTTTCTGAATTTATTTAATTATTAAATCAACATTATCCAGAACAGTGCTTTGCTGACGTCAGCCTGACGTCAGCATGACATCAGCACGCAACAGTGGGGCTGTTACTGTTTGAACCTGACATGTGGGGTCCACATGTCATAGACTGTAGCTAATTTCATTTTAATTTACTCTAAACAGAATCTAATTAACAGAGTGGGGCCCATATGTTAGTGAGTGTTTTAACTAAACTAATTATTTTAATTAATCTAATTAGTGATTAGGCTAGCTGACAGGGGGGACCCACCTGTCATAGACACAGGGGTGAGGGGCCCCACCTGCCAGTGACTGGGCAGCCCAGTCAGCCGAGTTGACCGAGTCAACTCGGTCAACTGGGGCCAGCGGGGCCCAGGGGCAGTGACCCAGAGGCGGGCCCGACCACGCCACGTCGGCGGTGGCCGGCGGCAAGCCGCCGGTGACCACAATTCGCGGCGGAGGCCACTGGAGGTCGCCGGAATCGCGCTACGGGCCGCCATTTCGCGCGCGGCCAGGTGCGTTCGAACGGGGGCTCACCCGCGCGTCGATTGGTGGCGGTGGCATCGCCGGAGACGGCCGGAATCGTCGCCGGCGACGAGGTTAGCGGCGGGGCTTTTCGGGCGACGACGGATCCGGCGAGTGCGGGCACGGCGAAGCCAGCGGAGAGGCTCTACGGGGTCCTAGCGACGCGTGGAGCACGATGGTGGCCGTGGTTGGGCATGACAACGACGGAGACGACGGCGACGAGCTCATCGGCGGCGAGGCTCTCGGGCGGCGATGGCGACTACGGCTACGGGGTCGAATCCGCGCGCGATAGAGAGGGAAAAGGAGGGGAGGAGCTCACCGAGCGGCACACGGTGGCCCGTGGAAGCTTTGGAGCGCAGGAGAGCTCGGGGGCGACGAGGATCGCCGACGGCAACGGGTTCGGGGTCGAGCTCGATTCGCGCGATGTGGAGGCGTAGAGCTCGGGCGAAGACGCGCAGCCGACGTAGGGGAGGCAGGCGGAGAGGATGGACTCGCCGGAGAGGCAATCGGAGCCCGGCAGCCGCGCTAATCCACGGCCATGGCGGCGGCGACGAAGGGTGCTCGCGCGAGAGGGCGATGCCGAGCGAGAGAGAGAGATTTGGGGGCGCTAGGGTTTCGGGAGAGGGCCGAGGTGCACGGGGGTCACTTAACGACGACGGAGAGCCGCGGGATCGACGACACGGCGACGCCCGGCGACCGGATGCGAGCGCCAGCCGACGCGTGCAGGAGGAGGGAGAAGGCGCGCTGGTGGGCTGGGCCGGTCACTGTTCCATTAAGGCCCAGCCGCACAGTGAGTTGTTTTCGTTTTCCTTTTTCTTTTCTATTTTCTGTTTAAGCAACTGTTTTGCAAATTGCTCTGGCACTAAGACAATTTTAATAAATGTGTGAGTTAGCTCATAATTCAAGTGCATTATACCCATCCACCAGAAATTGGTTTGATTAAATTATGAATCTACTTTAAATCCTATTAAATTAATTAGTGCTAAACATTGCTGTTAACCTACTGTTACAATTAATAAAGTTGTTTAACCAATTTAATTAATGTTGCACATATTTTTATAATTGCCACAGAATTATTTAAATTGTTTTGAACATTTTAGTTTCTGGTTTTGAACAACTTTTATTTTCACTTTAGGTTTGAATTGCAAGTTTAAGTTGGAATTTGAAATGAGATATGATGCAATGATGCTCAAGCATGGTTAATCATGATGACATGGCACTGTCAAAGGGGTGATTACTGTAGCTATTACATGGGGGCGTTACAGTGAACTACTCCCTCCTCATCATGGAGAGCGTCAGGATGATGAAGATGGCCTCCGGTGATGGTTTCCCCCTCCGGCAGGGTGCCGGAACGGGCTCCCGATTGGTTTTTCGTGGCTCTGGAGGCTTGCGGCGGCAGAACTCCCGATCTAGGTTTATTTTCGGAGGTTTCTATATTTATAGGAATTTATGGCGGTGGATACAAGTCCCGGGGGGCCACGAGGGAGTCACAAGCCAGGGGGCGCGCCCTAGGGGGGGGCGTGCCCCTGTGGCTTGTGATCTCCTCGTGGATCTTCTGGCCCAACTCCAATGCCCCGTGGGTCTGTTCTGGTCCATAAAAAATCACCGTACATTTTTATTCCGTTTGGACTCCGTTTGATATTCCTTTTCTGTAAAACTCAAAAACAAGCAAAAAACAGAAACTGGCACTGGGCTCTAGGTTAATAGGTTAGTCCCAAAAATAATATAAAGTTGTAGTAAAATGATTGTAAAACGTCCAAGAATGATAATATAACAGCATGGAACAAGCAAAAATTATAGATACGTTGGAGACGTATTAGCATCCCCATGCTTAATTCCTGCTCGTCCTCGAGTAGGTAAATGATAAAAACAGAATTTTTGATGTGGAATGCTGCCTAACATGTTCATCATATTCTTTTCTTCTTTGTATAGCATGGACATTTGGACTTGTAAATGATTCAAAGCAATAGTCTAGTTTTAACATAATGACTTCAATACTCAAGCATGTCAACAAGCAACCATGTCTTTCAAAATATCAGCACTAAAGAAAGTTATCCCTAGCCCATCATGCTCAACCATTGATCCATTCATGAAACACACTCAAATATTAGCTATGCCCAATGCTCAAGTACGATCATAGTGCCCCCTAGTTGGTGCTTATAAGAGAAGATGGAGACTCAAAGCAAAAATAAAAATTGCATAAAGTAAATAGATAGGCCCTTCGCAGAGGGAAGTAGGGATTTGTAGAGGTGCCAGAGCTCAAGGTTTAAATTGAGAGAGAAAAAATATTTTGGGTGGCATGCTTTTCCTGTCAACGAAAACGACAAAGTAGCTCACAATACTTTCCATGCTAGATACATTATAGGAGGTTCCCAAGCAGAATAGTAAAGTTTTTACTCCCCCTCCACCAATCAATCACACTCCACGGCGAGCCGAATCCACGGGTACCATCCACACAAACAACAATCCTGGGGGAGTTTTGTTTCATTATTTTTTTGATTTGAATTTTGAGCATGGGACTGGGCATCCCGAATACCAGCCATTTTCTCGTGAATGATAGTGAATCAACACATACCGTGAGAATAACACACCTAGCATGGAAAAATATTGGATACTCCCTACCGTTTCATGAGCGGTACGGGCACACAAAAGAGAAAATTTATTTTGACGATTTAGAGATGGCACATACAAATTTGCTTGGAACGGCATGGAAATACCGCATATAGGTAGGTATGGTGGAGTCATGAGGCAAAACTTGGTTTAAGGATTTTGGATGCACAAGTAGTATTTCTACTTAGTACAAATGGAGGCTAGCAAATAGATTGGGAAGCAACCAAACCGAGGAACGAAAAATCTCATAAGTGAGCATTGAGTCATAACTAACACCGAATAATGCACCACAAGTAGGATATAACTTCATTGCATAACTATTGACTTTCGTGCATGCATAGGGAATCACAAACCTTAACACCAATATTCCTATTAAGCATAATTACTCACTAACATGACTCACATATTACTATCATCATGTTTCAAAACTATTACAAAGAATCAAGTTTAATTTGTCCAATGATCTTCATGAATTTTTTTATTATATCCTCCTTGGATATCTATCACTTTGGGACTAGTTTCATATATTGCCATTGCTTTTTGGCAAGCTCAAACAAATTTAAGTGAAGCACATGAGCATAAAGATTTCATCCCTCAAAAAGGTACAGGTGAAGCATGAGAGGAAATGACAAGCTACTCTCAAAGATATAAGTGAAGATCAATGAGTAGTCAAACAATTAAGTAGCTATGTGAGGACTCTCTCTCTCTCAATAAATATTTTCAGATCTGAGTATTTTATTTAAAAAGCAAGCAAAAGAAAAATAGCACTCCAAGAATAGCACGCATCATGTGAACGAATAAAAATTTAGGCTCAAACATAGGCTAACCGATAATTGTTGATGAAGAGAGGTGAGATATGTAGCATCCCCGAGCTTAGATGCTTGAGACTTCTTGAAATATTTACTTGGGGTGCCTTGGGCATCCCCAAGCTTGAGCTTTTTTATCTCGTTCAATCTTCTCATATCATGGTTTCACCTATTCTCAAAAACATCATCCACACAAAACTCGAAAAGAACTCGTGAGATAGGTTAGTACATATAATAATAAATCAACTCTTTATGTACTGCCAAGACAAGTTGCATAATAATTTCCAAACATTAGGTACTGTATACTATCATCTCCACAATTTATATATACCAATATAGGGTATGGAAACTATAGGATAAGTAGATAACGAAACTATGACAGCAATCTGTCCAAACAGAACAGTCTATAGCAATTTCTGAAAACAGTGTACTTCTGTAACTCAAAAAATTATGAAAATTTAGGAAAACCTAAATAATTCATATTACATCACTGTGTAAAAATTTCAGAAACTTTCCACCTTCCAGTAAAATATGAAAATTCATACACTACAGCATAAGTTTCTGTTTTTACACAGCACATATCAAAACATGTAATGCAAGCATCCTAATGCAATTCTTGGAACTTTTTATTGAAAAAAACAAGATCATAAATAACACTTAACAGAAAACAACAAAATAAAATGACGCTCCAAGCAAAACGCATATTATGTGACGAATAAAAATATAGCTCCAAGTGAGATATACCGATAATGTTGAAGACGAAAGAGGGGATGCCTTCCGGGGCATCCCCAAGCTTAGGCGCTTGAGTATTCCTTGGATATTACCTTGGGGGTGCCTTGGGCATCCCCAAGCTTAGGTTCTTTTCACTCCTTATTCTCCTCATATCGGTGTCTCACCCAAAACTAGAAAACTTCAATCACACAAAACTTAACGGAACTTCGTGAGATTGGTTAGTATAATAAACAAAGATCATTCACTTAGGTACTGTCAAGACAAGATTCATAATTGTTCTCACATAATACCTACTGTATTCTATCATTCCCATAATTCATATCACTGAATATAAGCTATGGGAATACTAAAACAAGCAAACTATGCATGCAAAAAAGAATCAGTCAAAAGCAGAACAGTCTGTGAAGAACTGTAGTATAGCCATACTTTCCTGTCTCTAAAAATTCTGAAAAATTAGGACAATCTAGGAAATTTGTATATCAAGACTTTGTAAAAATTTCATATCAAAAGCACGTTCCAGTGAATTTACAAAATTCCTGGACTAAGAGCAAAAGTTTCTGTTTTTGCACAGAATCAAGTCAACTATCATCCACACTATCCCAAAGGCTTTACTTGGCACTTTATTGAAACAAAAGCTATAAAACATTATTATACAGTAGATTAATCATGTGGACACACAAAAACAGTAGGTATAAATATTGGGTTGTCTCCCAATAAGCGCTTTTCTTTAATGCCTTTTAGCTAGGCATGATGATTTCAATGATGCTCGTATAGGAATAGTAATTGAAACATGCAAGAGAGCATCATGAATCTCATGACAAGCACATTTAATTCTAACCCACTTCCTATGCATAGGGATTTTGTGAGCAAACAACTTATGGGAACAAGAATCAACTAGCATAGGAAGGCAAAACAAGCATAACTTCAAAACTTTGAACACATAGAGAGGAAACTTGATATTATTGCAATTCCTACAAGCATATGTTCCTCCCTCATAATAATTTTCAGTAGCATCATGAAGGAATTTCACAATATAACCAGCACATAAAGCATTATTTTCATGATCTACAAGCATAGAAATTTTACTACTCACCACATAAGCAAATTTATTCTCATCAATAGTAGTGGGAGCAAACTCAACAAAATAACTATCATGTGAAGTATAATCCAATTGAAAATTAAAATCATGAAGACAAGTTTCATGGTTATCATTATTCTTTATAGCATACATTTCATCACAATAATCATCATAGATAGGAGGCATGCTTTCATCATAATAAATTTGCTCATCAAAACTTGGGGGACTAAAAATACCATCTTCATCAAACATAGCATCCCCAAGCTTGTGGGTTTGCATATCATTAGCATCATGAATATTCAAGGAATTCATACTAACAACATTGCAATCATGCTCAGCACTCAAAGATTTAGTGCCAAACATTTTAATAACTTCTTCTTCTAACACTTGAGCACAATTTTCCTTTCCATCATTTTCACGAAAGACATTAAAAAGATGAAGCATATGAGGCAACCTCAATTCCATTTTTTGTGGTTTTCTTTTATAAAACCAAACTAGTGATAAAACAAGAAACTAAAAGATTCAATTGCAAGATCTAAAGATATACCTTCAAGCACTCACCTCCCCGGCAACGGTGCCAGAAAAGAGCTTCGTTGAAGGGATGTGAGTGCCGCTTACCTAGCCTCCCCGACAACGGCGCCAGAAAAGAGCTTGATGTCTACTACACAACCTTCTTGTAGACTCGTGTTGGGCCTCCAAGCGCAGAGTTTTGTAGGCCAGTAGCAAATTTCCCTCAAGTGGATGACCTAAGGTTTATCAATCCCTGGGAGGTGTAGGTTGAAGATGGTCTCTCTCAAGCAACCCTGCAATCAAATAACAAAGAGTCTCTTGTGTCCCCAACACACCCAATACAATGGTAAATTGTATAGGTGCACTAGTTCGGCGAAGAGATGGTGATACAAGTGCAATATGGATGGTAGATATAGGTTTTTGTAATCTGAAAATATAAAAACAGCAAGGTAGCAAGTAACAAAAGTGAGCAAAAACGGTATTGCAATGCTTGAAAACAAGGCCTAGGGTTCATACTTTCACTAGTGCAAGTTCTCTCAACAATACTAACATAGTTGAATCATATGTAAATCCCTCACGTGCGACAAAGAGTTCACTCCAAAGTCACAAATAGCGGAGAACAAAGGAAGAAATTATTGTAGGGTACGAAACCACCTCAAAGTTATCTTTTCCGATCAATCTTATGAGCTATCCCTATAAGTGTCACGAACAACCCTAGAGTTTGTACTAAAATAACACCTTAAGATACACATCAACCAAAACCCTAATGTCACCTAGATACCCCAATGTCACCTTGAGTACCCGTGGGTTTGATTATACGATATGCATCACATAATTTCAGATTCATCTATTCAATCCAACACAAAGAACTTCAAAGAGTGCCCCAAAGTTTCTACCGGAGAGTCAAGACGAAAACGTGTGCCAACCCCTATGCATAGATGCCCAAGGTCACGGAACCCGCAAGTTGATCACCGAAACATACATCAAGTGAATCAATAGAACATCCCATTGTCACCACAGATATCCCATCGCAAGACATACATCAAGTGTTGTTAAATCCTTAAAGACTCAATCCGATAAGTAAACTTCAAAAGGGAAAACTCAATTCATCACAACTAGATAGAGAGGGGAAACACTCTATATGATTCATCTACATTAATAAAGCTCGCGGTACATCAAGATCGTGCCATCTCAAGAACACGAGAGAGAGAGATCAAACACATAGCTACTGGTACATACCCTCAGCCCCGAGGGTGAACTACTCCCTCCTCGTCATGGAGAGCGTCGGGATGATGAAGATGGCCTCCGGTGATGGTTTCCCCCTTTGGCAGGGTGCCGGAACGGGCTCCCGACTGGTTTTTCGTGGCTCTGGAAGCTTGCGGCGGCGAAACTCCCGATCTAGGTTTATTTTCGAAGGTTTCTATATTTATAGGAATTTATGGCGGTGGAAACAAGTCCTGGGGGGCCACGAGGGAGTCACAAGCCAGGGGGCGCGCCCTAGGGGGGGGCGCCCCTGTGGCTTGTGATCTCCTCGTGGCTCTTCTGGCCCAACTCCAATGCCCCGTGGGTCTCTTCTGGTCCATAAAAAATCACCGTAAATTTTTATTCCGTTTGGACTCCGTTTGATATTCCTTTTCTGTAAAACTCAAAAACAAGGAAAAAACAGAAACTGGCACTGGGCTCTAGGTTAATAGGTTAGTCCCAAAAATAATATAAAGTTGTAGTAAAATGATTGTAAAACATCGAAGAATGATAATATAACAGCATGGAACAAGCAAAAATTATAGATACGTTGGAGACGTATCAAGCCTTTGGAAATCTCTTACGGTTCAGTCAAGTTCTTCAGTGACAGCGACGATGTTCTTCTGGTCTTTGAGGAAATTGATCTGACTGAGGAGTTAGGATTTCGCTAGTGTGAATTGCCTACCGTGAGGAATATGATAAGCCCTGAGGAATTTGACAGTTCAAATGCCGACCGTTGCTGTGCTTTGCGCCAGCTGTCCAGATATTTTATCCATCTAACGGTCATATCATTGGGGGGCATTTATGTCTTATCATGTGGGGTTGCACCTTGGCTATAAATAGACGCCCCCCACAACCACTAGCTGGTTGGCTGCTCAGAGAGAGATTGACACTTGTCATTTGAGAGCAACCCATTCCTCGAGGACTTTGAGAGAAAATCATTAGTGAGGAAAAACCCAAAACCCAAACCACCAAGACCCAAAGTGATTGAGCATCACTGAAGAGATTGTTCCTGTGTGGAACCGATGCTTTTTACCTTTGAAGACTGTGTATCTTCTAGAAGGTTAGGCGTCATGGTCTAGAGCATCCTGCAGTCAATTGTGGATCGCCGGGTGACCGAGTTTGTGAGGGTTTGGAAGTATACCCTGAAGACTTACCACGAGTGTTGGGCGAGGTCTGTGTGACCTTAGCTCAAGGAGAATACGGTAAAGACTGTGTGTCTTGGGACTGTGTGTCCTTTGGTTTAAATACCAAGCCACTCCGAACCAGACGTACGACTGTCACAACAGTTGGAACTGGGTTATCAAATCACTGTCTTCATCGAGCTCCTGGTTCTATTTCCTCAACCCTTTCAATTCTTTGATGTGCTGGTTGATGAAACTGATCGTTACGGTTTGAAGAATTTGACTAAAGACTTTCTCAATTTCCTCATCTCAAATTCTTCAGTCACTTTATCTTCTGCCTGCTTATCCTGTTCACGCTACTTATGCTATGTGTATGTTTCATTTCATCATGATGACTATGCTACTGCTATGTTTCACATGCACTTGAGTATTTATTCCGCTGCTAGTATTTCGTCACTTAGCAAATTCCTCAACTAGTAATTCCTGAGTGACTAATTTGCAAAAATCGCCTATTCACCCCCTCTAGTCGATATAACGCACTTTCAAGGATAATCGAAGGTAACTAATTGAATTCCCACCTAAGAACTCCTGAAATCCTTTGGTTATGCAATTAGGTCCACGAATACACAAAGTAAAATCCATCACTCAACTCCTAGCAGTAATACGACTCTCCAATGTAGCACATCCGTCAACACATAACCGGAGGCCTCGGAAATTCATCTACCTCAGACCCTCATAATCACAATGATACTAAACATGGCACTACATCTGGATGCTCTCCCCAGTACTGGGTGACACCAGACTCCTGTCACCACAAATAGTATTGAAGAAATTTCGAATATCCTCGTCCTGAGATACTAAGGAAACTGAACAATAGCGTGTGACCAGAATCCCCTGGAGATCAACTCCCCGGGACACTTCTACCCCAAATTGACAGGAGGCACCAGGAAAAAAATCCTGGCCACGCCGACATCGTATAGTTTCCAAAATACCCGCGTGATCCTAAAAAAAATTGAGTGAGAAGAGAGATAGAATTAAAATTCTTACATCAGGATTCCTCACCAGAGCATAGAAGAGGAGTAAAAGAATCCTACTCTCCGATATATAACTAGACTCAAAATAGTTTTTCACTAGACTCGACTTGGGTGAGCTCGATCAATCAAGGGGGCTCCTAGATCGGTACTGCTCTGATACCAACTTGTAACGCCCAAGATGCGGTCCTATCCTTATTTTGGATCGAAGGCCTCGACAGGGATAGAAGCGCATTTCGTCGTTTCACAAGAATGGATATCGTTACATGTACATGTAAAGAGGAGATGAGTATATGGAATTGGCTTACACTCGCCACAAGCTAAAGCATGATCATCTCAAATACAATCATACATTTAATCACCATACAGAAGAGTAGGGTCCAACTACGGACGAAATCAAACTATAAAAGCGACATCCATCCTTGCTAATCCTAGGCTGCCAGCCTGGAACCCATCCTATGATCGAAGAAGAAGAAGAAGAACTCCAAATCAAACAAGCATCGCTCTCACGTAAAATCATTGCATTACCTGTAGCTACAACTATTGTTGTAGTAATCTGTGAGCCATGAGGACTCAGCAATCTCATTTCCAAGGGTATCAAGACTAGCAAAGCTTAATGGGTGAGGTATGGTTAAGTGGTGAGGTTGCAGCAAGCACTAAGCATTTGAATATGTGGCTAACTTACGGGTACAAGAATAAGACGGGTGATCTACGCATAAACGGACATGAGCTAATAATGATCAAGTGAACCTGAACACCTACTTACGAGTCAATCATAACCCCACCGTGTTCTCTTTCCAAACTCCCTCGAAAAGAGATGGTCATAGTTACGCACACAGTTGGTGTATTTTAATTGGGTTTGCTTCAAGTTTTCTATTACCGGATATTATAAAATTACCAAGTTGCCACATAACCACGGGCACGGATCTCAAATAGATTTAACCCTGGAGGGGTGCTCCAACTCATCCATCACAAACAAACCACAAGCTGCACTGGAAAACCTCAACCTCGAGATAGCCCAAAGTATCCTCGGAATCCCGGTGCACAAGACGTTCGAGAAGGGTAAAACAAATCCAGCAGGACCGCCCGACATGTCGACGAACCCGTTAGGATCCGCGTATCTCGTTCTCAGGACACGACTGGATGAGCGCAACGTACAATGGCCTGATAGATATCTCCCGAGTTGCCCCGGGTTGGTCCCGCACAAGACTCTAGTTTAGACCAACACTCATGAGGAGCACTGGCCCGAGGGTTGATTAATTATCCACAGAGTCCGGAAAGTCCCGATGCAAGTTTTATTAGTTAGGAAAATGTAGTACCAATGTTGGGCCTTGCCGGAAGAGTTTTATCCCAAAACGAAAAGGGGTCCCCACAACAACCCCAAGCATGTTAGGAGCGCTCAATATGGAACATCACATTGGTACTCGGAAAATAAGGTGGCAAGAGTGGAACAAAACACCAGGCCAAAGGTCGAGCCTTCCACCCTTTACCAAGTGTATAGATGCATTAATTAAATAACAAGGTAGTGTGATATCCCAAAGATATCCATCTTATCACATGGAACAACTTGCACCTGCAACTAGCAACACTATAAGAAGGGCTGAGCAAGCGATAACATAGCCAAACAATGGGTTGCTAGGATGTGGAGGGTTAGAGGCTTATCATGGCATTTTGGGAGGCTTGACAAACAAGTGGTAGGTAGCGATACATAGCAATAGAAACGACACAACTAGCATAGGAATGATAGTAGTGGTATCCGGGGAAATGGTCATCTTTCCTGAGATCACACTTGGAAGAAGAACGAATGCATGAAGAAGACGAACCAACGTAGTCGAACGAATCCTCACACTCCGAAATGCTTTCGGAACTCTATCGAGAAGAAGCAATCCGGAAACCGACAAATGACACGGTAAACACCACATCATAGCCATGACATGATGCACAAACAATGATGATGCGTGTCAAGTTTAAATATGCAAGGCATGGCAAAGCACAACATTCGACTACTACACATTAAGTGAAGTTCAATATGCAACGAGGTGCATATTTGTTGGAATCGGGGCTCCGGGGACACAAGAGAGGTTCGAACTCTGGGCTGCACCGGCTCTCCAACTTCGCTTTCTCACCCTAGCCTACGGCGATGGTCCGGCGTGCTTGAGCTTGGTGGGAAAGGACGAAGAACACATTGATCTACCCAGGTTCGGGAGACCTTGCGGTGTAAAACCCTACTCCTGCTTGTTTTGATTGCTTAGTGGTTGAGAGTGAATACAAAGCGAGATCCCCCCTCTACGGTGGCGGCCTGCCCTCTCTTATACTGGCCCTGGTACTCTTCCCCCAAAAAATAAGGCGGGAAAGGTCGCCACAATGGCCAGTTTGGAGAGGGACAGGACCACGGCTTACCCTGACAAAAGTAGTCTTCGCCTGCGAAAGCCTCCTGCCGTGATGTGCCGGTGGGCGCGGGACGACACTCCGTCGTGACGAGCCCCCAGCCTTTGTCTTCTTTCACCAAACAGGAAACCATTTGGGTTGCTTTGGGAGCGGGCGAGCTGGCCCAACTCCCTTAGCGCCAAAGAGGAAATCCTCTCCGTTTGTGCCTACTGACAGGGCTCCTAGCGCCGCTTGGCGTGGCACGCGTGATGCGGAGCATCCTACGGACATCACCATGACAAGAGTCCGTTCGGCAAGTGACACGTGCGACATCTACTTCACACTCCTAAAGGTGAATCCTTTCCTTTACACGTGCTCACTTGACCCCTTCAAGGATGGTATACTACTTGACACTCCTCTCGTGTGCACGCATAGGTATTATTGGAGCTTCACGGAGGAAGAGGAGGAGTGCAAGCGCCAAGGAACAACTACAACATCCACGAAGGAAGCATGGAAGCGCAGAAGGAAGAAGAGGAGTTGTGCCAGCCCAGGAATTAGAGGTACAACCGGTCAACAACCGGTCAACCACCGGCCAACCGATACAACCGGTCCACTACCGCCCAACTACCGCTCAACCTCGGTCACGTTCCTGTTTTGAAGCGGTTCAAGGCTGGTACCACACTGGTTGTTCCGCCAGCGTCTCCCTGACCGGTACAACCAGCCCAACCTCCGGTACAATCACCCTCCAACGCCCAGGACGCCTCCAGGAAGTGGTTCAACTGCCCCAAGCGGTACAACATGTGTTGTGACCGGTACAGCCGCCCTTCATCTACGCAGTCACGGCTCATGCAGCCCTAACTTACCCCTTGGACTATATATACTCTCTCCCCACCTCATTTCTAGGGTTAGCATGGTTTAGCTCATAGATAGTTGAGCCTAGCTCCTTCCACTACCTCTCCCATGGAGTAGATGCATCTATTGGAGAAGATCTCCTAGTGGATGTCAAGGCCCCTTGCGATGGGATTTGGGATGAACTCTACCATGTATCCTCTTTCCCTTTGTTGTTCTTGTACCTTGTCGATCTTGTGTGTGGTGAGTCTAATGGATGTGTGATTGGACTTATTCTTGAGTGTTTCTCCTGTGATTTCTCCTCGTTCTTCCCCATGTTCATCGTGTTCTTCGTCGAATCTCCCTCCAATTCATGAAAGATTGACGCACACGGGTGTGCCCCGTATCATCTTGGTATCAAGAGCCATGTTTCTCACGAGTTTGGAGTCCCCCCCTTCGTTTTCTAGCCTAATTTTGTGTGGTTTGGTCCCAATTCGAAAATCCCCACCAAAAATAGCCTCGCCAATTTTTTTGTGATTTGTTAGTTCTTGTGAGATTTTGTTGATTTTGATCCATGGAATTCGTGTTTGGCAAGTAGATCTAGCTTTCCCACCGTGAAATCCACCCTAATTTTTCTTTTTCCCCATCAATTTTGAACCCGAGATCGAAAATTTCCGCCCCGAGTTCCTCTCGTTCTCACATATGGGAATTTTCCCGTTCCGAGCGGTACAACCGCCCTAAGAAGGTGGTACAACCGCTAATCCCAGTTGCAACACTCCAGGATGCTCCAGGAGCGAGACAACCGCCCTTCCAAGGGTACAACTGCCCCTCCCAGTTTCAGTCTCGGCTGATTCACCATTTTGCCCATAACTTTCACTCCCAAACTCCGATTTGAGTGTTCTTTGGCTCGTTTTGAAGCTATCGACGTGCCCAAGATGCTCATCTTGGTTTTACCACCATTTGAATCCATCAGTTGTTTTCCATTTTGGCAAGTTTTCCTAGGCCTCCACCATAACTCCCGCATAAACCTACCACCATACACTTTCGCCACTTTAACCCAATTTTGTTTGAGATTTTGAGTTGCGGTTTCCATTTCCTAAGGTGTTTCGGCTAATTAGGGACAGTTCTACATCGACAATGCCACCACTCATCATTGCCTCGGCCTCGACATCGACATCGGCCACTTCGCCTTTTGGCACCCCCAACCGTAAGCAAGGACTGTAACCTTGACAACATCATTGTCTATTTCCTTGCCATTGCATTGATCGCTTCGAGCCTATTGCGTACCTTACCCATTGAGACTAGCGAGTTGAGAATTTCCGGGCCACATTACTTGTGCACCATAGTGATACTCTTATGCCGCATAGCTACTTTTAGCATGCAAACATCTTGCTATCTACATTGTGCCATAAGTCTCTCCCGTGCATATCCATCATACTTGTCTCATATCTTGGTTCGAGCATCAAGCATAGAATATAAAAAAAATAGAAAGAGAAAAAGCTTTTAAGCAAAAGAGGAAATACAAAAGAGCTTGAACGCAATAGAAATAGCATTGAGCCATTTTGCATAATAGATACTCTTGGATCATACATACATATCATACTTGGGATTGAAGACGACACATTTACTCTTTTAGGTTGGTGCACAAGCGTGTATCTAGCCCATTTGAGAAATCGAGCTATTGTCTCTCTAGAATCCGTGCAACACGATCTTTTCCCGGGTCTCTCACATTTTGTGCTCATTCCTTTGTTGCGCGGATCCCATTTATCTATCCGCGTGTGTTCCTAGTGCCACCATAGCTATTGATCTATTTGCTTTGCATTGCAATTTTTTGAATCTTCCTCAACATTTTCGATATCTTGACTAACATTTGCTTGAATTTTGTGCCACTTCTCCTAACCAAGCCACTCGATAAGCCTTATATTGCAGGTGTGAGTGAACAAGTCCGGTACCAGTTCCACTATTCTCTCAATTCACATTGAGTGAAATGGGATAGATCCTCAACTTTGGGAACGATATATTGGTATTGTTTATCTCATTTTCTACTCACCCTTGCTCGAGTCTTGTGATGGATAGGCAAAGCACATAATCTTCTTCGGTCTACAACCACAATGACGAGTTTGATGCCATGAAGAAAACCATCGACGCCAAGTTAGATGCCCAAATGGAGGAGCTCAAGGTCCTCATCAACATCGACAAGAGGTCTTCCTCATCCTCGAGAAGACGCTCAAGTGCACATGCTTCCGAGCTACCATCTCCGGCAAGATCACCTCGGCAACGACACCATCAAAGACATGAAGAAATAACGACGCCAACATCAAGGCGTCCAACAAAGAACAAGTGTGAAGGTCACGAGATCGACACCAACCACAGCTCGATGACTTGATCACCTACCTTGGCATCTTCGCCAAGCGACTTCAAGGCATCTTCGCCTTTGGATATGCGGCATCTTCGCCTATAAGCACCTCAAGAGAGGTCCCCAAGCTCAAGACCGCGACTTCCACGAGCTACTACAACTTCGACATTCCATTCTATGGGACTCATGACCCTGAAGAGTACCTCGAGTGGGAGCGCTAGATCGACACCTACCTCAAGCTACTTCAAGTCCCTTCCGAGATCAAGTGAAGTGCGCCACAAGAAGCTTCCATGACTATGCGTCAACATGGTGGCTTCACACACCTTTGAAGAGCTTAGACATGAGTTGGTCCAAGACGAAGAAAGCTATGAGGCAAGAATTTGTGCCTTCCAAGTACACGGAACATCTTCAACGCCAATTGGAGAAAACCATACAAGGATCCAAGTCCCTCGACGAGTACTTCATGGGTATGACGAAAACCTTGCGACGAGCCGGAGTGGACGACCCCATTTGGATGAAGTTCCACTTCACAACGGGATTGAACAACCACATCGCCAAGACTATCTTCAACAACACCTACAAGTCTCTCGATGACCCCTACATTGGTGCTCTCAAGGCGGTTAAAGAACTCAAGAAGGCCAACGTTTCTCCAACCCAAGCACACTTCGCGACGACCAAGCTCCATGACTACGAGCATGAGGATGGTACCACCAAGATGTCCAAGCCCGACGAGCTCCAAGACGATGCTCCCAAGTTTGACTTCACTGCCATCACTCTTTGTGGCATTGGCGATGCCGAGTCTACCATGACTCTTTTTGAAGATGGTGTGGCGACGACTACAACTACGGAGCCACTCAAGGAACATGCTTCGGAGGCGAGCGACAAGGTGGCGAGCAAGGATGACGCTTCCATCTTTGGAGGCAAGAGTGTGATGACCGAGCATGGGATTTTCCCTTCGGTCATGGAGGCGAGTGATGATGTGCCATCTTCGGCCTTCATCCACGGCGACGGTGACGAGATGGTTGAGCATGGGATTTTCCATTCGACCGCGGCGGCGTTTGGAGATGAGTTGAGAGACTTTTGCCACCATATTGAGAGTGAGAGTGACTTCACCACTAGCCCCATATATGATGAGTTGCCCCAATTCCCATGTGAGGAGAGCCACTGTCGGGACCCCGATCCTAAGCCATACGAATCTAGCATGTAAC
Organism: Elymus sibiricus; assembly: GCA_039707655.1. Classification (NCBI taxonomy): domain Eukaryota; kingdom Viridiplantae; phylum Streptophyta; class Magnoliopsida; order Poales; family Poaceae; genus Elymus; species Elymus sibiricus. Next base: position 152,574,393 of record CM077675.1, on the reverse strand, counting down.
ATATCATATCACTTTGCGGCCTCACGCACGGTAATTCCCACGGCTGCCACCTTACCTTGTCCGGGACCGTTTGCGCCTTTTGGCTCACTAATATGAGTATGTCGCTAGAAATCATACATCAGAGAACCCGGGTCGACATGACTAGCTATAGACCCAAGTGGCACAACCATACAGGGACAGGCATACGTAACCCAACAATGCAGGTGTCGGTCATCAACATGTGTAGACGAGTCGTAGCGAACTACAAGGACACCATTACACCGCGTGACATTTCCCCATAGGGACAGACACATCAGCAAAGAAGGATACATGTCGGTCAATCAATGTGTCCGGAGCAGTAGCAAGCTACCAAGGCTCAGTGGAAGCACAAAGAGGCATTTCCCCGTAAAGAAGGCTACTAAAGGCACACAACTAGGTGTCGACTCCCACACATACCAATGCATTTCAATCATACACGCAATATGCACGATATGCGTAGATACAACATGGCATCACAACATAACTCTATGACTCAAAGTGTTTATTAAAGGCTCATAAGAGCCGACATAGTGTGATATTACAAGCAGGGGTTGCATGACCCAACACACAAGTCATACAAGCAACAAGCGAAAGCATAACATGTCTGAGTACAGACATCTAGAAAAGAAGAAGGCTGTGGAAGCCTGTCTATCTACAAGACCCTCCATAGGGACCAGACCTCTGTCTGGGATTCCCAAGCTACTCGGTCGGCATTGATCTTATCGAAGAAATCACTAGCGAGACTAGAGTCTACTCTGCAAAACATAAATTAAGCAACAGTGAGTACAGAGGTACTCAACAAGACTTACATCAGATCTAACTACATATGCATCGGTGTCAACAAAGGGGGTTGTGGGGTTCAATGCAGCAAGCCAGCTTTGACTCAGTGGCTATCCTGTACTACGACTACCAGTACTTTGAAAAGTTTGTGAAATGTACATGAGTCCATTACAACACAACAATACACCATCATGGATCCGCTGCCGCCTTCCGACGAGAGTGCCATCCACGGTACTCATGCTTGTCTTGAAGCTTTTATGGGTAACCATTAAAGTTGTCTATGAACCATATAAGTCTCCAAGTAGTCCATATCCGCGGACGCGGCTATTCGAATAGATGATTACCCTACAGGGGTGTACTTCCTCACACCCGCTCCCGCCACTTATCACTATGTGCACGTAAAGAAGGCACCTCGGCAACCTTCAAGCGGAAGCCTAGCGAGGGAGTCGGCCACGACCGTTAACCACACGAGACTCTAGTCCAGGTTTATCGCCTATTTGAGACTGACCCCGCAATGGAAGTCCGACCAGAGTTTCCATCACGGCCCCAAACGATGTGTGCAGGGTTCCCAAGCCCACCTCGACGGATGGTACTAGGCTTGGTACACCGGGCCACGGTGCCTAGTCTGTCCCCATCCCACCTGTACGGGGTGCCACTCGGTTGACTACTAGCACGACCTACAAACACCAGGAACTAGTTGCAACTCCTGGACAGAGATCAGGTCGATTAATAAGTCGAGAGGGTCCATTGGTTTGGGGCCCAATGCGCGGTAGTAGTTAGTCTTGGATAACAAACACATAACTCAGTTCTTAAGGACGGTCTCAATGAGACAACCCGTCATGTACTCCTACATGGCCTCTCATTGCTACCTTTACAAAATCAGGTTCACCACTTAACTCTCATCATCAGAACACAACCAATTCACTCCGGTTCATCACCTAGATGAATCAGACATGACACAACTCTAAGCATAGCAAGCAAAGCAGGGTGATGGCACAATATGGCTCAAGCATCTACCAGGTATGCTAGGTTGTTTGGTTCAGCTATTTACTGTGACAATGACAGGTCATGCAGAGGAATGGGTTTAACTACCAGAACAGATAACAGTTGAAGCATATTGTCCTAATGCAATAAATGAGAGCAAGAGCGAGAGAGTGGGATTGTATCGAAGATGCTCAATGAGGGTTGCTTCCCTGATAAAACGTCGACATGTTACTGCTCCTCAGATGGATACTCGACCGTACCCTCCGGAACAGTGCCTAACACGAAGAACAACCATCGAAGGGGGAACAAATCAATACACATCAAATGCAACAAAATGATGCATGAATGTGGCATGGCAATATGATGAAGTTTGGCCTAATGCATATAGCAACATAGTTAAATGAAGTAGGTTTGAACCCAAGGTTCAAATGCAACTCCATATGTGAAGTTTCATATTGCATTTGAACAAAATGTTCAAGTTCTCCTATTTAGGTTGCTCTATCATGCATGAAAATAGTACAAATGGATTCATTGGATTTTTTGATCAATTTTCATATACAAATTATTTTCATCTGACTTATAGATTAATTTATATGATTTTTCTAAGTTTTTAACTATTTCTGGATTTATTTAAAACCCAGAAATGCAATTATGACATCAGCTACACGTGAGCATGATGTCACCCAGGTCAAAGGTGCCAGCCCAGGTCAAACCTGGTGGCTGGGCCCCACCCGTCACTGACTCACTTAGTTAATAGGTTTAAAATTAACCTAACTAAAGAAATTAATAGGGATGGGCCCATACGTTAGCGGGACAGAGGGTTAACTAGCTGGTGATTAGCCTTAAGCTAATCACCTGACGATGTGGCCCCACCGGCCAGTGGCTCACCGGCGAGGCTCAACGCCGGCGACTAGAGCGCATGACGGAGTCCACTCTCTGGGACACGGGAGCGGCGGCTGAGGCCACTGGGGGTGCAGCCCCTGCTCGCCCGCATCCATGGGGACGCGCAAGGGGTCACGAGGACGCCGGATGTCACACCTTGTGTTTGTATCACTTTGCTATGCTTGGATTTACAAAATTTGGAACCAATTAAAACTTTTTTTAGTGCATGAGCTTGTTTAAATTGGTGCTTGTTTGTTTGTTTGGTTGTTGGTGTATGGCACTCTTAGGTTCTACTCCTCTCCATATTCATCTTCCTTGATCCAAACTTCTTGCCCAATGATCATGCCATGTGAATAGTACCCAAAACTATTTTTATCAAATATTGTTTTGGCCAAAAAGGATTTATTGAAATTAGGTTTTCAAAAGCCCCTGAATTGAGGTTTGTACTACAAGTCCTCAAATTGGGTGGATCCTTTTTCCCCAAAGACTTTATTTGAAACCTACTATATATATGACTTCCCAAAACCACCAAATATTAATTCTAAAGATTATTTTGCTATTTTATTTAAAGGCTTTTTCTTAAGGGCAGAAATGGTTTTTCATAGGGAAAAATTATTTAAATGCTTTAAAAATATTTGAGAAAATTTAGGGAAACTCAGTAGACATATATTTTCCATATATATGAGTTTTAACACATGGTCATGTTCAAAATCATGGGCAAAACCCCTCAAAACCCTTTCTGCCCAAATCAAGCTTTTGAAATATTTCTATAAGAAATATTCTCAATAAATTCCAAGAAAATTCCAGCAAGACACACATGTCATATGTGATGATCTTGCAAAGTTTCATCTCAATCTCCCTTTATTTGCTTCACCAAAATATTCCAAAACCATTCCTGTCCAGAGCCAAATTTGAGCAACTTTACATTGTGAAGTTTCTTCCCTTGACCCCAAACTTTGTGGGCATGTGTTAAACCAGAAATAATGATACCACACCAGGTGGTGGATTTGTGGGAAGTGAAATGCATGCCTAGATCTACAGAAATCTGATTATGTTGATTTCTAGGGTTTTACAAAGTTACATTGTGAACTTTCTTCAATCAAGCTCAAACTTGGTGATCAACCCTAATTCAAACCACCATTTGACCCTGTCAAATCTTATGGCAAGCAAAGCCCATTTGCTTGCACTAATCCACATCAAACACCATCTGCATATTTAGCAAAAACCCTGTTTGACCCCCTTTTACTATTCTCCTTGGGTTCAAATTTTTACCACAGCTTACTAGCATTGCACTGCACTTCCAGTAACTTTCTCTGGCCAAGCCTCAATCATTAGGGGGCTAAAACCCCTGTTTTCCCTTCTGGACAGTCTAAACAGGAGCTTCTCCCCTCCAATTTCTCTCTCCCTCCCCTCACCCTAGCTCCAGAGCATCCTAGGAGCATCTAAGCAACCAACAGGAGCTACCGGACAAAGTGGGGCACCCCAGAGCACGCGGGCAATGGCAATGCCGGCCATTTGCACGCTCTAGAGCGCGCTACAGTGCGCTCCCGCACTGTAGCCGCGCCCATCCCGAGCCACCTGACCGCCTTGGGATGCGGGGCCTTGTCCCCCTACCCCCCTCGACGTCCGCACCCTCCCTGCCTGTCGGCCCTTTCCCCCCTCTCTCTCCATCGTCTCCCCTCACACGTGCCGCGGCCGCCCGATTCGGCCAACCATGGGGCTTGCACGCGCGCGCGTTCCCCCGCCTCCTCTCTCCCATCCCCGGACGTGGACGTGCTCCACAAACACCCCAGACACGCCCACTCTTCCTCCCATGCCCTCTGGCCTTGGCCTCATCCTCACCGGCGCACGAGCGCATGGTGCGCCGCCGCTTCCCTATAAAGAGGACACCCCCGAGCTCCCTCTCCCCTCTGTTCGCTCTCTCTCATCCCCAATCGACCACCCTAAGCACCCGCTTGAGCTGCCGAGCCCCCTGTGCCCGGATCGAACCAGGGATCCGCCGCCTCGGGTCTCCGACGATCTCCAGGTAGCAAGCCCCTCCGGCCCTCCTCCTCCTTCCATTCGTCCTCCCTCACCCATCTGATCGGGTTCCCCCTCCTCCCCGTCCATTTTGCAGCACGGGACGGCCCCGGCGATCGCCTCCCGAGCACCTCCGCCACGGCCACCTCGTCGCCGGTGACCAGCTGCTCCTCTCCATCCCCCTCCACCACCACCCGACAGGCGGCGATGCCCTGGTCCCGTTCCCGCACTCGCCCGTCGTCGCCGTGCCCCGCACCATCGCCGGTGAGCGCCGCCCCCTCTCTGTCGAGAGGAAGGCGATGACAGGTGGGCTTCACCTGTCATCGACCCCTCTCTCTTCCCTCCCCCTCTGTGTGACTGGCCACCGGGCCCCGCATGTCAGGTTTGAAACCTGACGCGCGCGGGGGCACCGGCTTCACCTGTCATCGACCCCTCTCTCTTCCTTTTTTCCTTTTCCTTTTTCAGTGTATTTTCCAACAATCACACAAGACAAAATAATATTCCAATGACAATAATTTTTCCACCACAAATCTTAGAATAATATGTAGAATTTAATAGTGCCAGTTGTAAAAAAATTTGAAAACATTTTATGTACTGATATTATTTAAATGCTAGTTTTGAATATTTTTCCCTCTGTTAAAAATAGTTTTGAAAACCTTTTCCACCCCAAAACCTTAGGAAAATATTTTTAATGTTGCTTTTAGTATTTATCAGAATAGAGTAACATTTTTGAGGTGGCTTTTGTGCTCTGTTTTTGTTGTGATGCTTATTATTATCGTTTTTTATCGCGACGATAGATTGCGTTGTTGACGAGGGAGTTGGACCCAAAGACTTTGAAGACCCCGAAGACTTTGTTGAGCCAGGCAAGCAGCCCTTTGACCATGTTAAGAAACTTTTCATGCATGTCATATAGCACTTTACGTTCCGATGATGATCATGATGATGTGGTATCCCCTTCGGTTGTTTGCCTCCGATACTTGTTGATACTTGCATCGTGCGTGACCCTACCTCCTTATGAGGGTTGTGCGGGTGGGAGTAGTTAGGTGGCTTAGTAGATGCTATGCAATGTTGGACGGGAGTATGCATGGTGTTGGAAACAAGAGCGTTTTCAAAGATTTTACGAAAACCCCGTCGGGTGCCACTAATGCCCGAGGGAGATGATGACGAGCTAGGTAACCACTTGATGAAGAAGTGGTGTACCGGAGCAAGTGAGTGTGTGTGTTATCAAAAACGGATTAGATTTAAGATTTGTCGACCGTCCCAACCTTACATGCACAACCACGATACCCCTTATGGGACGGGGCTTTGTTGATTACCTCGGTGGGTACTAGCATAGAGCCCGCATTACTAGTGGCGGGAGTGACGAGGTCACTATCGATATGGGGTCATGCCTGGAAGGGCGACCATGCATTGTCTTTACAGGCACCGGGCACACCGTTGTGTTCCTTCATGGATGGTACTGTGTAGAGCAAGGCTCGTGTTTGTACATCATGAAGACACGGACCAACGAGTGGACTCTTTGTTTAGTATCGTCAGGGGAAAGGCATTGTTCGGGTGCTTACCTCGGGTATGTAATATACCGTGAGTCGTGGATGACACGGAAGTTTCCCGAGTCTTGTGGGTAATGTGTGCAACCTCTGCAGAGTGTAAAACTATTCGAATAGCCGTGTCCACGGTCAAGGACAGTTGGGTGGTGCTGCTTAAACTATGTCCTGGGTTTTCATAAACTCGGTGTGAGTGTGTGGTTAACAAAGATGGTATACTCAAGACAAGTCGGATGACTTGACACGATGATTGAACATGAGATGTTCAGACCTTGATTATATTGATATCGGTAACCTGTTTGTGAGGATACTTGTATCCTCATGATGCATGCTATTGCCAGTTATCTTGATCATGTCATTGCACTCATAATTAGCTTTCCGCAAAACTTACCTACTTAGTGCTATATCATGCATTTTTATTGCCTTGTTCCAACACTTGGGTTGCTTGCGAGTACATTCAAAGTACTCATTGGCTTGCCACTGGTTATTTAATTGGTCAGGCAGGGAAGAGCAGGAATATGGCGAAGAGTTCGTTGGTGATGAACATGCGAACTAGGACGCTTCCCAGTCAGAATGCCTATAGGTTTAAGGCAGATGGCATGGGTTCACGCTTCCGATCAAGATTTCCACTGCTTGTTATGTTTAAGTGTTTGGCCCTTGCGGCCCTATCTATGTAAGACTAGACCTTCATGGTCTTTATTTGTGTAAGACGCTAAATGTGGATGTAAGACTCTTGTTATTCAGCTTCTATGTGTTCAGTGAGCATTGATCTCTGGGATCACTGTACACATGCATTCGGTGATCACGACTTATGAGTCGGGGTCCCCACAGAGCTGGTATCAGAGCCATCCTGACTGTAGGAAGCCCTTAGTTAGCATGGACGTTAGCTAGGGTAAAATCGTTTTTAAAACTACACATATACTTAGGAGTTCTGCACTTCTTACCTCATCTAGTCTTCTCACAGCACTATACTGACTCTCCTCCCTTCAAACCTTGTAGATGGCCATCGTACCTGAAGCCCTCCTAGCATCCGGCTTCCCCCTACTCCTTGAGGATAGCCTGGAGAAGTGCCAGTATCGCCGATCACCCGTTTTCCTCTAGCACGAGCACTGGGTCGATGCCGTTATGAAGGAGTACCACGTTGATGTGGTCGTGAAGGCAAATGACTCCCCGACCAGTTTGTTCTTGGAAGGACCACAGATGGAGACCCTGGCACTCGCAGTCGAGACAGCTGCACGGAAGGCACACATCCAACTTCGAGGCATCATCCCAGAGATGGCTGACGAGCCAGCTACTCGCTATCTACCCTTCAGGAGGGATGATATTGGCGAGAGTTGGACATTGGTTCCATCTAAGGAGGATGGGACACAACTCAGATTCTAGACCTACTTCAGCCTCTCCGCCAACAGTCTAGCTCACCACTTGATTAAGGAGTCCATGAAGCTCCGCGAGGGACTTCACCACACTCGAGAGCTACTTCGCCAGGCCAAGACGAAGCCAGACATGATCAAGAAGGATGGAGCCCCTGAGGGATGACCAGCTATCGCTTACCGAGGAGGAGTACCCTCAGCTAGAGATGCACCCACACGTCGTCGTCGCATGAGTGCGAAGGAGTACCGTGAGCTCTTCACAGACCCACCGACGAAGCGTCGTCAGGATGGGCCTCCTCATTCTCCGACCCTTCGATCGGAGACGATGCCCGTTCGGATGATGATCAGGAGGAAGACCCAGAGGAGCGTAACTACGAGACCGAGCACTCCACCACCTGAGTCCGAGAACCCCTAGGGTAGGATCAGTCATGTAGCCCTCATGCGAAGTCGAGTCCGTGTAATGGTTCATATGAAACCATGTGTGCTTGTTGTTTGCTTTTGTTGTTTGTGTTCCGATGTAAGTCGCGCTTTTGTCTTAGGCAACGTGTAAGCCACTCCATCGTCTATCTTATCTAAATATATGTATTGGTCTTTCGTCCTTCGTTTTTACACACTTGCACTATACCAACCCCCTTAGGCGCGCTTTCTCCATTATTTCTTTCCCTCTCGTCTATCACAGTTAGTTGACTTGGCTGCTCCAAACAGGATGGTGACTTCAACCCGCAACAGCTTCTTCACCAACCCTGAAGCCGGCAACTCCAGCCAGCAACAGGGAGCTGGTGGGACTGCTCATGCTGGAGGACACCAGGAGCAGCCACAAGGCGACATTCCCCCGTCACCACCTCCACGGGAGAACATGAGCATAGCTCAGTTTCTCCAAGTTCTCTGGGAGGAACGCCAAGCCAAGACTGCTCCTATCCAGCAGATGGCCCAAGTCCTTGTGAACAACCAGCAGCAAGGCAGGAATGGCAATGGACGTTCCACTCTGTCTGAGTTCATGAGGAATTCGCCCCCAACCTTCACCGAGACTGCTGAACCATTGGATGCCGATGACCGGATCTGCACCATCGAGGACCTCCTTGCACTGGTCAATTGCAATGAGGATCGTGAAAAGGTGATGTATGCCTCTCACTGCCTTGAAGGTACCGCCAGAGCTTGGTGGGATGGATTCAAGGTCATGCAAGGCGATCGTGTGATCACCTGGGAAAACTTCAAGGAAGGATTCTGCACCGCCCACATTCCTTCTGGGATTATGGCTATCAAGAAGTGAGAATTCCAAGCGCTGAAGCAAGGAAGTGACTCTGTCAAGGAGTACATGCAGAAGTTCAACCTGCTGTCAAGGTATGCACCTAAAGATGTCAACACGGAGGCTGCTAAGATGGAACGCTTCATGGAAGGACTTCAGCAAACCCTGCAGTATCAGCTCATCGTCTGCAACTGTTGGACCTTCTTCGACCTGGTGAACAAGGCCCTAATGCTGGAAGACAAGCGTCGTGCCATAGACGACACTCGCAAGCGCAAGATGATCAGCAAGGGTAGTTCCAGCAACCAGAAGCGTCGCCCCTGGCAGCCAGCCCCAGCCAAGCCAACCTATCAGCCGCAGCAGGCTAGACCTCCATACCTCGTCCGAGCTACCAGCCTCAGCAGTATGCCAATCCCAGGCCAGCCTACAGCAGCCCCAATAACAACAACAACGGAAGGAACAACAACAACTATGGTCAAGTCACTTGCTTTGGGTGTGGTCAGCCTGGACACATCTCTAAGCAGTGCCCCAACAAGAAGACAGATGCACCACGCCCCAATGCACCAAACCAAGGTCAAGGCCGTGGAGCGCCACCAAGGAACCCAGCTCCCCGCAACCAGCCCAACAATGGCAAGGGTCGTGTGAATCACGTCACCGTTGAGGAAGCCCAGGAAGACCCGGACATCATACTGGGTATGTTCCTCGTCAACTCAACCCCAGCAACCGTACTGTTTGATTGTGGAGCTTCGCATTCTTTTGTCACTCAAAAGTTTGCACTAGAGAGTGGTATGAAGCCTACACCCCTGGGTAGTCATTTGTTGATACAAACCCCGGGTTCGGTTATGAAGTCCAAGATAGGATGTAAAGGAGTTGAGATTATCATCAGTGGGGTAGACTTCCTAGCAGACCTTATAGTTCTGGATTCACCAGGCCTGGACGTCATCCTTGGCATGAATTGGTTGACAAAAAACCAAGGATACGTGGACTGTGCCAAGAGGATCGTTACCATAACCAATAGCCAAGGAGTAGAAGTCAAGTATGTTCCCAACCCTGCCTCCACTCGAACCCCTCAGGTTAATTGTCTGTCGGGAATTGAGTTGGATCAAGTGCCAGTGGTATGCGAATACCCTGATGTTTTTCCTGATGAGCTGCCTGGAATGCCTCCTGATCGCGACATTGAGTTCATCATTGAGCTAATGCCCGGAGCAGGACCCATCTATAAGAAGCCCTATAGAATGGGATCCGAAGAGTTGGCTGAATTGAAGAAGCAACTGGCAGAGCAGCTCAGAAAAGGATTCACTCGCCCTAGTGCCTCTCCTTGGGGATCACCTGTTCTATTTGTGTCAAAGAGGGACGGAAATATCCGACTCTGTGTCGATTACCGTTCCCTCAATGAGGTCACAATAAAGAACAAGTACCCACTCCCCAAGATTGAAGACCTGTTCGATAAGCTGAATGGAGCTAAGGTGTTTTCCAAGATCGATCTCAGGTCTGGGTACTACCAGTTGAAGATCAGGCCCTAGGACATTCCGAAGACGGCGTTTGTAACCCGGTATGGCCTGTATGAATATATGGTCATGTCATTTGGGTTGACCAATGCCCCTACCTACTTCATGTACCTCATGAACAAGGTCTTCATGGAATATTTGGACAAGTTTGTTGTCGTCTTCATTGATGACATACTCGTCATCTCCAAGACTGAAGAAGAGCATGGGCAACACTTGAGATTGGTCCTAGACAAGCTTTGAGAGCATCAGCTTTATGCCAAAGTCAGTAAGTGTGAATTCTGGCTGCATGAAGTTGGATTCTTGGGTCATGTGTTGACTGCAGAAGGATTTGTCAGTGGATCCTGCCAAGATTGAAGCTGTGACTGAAAGGCAATCCCCAACCAATGTGAAGGAAGTCAGGAGCTTCCTCGGACTCGTGGGATATTACCGCAAGTTCGTCGAAGGATTTTCGAGCATTGCCCGACCCATGAATCAGCTTTTGAAGATGGACAAGAAGTTCGAATGGACGCCGAAGTGCAAAGAAAGCTTCCAAGAGCTCAAGAAGAGATTGACCATAGCCCCAGTTTTGGCCATCCCCGATATTCACAAGGAGTTTGTGATATATTGTCATGCATCGAGAACCGGGCTTGGAGGTGTTCTGATGCAAGAAGGCAGAGTCGTAGCATATCTATCCAGATAGCTACGACCTCACGAAGAGAACTACGCTACTCACGACCTTGAGTTGGCAGCCGTAGTTCATGCCTTGAAGACATGGCGACATTACCTTCTGCGGAAGCGATGTGAGATATACACAGACCACAAGAGTTTGAAGTATATCTTCACCCAAAAAGAGTTGAACATGAGGTAGCGAAGATGGTTGGAGTTGATCAAGGACTATGACCTCAGTGTTCAATACCACCCTGGAAAGGCTAACGTGGTAGCTGATGCCTTAAGCAGAAAGGCTTGTTCCTTGATTGCTATGATTAAGGAAAGGCTACCCGCCCTGTATGAAGTGCTTGAAAGCTTCTGCTTGGAACTAGTTGCACCTGGATTCCTAGCCAGCCTCGAAGCAAAGCCTACCTTAATGGATGATATTAAGGAAGCCCAGAAGGGACACGAGAGCATTGAAGGCATCAAGAGGAAGATCACGGCAGGCATGGCCCCAGGATTCTCATTGGATGAGCAAGGAGTCGTATGGTTTGGGAAGCGCATCTGCGTACCCAACAAGGTTGAGCTCAAGAATTTGATCTTGCAAGAAGCTCATGACACTCCATATTCCATCCATCCTGGAGGAACCAAGATGTACCAAGACCTCAAGGCAAGATTCTGGTGGCATGGCATGAAACGGGATATAGTCACCTTTGTTGCCAAGTGTGACATATGCCAGAGAGTCAAAGCTGAGCATCAACGACCCGCTGGACTATTGCAACCTCTCAAAGTGCCTGAATGGAAGCGGGACAAAGTCGGGATGGACTTCATCACCTGATTACCTAGGTCAATCAAGGGACATGATTCCATTTGGGTCATTGTCGATCACCTGACCAAGGTAGCCCATTTCATTCCTGTCAAGACCAGCTATGATGGAAGCCAGCTGGCAAACCTCTACATCAAGCGCATCGTAAGTCTTCATGGAGTTATGAAGGAGATTGTGTCAGACCGAGGGACCCAATTCACCTCTAGATTCTGGAAGAAGTTTCAAGAAGCAATGGGAACCAAGCTCTCCTTCAGCACTGCTTTTCACCCCTAGACCGGTGGGCAGACAGAGCGAGTAAATCAGATACTCGAGGATATGCTCCGTGGTTGTGTTTTGGCATACGAAGCCAAGTGGGAGGACTGCCTGCCATTTGCCGAGTTCTCCTACAACAACAGCTATCAGTCAAGTCTTCAGAAGGCACCATTTGAGGTGTTGTATGGACGCAAGTGTTGTACTCCCCCTCAACTAGTCGGAAACCGGAGAAGGACTAGTCTTTGGCCCAGACATTCTCCGCGAAGCAGAAGAGCAAGTTCAACTCGTCCGAGAGCGCCTCGAGACCGCCAAGACAAGACAGAAGAGCTACGACGACTCTCACCGCCGAGAAGTGAGCTTCAACAATGGAGATCATGTCTATCTCCGAGTCACACCTCTTAAAGGGACCAAGCGTTTCCACGTCAAAGGAAAGCTTGCACCCGGATACATCGGCCCCTTCAAGATCACCGCAAGACAAGGAGAAGTTGCCTATAAGCTAGAGCTACCTTCCGAGCTATCAGATGTGCACAACGTCTTTCACGTGTCATAACTCCGGAAGTGTCTTCAATTTCCCAACCGCCCCGACCTCTACAAGGACATTGATCATCAAGCCATCGACCTTCAGCCAGACCTCACATATCGTGAGAGGCCAGTCTATATTTTGGATGAAGCAGAGTGTTGCACCCGAAGCCGCACCATCAAGTACTTCAAGGTCCAATGGAGCAACCACACTGAAGCAGAAGCAACCTGGGAGCGTGAAGACTATCTTAGATCTGAGTTCCATTATCTTTTGCGCTTAGCCTAGGAATCTCGGGAAAGAGATTCTCATAAGGGGGGTAGGTCTGTCACACTCTATGTTTGTATCACTTTGATATGCTTGGATTTACAAAATTTGGAACCAATTAAAACTTTTTTTAGTGCATGAGCTTGTTTGAATTGTTGCTTGTTTGCTTGTTTGGTTGTTGGTGTATGGCACTCTTAGGTTCTACTCCTCTCCATATTCATCTTCCTTGATCCAAACTTCTTGCCCAATGATCATGCCATGTGAATAGTACCCAAAACTATTCTTATCAAATATTGTTTTGGCCAAAAAGGATTTATTCAAATTAGGTTTTCAAAAGCCCCTGAATTGAGGTTTGTACTACAAGTCCTCAAATTGGGTGGATCCTTTTTCCCCAAAGACTTTAGTTGGAACCTACTATATATATGACTTCCCAAAACCACCAAATATTAATTCTAAAGATTATTTTGCTATTTTATTTAAAGGCTTTTACTTAAGGCCAGAAATGGTTTTTCATAGGGAAAAATTATTTAAATGCTTTAAAAATATTTGAGAAAATTTAGGGAAACTCAGTAGACATATATTTTCCATATATATGAGTTTCAACACATGGTCATGTTCAAAATCATGGGCAAAACCCCTCAAAACCCTTTCTGCCCAAATCAAGCTTTTGAAATATTTCTATAAGAAATATTCTCAATAAATTCCAGGAAAATTCCAGTAAGACACACATGCCATATTTGATGATCTTGCAAAGTTTCATCTCAATCACCCTTTATTTGTTTCACCAAAATATTCCAAAACCATTCATGTCCAGAGCCAAATTTGAGCAACTTTACATTGTGAAGTTTCTTCCCTTGACCACAAATTTTGTGGGATGTGTTAAACCCCAAATAATGATACCACACCAAGTGGTGGATTTGTGGGAAGTGAAATGCATGCCTAGATCTACAGAAATCTAATTCTGTTGATTTCTAGGGTTTTACAAAGTTACATTGTGAACTTTCTTCAATCAACCTCAAACTTGGTGATCAACCCTAATTCTAACCACCATTTGACCCTGTCAAATCTTATGGCAAGAAAATCCCATTTGCTTGCCCTAATCCACATCAAACACCTTCTGCATATTTAGCAAAAACCCTGTTTGAACCCCTTTTACTATTCTCCTTGGGTTCAAATTTTTACCACAGCTTACAAGCATTGCACTGCACCTCCAATGACTTTCTCTGGCCAAGCCTCAATCATTAGGGGGAGTAAAACCCATTCTTTTCCTTCTGGATAGTCTAAACAGGAGCTTCTCCCCTCCAATTTCTCTCTCCCTCCCCTCGCCCTAGCTCCAGAGCATCCTAGGAGCATCTAAGCAACCCCCAGGAGCTACCGAACAAAGAGGGGCACCCCAGAGCGCGCGGACAACGGCAATGCCGGCCATTTGCACGCTCTGGAGCGCGGTACAGTGCGCTCCCGCACTGTAGCCGCGCCCATCCCGAGCCACCTGACCGCCTTGGGATGTGGGGCCTTGTTCCCCTGGCCCCCCTCGACGTCCGCACCCTCCCTGCCTGTCGGCCCTCTGCCCCCTCTCTCTCCATCGTCTCCCCTCACACGCGCCGCGGCCGCCCGATTCGGCCAACCATGGGGCTCGCACGCGCGCGCGTTCCCCTGCCTCCTCTCTCCTCTCCCCGGACGTGGACGTGCTGCACAAACACCCCAGACACGCCCACTCTTCCTCCCGTGCCCTCTGGCCTCGGCCTCATCCTCACCAGCGCACGAGCGCATGGTGCGCCGCCGCTTCCCCATAAAGAGGACACCCCCGAGCTCCCTCTCCCCTCTGTTCACTTTCTCGCATCCCCAATCGACCACCCTAAGCACCCGCCTGAGCTCACGAGCCCCCTATGCCCGGAACGAACCAGGGATCCGCCGCCTCGGGTCTCCGGCGATCTCCAGGTAGAATGCCCCTCCAGCCCTTCTCCTCCTTCCGTTGGTCCTCCCTCACCCATCTGATCGGGTTCCCCCTTCTCCCCATCCATTTTGCAGCACGAGACGGCCCCGGCGATCGCCTCCCGAGCACCTCCACCGCGGCCACCTCGTCGCCGACGACCAGCTCCTCCTCTCCACCACCTCCACCACCACCCGACAGGCGGCGACGCCCTGGTCCCGTTCCCGCACTCGCCCGTCATCGCCGTGCCCCGCACCATCGCCGGTGAGCGCCGCCCCCTCTCTGTCGGGAGGAAGGTGATGACAGGTGGGCTCCACCTGTCATCGACCCCTCTCTCTTCCCTCCCCCTCTGTGTGACTGGGCACCGGGCCCCGCATGTCAGGTTTGAAACCTGACGCGTGTGGGGGCACCGGCTTGCCTGGCCTGGCTGGCCATTGGGCCGGCCCAGAGGCTGGCCATTAGGCCCATGGGCCACTGTGGCCCTTTCCTTTTTCCCATTTTCTTTTGAGTCCATTTTCCAAAAATCCCACAAGACAAAATAATATTCCAATGACAATAATTTTTCCACCACAAATATTAGAATAATATGTAGAATTTAATAGTGCCAGTTGTAAATTTTTTTGAAAACATTTTATGTACTGATTTTATTTAAATACTAGTTTTGAATATTTTTGCCTCTGTTAAAAATAGTTTTGAAAACCTTTTCCACCCCAAAACCTTAGGAAAATATTTTTAGTGTTGCTTTTAGTATTTATCAGAATAGAGTAACATTTTTGAGGTGGTTTTTGTGCTCTATTTTTGTTGTGATGCTTATTATTATCGTTATTTATCGCGACGATAGATTGCGCTGTTGACGAGGAAGTTGGACCCGAAGACTTTGAAGACCCCGAAGACTTTGTTGAGCCAGGCAAGCAGCCCTTTGACCATGTTAAGAAACTTTTCATGCATGTCATATAGCATTTTACGTTCCGATGATGATCATGATGATGTGGTATCACCTTCGGTGGGATGCCTCCAATACTTTCTTGTTGATACTTGAATCGTGCATGACCCAACCTCCTTATGAGGGTTGTGTGGGTGGGAGTAGTAAGGTTGCTTAGTAGATACTACGCAATGTGGGACCGGAGTATGCATGGTGTTGGAAACAAGAGTGTTTTCAAAGACTTTACGAAAATCCCGTCGGGTGCCACTAATGCCCGAGGGAGATGATGCTGAGCTAAGTAACTACTTGATGAAGAAGTGGTGTACCGGAGCAAGTGAGTGTGTGTGTTATTGTCGGTGTCAAAACTGGCGGATCTCGGGTAGGGGGTCCCGAGCTGTGAGACTAGAATCGATGTTAACACGAGACGAAGGGGACAGTGTTTTACCTAGGTTCGGGCCCTCCTATGGAGGTAATACCCTATGTCCTGCTTGATTATATTGATGATATGGGTGTTACAGAGCTGATCTACCACGAGATCGTATGAATAAAACCCTAGATTAGTTATGTTGTTCTACAACCTAAAACCCATTGGCTTATATAGACGCCGAGGGTACCTAGGGTTTACACATAGTCGGTTGCACATTAAAGGGAAAAACATGCCTATCTACTGTCGACAACTTGGAGGACATGCCATGGCTCCTTGAAACTTCCACCTTGGCGACGGGGCCCCTGATTGCCCAATGCTCATACAGTGGCCCACATAGTCCGGCCCATGAGAAATAGGTCGGCTATACGAGGACCCCTTAAACCAGGACTCCCTCAGTAGCCCCCGGACTAGCCTCCAATGCCGAGGTATATCCGGATAATCTTGTACACCGAAGTCTTCGGCTTGTGAGGCGAGTCCCTCCATCCCTTCTTGTTCGGCAACCGTCCTGTTATCGGCGAAATCCCAAATGTCACGGGATTGCCGGGTCCGTAATAATAGCGTTTCTTGATCTTCGCGCGTCGTGGGGAGACGAGCGGTTCAGTAGCTTTTTACAAAACTACCCCTCCCACAAAAGAGGCACCACCCATTTAAACAAACTGAATCATGGTCCAAGCCACATCCTCTTCTTCCCCATCGGAAAAAACCTCCAGCGAAAGGTCTCCATCGAAAATGGTGAGCACCCCCAGTTCCTCCTCGCATCCTTACGGATCCCGTTCCGGGGACTGGAGAAGCTGCTCCGTGTCCCTCCTTCGACTCCAGGACCTTGATACCCAAGGGTACCTTCCCTCCTCGGATCTGGCAGCTGTCCATGCCGGTCTGACTTCATTCAATGGCAAGGCCCTCGCGGAGAATTTCCCCAATCCTAAAAAGGGGGAGCGTATATGTCTCGTGCCCTTTCTCCTACGGGGTCTCGGGTTTCCCATCCATCCGTTCCAGAGAGGGTTACTGGTGTTTTATGGAATCCAGCTCCACCACCTCACGCTAGGGTCTATTCTGCACATCTCGGGCTCCGTTGCCCTTTGCGAGATGTTCCTGGGCTGCGAGGCACACTTCGAATTGTGGAGGAAATACTTCTGCCTCGTTCCTCGCACTCGAGACAAGACAATTTTTGAGGTTGGCGGAGCCGAAGTATGCCGCATAGCAGGGACGGGATACCCCGTGGGGACGCCAAAGGTGTCCGAATTATGGACTTCGGAATGGTTTTATATCGAGGACGTCCCTCTATTCGATCCAGCTCGGAGGGGTTTGCCCGAATACTCCGACACCCCTTTGAAGAAAAGGAACAACTGGCGCCCGAAGTGTTGGGGAACGTTGCATGGGAAACAAAAATTTTCCTACGCACACATAAGATCTATCCATGGTGATGAGCATCTACGAGAGGGAGAGTGAATCTACATACCCTTGTAGATCGCTAAGCGGAAGCGTTAATAAACGCGGTTGATGTAGTCGAACGTCTTCGCGATCCAAATCGCCGAGCGTCCCGCGATCCAATCACGATCCTTCCGATCTAGTGCCGAACGGACGGCACCTCCGCGTTCAACACACGTACGGCTTGATGACGCCTTCACCTCCTCGATCCAGCGAGCGATGGTGAAGTAGTGGTTGAGTTCCAGCAGCACGACGGCGTGGTGATGGTGGTGAGGAACAATCTCTGCAGGGCTTCGCCAAGCGCTACGGAGATTATGACGGAGGAACTAGAGGGCTAGGGTTGCCGGCACACGGCTTGGGAAATCCTGATGTGTCCCGTGTGCTAGCCCTGCCCCTCTATTTATATGTTGAGCCTTGGGGTCTAAACTTGGAGTAAAAGCCTCCTCCGGGTCGGTTTTGCCCGCACAAGGTCGGTTTGGCCCGCAGGGAAAGAGTCCAACTCGGATCCCTGCCGAACCGTGCACAGCCGCGCACAAGCGGTAGTACCGCTTCACACAAGCGGTAGTACCGCTTGGGCGGTAGTACCGCTTCACACAAGCGGTAGTACCGCTCGGGCGGTAGTACCGCTTCACCAAGCGGTAGTACCGCTTACGCGGCAGCAAAACTACTTTTGCACTTTCCAATACCTTGTGGGCTTTATCCCTTTGGCTCATATAAAGTGTTGCTGCACCCGAACACTTCGGTAAACATCCGGAACCCCTTCCGGTGAACTCCGGAACCCTTCCAGAGATCAAAACACTATTATCACATATATCAATCTTTACCTCCGGACTATTCCGGAGATCCTCGTCATGTCCGGGATCTTATCCGAGACTCCGAACAACTTTCGGTCACCAACATAATAACTCAATTATACTAATCGTCACCAAACGTTAAGTGTGTAGACCCTGCGGGTTCGAGAACTATGTAGACATGACCAAGACACCTCTACGGCCAATAACCAATAGCGGGACCTGGATGCCCATATTGGCTCCTACATATTCTACGAAGATCTTTATCGGTCGAACCTCTATGTCAAGGATTCAGTTAATCCCGTATGCTATTCCCTTTGTTCTTCGGTATGTTACTTGCCCGAGATTCGATCGTCGGTATCACTATACCTAGTTCAATCTCGTTACCGGCAAGTCTCTTTACTCGTTCCGTAATACAAGATCTCGTGGCTAACACTTTAGTCACATTGCTTGCAAGGCTCATTTGTGATGTTGTATTACCGAGTGGGCCCTGAGATACCTCTCCGTCATACGGAGTAACAAATCCCAGTCTTGATCCATGCCAACCCAACAGACACCCTCGGAGATACCTGTAGAGCACCTTTATAGTCACCCAGTTACGTTGCGACGTTTGATACACACAAGGTATTCCTCCGGTGTCAGTGAGTTGCATGATCTCATGGTCAAAGGAACAGATACTTGACATGCAGAAAACAATAGCAATAAACTGACACGATCAAATGCTACGTTTACAGTTTGGGTCTTGTCCATCACATCATTTTCCTAATGACGTGATCCCGTTATCAAATGACATCTCATGTCCATGGCTAGGAAACCTTAACCATCTTTGATCAACAAGCTAGTCAACTAGAGGCTTACTAGGGACACAGTGTTGTCTATGTACCCACACATGTATTTGAGTTTCCAATCAATACAATTATAGCATGGATAATAAACGATTATCATGAACAAGGAAATATAATAATAACCAATTTATTATTGCCTCTAGGGCATATTTCCAACAGTCTCCCACTTGCACTAGAGTCAATAATCTAGTTCACATCACTATGTGATTTACATTGTAATGAATCGAACACCCATGCAGTTCTGGTGTTGTTCATGTTTAGCCCTTGGAAGAGGTTTAGTCATCGGATCTGCAACATTTAGATCCGTGTGTACTTTGCAAATATTTATGTCGTCCTCCTTGATGTAATCGTGGATGGAATTGAAACGTCGCTTTATGTGTCTGGTCCTCTTGTGAAATCTTGGTTCCTTGGCTAGAGCAATGGCACCAGTATTATCACAAAACAGAGTCATTGGGTTAAGCGCACTAGGCACTACTCCAAGATCTGTCATGAACTCCTTCATCCAGACACCTTCCTTCGCCGCCTCCGAGGCTGCGATGTACTCCGCTTCGCATGTAGAATCAGCTACCACGCTTTGCTTGGAACTGCACCAGCTAACCGCACCCCCATTAAGAATAAATACGTATCCGGTTTGCGACTTAGAGTCATCCGGATCAGTGTCAAAGCTTGCATCGACGTAACCCTTTACGACGAGCTCTTGATCACCTCCATAAACGAGAAACATGTCCTTAGTCCTTTTCAGGTACTTCAGGATATTCTTGACCGCCGTCCAGTGTTCCATTCCTGGATCACCTTGAAACCTTCCGACCATACTTATGGCAAGGCTGACATCGGGTCTTGTGCACAGCATTGCATACATGATAGAGCCTATGGCTGAAGCATAGGGGATGACACTCATCTTTTCTCTATCTTCTGCAGTCACTGGGCATTGAGTCTTACTCAACTTCACACCTTGCAAAACAGGCAAGAACCCCTTCTTGGACTGATCCATTTTTGAACTTCTTCAAAATCTTATCAAGGTATGTGCTTTGTGAAAGTCCTATTAAGCGTCTCGATCTATCTCTATAGATCTTGATGCCTAATATGAAAGCAGCTTCTCCTAGGTCCTTCATTGAAAAACCCTTGTTCAAATATTCCTATATTGTTTCCAATCAGCCTTTCCAGCATTTCTATATTGTTTCCAATCAGCAATATGTCATCCACATATAATATTAGAAACGCTATAGAGCTCCCACTCACTTTCTTGTAAATACAAGCTTCTCCGTAAACTTGTATAAACTCGAACGCTTTGATCACCTCATCAAAACGAAGATTCCAACTCCGAGATGCTTGCACCAGTCCATAAATGGATCGCTGGAGTTTGCAAACTTTGTCAGCATTCTCTGGATCGACAAAACCTTCTGGTTGCATCATATACAACTCTTCCTTAAGGTAACCGTTAAGGAACGCTGTTTTGACATCCATCTGCCAAATTTCATAATCGAAAAAGGCAGCTATTGCTAACATGATTCTGACGGACTTAAGCATCGCTACGGGTGAGAAGGTCTCATCGTAGTCAACTCCTTGAACTTGTGAAAAACCCTTTGCCACAAGTCGAGCTTTATAGACGGTGACATTACCGTCTGCGTCCGTCTTCCTCTTAAAGATCCATTTGTTCTGAATAGCCTTACGCCCTTCAGGTAATACTTCCAAAGTCCATACTTTGTTTTCATACATGGATCCCATCTCGGATTTCATGGCCTCTAACCACTTCTCGGAATCCGGGCCCATCATCGCTTCTCCATAGCTCGTAGGTTCATCGTTGTTTAACAACATGACCTCTAAGACAGGGTTGCCGTACCACTCAGGAGCAGTACGCGTCCTTGTCGACCTACGAGGTTCGATAGCAACTTGATCCAAAGCTTCATGATCATCATCATTAACTTCCTCTTCAGCTAATGTAGGCTCCACAGAAACAATTTTCTGCGCTGCGCTACTCTCAGGTTGAAGTAAAGGTTCAACAACCTCATCAAGTTCTATCTTCCTCCCACTCAATTCTTTCGAGAGAAACTCTTTCTCAAGAAATGTTCCGTTTTTAGCGACAAACACTTTGCCTTCGGATCTGAGATAGAAGGTATACCCAACTGTCTCTTTTGGGTATCCTATGAAGACGCATTTCTCCGCTTTGGGTTCCAGCTTTTCAGGCTGAAGCTTTTTGACATAAGCATCACATCCCCAAACTTTAAGAAACGACAGCTTTGGCTTCTTGCCAAACCAAAGTTCATATGGCGTCGTCTCAACGGATTTCGATGGTGCCCTATTTAAAGTGAATGCAGCTGTCTCTAATGCATAACCCCAAAACGATAGTGGCAAATCGGCAAGAGACATCATAGATCGCACCATATCTAATAAGGTTCGATTACGACGTTCGGACACACCATTACGCTGTGGTGTTCCAGGCGGTGTCAATTGTGAAACAATTCCACACTGTCTTAAGTGACTGCCAAACTCATAACTCAGATATTCTCCTCCTCGATCAGATCGTAGGAATTTAATCTTCTTGTTACGATGATTCTCAACTTCACTCTGAAATTGTTTGAACTTTTCAAATGTTTCAGACTTGTGTTTCATTAAGTAAATATACCCATATCTACTTAAGTCATCAGTGAAGGTGAGAAAGTAACGATAACCACCGCGCGCCTCAATACTCATTGGACCGCACACATCAGTATGTATGATTTCCAATAAGTCACTTGCCCGTTCCATTATTCCAGAGAACGGCGTTTTAGTCATCTTGCCCATGAGGCATGGCTCACATGTGTCAAGTGATTCAAAATCAAGTGACTCCAAAAGTCCATCAGCATGGAGCTTCCTCATGCGTTTTACGCCAATATGACCTAAACGGCAGTGCCACAAGAAAGTGGTATTATCATTATCAATTCTACATCTTTTGGCATCAATGTTATGAACATGTGTATTATTACTATCGAGATTCAATAAGAATAAACCCCTCACATTGGGTGCATGACCATAAAAGATATTACTCATATAAATAGAACAACCATTATTCTCTGATTTAAATGAGTAACCGTCTCGCAATAAACAAGATCCAGATATAATGTTCATGCTCAACGCAGGCACCAAATAACACTTATTTAGGTTCATCACTAATCCCGACGGTAATCGAAGAGCGAGCGTGCCGACGGCGATCACATCAACCTTGGAACCATTTCCCACGCGCATCGTCACTTCGTCCTTTGCCAGCCTCCGTCTATTCCGCAGTTCCTGTTTTGAGTTGCAAATATGAGCAACCGCACCGGTATCAAATACCCAGGCACTACAACGAGAGTTGGTAAGGTACACATCAATAACATGTATATCATATATACCTTGTTTGTTGTTGGCCGCCTTCTTGTCAGCCAAATACTTGGGGCAATTCCGCTTCCAGTGTCCAGTTCCCTTGCAATGAAAACACACAGTTTCTGGTTTGGGTCCAGCCTTGGGTTTCTTCACGAGAGGAGCAACTGCTTTGCCACTCCGCTTGGAGTTACCCTTCTTACCCTTGCCATTTTTCTTGAAACTAGTGGTTTTATTGACCATCAACACTTGATGCTCCTTCTGAATTTCAGACTCAGCGGCTTTCAGCATCGCAAACAGCTCGGCGACTGACTTGTTCATCCCGTGCATGTTATAGTTCAACACGAAGCTCTTGTAGCTAGGTGGCAATGATTGAAGAACTCTGTCAGTGATAGCCTCTGGCGGAAGGGGCATCCCTAACTCAGCCAGACGGGTGGAGTACCCAGACATTCTGAGCACGTGATCACTGATAGACCCGTTCTCCTCCATCTTGCAAGCATAGAACTTATCGGAGATCTCATATCTCTCGATCCGGGCATTCTTCTGAAAGATAAACTTCAACTCCTGGAACATCTCATATGCTCCATGACGTTCAAAACGTCTTTGAAGTCCCGGTTCTAAGCCATACAACATTGCACATTGAACTATTGAGTAATCATCAGAACGAGCCTGCCAGGCGTTCACAACGTCTAGAGACTCAACTGGAGCGGGTGGATCACCAAGCGGTGCATCAAGGACATAAGCCTTCTGGGAAGCCGTAAGGATAATCCTTAGATTACGGGCCCAGTCCACAAAGTTACTTCCATCATCTTTCAACTTAGCTTTCTCTAGGAACGCATTAAAATTCAGGGGTGCTACTACGCGAGCCATGATCTACAACATAAATATAGCAAAGACAACTTAGACTATTGTTCTAGATAATGAGTTTAGTTAATTATATTTTAAAAAACTCCCACTCAAATTGACATCCCTCCGATCATTCGAGTGTAACATGATCCAAATCCACCAACTCAAGTCCGATCATCACGTGAGTTGAGGTGGTTTCAATGGTGAACATCTTCATGTTGATCATATCTACTATATGACTCATGTTCGACCTTTCGGTCTCTTGTGTTCCGAGGCCATGTCTGTACATGCTAGGCTCGTCAAGTTTAACCCGAGTGTTCCGCACGTGTAACATGGCTTACACCCGTTGTATGCGAACGTAGAGTCTATCACACCCGATCATCACGGCGTGTCTCGAAACGACGAACTTTCGCAACGGTGCACACTTGGGGAGAACACAATTTTATCTTGAAATTTAAGTGAGGGATCACCTTATAATGCTACCGTCGTCCTAAGCAAAATAAGATGCATAAAAGGATTAACATCACATGCAAATCATAAGTGACATGATATGGCCATGAACTTGTGCTTTTGATCTCCATCTCCAAAGCACCGGCATGATCTCCATCGTCACCGGCATGACACCATGATCTCCATCATCTTGATCTCCATCAACGTGTCGCCATAAGGTTGTCGCGCCGACTGTTGCTTCCACGACTATAGCTAACGTTTAGCGATAAAGTAAACCATTACATAGCGCTTAATGATTGACACGCAGGTCATACAATAATTAAAGACAACTCTATGGCTCCTGCCAGTTGCCGTACTCATCGACATGCAAGTCGTGATATTCTATACATCACATGATCATCTCATACATCACATATATCTCATCATGTAATTGGCCATATCATATCACATCATACCCTGCAAAAACAAGTTAGACGTCCTCTAATTGTTGTTGCAAATTTTACGTGGCTGCTACGGGTTTGCAAGAACCGTTCTTACCTACGCAAAACCACAACGTGGTGTAGTGATTGCTTTTTGATCTTCTAAAAGAACCCTCTTCATTGAACCGATTCAACTAAAGTGAGAGAGACAGACACTCGCCAGTCACCTTTATGCAACAAGTGCACGCAGCGGTAAAACCAGTCTCGCGTAAGCGTACGCGTAATGTCGGTCCGGGCCGCTTCATCTCACAATACCGCTGAATCAAGTATCAACTAGTAACGGCAAGCAATATGTATACACCCACGCCCACAACTCGTTTGTGTTCTACTCGAGATCTCATCTACGCATAGACCTAGCTCATGATGCCACTGTTGGGGAACGTTGCATGGGAAACAAAAATTTTCCTACGCACACATAAGATCTATCCATGGTGATGAGCATCTACGAGAGGGAGAGTGAATCTACATACCCTTGTAGATCGCTAAGCGGAAGCGTTAATAAACGCGGTTGATGTAGTCGAACGTCTTCGCGATCCAAATCGCCGAGCGTCCCGCGATCCAATCACGATCCTTCCGATCTAGTGCCGAACGGACGGCACCTCCGCGTTCAACACACGTACGGCTTGATGACGCCTTCACCTCCTCGATCCAGCGAGCGATGGTGAAGTAGTGGTTGAGTTCCAGCAGCACGACGGCGTGGTGATGGTGGTGAGGAACAATCTCTGCAGGGCTTCGCCAAGCGCTACGGAGATTATGACGGAGGAACTAGAGGGCTAGGGTTGCCGGCACACGGCTTGGGAAATCCTGATGTGTCCCGTGTGCTAGCCCTGCCCCTCTATTTATATGTTGAGCCTTGGGGTCTAAACTTGGAGTAAAAGCCTCCTCCGGGTCGGTTTTGCCCGCACAAGGTCGGTTTGGCCCGCAGGGAAAGAGTCCAACTCGGATCCCTGCCGAACCGTGCACAGCCGCGCACAAGCGGTAGTACCGCTTCACACAAGCGGTAGTACCGCTTGGGCGGTAGTACCGCTTCACACAAGCGGTAGTACCGCTCGGGCGGTAGTACCGCTTCACCAAGCGGTAGTACCGCTTACGCGGCAGCAAAACTACTTTTGCACTTTCCAATACCTTGTGGGCTTTATCCCTTTGGCTCATATAAAGTGTTGCTGCACCCGAACACTTCGGTAAAAATCCGGAACCCCTTCCGGTGAACTCCGGAACCCTTCCAGAGATCAAAACACTATTATCACATATATCAATCTTTACCTCCGGACTATTCCGGAGATCCTCGTCATGTCCGGGATCTTATCCGAGACTCCGAACAACTTTCGGTCACCAACATAATAACTCAATTATACTAATCGTCACCAAACGTTAAGTGTGTAGACCCTGCGGGTTCGAGAACTATGTAGACATGACCAAGACACCTCTACGGCCAATAACAAATAGCGGGACCTGGATGCCCATATTGGCTCCTACATATTCTACGAAGATCTTTATCGGTCGAACCTCTATGTCAAGGATTCAGTTAATCCCGTATGCTATTCCCTTTGTTCTTCGGTATGTTACTTGCCCGAGATTCGATCGTCGGTATCACTATACCTAGTTCAATCTCGTTACCGGCAAGTCTCTTTACTCGTTCCGTAATACAAGATCTCGTGGCTAACACTTTAGTCACATTGCTTGCAAGGCTCATTTGTGATGTTGTATTACCGAGTGGGCCCTGAGATACCTCTCCGTCATACGGAGTAACAAATCCCAGTCTTGATCCATGCCAACCCAACAGACACCCTCGGAGATACCTGTAGAGCACCTTTATAGTCACCCAGTTACGTTGCGACGTTTGATACACACAAGGTATTCCTCCGGTGTCAGTGAGTTGCATGATCTCATGGTCAAAGGAACAGATACTTGACATGCAGAAAACAATAGCAATAAACTGACACGATCAAATGCTACGTTTACAGTTTGGGTCTTGTCCATCACATCATTTTCCTAATGACGTGATCCCGTTATCAAATGACATCTCATGTCCATGGCTAGGAAACCTTAACCATCTTTGATCAACAAGCTAGTCAACTAAAGGCTTACTAGGGACACAGTGTTGTCTATGTACCCACACATGTATTTGAGTTTCCAATCAATACAATTATAGCATGGATAATAAACGATTATCATGAACAAGGAAATATAATAATAACCAATTTATTATTGCCTCTAGGGCATATTTCCAACACGAAGAGCCTGTCCCAAGAAGACAGCATCGAGGTGCAACGCTTAGCAGCCCGCGTGAGGGTACTAGCCCATCATAAACTGACCATGATAGATGTCATGGCCGCCGCCATCACCCGGTGCGTCCAGCGCCTTCAACAGAGGATACACCCCTTGTGGTGTTACAACGGGACAGGCGACACTACTCGCTCCCGAAGACTGGGCCCTGCCGATCAAACAGCATTAGTCGCCGCACTTGCCGACCTATACAAAGGGGAGCAAGAAGATTTTATTCAGCGGGCGACAAAGGAGGGATACTCGAGCCACAATCCCATCGAATGGGTAAGCCTTTCTACCCTGTGACCATAGTCTGGTTTCTCAATTTGTCCCTTTTTTACCGAAGCCTTTAACTTTATGTGAACATGAATGGAGGGGCTTTATTGAGACAGTTAACTGTCCGGCCCCTCAGCCCGAGGACTATTCCCGTGAAGATGACCCGGGCTTTCATGAGGATCCGGACCTGTCGATCGAGCTTGAAGACGGGGTTTTCTACCAGGAGGGCCTTGACGGCTCCAAGGTGGCTATCATAGCCAATTACCCTGGATCCTTCCCTTCCCCTGCGACAAGCAAGAAGAAGAAAAGTTCATCCCGCAAGAGGCAAGTATCCTCCAACGACCCAAACGCGACGGTTCCTACTCCCAAGTGCCATAGATCCGCGTGACATACATCGTCAACGGCGGCCGTGCCCAGGCCGGAAAACAACGAGGATCCAACAAGTGAACCAGTCGCGGGGTCGAGCCCACCTACAGGTTCATCCCAAAGGTATTTTACTCGATCGTTTGATCTATCACCATAATTGATAAAGCCTCACAAGAGACCTCATGTCAAAATGTTTAGGCAAAGAGTTCGGCCGTCTCCCGCCGAGGACGTCGCCAGGAAGTCCGGCGATGTTCAAGATTCCAGACCTTCCACTCATACTAAACCTGCTACGGGGGTCCCCACCGTCAATCCAGCCCCAGCTGATTCTGGTGACTTCATATCCGTCACCAAATCCGAGGTTGGGAGCGCTATGCATCATCGGCGGCGACGAGAAGCTCTGCGTCATCCAGCCTTCTCCGAACAGGAGTTCGGTGCTCTGCGTACGGCGGACGCACACCTCGGAGCTGCCCGATCAGGGTTCGGGGAGGCCATGAAGCTAATATCATCCAGCCTACAGGTGAGTAATGGGTTATTATAGTCCGAACACTCGTGTAAACCCAGTAGCCCCCGAGCCTTAAATTGGTCGGCACGACTGAATTAAGGATCCCTGTATTGTTTTACTGCTAATGCAGGCCTCGAAGCAACAGAGTGAGCAACTGGCCAAGGAGCTGGAAGCCAGCCAAGCACAGGTCGAATCTGTAAAGGCCGAACTGGAGCAAGTGAAGAGCTTTACTCGAGAGGCACATGGTGAGTATATCTGTTTTGCTGATCTTAGTATTCCTATGCTTACGCGAGGGTATTATGTAGCAGCTGAATCAATAGATCAATTACAAAAAGATTTGGATGTAGCCCGAGAATCTCAGCGATATGCCGAGTCCCAGCAGGAGGCTGGCTGTCGTGTTTTGCAACGACACCTTGAAGAGAAGAACCGCCTGAAAGAGGAGAACAAACAGCAGGCCGAAGAAATTGAGAACTTAAAGACTCAATTGGCCCAGGCCCAAGGAGAGAACCAGAAATTACAGAGGGGCATGTTCGGTAAGTGTGATTCTAACATCAGAAGGTATTTTTTATGAATGAAGCATAATACGTATGCCGTGAGTCATGTACAGGTCTCCTGACTGGGCGACCCGAAGAAGAGATCGGATCCTATCAGGGAAGCCTTTTAAAAGAGTTGTCCGCCCTTAATGAGCGGGCTCGGAAGGCCATGAAGAGCATGGTGAAAGCATTGTGGCCCGCCGAGCAGCCTCCGGAGGGGATGACCGAGCTAGTCCATCGCTTCAAGGGAGCCCGAAGTAGGTTCGAGCTGTGGAAGACATCGGCTTGCCGAGAGGGAGCACGAGAGGCGTGGGCGATGAACAAGACCCGCTATACCGGACGTAACCCCGAGCGTATGGCTCAGGTTGGGCCAGTAGGGTCAGATGGACAAGAAGTGCCTCTCCACCTGGTATATGATCAGGTGATGCCTTCCGCCCGTCTCTCACAAGAAGATTGCTCCCTGGACACCATAATCGACAATCTCGATCAGCAGCCAGATGTATGATTATACGTAACTATGTACTAATAATAGAGGAATTGCTCCGTCTGTGTTGTAAACTTTGTCTTAACCGGCCATCGGCTTCGGCCTCCCACGCTAATAGCTTGGGAGTGTTCCTTGTAAATTATCACCCTAGGGGAGTGAATTATGTTCGGGGAACCAGGCAATCCGGCCATGTGGTGCGAACAGACAGAAAGCACACAGGGAGATATGTTATATTACTGCTTAGCGTAAGAAACATCTTCCGAAGAAAATAGTACCTCTATCGATACCTTTCTTCAGGTTGCTACATACATCGTAGGTGGAAGGTCGTGTACTGTTAGTATGCGACTAAGGGCTATTGTAAGAGAAGAAGCCCGAGTAATGGTCATGACGACCATAGTGATATTAGTTGATTCCGTCGTAGCCGATCAATTGTCTGCTCAAGATAGCTAGCTTTCGTCTTCACCCATCTGAGGTACGTATCCAGATGACCCGGTCGTAACAATCGCAGAGGTACTCCCTTTACCCTCTAGCCGAACGATCGGGAATGTAGAGGGTAATCACAGGAGCGAGGCAACCCAGCTTGGCAAAGTCTTGGTTTGAATTGATGCATATGATGGCGTAAAAATGACAAGGGAAACGTGCACACACAATAAATGTGAATAAGTGCTTTGTAATAGAAAAACATTGGCTTCGGAAAAGAAGCCCCCAGGTGCTGTGTTCGGATTTAACACTTAAGGGTGTATGCTGATTTTTTTAGCACAAGATCGGTTGAGCCGAACATAGAGTTGGGGAGAAAAGGAAAGAATTCAAAACTGCCAAAAACAATGTGGGAGGAGAAAGAAACAACAAAGAAAATAAAATAAAAGGGGAGGGTAAAGAGTATGACGACATCAGTCTAGCAGTAGAAGTGCCGAAGACGAGCCGCGTTCCAAGGGTTTGGTTCAAGGCGGTTGTCCGGTGGGTTCTGAAGATGGTAAGCCCCTCCTATGAGTACTTCGTCAATTATGAAGGGGCCTTCCCATTTGGGCTTGAGTTTATGCTTCTGCTTCTCCGGGAGCCGTAGGACGAGTTCGCCCACGTTGTATGCTTGTGCCCTGACCTCCCTGCTCTGGTAACGTCGGTCCTGCTGTGGATAAAAGGTAGAACGGGCCCGAGCTATGTCGCGCTCCTCCTCCAAGGCGTTCAAGTCGTCTTGCCGATCTGACTCGGCCTCCTTTTCTTCGTACATGCGCACCCTTGGTGCGTCGTGAATAATATCACAAGGAAGGACCGCTTCTGCCCCATAGACCATAAAAAACGGTGTGTATCCCGTTGATCTATTCAGGGTGGTGCGCAGGCCCCATAGAACGGAGTCGAGCTCCTCAACTCAATGACAGTCGGACTCTTGAAGAGACCGGACCAAACGTGGCTTAATGCCGCTCATAATGAGGCTGTTTGCTCGTTTGACTTGTCCATTAGTCTGCGGGTGATAAACCGATGCGTAATCGAGCTTGATGCCCATCTTTGCGCACCAGTCTTTGACCTCTTGGGCCATGAAATTGGATCCGTTGTCAGTTATTATACTGTGTGGAACACCGTAACGGTGTACCACACCGGATATAAAGTCGACTACTGGTCCGGACTTGGCTGACTTGACAGGTTTTGCCTCTATCCATTTGGTGAACTTGTCCACCATGACCAGTAAGTATTTGTTCTTCTTGGTCCCCCCTTTAAGTGGTCCGACCATATCCAGCCCCCAGACCGCGAAGGGCCAGGTGATCGGAATATTCCCAAGAGCTGTTGGGGGCATGTGGCTTTGATTTGCAAAAAGTTGACACCCCACGCAATATTTGACAAGTGACTGTGCGTCCGCCCGAGCTGTGGGCCAGAAAAAACCAGCCCGGAAGGCCTTGCTTACTAAGGCTCTTGCTGCGGCGTGATCACCACCCATCCCTGTGAGGACTTCGGCTAAAAGCTGCCGCCCTTCTTCCTCAGATATGCACCGCTGTAGTATTCCGGTGGTGCTCTTCTTGTATAACTCACCTTCGTGTACCTTGTAGGCTATGGAGCGCCGAACTATGCGCCGCGCCTCCGTCTGATCGTCGGGGAGTTCTTTGCGAAGGAGGTAGGCGAGGAAGGGCTCGGTCCATGGCGCGATTACTGCCATGACCTCGTGAGCCGAGGGCGTTTTGTCCATTATGGAGCCGCCGATGATTTGATCGTCTGGTTCATTTATAGGGGGAACAACCTTGTCTGCACTAGTTAGATTGGTGCCCTTATTATCGTCCTGCCAAACCACGGATGGCTTGAAAAGCCGTTCGAGGAAAGTGTTTGGTGGGACAGGGTCGCGTTTGGCTCCCATGCAAGCCAGTATGTCGGCAGCTTGGTTGTCGTCTTTAGCGACGTGGTGAAATTCCAACCCCTCGAACCGTGCGGATATCTTGAGGACAGCGTTTCTGTATGCCGCCATCTTTGGATTCTTGGCATCGAACTCGCCGTTGATTTGAGAGATTGCCAGGTTGGAGTCTCCCCGTACCTCCAGCCGATGTATGCCCATTGAGGCTGCCATCCGAAGACCGTGCAAGAGGGCTTTGTATTTGGCTGCATTGTTGGAGTCGGCATACATGATCTGCAACATGTATCGAACGTTGTCGCCTGTGGGGGATGTGAGAACAACTCCAGCCCCCAGTCCGGCCAAAGTTTTGGATCCATCGAAGTACATCGTCCAATGGAAGTATGTACTATATTCCTTGGAGAGCTCGGCTTCTGTCCATTCGGCGAGGAAATCTGCCAACACCTGAGATTTAATAGCCCGTCGTGGTTTGTAGATAATTTCAAAAGGAAGGAGCTCAATGGCCCATTTGGCTATGCGGCCGGTGGCGTCCCTATTATTGATTATATCATTCAAGGGTACTTCGGATGCCACCGTAACCGAACACTCTTGGAAGTAGTGTCTTAGTTTCCATGATGCCATAAATACTGTATAGGCTATCTTCTGGTAGTGCGGGTATCTGGACTTGCATTGCGTTAGTACTTCTGACACGTAATAGACTGGCTTCTGTATCTGGGATTTGTGTCCCTCCTCCTCTCGTTCGACGACGAGCACCGCGCTAACGACTTGGTTGGTGGCTGATATGTATAATAACATGGGCTCACCCGCGCCTGGTGCTGTGAGTATGGGATTGCTTGCCAGGAGTGTCTTGATTTCTTCTAACGCAACCTTTGCTTCATCGGTCCATTCGAAATTCTTGGTCCGTTTCAGCAATTTATAGAGCGGTAAAGCCTTTTCACCGAGGCGGGAGATAAAGTGACTTAACACCGCCACGCAACCTGCCAACCTTTGGATGTGCTTTAGCTCTGTGGGAACTTCAAGTTCTGATAAGGCACGGATCTTTGCCGGATTCGCTTCTATTCCTCTATGGGAAACGATGAATCCGAGCAGTTTACCAACGGGAACTCCGAATACACACTTCTCCGGATTGAGCCGTATATCGTACTCGCGTAGGCTGGCAAAGGTTTGCCTTAGGTCGTCGATCAGATGGCTGACGTGTTTGGTTTTGATTACCGCGTCGTCTACGTATGCCTCGACTGTTTTACCGACTTGTTTTGAGAGACAAGTCTGAATCATGCGCTGGTACGTAGCCCCAGCATTCTTGAGCCCGAAGGGCATCGTGTTGAAGCAGAATGGCCCATAAGGAGTGATGAATGCGGTTGCAGCTTGATCGGATTCCTTCATTTTAATCTGATGGTATCCGGAGTAAGCATCGAGGAAACACAGCGAGTCGTGTCCGGCTGTGGCGTCAATAATCTGGTCTATGCGTGGTAGGGGGGAAGGGTCCTTAGGGCAGGCCTTGTTGAGGTCTTTAAAATCGACGCACAGCCGCCAGGATTTATCTTTCTTTGGTACCATCACCAGGTTTGCCAGCCGTTCGGGGTGCTTAATGTCCCGAATGAATCCGGCCTCTAGCAATTTAGCTAATTCTTCACCCATAGCTTGTCGTTTGGGCTCGGAAAAGCGGCGCAGAGTCTGCTTGATGGGCTTAAAGCCTGCGATGATGTTCAAACTATGTTCTGCCAGCCGCCGTGGGATGCCGGGCATATCAGAAGGATGCCAGGCGAAGATGTCCCAGTTTTCTCGTAAGAATTCTCGCAGCGCTTCGTCCACTACGGGATCGAGCTGAGCTCCGATGGACGCTGTCTTGTTAGGGTCCGTCGGGTGCACCTGAAATTTAATGATTTCCTTTGCCGGTTTAAAGGACGTGGATTTGGGTCTCTTGCTGAGGATCACATCGTCTTTGTCTACTGTTGACCAAAGTGCGGTCAGCTCTTCTGCGGCAAAGGTCTCAGCTAGAGCCTCGAGGGCAAGCGCTGCTGTTTTGTTTTCGGCCCGTAGGGCTATATTCAGATCACTGGAGGTTGTGATCACCCCGTTTGGTCCTGGCATCTTAAGTTTGATATACCCGTAATGTGGTATAGCCTGGAATTTTGTGAAGGCGTCACGTCCCAACAGGGCGTGGTAGCCGCTGGGGAAGGGCACGATATGGAAGAGGAGTTCTTCGGATCGGTAGTTTTCGGGCGTGCCGAACACTACGTCCAGGACGATACGTCCTGAACAGCGCGCCCCTTTCCCCGGGATGATTCCCCAGAAAGTTGTGTTGCTATGCTCGATGCGAGATCAGTCGAACTGCATTTTTTCTAGGGTATCTTCGTAGATCAGGTTTAATCCACTGCCGCCGTCCATTAGCACCTTGTGTAACCTGAAGCCATCGATGATTGGGTTCAGGACTAAGGCGGCCGGTGAATGACCGGGAAGAATGGCTGGTCGGTCAGTATCTGCGAAGGTAATGGGCATGTCTGCCCATGCACTTGTTGTTGCCACATGATATACCTGTTCGAGTTCTTTAAGAGTACTTTTCCTCCTGTTCTTTGAGGGAAACATTTCGTAGACCGTCAGGACTTCGGCGGCATGTTCAGGTGGCGATGTGGAGTGCCTGTTCGGCAGTGCTGCCTCAAGAATGGCTTCACCGCTTTTTGCGACCTGCCTGACGACCCAGCAAGCTCTAAGGCTGGGAGTTGGAGCTGTGTTCAGCAATACGAAGTGTATGAGGCAAGGTTTATCCAGTAGTCCATCAAGGACGGTACTTACCCCTGGAAGGGGCCTCTTTCTCTTTTCGGCGGGTTCGAGTCTGGCTGGCCGCTTTGGAGGTATCCTCTTTTTCCGATCTCCTCTAGGGTATTCGGTAGAGGTTGGTTCCGTAAACAGCTGTTCGGCTTGCCAAGCACTTTCCAAGGCACAATACTTCTGTACCAAAACTGACAGCTCGGTGAAGTCACGAAAGTGCCGCCGCGCCAGGGCATTGAGAATCCCTTTGTCATGGCAGTTATGAATGAAGGTTGCCATTATCTCTTGATCACTGAGGCACCGTGCTTTGTTTCGAGCGAGGAGGAGTCTGGCCCAGTAATGATGAACCGACTCTCCTGATAAATGTATAATGTCCGGTAAGTCTGAAGACTTGGGCTCTGCTGCGAGGCTTGAGTGATGAGCTTGGGAGGTGGGTGGGAAAAGATTTGGCTCCACGCCACGGTGGGAGTTTGGAATCACATACTCCGAACTGTATGATGGATCAGGGACCAATGCCGGACTATTTCCGGAGCGAGCGCCGGGGTCCGGGCTGCAGCCGAGGTCTTGATGATCAGGGACTGGGATATAAACCATTTTTAATTCCGGTTGCTGGGGGGACGAGCCCCCGGCTGGACACTCGATGGTGGCGACAAGGTGGATGGCCGTGGGGATGTGAATTTCCCTATCGTCGGGTTTAAGCCCGAGCCGATCATAGACCGGGATCTGGTCATCGCCCATACGCATGGTCTCCATCCGATCAAATAACTCGTTGAGAAACGAGGCGATGGTAGGATGCGTGTCGCTAAAGCGAGTGGGGTCGGTATGTGGCGTCGCAGTCCCAGAGCCGTGCGAGAGCGGACCCGGATTCTGTTCAACCGTGGTAGATTCGGTCACAACGACCAAATTGGGTTCCTCGTCATAATCGGAAGCAGGGCCCGATGTCTTCGGCGTCGAGGCATCAGGATCTGCGGGCTCCTCCGTGGGAGCCAAGGGTTCCATCAAGACGAGTTCTCCCCTTGAATCAGTGACGAACTCTAGGGTTCCAAACCTGAGTCCTTGATCGGGAGAAGAGTTTTCGATCTGGCACGGGTGGCCGATCGGGTAAGCATGCGACGAGATGTCGCCGCTCGCGAGGATCTGATCTGGGGTGAGAGCCCCCTGGGTGTAGATCTCGCTGCTTGTGACAAGGCGAGCCATCGATTCCTTCTGGCGATCACAGCGGAACTCTCAATGAAAGCACCAATGTCGGTGTCAAAACCGGCGGATCTCGGGTAGTGGGTCCTGAGCTATGAGACTAGAATCGATGGTAACAGGAGACGAAGGGGACAGTGTTTTACCCAGGTTCGGGCCCTCCTATGGAGGTAATACCCTATGTCCTGCTTGATTATATTGATGATATGGGTGTTACAGAGTTGATCTACCACGAGACCGTATGACTAAAACCCTAGATGAGTTCTGTTGTTCTACAACCTAAAACCCCTTGGCTTATATAGACGCCGAGGGTACCTAGGGTTTACACATAGTCGGTTGCACATTAAAGGGAAAAACATGCCTATCTACTGTCGACAACTTGGAGGACACGCCATGGCTCCTTGAAACTTCCACCTTGGCAACGGGGCCCCTGATCGCCCAATGCTCATACAGTGGCCCACATAGTCCGGCCCATGAGAAATAGGTCGGCTATCCGAGGACCCCTTAAACCAGGACTCCCTCAGTTATCAAAAACGGATTAGATTTAGGATTTGTCGACCGTCCCAACCTTACATGCACAACCACTATAACCCTTATGGGACGGGGCTTTGTTGATTACCTCGGTGGGTATTAGCATAGAGCCCGCATTACTACTGGCGGGAGTGACGAGGTCACACTCGATATGGGGTCATGCCTGGAAGGGCGACCATGCGGTGTCTTTACAAGCACTGGGCACACCGTTGTGTTCCTTCATGGATGGTACTGTGTAGAGCAAGGCTCGTGTTTGTACATCATGAAGACACGGACCAACGAGTGGACTCTTTGTTTAGTATCGTCAGGGGAAAGGCATTGTTTGGGTGCTTACCTCGGGTATGTAATATACCGTGAGTCGTGGATGAAACCGAAGTTTCCCGAGTCTTGTGGGTAAAGTGTGCAACCTCTGCAGAGTGTAAAACTATTCGAATAGCCATGTCCACAGTCAAGGACAGTTGGGTGGTGCTGCTTAAACTATGTCCTGGGTTTTCATAAACTCGGTGTGAGTGTGTGGTTAACAAAGATGGTATACTCGAGACAAGTCGGATGACATGACACGATGATTGAACATGAGATGTTCAGACCTTGATTATATTGATATCGGTAACCTGTTTGTGCGGATACTTGTATCCTCATGATGCATGCTGTTACTAGTTATCTTGATCATGTCATTGCACTCAAAATTAGCTTTCCGCAAAACTTACCTACTTAGTGCTATATCATGCATTGTTATTGCCTTGTTCCAAAACTTGGGTTGCGTGCGAGTACATTCAAAGTACTCATTGGCTTGCCACTGGTTATTTAATTGGCCAGGCATGGAAGAGCAGGAATATGGCGAAGAGTTCGTTGGTGACGAACATGCGAACTAGGATGCTTCCCAGTCAGAATGCGTGTAAGTTTAAGGCAGATGGCATCAGTTCACGCTTCCGATCAAGATTTCCGCTGCTTGTTATGTTTAAGTGTTTGGCCCTTGCGGCCCTATCTATGTAAGCCAAGACCTTCATGGTCTTTATTTACATAAGACGCTAAATGCGGATGTAAGACTCTTGTTATTCAGCTTCTGTGTGTTCAGTGAGCATTGATCTCTGGGATCACTGTACAGGTGCATTCGGTGATCACGACTTATGAGTCGGGGTCCCCACACCGGAGGTCACGGCAGCGAGCTCGCCCGCGGCGGCCGGAGCTCAGCCTTGCTCGGGCGCGGTGATGCAGAGCCCGTGCGGTTGATCTCGTGGTCTAGGCAGCGTCAACGGACCCCACGAGCACGCCGGTGTGCTCAAACGAGTAGGGCAAGTGCTCTGGCCACGGTGGCCATGTCGCTGGTGGCGAGGCCTCTCGAGTCCGGTGGTTAACGCGTCTATGACACGAAACCGAGGAAGGGAAAAGAGGGAGAACGTCGAGGTGCTCACGGAGGTTGCAGAGACGTCGACTGCGAGGTCGGGAACGACTCGGGCAGCGCGAATCAATGGCGGGGAGGTCCGGTGTCCAGCGGCGATGCAGGGGTTGATGGCGTCTCTTCGGGGTTCCCGGCTTGCGCAGCTCATCGAGGGGGAAGGAAGGGGACCCTGCGCTTCTTGTAGACACGACGAAGAGGCTCGGGTGTCTCGGAGGATGCACGGATGGCGAGCTTCAGTGACGATGACACTCGGGCGTGAAGAACCGAGCGAGAGGAGAGGGGATGAGGAGGGAGGAGGAGAAAGAGGGGCACAGGGGCGAGGCATCGCGCTGGTGCTCTTAGGCGTCTCCAGCGGCGATCAGGCAGGCAGGAGGTGTCCGGGCGTGTAACAGCGCGCCGCGGCCATGCGCCCGTGTCCTCCTGGCGAGAGGTTAGGGGTGACTAGCAGGTGGGCTGCTGGGTCGGCCCCTCTTGGGCCTCAGGTAAGTTGGCCAGGTGGGCTCTTTTCCCTTTTCTTTTTATTTATATTCTGTTTTTCTATTTTCTATAGTTTGTCTTGATTTAGTTTGGGCACTGAATCATTTTGTAAAAATCTGAAACTTTTTCTGGGCACTAAATAGATTATTCCAAAGGCCCTGGCCAAGTTTCAAATTTATTGGAGCTATATATTTATTTATAGAATTTTATAACTCCAATTCAAATACTTATTGGTTTAATACAATGAACAAAAGTGACATGGAAAAATATGAATCACCTCTGGTTGATGTTACCACATTTTTCCAGAAGTGATGAACATTTTTGGAGGCAACTTTGGGTTTATTGAAAATCATTTTTAGGTGAACCTATTTGAATTCAAATAGTGCTAGGGTTTGTCATCCCCATTTCATGTTTAAAGCAAATTTAAATATGATGCAAACACAAATATAAATCCTATTGCATACTAAAACTAGGGATGTGACAACTCACCCCCACTTAAAAGAATCTCGTCCCGAGATTCAGGCGTCGTCGGGAAGAGGGCGGGGTACTCAAGTCGAAGACGATCTTCTCGCTCCCAGGTAACTTCATTCCTAGAATGATGGGACCACTGAACCTTGAGAAACTTGATGTTTCGACGCCGGGTGACACGCTCAGCTTGATCGAGAATACGAACAGGGTATTCTCGATAGGTGAGGTTCTCTTGGAGATCAAGCGTTTCGTGGTCCACTTCGCGGATAGGATCCTTGAAGCAACACTTGAGTTGAGAAACGTGGAAGACATCATGAACTTTGGAAAGATGCGGGGACAGTTCCAATTGGTAGGCAACTTCTCCTCGTTTAGCAAGAATGCGAAAGGCACCAATGTAACAAGGAGCCAACTTGCCCTTGATACCGAAACGATGGGTACCATTCAGAGGAGTAACCCGAAGGTAGGCCTTTTCGTCCACCTCATAAGTTACTTCCTTATGATGGCGATCGTACAGGCTCTTCTGACGAGACTGAGTTGTCCTGAGATTCTCACGAATAATGCGAACTTGCTCTTCTGCCTCCTGGATCATATCTGGTCCGAAGAATTGTCTTTCCCCGGTTTCTGACCAGTTCAAAGGTGTTCGTGTCACACCCTGTGAATTGCCTCATGACTAAGTTACATGACTCAAAAATTAGGGCCAATTAAAACTTTTTGAGTGCATATGAATGCTTGGCTTGTGTGCTATTTGCTTGCTTGTTTGATTGCTTGCTGGTGCTCTATATTCATAAAACTCCCTCCTACTCTCGAAACTCTTTTCCTTGATCTAAACTCTTGTCCAATGATCATACCATGTGTATAGGACCTTAAACTATTTTTATCAAATATTATTTTGGCCAAAAAAATATTTATTCAATTTAAGTTTTCCAAAACCCCTGAATTGAGGTTTGTACTACAAGTCCTCAAATTGGGTGGAATGTTTTGCACCAAAGACTTTATTTGGAACCTACTATATATAAGACTTCCAAAAACCACCAAATATTATTTTTAAAGATTATTTTCCTATTTTATTTAAAGGCTTTTTCTTAAGGCCAGAAATGGTGTTTTATAAGGAAAAATTATTTTTATGCTTTCAAAATATTTGAGAAAATTTAGGAAAACTCAGTGGACATATTTGTCCATATATAAGAGTTTCAACACATGGTCATGTTCAAAATATTGGACAAAAGCCTTCAAAACCATTTCTGCCTATTTCAAGCATTTGAACTATTTCTATAAGAAATATTCTCAAATAAATCCAAGAAAATTCTGTCATGTCACATATGGCATCTGTGATCATCTTGCAAAGTTTCATCTCAATACCAATTGTTTTGGTTCACCAAAATATCCCAAAACCCTCTCTGTCCAGATCCAAACTTGAGCAACTTTACATTGCCAAATGTCTCCAATTATGCTCAAACTTTGTGTACATGTTCTAATCCTTTAATAATGCATCCACACCAAGTGGTGCATCAAGGAGAACAGATCCACTTGTCCAAATCCCCCCAAACCCATTTCTGCTGATATCAAGAGTTGGGAATTTTTGCATTGTCAAGTTTCCCCATTTGGTCCCAAACTTGGGCATGCTCTATTTCCCAAATAATGCCACCACACAAAGTGGTGCATTAAGGAGAATGGAATTGGATGGGTACATCTATAGAAATCAGTTTCTGTTGATTTCTAGGATTTATAAAAATTACATTGGAAACTTTCATCACCTAATCCCAAATTGGGCTGTCAAGCTCATTCTCACCTATCATTTGATCCTGTTAAAATTCATATCAAGGAGACTCATTTAATCAGCTCAAAACCAGCACAAACACCTTCTGGCAGAAAACCAAAACTAATCTTTTCACCTCTTCCATTGCTCTCCTTGACCTCAAATTTTTACCACATCTTTCCCTCATTCCCCTCTATCTACAGTAACAATTGCATGGCCCTAGATCAATTATTGATGGGGTAAAACCACCCATTTTCACCTCTGGACAGCCCTGGCAGGAGCTCTCTCTCCACTCTTCCCTTATTCTAGTGGAAATTCAGGGCATACAAGGCCAGTAGGACTTTGTTTATACCCTCGTAGATGCCCTAGACACAAATGGCCACGCCCCATATGCCAAAGACATGCCTTGCCATGCAAGGTTCGCGCTCTGGAGCACGCTACAGTGCATCCACGCACTGTAGCTTGCCCAATCAGAGGCTCCTGATAGCCTTGGGAGGCGGGGCCATGTCCCCCGGCTTCTCCTCGACGTCCGCAAGACGCCAACTAGTCGGGCCCCTCCCCCTTCTCTCTCCGGTGGCCCCTACCGCGCGTGCCCGTGGTCGCCCGCGTTCGCCAATCCCTGTCCGTGCCTCTGACGCCTCCGGCTTCTCTCTCTCCCTTCCCTGCTCAGTGGTCGACGCCTATGAGCTCCCCTGGCACGGACAGGAGTCCTTCCTTTGCCTCCAACGATGCCCGGGCCGCACCCGTGAGGTTCGTCCACGATGCACCGGCGACCACCTATAAGAAGCAACCCCAGGCCTCTCTCGCGGCTTCCCTACCCCTCTTAGGCTCCCAATTGGACACCCGTACCGCCTGTTTCTCCTCCCGCGTTCCCAAGCTCGGGATCAGGCACGAACGCCGCCGCAGCAGCTCGCCGTCGTTCGCTCGGTACTGACATTTTCCGTCCTCGATCTCCTTAGATCTGAAGAGCCAGAGCTCTCCTGAGCCTCTCCCAACTCTCTCTCCTCTCCCTCGCAGCTTAGGGCGACCGAGCCAACCACGGCCGAAGCATCTCCGCCTTGAGTCCTCGTCGCCGGCAAGCCAGGGCCCTCCGGCGCTCCTCTCCGGCCCCACCCGTTCTGCCACAGCCCCCGGGTCCCAGCTGTACCCCCCCCCCCCCCGTTCGTCTTGCCGTCGCCGAAAACGCCGCGGTAAGCTCCTTTGCCGCCCCTGTCGCAAGGAATGACATGACAAGCGGGCCCCGCTTGTCATACTCCCTTCCCTATCCTCTCTCACTGACGGATGGGGCCCACCGTCAGGTTCAAACCGCCTGGTCGCGCGCGCACCGCTTCGCTGGAATCGTATTCAACAAATACGCCTCCTGTGTGACCCGCTACGTAGCGCTGCGCGGTGCCCGGGCCGTTTCCTTCCTGGGCCGGCCTTGCTGGCACACTTGTGGCCCAGTTAAACAGTGGGATTTTTCCTTTTCCATTCTTCAGAATCTTCCAAAAATTCCACAGGGTAGAATATAACTCCAAATTTAATAATTCAAACTTCTACATCCTGCTAAAAATGCTACCTATTAAATGGTGCCACTTCCATATTTTTTCCACCACACTTTTTTGTAATGTTCAAATTTAAATTCAAATTTGAACTACTAGGGGCCACTTTGCAAAAATCTCTAGAGCTTCCAATTGGAGTGATTCAAATTCCCAGATAGCTATAAAATCATGCTATATTTATGTAGCTATGGGTAACATTTTTCCCCTGCATTATTTCTGTTAGGCCAAATAATAGCTCCCTTTTTCCATTATTCCATATAAGAAAACCCCTAGGGTATGCATCCCAACTCCAAATCCAGTGAGACCAATTTGTAAATGTCTCTAAAATCATGCCCTGCTTGATGAATGCCTCCACTCCTTTTTATAAAAATATTTTCTGTGCACTTCTTATTGGGTCACCACTTCCTCCATTCCCATCCTAGTGGCCTTTCCAAAAATCCCTATAGATGCAAGTCAAGTAGATCCTCCTTAGGTATTTTTCTTGGGACCAGAGGTGTCCGAGAAAAATAAACTTCCTATTTTAGAGCACTTCTATTTTTCTCCGTGTTGTGTTGCTTATTAAGGTTGTTTCCGGCGATAGTTGACGAAGTAGACGGAGTGCTCGGAGTTGGACGAGAAGCGTGTGAAGACCTCGTAGACTTTGCTAGGCCAGGCAAGCAGCCCTTTGACCATGACTAAGAACCCTTTTATTTGCATGGCATATAGCACTTATTTTCGTGATGTTGATCATGTTGATGTGGTGACCACTTCGGTGGGATACCTCCGATACTTTACCATTGATACTTGCATCGTGCATGACCCTACCATTCTTATGAGGGTTGTGCGGGTGGGAGTAGTTATGTTGCTAGTAGTGCTACGCAAGTGGGATGGGAATATGCATGGTGATGGAAACAAAATGGTTTCAAAGACTTTTTCGAAAACCCCGTCGGGTGCCACGAATGCCCGAGGGAGATGATGATGAGCTAGGTAACCACTTGATAAAGAAGTGGTGTACCGGAGTGTGGTACCCCGATAGAGGGCCGACGCACGCCAGCCCCAGGATAAGACCTGGCGCACGTCAAAGACATGATACATTAATTCCAGGCAAAAATGGCTTTATTAATTATAATGGAGTATTACAATACTGTTGCTTACAACAATATTACATAGCCCCAAGGCTAACTAAGGACGACGGGGTCCTGGTTCAGCGGCAACGACATCTCTAGCTGGCTCCATAACGCACAGGACTGGCTTGGTTACGATTTAGCACGACGGATCTTCTCCTGCAACTGGCCACGTGCAAGGCCAGGTGAGTACTTTGAATGTACTCGCAAGACCCCGTCGGGTGCCACTAATGCCCGAGGGAGATGATGATGAGCTAGGTAACCACTTGATAAAGATGTGGTGTACCGGAGCAAGTGAGTTTGTGTGTGTTTTCGAAAATGGATTAGATTTAAGATTTGTTGACCGTCCCAACCTTACATGCACAACCATGATACCCCTTATGGGACGGGGCTTTGTTGATTACCTTGGTGGGTACTAGCATAGAGCCCGCATTACTAGTGGCGGGAGTGAAGTGGTCACTCTCGATACGGGGTCGTACCGGAATGGACGATCATGCGCTGACTTCACAGGCACCGGGCACACCGTTGCGTGCCCTCATGGATGATACGTGTGATGTATATCATGAGGGATGGCACCAACGAGTGGACTCTTTGTTTAGTATCGCTAGGGGAAAGGCAATGTTCGGGTACTTACGTCGGGTATGAACAATATCGCGAGTCGTGGCTTGACACGGAAGTTTCCCGAGTCTTGTGGGTAAAGTGTGCAACCTCTGCAGAGTGTAAAACTATTCGAATAGCCGTGTCCACGGTCAAGGACAGTTGGGTGGTGCTGCTTAAACTACATCCAGATGTTTTCACAAACTGGTGTGTGTGTGTGTTGCCGACAAAGGTGATACTTGAGCTAAGTCCGATGACTTGGCATGATGATGAACATGAGATGTTCAACCCCTGCTTATGATGATAACTGAGACTTGTTCACATGTATACCTGTCAACTGTTGATGCATGCTTGCATATTTTATTTGATCATGTCATTGCACTCAAAATTGGCTTTATGCAAAACTTACCTACTTAGTGCTATATCATGCTCTGTTGAACCTTCTTCCAAACATGGGTTGCTTGCGAGTACATTCAAAGTATTCATTGGCTTGCCACTAGTTATTTTATTGGCCAGGCATGAAAGAACAGGATACGATGAAGAATACCTTGGTGACGAACATGCGAGCTAGGACGCTTCCCAGTCAGAATGCCTGTAGGGTTAAGGCAGATGGCATGGGTTCACGCTATCATTGAAGATTTCCGCTGCAAGTTTATGAAGACTAGGCCTTAAGGGCCATATTCGAGTAAAAGGTATGTAATGGATGTAAGACTCTTGTTATCCAGTTTCTGTGTGTTCAGTGAGCATTGATCTCTGGGATCACTATGCACGTACATTCGGTGATCACGACTTATGAGTCGGGGTCCCCACAGAGCTGGTATCAGAGCCATCCTGACTGTAGGAAGCCCTTAGTTAGCATGGACGTTAGTTAGGACAGGAACTTGCCCCAGACCCCAAAATGACTTGCCAAACCTATTTGCACTTCTGTACTCTTCTGAGCTAGCCACTATAAAACCTTTTATGCTCACCTCATCCTCTCTAGTCATATTAACCCTCCTCTGACCATCTTGTAGATGGCCGTCGCTCCCCTGAGACTCCTCATGACCGGATTCCCACCTCTCCTGAGAGACTGCCTCCAACACTGCCCATATCCTTCGGAGCCGATGTACACCCTGCATGAATTGGACAATGAAGAGTTTGGAATGGAGTTCTACACCAAGGTGGTTGTACCTGCCAAGACCCCACCCCAGAGTTTGTTTTTTGTTGGACCACCTATGCCAACAAGAGACATGGCCATTCAGCAGGCAGCCTATGAAGCCCTCCTCCGTCTTCGGGACCTCCTCCCAGAAATGAAGGAAGGACAAGCTACCCGCTACCTGCCCAGCAAGAGTGGATTAGGAGCCTCTACTCAAGCAAGAGACGAGGACCCAACCCTCAAGCTCCAGATCCGCTTCGCCAACACAGTAGATTACCTTCTGCGTTACCTTACCGAAGAATTCCTCAAGTCCTGCCAG
Organism: Elymus sibiricus; assembly: GCA_039707655.1. NCBI lineage: Eukaryota > Viridiplantae > Streptophyta > Magnoliopsida > Poales > Poaceae > Elymus > Elymus sibiricus. Next base: position 152,530,058 of record CM077675.1, on the reverse strand, counting down.
GATTTCCCTTCACTCTTACACCTCCACTGCCTCGAGAGGAAAAAGGTGGTCGAGCAAGAACAACATATTGCTGCCCTACAGGTCTACATCACCAACCAGAAGCAACAAATTGAGGAACTTCAGGAAGTCCGCAACCGAGCCCCGCGCAGGAGGCACCAGAACAGATTCCCATATCCACCACGTGGAGGACCATCGCCAGGCCACCGACGTCATAAGCCAAGGGTGAATAACAACCTCAACATTCCCTTCACGTGTTTCGGGTGTGGCGAGTTTGGGCATCATGTTAGGAGATGTCCTAACAAGCAGCCGACTGTCGCATACCCACTGGTACCACAAGAAGACATAGAAGCTGAAGATTGAGCGTCCTTCCCTCCAAGACATGAAGCAAGCACGACTATTGAGTCCGAGAACCCCTAGGGTAGGATGAGTCGTGTAACCCCTAGGCGAAGTCAAGTCCGTGTGATGGTTCAAATGAAACCATGATGTGTGTTGTTTGCTTTTACGTGTTTGTGCTTGGGTATAAGTCGCACTTTTGCCCTAGGCAACGTGTACGCGACTATACCACCTATCTTATCTTAATGAATGTGCTGGCCTTTTCGGCACTTGTTTGATAGCACTTGCACTATATCACCCCCTTAGGCACTCCTCTCTATGCTACTTTTCCCTCTCACCCTTATCGACGACTGAAGACCGGCAAGACAAGGTGCACCAAGGATCCACCCCTATGGACAGCAAGCGTTGAAGACTATGACTACAACGTACTCAACCAGACGCAACCCCATAGGGTTGAACTCTTCCTCGAGACTGGAAACCCCTCCCTAGCCCAACCTAGACCTCGCAAGCTTCCCCAGCTCAAGCCTCTGATCTCGTGTTTAATACACGGATTTGCCAGAACACCAGTTGAGCCTCTATAAACCCTGCTTAGCACTGGGTTCAATATGGGACTAGTGATCATAGTGGACAAACGCCTTTTATTCCTAAGCTAGCACTTGAACTGATGATGCCATAGGGAAGATTGTTTTGGGGATACGTAATTAGTAGGCTGATAATTTGACGAGGTTGTAATAGATATCTTAAGGAAGCAGTTGAGACCCCTTGGTGTATCATAAGACCCTTATGTTGGTAAACGAACTTGGTGGATCAAAGTTGATAGAGTAGCATAACTTGTTTCTCCCGTGAGTAACTTGGATTTAGTAGGACAAATATGATCACAAGCTGAGATTCTTGGTGGTATGATAGTTTGTCTATGTCAAGTAATAGTCATGGATTGATGAGGTTCGTTAATGACTTGGATTAGCAAATATGAGTTCTCGTTGGACTTGAGATTTGGACTTAAATAGGTAATCCTAATAGAGTGATGGTCTTAAGCAAGACTACATGGTTCGGAGTAATTTGGGATTTAGTCTGATGATCTTGATCTTGATACCATATTTTTCGGTGGGAGATAAACTAGAAACACTAGATTGTCATCCGATGGGACTGAAGGTTCTATATGCACCTAGCCTTGGAGTTTACTAGATTGGCATGATGGAAATTGGTGGATGCACTCTGATAAGATAGTCCTTTCAAGGATTCAGGGATTATAGGAACTCTAGAAGATTATGTGGAACTCCATCAAAGTTGGATTTTGTAGAAGTGATAAATCATGCGATGCTTGATGGGATTAGTAGACGGGTTAATCGGATTCGTAGGAAGGAAACAATATCTTGGATTGGTATACTGCGTGTTTCCTTAGCATAGAGATGCAACATCTCAGACCTTGGATATATTACCTGAATACTTGGATTTGTGGTATCACAATCAAGCTTAGCGGCTTATATGCTTCCCGAGGATTTTTACATAGGGATATATTTGAGTTAGCTGTAGAATAACATATGAGATTTTGGTTTAATCCTTCTCTCAAACTTTGGAGTTGAATAGCATGAGTGATGTTGGAGTTGACTTATATGAGATGATACCTTGAATGAGATAGGGTGATTTTGTTTGGAGCAGTAGGTAGTACTATTGGCATCTAAGAACTGTGCTCGAGGATGAGATGTTAGACGTTCACTCACATCCTAAGCTCCTTGAAAACCTGAAGCTTTACCAAACCATGACACGGTCGGAGTATGACAATAGGCTCTGGCTCTAAGTCAAAAGACTATGGTCGATACCTCACCTCGACCACCACCAATCATGTCCATAAGGAAGGTGGACACGAAGAACTAGATTTCGATGGACCACAAACCCCTGGGCAAGTAACCAACCGAAGCAAATACCCGCTCCTCTCACATATCCCACGAGCAATGAGCTTGTGTGATACTTGGGGAAATATGTTGTTGTCCTCATGGGTGACATACTTATCTACCCAATGAGAGGAAGGAACACCTTAGTCCTATTTGGATGAGCCCCAGAAACACCGATTGCCATGCTCCCCAAGTGTAAGGTTTTACCTTAAAGGAGTTGGACTCCTTGAAGCACTCTCCCTGCAACAGAAGATGTTCTTGCCCAAGCATGATCAAGAACCACTATGGTTGGGAAGCCACGAAGACGAAGAAGAAGGAGCAAGAGAAGTCAACCACCACTCCTCTGCCGACTACGTCAGCTAGACCATACCAAGAAGCACCAGCGTTCAAGTATGATGAAGCCCTTGGACATCAAGAGGATTAAGGGCCGCCTTATTTTAAATAGTCACCTATCAGTTCCTGATTAAGAAGGAACCGATAAGTTCATAGCACCCCTCATTCCTTTGATGGTGTACGATGAGCATGACGTCCCTACTCCCTTCAGATGCCTGGAATGGAGTGGACGACTGTCATAACTTCGTTACCAGCCCCTTTTGGTCCAATCTAGGGCGTAAACCCTGACTCGATCATGGTAAACCCCCTGTCAAAGGTAGTTCACCCCACTTGCCAAGCCTTAGACCTTGGGGACTAGATAGCTGTTCTGTACTTTTGGATAGTCAGCTTATTTGGAACCCCCTCAGAAGCCTTCCCAGGTGGTAGAACCCGTTTTGGCACCAAGTCTCCAAGCTTAGTCTTAGGGGCGAGACTCAACCAAACCTTCCCACACATGGCTACGGAGAGACCAGTAGACCAGACACTCGAAGACCCGCCAGAAACGTGCATCCATGACGATGTAGACAAATGGCCAAAGATGAATCAATTACATAGCTGGGCAACTTACTCAAGCGAAAGGTCTCGACAAGAAGCCTACGATGACTCGCTTCAACGCTCTCAAGGACGAAGACCACCTGCGACTGAAGACCTCATGCTTAAGGAAGATAAGGACTTCCCCGACAACGGGAAGCTACAACCTTGACCCCTTCTATTCTAACGTGAGACATCTAGATGTCACTAACCAGCGTGCGTAAACCCGTTACTAGCCCACAGACACACTACCTTACTACGTATTCTAACTTTGGAATGTACACGCAAGCCAAACCCTTGCTCAAACCCCATTCATCGGACCCTTAGCCCCTGGTTAGACCTAGCGTGCCGTAGGAACCCCGTTCACTCTCAGACAAGTCGAGTAATGCACTCGAAGGCATATCATCAAAGCACTTCAAGATCCAGGGAGACAACCACACCAGAGAAGAAGCCACATGGGAACGTGAAGACTACCTCACTCCTGGATTTTCACATCCTTTCTACACCTAGCCTAGGAATCTCGGGGACGAGATTCTGCTAAGGGGGGTAGGTCTGTCACACCCTGTGAATTGCCTCATGACTAAGTTACATGACTCGAAAATTAGGGCCAATTAAAACTTTTTGAGTGCATATGAATGCTTGGCTTGTGTGCTATTTGCTTGCTTGTTTGATTGCTTGCTGGTGCTCTATATTCATAAAACTCCCTCCTAGTCTCGAAACTCTTTTCCTTGATCTAAACTCTTGTCCAATGATCATACCATGTGTATAGGACCTTAAACTATTTTTATCAAATATTATTTTGGCCAAAAAAATATTTATTCAATTTAAGTTTCCCAAAACCCCTGAATTGAGGTTTGTACTACAAGTCCTCAAATTGGGTGGAATGTTTTGCACCAAAGACTTTATTTGGAACCTACTATATATAAGACTTCCCAAAACCACCAAATATTATTTTTAAAGATTATTTTCCTATTTTATTTAAAGGCTTTTTCTTAAGGCCGGAAATGGTCTTTTATAAGGAAAAATTATTTTTATGCTTTCAAAATATTTGAGAAAATTTAGGAAAACTCAGTGGACATATATTGTCTATATATAAGAGTTTCAACACATGGTCATGTTCAAAATATTGGACAAAAGCCTTCAAAATCATTTCTGCCTATTTCAAGCATTTGAATATTTCTATAAGAAATATTCTCAAATAAATCCAAGAAAATTCTTTCATGTCACATATGGCATCTGTGATCATCTTGCAAAGTTTCATATCAATACCAATTGTTTTGGTTCACCAAAATATCCCAAAACCCTCTCTGTCCAGATCCAAACTTGAGCAACTTTACATTGCCAAGTGTCTCCAATTATGCTCAAACTTTGTGTACATGTTCTAATCCTCTAATAATGCATCCACACCAAGTGGTGCATCAAGGAGAACAGATCCACTTGTCGAAATCCCCCCAAACCCATTTCTGCTGATTTCAAGAGTTGGGAATTTTTGCATTGTCAAGTTTCCCCATTTGGTCCCAAACTTTTTGGGCATGCTCTATTTCCCAAATAATGCCACCACACAAAGTGGTGCATTAAGGAGAATGGAATTGCATGGGTACATTTATAGAAATCAGTTTCTGTTGATTTCTAGGGTTTATAAAAATTACATTGGAAACTTTCATCACCTAATCCCAAATTTGGTTGTCAAGCTCATTCTCACCTATCATTTGATCCTGTTCAATTTCATATCAAGGAGACTCATTTAACTAGCTCAAAACCAGCACAAACACCTTCTGGCAGAAAACCAAAACTGATCTTTTCACCTCTTCCATTGCTCTCCTTGACCTCAAATTTTTACCACATCTTTCCCTCATTCCACTCTATCTCCAGTAACAATTGCATGGCCCCAGATCAATTATTGATGGGGTAAAACCCCCCATTTTCACCTCTGGACAGCCCTGGCAGGAGCTCTCTCTCCACTCTTCCCTTATTCTAGTGGAAATTTAGGGCATACAAGGCCAGTAGGACTTTGTTTATACCCTCGTAGATGCCCTAGACACAAATGGCCACGCCCCATATGCCAAAGACATGCCTTGGCATGCAAGGTTCGCGCTCTGGAGCACGCTACTGTGCATCCACGCACTGTAGCTTGCCCAATCAGAGGCTCCCGACAGCCTTTGGAGGCGGGGCCGTGTCCCTCGGCTTCTCCTCGACGTCCGCAAGACGCCAACTAGTCGGCCCCTCCCCCTTCTGTCTCCGGTGGCCGCTACCGCGCGTGCCCGACGTCGCCCGCGTTCGCCAATCCCTGTCCGCGCCTCTGACGCCTCCGGCTTCTCTCTCTCCCTTCCCTACTCCGTGGTCGACGCCTACGAGCTCCCCTGGCACGGACAGGAGTCCTTCCTTGCCCTCCAACGATGCCCGGGCCGCACCCATGAGCTTCGTCCACGATGCACCGGCGACCACCTATAAGAAGCGACCCCGGGCCTCTCTCGTGGCTTCCCTACCCCTCTTAGGCTCCCAATTGGACGCTCGCACCGCCTGTTTCTCCTCCCGCGTTCCCAAGCTCGGGATCGGGCACGAACGCCGCCGCATCGGCTCGCCGTCGTTCGCATGGTACTGACATTCTCCGTCCTCGATCTACTTAGATCTGAAGAGCCAGAGCTCTCCTGAGCCTCTCCCAACTCTCTCTCCTCTCCCTTGCAGCTCAGGGCGACCGAGCCAACCATGACCGAAGCATCTCCGCCTCGAGTCCTCGTCGTCGGCAAGCCAAGGCACTCCGGCGCTCCTCTCCAGCCCCACCCGATCTGCCACAGCCCCCGGGTCCCAGCTGTACCCCCCCGTCCGTCTTGCCGTCGCCGGAAACGCTGCGGTAAGCTCCTTTGCCACCCCTGTCGCAAGGAGGGAGATGACAAGCGGGCCCCGCTTGTCATACTCCCTTCCCTATCCTCTCTCACTGACGGATGGGGCCCACCGTCAGGTTCAAACCGCCTGGTCGCACGCACATCGCTTCGACGGAAATGTATTCAACAAATACGCCTCCTGCGTGTCCCGCTATGCACCGCTGCGCAGTGCCCGGGCCGTTTCCTTCCGGGGCTGGCCTTGCTGGCACACTACTGGCCCTGTTAAACAGTGGGATTTTTCCTTTTCCATTCTTCAAAATCTTCCAAAAATTCCACAGCATAGAATATAACTCCAAATTTAATAATTCAAACTTCTACATCCTGCTAAAAATGCCACCTATTTAATGGTGCCACTTCCATATTTTTTCCACCACACTTTTTTGTAATGTTCAAATTTAAATTCAAATTTGAACTACTAGGGGCCACTTTGCAAAAATCTGTAGAGCTTCCAATTGGAGTGATTCAAATTCCCAGATAGCCATAAAGTCATGCTATATTTATCTAGCTATGGGTAACATTTTTCCCCTGCATTATTTCTGTTAGGCCAAATAATAGCTCCCTTTTTCCATTATTCCATATAAGAAAACCCCTAGGGTATTCATCCCAACTCCAAATCCAGTGAGACCAATTTGTAAATGTCTCTAAAATCATGCCCGACTTGATGAATGCCTCCAATCCTTTTTATAAAAATATTTTCTGTGAACTTCTTATTGGGTCACCACTTCCTCCATTCCCATCCTAGTGGCCTTTCCAAAAATCCCTATAGATGCAAGTCAAGTAGATCGTCCTTAGGTATTGTTCTTGGGACCAGAGGTGTCCGAGAAAAAAAAACTTCCTATTTTAGAGCACTTCTATTTTTATCCGTGTTGTTTTGCTTATTAAGGTTGTTTCCGGCGATAGTTGACGAAGTAGACGGAGTGCTCGGAGTTGGATGAGAAGCATGTGAAGACCTCGAAGACTTTGCTAAGCCAGGCAAGCAGCCCTTTGACCATGACTAAGAACCCTTTTATTTGCATGGCATATAGCACTTATTTTCGTGATATTGATCATGTTGATGTGGTGACCACTTCGGTGGGATACCTCAGATACTTTACCATTGATACTTGCATCGTGCATGACCCTACCATTTTTATGAGGGTTGTGCGGGTGGGTGTAGTTAGGTTGCTATTAGTGCTACGCAAGTGGGATGGGAATATGCATGGTGATGGAAACAAAATGGTTTCAAAGACTTCTTCGAAAACCCCGTCGGGTGCCACTAATGCCCGAGGGGGATGATGATGAGCTAGGTAACCACTTGATAAAGAAGTGGTGTACCAGAGTGTGGCACCCCGATAGAGGGCCGATGCACGCCAGCCCCAGGATAAGACCTGGCGCACGTCAAAGACATGATACATCAATTCCAGGAAAAAATGGCTTTATTAATTATAATGGAGTATTACAATACTGTTGCTTACAACAATATTACATAGCTACAAGGCTAACTAAGGACGACGGGGTCCTGGTTCAGCGGCAACGACATCTCTGGCTGGCTCCATAACGCACATGACTGGCTTAGTTAGGATTTAGCACGACGGATCTTCTCCTGTAACTGGCCACGTGCAAGGCCAGGTGAGTACTTTGAATGTACTCGCAAGACAACCAAATACATAGCATCCAAACAAGCAGGTGACAAAGCAAGCCCTATGCTATTCATGAATTAATCCTAAGCATGGTATGAATGCTAACAAGGCAAGCATGGATCAAGCATGGCATATCATGGATCAGGCATGTAATCTATGTCAAGATCACACTAAATGCTTAGAATACTTACTGTACCGGATACCGACTTACTCTCCTCTGGGTTGTCCCGCAACCCTCGACATACTCATGATCCAACCTGAACTGATCCAAATCCAATCCAAATCATGTGGTCATCCGACCACTCATCATATAGCCATTCCTTGGCTAACCTATCATATTCCTGACATCATCTGATGTCTACCCAAGATGAGTTCGTCCATCATTATCATCATTATTACGGTTGACCACCTAGTGAGGTCTGGACGGGCTGTCCAATACCATGGACTCGGCTATTTGAATTGATTTTTCACTCTGCAGAGGTTGCGCACTTTACCCACACCATGAAGCACCTGGCCCCGGGATCCCCTTTGGGTGGACCAGCGTTGCTTCAACAAAACTTGCCTGACCCGTGACTCTCTCATCGTACCACCGGCATTCATCCTCCCCTGGAGGCCTGCCTTGGGTGGCCCCTGTGTCCTCATGACACCTGCCACAAACTGGGCTCACAGGGTTATCACCGCCTACCTGATCAGGGTAGCACGCATGCATAACCCTCCCTCTTTGGAGGTACCGGTGAAAGAGCACGCGATCAGACCCAAGTCAAGGCCGTCCCATACCGGCAACTGTGGTTGCATGGATAAGCCCGGACAGGTGACTCAAGATCAACCAACTAGGTTGCATTAATTCAACTCCTCATATCCACAAACTGCCGGATGAAACCCAAGATAATCATATACCGTAATCTCTTAACCCAACCACATCATATCCATCAACGTACCACTTCACCGACAAGTATAAGTACTAGCATAGCAAGATCATGGTACTAATAGTCATGGCATGAGATCAACCACAGTGCTAACATGACTATGTCATTAGCAGTATTAGCATGGCAAAGTATGGCATGAGAATAAATCATAACCTTAGACGAAAAGTAATGCTATCATCTAATACGGGTGACACAACCGGTGTATGCAAATGCGGACTAACCGGTGCTACAGACAACCACACAGGGTGCAAGCAAAGTCATCACGCAAGTCCGGAGCTCATGGTAAGAGGTTGGCTTGCCTGAGGGTCGACGAATACGCCGGGAAGAAGTGCGAACACCTCGCGGAAGAATTCGCCGGAAAGGGTTCTCACACAGAGGGGCAGATATAGGGCAAGGGCAAAATGGTTATTTCTACTGTGTGAACACATTAGGAAAATGGTATCATCGGAACGGGCTCGGCGAGACGAAGACGTGGGCGCTGGTTTTACCTCAATCAGGGCTACGGGTGCAAAGTTGTGCCCGTTCGTTCGTTAAGCAGAATAGTGTTCACTATAGCTCTTAACGGGTGAACGCTCCCAACTTAGCAGATTCGGCCGGCGGGCTGGGGTTGCAAACGTATTTGCCGAAATATGCTTTCAAGACTACAAAAGCGCACTTTAGCTACAGCACGCAGCAGAATACGCTTTCAGAGCGGGAAAGTGTATTTCATAAAAATAGGTTTCCACTTATTCGCTGGGCCCGGGCCTTAAGCCACTGACGGGTGGACCCGGCCTATCCCCTTTCTCTCTCTCCTAGTCCTCTGCCTCCTCCCGACCGGAGACAGGGGAGGGCGTGGGGCGCTCGGCCGCCGGTGCCGCCGTGGCCTCGCCGCCCGAGGGGACCGGCCGGAGAGGGCAGGGGCACCGCCACTCCTTGCCGCACCCGGGGGTGGTTACGGGGTCGCCGGAGCTGGGCCGCAGCGTCGTCGCCACTGGCCAGGGCGCGGTGGCTGGCGAGCGCTCGCGGTGCTGCTGCAGCGGTGCTTCCCCGGAGAAGCGAAGAACGGCGGCGGCTTCACCAGCTCTTGGGAAGGCCAATGGTGAAGTTGGAGAGGAGGGGAGGGTCCGCGGCGCCGGAATTTTGGTGGAGGTCCGGCGGCAGCGCTCCGACCATAGGGAGAGAAGGGAGCTCTGGGGCTTGATTGGAGGAGGGGGCTGGGCTTGCTGGCGATGAGAGGGGCTCGGGGCACGCTTATATAGCCGTGGGGAAGGGCTCTCTCGACGGCAGCCGGAGCTTCCAGAGACAGCGACGCTTCGGCGGTTGACAGAGGCGACTAGGAGCTTCGGGACGAGGGGGAGAGGGCTCTGGATGGTTCACGCGCGCAATGGGGGGCTCTACGATGCCCCTGGACAGGCTGGAGCTTGCTGGAGAGGCGCTCCCGACAACTCCAATGCACAGAGCACGGTTTTGGCACGCTCTGCCCGTGGTCACCATGTGGCCATGGCGTTGCCACGCAGCACACGAGGCCTAAACATGTCTAGGGGCTTCTCCACGCTTCCCTGGGTTGACTTGACCCCTCAAGCATGACACTGGAGCTCTGGTGTGACTTCTCCTCGCTCAACAAGAAGCCAACAGCATAGTGTTTGTGCTGTGGGGTGGCCACCACAGTACACCTCTTGGCTTGACCTTGGGCAGGGGTCAATCATGTACTAAGGTCATCTACTTGGCAAAGTCTCAGCACCAATGAATAAATCTAGAGGATACTTCCTTTGCAACTTGGCAGTCTGACCAGATTTAGAAATGAGAGAGCTGGGGTCAAATGGCTAGATGGACTTCGATGATTTTTGGGGTAGAGAGATGATTTGGTCTTGAGAGATAGCTGAACAAGTTTCAGATCAAATTGATCACCTATCATGGTACTTCCATCACAGAGATGCAATCTGGTAAGAAAATTGAGAAAATTATAGAAAAAGATTGGTTTGATAGATTGAGCTGATTTTTGGTTTACAGTAGTAACATATCAATATGCACTACCCTGCTAAATTTCAGCTCAATTGAATCAAGAAAGCAAGCACTTCCTTTACAAAGTGCTAAACTGGACAGAAATAGAAACCAGATGGTTCTGAGAATTTGGCTAGATGAAAATAGCTCAAATTTGGAGGAGGCAAATGATTTAGGCATATGGAGTCACTGTAAAAGTTTCATGCCATTTTCATAAGTAGACATGGTACTTCCTTCACAGTGCCCCAATCTGGACAGAAATTTGAATAATTTTCTGAGGAAGATTGGCTAGATGGAATGGGCTAATTCTTAGTGGACAAGGGTAATTTATCATAATGAATCACCCTGCAAAGTTTCAGCCCAAGAAGATCATGGAATCATGCACTTCCTTTGCAAACAGGAAATCTAGACAGAATTTGCAAATGGAAGTGGTGCTCAAAATTTGAATTTAAGAACTTGATATTTTGATGGAAATGGGAAAGATATGGATATGAGAAGCTCCACAAATTAATTGGGATTTTTGCTAGCTACCAAGATGGTAGTTCCTTTGGAAAGGCCCCAAATTGAAATATTGTCTTTAAATAGGAAAAGGCAATTTCCCCTATTTAATTATGGCCAATATTTTTACGAGAGCTCAATATGATCACAAAGAATATCTCCACAAGTTTTCATGAACCTTGGAGATGGACAGATATTTTCCTGGATTTAATTCCTCGGAAGGGAAAAAAAAGGAATTAATTCTAGATGAGAAATATTGTGTATGACTTGGCAATATTTTTGCACATCTAGGGTTTATGAGAGAATAAGGATCTCTGGAAATTTTGGGAGGATCAACAGAGCAAGGGAAATGATAGCTCCTTTGTAAACACAAAGGCAGGATTTCCAGTTCCAATATTTCGGAACTAGGGTTTGAATGAGGTTCGGGGTTTACTGACGGGAGATTGTCTGGCACAAGAGCATGGGAAAAGCACTGAGAGGTTGGGGAATGACTGGATTCACCTGGTCACTTGCCAAATTCCAGAGGAAAAAATTCGGGAGAGAAAAGCTAGGAAGGAATAACAGCACAAAAATCGATAACCCGATTTTTGGGGTGTTACAAACCTCCCCCCCTTAAAAGAATCACGTCCTCGAGATTCCTTGGGTTAACCTAGAGCAATTACTATGCCTCCTAGAAAAACCTCTGGGCTTGGTCTTAACCCTGTGGCTGAAAACAACCGAGTTAAGAGTACCGAAAACTAGTACACTCAGATCGAGATACGGATACTGCGAGATCTACTCCACAGGTAGCGGCCGCTGGGTAGCTCTGACATTTTTAGATAAAGCAGAATTTCCTTTTTCCAAAAATGCTCGGGGTACCCTATGAACAGTGGCCTCTCTCGCTATCAGGTGGGCCCAGGTCCTACTGGCAGCGTTCTTCTATCTTCGGCCAACGGCTCTCTCTTCTCTCGCGCTGTCCCGAGTGCGGCTAGGCACTGCGCACGCCTAGCTTCTAGGGCGCAAAGCACCCTACGACGGTAGTGCGTGGCGTGCACGAGGCCAACGCAGAGAGCACTCCCATCGCGGGCCAACACCGGTCGGCACTACTCGCGGATTCGCCTCCTGGACGCCGGTGATCGAGCGGCGCGCGGTCTCCTGGACCTCGCTCACCGTACACCGGACTTGGGCTATAAAAATGGCCGCAGTTTCTTCTCTCTACCTACTACCTCGCACACTACCTCACTTCTTCTTCCTCTTTCCTTCGGGTTGCAGGAGCACGAGGCAAGGCGCTAATGGTGAGCGTGGGCTCGGAGCTGGTCACGATCCTCCTGGCTGGCATGCTGGCGGCATTGGTTGGCGGCTCGCTGCTGTTGTGCGCGATGATCCTTTATGATCGCCAGGATGCTGCTGCTAGAGCGGTGGCTAGGGGTCAACTACGTCGTCTCAGGCCAGCGGAATAAGCGCGGCTGCGGCGGCGAAGGGCGGCCTGTCAACGTCACACATAACGGTGACAGAGGCGCCGCTAGGTCTAGGGTTAGTGTGGTGCGGTCAGCGGAGCTCTACCAGCGTGGAGGCCACGCTGCTGCTTGCTCCTTGCTGAACGACATCCACAATGGATGGGTGTTGGGGTCAAATCAGGGTTTCGGTCTTGGGCTAGAAGGGTTGTACCGGTCTATGCTGCAATAAAATTTCCTAGAATTCTCCGAGATTGCAACCGGCATGCAGACCTTGCTTACACGATACGCATGCACTCTGTCTAGGCTAATATGCAGGCAAATGCAGAATGCACCTAGTAGCAAAATGCAGGCAGAAGAAAGAAGCATATCAAGCAGATTATACTAACGTGTTTTAATGCCGGTGGGTGTATGTACTCCTGGTATGCATACACCTATACCAGCTCGCATTTTAATTAGGGACTCCGGACGAGTCCGTTGTTATTAGGTGTAAGTGCTCTATTAACTAAAATCTTGTTAAGAGTCCACTGTCCGCTCTGTTAAACAAAGTGACAGATGAACCAAGCACACAGAGCAAACAGGCATGCATAACATTACAACAGCACACAAGCACGAACAATACAGGCAATACAACAACACGCGGCCTTACTAGGCAACTAACAGCAAACACTCACTCTGAACTACAGAGTCCTAATTCTAAATGCAGGCGAAGAAACTGTCTTCGCAACACACATACTCGCGGCATCTCCTGGCTTTGGTCACTGCCGGAGCCACAAATGGGCCTACATCTGCTAGGGCTCTCCTGGGGGACGAAGGCTGAGCCAACTTCCATCTTCATCGTCGGACACCTCGATGGGTTGGGGCTCAACTACTGGAGCTGCAGGGGAATCTTGACGGAACACATCCCGACGACGAAGTCGCCGGATAGCTCCTTGAATGGAATTTGGGTGGATGTTGACTGGGCGATATAGGTCTACGGATTGCGAGGGTGGTACTAGCTGCGAAGGTGGCACTGGGTTTGGCAACAGGGAGCGGGTGGTCTGGGATGCAATTTCACGGGCCGCACGGTATGCTTCCATAACAACCCGTGTGGTGTCTTGGTCAATGGCTTGGAACTCTCTAATAATGCCGGAGAGCATAAGTCCCTGGGCATCAATATACTGGACTAGGCAAGCTACTGGTGGGTCAGCATCTCCAACAATGCTGGAGAACTTGCCAGCTATGTCGGACGGAGAGGGAAAATAGTGGAACTCTTGCATCTCCGCCACTTGCGGAAACTGGATACGGAGACGGGTGATGGCTCCTGCGGCAGCCATCTAGACAGCCAACGTGGAGGTGGGCATGGTTTGCCCTGAAAACTCATGGGCTTCCCATCCGCTGTTGGACCTGGGTCAATATACACCTTTGCATAAAAGTGGTAAAGGTGGGGGACGGGATCCGACTGGAACACCAGATACACCGGAGGGGTACTACAACCAAGGGCTTGGGTGAGCATCCTCGAAAGGATGGGCGGAAGGCCGGGAATACCACTAGCCAAGGTTCGGCTATGGAAAGTGGGGGTTTTGGGGGTCTTGGAAGAACTGGCCATGGCTGCTGGTTTGGGGATACTAGCCTGGGTCTCTTGCAGGGTTCTGGCTTACTGAATGGAGAGGGCTACGACTCGCAGGTGGAAGAGGGCTTAAATAGGTAGTCGGGCTAGGACACACCAGCATGGCGTGGATCCTTCTCGTGCCGGGTAGAAGATACACCGGTACGGCCAACAACCAAGTGGGGTCACGGTCTAATCCAGAGTGGCTGGGTGGGCGGACAGCTTGGTAGGGTCACGTTCATTACGACTGCGCCGCCTGTTGATCAACAGTGGCCATATCGGATGCCAGAGACGGGTCAAATCTATTGGGCTCACTACCGGTTAAACCTAGGGGTGGTTTAGGTGCTAGGGTAACCTATAGCCAACCTGGCTCTTATACCAAGTCTTGTGGCACCCCGATAGAGGGCCGATGCACGCCAGCCCCAGGATAAGACATGGCGCACGTCAAAGACATGATACAACAATTCCAGGCAAAAATGGCTTTATTAATTATAATGGAGTATTACAATACCGTTGCTTACAACAATATTACATAGCTCCAAGGCTAACTAAGGACGACGGGGTCCTGGTTCAGCGGCAACGACATCTCTGGCTGGCTCCATAACGCACAGGACTGGCTTGGTTACGATTTAGCACGACGGATCTTCTCCTGCAACTGGCCACGTGCAAGGCCAGGTGAGTACTTTGAATGTACTCGCAAGACAAACAAATACATAGCATCCAAACAAGGAGGTGAAAAAGCAAGCCCTATGCTATGCATGAATTAATCCTAAGCATGGCATGAATGCTAACAAGGCAAGCATGGATCAAGCATGGCATATCATGGATCAGGCATGTAATCTATGTCAAGATCACACTAAATGCTTAGAATACTTACTGTACCGGATACCGACTTACTCTCCTCTGGGTTGTCCCGCAACCCTCGACATACTCATGATCCAACCTGAACTGATCCAAATCCAATCCAAATCATGTGGTCATCCGACCACTCATCATATAGCCATTCCTTTGCCAACCTATCATATTCCTGACATCATCTAATGTCTACCCAAGATGAGTTCTTCCATCATTATCATCATTATTACGGTTGACCACCTAGTGAGGTCTGGACGGGCTGTCCAATACCGTGGACTCGGCTATTCGAATAGATTTTTCACTCTGCAGAGGTTGCGCACTTTTCCCACACCATGAAGCACCTGGCCCCGTGATCCCCTTTGGGTGGACCAGCGTTGCTTCAACAAAACTTGCCTGACCCGTGACTCTCTCATCGTACCACTGGCATTCATCCTCCCCTGGAGGCTTGCCTTGGGTGGCCCCTGTGTCCTCATGACACCTTCCACCGTCGTGGCCAAACCAAATAGTCCCAAACGGGGACTACACTGTGCCAAACGGGGACGGGCCCAAACAAACCATCACTGGGCTCACAGGGTTATCACCGCCTACCTGATCAGGGTAGCACGCGTGCATAACCCTCCGTCTTTGGAGGTACCGGTGAAAGAGCACGCGATCAGACCCAAGTCAAGGCCGTCCCATACCGGCAAATGTGGTTGCACGGATAAGCCCGCACAGGTGACTCAAGATCAACCAACTAGGTTGCATTAATTCAACTCCTCATATCCACAAACTGCCGGATGAAACCCAAGATAATCATAGACAGTAATCTATTAACCCAACCACATCATATCCATCAACGTACCACTTCACCGACAATTATAAGTACTAGCATAGCAAGATCATGGTACTAATAGTCATGGCATGAGATCAACCACAGTGCTAACATGACTATGTCATTAGCAGTATTAGCATGGCAAAGTATGGCATGAGAATAAATCATAACCTTAGACGAAAGCGCACTTTAGCTACAGCACGCAGCAGAATACGCTTTCAGAGCGGGAAAGCGTATTTCATAAAAATACGTTTCCACTTATTCGCTGGGCCCTGGCCTTAAGCCACTGACGGGTGGACCTGGCCTATCCCCTTTCTCTCTCTCCTAGTCCTCTGCCTCCTCCCGACCGGAGACAGGGGAGGGCGTGGGGCGCTCGGCCGCTGGCGCCGCCATGGCTTCGTCGCCCGAGGGGACAGGCCAGAGAGGGCAGGGGCACCGCCACTCATCGCCGCACCCGGGGGTGGTTACGGGGTCGCCGAAGCCGGGCTGCAGCGTCGTCGCCACTGGCCGGGGCGCGGTGGCCGGCGAGCGCTCGCGGTGCCGCTACAGCAGTGCTTCCCCGGAGAAGCGAAGATCGGCGGCGGCTTTACCAGCTCTTGGGAAGGCCAATGGTGAAGTTGGAGAGGAGGGGAGGGTCCTGGGCGCTGGAATGTCCGGCGGCAGCGCTCCGACCATAGGGAGAGAAGGGAGCTCCGGGGCTCGATTGGAGGAGGGGGCTGGGCTTGCTGGCGATGACAGGGGCTCGGGGCACGCTTATATAGCCACGGGGAAGAGCTCTCTCGACGGCATCCAGAGCTTCCAGAGACGGCGACGCTCCGGCGGTTGACAGAGGCAGCTAGGAGCTTCGGGACGAGGGGGAGAGGGCTCTGGATGGCTCACGTACAGAATGGGGGGCTCTACGACGCCCCTGGACAGGCTGGAGCTTGCTGGAGAGGCGCTCCCGACAACTCCAATGCACAGAGCACGGTTTTGGGACGCTCTGCCCGTGGTCACCATGCGGCCATGGCGTTTCCACGCAGCACACGAGGCCAAAACATGTCTAGGAGCTTCTCCACGCTTCCCTGGATTGACTTGACCTCTCAAGCACGACACTGGAGCTCTGGTGTGACTTCTCCTCGCTCAACAAGAAGCCAACAACATAGTGTTTGTGCTGTGGGGTGGCCACCACAGTGCACCTCTTGGCTTGACCTTGGGCAGGGGTCAATCATCTACTAAGGTCATCTACTTGGCAAAGTCTCAGCACCAATGAATAAATCTAGAGGATACTTCCTTTGCAACTTGGCAGTCTGACTAGATTTAGAAATGAGATAACTGGGATCAAATGGCTAGATGGACTTGGATGATTTTTGGGGTAGAGAGATGATTTGGTCATGAGAGATAGCTAAACAAGTTTTAGATCAACTTGATCATCTATGATGGTACTTCCTTCACAGAGATGCAATCTAGTAAGATACTTGAGAAAATTATAGAAAAAGATTGGTTTGATGGATTCAGCTGATTTTTGGTTTACAGTAGTAACATATCAATATGCACTACCCTGCCAAATTTCAGCTCAATTGAATCAAGAAAGCAAGCACTTCCTTTACAAAGTGCTAAATTGGACAGAAATAGAAACCAGATGGTTTTGAGAATTTGGCTAGATGAAAATGGCTAAAATTTGGAGGAGGCCAATGATTTAGGCATATGGAGTCACTGTAAAAGTTTGATACCATTTTCATAAGTAGACATGGTACTTCCTTCACAGTGCCCCAATCTGGACAGAAACTTGAATAATTTGCTGAGGAAGATTGGCTAAATGGAATGGGCTAATTCTTGGTGGACAAGGGTAATTTATCATAATGAATCACCCTGCAAAGTTTCAGCCCAAGAAGATCAAGGAATCATGCACTTCCTTTGCAAACAGGAAATCTGGACAGAATTTGCAAATGGAAGTGGTGCTCAAAATTTGAATTTAGGAACTTGATATTTTGATGCAAATGGGAAAGATATGGATATGAGAAGCTCCACAAATTAATTGGGATTTTTCGTAGCTACCAAGATGGTAGTTCCTTTGGAAAGGCCCCAAATTGAAATATTGTCTTTAAATAGGAAAAGGAATTTCCCCTATTTAATTATGGCCAATATTTTTATGAGAGCTCAATATGATCACAAAGAATATCTCCACAAGTTTTCATGAACCTTGGAGATGGACAGATATTTTCCTGGATTTAATTCCTCGGAAGGGCAGAAAAAGGAATTAATTCTAGATGAGAAATATTGCATATGACTTGGCAATATTTTTATGAGAGAATAAGGATCTCTGGAAATTTTGGGAGGATCAACAGAGCAAGGGAAATGATAGCTCCTTTGTAAACACAAAGGCAGGATTTCCAGTTCCAATATTTCGGAACTAGGGTTTGAATGAGGTTCGGGGTTTACTGACGGGAGATTGTCTGGCACAAGAGCATGGGAAAAGCACTGAGAGGTTGGGGAATGGCTGGATTCACCTGGTCAGTTGCCAAATTCCAGAGGAAAAAATTCAGGAGAGAAAAGCTAGGAAGGAATAACAGCACAAAAATCGATAACCCAATTTTTGGGGTGTTACACGGAGCAAGTGAGTGTGTGTGTGTTTTCGAAAACGGATTAGATTTAAGATTTGTCGACCGTCCCAACCTTACATGCACAACCATGATACCCCTTATGGGACGGGGCTTTGTTGATTACCTTGGTGGGTACTAGCATAGAGCCCGCATTACTAGTGGCGGGAGTGAAGTGGTCACTCTCGATACGGGGTCGTACCGGAATGGACGATCATGCGCTATCTTCACAGGCACAGGGCACACCGTTGCGTGCCCTCATGGATGATACGTGTGATGTATATCATGAGGGATGGCACCAACGAGTGGACTCTTTGTTTAGTATCGCTAGGGGAAAGGCAATGTTCGGGTACTTACCTTGGGTATGAACAATATCGCGAGTCGTGGCTTGACACGGAAGTTTCCCGAGTCTTGTGGGTAAAGTGTGCAACCTCTGCAGAGTGTAAAACTATTCGAATAGTCGTGTCCACGGTCAAGGACAGTTCGGTGGTGCTGCTTAAACTATGTCCAGATGGTTTCACAAACTGGTGTGTGTGTGTGTTGCCGACAAAGGTGATACTTGAGCTAAGTCCGATGACTTGGCATGATGATGAACATTAGATGTTCAACCCCTGCTTATGATGATAACTGAGACTTGTTCACATGTATACATGTCAACTGTTGATGCATCCTTGCATAAGTTATTTGATCATGTTATTGCACTCAAAATTGGCTTTCTGCAAAACTTACCTACTTAGTGCTATATCATGCTCTGTTGAACCTTGTTCCAAACATGGGTTGCTTGCGAGTACATTCAAAGTACTCATTGGCTTGATACTGGTTATTTTATTGGCCAGACATGAAAGAATAGGATACGATGAAGAATACCTTGGTGACGAACATGCGAGCTAGGACGCTTCCCAGTCAGAATGCCTGTAGGGTTAAGGAAAATGGCATGGGTTCACGCTATCATTGAAGATTTCCACTGCAAGTTTATGAAGACTATGCCTTAAGGGCCATATTCGAGTAAAACGGTATGTAATGGATGTAAGACTCTTGTTATCCAGTTTCTGTGTGTTCAGTGAGCATTGATCTCTGGGATCACTGCGCACGTACATTCGGTGATCACGACTTATGAGTTGGGGTCCCCACAGTTCGACATCTTCGTCCATAAAGAACTTCGAAAGGAGCTTTGCACGGACTGGATTGGTAGTTGTTATCATAAGCAAATTTGGCAAATGGAAGACACTTCTCCCAATCCATTCCGAATGAGGTAACACAAGCTCTGAGCATGTCTTCGAGAATCTGGTTGACTCTTCAACCCGACGACTTGACTGATTGTGAAAAGTTGTGCTAAAGGAGAGATGGGTTCCCATAGCATTCTGGAAACTTTCCCAAAATCGAGAGGTGATAAGACTTCCACGGTATGAATTGATCTCTAATGGAACACCATGGAGGGACATTATTCAAGAGATATATAAGTTAGCCAACTGACTAGCAGTGATACTCTCTCGGACAGGAAGGAAATGGGCTACTTTGGAAAGGCGATCAATAACCACAAAGATAGCATTATTCCCTATCTTGGTCCTGGGAAATCCGGTGATGAAGTCCATTTCAACTTTATCCCATTTCCACTCCGGAATAGCTAAAGGTTGAAGGGTGCCAGCAGGCCTTTGATGCTCTGTCGTAACTCGACGACAAACGTCACAGCTAGCAATGAATTGAGTGATTTCTCATTTCATCCTGGTCCACCAGAACCTCTGGCATAGGTCCAAATACATCTTGGTGCTACCAGGGTGAATTGTGAGAGGAGATTCATGAGCCTCCTTAAGGATCAACCATCTCAAGTTCAATACCTTGGGAACCACCAAGCGGTTCCCAAACAATACGACTCCCTGCTCATTTGTTGAGAAACAACCTGCAACTCCTTTCTTGATGTTTTTCTCGATGTGGGATATCCCTGGATCAACCTTTTGAGCTTCAATAATCTGATCCTCAAGAGTAGGTTCTGCCATCCAGGTAGAAAGGGATCCGCAAGGAACAATGTGAAGGTTAAGATTGCAGAATTCCTCATGAAGAAGGGGTTAACCTTGTTGTAGCATGAGATTGTTGCAGTAGGACTTACGACTTAACGCATCAGCCATAACATTGGCCTTGCCCGGGGTGTAAGTAATTCCTAAGTCGTAATCCGTAATCAACTCTAACCATCGTCTTTGTCTGAGGTTCAGATCTGGTTGGGTGAAGATATACTTCAAACTCTGGTGATCGGTGTAAATCTCGCAACGATTACCAAGGAGGTAATGTCGCCATGTCTTGAGTGCATAGACTACTGCTGCGAGCTCCAAATCATGTGTTGGATAATTTTCCTCATGTGGATGCAACTATCGAGATGCATAGGCGATCACTTGTCGATCTTGCATAAGAACACATCCCAGTCCTTGCCTTGAGGCGTCGCAATAGATGACAAAGTCTTTGGAGAAATCTGGTGGCACAAGCACGTGAGCTTTCATGGTTTTATCAACCCGGCAGATGTCCTCGTAACAGAACTTAGGTGTGAGGCCATCGCCGCTTGGTGGCGACTCGAAGGGGTTAAACAAGAGAGAGAGTCGGGTTTACCCAGGTTCAGCCCCTCCTATGGAGGTAATAGCCTACGTCCTGCTTTGTGTGTATTTGATAGATTGATCTCGATTGCAAGGGTGCGGAATCGCTAACCTAGCAATCGAGAGGTTGTAACTTGATCCCTTCAACCCTAGGGGCATGCTTTTATATACAGGTCAAGCCCTAGGGTTTACAACAGAATCTTTGTCATATCATGACCCGTGACCTACTACATCTCTAACTTGTCTTGCACTTTTAGGAAACTTAACCGGCATCCTTAGCTTCAGGGGCTTTGAGCCGCCGTCTTCAGGTGTTGGGCCGCCCGGTGTCTTAATCAGCCGTCGCCTTACTTATTTTGTATTCAAGACACGACCCATTTAAACTTGGCTTGCAGGGTTGTTGATATGTTAACCCAGCCCAGTATGGCGGGTTACACCATGAAGTTATATCCCCGACATTAGGCCCAGATTGATTTGAACCTATTCATGTTAATAGACCATTTCTTCCTTTGGCGGCTCATCCTTGGAATGGTATCTTCTATGAATTTCATGACGCCGGCTTGTTCTACTCCCAAACTTGACATTTCCTCTAGCTCGTACTCGTCGTGACGTCATCCTTGCTAACCGTTGTTCTTTAAAGTCATCATAACGTATCCCTTCGAAAATTGCGCCAAATCTAGGTGGGCGCAAAAATCGAGGCGTGCTTGTAGCCAGAAATTTATCATGCTCGCTTCGTTTTTTTCTCGGTGCCGCTTCACTTTCTTCTTCTTATAGATAAGCCCACTGGGCTCCGCAGTTAACCTCTTCTCATCGTCTTCCTTCTCCTGATTCTCCATCGACCAGCACCGTCAGAGCTCCCAGATTGACTCCAAGATCTTTCAGCTCCATTGTTGGTGCTCGTCAAGCCTTCTTGCAGCCGCCAAAGCGAACTCGATCACCTTTGTCCCTGCTCTGGCACCGTCTGGTATGAATCCCCGCTATTTAGGGTTTCGGTATTTTTGGTGTTCTTACCATCTTCATAGTGTTCATCTGAAACTTCGTTAGTAGATCCATACATTCCGCTCATTGCGGCGTATTCTTAGGACATCCTCCGCTCCATTTTCCTTTAAAGTAGATCTAAAACAAACCGTCGGGGGTCATCCTTTGGAGCGTTGCAGTTTCGGTTTGCTCCGTCAGCTAGAACACATGTCTCACCGTTTTTATCCGTTTAATTAGATCCGCCTGGAGAGAAATTTTCATAGAAACCTGTTTGTGACCCAATGTTTCTGCTAACTGTTGAAGATACCCTTTTGGCCTTCTCAAATTTCGCCGGCTCATAACAATACCCTAATGTAGGCGGCTCATAATCTGCTCCGGCTTATTTTTCTCATTATTCTTGTAGCTACTCCATAACCCGCCATGGCTCCGAAAAATTCCAAAGTTTGTAACTGGGCAAAGAGAAAAGAGTCCAAGCTCACCTTTGAGAACCTTGTGGATCAGGGCTTCTTGCTGGCTCGAAAGATTATAAAGTGGCAAGCTCCCGAAGAAGAGCCGTCCCCATAACCTAAACTAGGGGAGGTTGTAGTATTTACTGATCATTTGGGTAGGGGTTTCCGCCCTCCCGGCTCAAAATTCTTTAGAGACCTCTTACACTTCTTCAAGCTCAGGCCTCAAGACATTAGTCTGAATTCCATGACAAACATTTGCCAATTTCAAGTGTTATGTGAAGTGTACCTTCAGGTTGAGTCGTCCGTGACTCTGTTCAGAGAGTTCTTCTATCTCAACCGTCAAACGGAAACAAAGAACGGTGCTTCCTGCAAGCTTGGTGGTATTTCTATCCAGAAGAGAAAGAAAATCACCTTCCCAGAATCGAAGCTGGCGAGTCACCCAAAAGGGTGGAACAAAACCTAGTTCTATTGTAGAGATACCTCACCCGAAGGGGAAAATCCCTTGTCGGGTTTCAGATTGGAAAGACTTAGTGGTAAAATGGAATTCCTGGGTTGGCCAACTGACGAAGAGAGAGCAATTTCAGAACCTCTTCATGCAAAGCTGAGAGCCCTGACCGCACATGGCCTGACCGGGATAGATCTGATTCATTGCTGGTTAAAGTGGCGGATCCAACCCATCAGTGTGAGGGGCGGCTTGATGTGTGATTATTCAGGCGCCTCAAATGATCCTCAGCGGTTTTCTCGTGAAAATCTCACTGACAATGCTCTTACCAAGAAAACAAAGAAGTTTTTCTCTGACTCAAAAGAGTTGTGCAGCATCACCGGCTTGGGTCTGTTTTACCTTTGCAACCCGCCGCCTCAGGTATTAACTGTTTCCATTGTCTCTTGTCCATGTTTTTCTCTTGACTCACCATTTACTTATTCTATATTTTATGTATCTGGAGGCGGATTCTAACTTTTGGAAAGTTGCACCTCAAGCCTCCCTTCCTGCTATGGGTAAAAAGAATGCCCCCGTCTCGGTGTCATCTTCAGAGGAGGAATCTGAGGTAGAACTTGACTCTCTCGGCCGCCTGTTTAATGAACTTGCTGACACACCTTCTTATCAGGGCGACCCGGAATGTAGCCAAGCTGGCAAAACTGAGGTAACTCCAATTTCCCTCAATCCTTCGAAAATTCTGGTTCCTCAGAGACCAAGACAAGCCGTTCAAAAAGTTAAATTATCACACCCAGAAGCTCATTTGTCTCATGATTTTCTTTTGAAGAACACATAGTTTGCCGGCTCATCAAAACACAAGACTCGGGATGATGAAGACCCTAGTTTATCTCATACACCGCCGGCTCGCAAATCATGCCTTGAGGTGCCCCATAGTCCAACTGATTCTCGCCCTAGAGCCGGTTTGTTTAAACAACCTCTCAGTCCTTCAAATTCCCTTTATTAGGATTCTCCTTCATCATTAGGTGACTCAAGCGCATCACATCTTCCCGCTTTTAATGTCAATCGTGGGCAAGCATTTATCTTTGCAAAGTCCATATGGTATCTTTCATTGTTTTGATCTCAACTTGTGATAACTTTTGTTATACCAATAATCCAGGGCCAAAGTTGTTGTGTCCAAACAAAAAGGCGGGTCATCCTCTGCACCAACAAGCCAAGAGACGCCAATTCTACTAAAGATGACTCCAATGGTTGACTCTTCTGTTGAAAAGGAACTTGATGCAAGGGTAGAGCCGGAGGCTGCCACTGAGATACCCGAAATAAATGAGCCAGTTTTTATGGATGCTCCTCCTGAGATTGAATCATCCATCTTTCCTTCCAAATCAGCTTGCGTAGATGAACTTCTGGCGTCATCTGACCACAACGTTCCAGACGTTGTGTTTGTCAAAGAAAATTTGCAAGCCCCCGGTGCTTCCACTTCCTTAGCTAAAATCGCGAGCAAGGATGAATCAGTGACTTTGGATAAGGGAAAGGCCAAGATGGATTTCCTGGAATTATCCGTACTTGGTGTTGATGATCTGTATCAAGAATACTTGACCCAGTTGTTTGAGAGCTGGGAAATTGAAAAGAGCATGATAAATGCTATGAAGGAGAAATATGAGGTAATCTCCTTATTTACCATTATCCTGGATACTACCATTAGCTTCCAAAGACCAACTTGTTATGATAAGCTGGTTTTATAGAGTAATTTGAAGCCTGTAGTAGCCCTGTAGCCCCCAAGGTCCGACTCATCTGCTTGAGATGAGTCGGGCCTTTAAGACTGAAGAAGTTCGACCTATAGCCCCCAAGGGCCGACTCATCTTCTTGAGATGAGTCGGGTCTTTAAGATTGAAGAAGTTTGACCTGTGGCCCCCAAGGGCCGACTCATCTTCTTGAGATCAGTAGGGTCTTTACGACCGAAGAAGTTCGACTTGTAGCCCCCAAGGGCCGACTCATCTTTTTGAGATGAGCCGGGTCTTTTTAATACGAAAGAAGTTCGACCTGTAGCCCCCAAGGGCCGACTCATCTTTTTGAAATGAGTCGGGTCTTCTTCCCTATCTTAGTTTCAAAAGAACCAAAATACATTAGGCCCCAAGTGTCAAGGACATTGCTTGCAATCTTCTTGGGACTTGTAAATATAATTACTGATGCTTGTTGGTTGTCCACCAGGGATATTGCGAAGATGCTGAGTCTGTTGCTGTGAGACTACAAAAGCGGCTCAAGGTGGAAAGAAAATTGAAAACTGAAGCCGAGTCCATGTTGTCTCACTTTGAAAGTTCTGCCCGTCAGGCGAACGAACATCTGGAACAGGCCATAAAACTGTTTGAGACGGAAAATGTTGTCCTGACCAAACGTGCAGAGAAGGCTGAGAAGAACTTGGGCCCCATGAAAGAAAAATACGCCACTCTCGTGAAGCAGATCAATGATATGTTGACAGCAATCTTCGGTACGTGTTCCATCCCGCCTTTGTCAATGTGCCAGTTTTATGAACCTTGTGGCGACTTATTTTGCTTTCTCTTATGTGCAGAGCTCTCGGGGCACGGATGCTCACTATCACCTATGGGACCAGAGGTCCCTTGTGGTTCGGCAAGGGGGGTCACGTTGCACGAAGAGCGGAGAGCATGAGACGGCACGACGATCAGGACACAGGCATTTTACCCAGGTTCGGGCCGCTGCTAAGTGTAAAACCCTACTCCTGCTTTTTGGTGGATTAATTGGAGGAACACGAGGAATGCAGAGCGCCTAATCCCGGCAAGGACTGCTGTCGGGGAAAGAGCGGCTATGTGAGTACAAGTGTTCGGGGGTTTGAATTGCCAACCTTGAGCTAGGTTGCCTTGGGCCTCCTTTTATAGTGCAAGGGGTTACCACAATGGAAAAACAGACATTATCTATCGATTAGATAGCTAAGCAGAGCTATCATACCTAACTCTAACATTTAGGACAAAATCTCATGATTACCCGCCTAGGTGGCGCTTGGAGGTGCATCCCCGGCAAGCTCTTGCCACCGCTTGGCTGGTCGTTACTTAAGATCTTGACATGCTGCAGGGCGGGTGTCAACTGAGCGTAACTTGCCTTCCAATGTGTCGCCACATGCTTAGCGAGAGATGATTAGCCGCCTGGGGGCTCGACACCGCATCGATAAGTGACAGGCATAGTGATGCGGTGGAGCGGCGGCTGGGTAGCTCACGCCTGCCGGGAAATGGCTTGCCGGGTCTTCTGGGAGGCGTGTACGTCTTGGTCCCCAGTAATCCTCGGGGACGTGCTTGGCGCGTCGTAGCCCAGGCTTGGGCTGCCGTGTTGAACTTGCTGGAGTATTGGTCTTGATTGCTGGCGGGGTTCTTTTGCTTCTACCGCCTATGCATAAGTCAGGGGCACTAGGTACCCCTGTATTACTGCACCGACAGGAAACCCCGGGACTGGCCCACACGTGCTCGCCAAGTGCCGTTGGGTCAGGCCCAAGTTTCATGCACATGCGCGCAATGTGAGGGAGCAGCTGCCAATTTATTGGTCAGCACTGGCCCACCACCTCAGGCCGTTTCCGCCACGCGCGCCGCATGCATAGCGGGGAGTTAGCGATGGGCGCGTGTGACTTAAAGTCCTGATCGTGGCAGAAACCGCAGCGCCATGGGTTGGAGCAGCGGGGCGGTTACCTGTTCGCCCGTGATCGTGGGCGATGGAATTGGTGGAGATGGGCGACGACCCTTAGAGTGGAGGAGAGCCAGCCCCCGCGCTTTCCCCTATAAATTGGGGGGTCGCATGGGGCGATGCTCATCCATCCTTTCTTCCTCCTTGAGTGCAAACCTACAGAGCTCGCCCTTCTGCCTTTTTTGTCTTGAGCTGCGCTCGCCCTCCCGATGCTCAGGGGGAGGAGCCGAGCAAGCGTGCTTGTAGAACCTCCCCTCCGAAACTCTGTTCAGCTCCCGTCATGGGCGTACGGTTCTGGACTGAAGGTTGGTCGGGAGAGCATTGGATGGGGGAGCGGGTAGTGTGGTGGCCGTATCGGGGACAATCGCGGCGGTACGCCTATTGCCGCGCTGCCCGCTTCTTTAGCCTTGATGGACCTCCACGCGGTTGACGTCGCGTCGGGATCTATGGTGGAGGCGCAACGTCATGGCGGTCCATGGTCCTCGCATTTTTCTTCAAGGTGATGGAGAAAGAACGCCCACCCGGTCGCCTTGGACGTGCGCGCGGTTGCTGCCGCGCGTCGTCATTTACCACGGTGAAGCTTTCCTCCCGCGGCATTCTGGATGGAGCGTGCAGAAGAGAGCTCTTCATCTTCGCGTGTTCTTCTAAGGCGGACGACCATGCTCTCTGTGGGGTCCCTGTGTTGCCATGCCTAGAGCTGGGGTGCTGGCGGGGGTGTCTCCTCGGGCGGTGGCGATGAGGAAGATGATGGCGGTCGGGGATCCACGACGCATCAGGAGCACGGATCGATGAGGTCTCCGATGCGTCGCGTTCCACGGCAGCACCATCATCACCACCTAGGTCTCGGCAGCGCCACCATCTGCACCTGTCCTCCGCCTTCTTTCCCCTTGTCGGTCTTGTCCGCTCCGTCGGCTTCTTCTGCCCTGCCTGGGGGCAGGGGCCTTCCGCCAGTCACGTCCCTCTAGTCCTGGCTGGGAAGCGTCGAATCCCGGCCAGGCGCTCCTTTTGCCCTCTGCTCCTTTTCTACCTAATCCCTGAGAGGAGAGGGACAAGAAAGGGATTACGGGGCACTTATCTTTTTTTATGTTAAAAGATGTAGGCGCTTGCTAAGTTTTAACGAATCATAATGTATTCTCTACCCATTTTGTATCGAAAATGAATGAGAATAGAATGCTATTTCCCTCCCGCAAGTACTATCCCTTTCCTTTTCCTTATTTGTACTGCATCGGTATGTTTCGCCTCTGCCGCACGGAGCTACTTGCCGGGTCGTCATTCAAACCACGAGTGCCAAAGTGGGGGAACGAGCCCCCGGAACAGGTTGGCGTTGTTCCCCAGCAGAGCTCCTTGTCGGTATAGGCGCTGTCACCCCCATAAGCAAGGAGAGGGAGACGGCTCGTCCCGACAAGGGTTTTCACCACGTGGATGACTCCACATCCGGCAGTAAGGAGGATACTAAGGGCTTCCTTGAGAAGATGAGAAGTACTGAACTGGAAATACGTGATATACTTATCTTTTCCAGGCAGTATCTTCTTTTCAAGCGTGATGCGCCGCCATCTTTGTGCCCTTGTTTCCCATTCCCTGTTTTCGCAATGGTTAAAACATGTAGGGTGAGGACAGTAACAAAGATTACGGTTTCATCAAGTATTCTAGCAAATCTTAATAACCTAAAAAGCACTAACATTGCAATCATAAAAATGTGTAATGAGCATGTAAGGATGATGATATGATGCAATGCCTAGCTTTATTATTGTTGCACAGGGTCTGTGCCTTGCTTTGTACAAAGGGTCACATGAAACATCGGCAAGGCTTGTACAAAAGGTGGCTGTCGGGGACTGAGCCCGACAGCCGCGCCTTACGGGTAGAACTTACGAAGATGCTCAATGTTCCATGAGTTCTGCACCTTGGTGACTCGTACTACCCGGTAAGGGCCTTCCCACTTCGTCGTCAACTTGTTTGTACCCTTGGCGGACTGAACACGCCGAAGGACAAGGTCGCCTTCCTCAAGGCTCCGGGAGTGAACTCTGCGGCTATGGTAGCGGCACAGAGCTTGCTGGTAGCGTGCGGCACGCACAGCAGCCCGGAGACGATCTTCCTCGAGGAGCGTGGCATCGTTATGCCGTAGCTGCTGTTGCTCTACTTCATCGTAGGCAAGCACTCGAGGTGACCTGTATATGAGTTCCGTGGGGAGCACTGCTTCTGCCACGTACACTAGGGAGAAGGGCGTCTGGCCGGTAGCTCAATTCGGTGTCGTTCTGAGGGACCAAAGAACCATCAGCAGCTCATCTATCCAGCGCATGCCGCTCTTCTATAGCTTATCGAAAGTCCTCGTCTTGAGTCCTCGCAGCACTTCAGCATTCATCCTCTCGACTTGCCCGTTGCTCCTTGGGTGAGAAATAGAGGCGAAGGAGACCTTGCTTCCAAGGTTTCGGATATATTGCATGAAGGCGCGACTCTTAAACTGGGTGACGTTGTCGGTGATCACTCTGTTAGGCACTCCAAAACGGCACACCAGTCCTTTCATGAACTTGATAGCTGCTTGTGCGTTCACTTTTCTCACTGGTTCCACCTCAGGCCACTTTGTGAACTTGTTGGTTGCCACGAACAAGAACTCAAAGCCCCTGACAGCACGGGGGAAAGGGCCCAGGATATCAAGCCCCCAGACCAAGAATGGCCATGATAGAGAGATTGTTTGCAGGGCTTGCGTTGGTTGATGGATGTTCTTGGAGTGGAACTGGCAGGCTTCACACTTGGTGACCAGTTC
This sequence comes from Elymus sibiricus, assembly GCA_039707655.1. Lineage (NCBI taxonomy): Eukaryota > Viridiplantae > Streptophyta > Magnoliopsida > Poales > Poaceae > Elymus > Elymus sibiricus. The sequence continues at coordinate 152,500,881 of CM077675.1, read as the reverse complement.
AGCAGCGTCCTGGAGGGCAGTGGGCCAATAGAAACCCTATCGGAAAGCTTTCCTGGCAAGGGCCCTTGATCCCATGTGGGAACCACATACTCCTCCATGAATCTCTGCCAACAGCTTCAGTCCATCCTCCCGGCAGATGCACCTCAATTTCACACCGTTCGGCCGCCTTCTGTACAGGGTGTCATCGATAAACTGGTACATACTTGACCGATGGGCTACTCTTTCGGCTTCTTCTTGCTCTTCAGGGAGTTCTCCTGTTTGAAGGAAATGGACTATATGTTGTGCCCAGGTTGGAGCCTGTGGCTCGACAACAAGGACTAAAGGCATCTCCACGTCTCCAGGAGCGCTTGTCTCGACCGCTAGACCCTGAGGTCCTGCCGGAGGGAGCTGCTTGTCAACCGGAATGGGATTTTTCCCGGCAATCATTCTACCAGCGGCTTCGGGGAGGTCTGCCAGGAAATGCTTGCCGGAGTTCAGCTTTCTTCTCTTCTTGGTCATCGCAGATGGGGACACTGATGGTTGGGTGAGGTGGAGGACAAAGGTTCCTGGTTCCACAGGAAGCTTCTGCGCAGCGCACTTTGATAGGTGGTCAGCAATGTTGTTTTCTGCTCGCGGCACATGCTCTGTTTGCAGTCCATCGAAGTGCTCCTCCAATTTCCTCACCTCTTCCACGTAGGCTTCCATCAGCGGGCTCTGGTAGTCCTTGTTGACTTGCTTTATCACAAGTTGGGAGTCTCCTCGGACGATCAGCCTCTTTATTCCCAACTCTACTGCGATTCTGAGTCTGGCAAGGAGCCCCTCGTATTCAGCGGTATTGTTGGTGGCTTCCTCCCGGGGAAAGTGCATCTGGATGACGTACTTGAGGTGCTCTCCGGTCGGGGCGATGAGGAGCATGCCTGCTCCAGTGCCTTGGAGGGAGAAAGCACCGTCAAAGTACAAGATCAAATCCTTTGGCGCCTCTTTGTCGGGGAGGATTGTCTTCGAAGCTTCATCATCTGGCGTGGGTGTCCATTCTACAATAAACTCCGTCAAGGCTTTGCTTGGAATTGTGGAAGTGCTCTCATACTTTAATCCGAAGCTTGACAACTCTAGTGCCCACTCAACTATCCTGCCAGTGGCTTCGGGGTTTCTCAGTATGCGTTGTAACGGGAAACGGGTGACAACTGTTATCTCATGGGCTTGGAAGTAGTGGCGCAGCTTCCTCGAGGCCATGATGAGGAAGAAGATCAGCTTTTGTACTCCGGAGTACCTTGACCTAGCCCCCTGCAATAGGGAACTGACAAAGTACACGGGCCGCTGCACCATTTTCCTCTTTGCCACTTCCGTGGATTAACTGTCGACCATTTGCTGAGATCCCCCTTGGCCTGTGTCGAGCCCTATCATGAATGTTTCTTTCTCGCTCCCGACAGCATCAGCGGCGGCTGCTGAATCTTCATCAACCCTCCGTTGCGCCACCAGCGCTGCACTAACCACTTGATTCGTTGCCGCTAAATATAGCAGCAACGGCTCTTGCGGTTTAGGAGCGACTAAGGTGGGAGCAGAGGACAGATATTTCTTTAGGTCTTGCAATGCTGCATCTGCTTCCGGGGTCCACTTCATCGGGCCAGCCTTCTTCAGGATTTTAAAGAATGGCAAAGCGCGCTCAGCGGACTTGGAGATGAACCTACTCAACACGGCAACACATCCGGTCAGTCGTTTGATATCTTTGATGGTCTTGGGTGCCTGTATCTGCTCGATCGCCTTGATCTTGTTGGGATTGGCTTCTATTCCCCGTTGAGATATGAAGAACCCAAGCATCTTGCCAGATGGGACACCGAACACACACTTTTCAGGGTTGAGCTTCAGGTTGATCTTGCGCAAGTTTGCAAAACTTTCCTCCAGATCTTGTATGAGAGTGGCTTCATCTTTGGTCTTGACCACGATGTCATCCATATAAGCTTCCACATTTCTATGCGGCTGAGGTCCAAAACCAATTTGAACAGCTCTGGCGAAGGTCGAACCAGCACTTTTTAACCCGAAGGGCATACGTACAAAGCAGTACGTGCCGCAGGGAGTTATAAATGTGGTCTTCTCCTCGTCTTCCTTGCTCATAAATATCTGGTGGTAGCCAGAGTAGGCATCCAAAAAGGAGAGGAAGTCACATCCGGAGGTGGAATCAACAATTTGATCTATGCGCGGCAAGGGGAAAGGGTCCTTCGGGCAAGCTTTGTTCAAGTCAGTGAAGTCTATGCAGAGCCTCCATTTCCCATTTGCCTTTTGCACCACCACCGGGTTTGCTAGCCAGGTTGGATGCTGTACCCCTCTGACCAAACCAGCTGCTTCAAGCTTCTTGATTTCCTCGGCAATGAACTGCTGCCGCTCCAAGGCCTGTTTCCTAACCTTTTGCTTGACGGGTCGGGCATGAGGGCAGACAGCAAGGTGGTGCTCAATTACCTCCCTGGGAACACCGGGGATGTCAGATGGTTGCCAGGCAAACACATTGACATTCTCCCGTAGGAAGGCAATGAGCGCGCTTTCCTATTTGTCAGTAAGGGTAGCGCTGATGGTGAAGGTACCACCAGTGCCATCCTCCCTTGCCGGGACTTTCTTCGTCTCAGGATAGGTGACCTTGGTCTTCTTGCTGGTGGAACTCTCCGGCAGGTCATCGTCAGGTGCGGCGCACTCCGAAGAGGCGTGCCTCCCGGAGTCCTTGCCGATGTTCTTGCCAGTCTTCTTCATTCTCTCTGCGCTCTTGGCGGGAGCTGGGGTTTCTGTGGCTCCAGCTGCTACCGCGTCGCGGTACATCTGGTCCACGCAAATAACCGTGTTCTTCTTGTCTGATGGGATGGAAATGACCCCAATGGGCCCTGGCATCTTCAAAGTATTGTAGGCATAGTGGGATGCCGCCATGAACTTTGCCAGTGCTGGGCGACCAAGGATTCTGTTGTAAGGCAGTGGGATCTCGGCGACATCGAACACTATCCTCTTTGTTCGGAAGTTCAACTCCCCACCGAATGTCACGGGCAGAGTGATCTTGCCCTTGGGTCAGCTCCTGCCGGGGTTGATTCCTTGGAACGTACCCGTGGCTTCGAGCTCTTCATCAAGGATCTGCAGTTTCTCAGCCGCTCTAGGAGAGATCAAGTTCAATCCGGCCCCACCGTAAACTAACATCTTAGACACCTTGAGGTTGCGGATTGTCGGGGAAACCAACAATGGCAAACACCCAACCGTAGTGGTACGATCAGGGTGATCCTCTTCGTCAAAGATGATAGGCATGCGGGACCATTTGAGTGGCTTCCTAGACTCTGCAGTCGGTTCCACAACATTGACCTCGCGTGCCCACTGCTTGAGCTGGCGGCGAGAGGAGTGCAAGGACGCACCCCAGTCAACGCACATGGCTTCGGTTGCTTTCTAGAACTCCCTGTCACTGGAATCCTTACCACCATCCTCATCTTCACTCATATCATCTGTTTCTTTCTTCTCTCGGCCTCTGGCGGGTTTTTCCTTTTGCTGCGGGGTTTTGTCGCGCCGGCCTCCTCTGCCGGCCTTTCCCGACAGCGCCGTTCTGGCCTTTTTCCTTGTCGTATTTCTCATACTCGGCCTTCTGTTTCTCAACAAGTTGCTCGACCTGTCGGCATTCTTGGAGATCATGGCCCTTGGTGCGGTGAATTTTGCAGTATGACCTGTCGGACTTCCTGGTCTTCTCAGCGGCAGCAGCCTCCCGGCAATCAGCGCACGTGGCAGCTCCCTTGCCAGGGGTTTCGGCTTTCGCCTTCTTGCCAACACTGAGGTCTCCGAAGCTCTCGACAGCCAATACTGCTTTTCCCTTGCGCTTCTTGTTGTGATTCTTGTTCCTTCCCTTTGGGTCGAGGGCATTGTCGTCATCGTCAGAGTCCATTTCGACGCACGCCTCCTCTCCGGGGAGTCATCTCCCTTCTTCAGCACAAGCACACTTATCCGCCAGGGTGTAAAGCTCATTGACAGTTCTGGGGAGCTTGACATTCATCTTGGCTCGCATCCTCCTGTTGCGCACGTTCAAGTGGAACGCGGCAATCACCGATGCGGGATGGATCTCTTGGATGTTGCAGTGCACTCGGCTGAATCTCTGGATATACTTTCTCAAAGTTTCTCCCTCCTTTTGTGGGTGGACTTGGAGATTGCTGGGCTGGCCTGGTTCTTGATGACCACTGTAGAAGGCGCCAATGAACCGTTGCACAGATCAGCCCAAGAGGAAATGGAATTCTCCGGCAGGTGCATCAGCCATGATCTCACATTTGGCTTGAGCGCCAAAGGGAAATAATTGGCAAGCACCTTTTCATCTCTCCCTCCCGCGGCTTGAACAACTATTGTGTAAATGCCCAAGAACTCCGCAGGGTTCAGCTTCCCGTCGTATTTCTTCGGTAGCTCAGGCTTGAAAGCTCAGGTCGATGGCCAGCGGACTCGTCCCAGCTCGCTAGTGAAGGCAGGGCAACCAACCTCGTAAGGAAGGTACCCGCCAACACTGGGCGCGGGGTCACCGACGTCTGGACCGTTGCGCTTATCGGATTGACGGTGTGCTTCCCGGCGTCGCTCGATGGTGATGCGCGTGTCTTCCTTCCGCCGGTCTTCAAGGACACGCCGTTGATCCTGGTGGTCGTGTGGGCCAGACGAGACTATGGACGGCTCGTCGCGGTCGTCAGCATGTGAAGCTTGCTGCGGCTTCCTCTGGGTCTATTGTTGCGGAGGGGATTGCACCGTCGGGGTGGCCCCTTCAACGCGCTCGCCGCCCCGGGCCACCGCTGCTGTTCGCGTACGTCGCGTCAGCTCCGTATGCTGGGTCTTGTTGGCTTCGACGAAGGAAATCAGACTCTGAATGGTGGCTCTCCATTCATCCATCTTATCAGCTGCTGGCATGAAGTTGAGTAGCATCTGGACTCTCGCCATGGCCTCCTCTGTGGTCCCAGGCATGGCGAAAGAAGCGGACCGCGATGTTGCTCGGCTCTTGGTAGGACCAAGAGAAGTGTCGCCGCATCCTTGATGCCGCACGCCACTTGCTGGAGCTTTCTGGTGGGCCGCGGGCCAATCCTACGGGGCTGCGGTCCCGCTGGGCGCCCCGTCTCGCTCCGCACGAAGTGCACGCCCAACGATTTCGCTGGCTACGGGTGCGGCTGGAAGGTCACGGCTCGCACCGGACTGGGCGCCACTGAGGCGGCCTTGGCTATCCACGCGGCGAAGAGGTGATGAACGAATGTTCCCTCCGCCCGTGGCGTCGTGGCCGAGCTTGTCATGTTGTTGCTGTAGTTGCTCCCCTCCGGGTCCTCCTGCTCCACTTCCGGCCACGAAAGGCTGGACGGGGGCGCCGCCTGCGCCGACCGCGTCGTCCATGATGCCTGCCATGCCAGCAGCCGCCGCGGTGCCCACGGCACTGGCGGCCGCGTGTGAGGGAGCCTTTGAAGTGGAAGGATGCGCGGTCGTGCTGCATTTCTTCTTCGGAGCCATTGTTGAAGAAGAGGATGATGATGATTGATTCACCGCTCGCGAACTCGGGTTCGCGCAAATGATGCACGCCCCCTACCTGGCACCCCAAAGATGTCGGGGCACGGATGATCACGATCACCTATGGGACCAGATGTCCCTTGTGGTTTGGCAAGGGGGGTCACGTTGCACGAAGAGCGAAGAGCATGAGATGGCGCGACGATCAGGACACATGCATTTTACCCAGGTTCAGGCCGCTGCTAAGCGTAAAACCCTACTCCTTCTTTTTGGTGCATTAATTGGAGGAACACGAAGAACGCAGAGCGCCTAACCCCGGCAAGGACTGCTGTCGGGGAAAGAGCGGCTATGCGAGTACAAGTGTTCGGGGGTTCGAATTGCCAACCTTGAGCTAGGTTGCCTTGGGCCTCCTTTTATAGTGCAAGGGGTTACCACAATGGAAAAACAGACATTATCTATCGATTAGATAGCTAAGCAGAGCTATCATACCTAACTCTGGCATTTAGGACAAAATGTCATGATTACCCGCCTAGGTAGTGCTTGGAGGTGCATCCCCGGCAAGCTCTTGCCACCGCTTGGCTGGTCGTTGCTTAAGATCTTGACATGCTGTAGGGCGGGTGTCAACTGAGCGTAACTTGCCTTCCAATGTGTCACTACGTGCTTAGCGAGAGCTGATTAGCCACCTGGGGGCTCGACACCGCATCGATAAGTGACAGGCTTAGTGATGCGGTGGAGCGGCGGCTGGGTAGCTCATGCCTGCCGGGAAATGGCTTGCCGGGTCTTCTGGGAGGCGTGTACGTCTTGGTCCCCAGCAATCCTCGGGGACGTGCTTGGAGCGTCGTAGCCCAGGCTTGGGCTGCCGTGTTGAACTTGCTGGAGTATTGGTCTTGATTGCTGGCGGGGTTCTTTTGCTTCTACCGCCTGTGCATAAGTCAGGGGCACTGGGTACCCCTGTATTAGTGCACCGACACGGGCGAAAAAATAACAACCTCTTAGAGCTGCCAATTGTAAAATTGAAGACCATTTTCACGTACGTAGAGCAGCTATTTACAGGCTTCGTATATTCCATCATGGCTGTGAAGAACCTGAAGCATCCGCCGAGAAGTATCAAAGACATGTTGAAGAAGCTCTCTACCATACCACAATGGTGATTGAAACTTGGAAATCGGCGGCTCGTGTAGGAGCGAACATGGCACTCGCTCGGGCAAAGGCGTATCTGCCAGAATTGGATGTGGAGCTGCTGAAAGGCGGCTTCCCAGAGTTTAAACTTGACGGGTCAGCATTCACTCGTGAAGATTATGCAAAGTGCCTTTTGGAGACCCGACCACTGGCGTCTTTGATAGCCGACGAGGTAGATCTCTCAAAGTATCATCCGGCCTACACCGCTGATAATGAACGCATCAGCGCGCCCAAGGACGAGCCGTCTGACCTGGTGCCGCCTCGCCGTAAGACAACATTTGCTCCTGATATTGACGCGTCAGCTCTTGTTGAAGGGACCGCAAATTTTGAATCTTTGCTGTCAATTCGTTGGCAACAGAAAGGCCAGCAGGTTGAGGATGATGATGGGCCGGCGGGATCAGGTCTAGAGGCGGCTGATGATAGAGCTTGAAGACGGCTTAAAAGCTGGATGAGTCGCCTTGTCAGACGAGCCCCCTGGTGTAAGGAAAACTTTTGTAAAGGTTTATGTGGCTCCACTATGAGCCTGTAATAGGAGTAGTATTCTTCATAACTTTGAGCTTGCTTTGTCGTGCCATTATGCACGTTGGCGCCTTTTGCCAATGTTGAACCCTGATGTGACAAGCTTCTTGTTAATATGCTCATGGCATTGTTTATTTCCGCACCTTCCTTGCTTAATGTTTGACAATTATTGTCCATAAAGCAAATCTGGCTTAAGCCGGCAACATAGGTTGATCTTTCGAAACTCAAGTCAATCGACTTTTTCCTTCAATGATATTGAAGATGGATGATCCGGAAACTGGTCATGATATGAACTCAGTTATGTAACCCGGCCATCCAAATATAAGCTGGTGGCAAGGGTAATGTTGTACCTGAAAAAATGCAAGTATATATATATATATATATATATATTTGTTAATAATCCGGCTCAATGAGACTCGGAAAAAAGGAGACTGGCTTTCGAGGCTCAAGTCTTGCTTCCATGAAGCGGGCATAATAACCCATGGTTTGTCCTAGCTTTTTGTATGCTGGCTCTCACATGACTCAAGCCAATGTTTTAACCTTAAAAGTTCAGGGTCCGGAAAAGGATTAACTTTTAAGAGTACATGGGATCATCTGATCGGAGTCGCATCAAACATACAGGCAGGTTTAACCATATTTTAGTGGCGTCTTTGCCGGGTCAAGAGGGTGAGAAAGCTAAACTCGATGAGTTGGAAGCCCGCAAGTGACCTATGTTTCAAAAAATAAAGACTCATGCTCAATTTATAGGCTGAAACGACAGAAGCCCCGAGTTTCGGGAATGCCGGCTTTATTATATTTGAACTTAAAGAAGTATATATAGAATTTTGCAGAGGGGGGAAGAAAAAATTACAAAAGGTGAGCCGGTGGCTCCTAAGTGTAATAAGGCCGCAGTTGGGCGATATTCCAAGGTCGGGTTGTTTCCTCCTCGGAAGTATATGAACCCTCTCGTAGGTCGACTAGGTAATATGAACCATTATTGAGGTTTCGACTGATGACGAAAGGACCCTCCCAAGGTGGGGAAAGCTTGTGCATCCCCATTTGGACTCTACGGCTGTGATAGTGACATAGGTCTTGCTTGTATATTGCAGATCTGGCCGCTGCTAAGTCACGTTGCTCTTCCAAGGCATCCAGGGAATTTTGGCGTGCTTGCTCATTATCTGCCTCGATATAAGCAGTCACCCGAGGCGAGTCATGACGAATATTGCTCGGGAGGACCGCCTCAGCTCCATAAACCAAAAAGAAAGGAGTGTATCCTGTGGATCTGTTGGGCGTTATTCAAATACTCAAAGGTACTGAGGGGAGTTCTTCAACCCAACAACCCAGTGTTCGCTCAAGGGGCACCATGAGCTGGGGCTTGATTCCTCTCAAGATCTCTTGATTGGCTCTTTCAGCTTGCCTGTTGGACTGCGGATGTGCTACTGCTGCTAAATCGAGTCGGATGTGCTCCCGCTGGCAGAATTGTTCCATGGCTCCCTTAGACAAATTGGTACCATTGTCAGTAATGATGCTGTGAGGGTAGCCAAAACGAAAAATCAGCTTCTTTAGAAATTTGACCGCAGTCTCCTCGTCACAATTGCTGACCGGCTCTGCCTCCACCCATTTGGTGAACTTATCAACCGGCACCTATAAGTGGGTCTTTTTATCAGAAGATGGCTTGAACGGACCAACCATATCTAGCCACCAGACTATGAACGGCCAAGTAATTGGGATCATACGCAACTCCTGAGCCGGTACATGAGCCTGTCGACCAAACTTTTGGCACCCGTCGCACTTGCGCACAATCTCTTCAGCGTCGGCATGAGCCGTTAGCCAATAAAATCCATGCCAGAAAGCTTTGGTGACTAGTGATCGCGAGCCGGCATGATGTCCGCAATCGCCAGAATGGATTTTGTTAAGTATCTCCTAGCCTTCCTCAAGCGAAACACACCGTTGAAACACGCCAGTGCTGCTTCGGCGATGTAACTCGCCATTGACGATCATCATAGACATTGATCGCCGGATGATTTGATGAGAGTCAACTTCTTCTTTTGGGAGCTCTCCTCGGGTCAGATAAGCTAAATATGGCACAGTCCAATCAGGGGTAACACGCAGAGCCGCCACCAGGCCTCCGGGTCAGGGATAGCTATATGAATCAGATGGAGAACTAAGTCGCCTTCTTTAAAGGTACGGTTTCGGACTCTACGGCTGTGATAGTGACATAGGTCTTGCTTGTATATTGCAGATCTGGCCGCTGCTAAGTCACGTTGCTCTTCCAAGGCATCCAGGGAATTTTGGCGTGCTTGCTCATTATCTGCCTCGATATAAGCAGTCACCCGAGGCGAGTCATGACGAATATCGCTCGGGAGGACCGCCTCAGCTCCATAAACCAAAAAGAAAGGAGTGTATCCTGTGGATCTGTTGGGCGTTATTCAAATACTCAAAGGTACTGAGGGGAGTTCTTCAACCCAACAACCCAGTGTTCGCTCAAGGGGCACCATGAGCTGGGGCTTGATTCCTCTCAAGATCTCTTGATTGGCTCTTTCAGCTTGCCTGTTGGACTGCGGATGTGCTACTGCTGCTAAATCGAGTCGGATGTGCTCCCGCTGGCAGAATTGTTCCATGGCTCCCTTAGACAAATTGGTACCATTGTCAGTAATGATGCTGTGAGGGTAGCCAAAACGAAAAATCAGCTTCTTTAGAAATTTGACCGCAGTCTCCTCGTCACAATTGCTGACCGGCTCTGCCTCCACCCATTTGGTGAACTTATCAACCGGCACCTATAAGTGGGTCTTTTTATCAGAAGATGGCTTGAACGGACCAACCATATCTAGCCACCAGACTATGAACGGCCAAGTAATTGGGATCATACGCAACTCCTGAGCCGGTACATGAGCCTGTCGACCAAACTTTTGGCACCCGTCGCACTTGCGCACAATCTCTTCAGCGTCGGCATGAGCCGTTAGCCAATAAAATCCATGCCAGAAAGCTTTGGTGACTAGTGATCGCGAGCCGGCATGATGTCCGCAATCGCCAGAATGGATTTTGTTAAGTATCTCCTAGCCTTCCTCAAGCGAAACACACCGTTGAAACACGCCAGTGCTGCTTCGGCGATGTAACTCGCCATTGACGATCATCATAGACATTGATCGCCGGATGATTTGATGAGAGTCAACTTCTTCTTTTGGGAGCTCTCCTCGGGTCAGATAAGCTAAATATGGCACAGTCCAATCAGGGGTAACACGCAGAGCCGCCACCAGGCCTCCGGGTCAGGGATAGCTATATCCTCTTCCGACAGTAACTTGACTGGTGGATTGTGAAGGACGTCCAGAAAGACGTTAGGCAGCACCGGCTTTCTCTGTGAGCCAAGTCTAGACAAAGCATCAGCCGCCTCATTTAGCCGGCGATCTATATGATCGACCTGATAACCTTGGAAATGTCCCGCCACATCAGAGACCGCTCGTCGGTAAGCCGCCAAAAGAGGGTCCTTAGAATCCCAAGTCCCTGAAACTTGCTGAGCCGCTAGATCTGAGTCGCCCAGACATCTGACCCGTCTGAGGTTCATTTATTTGGCTATCTGTAGCCCATGTAAGAGGGCCTCGTACTCAGCTGCATTGTTAATACACGGGAACATGAGCCGTAAGACATAGCAAAATTTGTCACCTTTTGGAGAAGATAGCACGACCCCAGCCCCCGAGCCTTCCAGCTGTCTAGACCCGTCGAAGTGTATAGTCCAGTACGTGGTATCTGGCCTATGCTCTGGAATCTGTATCTCCGTCCAATCATTGAAGAAATCCACCAATGACTGAGACTTGATGGCGGTTCGGGGCATGTACTTCAAGTGGTGGTCACCAAGCTCAATGGCCCACTTTTGCTATTATGCCCGTGGACTCTCGGTTTTGTATGATATCACCAAGACGCGCCGAACTAACCACAGTTATTGGGTGTTCCTGCAAATAGTGCTTCAACTTCCGGCTCGGCATGAAGATCCCGAAAACCAGCTTCTGCCAATGTGGGTACCGCTGCTTGGATAGGGTTAAGACTTCGCTGACAAAGTAAACCGGGTGCTGGACCGGATATTCTTTCCCTCTTCTTTCCGCTCGACCACTACTACAACACTTACCACCTTGGAGTTGGCAGCAATGTACAGGAGCATAGGCTCTTTTTCCGTGGGAGTAGCCAAGATGGGCGGGTTAACAAACTGCTGCTTGAGTGCTTCAAAGTCCCTGCCAGCTTCGTCCGTCCACTTGAAGTCACCCGATTTCTTCAATAACTGGTAAAAAGGGGTCACCTTCTCCCCTAGGCGGCTTATGACCAGCTTAAAGCTGCAATGCATCCTGTGAGCCGTTGAACTTGATTCACGTTTGCCGACTCGGATAATGATGTCATGGCCTTGATCTTGTCCAGGTTGACCTCGATGCCTCGCTCAGAGACCAGAAACCCTAACAACTTGCCCACAGGAACGCCAAAAACACACTTCGCCGGGTTAAGCTTCATCTTGTATACTCGAAGATTGTCAAAGGTTTCCTTGATGTCATCCAAGAGTGTCTCTTTCTTCTGAGATTTCACCATGATGTCATCAACATAAGCATGAACATTACGTCCGATTTGCGGCTTAAGGCAATTCTGGACGCAGCGCTGGTAAGTCGCCCCGGCACCCTTGAGCCCAAAAGGCATGGAGACATAGCAAAAAGGCCCAAAGGGAGTGATGAAAGCCGTCTTCTCTTGATCTTCAACAGCCATCTTGATCTGATGATACCCAGAGTATGCATCCAAAAAGCATAAACGTTCACAACCCGCCGTAGAATCAATGATCTGATCAATACGCGGAAGGGAAAAAGGATCCTTGGGACAGGCTTTGTTGAGATCTGTGTAGTCGACACACATGCGCCAAGTGCCGTTTTTCTTCAAAACCAGCACCGGGTTAGCCAACCACTCAGGATGAAAAACTTCCATGATGAACAAGGCAGCTAGGAGCCGGGCCACTTCTTCTCTAATGGCCTTGCGTCTTTCCTCATTAAAACGACGGAGGTACTGGTGCACTGGCTTCATCTTGGGATCTACGTTAAGGTGGTGCTCAGCAAGTTCTCTTGGAACTCCAGGCATGTCAGATGGCTTCCATGCAAAGATGTCCCGATTCTCACGGATGAACTTGATGAGCGCGCTTTCCTATTTGGGATCCAAGCCGGTCCCTATAGGGAACTGCTTGGACGAGTCACCTGGTGTGAAGTCGATCTTCTTCGTATCCTCAGCCGGCTTGAACTTGAGCTCGAGTTCTGACTCAGTATTGGGTTTCTTGAGCGGGCTCATTTCAGCCGGGTCAACATTGGCAGTGTAGAACTTCAACTCCTCTGCCGCACAGGCTGACTCGACGTAGGCCGCGTCTCCTTCCTTGCATTCCTGGGCTATCTTCCGGTTTCCATCTATGGTTACAGTCCCTTTGAATCCCTGCATCTTGAGCTTGAGATAGACATAACACGGGCGGGCCGTAAAACGAGCGTAAGCCGGCCGCCCAAAGAGAGCATGATAAGGGCTTTTTATCTTGACAACTTCAAAAATCAATGACTCGCACCTGTAGTTGGACTCATCTCCAAAGGCCACATTGAGCTTAATCCGCCCAATCGGATAACCCGACTTTCCAGGGACGATCCCATGAAAAACTGTCGTTGAGGGAAGTAACATGCTCTCTGATAGATTCATTCGACGGAACGTCTTGTAGTACTATATGTTTATGCTGCTGCCTCCATCCATGAGAACCTTGGATAGAGTGTATCCACCAACCTGCGGTGCCACCACCAAAGCCAAACCGCTCGGATTGTCAACCCGGGGGGATGATCCTCTCTGCTCGAGGTGATCGTGTGTTCGGACCAGTTAAGGTACCTAGGGACTGCCGGCTCAGCCATGTTGACAGCCCTGCTCTTGACCTTGGTGTCCCGCTTGCAGGTATTGGTGGTGACACGTAGTATTGATCACAACTTAGCTGCCTCGGATCCTTCTGAAAAGTACCTTGGCCATCCTGCTGCTGGAGCTCCGTTCCTGAGTTGCCGTGCGCTTCGTCAGAGCCACCAAGGGCTCCGGTCGTGAGTGGCGGTTGCACCGCCGTGCTTACCATAGCATGAGTTGGAACCTGTAGAGGGAGGTCACGACGTTCCTTGCAAATCTCCATTCCGGGCAAGACTCCAAGTTTAGAGTCCGAGTTGATGACGATTGCTTCTTCGACGGCCGGCTCATCAAGAGGGCCGACCCGTCAAGAAATTCTGACCACGTCGTGCCTTCGGCCGGCTTGACGCCGGCCGGATTGAGTATGCCGAGCCGGCTCGATGATGTTGGAGCAGATGTCCGGCTTGGGCACCGTCGTGCCGATCTTGTCGATGAAGACTTGGATCCTACCAAAGGGGACCCGGTAACCATACTCAATTGAGTCGGTATCGGGGCCCCAGCCAGAGTCGTCGATGTAGATCTTGCCGCGGTGGTTCTTGGTCATACGACCGACCACGTAACTCCCGAACCCTGGAAGGGCTCCCTTCGTGTCACACCCTGTGTTTTGCCTCTCCTGACTAAGTTGACATAGCTCAAAATTTAGGACCAATTAAAACTTTTTTTGTTCTTGTGATGCTCGACTTGGTTGCTGAATACTTGTTTGTTTGCTTGTGCTCTAACTCATTAACATTCCTCCTACACTCCAAACTCAAATCCCTGGCCCAAGGACCTTGCGCAATGATCATGCCATGTGTATAGGACATAAAACTATTTTTATAAAATATTATTTTGGCCAAAAAGCATTTTATTAATTTAGGCTTTCGAAAACCCCTGAATTGAGGTTTGTACTACAAGTCCTCAAATTAGGGTGGATGCGTTACCCCAAAGACTTTATTTGGAACCTACAATATATAAGACTTTCTAAAACCACGAAATATTAATTTTAAAGATTATTTTACTATTTTATTTAAAGGCTTTTTCTTAAGGCCAGAAATGGTTTTTCATAGGGACAAATTATTTAATTGCGTTGAAAATATTTGAGAAAATTTAGAGAAACTCAGTGGACATATAATGTCCATATATAAGAGTTTCAACACATGGTCATGTTCAAAATATTGGACAAAACCTTCCAAAACCCTTTCTATCTGTTTCAAGCTTTTGAAATATTTCTATAGGAAATATTCTCAAATAAATCCAGGAAAATTCTAGCAAATCACACATGATATATGTGATGATCTTGCCAAGTTTGATATCAATACAAATTCATTTGATACACCAAAATAATCCAAAACCCTCTCTGGCCAGATCCAAACTTGAGCAACTCTACATTGCCAAGTTTCTCCTATTATTCTCAAACTTTGTGGACATGTTCTACTTACCTAATCATGCATCCACACCAAGTGGTGCATCAAGGGCAATGTATTTGCATAGCTAGATATAAGAAAATGAATTTCTGCCCATTTCTAGGGTTTATAAGGTTAACATTGGAAACTTTCATCAAATAAGCCCAAAATTGGTGGTCAATCTCATTTTTACCCACCATTTGATCCTGTTAAGTCTCATGTCAATCACAACATCTTATTTGACCCAAAACTCCATCAAACACCTTCTGGTGAATTCTAGGATTCACTGTTTTAACCACTTCTACTCTTCTCCTTGAGCTCAAAATTTTACTAGAGCTCTTGCTAGTCACCTCCTACCACCAGTAAAAACCTCATGGAAATAGCTCAATTATTGGAGGGGTAAAACTGCCACTTTCTACCCTGTTTCACCACGGCACCACTCCCTCTCCCTCAATTTCTTATTCCCTACACCCTCCCTTAGCTCCTAAGAGTGCCAGAGCATCTCCAGAAACCCCCTAGCACTTGTGGACAAGAGTGGCCACGACCAGGGTGCGTGGGACACGCCATGGCATGCAAAAGCCACGCTCTGCAGCACGCTATAGTGCGCCCGAGCACTATAGCAGCCCCCATCCCGAGCCATCCGACAGCCTTGGGCCTCGCCGTGGTGTCCCACGAGGTCGCCTCGACGCCCTCGTCACGCCACATGGTCGGGCCCCTCCTCCCTTGCCACATGGTCGGGCCCCTCCTCTCTCCCCTGCCGGGCACGCCCGAGCACTTCCCATGGACACGGTCCATGGCGCGCCTCGGACCGACTATAAGAGGCCCCTGGAGCGCCCCTCTCAGCCCCCTTAGCCCTCTCTCAATCCCATAGGCCCCCAAACGAAGCCATTTGAGCACTCAAGCTCCGGTTCCTCGCCCATGACCGCAATGGCGCCGCGTCGGCCTCGGAGGAATTCGTGCCACACCGACTACCTCCTCTCCCCTGAGCCTCACCAGGACCACTCCATCGCCTGCACGCTCTTCCCGCGCCCCATTCCTCCATTTCCAGAGATGTGGTGACGCGCCCCCTATCGTCGGCGGCCTCCTCCGCCCGGGGCGACGCTGCGCTCGGGCACGGCCTCCCCAGGGCTGGAAGACCACCCAGGCGGATGCGGCAGGCCGCCCTGAGTACCCCGGTGGTCGGACCGCCGCCGGAGGTGGCCAGAGCCGCCGGGGCGGGCGTCGGCGCGCGCTCGGCCAGGCTCCCCTGCCTCTCCCCTGTTCTGGCAGGAGGTGGGAGGAAGACCTGCCAGGCCGGGCCCGCCTGTAAGCGACTAACCGGTCGGGGCCGCCATTTGAGTGGAGGCGGGTTTCGCCCGCCCCGCTTTTCCGCATGGGAGACGTACTCCTGGGAGTACGCCTTTGGCATGGCCAGTGCGCGTTCACGGCTATGCTACTAGGCCAGCCCAGTAGCTATTCCTCGCCCGTGCACCGGTTTGGCCCATTAGGTATATTCCCTTTTCCATTTTTATTTTGTTTAGAGATTAGATAAATCATAGTAATATCATTTGAACTCCAAATCAGTTGATTCAAATTCCCACAGATTCCTAAAAATATTTACTATCCAAATATGTGCATTTCATATTTTTCCTGCAAACTTTTCTGCATAGTTCAAACTCAAATTTGAATTTGAACTAGCAAATGCCCCACTTATAAAATTCGTAGAGCATTCATTATAGCTCCAAATGGAGTGATTCAAGTTCCTAGGTGTCTATAAGATCATGCCCTATTTATGTAGGCATGGTTAAAAAATTTCCTATGCTATGTTCTGGTTGGACCTAATAAATGCTCCCTTTACCATTTATTTCATCTTAGTAAATTCATAGGAAAATCATTTCGACTCCAAATCCAGTGAAACCACCGCCTACATGTTTCTAAAATCATGCCCTATTTAATAGGTGCATTCACCCCTTTTTTATAAAAATATTTTCTGTAGACTTCTTATAGGACCATTATTTCCTTCATTTCCACCATTCAAAAATCCCCCTTGATCCACATCCAATGAAACCTCCTTGGTTATTTTTCTTATGGCCAAAGAAACCTTCTTGTTGTGTTGCTTATTGCGGTTGTTTCCAGTGATAGTTGACGAAATAGACGAAGTGCTCGAAGTGGACAAGAAGCGTGTGAAGACCTCGAAGATGTTGCTAAGCCAGGCAAGCAGCCCTTTGACCATGTCTAAGAAACCATTTTATCGCATGGCATATAGCACTTAATTTTTGTTATGTTGATCTTTATGATATGGTGGCCACCTTCATGGGTTGACTCCGATACTTTTACCCGTTGATACTTGCATTGAGCATGACCCTACCTTCCTATGAGGGTTATGCGGGTGGGAGTAGATAGGATGCTTAAGTAGTTGCTACGCAAAATGGGGCGGGATATGCATGGTGATGGAAACAAAAGTATTTTCAAAGACTTTTCGAAAACCCCGTCGGGTGCCACTAATGCCCGAGGGAGATGATGTTGAGCTAGGTAACCACTTGATAAAGAAGTGGTGTACCGGAGCAAGTGAGTGCGTGTGTTTTCGAAAACGGCTTAGATTTAAGATTTGTCGACTGTCCCGACCTTACATGCACAACCACGATACCCCTTATGGGACGGGGCCTTGTTGATTACTTTGGTCGATGCTAGTAGAGAGCCCGCATTACTAGTGGCGGGAGTGACGTGGTCACTCTCGATACGGGGTCGTGCCTGGTAGGGCGACCATGCGTTGTCTTCACAGGCACCGGGCACACCGTTGGTCCCTTCATGAATGGTTTGATCTGGAGTGAGGCTTGTATGATGTACATCATGAGTGCTGTGTACCAATCGAGTGGACTTTTTGTTTAGTGTCATCAAGGGAAAGGCATTGTTCGGGTGCTTACCTCGGGTATGTAATATACCGCGGGTTATGGATGACACGGAAGTTCCCCAAGTCTTGTTGGTAAAGTGTGCAACCTCTACAGAGTGTAAAACTATACGAATAGCCGTGTCCACGGTCAAGGACAGTTGGGTGGTGCTGCTTAAACTATGTCCTGGGTTTTCATAAACTTGGTGTGAGTGTGTGGTTAACAAAGATGGAATACTCGAGACAAGTCGGATGACTTGACATGATGATTGAACATGAATGTCCATACCTTGATTATATTGATATCGGTAACATGTTTGTGCGGATACGTGTATCCTCATGATGCATGCTACTACTAGTTATCTTGATCATGTCATTGCACTCAAAATTAGCTTTCCGCAAAACTCACCTACTTAGTGCTAAATCATGCATTGTTATTGCCTTGTTCCAAACAAGCGTTGCTTGCGAGTACATTCAAAGTACTCATTGGCTTGCTACTGGTTATTTTATTGGCCAGGCATGAAAGAACAGGATACGATGAAGAATACCTTGGTGACGAACATGCGAGATAGGACGCTTCCCAGTTAGAATGCCTGTAGGGTTAAGGCAGATGGCATGGGTTCACGCCGCTATCGTTGAAGATTTCCGCTGCGAGTATATGAAGCCTTGGCCATAAAGGCCATACTTGAATAAAACGGTACATAATGGATGTAAGACTCTTGTAATTCAGCTTCTGTGTGTTCAGTGAGCATTGATCTCTGGGCTCACTATACACGTGCATTCGGTGATCACGACTTATGAGTCGGGGTTCCCACAGAGATGGTATCAGAGCCATCCTGACTGTAGGAAGCCCTTAGTTAGCATGGACGTTAGTTAGGACAAAACTATTTCTCGAGACCCTTCAAAATCACTTCCAAAACCTCTATATTTCTCACCTCTCCTAAATTTTCAAAAGAAGCGAAGGTTTTTTCCTCAGCACTTCCACCCTCATTCTCTCGACTCCCCTAGTCTGCTTTTTCAAAACTTTGCAAACGTCGATAGTACCCTTATGCCCCTGACCACTGGATTCCTTAAAATTCTCATGGGTAAGTTTGCCAGGTGGGCTCTTTTCCATTTCCTTTTTATTTATATTATGTTTTTCTATTTTCTGTAGTTTGTCTTGATTTAGTTTAGGCACAGAATCATTTTGTAAAAATCTGAAACTTTTTCTGGGCACTAAATAGATTATTCCAAAGGCCCTGGCCAAGTTTCAAATTTATTGGAGCTATAAACTTATTTATAGAATTTTATAACTCCAATTCAAAAACTTATTGGTTTAATTCAATAAAAAAAAGTGACATGGAAAAATATGAATCACCTTTGGTTGATGTTACCACATTTTTCCAGAAGTGACGAACATTTTTGGAGGCCACTTTGAGTTTATTGAAAATCTTTTTTGGGTGAACCTATTTGAATTCAAATAGTGCTAGGGTTTGTCATCCCCATTTCTTGTTTAAAGCAAATTTAAACATGATGCAAACACAAATATAAATCCTATTGCATACTAAAACTAGGGATATGACAGCCACAACCCCCACCACTCGAGTGAGATGAGTGACACTCCACCATATGTGAGTATGAGTGCAACTACTTAGAGGGAGTGAGTGAGCCACCATCACATAGAGCGAGTGAGGTAGTTGATAGGGCATGTGAGGCCATTTTGATTTCTAACAACTTAACCTCTACCTCTATTGTGTCTTCTCCTTTGGTGCTAGGTCCAATATACGATGACGCCCCGATCCTTGACGACTTCGTCCTCCGTTTGGACAAGACGATGGCCATGGTGGAATATGACGCACCCCCCAATGTTCCATCATGATGACGGTGACCACAAGTTGGTGCTTCCAACCTCACCTACATCTCATGAGCGGAGCTCTAAAGGTAACATAAGTGATGGTTCTTCGCTTGTCCCACTAGTGGACTATCTTGACATTGATTGCTTGCATGATGATGATCCACCTATTGCCATGATTCATGATTATGCGACTTTCTCATGTGATGACTTACCCATTTATGATGAGTTTAATGATTCTCATGTGGAGTCTATTAGTTATGATGCCATGTTGCATAGGATACCTTGTGAATGTTCTATTGGTCACATCATGTTTGACAATCCGCTTGACTTGTCATATGCTATGCATGAGATCACCCATATTGCATCTTCGTAATATGATCGTAGTAACTATGCGTATGCCATTAAAATAAACCCAATTTGCACATATGGCATAGATGACAAACCCATGGTTATTGGCATTTGCTTTTCTTGTGATGATATTGCCATGATCCATTTGCATCATTTGCGCAATTGATCACATATGGCATGCCATGACCACCTAGCTACGGATATGCATTGGTTTGGATGTTATCCATATTTTGTCGGTGTTCTGGGAACGGGGGTACCCAGACCTGCCTGCCTGCGGCCCAGGGCAAGGCCCACCTCACAAGCCAAGCATGGCCTGGCGCAGCCCCACTCAAGACAAGGCCCTAGAGAGGACCCGAGCTCACGTGGGAAGCAGCACCAAGGCCAACAGGGAGCGGGCCTCCTCAGGCCCCCTCCGGAGCGACGGAGATCTCTATGCAGAATCCGGCCTCAGGAGTCAAGGATGACACAAGGAAGACAGGCGGGCGCCAGCGCGCCAGGCGGTGCAGTTTCCCCTTTGGTGCAGAGGGAGCAAGGACGTACGCGGGTTCCCAAGGCGCCCGCCCCCAAAGGTTTCCATTCCGGTGCAACAAGACCACGACCACGAACCCAGCAGGACGGATGTCATCGCCGAGCCCACCTCTGCATCATCGACAGCTACTTTGCAGGCGAAAACCACCTTTGGACAAGGCGGGGATGTACTCCTGTCCCCCTTCGAATTTGGCCGTTGTGGGATCCCTTCCCGCCATTGCGATAAGGGAAGAGGACCCGGGCCGCAGCTATATATAGAGGCTAGGTCGCACCGTAGAGAAGGGGGGGGAGACAAACAATGAAGGAAGGACAACAGACAAGGCAGATAGCCAAGAACACCACTCGAGCGCCCTCACGAGGCTCCTCACCACTGTACTAGTTCATCCACCACACCTCCTCGTGAGGCAATCCACCAAAGCAGGAGTAGGGTATTATGCTTCGCAGCGGCCCGAACCTGGGTAAATCACCGTGTGCATCTTCTTCCTCGTCATCGTGCGAGTTCATCATCCTAACTATCGAGTAGCGAGTTAGGCAGGGCGAGGCTGCAGGGGATCTTCGCACACGCCCCTGTGTTTGAACCTTGAGGGTTTTGCGGAGCCCGAAATCCGACATTTGGCGCGCCAGGTAGGGGGCGTGTCGAAATCTTCCTCAAGCCTCGCTCATCCCACGCCTCACCGCTCCGATGGACAGCGCCCAACAAGCTTCCTCCGTCCACGGCGGATCTGTCTTCACCAATCCTGCCGCTGCTAACCGAGACCCACGCCCCAGCGGCACGACGCTGGGTAGTCAGTATCAAGCCGCTAGTGTCGTCTCCACCGTCGTCTCTTATCGCGCCGACCAAACACACGGCGGACGGGCGGCGCCCTCGGCACCGGCGTCGCGTCGCACCTACGTGGGAGACCTCGACGCGCATGATGCGCTGCTGATGGCAAGCGAGATGCTCGGCCACCGCCCGACGCACGGGGGCTTCGACGCATGGGCCGACCACATCGCAGAGCTGGTCAACGTCGCGCGGAGGGCCATGGATCCTCACTCTTCTTCAAGGCCGCAGGCGTCAGGCGTCGGGGGCTCGTTCGCAGCGCCTGCCGCCCAGCTCGCCGGCGGCGTCCCCCCTCAAACCCTGGGCGAGCCCGAGCGGGGCCCGCCGCACGCCGTGCTCCTTCTCCTCCGAATTCCGGTAACCGGTTTCGGGGTGCGGCCCGGCCCCAACGATGGAGCGCACGGAGGAAACAACGGGTACCCCACGCGCGCACCGACACGCGCCCCCGTGACCCTGTGGACCGTCAACAGCCTAGGTTAACCAGGCAGGAGCGCACCATCCTACGAAGGGAGCAGGCAGCGCAGGCGTCCGGACAAGCAAGCAACCACGGCGAAGGCGCATCGGATCGCCAAGGAAGCAATCCACGCCAGGAAGCACGCGGCCCACCCAGTGGCGGTGGCAGAGGTTAGCAACTTTGAGCTGAGGCTCATCGCAGGAGGGTCTGCGGGCTGCGCGCATAGGGCGGCGCCCCGTCGCCGCCCGGAGGGGCCATCCTCGGCGCCCCGCCGGGCGGCTCAGGAGGAGAACCGGGCCCTTATGTAGAGCCCTATGTACCAAGCTACGTCGTACCTCTGGACGGTGGGATGGATCAGGCGCCTGTCGTAGGCGTCAACGCCCCCAAGAGTAGGGGGTACCCTAGGCGTCCAACCCTAGCCGGGCCTGGGGGCTCCTACCGACGGAGCACCTAGCCTGGACAACGTGAGCGGGGAACAAGGGAGGACGCCCCCGTGCCCGTGAGGCACGGCGCAAGCCGTCGCCCTCGCGAGAAAGCAACACCGAGCCAAGCCCCGAGGCCTCAGAAGTAACGGCCTGAGGGGGAGCAGCAAGACACAAGTAGCGCGGGCCACCCGTGGCAACTGGAGCATCGGCGCAGCCTCGGGAGGCCGGGCCTCACGAGGCCCTCCGGACACTGTCAGGCCAGCGCCCTGACACTTCATGAGGCGGCTTCATCGACAAAACTCCTTTGTGTCCGTGTCGGATGCATTGTGCTCATGCTTGGGCCACGGGAGCGCAATCCTGCGGCTACACGGGGAACAATGCATTCGGGTTTGGGTCATAGAGGCGCACAACCGAGCAGAAATGCACGGGATGGCTCTTGACGGAGTTGGGAGCAACCGGGCCATGCGCCTGGGGGCTTGCCCAGCTATCTACGCCGTGACACTCTCACGTAATAGTGAGTGGGCTGTATACGCCCGGAGCCCCCCGAGGACGCTGAGGGGTTCCATCCCACGCCCAAGTGGAAGCCCCATGCTCCGCACTGGCGGACAACACTGCCCACCAATGGCTATGCCCACGCACCGTGGATGCCCTACGCTCCGCGCTGGGGGAAGACGAAGACGAAGACTAGCCTAGGTGCCGGACGCGGCAGTTGCTTGCTTCTTTTTGGTGTTCGAATTGCCACTTTTGGAATGAAGTTTCAGAATTCCGGAACTCTATTTTTAAAAGAAAAAGGGGCGGGGATTTTTCTCTCATCGTTCTCTCGTTTTTCCGGTCTTGGAGTCTCTTTCTCTGAATTGGTGTGTCGCAAGGGCCCGTGTGCTCCGGCCCTCCCCCGGGTACCTCGGAGCTAGATAGCAAGGCCCTGTCGCCTCAGGGACTTGCATCTTTTGGCGGTCGACCCCCACTCGGGGGCTGCGACCACAGCGCGGCACCACAGTATGGAGCCTCGGGAGGAACCAATGCCCCCTGAGGCATTAGCTGGCAGGACAGAATGGGGGTCTCTCAAGCGTCAAGGGGGGCTCCTGAGCAGCGCGCCTCAGGAGCCTTACCGGTCATATAGCCACTCGCCCCTTGATGTCGTCCTGGCGATCCGGTCAGCGTCAAGGGTGTCGGGGCCTCACCTCGTAGTCGCGTCCTGGTGATCCGGACGCCCCTACGGTGGTCGAGGAATGTGCGGGACTGGGACCTGCCGACGTAGAGCTGCTTGAGCGTCAAAGGGGGCTCCTGAGCAGCGCGCCTCAGGAGCCTTACCGGTCATATAGCCCCTTGCCCCCTTGACGTCGTCCTAGCGATCCGGTCGGTGTCAAGGGTGTCGAGGTCTCACCCCGTAGTTGCGTCCTGGTGATCCGGACGTCCCTTACGGTGGTCGAGAAATGTGCGGGACTGGGGCCTGCAGACACAGAGTGCCGAAAGGGCCCCCAAACCGTCCCACAAGCAAGGAGGAAGCATCCCAGGAGGAACCGCGGACTATCTGGACAACCCGGCCGCGCCTCGCGACGCACGAGATCATCACCGCCCTACAAGCTAAGTACACTACCGAACCAAGCAAGAGCCTCCTGCTCTAATGATGACCCGAGGGCGGGATCAGGGTTGAGGGCACTAATGTGAGGATGCAGGTACTGCGGGCCACCACGCGCGGCCATCGAGACCCGTGAGGCCTGAGGCGCCAGGAAAAACGGCACGAGGGGAGGGACCCTGCCACGCCGAGCAGCAAGGCCACGAACCCGGGGAGCGGCAGCCACAAGCAGCCCCTCAGGAGAGGACACCTCGTGAGGGCCCTGCCGGCCATCGTCGCCAAGCCCCGCGCAAAGAAACTAAGTCACGTCACGGCAAGCAGCCGACCGGCGGCTTAAGAAAAGGAAGGACGGAGACGAAGGTAATGCGCAAAAGGCTAACACCCTCCGGGGCCGAGTTCTTCTTAAAGATTACAGGAACCGTGAAAGGAAAACAGGGGATGCCTAGAGGGAGGAGTCCGTGTCGCCGCCCGCGCCGCCGGCCGCTTCGGCGCCGGAATCATCCTCCCCGCTGGAGGCGGGCACCAGGATGAACCGCTCCACCAGGGACTCCACGTGCGGGCGCACCTCGTCCCGGAGGGTCTACTGGAGCTCGTCAGGCACCCACTCCCCGATGCGCTGGAGGTCGAGCTCCGGGGAGTGACGGCACAAGTTGGAGAAGACGCGCGTCAGGGCGAGGTCCAGGAGGTCGCGCGCGTCGGCCTCGCATTCCGCGTTCACGCGAGAGACGCCGGTCTCCATCGGCTCCACCACCCTCCGGAAGAAGTCAAGATAGCCCCCGTCGCCGTGTGCGCACGGCAGCGCGGGGGCTTCCCCGACGAACCGGCTCACCGCGCCGGCCGCGCGGCGGGCGATGTCAAGATACTGCTTGGCGCGCAGGGACTCCAGCATCTTCGCATGCGCCGCCTCGTCCTGGCCAGCCTGCATGGCGTCGGCTGCCACCTTAACCTGGGCCTGGAGGGACGCTAGCTCCGCCCTGGCCTCCGCTTCGCCCCTGAGGGCAGCTTGGAAGGCGGCCTCGGCGGTCGCCAGCTGGGCCCGCAGCGCGTCCACTTCCTCCCGGACTTTGCCGAGCCTGCGTTTCTTGGCCGCAGGCGCCCTGGAAGAAGGGGAGGATTAGGTCCAGTGCACTGGATGAGACAACTAAGAAATAAGGAGGTAGCGAAATACTCACTCATCGACCATGGCCCAGCGCCGGCGAACTTGCGCCGGCCCCGAATGCCCCCTGCTGCCTCCGGAAGGGGACGAAGCAGCACTTCCTCCAGACGCCATGGGAGAGGGGAAGCAAGGAGGAGGAGAGGATTTTTCTGTGGAGTGATGGGAGCGAGAAGACACCCAGAGACTGCAATGCCCCCCAGGGGCGGGGCCGATTTATCGGCGTAACTGCAGCCGCGAAGCGTCGTGGGAGGGCAGGCGTCGTGCGCCTCTCGGGCGCCGCGGGGCGGTTCGGTCGACGCAGCCCCATCCGCATCGTATCGCCTGCCGATTGAAGGGTCACATCCGCGTGGCCCGAAGAGTGGAAACCCGAGGGAGCAGCAGCATTCAAGGAAGGGCAATGATGGCCAGTGCTGCACACGGGTGTCGCATCAGTTTGACTTGGGACGGTTCCTGGGACCCTCGAGGAGCGGGGGCATCGCCGCCCAGGCGCTCGACGCACGTCGAGCCTGGTCCACATGCGTTTGGGGCCAGCGGCGCTTCGGGCCACCCTCAAAGGCTTCGCCATGAAGCCAACCCGGGGGCTACTGTCGGCGTTCTGGGAATGGGGGTACCAGGAGCCTACCTCACAAGCCAAGCATGGCCTGGCGCAGCCCCACTCAAGACAAGTCCCTCGCGAGGACCCGAGCTCGTGAGGGAAGCAGCACCAAGGCCAACAGGGAGCGGGCCTCCTCAGGCCCCCTCCGGAGCGGCGGAGATCTCTATGTAGAACCCGGCCTCAGGAGGCAAGGATGACGCAAGGAAGGACAGGCGGGCGCCAGTGCGCCAGGCGGTGTAGTTTCCCCTTTGGTGCAAAGGGAGCAAGGACGTACGCGGGTTCCCAAGGCGCCCCCCAAAGGTTTCCATTCCGGTGCAACAAGACCACGACCACGAACCCAGCAGGACGGATGTCATCGCCGAACCCACCTCTCCATCATCGACAGCTACTTTGCAGGCGAAGACCAACTTTGGACAGGGCGGGGATGTACTCTTGTCCCCCTTCGAATTTGGCCGTTGTGGGATCCCTTCCCGCCATTGCGATAACGGAAGAGGACCCGGGCCGCTGCTATATATAGAGACTAGGTCGCACCGTAGAGAAGGGGGGGAAAAGACGAACAACGAAGGAAGGACAACAGACAAGGCAGAGAGCCAAGAACACCACTCGAGCGCCCTCACGAGGCTCCTCACCACTGTACTAGTTCATCCACCACACCTCCTCGTGAGGCAATCAGCCAAAGCAGGAGTAGGGTATTACGCTTCGCAGCTGTCGGATTTCGGGCTCCGCAAAACCCTCAAGGTTCGAACACAGGGGCGTGTGCGAAGATCCCCTGCAGCTTCGCCCTACTTAGCTCGCAACACGATGGTTACTACGGTGAACTCGCACGATGACGAGGAAGAAGATGAACATGGTGGTTTACCCAGGTTAGGGCCGCTACGAAGCGTAATACCCTACTCCTGCTTTGGTGGATTGCCTCTCGGGGAGGTGTGGTGGATGAACTAGTACAGTGGTCTCGAGCCACGCGAGGCCGCTTGAGTGGTGTTCTTGGCTCTCAGCCTTGTCTTAGGTTGGTGTGTCGTCGTCCCCCTTTCTACGGTGCAGCCTAGCCTCTATATATAGCAGTGGCCCGGGTCCTCTTCCCTTATCGCAATGGCGGGAAGGGATCCCACAACGGCCAAATTCGAAGGGGGACAGGAGTACATCTCCACCCTGCCCAAAGGTGGTCTTCGCCTGCAAAGTAGCCGTTGATGATGCAGAGGTGGGCTCGGCGATGACATCCCCCCTGCGGGGCTCGTTGTCGTGGTCTTGTTGCACCGGAGTGGAAACCTTTGGGAGGCGCTTTGGGAACCCGCGTACGTCCCTGCTCCCTTTGCACCAAAGGGGAAACTGCACCGCCTGGCGCGCTGGCGCCCGCCTGTCCTTCCTTGCGTCATCTTTGGCTCCTGAAGCTGGGTTCTGCATAGAGATCTCCGCCGCTCCGGAGCGGGCCTGAAGAGGCCCACCCCCTGCTGATCCTGGTGCCGTTCTTCCTCACGAGCCTGGGGTCCTCGCGAGGGCCTTATCTTGAGCGGAGCTGCGCCAGGCCGTGCCTGGCTGACGAGGTGGGCCATGCCCTGGGCCGCAGGCAGGCAGGTCTGGGTACCCCCGTTCCCAGAACGCCAACATTAGCCCCCGGGCCCAAGGCGTGCTCGAGCTGGCTTCCGGGCGAAGCCTTGAGGACGGCCCGAAGCGCCGCGGGCCCCAACACCTGCGGGCCAGGCTTTACTCGCGTTGAGCGCCTGGGCGGCGACGCCTCCGCTCCCCGAGGACATCTAGGACCGCCCCAAGTCAAACTGATGCGATGCCCTTGTGCGGCGCCGGCCATCATTGCCCTTCTTTGAATGCTGTTGTTCCCTCGGCCTTCTCTCCTTAGGCCGTGCGGATGTGACCCTTCAGAAGCTACACGCCTCCCGGGATGCGAGGAGGCGTCGGTTGGCCCTTGGTTGTACATAAGCAGGCGAGGGTGAGAAAGCCATCAGCACATCTTCGTCCTCTTCGCCTCCCAAACTCCAAGCCACCGCTCTCCCAGTCATGGCTTCAGTGAGGAAGTTCTCCGCTGTCGAGAAAGGGAAGGCCTCCGAGGAGAGCCCTGCCTCACCGTCGCCCAGGAGGGGCCGCGGACGTCCCCGCAAGCATGTCACGACGCCGGCGGTGGTTCCCCGCGGGCGCGGTCGTGCTCCAACGCAGCCCGGGGTTACCATCGGCGGCCGCGGCGGGGCTCCGTCCATCGCGGGCGGCCGCAGTAGTCGAGGAGGTGGCGCCTGCGGTGGGAGGGCGGCGGTGGCAACCCGACTGCCATGCCCACGGCTCCATTCGGCCGACACAGCCCAGGAGTTCGGGGTGTGGGCGGAGAAGCCGGAGGCCGCTTGGTTTCAGCTCCCGCGCTTCTTTGCTGGGGCGCTGCCGGCCGGGGGGCCTGCTGGCTTATGGCTGCAGGCCAACGGCTGCTGCAGCGCGGCATCGTGGGTGGAGGTCGAGGTCACCCCCCGGGGTTATGTGTACCTAAACCGAGGGTGGCAGACGTTTGCCCGCGCCCGTGGCCTGAAGGGGAGGCGCACACTTCACTTCAAATACGACGGGGTGGCGACGCTCTTCGTCAAGGTCTTCGGGGGAGGGGGCGAGCCCCTGGTGTCGGTGTCAAATCCGGCATATCTCGTAGTAGGGGTCCTAAGCTAGGCGTCTTGGAGCGATGGTAACAAAGGGACGAAGGAGACGATGTTTACCCAGGTTCGGGCCCTCCTATGGAGGTAAAACCCTACGTCCTGCTTGATTATATTCATATGGGGATAGTACATAGTACAGGTATCTACCACGAGATTATGAGATGTAATGTAATATATATTGATCTATTGACGAGCCTGGCCTCGGTTTATATATGCACCGTAGGCCTAGGGTTGAGAGGAGTCCTTGTCTTGTGCGCCAAGTCTTGTGGAATCCTCCTTGTATTCGGCATCATGGGCTGTCCGGACTGGCCCATTAGTTACTGCCATGGGGGTCCTCGGCCCGACCCATAGGTCGGGACACGACGTGGTGAGTACCCGATAGTCCAGGACACCGTCAGTAGCCCGCTGAACCGGTCTTCAGGTTGGGGACGCTCCTCGGTTCTTCCGAACAGTTCTTTGTCTTCGGTCGTCAGCCTTAGAAACTGGTTCAACAAATCTTCCCGTCTTCGATCTTGAGGATCGGAGAGCTGAATCCAAAGAGTTCACACGTCGGGCATCCGAGGAGCCCCTTTAAGTTATCGGCCTTTATCAATGCCTTATTATTTTTTACGCCACACCTCGGGTTTAAAGTGTTTCCTGTGCGGCGGTGTCCTCTTGCGTCCGAGCTCCAACGCCGAACTGCATCCGAGGTGTCTTTTTACAGCCGAGCTCCAACGCCGAACTATGTCCGAGCTCCAAAGCCGGACTGTGTTCGAGATGTATTTTTAGCCGAGCTCCAACGCTGGACTATGTCCGAGCTCCAACGCTGGACTGTATCCGAGGTGTCATAGACTACCTCGGTCATGAAAAGTTTGGAGGAGTTTCAACCGAACATAATGCCGGAAAAGCCCTCTAGGGAGACAACCACTCGCGTCCGAACTTGATGCCGGACTGCGTCCGAGGTGTCTTTTTGTAGCCGAAGTCTAATGTTGTTCAGCATCCGAAGTGTCATAGATTACCGCGGTCTTGGAAAGATTGGAGGAGTTCAACCGAACATAATGTCGGAAACGTCCTCTGTGGAGCCAGCCATTCACATCCGAGCTTTTATGCCGGACTGCTTCTGAGGCATCTCCGATCTTGAGCTTTACGCCGGACTGCTTCCGAGCTCCAACGCCGGACTGCATCCGAGCTCCAATGAGGTATCATAAAGTAGCTTGGACCTTAAAAATTAAAGAATTTCATCCGAGCTTAATGTCGGAAATGCTCTCTATGGAGCCAGCCACTTGCGCCCGAGCTTTATGCCGGACTGCTTCCGAGGTGGTGCACCACCCCGACCGTGGGCTGATTATTTGTGAATATTTTCGATTGGTGCAATTTATTCTCTGCCGAGATATATAGCCTGTAGCCCTCAAGGTGTGTGTCGGTCTAAAAGCCGAGATGCACCTGAAGGATGACATAAAACCGCTGATCCTAGTAGCCCCTGAGACTCAGGTCGATTCGCAAAATCGGCCTGAGGATCAAATCCTAGCTCGGCAGCATACTTCGGAACACAAAAGCGGTGTGCACAGACCTCGAGACTTAGGTTGGGTGCGGCCGACCAACCCAAGGATCATAATCTCCTCGGAAACTGTATTGCACTGAAATTTTCTGCATTGAATTGTCAATGCAGTAGCCCCCGAGACTTGGGTTGGTCGATATGGCCGACCCTAGGATCGTATTTCCTCGGGAACTAGTTCAACCGTCATGTACGTTTTGACAACGCCAAGGTGGAGTTCGGCATGAAAGATGCCGAACCATAGTTCGGAAAAGAGTTTCCGGGCAAGACCATCACGCCAAACACCTCAACCAAGAGGATGTCCCGCTTCCTGAAAGGAAAACATAAAACCGCTGATCCCAGTAGCCCCTGAGACTCAGGTCGATTCACAAATTCGGCCTGAGGATCAACTCCTAGCTCTGCTGCATACTTAGAAACGCGGTGTAATATATTAGAGGAAATAGTTATCGGCAAGCGGGCCCTTGAGAGAGGGTCTTGAGAAGTTGCCATAATATATTAGCGTGATGCCGGATAGGTCCAGATGGTACCTATTATTGTCCGAAGACACGTTTGCCCATAGCTCGGTCAAGCCGAACACTGAGCATTTTGAATTTTCTGCATTGAATAGGCAATGTAGTAGCCCCCGAGCCACTGGTCGGGTGGCAACACCAGATCAGGGGATCGATGTGCCCCTTTAATATTTGTAAATGATAAGCGCGAATAGTGTTCGGCATCAGCCGAGGTCAAACCAGTAACACTTCGGCCAATCTTATGAAAGGACCATCGTTTAACACGGGGTGACCTCTATCGATCTATAGTTTGACACAGTCATCGGATCGATGACCAGTTTATGCCCATTGTGACAGTCAGTTTTCGACTTTCTCCACTGAGGCGCTTTAACCATTCGAGCTGGAAGCACAATCGCAGTGGTTCTCCCTTTGCACACCTAGCCGAACAAAGCGGAACATAGGAGGCAAGCACAGGAGTAGGGCAACCCAACTATTGCCCAAAGACACAATTCGAAACGGATGCATATAAAGCAATATCCGAGAATGTTTTGCCGAGGACTATTCGGAGTACCTTGGCTTTTGGTGGGTTCAGCTCTAGTCGGAGCCCCCCATTGATATTGCCGATGCTTTAAAAGTGTACTGCGAGAGTTATGATCGGAAAAAATAAAAAACTTATGCAAAAAAGGTTTATGTTTAGATAAAATAAAATTGTGCCAATACGAAAGCGGTATAAAATTTAATATGTGCTTCGGTCGTGCTTTAACATGATACATCCGATCTCTAGACTTCAAGTGGGTCAGCCTTCGACTTCAACCTCCCTATCCCGGAGGCGGAGTGTTTCTCAGGCCAGTTTAGCGAACTAAACGCGAGCGGCTTTAGAGAGAAACCAGGCTACCCGGCTATTGATCATACACTTGAGTCGAGAAAGGAGTGATAGAAAAAGACTTTGCAACGACTGAGAAGAAAAACATCTATTATAAAACGGCTCATATTAATTTAAAAGCCCCCAAGTGACTTGGGTAAAAGAATTTTATGTATAATGATTGTATGTACCAAAGTACTTATATAATATCTATGTTCGCCCGAACTTTGAACGCGTCTTAACCGACCGTCGGCTTCTCCCTCTTCGGCCAAGGGCCGAAAAGTGTTATCTACTCCACCTACCGAGAATATCGGCGGTGTTTCGGATAACCAGGCAATCAGGCCATGAGGCTGTAACAGACAAAGCGCGCCCAGGGAACTTATGCTATATTACTTATGTAACGTAAAAAGCATCTTCAAAGAAAATAGTGACCCCAACGGTACCTTTCTTTGGTCGCTCATGATTACTATGAGACTTGTGCAATAGATTTGTGTACGCGTGAGTTCCGTCGTGTGCCGACCATAATCGAAAACAGTAAGAGCGCTAGCTTTCGGCTTCACTCGTCTGAGGTACGAGTTCGGATGACCCGATCGTAACAATCGCAGAGGTGCTCCCTTTACTCCCTAGCCGAACAATCGGGAACGTAGGGGTAAGCACAGGAGCCAGGCAACCCAGCTTTGCGGAACACTTTAGTCAACATGATGCATATTTTGGCATAATACACGAGCCAGGAAAGAAGCCGTACAATAATAATCGCATGCAAAGAGAAAATGTTTCATAAAGGAAGCCCCCAAGTAAACGGGGTATTTGAATTTGTTTGTAACAAACAAAGTTTTGACAAAGAAAGTTTTTCACAAACAACTTTTTGTCAAAAAAGTATAATGCTTGGTCGAACCGAACAAAAAGTAAAATTCTAAAGAGAGCTGAGCACGAAAACGACTTAGCTGGTTAATGTGCTAGGTGCGGTCCGGGGTTGTGGCGGGACAAAGACGTAGTCCTCGGCCTAGCCGAGGTCCCAGCCCCCAAGTCCGAGGTAACTGAGCGAAGAGCTCGGGTCGAGAAGTGGCAACGCAGCACGGTTGCCGCGGCGAGGCAAAGCCCCTGGTCCAGCCGAGGAGACAGAGTAGTTCGGCAGCGTGACGATGAAGCCCCCAGTTATCATGGGAAAAGGAAGTGTTGTTAACAAACAAACTTTTTCATTTAACATAAATATAATGCTCGGTAGAACCGAACAAAAATTTAGAAATTTGAGCATTAAAGCGACTTAGCTGGTTAATGTGCTCGGCGTTGACGACGCAGGCCGAGCTTATAGCGGGTCAAGGTCCCAGCCCCCCAGCCGGTCCCGAGGTGACCGAACGATGAGTTCGGCATTCCGAAGTAGTGTCATGGCTCGGCCGATGTGGCAAGGCGAAGTCCCCGGTCCAGCCGAGGTGGCGGAGTAGATCGGCAAAGTGACGCCGAACTGACCGCGCGACGCAGCCGAAGTCGATTACCTGCACACATAAAGTAGTGCGGGCAAGAGATAATAATAACTAATAAAGGTAATAATATATAAAAAAAATTCTTTTACTTAGTTAATTTAAGTGAAGCAAATAAGTGAAGGAATATGGCCTGGGCGCCGAGGTGCCTGAACGAAGAGTTCGGCTTGTCGAAGTGGCGATGCTGCACGGTTGATGTGGCGAGATGAAGTCCTCGGTCTAGTTAACATGGCAAAGCTGTGATCGACGGACGCCGAGGTCTCATGCAGGTCGGCTGGTGACGCCGAAGTCTCATGCCAGCCGAGGTGTTGAAGCAGGTCGGCTGGTGATGCCGAAGTATTAGGCCAGCCGAGGTGTTGAAGCAGGTCGGCTGGTGACGCCGAAGTATTAGGCCAGCCGAGGTGTTGATGCAGGTCGGCTGGTGACGCCGAAGTATTAGGCCAGCCGAGGTGTTGAAGCAGGTCGGCTGGTGATGCCGAAGTATTAGGCCAGCCGAGGTGTTGAAGCAGGTCGGCTGGTGGCGCCGAATTCTCCGGAGCGGGTTGATGAGGAGATGACGAAGCCCCCGGTCCAGCCGAGGTGACGGGGCAGATCGGTAAGGTGACGCTAGGGCCCCATACCAGCCGACGTGCAAAGCAGGTCGGCGTGGTGGATGTCAGCTTGAAAAAGTAACGGCGCGGCGATGCCGACGCAGGTCGGAATTTGTGACGAGGTCAATGCTGGCTTGATGAAGCAACGGAGCGCCCGACCCGTACAACCCGCAGATGACGAGTTTCGCGTGATGATTATTCGGCCCTCGCGATGCCGAACTCTTTGTTCGGCTAGCCGAACTATTAGTCGGCTCACTGAGGTGATGATCCGATGAGGTTGACCTCAGCTCGGCGAAGTGACGAGCTGTCTAACGCAGGTCGGCAGCCGTAGAGTAATGTTGTCGGTCTGGTTTGACACCATCGCGACGGCGAAGATTACCTTGAAAAAGGCTTTAAGATCTGTGGGCGCGTGTTCGACAACAACACACAGTACCCTGGGAGAAAAAGTCCTTAAAAAAGATGTCCAATATCCCGTTCGTGAAAAAAGGTGAATTCGGGTCGGATTCGTTCTCGCGCAGAAAACAGATTCGAAAATTGGTGCACTCATCGGACGTTTCCCGGAGTTTGAACGGTCGGATCGAGCTGAAATTTTAAGGGGTGATCGGTATGGAAATTGCGCTGTCGATGAACGGTGGGATCTTCCAAACAATGTCCGAGCTGGAAGCTGGAAACCTCGCCCAAAACTCGTCCCGATTCACGTCCAGATTTGACAGGGCTCCGGTATTTCGTAGATCGCCGAAGATTCCTCCATCGGAATACGACGAAATTTTACAGGGTCATTATAGACACAATTCCGCACAGTTCCACAAAGGCAATCGTCAAGGCGACGCTCGAGGAAGCGGGGACGACGAACACGAGTCGCTGTCCAGAAAAACTGCACGGTTGCTCGAGGATGATGTCAACATCGAGCCCCCGAGCTCCATGGATGATTTCTCGTGATCTTGATAGAGATTGGAGATGATGACGATGAAAGTATCCGTCCGGTCTTGACGATCTGGCATGGAGCGCAGTCCTCGGTCCAGCCGAGGTGATCAGTCGAGCCGGCGACGAAGACGTCGACATCGACAACAAAGCTCGGTTCCAACGCGTAGATCGCGCCGGAGACGATCCGAATTCCCATCGCACCGCGGCGACTGCCAGCAGGCTCTCAATGAAAGCACCAATGTCGGTGTCAAATCCGGCATATCTCGTAGTAGGGGTCCTAAGCTAGGCGTCTTGGAGCGAAGGTAACAAAGGGACGAAGGAAACGATGTTTACCCAGGTTCGGGCCCTCCTATGGAGGTAAAACCCTACGTCCCGCTTGATTATATTCATATGGGAATAGTACATAGTACAGGTATCTACCACGAGATTATGAGATGTAATGTAATATATATTGATCTATTGACTAGCCTGGCCTCGGTTTATATATGCACCGTAGGCCTAGGGTTGAGAGGAGTCCTTGTCTTGTGCCCCAAGTCTTGTGGAATCCTCCTTGTATTCGGCATCATGGGCTGTCCGGACTGGCCCATTAGTAAACCGCCATGGGGGTCCTCGGCCCGACCCATAGGTCGGGAGACGACGTGGTGAGTACCCCCTAGTCCAGGACACCGTCACCTGGGATGCTGCCAGGAAGATGTCGGCCGCGCCGATCTTGGAGATGAGCTTGCCCTTCGTGACGGGCGCCGCGTCTCCAGCAGCAGTGACACCCACTCTGAGGGGAGCCCGAGCGACAGTAGCGACAGCAGCTATGACACGCCACCGCGCCGGCGCGCCCGGACCTCGGGGGGTAGCTAGCCGCCACGGCGTCGCTCCTCCGCTCCAGAAGCGTCCGTGCCGGCGCGCCTTCACAGGCCCGTGAAGGAAGAGGAGGACACCGACTGAGCGCTGGGGCTTCCGAAGCGTCAACCCCTGTGGGGGCTTTCTCACTTTCTTTCTCCTCCTCTTTTCCTGCTCCTGCAATCAAAGAACCAAGGGAGGCCCTGCGGGCGTGTAATGAATTTGGGCGCTTGCCTCTTTTTATCAGTGCTTCTGTCATGTGTCCTGGCCTTTGCGTTTTTGTTAGTTGAGACCGCCTTCCGGTTGTGATTAGGGTACTTAGCTTGACATGCTCGCGGTAGGCTCCAGGGTCGGGGAGGCGTGGCTATGGCGCTTGGGAAGTCCGGGCGTCCTGTGGACCTCTTCTTCCTACGGATGAGACAGGTTGGGAGCCCTTTCGGCACTCTGTGTCTGCGGGCCCCAGTCCCGCACAGTTCCCTACCACCGTAGTGTACGACCGGATCACCAAGGACGCCACTCCGAGGCGAGGCCTCGACACCCTCGATGCCGACCGGATCACCAAGGACGACATCAAGGGGCGAGTGGCTATATGACCGGTAAGGCTCCTGAGGCGTGTTGCTCAAGAGCCCCCCTTGACGCTCAAGCAGCTCTACATCGGCAGGTCCCAGTCCCGCACATTTCCCTACCACCATAGTGTATGACCGGATTACGAAGGACGCAACTACGAGGTGAGGCCTCGACACCCTCGATGCCGACCGGATCACCAAGGACGTCATCGAGGGGTGAGTTGCTATATGACCGGTAAGGCTCCTGAGGCATGCTGCTCAGGAGCCCCCTTTGACGTTCAAGCGGCTCCCCCAAGAATATTTTTGTTTCCTGCCGCGGGAGGGGTGGGCCTCCCGAGGTTCCGAGACGACGCGTCGGGCCGTGAGTGGAGCCCCCGAGCGAGTATGAAGCGCCACACGCCTGCTAACTCATCCGGGAGTACCACGCGAGGATCTGGGCGCCAAGGCCTTAGCGAGGCGCGAGCACCGTGCCCCCCAGCCCCCGCTCGCGGGATGCGAGGGGGAGGGGAGCAGGCGAGTGCTCGACCTGAAGAGAGAAAACCCAAGATAGGAAATGGCGATGAAAACAAATCCCTAACCCGTTTCTTTGAAACATGATTTGGAAAAACCCCGAGTTTTCTTCCAGTAAAGTTGGCAAATCCAAACATGAGAATTGCAAATAACAGCCGCGTCCGGCACCTAGACTAGTCTTCATCTTCGTCTTCCCCCAGCGCTGAGCGTAGGGCATCCACGTTGCATGGGCATAGCCATTGGAGGGCAGTGTTGTCTGCCAGCGCGGAGCTGTGGCTTCCACGTTGCGTGGGAAGGAACCCCTCCGCGTCCTCGGGGGGCTCCGGGCGTATACAGCCCACTCATTATTACGTGAGAGTGTCACAGGTAGAACTTCCGGAGGTGCTGGATGTTCCAGGCATTCTGGATGGGGACCCCGTCCCGAGTCTCCAGGCGCACGGCACCAGGCCTGGAGACATGAGCGACCTTGAACGGACCCTCCCACATGGGCGAGAGCTTGTGCAAGCCCTCCCTGGAGAGAACCCACCTCAGGACAAGGTCTCCGACTTCGAGGGTTCTGGAGCGGATATTACGGCAATGGTAGCGCCGTAGCGCTTGCTGGTACCTCGTAGCTCGGAGCGAGGCTCGGCAACGTGCCTCCTCCCCGAGCACGACGTCCGTTCCCCGCGCGGCGTCCTGACGCTCCTCGTCGAATGCCAAGACCCGCGGGGACCGTTGCTTGACCTCATGGGGGAGGACGGCTTTGGCTCTGTAGACGAGGAAGAACGGGGTCTCGCCGGTGGGCTTTGTCATGGTGGTGCGGATCGACCACAACACGGACTGGAGCTCATCGACCAAACCCCTGCCGCAAGCTTCTAGCTTCTTCTTGAAGCTCCATGCCTTGAGGCCTCGCAGGACCTCCGCGTTGGCGCGCTCGGCCTGGCCGTTGCTCCGTGGGTGGGCTACCGAGGCATAACATATCTGCGTTCCATGGTTAGCGCAATAGGTCTTGAAGAGGTTACTTGTGAACTGCGAACCGTTGTCGGTGATGATGCGGTTGGGGACGCCAAATCGGCTTACGAGGCCCTTGACGAACTTGACGGCCGATCCAGCCGGGATGGTGCGCACGGGCTCCACCTCCGCCCACTTGGTGAACTTGTCGATGGCGACGTAGAGGTAGCGGTACCCGCCTGCTGCTCGTGGGAAGGGCCCCAGTATGTCCAGCCCCCAGACCGCAAAGGGCCAGGAGAGCGGGATGGTCTGGAGGCCCTGGGCGGCCTGGTGAATTTGTTTGGCATGGAACTGGCAGGCCTCGCAAGACGGGACCAGCTCGATGGCGTCGTTAAGCGCTGAGGGCCAGTAGAAGCCTGATCGGAACGCCTTCCCTGCAAGGGTGCGCGACGAGGAGTGGTGCCCGCAGTCCCCTCCGTGGATGTCTGCGAGCAGCTCGCACCCCTGCTCCTTGGAGATGCATCGCAGCACGACGTCGTTCGGGCGCCTGCAGTACAAGTCGCCGTCCTGCAAGCAGTAGGCCATGGCCTGCCGTGCTACGCGCTCCGCGTCTTCCTCCTTTTCCGGTAGCGTGCCGTGAAGTAGGTACGCCTTGAACTCCTGCATCCAGTCGTCGGCCTGAGGCTCCAGTGCCAGGAGCAGTCGGGATCCTGAGGCCGGGCCATAGCCCGGAGCCCCCAGGGGCGGCGCTGGGGAGAGCTCCTCACTTCGTGGTGCCAAGTCCTCAGTGGGTGGCGCCGCGAAGGGTTTGAAGAGACGCTCCTCTTAGCCGCCCGGCTCCTGGGGCTCACGGCGTGACGCCCTCTTGGCGATGTCGTCGGCCTCCTTGTTCGCGCTGCGCGGGATGTGCTGCAATTCCAAGCCCTAAAAACGTTTTTCGATTTTGCGTACCTCTTCCAAGTACGCCTCCATATGCTCGTCCTTGGGTGTATACTCTTTGTTGGAGAAGTTGACGAGGAGCTGGGAGTCGCCCATGATGGTGAGGCACCGAACACCCAAGGTCGTTGCCGCCTTGAGGCTGGCGATGAGGCCCTCGTACTCCGCGATGTTGTTGGAGACCTTCTCTCCATGCTGGAAACAGAGCTGCACAGCATAACGGAGCTTGTCTCCTGCTGGGGAAGTGAGCACGACCCCAGCCCCCACTCCCCTGCACATGAAGGCTCCGTCAAAGTGCATGATCCAACCCTCAGGCGTCTCATCGCCAGGGGTGAGAGACTGGCTTCCGTCCAGCCCCCGGTCAGGGGCGTCCGTCCATTCCGCCACAAAGTCTGCTAGGGCTGCCCCTTTGATGACCCTGGTCATGCTGAACTCTATGTTGAAGGCCTGCAGCTCGATGTTCCATTCGGTGACTCTTCCCGCCGTGTTGGGGTTGCGCAGGACCTTCTCCAAGGGGTATGCAGAGACGACCTTGGTGGGATGCCCTTGGAAGTAGTGGCGCAGTTTCCTCGAAGCGACAAGAAGCGCTAGGAGGAGCTTCTGTTGCATGGGGTAGCGTGAGTGCGTGTCCCGTAGCACTGTACTGACGTAGTACACCGGGTGTTCGATGAGGGTGAGGTCTCCTGCAGTGTTCTGCCCCGTGGTGGGCCCAAGAGGCTTGGGCGCCTTGGGGGCCGTCGGAGCGGCCGGGACCTCATGAGGGTTGAACGCTTCAGGGGCCGCCAGAGCGACTGGGACCTCATGAGGATTGAACGCTTCAGGGGCCACCGGAGCGACTCGGACCTCATGAGGGTTGAAGGCTTCAGGGGCCGTCGGAGCGGCTGGGACCTCATGAGGGTTGAACGCTTCAGGGGCCATCGGGGCGGCTGGGGCCTCAGGAGCACT
Source organism: Elymus sibiricus (assembly GCA_039707655.1). Classification (NCBI taxonomy): domain Eukaryota; kingdom Viridiplantae; phylum Streptophyta; class Magnoliopsida; order Poales; family Poaceae; genus Elymus; species Elymus sibiricus. The sequence goes on along the minus strand of CM077675.1, from coordinate 152,462,593 downwards.
GGCTTGGGGAGAAACGGGCTCCTTGGGATCCTGCGAGTCCCCTTGTTCCATGCTTGGAGGCCCGCCGGCACCCGTCGATGTCGCACGTGTGTCGGCTCGCTCCTCCCTGACCGCCACCAACGCGGCACTGGCGGAGTGGGGGGTGGCAGCCAGGTATAGAAGCAGGGGCTCCCGGGGGCGAGGCGCCACCATCACCGGCGGGCTCGTGAGATACTGCTTGAGTTCCTCGAAGGCAGCGTCCGCCTCCGGGGTCCATTCAAAGGGGCCCTTCCTTTTCATGATCTTGAAGAACGAGAGGGCCCGCTCGCCAAGTTTGGAGATGAAGCGCCCCAACGAGGTCACGCAACCAGCCAATTTCTGCATTTCCTTGAGGGTCTGGGGCGCGCTCATCTTGCTTATGGCCTTGACCTTCTCCGGGTTCGCCTCGATTCCCTGGTGCGACACGAGGAACCCGAGCAGCTTGCCCGAGGGGACCCCGAAGACGCACTTCTCGGGGTTGAGCTTCAGGTTCACTTCCCCCAGGCTGGCGAATGTCTCTTCTAAGTCCTCGATCAGGGTCTTGGCCGCCCTAGACTTGACCATGATGTCGTCGACGTAAGCTTCTGCATTCCTCCCAAGCTGCGGCCCCAGGGCGATGTGCATCAACCTCTGGAAGGTCGCCTCGGCGTTCCGCAGCCCGAAGGGCATGCACGTGTAGCAAAACACCCCGCACGAGGTGAGGAAGGCCATTTTCTCGACGTCCTCCACCGCCATTTTGATCTGATGGTAGCCCGAGAAAGCGTCCAGGAAGCATAGGAGGTCGCACTCCGCGGTGGAGTTGTCGGCGTTCTGGGAACGGGGGTACCCAAACCTGCAAGCCTGCAGCCCAGGGCATGGCCCACCTCGTCAGCCAAACATGGCCTGGCGCGACTCCACACAAGGCAAGGCCCTCGCGAGGACCCCAGGCTCGCGAGGGAGAACAGCACCAAGACCAGCAGGGGGTAGGCCTCCTCAGGCCCCCTCCGGAGCGGCGGAGATCTTTATGCAGAACCCGGCCTCAGGAGTCAAAGATGACGCAAGGAAGGACAGGCGGGCGCCAGCGCGCCAGGCGGTGCAGTTTCCCCTTTGGTGCAAAGGGAGCAAGGACGTACGCGGGTTCCCAAAGCGCCTCCCAAAGGTTTCCATTCTGGTGCAACAAGACCACGACCACGAGCCCCGCAGGACGGAGGTCATCGCCGAGCCCACCTCTGTATCATCGACATCTACTTTGCAGGCGAAGACCACCTTTGGACAGGGCGTGGATGTACTCCTGTCCCCCTTCAAATTTGGCCATTGTGGGATCCCTTCCCACCATTGTGATAAGGGAAGAGGACCCGGACCACTGCTATATATAGAGGCTAGGCTGCACCGTAGAAAGGGGAACGAACACAAAACCACAAGACAAGGCAGAGAGCCAAGAACACCACTGGAGCGCCCTCGCGAGGCTCGAAACCACTGTACTAGTTCATCCACCGCACCTCCCCGAGAGGCAATCCACCAAAGCTGGAGTAGGGTATTACGCTTCGCAGCGGCCCGAACCTGGGTAAACCACCGTGTTCATCTTCTTCCTCGTCATCGTGCGAGTTCGCCGTAGTAACCATCGTGTAGCGAGCTGAGTAGGGCGAGGCCGCAGGGAAGCTTCGCACACGCCCCTGTGTTCGAACCTTGAGGGTTTTGCAGAGCCCGAAATCCGACATTTGGCGTGCCAGGTAGGGGGCGTGTCGGAGTCTTCTTCAAGCTTCGCTCTTCCTCCGCTCCACCGCTCCGATGGCCGGCACCCAACAAGCTTCCCCCGGCCGCGGCGGATCAGCTTCCATCGATCCCACCGCTGCCGTAGGAGACCCATGCCCAGCGGCATAGTGCTGGGCGGTCAGTATCAAGCCGCCAGTATCGCCTCCGCCGTCGCCGCCCCTCGCACCGCCCAAACTCACGGCGGGCGGGCGGCGCCCTCAGCACCGGCGTCGCGCCACACCTACGTGGGGGATCTCGACGCGCACGATGCGCTGCTGCTGGCTAGCGAGATGCTCCGCCACCGCCCGATGCACAGGGGCTTCGACGCATGGGCCGACTACGTCGCAGAGCTGGTCACCGTCGCGCGGAGGGCCGTGGCTCCTCACTCTTCTCCAAGCGCCGGGGGCTCACTCGTCGCGCCTGTCCCCCAGCACGCCGACGGCGTGCCCCCTCCAGCCCTGGGCGAGCCCGAGCGGGGCCCGCCGCACGCCGTGCTCCTTCTCCTTCGAATTCCGGTCACCGGTTTCGGGGCGCAGCCTGGCCATGACGACCGAGCGCGCGGAGGAAACAACGGGGTGCCCCACGCGCACACCAATACGCGCCTCCGTGACCCAGTAGACCTACAACAGCCTAGATTGACCAGGCGGGAGCGCGCCATCCTACGCAGGGAGCAAGCGGAGCAGGCGTCTGGATAAACAAGCTCTAACGGCGAAGGCGCGTCGGATCGCCAAGGAAGCAATCCACGTCAGGAGACGCGCGGCCCACCCAACGGCGGTGGCAGAGGTAAGCAACTTCACTCTGAGGCTCGTCGGAGGAGGGTCTACGGCCTGCGCGCGCAGGGCGGCGCCCCCCCCCCCCCCCCCGGCCGCCCGGAGGGACCGTCCCCGTTGCCCCGCCGGACGGCTCAGGAGGAGAACCAGGCCCTTATGTGGAGCCCTATGTACCATGCTATGTCGTACCTCCGGACGGCGGAGTGGATCAGGCGCCTGCTTCAGGCGCCAACACCCCCCAAGAGTAGGGAGAGCCCCGGGCGTCCTCCCCGAGCCGGGCCTGGGGGCTCCCCCCAACGGAGCAGCGAGCCTGGATGACGCGAGCGGGAGAAAGAGGGGGGATGCCCCCGGGTCCGCGGGGCACGGCGTAAGCCGTCGCCCTCGCGAACAAGCAACGCCGAGCTGAGCCCCGGGACCTCAGGAGTGATGGCCTGGGGGGCAGCAAGACACAAGTAGCGCGGGCCACCCGGGGCAGCTGGAACACCGGCATGGCCTCGGGAGGCTGGGCCTCACGAGGCCCTCGAGGCGGCTTCATCGACAAAACACCTCTATGACTGCGCCGGATGCATTGTGCTCATGTTTGGGCCGCGGGAGCGCAATCCTGCCGCAACGCGGGGAGCAATGCATTCGGGTTTGGGTCATAGAGGCGTGCAACCGAGCAGAAATGCACGGGATGGCTCTTGACGGAGTTGGGAGCAACCGGGCAGTGCGCCCGGGGGCTTGCCCAGCTATCTACGGCCGTGACACTCTCACGTAATAATGAGTGGGCTGTATATGCCCAGAGCCCCCCGAGGACGCGGAGGGGTTCCTTCCCACGCAATGTGGAAGCCCCATGCTCCGTGTTGATGGATAGCACTGCCCATCAATGGCTATGCCCACGCAACGTGGATGCCCTACGCTCAGCGCTGGGGGAAGACGAAGACGAAGACTAGCCTAGGTGCCGGACGCGGCGGTAGCTTGCTTCTTTTTGTGTTCGAGTCGCCACTTTTTGCAATGAAGTTTGAGGACTTCGGAACTTTATATTTAAAAGAAAAAGGGGCGGGGACTTTCCTCTCATTGCTCTCTCGTTTTATCGGTCTTGGACTCTCTTTTTCTGGTTTGGTGTTTCATAAGGGGCCGTGCGCTCCGGCCCTCCTGGAGATGCCTCGGGGCTGGATAGCAAGGCCCTGTCGCCTCAGGGACTTGCATCTTTTGGCAGTCAACCCCCGCTCGGGGGCTCCGGCCGCAGCACGGCACCATGACATGGAGTCTCAGGAGGCCCCAGTGCCTCCTGAGGCAGAACCCGGTTGGACTGAATGGGGGTCACTCGAGCGTCAAAGGGGGCTCCTGAGTAGCGCGTCTCAGGAGCCTTACCGGTCACATAGCCACTCACCCCTCGCTGTCATCCTCGGTGATCCGGTCGGCATCGAGGGTGTCGAAGCCTCACCTCGTAGTTGCGTCCTTGGTGATCCGGTCATACACTACGGTGGTAAGGAAATGTGCGAGACTAGGACATGCCGACGTAGAGCCGCTTGAGTGTCAAAGGGGGCTCCTGATCTGATGGCGGCCTGAACGCGGGATAGAAGCTGCGCGCACTAACGCCATAGTGCAGGTACTACGGGCTACGGTGTGCCGCTGTGAAAGCCCGTGCGGCCTCAGGCGCCAAGAGGGACGGCACGAGGGGAGGAATTCAGCCTCGACGGGCAATGATGCCAAGCCCCCAGGGCTCGACGGCCGCGAGCCACGCCTCAGGAGAGACGGCCTCACGAGGGCCCTGCCAGCCGTCATCACCAAGCCACATCGGCAGCAGCAACAAGCCCCGCGCGAGGAAACTAAGTCACGTCGCAGCAAGCAAGCGATCGGTGATTCAAGAGAAGAAAAAAAAGAGGGCGAAGGTTACATGCAAAAGGCTAACGCCCTCCGAGGACGAGTTCTTTTTAGAATATTACAGGAACCAAGAAAGGGAAACAAGGGACGCCTAGGGGGGAGAGTCGATGTTGCCGCCCGCGCCACCGGCCGCCTTGGCGTCGGAATCGTCCTCCCCGCTGGAGGCGGGCACCTGGATGAACCGCTCCACCAGAGACTCCACGTGCGGGTGCACCTCGTCCCGCAGGGGGTGCTGGAGCTCGTCAGGCACCCGCTCCACGACACGCTGGAGGTCGAGCTGCGGAGCGTGGCGGCACAGGTTGGAGAAGACGAACGTCAGGGCGAGGTCCAGGAGGTCGCGCGCGTCGGACTCTTTGTCTGCGTTCACGCGGGAAACGCCGGCCTCCAGCGCCTCCACCACCCTCTGGAAGAAGTCGAGGTAGCCCCCGTCGCCGTGCGCGCAAGCCAGCGTGGGGGCTTCCCCGACAAACCGGCTCACCGCACTGGTCGCGCGGCGGGCGATGCCAAGGTACTGCTTGGCACGCTGGGAGTCCAGCATCTTGGCGTGCACCGCCTCGTCCTGCGCGGCCTACATGGCGTCAGCTGCCTCCTTGACCTGGGCCTGGAGGGATGCCAGCTCCGCCCTGGCCTCCGCTTCGCCCCCGAGGGCGGCCTGGAAGGCGGCCTCGGCGGTCACCAGCTGGGCCCGCAGCGCGTCCGTCTCCTCCTGGAGCTCGCCGAGCCTGTGTTTCTTGGCCGCAGGCGCCCTGGGAGAAGGAGAAGATCATTCTCGGAGTGCTGGACAAAACGACTAAGGAGGGAGGCGACAGAGTACTCACTCATCGACCATGGCCCAGCGCCGGCGAACTTGCGCCGACCCTGATGTCTACTATGCAACCTTCTTCTTGTAGACTCGTGTTGGGCCTCCAAGCGCAGAGTTTTGTAGGACAGTAGCAAATTTTCCTCAAGTGGATGACCTAAGGTTTATCAATCCGTGGGAGGCATAGGATGAAGATGGTCTCTCTCGAACAACCCTGCAACCAAATAACAAAAAGTCTCTTGTGTCCCCAACACACCCAATACAATGGTAAATTGTATAGGTGCACTAGTTCGGCGAAGAGATGGTGATACAAGTGTAATATGGATCGTAGATATAGGTTTTTGTAATCTGAAAATATAAAAACAGCAAGGTAAGTAATGATTAAAGTGAGCACAAACGGTATTGCAATGCTTAGAAAAAAGGCCTACGGTTCATACTTTCACTAGTGCAAGTTCTCTCAACAATACTAAAATAGTTGAATCATATGTAAATCCCTCACGTGCGACAAAGAGTTCACTCCAAAGTCACAAATAGCGGAGAACAAACAAAGAAATTATTGTAGGGTACGAAACCACCTCAAAGTTATCTTTTCCGATCAATCTTATGAGCTATCCCTATAAGTGTCCCGAACAGCCCTAGAGTTCGTACTAAAATAACACCTTAAGATACACATCAACCAAAACCCTAATGTCACCTAGATACTCCAATGTCACCACGAGTACCCATGGGCTTGATTATAGATATGCATCACACAATTTCAGATTCATCATATTCAATCCAACACAAAGAACTTCAAAGAGTGCCCCAAGGTTTCTACCGGAGAGTCAAGATGAAAACATGTGCCAACCCCTATGCATAGATTCCCAAGGTCACGAAACCCGCAAGTTGATCACCAAAACATACATCAAGTGGATCAATAGAACATCCCATTGTCACCACGGATATCCCATCGCAAGACATACAATAAGTGTTCTCAAATCCTTAAAGACTCAATCCGATAAGACTTCAAGGGGAAAACTCAATTCATCACAAGAAGATAGAGAGGGTAAAACTCCATATGATTCATCTATATTAATAAAGCTCGCGGTACATCAAGATCGTGTCATCTCAAGAACACGAGAGAGAGAGAGATCAAACACATAGCTACTGGTACATACCCTCAGCCCCGAGGGTGAACTACTCCCTCCTCGTCATGGAGATCGCCGGGATGATGAAGATGGCCTCCGGTGATGGTTTCCCCCTCCGGCAAGGTGCCGAAACGGGCTTCCGATTGGTTTTTCGTTGCTACAAAGGCTTGCAGCGGCGGAACTCCCGATCTAGGTTTCTTTCTGGGGGTTTCAGTATTTATAGGAATTTTTGGCGCCGAAAACAAGTCAAGGGGGGCCATGAGGCAGCGACAAGCTAGGAGGGCGCGCCCTAGGGGGGGCACGCCCTGCAGGCTTGTGGTGGCCTCGTGGCTCTTCTGGCCCAACTCCAATGCTTCGGGGGTCTCTTTTGGTCCATAAAAAATCACCGTAAATTTTCAGCCCATTTCGAGAACTTTTATTTCTGCACAAAAAACGACACCATGGTAGTTCTGCTGAAAACAGCGTCAGTCCGGGTTAGTTCTAATAAAATGATACCAAAATCATATAGAATTATTGTAAACATGGCATGAATACTTCATAAATTATAGATACGTTGGAGACGTATCAGCATCCCCAAGCTTAATTCCTGCTCGTCCTTGAGTAGGTAAATGATAAAAGAAATAATTTATGAAGTGTGAATGCTAGCTATATTTTTATGATATTCTTTTCTTCTTTGTATAGCATGGACATTTGGACTTGTAAATGATTCAAAGCAAAAGTCTAGTTTTAACATAATGACTTCAATACTCAAGCATGTCAACAAGCAACCATGTCTTTCAAAATATCAACACTAAAGAAAGTTATCCCTAGCCCATCATGCTCAATCATTGATCCATTCATGAAACACACTCAAATATTAGCTATGCCCAATGCTCAAGTACGATCATAGTGCCCCCTTGTTTGTGCTTATAAGAGAAATGGAGACTCAAAGCAAAAAATAAAAATTGCATAAAGTAAATAGATAGGCCCTTCACAGAGGGAAGTAGGGATTTGTAGAGGTGCCAGAGCTCAAGCTTTAAATTGAGAGAGAAAAATATTTTGAGTGGCATGCTTTTCCTGTCAACGAAAACGAAAAAGTAGCTCATAATACTTTCCATTCTAGATACATTATAGGCAGTTCCCAAACAGAATGGTAAAGTTTTTACTCCCCCTCCACCAATCAATCACACTCCACAGCGAGCCGAATCCACGGGTACCGTCCATACAAACAACAATCTTGGGGGAGTTTTGTTTCATTATAATTTGATTTGATTTTTGAGCATGGAACTGGGCATCCCGAATAACAGCCACTTTCTCGTGAATAATAGTGAATCAACACATATCGTGAGAATAACCCACCTAGCATGGAAAAATATTGGATACTCCCCACCATTTCATGAGCGGTACGGGCACACAAAAGAGAAAATTTATTTTGAAAATTTAGAGATGGCACATACAAATTTGCTTGGAACAGCATGGAAATACCGAATATAGGTAGGTATGGTGGACTCATAAGGAAAAACTTGGTTTAAGGATTTTGGATGCACAAGTAGTATTTCTACTTAGTACAAATGGAGGCTAGCAAATAGATTGGGAAGCAACCAAACTAAGAAACGAAAATTCGCATAAGTGAGCATTGAACATAACTAACACCGAATAATGCACCACAAGTAGGATGTAAATTCATTGCATAACTATTGACTTTCGTACTTGCATAGGGAATCACAAACCTTAACACCAATATTCCTACTAAAGCATAATTTCTCACTAACATGACTCACATATTACTGTCATCATGTTTCAAAACTATTACAAAGAATCAAGTTTAATTTGTCCCATGATTTTCATGAAAGTTTTTATTATATCCTCCTTGGATATCTATCACCTTGGGACTAGTTTCATATATTGCTATTGCTTTTTCAACAAGCTCAAACAAATTTAAATGAAGCACATGAGCATAAAGATTTCATCCCTCAAAAAGGTATAAGTGAAGCATGAAAGGAAATGACAAGCTACTCTCAAAATATATAAGTGAAGATCAATGAGTAGTCAAACAATTAAGTAGCTATGTGAGGACTCTCTCTCTCAATAAATATTTTCAGATCTGAGTACTTTATTTAAACAGCAAGCAAAAGAAAAATAGCACTCCAAGAATAGCACGCATCATGTGAACGAATAAAAAATTAGGCTCAGCATAGGCTAACCGATAATTGTTGATGAAGAGAGGTGGGATGCGTAGCATCCCCAAGCTTAGATGCTTGAGACTTCTTGAAATATTTACTTGGGGTGCCTTGGGCATCCCCAAGCTTGAGCTTTTGTATCTCGTTCAATCCTCTCATATCATGGTTTCACCTATTCTCAAAAACATCTTCCACACAAAACTTGAAAAGAACTCGTGAGATAGGTTAGTACACATAATAATAATTCAACTCTTTATGTACTGCCAAGACAAGTTGCATGATAATTTTCAAACATTAGGTACTGTATACTATCATTTCCACAATTTATATCTATCAATATAGGCTATGGAAACTATAGGATAAGTAGATAACAAAACTATGACAGCAATCTGCCCAAACAGAACAGTCTGTAGCAATTTATGAAAACAGTGTACTTCCGTAACTCAAACAATTATGAAAATTTAGGACAAGCTAACTAATTTATATGAAATCACTGTGTAAAAATTTCAGAAACTTTCCACGTTCCGGTAAAATATGAAAATTCAAACACTACAGCCAAAGTTTCTGTTTTTACACAGCACTCATCAAAACATGCAATGCAAGCATCCTAAGGCAATTCTTGGAACTTTTTATTGAAAAACAATATTATACCTAACATAGAACAACAAAATAATATGACGCTCCAAGCAAAACTCATATTATGTGACGAATAAAAATATAGCTCCAAGTAAGATATACCGATAGTCTGGAAGACGAAAGAGGGGATGCCTTCCGGGGCATCCCCAAGATTAGGCGCTTGAGTATTCCTTGGAGCCCAAGTTTGGTTTTTGTCACCCCTTATTCTCCTCATATCGGTGTCTCACCCAAAACTTGAAAACTTCAATCACACAAAACTTAACGGAACTTTGTGAGAAGGGTTACTATAATAAATAAGGATAATTCACTTAGGTACTGTCAAGACAAGATTCATAATATTTCCCACATGATACCTACTGCATTCTATCATTCCCATAATTTATACCGCTAAATATAAGCTATGGAAACACTAAAACAAGCAAACTATGCATGCAAAACAGAATCTGTCAAAAACAGAACAGTCTGTGAAGGTCTGTAGTGTAACCACACTTCCCTGTGTCTACAAAATCTGAAAAATTAGGACAATCTAGACAATTTGTATATAAATCATGTGTAAAAAATTCAAATCAAAAGCACGTTCCACTGAATTTACAAAATTGCTGGACTGAGAGCAAAAGTTTCTGTTTTTGCACAGAATCAAGTCAACTATCATTCGCACTATCCCAAAGGCTTTACTTGGCACTTTATTGAAACAAAAGCTATAAAACATGATTATACAGTAGCTTAATCATGTGAACACACAAAAACAGAAAGTAAAAGTGTTGGGTTGTCTCCCAACAAGCGCTTTTCTTTAATGCCTTTTAGCTAGGCATGATGATTTCAATGATGCTCATATAAGAATAATAATTGAAACATGCAAAAGAGCATCATGAATCTCATGACAAGCACATTTAAGTCTAACCCACTTCCTATGCATAGGGATTTTGTGAGCAAACAATTTATGGGAGCAAGAATCAACTAGCGTAGGAAGGCAAAACAAGCATCACTTCAAAACTTTGAACACATAGAGAGGAAACTTGATATTATTGCAATTCCTACAAGCATATGTTCCTCCCTCATAATAATTTTCAGTAGCATCATGAAGGAATTTCACAATATAACTATCACATAACGCATTCTTTTCATGATGCACAAGCATAGAATTTTCATTACTCTCCACATAAGCAAATTCCTTCTCATCCATGGTAGTGGGAGCAATTTCAACAAAATAACTATCATGAGATACTTGATTGACATAACCACATTCAATATTAAAATCATGATGACAAGTTTCATGGTTAATATCACTCTTTATAGCATACATGTCATCATCATAATCATCATAGATAGGAGGCATGCCATCATCATAATATATTTGCTCATCAAAACTTGGGGGACTAAAAATATCATCTTCATCAAACATAGCATCCCCAAGCTTGTGGCTTTGCATCTCATTAGCATCATGGATATTCAGAGAATTCATACTAGCAATATTGCAATCATGCTCATCATTCAAGGAATTCTCAATAAGTATTATCATAATTTCTGCCTCTGACAATTGAGCACAATTTTCTGAATCCTTATTTTCACGAAAGACATTATAAAGACAATACAAATGATGCAACCTAAACTCCATTTTTTTTGTAGTTTTCTTTTATAAAACCAAACTAGTGAAAACAAGAAACTAAAAGATTCAATTGCAAGATCTAAAGATATACCGGCAACGGCGCCAGAAAAGAGCTTGATGTCTACTACGCAACCTTCTTCTTGTAGACTCGTGTTGGGCCTCCAAGCGCAGAGTTTTGTAGGACAGTAGCAAATTTCCCTCAAGTGGATGACCTAAGGTTTATCAATCCATGGGAGGCGTAGGATGAAGATGGTCTCTCTCGAACAACCCTGCAACCAAATAACCAAAAGTCTCTTGTGTCCCCAACACACCCAGTACAATGGTAAATTGTATAGGTGCACTAGTTCGGCGAAGAGATGGTGATACAAGTGTAATATGGATGGTAGATATAGGTTTTTGTAATCTGAAAATATAAAAACAGCAAGGTAACTAATGATTAAAGTGAGCACAAACGGTATTGCAATGCTTAGAAACAAGGCCTAGGGTTCATACCTTCACTAGTGCAAGTTCTCTCAACAATACTAACATAGTTGAATCATATGTAAATCCCTCACGTGCAACAAAGAGTTCACTCCAAAGTCACAAATAGCGGAGAACAAACGAAGAAATTATTGTAGGGTACGAAACCACCTCAAAGTTATCTTTTCTGATCAATCTTATGAGCTATCCCTATAAGTGTCACGAACAGCCCTAGAGTTCGTACTAAAATAACACCTTAAGATACACATCAACCAAAACCCTAATGTCACCTAGATAGTCCAATGTCATCACGAGTACCCATGGGCTTGATTATACGATATGCATCACACAATTTCAGATTCATCATATTCAATCCAACACAAAGAACTTCAAAGAGTGCCCCAAAGTTTCTACCGGAGAGTCAAGACGAAAACATGTTCCAACCCCTATGCATAGATTCCCAAGGTCACGGAACCCGCAAGTTGATCACCAAAACATACATCAAGTGGATCAATAGAACATCCCATTGTCACCACGGATATCCCATCGCAAGACATACATCAAGTATTCTCAAATCCTTAAAGACTCAATCCGATAAGAAAACTTCAAAGGGAAAACTCAATTCATCAAAAGAAGATAGAGAGGGGAAAACTCCATATGAGTCATCTATATTAATAAAGCTCGCGGTGCATCAAGATCGTGTCATCTCAAGAACACAAGAGAGAGAGATCAAACACATAGCTACTGGTATATACCCTCAGCCCCGAGGGTGAACTACTCCCTCCTCGTCATGGAGACCGCCGGGATGATGATGATGGCCTCCGGTGATGGTTTCCCCCTCCGGCAGGGTGCCGGAACGGGCTCCTGATTGGTTTTTCGTGGCTACAGAGGCTTGCGGCAGCGGAACTCCCGATCTAGGTTTCTTTCTGGGGGTTTCAGTATTTATAGGAATTTTTGGCATCGGAAACAAGTCAAGGGGGGCCACGAGGCGGCGACAAACTAGGAGGTCGCGCCCTGCAGGCTTGTGGTGGCCTCGTGGCTCTTCTGGCCCAACTCCAATGCTTCGGGGGTCTCTTTTGGTCCATAAAAAATCACCGTAAATTTTCAGCCCATTCCGAGAACTTTTATTTCTGCACAAAAAACGACACCATGGTAGTTCTGCTGAAAACAGCGTCAGTCCAGGTTAGTTCTAATAAAATGATACCAAAATCATATAGAATTATTGTAAACATGGCATGAATACTTCATAAATTATAGATACGTTGGAGACGTATCAGACCCCGAGGGCCCCCCACCACTGCCTCCGGAGGAGGGCGAGGGAGCCGGCGGTGCCGCGCGCTTCCTCGCGCCTGCGCCGTTTCCTCCAGACGCCATGGGAGAGGAGAAGCTGGGAAGGGGAGAGAGCTTTCTCTGCGGAGCAATGGGAGCATTCGGGCGCTTCGAGATGGCAAGACCCCCCTGGAGAGGGCGGATTTATAGACATAACTACAGCTGTGAGGCGTAGTGGGAGGGCAAGCATCGTGCGCCTCTCGGGCGACGCGGAGCAGTTCGATCAGTGCAACACCGTCCACGTTGCCTCTCCTACCGATTGACGGGTCACTTCCGCGGGGCCCGAGGAATGGAGGCCCAAGGCAGCAGCAGCATTCAAGGAAGGGCAATGATGGCCGGGCGGTACTTGATGCACACGGGCGTCACATCAATTTGACTTGGGGCGGTTCTTGATGCCCACGGGGAGTGGGGGCGTCACCGCCCAGCCGCTCGACGCATGTAAAGCCTGGCCTGCAGGCGCTTGGGACCCACGGCGCTTCGGGACGACCTCAAGGCTTCGCCTGGAAGCCAGCTCGAGCGTGCCTTGGGCCCGGGGGCTACTGTCGGCGTTCTAGGAATGGGGGTGCCCAGACCTGCCTGCCTGCGGCCCAGGGCATGGCCCACCTCATTAGCCAAACACGGCCTAGCGCGACTCCACACAAGGCAAGGCCCTCGCGAGGACCCTAGGCTCGCGAGTGAGAACAGCACCAAGACCAGCAGGGGGTAGGCCTCCTCAGGCCCCCTCTGGAGCGGCGGAGATCTCTATGTAGAACCCGGCCTCCGGAGTCAAAGATGACGCAAGGAAGGACAGGTGGGCGCCAGCGCGCCAGGCGGTGCAGTTTCCCCTTTGGTGCAAAGGGAGCAAGGACATACACGGGTTCCCAAAGCGCCTCCCAAAGGTTTCCATTCCGGTGCAACAAGACCATGACCACGAGCCCCACAGGACGGAGGTCATCGCCGAGCCCACCTCTGTATCATCGACAGCTACTTTGCAGGCGAAGGCCACCTTTGGACAGGGCGGGGATGTACTCCTGTCCCCCTTCAAATTTGGCCGTTGTGGGATCCCTTCCCGCCATTGCGATAAGGGAAGAGGACCCGGGCCACTGCTATATATAGAGGCTAGGCTGCACCGTAGAAAGGGGAACAAACACAAAACCACAAGACAAGGCAGAGAGCCAAGAACACCACTGGAGCGCCCTCGCAAGGCTCGAAACCACTGTACTAGTTCATCCACCACACCTCCCCGAGAGGCAATCCACCAAAGCAGGAGTAGGGTATTACGCTTCGCAGCGGCCCGAACGTGGGTAAACCACCGTGTTCATCTTCTTCCTCGTCATCGTGCGAGTTCGCCGTAGTAACCATCGTGTAGCGAGCTGAGTAGGGCGAGGCCGCAGGGAAGCTTCGCACACGCCCCTGTGTTCGAACCTTGAGGGTTTTGCGGAGCCCGAAATCCGACAGGAGTCCACGATTTGATCGATGCGCGGCAACGGGAATGGGTCTTGGGGGCAGGCTTTGTTGAGGCTCATGAAGTCGACGCACATACGCTCCTTCCCGCACTTCTTCGGGACGACCACCGGGTTGGCAAGCCACTCCGGGTAGCGCACCTCCCTGATGACTCCGGCCTCCTTTAGCTTGCCGACCTCCTGGGCGATGAACGCCTACTTCTCCTGAGCTTGCCTTTTTGCCTTTTGCTTCACTGGTCATGCGTTCGAGCACACCATGAGGTGGTGCTCGATCACGTCCCTCGGGACCCCCACCAGGTCGGAGGCGCTCCATGCGAACGCGTCCTTGTTCGCACGGAGGAAGGCCACCAACGCCTCTTCTTGATCCTGGGGCAAGTCGGCGCCGATGGTGAAGGTAGGGCTAGGTTTTCCTTCGTCCACAGGCACCTGCTTCGTCTTCGCCCGACTCTGGGAGAACAACTGCCTCTTCTTCACCGGCGCGACGTCGAGGACACCCTCGGAGTCCTCCATGGCCTGCGCGGCGTCCCCGGCACTGGGGCGCGCCACGGCCGCCGCTTTGTAGGTGAGCTTGAGCACGTGGGACGCGTCCTTGACGTTTCCCGCGACGGTGAGGATGTCGCCGCTCCCGGGCATCTTGACGACGTTGTAGCCCGGGTGCATTACCGCCATGAACTGGGCAAGGGCGGGGTAGCCAAGTATCGCATTGTACGGGAGATGGATGTGGGCGACGTCGAAGTCGACCTGCTCGGTGCGGAAGTTGGAGCGGGTGCCGAAGGAGACGGGGAGGCGCACCCGCCCCACGGGGACGACGGACCCCCCGACCACCCCAGAGAAAGGCCTTGAAGGCGCGAGTTGGTCACGGGGTAGCTGCAGTGCGTTGAAGGCCTCCACAGAGATGACGTTGAGGCCGGCGCCACCGTCTATGAGGGTCCTGGAGACGGCCACACTGCTTATCGTTGGTGTGCACAACATGGGGAGCGTTCCGGCGGCCGTCGTCGTCTTGGGGTGGTCGTCGGGGCCGAAGGCGATGTCGGTCTCCGGCCACGTACGGGGCAGCGTGGGCTCGGGCGGCGGCCGAATCGCTCCTGCGCGGCGGAGGAACTGCTTGACCTGGCGGTCGGAGGAGGCGCCTGCGACCCGCCGAGGATGCAGGCGACCGCGGAGCCGACCCTGCGCGTCCCGGCGCCATGGCGCGCCAAGGGCCGTGTCGTGGTTTTGTCATGGCAAGTTGTCCTCATGAGAGAACTTGGGTGTGAGGCCATCGCAACTATGTGGCGGCTTGAGTGGGGTTTGTCGGAATCAAGAGACGCGAGTTTACCCAGGTACGGCCCCTCCGATGGAGGTAAAAGCCTACATCCTGCTTCGTGTCTATATTGATGATGATGATGATCTCGGTTACAAGGGTGCGGAATCGCTACCTCTAGTCTCGAGAGCCTTTAAACTGTCTATCTCTAATGACTTGTCTATCTAAGACTTGTCTTTGGAGACGTCTAAAAACTTTCCCCTCTAGGGGTGACCTGCCCCTCCTTATATATGTTGAAGGGGCGGTTTACATGTAGAGTCCAGGTCGGATTATGACTTAACCTATTATGACTCTCCATCACGGGCTTCTCTTCGTGGGCTTCTGAGTCCCGGGTGGCTTACAGCCGGGTTTATCTTCAAGACTCATCTTCAGGGACTCATCTTCAGGGACTCATCTTCAGGGACTCATCTCCAGGGACTTAACTGTCTGCAGGGTCATAACTGTCAACCGGGTCATAACTTTAACCGGGTCATAACCATTCCGGGTCATAACCATGGCGGGTCATAACTTTAACCGGGTCATAACCATTCCGGGTCATAACCATGACCGGGTCATACCGCGGGGTATATCCCCGACATTAGCCCCCAGGTTAGCTTGAATTTATTCATGATAAGCTCCTGAAATAAGAATATGTAAAAAGAACCGGCCCACTCAAAAAGACCGATTGATCAGTTCCTGAAAATTCTGAAACTCTGTCATACAATACACTGACGCTGGCTCCTTGGAGAAAAAATAATCCTTATTGCTCGCTGCCTTGTCTTATCAAAATTCGTCTGATGTTGTACCAACTTTCAATACTTCAGACTTCCTTATATCCATATTACCTGTAGCCCCCAGGTCTTAAGAGGGGAAACGTAGTGATAGCCTTAAGACTTGCTTCAAAATATTGCAACCCTAAAGAAATCCGAATTGTTAATCTGAGTTCCCAGTCATAAGTTGAATGTTCCACATATGTAGCCCCCAAGTACCGGGTTGTCTTGCCTGCAGCAACCTGGGACTTGTAAATGTCTTACGTTCATAAAACTTCAACTAGTGTAGCCCGCAAGGGCCGGGTCATTATGCAATAATGAGCAGGAACTTGTTGTAGATCTGATCATATAGACTTGAGGAGCCATGTGTAGCCCCCAAGGGCCGGCTCAGTAAGACAATACTGGGCTGGGACTTAGAAAAATATTGAAGACCGGCTCATCTCCCTGAGATAACCGGGTTTGTTGATAATGTGATGAATTGAAAAGCAACTTGCATTAGCCCCCAACTGCCGTGGTGCATGCTTGCAGCAACATGGGACTTGCATACTTGATACAAACTGGACTTGAATAATGTAGCCCCCAAGTGCCGGTCGTATGCCTGCAACGATTCGGGACTATACCTTTTATTGCAGAATAAAATCATATCCACTGTCTAGATGATATTGCTTGAAATCCTTGCATATCAATGTTGAACCATGCTCCTTGCTGTAAGCTGGTATTTTTTGGATCAAGGCATAACAGCCATTACTCTGAAGGGGCTTTGAAAACCTCAATCATCCAATATAGGTTATGAAGACCATAATAAAAGTCCAGCCACATTGGCTATTTAAGATTTGAATAATATAACCCGGTTTGAAAACCTCAATTACTCAATACTGGTTATAACAACCATAATGAAAATCCAGCCATGTTGGCTATTAAGGATTGGAATATGTAACCCGGTTTGACAACCGGTTCCTGTAATATAAACCAGGATATCCATGCATGATATGACGATGCAATGATGATGCAATGTATGATGCAATGTATGATGATGTATGTCTCATCTTATAAGCCAGCTTTAAAGGCACGGCAGGACAAGATAACTCTTTTTTTATGCAAATATTTTGTTTCCGAAGAAACTAGGCGGAAAGCCTGGAAAACTTGTAAACCGGGCTCACGTGACATAAATCCGTCGTTTAAACCTTAGCAAGTTCAGCGTCTTTAAAAGATTGACATTGCTAAGAGTACGAACAGGCCACATAGCGGAGGGGGTACGGTAGACAAGACGAGTTTGTCCTTGCTCACTGTAAGCCAGCTCTCTCGTGACAAAAGCCGCAGTTTAAACCTTGACAAGTTCAGTGTCTTCGTGCGAGAATAACTTAGAAAATTTCAGGGTCTCTTATCAAGAATAACTATCAAGAGTTCGGCGGGTCACATGGCGGAGTAGCAAGTTGCAAACAGGCAGGTTTAACTCGGACATGGCGGAAAGCCTGGCCAAGAGGGTAAGTAAGCTAAACCCATAGGGTTGGAAGCCCCCAAGTGACCTGATTAAGGATCAACTCCTTTATATGTAATTCATGGCATATAGAGCCTGGCCAAGAGGGTATGAAAGCCCCCAAGTGACCATATGATGATCCAATAAATCCGGGCACCCATGTTTGAACGGTCGCAACATGGCGGCTCGTCCTCTTGGGCGACTTTAAATCTTCCGCCAATAAGGTAGGTCACCCAGGACCGGGTTGTCTTCCTCGCAATGACCCGAGGTTCTTGTTGAAAACGACCAAAATGTGTCGATCCATGTATGTAGCCCCCAAGTCTTAAGTCGACTCGAAAATGCGGCTTGAGAGTCTTCATAATTGACTGTGGTATAAGCCGGTATATGGTTGACGGCTGATAACTGAAATTTATTGAAGCCAAAAGCTTGTGGCGAGTTGATGACCTCCGCGACACTCATTGTATGTCCCTGGTGTTGATAACGCAACATGAACCCGCGGAAGGTAGAGATGGCGGGTTATAAATGATCCCATATGACTTTTGTCAGTAACTCGGCCAATGGTTCGACCCGGCTGGCTGTTGAAGTTAACCAAATCACAGTGGCAACAATTTGTATGCCTATCCATTGAACCATTCGGTGGAGGCAGAGGCTGATATATAATGACTTGCTTCAAAGTCATTGGAATAAACCGGATTACAGGGGCGGCGTCTTGCGTGCGTCTGTTGGGCGGCTCGTATAGGCGAGCACTGCACCGACGTGTTGATGTAAACCGGACCGCGGGCACGGCGGCTTGCGCGCGTCCGTTGGGTGGCTCAAGTGAGCAAGCATGACACTGACGTGTCAATGTAGACTGGACCGCAGGGTGGCGATTCACGAGCGCTCGTAGGGCGGCTCGTACTGGTGTATGCAGCCCCTAGCGTGTTGATGTAGACGTAGAAGTCAGCCGCAGTGTATGAAGACGGCACGGTCGCGAGAGACGGCCCCAGCATTGTAAGCCGGTGCGGTCGCGAGAAACGGCCGCGGCGTTGTAAGCCGGTGCGGCCGCGAGAGACGGCCGCGGCATTGTAAGCCGGTGCGGCGCGACACGGACGAGAACACCGGTGCATAACGATATTGGCGCGCCTTCATCTCCGCGGTATAAAGCCACTTGAATAACTGTCCTGCGTAAAAATATTACAGGCCAAAGTAATTGTTCTCGGATGAAACATATGCTGAAAAATAGATAGGATAAATATCACCTGGTATTTTTGGCGGAATTCATCCGTCACAGGGTTGACGACGGTGGAAGTGAAGCCAACCGCGGGCGAGCCCAAGATACTCGCAATAAATGTGTGCGCTCCCATAAATTTTGAGCTGACAACAGTTTTTTTTTAAATCCCCACCTCTCCCCTTTTCCCTTATTCTTTGCCCAACCGACTGCACAGCGAGTGGGTCGGGGTGAGGTCACGCCGGTGGGGAAGCAGAGCGGTGGGTTGGAGTAATAGGCCGCGGCGGCTGGCGGGTGCGGGAGAGCCGGAGGCCGCGACAGGGAGCCGGAGGCCGCGGGAGAAGCCGGAGCGAGGCCGGCGCACGGCGGCTTATGACGGAGGAGCGGGGCACACGGCGGCTCATAGGAGCAGCGACGCGGGGCGGTTCGTAGGCGCAGCGGCGCGAGGCGGGCCGCAGGCGCGGTAGGAATAGCGGCACAGCACGAAGGCGAGGCGGCTCGAGGGGCAGCGAGGGCGGCGGCTTGCCACGGCGGGTCAAGCTGCTGTGAAGCGATTCGAGGCGAGGCGGCGGCCGAGCCGGTCGGGGTGCTGCGCGGCGAATGCGGCGACTCTCGGTGATGCGAGGCAATGCGGCGGCCGAGACGGCCGGGGCACTGCGCGGCAAGTGCGGCGGCTCACGGCGACGCGAGGCGAGGCACGGCATGGTAGTGACGATGGAGGCCAGTCCCAGGTGGGACGCAGTGAGGCCGCGAAGGCTCAAGGCGCAGCGGCTCAAAGCGCGGCGGCTCGAGGCGAGTCGCGGAGGCGGGCACCGCGGCGGCTCGATGGCGGCGGAAGGCCGGCGCCGTGGTAGCGGCTCGGACGCAAGGCGATGGAAGGCCGGCGCGGTAAGGCAAGGCGAGGAGAACACCCAAGGCGGAGGCAGGCACAGACAGCACGGAGGCCGAGGCGGATCAGCGCAACAGGCGTGATGGAGCCGGCCAAAGGCGAGGCGGGCGCAGTGCGCGAGGGGCGCGAGCCGGCCAAAGGCGCGGCGAGACGGCTGGCATGTCAAGGGGCGCAGCCGGCGCAGTGGCGGAAACGACCGCGGCGAGGGCGTCTGCGAAGAGGGCGGTAGGAGGCGCCGGCCCGCGATAGCGGCTCCACCATGGCGCAGGCAGGGCGGCGGGAAGGCGGCCGGAGGCGCCGGCCCGCGATAGCGGCTCAACCATGGCGCAGGCAGGGCGGCGGGAGCTCCCGGCTGTGCGAGGAGGGAGGCGAGGCGGCTGCGGCCGGCGGTTGCGGCGAAGCCAGCGGCGAGTTTCAGCAGCAGCGGGCTGGCTCGGCGTGCGCAGCGAGTCAACGGCAGCAGGGGCGCGCAAGGGCGATGGCGGAGCCGGCCGGGACGAGGTGAAAGTGGTAGGAGGCGCCGGCTCGGTGCGGCGGCTCAACAGCATTGGCGGAGGCACTGTGAGGCCGGGGCAGCGGCTCAACGCGGCGGAGGTCGGCGGCTCGCGGCGCGATGGAGGCCAGCGCAGCGGCAGCTTGAGGCGCGGCGGAGGCAAGGCAGAGCCGGCCAGGGCGCAGCGATGGCGGGAGAGGCAAGGCCGACGCGGTTGCGAGCAGGAAAGCCAAGGCACGGCGGCTCACGAGCATGGCAAATCGGTGGCGGCGGAGGCGAGCTATACTGGCGGCTCAGCTGCTCCGGCTTGGAAGAACTGGAGCGCGCGTGCACGGGCGAGGCACGGTCACGACGGATGGAAGGCGCGGCGGGCTCGGCGGATCAGCCGGAGTTGAAGCAAGGCCCTACCGTGGGATGGGCGGCTCGGACACGGGGAAGCCAATGCACGCGCGCGCGGAGCAGATGAGGCGCGGCAGAGCCAACCACGGTGAGTCGAGGCGGAGCGGAGCCGGTGCGGCACAACGAGCGAGGCGGGGTGAAGACAGCGGCTCGGTCGCGAGGCGTCTGAGGCCGGCTCGGATGCGGCAGAGCAAGGCGAGGCGAAGACACGGCGGCTCGGAACGGTGGAGCAGACGCGAGACGATGCGAAGCCACGTACGGGCCGGCTCAGATGCGGCGGAGCAAGGCAATGCGAGGCCGCGGCGGCCCAGCGCCTGACTTGGAACTCATGGTCGATCAGTTTGCATCGTGGCCTTCTCCTCCCATTTTTTTTCTTTTTTCTTTTGACCTTACATGTGGTCTTTGCAATCTGTTGACGTCTTTTGTCTAATCTGATCTCCTCTGTTCTTGAAACTTGTATTTGTACGCGAAAACGTGGTCGTAAGTTCTGACCAGGCAACACGCGGCTTCAGCGGCTCGTACAACAGCTTCGTAGCTGAATCAATCTCATGTCTGTCTTGAATTTGATGGAGGCTGCTGCAGTGGAAGTTAATCTTGCTCGGACTGGCAGATCAACCGGTAGCATGCGGCGGCACGCACGGAACCCTGGTGGTGAAAAGACGTAGCAGCAATCGGACACGGCCAGCATTGTTTTTAAAGAACCTGTCATCTTGGCAGATTGCAGGACGGCGGCTCACGATTGCACTTGTTTTCAAATCAATTCGGACGAGGACTCAGTTGACGCCCCTTCTTAAGTCAACGGAAGCTGTAAATTCCCTTTTTTTTATGGATCACAGGAGGTAGTGAACGCGCGGAGTCGATCTCCTTTCGGTCTCGGCGATCGCAAGTCACGGCGATAATGCACAGACGTAACCCCAATTTCCCTTGATCTCAAATCTTGTATATGTCGTTTTGACTATTCGTCGACGAGGTGATCTTCTGCGCCGACTCTTCTTCATCCGGCACATAGCGAGCTTCTCGATCCCTGAAGAGATCCCTTTAAGAACACAACACCACCGTGCGCTGGCCCCACGATGGGCGCCAACTGTCATAGTTTTGTCACGGCAAGATGTCCTCGTGAGAGAACTTTGGTGTGAGGCCATCGCAACTATGTGGCGGCTTGAGAGGGGTTGGTCGGAATCGAGAGACGCGAGTTTACCCAGGTTCGGCCCCTCCGATGTAGGTAAAAGCCTACATCCTGCTTCGTGTCTATATTGATGATGATGATGATCTCGATTACAAGGGTGCGGTATCTCTACCTCTAGTCTCGAGAGCCTTTAATCTGTCTATCTCTAATGACTTGTCTGTCTAAGACTTGTCTATGGAGACGTCTAAAAACTTTCCCCTCTAGGGGCGACCTGCCCCTCCTTATATATGTTGAAGGGGCGGTTTACATGTAGAGTCCAGGTCGGATTATGACTTAACCTATTATGACTCTCCATCACGGGCTTCTCTTCGTGGGCTTCTGAGTCCCGGGCGGCTTACAACCGGGCGGCTTACAGCCGGGCGGCTTACAGCCGGGTTTATCTTCAAGACTCATCTTCAGGGACTCATCTTCAGGGACTCATCTTCAGGGACTTATCTCCAGGGACTTAACTATCTGCCGGGTCATAACTGTCAACCGGGTCATAAATGTAACCGGGTCATAACCATTCCGGGTCATAACCATGGCGGGTCATAACTTTAACCGGGTCATAACCATTCCGGGTCATAACCGTGACCGGGTCATACCGCGGGGTATATCCCCGACAGGCCGACCGGCGTCGGAGATCTCGTCCGCGATGCGATTGCCGAACCAGGGCTCGACTGTCGCCGCGAGTGGGGAAGCTTCGACACGCCCCCTACCTGGTGCGCCAAATGTCAGATTTCGGGCTCCGCAAAACCCTCAAGGTTTGAACACAGGGGCGTGTGCGAAGATTCCCTGCAACTTCGCCCTACTTAGCTTGCTACACGATGGTTACTACGGCGAACTCGCACGATGACGAGGAAGAAGATGAACACGGTGGTTTACCCAGGTTCGGGCCGCTGCGAAGCATAATACCCTACTCCTGCTTTGGTGGATTGCCTCTCGGGGAGGTGTGGTGGATGAACTAGTACAGTGGTCTCGAGCCACGCGAGGGCGCTCGAGTGGTGTTCTTGCCTCTCAGCCTTGTCTTGTATTGGTGTGTCGTCGTCCCCCGCTCTACGGTGCAGTCTAGCCTCTATATATAGTAGTGGCCCGAGTCCTCTTCCCTTATCGCAATGGTGGGAAGAGATCCCACAATGGCCAAATTCGAAGGGGGACAGGAGTACATCTCCGCCCTGCCCAAAGGTGGTCTTCGCCTGCAAAGTAGCTGTCGATGATGCAGAGGTGGGCTCGGCGATGACATCCCCCCTGCGGGGCTCGTGGTCGTGGTCTTGTTGCACTGGAGTGGAAACCTTTGGGAGGCGCTTTGGGAACCCGCGTACGTCCCTGCTCCCTTTGCACCAAAGGGGAAACTGCACCGCCTGGCGCGCTGGCGCCCGCCTGTCCTTCCTTGCGTCATCTTTGGCTCCTGAGGCTGGGTTCCGCATAGAGATCTCCGCCGCTCCGTAGGGGGCCTAAAGAGGCCCACCCCCTGCTGATCCTGGTGCTGTTCTTCCTCGCGAGCCTGGGGTCCTCGCGTGGGCCTTGTCTTGAGCGGAGCCGCGCCAGGCCGTGCCTGGCTGACGAGGTGGGCCATGCCCTGGGCCGCAGGCAGGCAGGTCTGGGTACCCCCGTTCCCAAAACGCCGACAGTAGCGGCCCAAACCTGGGTAAATCACCGTGTGCATCTTCTTCCTCGTCATCCTGCGAGTTCATCATCCTAACCATCGAGTAGCGAGTTAGGCAGGGTGAGGCTGCAGGGGATCTTCACACACGCCTCTGTGTTCGAACCTTGAGGGTTTTGCGGAGCCCGAAATCCGACATATTCTCCATATTATGCTTCCTCTATTGCACATGAGGAGACCCCTATAGTTTCTTCATACATGTTAGGATATTTTGTTCCATCATACACTTTGCATGATCCCCATATTTGTGTGCACAATATGCTCCCCATGAATAAAAATGCAATTCATGTGCCCTATATTTGCATGCTCATTTTGTGTCCCCATCGTGTTATACACAACAACTATTCTTTCATGATGGATGACATGTTCCTATACCATGCATTAAATTTCTTTGAGCATTTCTTATCTTCTGCTAACTCTCATGTGCACATACACATCATGATGGATGATGTGTACATTTACCACGCACATACTTTGTTTCGTGTGTCTCCTTGTTGTGTAGGTACACATGATTCTTCGTCAACCTCGCAAGCGCACGAGTTGACGAAAAGAGCTCTAGAGAGCAACGAAGACGTGCGCCACCATGGAGCGCTTACCCTCCACCCACCCTCTTTGTGCAAATACTTCACACATTTCTTCTACATGACTCTCACACGGCTATGGCTTCTTGCTCATTACACTTATTATGCCCATATTGCCATGTTCACTTTGCATGATATGCTCATTTCTATGCCCTTGCCATGCAATTGTGACCCATGCTTTGCATCTCACATGACACTTGATTATATGACTTGTATGCGTACTTGCAAGCTTGGTGGAGATATTACTTGCTATTGCCATGTTTGCTTTGTGCCCCATGCCTATGATGACACATTGATCGTGCTTTGTGTTCGTGCTCGCGATATGTCATGTGCATTATTTATGTCCACTATTTGCTCATATGACATGATTGACGTGATTTCCTCTAGTATGTTGCATCTTCGCACTACTAGTTTGCACGACATGATCACTATGCTTGCTTATGTTGCATCACCGATGATTACTACTTGCTCATTTCATGTGGTTGAGGACAACCATTGCCATGCTTCGCACATGATTGCTATTGAATGTTGTCATATGTCTCCATGTGTTGCCTGTTTCATGCTAGATTTGCCATGAATTGAGTGCAATAATGCTATTAATTTTGTTAATGAGATTGCCCCCATAGCTTTCTCTCATATTATTGGAGCTTTTGACATCTTTAGTGTGAAGCATGCTTGCCTTCCTTCTTTGCACCATATGCCTAGTGCCATGAATATAGACATTGTTGCATCATATTATTCATGCACTTTTGCTACTAATTGTTATGTGCAACAGAAGAGAACCATCATGATGGATGATGTGTTTGTCTACCATGCACATACATGTTTCCTTTGTTGTGTGTATATGTAGGATACTTCGACTACATGTCAACTTCCACTTCACGTGAGTTGACCATTCGAGCTCTTGAGAGCAAGCCATGCTACACCGACATGTTTCTACATCGAACGTGTTTGCGCATCGACATTGTGAAGGACGCACAAGGACAAGTTCTCAAGGTGACATCCTTCTTGAGCATGGATATTGTGGATCATCCTACTTGTCTTGCTTGTACCATGACATATATTGGTCATCTTGGACTACTTACTTGCACACATTGTTGAGGAAATCGTTAACTGGTAGCTCCTCGGTTGGTTGCTGACTAGGGGATTAATAGGCTAATCGGTCATTTAATCAATTAATCGGGCGATTAATCACTTAATCGTCTACTCGGTGACCCTACGAGTAGGGATTTATCGGTAAGTTAACTGGTTAATCGGATGAATTCTTGAACAGGGCTTGCACACATGATAGAGATATTGCTTTTCGTCATGATTACCATCTTTCCATGACTCATGACATATATACCTTGTGTGTTGCATCAAACTTGTGGATTGATTGCTCCTATCATATGTTTGGTTGCACCAATGTCATTTCTTCACATATTCCATGCCCGATTGCTTGCTACATGCTTGACTTGATTGCCTCACGCATGATAACCAATTGCTCTTTCTATTGTGTTGAGTGCCACTATATCTTCACTACACCATATGCACATTATGCTTGGATTGCCTTTCATTTTGGATTGCCCCATGTGTTTAGACACTTCATATTATTTGGTGTTGTGAATGATTCCTCTGCCTATCATAGACTTTTTGTTGATTGCTTTGTGCATGCGTGCTATGACCTTGAGGTAGATGCTCATTCTATTGTCACACATACTTGCATCCCTACCTCACATTTTCATGCTTGTCTCCATGATGCCTTAGATTGTGCTCAATTCATATGCTTACTGTCATGAAACAATCCCTTGTCACACCATATATTATGCATGATGGCGACACTTGTTCGATGAATAACCGCTTGAATGCTTGGTTTTGCACTAACGCTAACCACATTTGTTTTTCCAAGTGTTTGTCATATTTGCTCCTTTTGAAGGAATTACTAGGAGGTGAGACATTGGACAGTGCCCCTTTAGAGCTTGATGATGATGAGTGTTTGGTGATCGTCCACTTCTACTCGGCGATGACATCTCCTTCCTATGGTGATTTGGATTTTGATCCGAGGATGGATCTTTCCCAAGGGGGAGGGGATGATGCGGAGCATCCTACGGACATCACCATGACAAGAGTCTGTTCGGCAAGTGACACATGCGACATCTACTTCACACACCTAAAGGTGAATCCTTTCCTTTACACATGTTCACTTGACCCCTTTAAGGATGGTATACTACTTGACACTCCTCTCGTGTGCACACATAGGTATTATTGGAGCTTCATGGAGGAAGAGGAGGAGTGCAAGCGCCAAGGAACAACTACAACATCCACGAAGGAAGCATGGAAGCGCAGAAGGAAGAAGAGGAGTTGTGCCAGCCCATGAATTAGAGGTACAACTGGTCAACCACCGGTCAACCGATACAACCGGTCCACTACCGCCCAACTACCGCTCAACCTCGGTCACGTTACTGTTTTGAAGCGATTCAAGGCCGGTACCACCCCGGTTGTTCCGCCAGCTTCTCCATGACCGGTACAACCGGCCCAACCTCCGGTACAATCGCCCTCCAACACCCAGGACGCCTCCAGGATGTGGTACAACTGCCCCAAGCGGTATAACCGGTGTTGTGACCGGTACAGCCGCCCTTCATCTGCGCAGTCACGGCTCATGCAGCCCTAACTTACCCCTTGGACTATATATACTCTCTCCCCACCTCGTTTCTAGGGTTAGCATGGTTTAGCTCATAGATAGTTGAGCCTAGCTCCTTCCACTACCTCTCCCATGGAGTAGATGCATCTATGAGAGAAGATCTCCTAGTGGATGTCAAGGCCCCTTGCGAGGGAAGATCCCTAGTGGATACAAGGCCCCATCTCCCCATGGGATTTGGGATGAACTCTACCATGTATCCTCTTTCCCTTTGTTGTTCTTGTACCTTGTCGATCTTGTGTGTGGTGAGTCTAATGGATGTGTGATTGGACTTATTCTTGAGTGTTTCTCCTGTGATTTCTCCTCGTTCTTCCCCATGTTCTTCGTGTTCTTCGTCTAATCCCCCTCCAATTCGTGAAAGATCGACGCACACGGGTGTGCCCCGTATCAACGCGTCTCCCACCTGGGTGTGCAGACCGCGCGACCCCGGCAAGCCATCCTAGATTTGTCCACCCCATGAAGGTCTCCGAGACAGCCTCGGGAAGTGACCTCGCGAGGGGGCTTCGCGAGGCTCTTGATGACGCTTGCTGGCACACCCCTCTCGAGGAGGAGGCCCTCGTGAGGGTCTTGCTCGTGAAGCCCAATAATGGGTCATGCTGGGCCCATGACCTGTGTCGCGTTCGAGGCCGCAGGCAGACGGGTCTGGGTACCCCGAGTCCCAGGAGCCCGACAGTAGCCCCTGGGCCCGCGGCGTGCACGGTCCTGCAAAATGGGGGCGCGACGACGTGGGCCCTAACCTCCTGTGGGTTGAGCGCGATATGTGGCGCGCGGTCAGAAGCGGGATGCCTCCGCTTCCCACGACACCTCGGTAACCACCTGGTCCGCCATAGCGCCGGCGTGCCGCACTGGGTCACAATGGCTTCCCCCATACTGTACCAGCGTTTTGGAGGCAAGAGGGCCGATGCCATCTGTACGCCAGACGCCTTAAAAAGGTGGGGGGGGGGAAGGTTCCCCGCCTCATCTTTCCACCGTCATACTTTGCTTCTACTTGCCGTTGCAGTAGCAATGGCGCCCGTGAGGAGGTTTTCTGCTGCCGAAAAGGGGAAGGTCGCGGTGCAGGAGACGGAGGCATCGACATCAGCGAGGGGGCGAGGTCGCCCCGAACATTCGCCGCCGCACCTGGGGCGCTGCCTAGGGGGCGCGGGCGTCCCCTGCCAGCGACTCAATCCGGCTCAAGCCGCCGTAGGGGGGGCTGGACTCGTGGGCACGGGGGGCAAGGCGGCCACGGTCGCGGCAGGAGGAATGGCCCCTCGACCCGGCCGCCCTGTCCGTGGAGCCACTTCGCCGACGCGGCCCGTGAGTTCATCGTGGGGATGGTCAGCCATCCCCGCACCTGGATCCATCTCCCGGATGCCTTCGCGAGGGAGATGGTGGAGCGTGTGCCCCTGGGCCTGTGGCTACAGCCTGACGGTTGCTGCAACGGGTCTTCTTGGGTGGCGACGGAATTCAACCCCCTCGGCTTCATGTTCCTGAAGCGGGGGTGGAAGTCTTTTTCCTTGGCGCACGGTCTGAAGGAGGGGCACGAGCTCCACTTCATGTTTGACGGGACCGCCACGCTCTTCGTGAAGGTCTTCAGGGAGGCCGGCGACCGCCTGGACTGCTGCATGGAGAGCAGCAGCGGTTCTTCCACTGACGAGG
The DNA here is from genome assembly GCA_039707655.1 of Elymus sibiricus. Lineage (NCBI taxonomy): Eukaryota > Viridiplantae > Streptophyta > Magnoliopsida > Poales > Poaceae > Elymus > Elymus sibiricus. The sequence goes on along the minus strand of CM077675.1, from coordinate 152,434,410 downwards.
GCAGCAGCAGCTCCTCCCTCGGGGGAGCCGGGGGTGAGGACGGTTCCGACGGCGACTCCGGAGGCTCCCTAGGCGCCCGCGTTAAGGAGGATGATTCTGACTGAGCATGGGCGACACTGGGGCTGAAGCTTCGGGGGCAATGTTGTTCAGGCACGGCCCTTCCTACTTTGTGTTATCTTCTATGACGTCCCATGTTGGCCCCGTAGGGGCATGTAAGAAAGATTGCGGCCTTCGCGCCTTAAATCCCATGTCGTTTTTGGTTGAGGATGCATTCACCCTTGGTGATTCTCTTTTGCGTGTTCTTGTTTCTGTGCTCGCCTCACTGCTCCTGTGTTGCCGGGGTAGAGCCCCTGAGCCTGGCTCAGCTGTGGCCTGGTCGTCGGGCCATGACACCCCGGTTGAAACTCGGGGCGGGAGGCTTGGAACCCCGCAATAGCCCCCGAGGCGTGATGCTTGGGGGGCTTCGCCCCTTGAGAGGCCCTTCAGGCGGTACTCCAGGAAAAAGAAAAGTGGGGCCTCCGCTGAGTGCCCCAACTATCGCGGGAGCTTAGTGCTTGTGACGCCGCGTCCATGGCCCCTCAGGAAGCGCTCTCGGTAGTTCCGGAGCAGGCCTTCTCCGGGGGGTCCCGCCTTCGGAACGGCGCCCTCTTGTTGGCTTTGTTCATGTGCATCGCGTGAGGAGACCAGGCACCAGGGGTCCTGGTGAGGTGGTACGCACGAGGGCCAGCCCGCGGTTCAGAGCCCATCACTCAGGCTACCGAAGCTGCCGGGGCTGGCTCAAGTGTAGGTACCATGTCTAGCCCCCGCTCGCACGAGGCACGGGAGGGACAGAACAAGCGTGCAGTTTTTGATAAAAAGGGGCTCAACAAAACACCATAATACTTGAGAAAACCAAGACTTGCTTAAGAGGGGTAACAAACTTGTTCATTAAGTGGGTAGGACGGCGATCTTCACACCCAGCGCGGGGCATGGGGTTTCCACTTGGGCGTGGGCATAGTCGCGGTTCGACCGTATTTCCGCCAGCGCAGAGCATGGGGCTTCCACTTGGGTGTGGGCATAGTCGCGGGTCGACAGTATTTCCGCCAGCTCGGAGCATGGAGCTTCCACTTGGGTGTGGGCATAGTCGCGGTTCGATAGTATTTCCGCCAGCACGGAGCATGGGGCTTCCACTTGGGCATGGGCGGGAGTCCTCCCGATGCCAGGGCGTGGCACATCAGGAGGCTTCGGGGCGTATACAACCCCACTCATTCTTACATGAGAGTGTCACGGGTAGAACTTGCGGAGGTGCTAGATGTTCCATGCGTTTTGCACGGGGACTCTGTCCCCTTTCTCCAAGTGGGCCGCGCTCGGCCTAGAGACATGGGTGACCCTGAAGGGGCCTTCCCACATGGCCAAGAGCTTGTGGAGGCCCTCTCTAGAGAGTATGCACTATAGGACAAGGTCCCCGACCTCGAGGGTACAAGGCCAAATGCCACGGCTGTGGTAGCACCGCAGGGCCTGCTGGAACCTTGCGGCACGAAGGGCGGCCTGGCGGCGGTCCTCCTCGAGGAACAAAAGGTCGTCCTCCAGCGAGACATTCTGACGCGCCTCGTCAAATGCCAAGACCCGCGAGGAACCGTGTTTAATTTTCAAGGGAAGGACCGCCTCCACCCCGTAGAGGAGGAAGAAGGGGGTTTCGCCAGTGGGCTTAGTCGCTGTGGTGCGGATGGACCACAACACAGACTACAGCTCATCCATCCACCCCTCCCGCAGGCCTCAAGCTTCTTCTTGAAGCTCCTTGTCTTAAGGCCCTTCAGGACCTCAGCATTGGCCCGCTCGGCCTGGCCATTGCTTCATGGGTGGGCCACCGAAGCATAGCATATATGCGTACCAAGGTTAGCACAATATGACTTGAAGAGGCCGCTTGTAAACTGGGAGCCATTGTCGGTGATGATGCGGTTGGGGACGCCGAACCGGCACACGAGGTCCTTGATGAACTTGATGGACGACCCAGTCGGGATGGCATGAACAGGCTCGACCTCCGCCCACTTGGTGAATTTGTCGATGGCGACGTAGAGGTACCGGGACCCGCCGGCTGCGCGGGGGAAAGGGCCCAGGATGTCCAGCCCCCATACCGTGAAAGCCCAAGAGAGAGGGGTCGTCTGAAGCCCTTGCGTGGGTTGGTGGATCTACTTGGCATGGAACTGGCAGGCTTCGCAAGACTGGACCAACTCTGCAGCGTCGCGAAGCGTGGTGGGCCAGTAAAAACCACAGCGAAATGCCTTACCGGCGAGGGTGTGCGACGAGGAGTGGTGCCCGCAATCTCCCCGATGGATGTCGGCGAGCAGCTCGCGCCCTTGCTCCTCCGAGATGCACCGCAGCCAGACGTCATTGGGCCACCGACGGTATGGATCGTCGCCTCGCATGCAGTAGGCAGTGGCCTGCCGAGCAATGCGTTCCGCCTCTGCGTCTTCTGCTGGGAGGTCGCCGCAGAGCAGGTAAGCCTTGAACTCGTCAGCACAGCCGCCCTTTCCAGGTTCTAGCACCAATAGCAAGTGGTCTCCCGAGGGCAAGCCGCGGTCTGACACGCCTGTGGATGGCGCGGGGGACGGCTCCTCATGCAGCTGGGTGGCGCCGGTGGAAGGCGGCATGGCTGACGGCTTGAAGAGTCTCTCCTCGAACACCCATGGGCTTTGGGCCTCTTGGCGTGATGCTCGCTTGGCGAGGTCGTCGGCCTCCTGGTTGGCGCTGTGCAGGATGTGTTGCAATTCTAAACCAAGGAAATGCTTCTCGAGTTTTCGTACCTCTTCCAGATAGGCCGACATGTGCTTCTCCTTGGGCTTGTACTTCTTGCGGGAGAAGTCGACGAGGAGCTGGGAATCGCCCTTGATGACTAGGTGCTTGAGGGCGAGGGCAGAGGTGACCTTGAGGCCGGTGATGAGGCCCTCGTATTCCGCGATGTTGTTGGAGACCTTCCCATCATGACCGATGGACAACTGGACCGCGTATCGCAGCTGGTCTCCCATTGGCGAGGTGAGCATGGAGTCGGCCCCCGCTCCTTGTCTGGAGAAGGCGCCATCGAAGCATAGGACCCATCCTTCGGGCGCCTCGTCCCCGGGCAGGAGAGGCTCGTCGCCCTGAGGCCTCTCCTCGGACGGGTTCGTCCATTCCGCCACAAAGTCGGCCAAGGCCACGCCCTTGATAACCCTGGTGGTGCAGAATTCCTGCAGGAAAGCTTGCAGCTCGATGTTCCATTCGGCGACCCTGCCCACTGCGTTGGCTCTGCGCATGATTTGCTCCAGGGGTTGGCGAAAACGACCCTAATCGGGTGGCTTTGGAAGTAGTGGCGCAACTTCCGGGAGGCGATGAGCCGCGCGAGGAGGAGCTTCTGCTGCATGGGGTACCGCTCGCCTGCGTCCCTCAGTACCGTGCTGACGTAGTACACGGGTCGCTGGAGGTGATGCGAGACCGTAGTACCGGTGTCGTCCTCGCTAGGAGGCTCGAGAGGTGCGGCAGGGGGCGGGGCCGCGGCGTTCCCCGGGGACACGGTGCCACTGACCGCAGGGACCTCCGGGGCCATGGCGTCGAGTGCCGCGCGGGCCTCCGGGGGTCCACCTCCCGAGACGGCGGGAGCCCCCTGAGGTATGCAGCTTGAGGTCATCATGACCCCCTGAAGGGGGACGGCAGGCCCACACGGCACCTCTTCGGCTGGCGCGACACCACACGATGTCTTCATGGGGGTCATGGCCCCCTCCTTAGGGTTGACTTGCTCTTCTCGCTCCACCACGAGGGCCACACTGGCTGTTTGGGGGGTGGCCGCTAGGTACAACAGCAGGTGCTCCTGGGGGCACGGCGCGACCATGATGGGAGGGTCGGTGAGGTACCTTTTGAGGTCCGCGAAGGCAGCTTCTGCTTCAGGGGTCCATTTGAAAGGGCGAGACCTCTTCATGAGCTTGAAGAACGGCAACGCCCGTTCGCCATACTTGGAGATGAAATGCCCTAGCGAGGCCAAGCATCCCGCTAGCTTCTGCATCTCCTTGAGAGTCCGCGAGGGGCGCATCTGCTTGATAGCCTTGACCTTTTCTGGGTTGGCCTCGATCCCTCGGTGAGATATGAGGAACCCGAGGAGCTTGCCCGAAGGGACCTCGAAGACGCATTTGTCAGGGTTAAGCTTCAAGCGGACCTTGTGCAGGTTGACGAAAGTCTCTTCCAGGTCTTCTATGAGCGTCCTGGCTTTGCGCAATTTAACCACAATATCGTCCACGTAAGCCTCCGTGTTCCTGCCCAGCTGGGGTCCCAACGTGATGTACATCAACCTCTGGAAGGTGACCCCGTCACTCTTCAGACCGTAGGGCATGCAGGTATAGCAGAATATCCCGCTGGGGGAGGTGAAAGTCGTCTTCTCCACATCCTTCACTGCCATCTTGATCTGATGATAGCCCGAGAAGGCATCCAAGAAGCACAGGAGGTCGCAGTCGGCGCTGGAGTCCACGATCTGGTCAATTCGTGGCAGCGGGAAGGGGTACGGAGGACAAGCCTTATTGAGGCTTGTGAAGTCGACGCACATCCGGTCTTTGCCGCCCATCTTGGGGACAGTGATCGGGTTAGCGAGCCATTCCGGATATCGCTCCTCACGGATGACCCCTGCCTCCTGCAACTTATGCACCTCTTGGACGATGAAATGTTGCTTCTCCGGCGCCTGGCACCGTGCTTTCTGCTTGACCGGGCAAGCGTTGGGACACACCTCCAGGTGGTGCTCAATTATGTCCCTCGGGACCCCGGTCAAGTCGGTCGGCTTCCAAGCAAACATGTCAGCGTTTTCCCTAAGGAACGTGTCGGCGTTCTGGGACTAGGGGTACCCAGACCTGCCTACTTGTGGCCCAGCGTGTGGCCCGCCTCAATGGCCCAGTACGGCCTGGCAACAAACCCCCCAAGACAAGACCCTCGTGAGGGCCCCAGCCTCGCGAGGAGAATGACGCCAAGACCTCCAGAGGGGCGGCCTTCCCAGGTTGCCTCCCGAGGAGCGGAGATTCCTATGTAGGTGCCCAGCCTCAGGAGGCAGCGATGACGTGAGCCATGACGACCAAGGCCAACGGGCGCCAGCGGGCACAGAGGGGACAGTTTCCCCTTTGGTGCTAATGAGGCAAGGACGTATGCGGGTTCCCAAGGGATCCCCCAAAGGTTTCCATTCCAGTGCAACAAGACCAAGACCACGAGCTCGGCAGGATGGATGTCACCGCCGAGCCCACCTCTGCGTCACGCCCAGTTGCTTTGCAGGCGAAGACTACCTTTAGTCAGGATAAGCTGTACCTCCTGTCCCCTTTCGAATTGGCCGTTGTGGGATCCCTTCCCGCCTGTGCGATAAGGGAAGTGGACCAAGGCCACTATAAATAGGGACTAGCCTCCACCGTAGAGAAGGGACGGAAGAGAGACCGAACCACCCACAACCAAAAGCCCTCGCGAGGTCGCTCACCACTGTACTTGTTCATCCCCGAACCTCCTTGTGAGGCCAATCCACCCAAAGCAGGAGTAGGGTTTTACACCGCAAGGTGGCCCAAACCTGGGTAAACCTCTGTGTTCATCTTCTCGCTCGCTCACGCGCATTCGGCAAGGCTCAGCTGTGGAGAGGCGAGCTTGAGACTTGAGCTGGTTGGGATCTTCGCACACGCCCCAGAGTTCGAACCTTCTTGGGTCTGCGGAACCCCGATTCCGACATTTGGCGCGCCAGGTAGGGGCATGTCGAGGTTCCATCTTCACCAGCCGCGCTCCGCCCTCGCCTCGTCGTCTTCATGGCGGGCGCAGCTCCCAAGGCTTGGCAGCCCGGAGCCTATGCGGACGCAGCGGGTTGCCTGGCCATGCTCGCGGTCACCTGTATCCTCGGCGGGTTGCAGGCACCCGCGTCCGGCCGTCATGTCAAGCAGTTTCTCCGCTAGGCGGGCGCAGCTCAGCCGTGGCTCGAGGCCCCAGGGAGTAGGGTGAAGCCGAACACCGACGTCACCTTCGATTCCAAGGACCATCCCAGGACGACGGTCGCTGCTGGTGCGCTCCCCATGATGTGCACGCCCACCATCAGTAACGTTGCGGTCACCAAGACCCTCATTGACGGCGGCGCCGGCCTCAACGTCCTTTCCGTGGAGGCCTTCGACATGCTCCAGTAGCCCTACGACCAGCTCGCGCCCTCCAGGCCCTTCTCAGGGGTGGTTAGAGGCTCCGCCACCCCCTTGGGGCAGGTGCGCCTCCCCGTCACCTTCGGCACCCGCGACAACTACCGCACCGAGCTGATCGACTTCGACGTGGCCCGGATCAGCCTCCCATACAACACCATCCTGGGATATCCGGCCCTCCCCAAGTTCATGGCGGCAACGTACCTAGCCTACAACATCATCAAGATGCCAGGCAGCAGCGGCATCATCACCGTGGCCGGAGACACCAAGGACGTGGTTCGGGCCCTCAAGCTCATCTACAAGGCCGCAGCGGCCTCATGCCCCGACGCTGAGAGCATCGCGCAGGCTCCGAAAGCCGCGCCTGCGAAGAAGAAGCAGTTGTTCTCTCAGGACCGAGCTGAGACGAAGCAGGTGCTTGTTGACGACGGGAGCCCGGGCCGCACCTTCAACATTGGTGCCTTGCCTCGGAGCAGGAGAAGGCGTTGGTCGACTTCCTCCGCGAAAACAAGGACGTGTTTGCGTGGGAGGCGTGCGACCTGGTAGGCGTCCTGAGAGAGCTGATCGAACACCACCTAAGGGTACGCCCCAATGCGCGCCCGGTGAAGCAAAAAGCAAGATGGCAAGCACAAGAGAAGCAAGCGTTCATTGTCCAAGTGGTCAGCAAGCTGCAGGAAGCTGGTGTTGTTCGGGAAGTACGGCACCCGGATTGGCTGGCCAACCCAGTGATTGTCCCCAAGAAGCGTGGGAAGGAACGCATGTGCGTCGACTTCACGAGCCTCAACAAGGCTTGCCCTCAGGACCCTTTCTCACTCCCGCGCATCGACCAGATCATGGACTCCACCACCGAGTGTGATCTGCTATGCTTTCTGGATGCTTTCTCAGGTTACCACTGAAAGTGCGTTATATCGACTAGAGGGGGGGTGAATAGGCGATTTTTACAAATTCATCACTGAGGAATTTCAACTTGAGGAATTTGAAATGTCATGAATAACTTGCAGCGGAATAAGTACTTAGGTGCATGCGACACATAGCAGTAGCATAGTCATCATGATGAAATTAAGCATGCACATATTACAGGTAGCGTGATACAGGATGCGCAGGTGAGGAACAAGGTATCTTGAAGAATTTGAGGTGAGGAAATTGAGAAAGTCTTCAGTCAAATTCTTCAAACAGTAACGATCAATTTCATCAACACATATATGAGGAAATGAAAGGGTTGAGGAAATAGAACCAGGAAGCTCGATGAAGACAATGATTTGATGACCCAGTTCCAACTGCTATGACAGTCGTACGTCTGGTTTGGAGCGGCCTGGTATTTAAACCAGAAGACACACAGTCCCGGGACACACAGTCCCTACCGTATTCTCCTTGAGCTAAGGTCACACAGACCTCGCCCAACACTCGTGGTAAGTCTTCAGGGTAGACTTCCAAAACCCTCACAAACTGGTCACCCGACGATCCACAATTTACTGCTGGATGCTCTAGACCAAGGTCACTTCGTGATCCCCAATTGACTGCAGGATGCACTAGACCATGACGCCTAACCGTCTGGAAGATACACAGTCTTCAAAGGTAACAAGCGTCGGTTCCACACAGGAACAATTTCTTCAGTGATGCTCAATCACTTTGGGTTTTTGGGTTTGGTGGTTTGGTTTGGGGTTTTTCCTCACTGATGATTTTCTGTCAAAGTCTTCGGAGGATGGGTTTTTCCTCACTGATGATTTTCGCTCAAAGTCCTCGAGGAATGGGATGCTCTCAAATGACAAGTGTCAGTTCTCTCTCGGAGCAGCCAACCAACTAGTGGTTGTGGGGGGTGGCTATTTATAGCCAGGGTGCAACCCGACATGATAAGACATAAATGCCCCCAATGATATGACTGTTATGTCGATAGGATGATTGGGGACAGCTGGCAGTTAGCACAGCAACGGTCGGAATTTCGAACTATGAAAGTCCTCAGGCTTATCATATTCCTCACTTGTAGGCAATTCGCACTGGCAAAATCCTAACTCCTCAGTCAGACCAATTTCCTCAGAGACCAGAAGATCATCGTCTCTGTCACTGAAGAACTTGACTGAACTGCAAGAGATTTCCAAAGGCTTCACTCGAAGGATTGGATAGGTTGAGGCTTTTGAGTTGAGCATCAGTTGGAAATTTTCCTTAGTATTACCTCGGCCCCCCTTTAACAGTACGGTGTTTCCTATGACTCAAAGAAAGGAAATGAACCTATAAAAACAAAAGTCTTCACGCTTCATAGTCCTCGTTCATATCTTCAAGGTCACACCGACTTCGTCTTTTTCAAAGTCTTCAGGAATACCAAAGTCTTCAGCAAAGTCTTCACCAAAGTCTTCAGTTGAAGACATACATTTTTAGGGGTCGATATTCTCCGAATGTATCAAACTCCTCAGCGACTTATAGAGCCTGTGTACACTTACAAACGCATCAGTATCTTAACCTATAAGTCTTCAATACACCAAAATCACTAAGGGGCACTAGATGCACTAACAATCTCCCCCTTTTTGGTGATTGATGACAAATAGGTTAAGTTTTCAACGGGGATAATAATATGAAGTGTAAGTACTAAGTTTGAGGAATTTGATTGCAAGATATAGAAGAACTCCCCCTGAAGATGTGCATATTTGAGGAATTTGCTTTGGACTGCAAATGCACATGACAGGTTAAAATCATGGAGAACTCCCCCTATATCTTGTAATCCATACACGCATTTAATATATATCATGAGGAAATTGAAATGCATGATGAAAAATGGGGTCTGAGGAAATTCAGCATGCATGCATTAGGATAACTTGAGGAAATAGCATGCGGAAAGCAGTTCAAAAGCATCAGACCACCATCGGACTTAAGTTTACAACTCAACCAACAAAAGCTTCAGAAGAGCGAGAGTTGTAACTTAAACAAAAACAGCCCATATATAGAGACCCGCTTGAAGACTAACTCAAATTTTCTCCCCCTTTGTCATCGAAGACCAAAAGGGACGAAAAAATGAGGACTAACGCCCCTGAAGAATTTCAACTTGAAGGTGGTGGAGGAGCGCCAGCGTTGTCGGGGTCGGTTGGTGGAGCCGGGCCTGCAGCAGTGTCGTCAATATCCTCAGCTTCATCCGCCTGGCGTGATGAAGAATATGAGCTTGTAACCAGCTGAGGAACTTGAACTTTCTTCCATTTCTTCCTTGGAGGGATGGACCAATCAAAGTCTTGCTGAAATTCCATCTCCTTGAGTTCTTCAGGAGTCTTGAGGTGAGACAAGATGGCCCATGTGCGGTCGAAGACTTCATGAAGATAATAGTGGTTCTTCCTCACAGAGTTGTGCGTGACAGTCATGTCTCGAAGAAGTGAACCAACCTGACGCTTTACCCACTTGTGATTTCGATCAATCTTCTGATGAAGACTTAGAAGAAGCTCTCGATCAGTCATCACACGAGGGGCAGTTTCTTGATGATTTTGCGCTGAGGCTTTTGCAGCAGAATCTTGAGTAGCAGAGTCATCATTGGTGGAATATGATGCAGCTTTGCGAAATTGACCATCCAATGGACGAGTACCTTCATCAATGACAGCCTTGCCTTTACCCGCAACTGAGGAAAATGTATTCTTGAGGACTTCAATAGGAGGCAGGAAGCTGAAGTGATTCTGAAAGTCAGCCTTGAAGGGGATTGAAGACCTTGATCTGATGAATTTCATGATCCAGGGAGCGTAAGGCTTCAATTCAAATGGGGCTGAAGAAGCATTTGCCAAAGTCCTCATGAAGAAATCATGGTAATTTATGGGAATCCCATGAATGATGTTGAATAGCAAGTTCTGCATGATTCCCTCCACTTCTTCTTCTTCAGAATTGTGGCCCTTGTGAGGACTGAGGGTTTTGGTCAGAATGCGATAAACTGTCCTGGGCACATAGAGCAAATCCTTCACTAGGAAGGTGGTCCTTTGAGGTTTGCCAGGAGCTAAAGGCTTCATCAGCACTTGCATCATATGATTGGGCAGAGCAGGTTCATCAAACAGGCATCTTGCTCCTTCTCAGGGAATTGGTATTGGGACTGACCAAAGTAGTTCAGAGGCTAGAGCAGTGTAGTGTGTAGATCTAGTCATCCAGTCCAAGACCCAATAATTGATGTCAGAGGCATCACCTGTGATATGCAAGGTGGCATAGAATTGAAGAATTAGCTCTTCATTCCAATCACATATGTCCACGCAGAATGGAAGAATTCCTGCATCATGAAGGACTGCGAGCACGGGTGTGAAGCATGGGATAGTTTCCATGTCCGCATGAGGAATTTGTCGATGCTCGAAGACTTTCTCCTTGTCAAATAGTACTGATGCATAGTAATTCATCTGTGTAGGTGTCCAGAATCTGGTGCGACCGGCCCTTGCAGAATCATATGGATTTGGTCCGTTGAAGAAAATGTGCTCGTTGAAGAAATTGGTCTTGAGGAATTTGGGGCACTTTGAGCTTTTGAAAGGCATCTTGGGCTTCGGCTGAAGATTTGGCTTGAAGCGGCCAACAACTTCCACAGGAGGAACTTCTTCAGATTGAAGAATTTGAAAAGCAGTTTCCTCATTTGCAATTTGAGCAGCAATTTCTTCAGCTGTTGCAGCTGGAATTTCTTCAGTCTGGATTTCTTCAGTCTGGGCTGGAGACTAAGGAATTTGAGTGAGGGGAGTGGTCATTGGTGAATTTGGGTGTACAGCTTCCCAATATTCATCATTGATAAGAGGAGTTGTGTTTCCAATGTCCACATCCTCTTCCATTTCTTCAACGCCGGCCTCTTCAGCAGTCAACTGAGGCAGGGGCGATGATACCAGTGGAGTTGAAGCATTTGCTTCCACTTCAATTTCTTCATCAATCTGCTCTGAGGAAGCAGCAGAATGATCTTCTTCATCATCAACATTTGGAATGTCATACTCGACACCAAATGGAACAATCTCATAGGCAGGTACGGAGGAGATTGGGGTTGCATCAATGGGTTCAGTTGAAGAACTTGGTAGTGTCTTCAATTTCTTCACCGCTGAGGAATCTGAAGTTGATGCCTTTCTTTTCTTAGCAGCAATTTTCTCTGCAGCCTTTCTTTTCTTCGCTTCTGATGCAGAAGGAAGGTTGATGTTCTTCACCCTTGAGGACTTTGCAGTTTCAGCAGAGGGTGAAGGAGGAGCAGTTTCTTCAGGCACGACTGATGCAGTCGCCCTGGCAGTCTCAATTTCATTAGGCGCAACAAAGGTTTCAGTTGACCTTGCAATTTCTTCAGGCGCAACAGTGGAGGTTGCCCTGACAGGTTCTTCAGCAGCATGAATTTCTTCAGCTGCTTGTGTAGTTTCTTCAGCAGGCTGAGCAGATTCTTCAGCCTGAGGAATTTGCGGTTGCGATTGAGCGGCAACCTTTGATTTGTGTTCCTTGATTGCAGCTTGGGCTGCCCTCACAAATCTTACTTTGGAGCCCTTCCATTCAGCATCGTACTTTTCTTGTTCATCAGTGAGACAACGAATTTCAGACTGAACAATGACGAGTTGATTTGGAGTCAAATTCATCACATTGTTCCTCAGAAACTTTTCTTTTCTGGCCCTGCTCCTCTTAGCTTTCTGAGCTTGTTCTCTTTTCCATTTTTCTTCAGCGATAAAGTGTGTGAGGACGTGGTCCACAGCAATAGGTAACTTTAGTGAGGAAAGAGGAGTGCTGGGATCCTCATGACATATGTCGATGTAATTGAGGATCATCTTTGGATCCAGCATAAGAGGAACTGAGCTGCCCTTGGCAATTGCAGCCTTTTGCTGACTGTTTCTGATGATTTCTTCTAATTCTTCATTAGTAGCCTCATCATCATCCTCAGACCCTGAGGGTACATTTACAGTAACTTACCTTTTGTGAGGACTTGGTCTCTGACCTCGTCCAGCAGTTCTTTTCAACTTCATCAAAGTAGGGCTGGTTGATGACTGTGCTTGGGCAGAGGAACTTGCAGAGAGTCCTGAAGCAATTGACAAGCCAATAGTCCTTTGACATGTTGCAAGATGTACAGGTGTTGAGGACTTTGTGGCAGCAGCTGATGATTGTGCAGCAACAGAAGGCATTTCAGTGGCCTTTGAAGAATCTGCTTGAGGATTTTGCTGTGAAGACTTTGGAGTTGAAGATTTTGATTTCACAGCTGATTTCTTCACCATCGATTTCTTCGGAGCAATATCAGAAGCTCCGGCAGAGGCAGCAGCAGCAGCAGAATCTTCATTGAATTGCTTCACTGCAGCTTTGGCAGTTTTCTGAAGTTTGTGTTGATGCTTTGCCCATTCAGCTGGAAAGTCTTCACCACGAGCAACACTAGTGGGATCAACGACTTGACCATTAGCAGGAGGAGCCCTTTTGCAAGGAGGTTTGAGGGCGAATTTCTTCATATACTTGGGAGTGACATAGCGATAGTCTCTCCATTCCTTCATCCACCTCCATTCAATCCTCTGAATTCTGATTTTCCTCTGCTCCTTTGTTTCTTTGCCATGAATTGCCTCATCTGGAGTGTAGTACCCAGCATACAAATCCTCAGGTATCTCAAAAGCAGTGTTCTGTTCAGCTTTCTTTCCACTTTTCTGAGGTCTTTTGCCATTAGCCATTTTCTTCACTTGATGACTTTGAACTCTTGATGATTCTGATGATGTGCACAGTTTTTCCTCAAGAAACGCTGCAAATGAGTTAAGTTGATGAGAACCTAGTGATTCATCAGCAGACATTTTGGTACCTGTGAACAGAGTATAGGTGCGAGGAATTTGAAGAGGTCATATGCGTTCTCAGAAATTTTTCAAAATACATCAAGTTGAGGATTTTGACCATAGATGTCTTGAGGAATTTCACTAAGTGTTCTTGTCTTAGGTTCCAGAGTTGTGCGAATATGTTGATCCACACAATTGAGGAATCTTGAAGAAAATCATAACTTAGAGAAACACATCAAGGGATTGAAACATGTGAAGTGCTTAAGAAGACGATTCTTGAAGAATAAACACTTTTGAGGATTTTGTGGAAGAAATGAAGATCAAACAAGGGCAGTAAAATTAGATTTTATTTACCCAGATGAAGAACACGACGAAGAGTGAGAAGAAATCTGGGAAGTTCGTCCGTTTAGATCTCCCACGCCCTAGCTTGGCAGAGGGAGACAGCTACAGCGGCGGCGTGGTGAAGACTTCCGCGGCCGATGCGAGTACGGCGACGGCGAGGTCGAGGCAGTGAAGCTCTTCCTCTCCAGCGGCGATGATTTTAGCGGCGGCGCTAGGTCTGAGCTCGGGAGAGATGGAGTGAGGAGTAACTCGAGCACAGTGAAGGGGAGGGGGTATTTATGGTGGCAGTAAAAACGGATCGGCCCGAAGATTTTGGACCAGATTTCCCCTGACCCTTACTCTCCATGCGACATGTGTCACCCACGACCTGAGTAGTGGAGATCGTGGCTTATCCAGTCACGGGAATCGGAATGGTTTGAGCGGGAAGGGCCAAAAAATTTAGATAGTGAAAATTTTAATGTTTCCATTCGCAAATTCTTCAGCTGTCAAGGCTACAGTGAAGACTTTGAACGAGTTTCAAAGTAGAACGCATATGAAGAATTTGTGAACAGACTGGGTTGAGTTTAGCATAGAGGGGGAACGGGTCCGATCACATTCACTTAGATGAAAATCAACTTGAAGAATTAGCAATAAGTGAATGCTGTTGAGGACATTGAAAACTCAAATATATATATATAGTCAATGAAGAACATCAGTTTCATAGTTTCAAGAATTTGAAAAAGTTGAGGAATTTGCAAACTTGAGGAATTTGAAAATTTGAGGAATTTGCAAAATTTGAGGAATTTGCAAAATGATGAAAAACTCAACTTTTAAGAATTTCAACTATTGTTGGTGGCGTGACCCACCGTATAAGAATGATGATTTCAGACACCACGTACAATTGTCGTAGGGTTCTGAGAATCAAATTCTTCGTTAATTTCTTCACACTTAGAGAGTTATTCTTCATTGATTGAAGAAAAACGTTACTTCGTGTGTTGCACATCAAAGTCATCAATTTTGCATAAGTGTTAGGATGTGTGTCCTTTCAAAGAACATTTGAAGATTCTAAGATATTTAGCTCACACCGCAACTTGCAAAATCTCTTTTCATCCAAGGGCTTAGTGAAGATATCGGCCAGTTGTTCTTCAGTGGGGATGTGGTCGATGGAGATGTCACCCTTGAGTACATGATCTCAAAGAAAATGATGACGAATCTGGATGTGCTTGGTCTTGGAGTGCTGAACTTGGTTGTGAGCAATCTTGATAGCGCTCTCATTGTCACAGTAGAGAGGCACATTCTTCACCTTGATGCATAGTCCTTGAGGGTTTGCTTCATCCACAGCAACTGAGCGCAACATGAACCAGCAGCAATGTACTCAGCTTCAGCAGTAGAAAGTGACACGCAGTTCTGCTTCTTCGAGGACCAACAGACTAAGGACCGTCCGAGGAAATGACATGTGCCTGAGGTTGACTTGCGATCCACACGATCTCCAGCATAGTCTGCATCTGAGTATCCGACGAGGTGAAGATTTGAGCCCTTGGGATACCATAATCCAAGTGTTGGTGTGTGAGCTAAGTATCGAAGAATATGTTTCACAGCCTTATGGTGTGATTCCTTCGGTGTTGCTTGGAATCGGGCACACATGCAAACACTATGCATAATATCAGGCCTAGATGCACATAGATACAATAAAGAGCCAATCATGGAGCGGTATACCTTCTGATCGAAATCTTTACCATTTTCGTCAGTGCAGAGGTGGCCCTTTGAAGGCATTGGAGTTTTGATGCCTTTGCATTCGTGCATGTCGAATTTCCTCAAAATATCCTTGAGGTATTTCTCTTGTGAGATGAAGATGCCATTGTCTTGCTGACGAATTTGAAGACCTAAGAAGAATTTCAACTCTCCCATCATAGACATTTGATATTCTTCACTCATCATATAGGCAAATTCATCACTGTAACGTTTGTCAGTACATCCAAATATAATATCATCGACATAGTCATATGAACAGTTCATTGTCATAGGATTTAGTGAAAAGAGTTGGGTCGAGTGAACCGGGTCTGAAGCCTTTCTTCATGAGGAATTCCTTCAGAGTGTCATACCACTCCCGAGGGGGCTGCTTGAGGCCATAGAGGGCCTTGTTGAGTCTGAAGACTTTGTCAGGATGTTTAGGGTCTTCAAAACCTGGGGGTTGAGCAACATATACTTCTTCCTCAAGCTTACCATTGAGGAATGCACTTTTCACATCCATTTGATACAGAGTGATATCATGATGGTTAGCATAAGCAAGCAATATGCGAATAGCTTCAAGTCTAGCAACAGGTGCAAAAGTTTCATCAAAGTCAATTCCTTCAACCTGAGTGTAGCCTTGAGCAACAAGACGAGCCTTATTCCTTACCACAAGGCCATTTTCATCTTGTTTGTTGCGGTAGATCCACTTGGTACCTATGATGTTATGCTTGCGAGGATCTGGCCGCTTGACAAGTTCCCACACATTGTTGAGCTTGAATTGATGCAATTCCTCTTGCATAGCTTGAATCCACTCAGGCTCCATGAAAGCTTCATCAACTTTGGTGGGCTCTATCATAGAGACAAAAGCAAAATGCCCACAAAAGTTAGTTAGATGTGAAGCTCTTGAGCGAGTGAGAGGACCTGGTGCATTGATGTTGTCGATGATTTTGTCAATCTGCACTTCATTTGCAACTCTTGGATGAGCAGGTTGACGTGGCTGAGGATTTTCTTCAACACCATTTTCTTCAGGTGTATCAGCATGAGTGTCTTCATTTGCTGGAATGATTTCCTCAGTAGGTTGAGGATTCTCTTCAGTGGGGACAACATCTTCAGTAGCTTTCAACTTAATGGATTCCTCAGGAGACTTTTCATCTGTCACAGAAGGCAGGTGCTCTCTTTGCGAGCCATTAGTTTCATCGAACCGCACATCTACAGTTTCAACAACCTTTTGATGGTGGGTGTTGAAGACTCTGTAGGTGTGCGAGTCCTTTCCGTAACCAAGCATAAAACCTTCATGTGCTTTCGGTGCAAATTTAGAACTGTGGTGAGGATCTCTTATCCAGCATTTTGCACCGAAGACTTTGAGATAACTTACATTGGGTTTCTTGCCAGTCATAAGTTCATATGATGTCTTCTTGAAGAATTTGTGAAGATAAACCCGGTTGATGATGTGGCATGCTGTATCAATTGCCTCAGGCCAGAAGCGGCGAGGGGTCTTGTATTCATCAAGCATGGTGCGAGCCATCTCAACCAGAGTCATGTTCTTGCGCTCCACGACGCCGTTCTGCTGAGGAGTATATGGGGCAGATAGCTCATGAGTAATACCAAGTTCATCAAGATATTCATCAATATTGGTGTTCTTGAACTCAGTCCCATTATCACTCCTGATGTGCTTGATCTTGACGCCGAAGTTGGTTGAGGCCCTTGAAGCAAATCGTCTGAAGACATCCTGCACTTCAGACTTGTACAGAATAATATGCACCCAAGTGTAACGGGAGTAATCATCAACAATGACAAAGCCATACAAACTTGAAGAATTTGTCAGTGTGGAATAATGAGTGGGGCCAAAGAGGTCCATGTGAAGCAATTCAAAAGGTCGAGTGGTGATCATGATTGTCTTTGAGGGATGCTTGGATCTGGTCATCTTCCCAGACTCACAAGCACCACAGAGGTGATCTTTGAGGAATTTGACACCTTCGATGCCAATGAAGTGCTTTTTCTTCACGAGCGTGTGCAAGTTCCTCATACCAGCATGTCCAAGTCGTCGATGCCACAGCCAGCCTTCTGAGGATTTTGCAAGTAGACACGTGGCAGGCTGAGGACCTGTAGAGAAATCAACAATATACAAGTCTCCTCTCCTAAAGCCTTCGAAGACTTTGGAATGGTCAGATTCCATGATGACAACACAGCGATATTTTCCAAAGATGACAACCATATCAAGATCACAAAGCATTGAGACAGACATGAGGTTGAACCCAAGGGATTCGACAAGCATCACCTTGTCCATGTGACGGTCCTTGGAAATTGCAACCTTACCTAGACCCAATACCTTGCTTTTTCCTTTGTCAGTGTAGGTGATATGCTTCAGATGAGATGGGGCAAGTGGCATATTCATCAGTAGACTCTTGTCACCAGTCATGTGGTTGGTGCATCCACTGTCGAGAACCCACTCAGTAGTTTTTGGAGTTTCATCCTGCAGATGAATTAGTACAACTTACGAACTCATATGCTTCAGAGTGAAGAATATGACATCAAATTGATCAGGCAGAATTTCATCACACAACATAGTAAGTAAAGTAGTGTGAGGACGTGAGAAATGAGGAATTCATTTCTGCATGATTAGCTTGCGTCCTTTCAAGCATTATCTTCAGGTCTCCAGCAAATTCATCAGACGTTCAAGTTCGTCTGGAGACCTGACCCTGCATAAGAAGTTAGTTCATTTTCTTCACCACCCACATCTGGAGGGGTGGCAAAGAGTTCATCATTCTGCGAGCACCATATGAGAAAGGAGGCATTGAAGCTAGTGCACTTCGTTTCACAGGATTAGGGTTAGAGTACTCATATGAATAAGCAGAGAAATTCTTCGAGGACTTATGAACATAATGATTTGAAGAATAATGCACATATTCAGAACTCTTAGATTTTCCCTGCGAAACAGATGCATTAGCACGAGAATGATAGTTTTGACCATTTGAGGAATTTGGTCCAATTGAAGACTTTGGTCCATATGAGGAATTTGATGTGGGATTCCTCATGGGTGATGTCGTGAGGACATTCACTTGAAGATTTTCCAAGTAGCTCTTAGGAACCCAGATTTTCCTCATAGGTGAACCGTTCCTGCAGTTAGTTCCAACAAATCTGGCAAATACTTCACCTTTCTGATTTTTGAAGAATTTGTAGTTGGAGTCAAGTGACTCATCAGAGGAATATGCAGATTCACAAGTAAAGCCAGATAAAGTGGATGGATCCACAGTAGGTCCTTTTGCAGCAACCCATGAAGTTTTGGGGTACTGCTCAGGTGTCCAGTAGGATCCATCAGCATTGAGTTTCCTCTCAAATGCAATACCCTCTTTCCTAGGGTTCCTGTTCAGAATCTGCTTTTTGAGCACATCACAAAGGGTTTGATGCCCTTTGAGACTTTTGTACATGCCTGTCACATACAATTCCTTCAACCCTGCATTTTCGTCAGTGATACTTGTGGTATCCTCAGATGAGGAATTTGTGACCATGGGGATAGTTGAAGAATTTGCAGTAATAGAAGCATTTGAACATTCAGGTGAAGAATTAGCAGTTTCACGTTCGATGCATTTCATACATGGTGGAACAAATTCTTCTTGAGCGGTACTGATCTGTTGAGCCAGTAAGGAATCGTTTTCCCTTTGGAGATCCTCATGAGCCACTCTTAGTTTCTCAAGATCTTGCTTTCTTTGAAGAAATTCATAAGAAAGCTTCTCATGATCAACTAAGAGAGCATTATGATGACTCTGTAGGTTATCATACTTTGTCTGAAGACTTTTGAGATCATCAGACAGAGTTTGAGTCCGATCCAGTTCCTCATTCAACAGATCGTCGCTTTTGTCAAGCGATTTCTGAAGCTTTTCAAGTGCACTTTGTTGCATAGTGGCAATTTTAGCAAGTTTGGCATAGCTAGGTTTCACATATTCATCAGATTCACCTTCACTTGATTCAGAGGAAGAGTGATGCTTGTGTACCTTGGAACCTTTTGCCATGAAGCAGTAAGTGGGAGCATATTCATCATTGCTGACGTCAGAGTCGTTGGAGTGGTCATTTTCTTCATCGTTGAAGATGGACTTGCTGACGAAAGCAGTAGCGAGAGCAAGGCAAGCAACACCAGAGTCTGACTCTTCTTCAGATTCTTCCTCTTCTTCATATTCTTCAGATTCTTCTTCGGAGTCCATTTCCTTGCCAATGAAAGCCCGAGCCTTTCTGGAACCTTTCTTCTTGTGCGATGAGGACTTTGCAGATGAAGACTTTGAAGTTGAGGACTTTGAAGTTTTCTTCTTTTTCTTCGAGTCATCAGAACTGTAGTCCTTGTATTTCTTCTTCTTTGATTCTTTTTCCCAAAGAGGACAGTCAGAGATAAAGTGACCAGATTTCTTGCATTTGTGACAAGTTCTCTTCTTGTAGTCGCTTGAGGAATCTGATTTCCTTAAACTACTTTTTGATGACTTTCCAAATTGGCCTTTCCTTGAGAACTTCTGGAATTTCCTCACGAGCATTGCTAGCTCCTGACTCAGTTCTTCAGGATCACCAATGCTACTATCAGAATCTTCGTCTTCGGATGAGGAAATTGCTTTTGCCTTCAGAGCACGAGATCTTCCATAGCTTGGTCCGTAGAGGTCTCTCTTCTCAGCTTGTTGGAATTCATGAGTATTGAGTCTCTCAAGTATATTAGCAGGATCAAGTGACTTGTAGTCTCCACGTTCTTGAATCATCAAAGCCAGTGTATCGAATGAGGAATCAAGAGATCTTAGCAGTTTCTTCACCACCTCGTGGTCAGTGATATCCGTGGCACCCAGTGCTTGAAGCTCATTGGAGATATCAGTGAGACGATCAAAAGTTTGCTGAACATTCTCATTGTCGAGTCTTTTGAAGCGGTTGAAGAGATTGCGAAGAACATCAACACGAGAGTCACGTTGAGTGGAAACACCTTCGTTGACTTTGGACAGCTTATCCCAGATAAGCTTAGCAGTCTCCAAAGCACTCACTCTGCCATACTGACCTTTGCTCAGATGGCCACAGATGATATTCTTTGCTTGAGAATCGAGTTGCTTGAATTTCTTTGCATCAGCAGCAGTAACAGTCGGAGATGTGTGGGGAACACCATTTTCCACAACATACCAGAGATCGTTGTCAATAGCCTCAAGATGCATGCGCATCTTGTTCTTCCAGTAGGGGTAGTCCATCCCATCGAAGGTAGGACAGCCTACGGAAACCTTGATCATACCTGCAGTCGACATAACTAGAACTCCAGGTGGTTAAACCAAAATCACACAGAACAAGGGAGTACCTTGCTCTGATACCAATTGAAAGTGCGTTATATCGACTAGAGGGGGGGTGAATAGGCGATTTTTACAAATTCATCACTGAGGAATTTCAACTTGAGGAATTTGAAATGTGATGAATAACTTGCAGCGGAATAAGTACTTAGGTGCATGCGACACATAGCAGTAGCATAGTCATCATGATGAAATTAAGCATGCACATATTACAGGTAGCGTGATACAGGATGCGCAGGTGAGGAACAAGGTATCTTGAAGAATTTGAGGTGAGGAAATTGAGAAAGTCTTCAGTCAAATTCTTCAAACAGTAACGATCAATTTCATCAACACATATATGAGGAAATGAAAGGGTTGAGGAAATAGAACCAGGAAGCTCGATGAAGACAATGATTTGATGACCCAGTTCCAACTGCTGTGACAGTCGTACGTCTGGTTTGGAGCGGCCTGGTATTTAAACCAGAAGACACACAGTCCCGGGACACACAGTCCCTACCGTATTCTCCTTGAGCTAAGGTCACACAGACCTCGCCCAACACTCGTGGTAAGTCTTCAGGGTAGACTTCCAAAACCCTCACAAACTGGTCACCCGGCGATCCACAATTTACTGCTGGATGCTCTAGACCAAGGTCACTTCGTGATCCCCAATTGACTGCAGGATGCACTAGACCATGACGCCTAACCGTCTGGAAGATACACAGTCTTCAAAGGTAACAAGCGTCGGTTCCACAAAGGAACAATTTCTTCAGTGATGCTCAATCACTTTGGCTTTTTGGGTTTGGTGGTTTGGTTTGGGGTTTTTCCTCACTGATGATTTTCTGTCAAAGTCTTCGGAGGATGGGTTTTTCCTCACTGATGATTTTCGCTCAAAGTGCTCGAGGAATGGGATGCTCTCAAATGACAAGTGTCAGTTCTCTCTCGGAGCAGCCAACCAGCTAGTGGTTGTGGGGGGTGGCTATTTATAGCCAGGGTGCAACCCGACATGATAAGACATAAATGCCCCCAATGATATGACCGTTATGTGGATAGGATTATTGGGGACAGCTGGCACTTAGCACAGCAACGATCGGAATTTTGAACTATGAAAGTCCTCAGGCTTATCATATTCCTCACTTGTAGGCAATTCGCACTGGCGAAATCCTAACTCCTCAGTCAGACCAATTTCCTCAGAGACCAGAAGATCATCGTCTCTGTCACTGAAGAACTTGACTGAACTGCAAGAGATTTCCAAAGGCTTCACTCGAAGGATTGGATAGGTTGAGGCTTTTGAGTTGAGCATCAGTTGGAAATTTTCCTTAGTATTACCTCGGCCCCCCTTTAACAGTACGGTGTTTCCTATGACTCAAAGAAAGGAAATGAAACTATAAAAACAAAAGTCTTCACGCTTCATAGTCCTCGTTCATATCTTCAAGGTCACGCCGACTTCGTCTTTTTCAAAGTCTTCAGGAATACCAAAGTCTTCAGCAAAGTCTTCACCAAAGTCTTCAGTTGAAGACATACATTTTTAGGGGTCGATATTCTCCGAATGTATCAAACTCCTCAGCGACTTATAGAGCCTGTGTACACTTACAAACGCATCAGTATCTTAACCTATAAGTCTTCAATACACCAAAATCACTAAGGGGCACTAGATGCACTAACAACCACCAAATCAAGATGGCGGTGGAGGACGTCGAGAAAACGGCCTTCCTCTCTCCGTGCGGCGTGTACTGCTACGTGTGCATGCCCTTCGGGCTGCGGAACGCCGGTGCGACCTTCCAGCAGCTGATGCGCATTGCCCTAGGGTAGCAGCTCGGGAGAAATGTGGAGGCGTACATCGATGACATATTGGTCACGTCGCGGGAGGTGAGGACCCTGATCGAGGATCTGGAGGAGACTTTCGCCAGCCTGCGTCGGGTGAACCTGAAGCTCAACCCTGAAAAATGCATTTTTGGGGTCCCGTCCGGCAAGCTGCTCGGTTACATGGTATCGCACTGAGGGATCGAGGCCAACCCAGAGAAGGTCAAAGCAATCGGGAAAATGCGCCCATCTTAGACCCTCAAGGAAATGCAGAAGCCCGCGGGCTGCGTGACCTCTTTGGGACGTTTCATCTCCAAGCTGGGCGAGCGCGCCCTCCCCTTCTTCAAGCTCATGAAGAGGAAGGGCCCATTCGAGTGGACCCCTGAGGCGGAGGCGGCTTTCGAGTACCTCAAGCGGTATCTCACGAGCCCGCCCGTCATGGTGGCACCTCGTCCTCAGGAGCCCCTGGTACTCTACTTGGCGGCCACCCCCCACTTGGCCAGCGCAGCGCTCGTGGCAGTCCGAGAAGAGCACGCCGGCACTGGCGTGAAGCAAGGTGGCTCGTGCGGGGCCACGTAACGCTCGCCGCCTCAAGACGGTGCTCCTGAGGCTCACGTCGCTTCCCCAACCCGCGGGGCACCCGAGTCCCTCACACCTCATGAGGAGCAGGGCGATGCCAACACCTCGTCCCTCGTCGAACACCCGGTGTACTACATCAGCACCGTGCTGCGGGACGCGCGTGCGTGCTACCCTATGGAGCAGAAGCTCCTGCTCGCACTCCTCGTCACCTCAAGGAAGGTGCGCCATTACTTCCAGGGCCACCCCATCAAGGTCGTCTCCGCATATCCCCTGGAGAAAGTGTTGCGCAGCCCCAACGCCATCGGAAGAGTCGCAGAGTGGAACATCGAGCTGCAGGCCTTCCATCTAGAGTTCAGCACCACCAGGGTCATGAAGGGCGCAGCCCTCGCTGATTTCGTGGCAAAGTGGACATACGCTCCTGATCAGGGGCTGGATGAGGGCCAGTCCCTCACGCCTGGCGATGAGGTGCCCGATGGCTAGTCATGCACTTCGACGGAGCCTTTGCACGACGGGGCGCGGGGGCTGGAGTAGTACTCATCTCCCCGACCTAGGACAAGCTTTACTACGCCGTGCAGCTCTGCTTCCAGCATGGCGAGAAGGTCTCCAACAACATCGCGGAATACGAGGGCCTGATCGCTGGCCTCAGGGCCGCTGCCGCTCTGGGGGTCAAGCGCCTCACCATCAAGGGCGAATCCTAGCTCCTCGTCAACTTCTCTAACAAGGAGTAAACGCCGAAGGACGAGCGCATTGAGGCATATTTGGAAGAGGTACGTAAAATTGAAAAGCGCTTCGAGGGCTTGGAATTGCAGCACGTCTCGCGCGGCGTGAACAAGGAAGCAGACGACATCACCAAGAGGGTGTCACGTCGCGAGCCTTAGGAGCCTGGAGTCTTCGAGGAGAGGCTCTTCAAGCCATCGGCGGTACCCCCGGCCGCAGGCCCTGCGTCGCTTCAGGAGGAGCTGCCACCGGCCCCGCCCTCAGGCGCCCCAGCTTGTGGTCCGGTCTAGGAAGCCCGACTGCTCTTGGTGCTGGAACCTTAGGCCGGCGACTGGACTGAGGAGCTCAAGACATACCTGCTCTGCGGCGCCTTGCCGGAGAAGGAGGAGGACGCGGTGCGGGTGGTCCGCCAGGCCACTGCTTATTGTTTGTAGGACGGCGAGTTGTACCGCAGGCGCCCAAACAATGTCTCGCCGCGGTGCATTTCCGAGGAGCAGGGGCGCGAGCTGTTGGCCGACATCCACGGCGGCGACTATGGGCACCACTCCTCGTCTCGCACCCTCGTGGGGAAGGTGTTCCGCAGCGGTTTCTACTGGCCCACAGCGCTCAACGATGCCACCGAGCTGGTCCGTTCCTGCGAGGCCTGCCAATTTCATGCCAAGCAGATTGATTAGCCTGCGCAGGGTCTCCAGACCATCCTGCTCTCCTGGCCCTTCACGGTCTGGGGGCTGGACATACTGGGGCCTTTCCCTCAGGCAGTCGGCGGCTACCGCTACCTCTACGACGCCATCGACAAGTTCACCAAGTGGGCGGAGTTGGATCCCGTGCGTACCATCCCCGCCGGCTCGGCCGTCAAGTTCGTCAAGGGTCTCATGAGCCGATTCGGCGTCCCCAACCGTATTATTACCGACAATGGCTCACAGTTCACAAGCAACCTCTTTAGAACATATTGTGCTAACCTTGGAACGCAGATATGCTACGCTTCAGTGGCGCACCCACGAAGCAACGGTCAGGCTGAGCACTCCAACGCGGAGGTCCTGAGGGGCCTCAAGATGAGGAGCTTCAAGAAGAAGCTTGAGACCTGCGGCAGGGGTTGGCTCGGTGAGCTTCAGTCCGTGTTGTGGTCCATCCACACCACCGCGACTAAGCCCGCCGGTGAGACCCCGTTCTTCCTCGCCTACGGGGTAGAGGCGGTCCTCCCGCACGAGGTCAAGCATCGCTCCCCGCGGGTCTTGGCATTCGACGAGGAGCGTCAGGATGCCTCGCAGGGGACAGATCTCGTGCTTGGGGAGGAGGCCCGCCGCCAAGCCTCGCTCCGCACAGTGAGGTACCAGCAGACACTGCAGCGCTACCACTGTCGCAGCATCCGCTCCAGGACCCTCGAGGTGGGTGACCTCGTCCTGAGGCGGGTCCTCTCCAGGGAGGGCTTGCACAAGCTCTCGCCCATGTGGGAGGGCCCGTTCAGGGTTGCCCGCATCTCAAGGCTTGGCGTCGTACACCTGGAGACACAGGACGGGGTCCCCATCCAGAATGCCTGGAACATCCAGCACCTCCGAAAGTTCTACCCGTGACACTCTCACGTAATAATGAGTGGGCTGTATATGTCCGGGGTCCCCCGAGGACACGGAGGGGCCCCCACCCATGCCCAAGTGGAAGCCCCATGCTTTGCGCTGGCGGACGACACGGTCCTACAATGACTATGCCCACGCTTAGTGGAAGCCCCATGCTCCGCGCTGGCAGACGACACGGTCCTACAATGACTATGCCCACGCCTAGTGGAAGCCTCATGCTCCGCGCTGGTGGGAAGACTAGCTTAGGTGTCGGACGCGGTTGTTCTTGCTCTCTTTTGTAACCAAATTTTCCATTTTCTGAAATGAAACTTGAAGCTTTCGCGTCTTTGTTTGAAAAAGGGGTGGGAATTTTTTCTCCACTGCAGCGTTTCTCGTTTTGATATTTTGTTTTTAAGAGGTACGGCACCTGCCAGTTTTCTCTCGCGAGCGCGCCCCACGAGCGGGGCCTGGGCACGGTGTGCACCTCGCCAAAGCTTTGGCATTCTAATCCTCGCGCGACGCTCTCGAGCAAGCTAGCAGGCACATATTGCCTCAGGCCCCCGGCCTCAAGAGCGCTCATCTCCTGGCCTTGCCGGGCATCGCGACCCGACATACCAGCGATGATCGACCCTCGCTCGGGGGCTCTAACTGAAAATGGTCGCTGGGAGGAAGACAAGGAAAGGGAAATGATGATTCGGCTTGTTATCAAGGAACTCTAACCCTACGTAAAGCGCTTTTCAGCACCTTCGTGGAAGGCGGTGCCCTGAGGAAGCACCTTCGGAGGTCCTGACTCCTCGCCAACCCCCCCCCCCCCCGGAGCCTCGTGAGCGGCGGGCACCTCTCGAGGCTTCGAAGCTTCCTGGTCCGCAAGGAAGAAGCCCCCAGCAAATATCTCCGAGCTGCCTCGGTGCTCCAGCTGCACCTCACGACGCAGGAACTCGCCATGAGTACGCCAAGCTAAGTTATCCTAATCGCGACAAGCAGGAACTTTCAATTGGTAGCAATACACACACCAAAGTACGAGATGAAAAAACACTAACATAAAGGCGCAAGCGCCATAGTTGAAAGCACATTTTCTCCCTTGGTGGTTTTGGTAATTAATAACAACATATAAGTCATTGAACTAATGTTCCCACTAAGTATATTTCAGGAAAAGTTCAATGATAGGATTGGCAAAAGGATTGTGGAGATTGTGGAAATACCCCAAGATGCAAGGAAATTGATTGGCAAAGCTTCAAGCAAGAGGACTCTACATTTTACTTTGTGAGAAATCACTTTGAGTCCATAGTAAAGCCAATACTATTAAAAGGGGGTAAGGTACTGTTGGTGAACAAGATGCTCCACGTGCACAAGTGATACTCACCAAAAACACCCACAAGCTCTTCCACAAAAGTCTGTCCAAAGTCAAATATCCAAAATCGGTGCAACCAACATTTCCACTCGGTGCCACCGATTCCCATACTTAGACAGACCTAAGCCAAACCCTAGCTTTTCGGTGCAACCGATTCTGCTTCGGTGCCACCGAGTTTGGGTTGCCAACTTTCTGTTACGCAGTTTCACAAAATCGGTACCACCGTGTTTGTTGAATCGTCGTCACCGAGATTGGGCAATCTAACCATTGGTCACCTTATCGGTGCAACCGAGTTTCATATATCGGTCTCACCAAGATTCAAAAGTTGCCACCTTTTGATCACTTCGGTACCACCGAGATTAACACATCGGTGTCATCGAGTTGGTCATTTTGTGTGTAACGGTTGGATTTTTGGGGATGCCTATATATACCCCTTCACCACCACTTACTCGAAAGAGAAGCACTCAGAACTATTCCATACTTGCCCCATCATATTTTCTGAGAGAGAGCCACCTACCCTTGTGTTGAGATCAAGCCATTCCACTCCATCCATATGAATCTTGATCTCTAGCCTCCCCAAGTTGCTTTCCACCAATTCAATCTCTTCCACCATAGCCAAATCTGTGAGAGAGTGATTGTGTGTTGAGGAGTCTATCATCTTGAAGCACAAGAGCAAGGAGTTCATCGACATTACTGAGCCTATTACCTTTTGGAGGGTGGTGCCTCCTAGATTGGTTAGGTGTTGCTTGGGAGCCTCCTACTTCGTGTTGTGGAGTTGAACCAAGAAGTTTGTATGGGCAAGGAGATCGCCTACTTCGTGAAGATCTACCCATAGTGAGGCTAGTCCTTCGTGGACGGAAGCCGTTATGGAATAGTCAAGGTTGCTACTTCGTGGACCCTTATGGGTGGAGCCCTCTGTGGACTCTCGTGACCGTTACCCTCCGTGGGTTGAAGACTCCATAAATGTGGATGTACGATAGCACCACCTATCGGAACCACGGGAAAAATCTTTGTGTCTACAAATTGCGTTTGATCTTCCTTCCTACCCTCTACTATATACATGCTTGTTGTTACTTTCCGCTGCTATACTCTTAGACATGCATGTGTAGGGTGTACTTGACTTGCTATCATTGCTAAAATCTGCCAACACTTAAAATTGGGAAAAGGTAGGATTTTTATTTGGTCAAGTAGTATAATCACCCCCCCCTCTAGACATACTTTCGGTCCCACAAGTGGTATCAGAGCTTTGGTCTCCATTGCATTGGTCTCACAACCTAGGAGAGTATGGCGTCTAGTGAGGGAAATTATCACCGTAGAGGTCTGTACTTTGATGGCACTAATTTTGCTAGTTGGAAGCACAAAATGAAAATGCATATTCTTGGTCATAACCCCGCCGTTTGGGCTGTTGTTCGTGTTGGCTTGCAAGGTGGATTCTTTGGTGATGGAAAGGAACCGGATCATGAAGCGACCGCGGATGAATTGAAGATGTTGCAATACAACGCTCAAGCATGTGCCATTCTCTTCAACTGCCTATGCCCCGAAGAATTCAACAAAATCAGCCGTCTTGAGAATGCAAAAGAGATTTGGGATACTTTGGTTGATATGCACGAAGGAACCGAGTCCGTGAGAGAATCCAAGTTGGATGTTCTTCAAAGTAAGCTTGACAAGTTCAAGATGAAGGTTGGTGAAGGAGTCGCAGAGATGTACTCTAGGCTAGCTCTCATCACCAATGAGATTGCCGGCTTAGGAAGCGAAGAAATGACCGACAAATTCATCATCAAGAAGATACTTAGAGCTTTGGATGAGAGATACGACACCGTGTGCACATTGATCCAAATGATGCCAAACTACAAAGATCTTAAGGCTACGGAAGTCATTGGAAGGATTATTGCTCATGAGATGACACTCAAAGACAACGAAGAGCTTCACAACAAGTCTAGCGGTGCTTACAAAGCCACAAGTGATGCTCCCGCAACTTCAAGCAACAACCATGTCACCAATGAAGAGATAAGCCTCATGGTCAAGAAA
The DNA here is from genome assembly GCA_039707655.1 of Elymus sibiricus. Lineage (NCBI taxonomy): Eukaryota > Viridiplantae > Streptophyta > Magnoliopsida > Poales > Poaceae > Elymus > Elymus sibiricus. The sequence goes on along the minus strand of CM077675.1, from coordinate 152,406,216 downwards.
TTCAACAAGTTCTACAAGAATAGAGGCAAAGAACGAAGCTCCAACTCAAGATATGATGAGAAGCGTTCGTCAAGTCGTGACTGCAATTGCTACAATTGTGGGAAGCCCGGACACTACTCCAATGAGTGCACGGCTCCCTACAAATGAAGAGAAGAGTCACCTAGAAGACAAAGCTCAAGGAATGAATCACCTCCAAGAGAGAGAAGGAGTAGAGATGATCGTTATGAACGAAGACCCTAAAGGAGAAGTAGAGATTCGGATAAGAAGGACAAGTACACCAAGAGCTACACAAGAAGAAAGCATCAAGCTCATGTTGGTGAATGGGTTTCCGGTTCCGACTCCGACAACGACTCCGAGAGAAGCTATCACTCCAACTCCGACTATAGTCAAGATGAAGGTGTTGCCGGACTTGCACTAGTGACTACCAACTCCTATGATCTATTTGATTCACCAAATGAAGGGAGTGGAAGTTGCTTCATGGCTAAGGGCCCCAAGTTATCACACCCCGAATATCTTGATTTCGATAGTGATGAAGATGATTTGCTTTGTGATGATGACTTGCTCTTTGATGAAACTAGTAATGTTAGTCAAAATAAACTTGATAATTCTCATGCTAGTCAAGATAAGTCAATTGATGATGATAAGATGAAAATAGAACAACTAACTAAAGAACTAAACACTCTTAAGTTAGCTCATGAATCTACTCTTGAAGATCATAGAGAGCTTGTAAGAACTCATGAGAAGCTACGCTTCGAGAAGCTCAACTTGGAGCAAGAGCATGAGTTTCTTAAAGCTATCAATGACGATCTCCGAAAGAAGACTTCATCTTATCTAGCCAAACGACTACTCTTGTCCACATTCATGCCATAAGTTAAATCTAAACAAACTAGTAACAAAGGCAAGAAGAGTTCTTCATCTAGTAGCAACAATAAAAATGCTAAACCTAATGATGTTGCTTCTAGTAGTTCTATTGATTCCACTAATGATGATTCTCTTAGACAAGTTACACTTGAGCAAGAAAATGCTTTATTGAAAGGAATTATAGAGAAAGGTATCTACAAGAGTCTTGCCGGGTGTAAGCAATTTGAGGAAATTGTACGCAAGCACGGAGGATACCGGAAGAACCATGGTATTGGCTACTTCAACGCTAATGGAGTTGAATGGGAAGAAGGTCAATACCCCAAGCCCAAGTTTGTTCCTCAAAAGGAGAAGTATGAAAATACTCTTCCCAAGGGAACAAACACTCAAGATGACCTTCCACCACAAGACCACAAGCTCAAGGGCAAGAACAAGCTTCAAGAGGACATTGAATCATATGAAGATGAATCCCTAGCTTTGGTGGAGTGGGTTACCAAGGCTACTTCAAGCTCAACTTCTACAAAGGCTACTTCAATGCCAAGGATCCCCATCAAGTTGATGTGGGTTCCCAAGAAGAACTAGAAAGTTCTTGAGGGGTGACTCCGCTAATAAAATACACTCACGTTCATTATTGGCAAGAACTATTTGCAATCAACATCAACTCTATGCAATAGTTCAAGGAGTCACACATTCCCTCAAAGGTAAGCAAGGAACAAGGTAATCAACAAATCAATGGACATCATTACACATGCTTTGCACTCCATGTCCATAGATATCCTTGTATTTGTCTCTTGTGTGTTGGGACTAACCCATGTAGGTGAGAAGAGTAAGGAAACAACAAGGATGCTCCCAACTCTTGGTGATCTTCATCAACTTTGAGCATCCACCACTACCTCACCAACATGAAGTCTTCATCGACAAAACCCAAGGTTAGTTTATCCCTCCTATGGGGGGATGTCACATCAAGGGGGAGCTTTACTCTAAGACTTGAGTTAAAGCATCTCTTAGAATGTGACAACATTAAATGCTTTATGTAAAAGTGGCAACCCCACTTGTGCTTAAATGATGAGTATGACCTATGATCAAGTATTCTTACTTGGCTCCTAAGTCAATATACTCATATATAGATGACTTCGTCATCGCCAAAGTGCTTCTTAGATGCTAGTATGTATGTGCATGTTTGCCATGATTTCATTTGACATCTTATTGTGTGAGCATGTTGGTCTGCATCTATTTACCCATTCGAAGACATCCAATTGTTGCTATTTGGTTTTTGATTTATCTTTTGCCAATTGGACGGACAAGAATGCCTAGGACCACTCTCTAGCTATCTATGATTTCTCACCTCATATTCCATTCATACTGCGTCACAAAATTTGAACAAGTACTTTTCGATCCCTCTGTGTGAGGAGCACTCGGAGTTCCGTATCGACAAAGGACTGACCATTAAAACCTCCCAAGTGCATCACAATGGAACCAACCAAAATTCTCGGTCTCACCGAATGCCCAGGGTTGATCTGGATTTTCAATCTCGGTAACACCGATTCCTTATTCTCAGTTACACCGAGTTTCCCTGTCAGCTGACAGTTAAGAAACTCGGTGACACCGAAAACCTCGAACCGGTGTCACCGACAGTGAAGAGTATATATCCTGGCGGAAACGACTTTTGAAATTTAATCTCAAGAGCCCGTTTTCCTCCAACCCGAAGCTGCCGCTCCAGACCCCTGGTCGTCGCCCTTGCCTCCCCATGCGTCTCCGCCGTTGGGAATCTTTGCCGCCGACGGAATCTTTGCCGCCGTCCTCGCCTTAGTGGATCCTTCACCAAGCTAGGGTATGGATCCGGCCCTCCTTGCGGTCCCCGTCCGATTCTTGCGCATTGGAGTTAATCTTATCGATAAGCCACAGATTGCAAACCTCCCTATCCTCTAAAAGTTCCTTTAGATTAGCGAACGATTGATTTTTTAGGTTTTGCCGTCCGCCACATGAATCTCGGTAGAACCGATGCAAAAGAATTGGTAGCACCGATTCTGTTTTTCTGGCCAGCTGAGAACACCTTGGTAGAACCGAGTACTAATTCTCGGTGTGACCGAGAATAGTGCCAAGTTTCTGGAAAGAAGGCTTTTGTCTCGGTGGGTCCAAAAAATTTGTCTCGGCTGTACCGACATACATTTGGCAGAATGCAAAATTTGAGAAATCTTAGTTCAAACTTTTGAAAACAGCTGCATTTTGTGATGACTCATCTTCTTCTGCTCCTCTATATTCTATTCACAGGGTCAGTATGTCAAGTGCTGAGGACAGTGAGAACAACTTCCAAGAGCAGAATATTGTCATGAGTTCAGGCACTAGTCCTGAGTCTAGTTCCTCTTCAGATCTAGGCACCCCCAGTTCTCATGGGTTGCCCAAGGCTGCTACTAGGGCCAGGAAGAAGCTGAATTCAGATGAGGAGGATTCAGATTTTGTGCCAGAGGAAATTCTTGCCAAGAAGCAAGAGAAAGCTGCCAAGAAATCTGCTAATGAAGCCACCTCTTCCAGGAGGACTATCAGCAAGGTTTATGCTAGCTCTGAGGCTATGATAGCACCTAAGAGTGCTAGGGCTTCCATGACCATTGAGCCCCCAAAGAAGTCATTGCCTAAGAAGGCAGGAGAGAAGAAGGCCAGAAAAAGGATTGTCTATGTCACTGGTAGGCAAACTTCTATGTTTGAGGATCCAGAGGAGACTGCTGGTGCTGCTGCTGAGGAGGAGGAAGAGCAGGTTGTCAAGGCCCCTCCCAAGAAGAAACAAAAGAAGCTTATGGCAGATGCTATGCCAAAGATAGGTACATCCAAGAGCACCAAGTCTGCCCCCAAGAAGGCTGCTGCTGAAAAACCCAAGAGAACATCCAGACAGATTCCAGCTTCTGAAAAGAACAAGGGAACTACCTCCAGAGTTGAGGATGAGGATGCCATGTCTGCTTTGATGAAGCTTAGACCACACCTTCCTGAACACAATGCCAGCCATCCAATTGCTGAAGATATGAAGAAGAGGAAGGATTCTGGATTGAGGGCATGGAGAGTTGTTGATCCATATGCCCAAAGGAGAAAGACAGTTGTGGACTACAGGTTCTACACCAAGGAGCAACAGGATTTCTATGAGACTGTGCTGCTTGACAAGAGTCCAGCTGTGAGTGATATGAGATACGTTGACTGGAAGTTCATCAAGGAGAATGAAGACTACTTTCCAAGTGTTCAAGACAACTTTCACTGCATTGGCTTGGATGAGTTTGTTGGCAAAGAGTTTACAACATGGAACGATGAGATGATCATGCAATTCTACTCCACTGCTCACTTCTATGGAGATGGTAGAATTGTATGGATGACAGAAGGAGCTAGATACGAGTCCACTGTTAATGATTGGGCTGCCATCTTAGGAGTCCCAAAGGTGCAGGATGGTGACTTGGATGTCTACTCTGAATCCAAGGAGAGCCACAATGCAATGGCTAACATGTATAATGAGATTCCTGCTGCTCATGTGAAGTCTCACAAGCTAGGATCTATCTATTTCCTCCAGGCTGGCCTCCGTACCATGAACACTATATTGAGGCATACTTTGATGCCCAAGTCAGGAGATGAGAAGATGATCCGAGGCTATTCAATCAACATGCTGATCCATCTTGACAGACACACCAGGATTAGAGTCATGGATTTGATTGTGGAGACAGTGAAGAGGGTTGCTGCTGATCAGAAGCGCTCATGCTGCTATGCACCCTACATTCAGATGCTCATCAACTCCAAGCTGGAGAAGCACATCTTTGCTCTGGACAGACCCCACTTGCCCCTACAGCCAGATTTAGAGGACAACATTGTGGTGATGGACCCAGAACATCCCACATCAGCTACAGCTCAAGCACAGGCAGAGGCAGAGGCAGCTAGAGCCACTAGTGCTCAGGTCCCTAGATCCAGGAACGAGCAAATGGATCTCCTGATCTCAAAAGTTCAGGGCATGCAGAAGGACATTAAGGACATTCTGAACAATCAAAATAGTCTTGTCAGGATCTTCGAGAACAGGATCAAGACCCTTAATGACAAGGTAGATGGGCTGACCAAGACAGTAAATGAGCTCAAGAAGGAAGTTGACTCTGTGCCTCTTCCTCACTCTTCAGATGATGATGATGATGATGAGGATGACTCTCCTGTCAGGCTAGGCACACACTTCACTACCCAGGCCAGATCAGCCATTGTGCCAGCTCTAGATTTGAGGCCCTCTTCATCAGCACCGGCTACTGTCACCTCAGCTCCATCAGCTCCAGTTCCTCCAGTTGCTACTCCAACTCCATCCACGACATCAGCTGAGATCTTCGCCGACGCAGTTCTCTCGACTCCTTCATCAACAACCGGAGGAGATCAGCCCAAGAACGTTTAGCTATATCTCTTTGAAGTTTTGGTAACTTGTTGCCAAAGGGGGAGAAGTGTATATAGATCTTTAGGCTTCGAGTGAGAGAGCGTTTGGTTTTATTGCTTTTTCAAAAACTTTTGGTCTTTTGATTTGTTTGTGTTGAACTATGTTGTGTTTTGATCATACGCTTAATATGTGTTGCTACTACTTCCTATCATTATGCTGCTTATGAGATGATCATTCACCTTTGCTTGATTGTGTTGTGCTATGATGTTAACTTCTAATTATTCTCGCACACCACCAAGATGTATGTGACATGGAAGAAGTGTCCCATGTACCTAATCGATTGAGCATTTGCATTCAAACGCAAATTTTAAATAATGCACAAATTTAGGGGGAGCTCTTGCTTATCACATACTTCTCAAAGCGACGATTATATTCATTGATTATATCATTGTCGAAGCTTTGATCTATATGTTGTCATCAATTATGTCGTCGTTTTCTCACCGGGGGTACCCCGAGACGGCAGATGCCATGGGATGGCTTGAGAGGTGAGAGCAAGGCTGCAGTGGAGATTCGGGACGGGTATGCGGATAGCACGCGGTGGTTTATCCAGGTTCGGGGCTCTCCGGAGAGATAATACCCCTACTCCTGCATGTCTGTATATATGTGGTGTATATGTAGTACAGGGTTACTCCTGGAGCTGTATCTGAGGAGGAAGAGGGAGCTGTGAGCTCCTTACCTTGGCCTCATGTGTCTGCATGTGTGAGAGGGAGAGGGTGAGAGGAGGCCTCCCGTGGGTCTATGTCTGGCTGCCTCTTGGAGGCTCCCCTGGTGCCTCTTATATAGGGAGGCCCAGGGGACAAGGGGTGGCCCACCAGCCAACTATCTACTATTGGAGAGGACAAATGATGCAGGCTACAGTGCGCCACTATTGGAGCACAGTGAAGTGACGTGTGACGGGTGCACAGCGGGGCACTATTCGCCAATAGTGCCCGACTGTAGCGGGGTGGCAGGCTTTGCAATCCGTCAGCTACAGTGTCGTCAGCTCGTGTCCGATGGGATGCCTGGAGTTGACTTCGTCGGGCCGCAGCCGGCAGCCGGCCGGGAGAAGCCGGCCAGGAGGAGCCAGACAGGAGCAGCCAGACAGGAGGAGCCGGACAGGAGCAGCCGGACAGGAGGAGCCGGACAGGAGCAGCCGGACGGGAGCAGCCAGACGGGAGCAGCCGGACAGGAGGAGCCGGACAGGAGCAGCCGAACAGGAGCAGCCGGACCGGGGAGGAGCCAGCCAGGAGGAGCCAGCCAGGGGTAGCCAGCCGCCCGGGCCGTAGTTTCGTCTTCTGTCTTCACTTCTTCGTTTGTCTCGTTGATTCGTGGGGCTTGGTATACCGGGGGTGGCTCCCCCGATGTTTTAAAATATTGAGTCGTTTCCTTGAGCCTACCCGGGGGTAATCCCCCCGACAGTAGCCTCCGAGCCTCCGGGTGACTTGGAGAGTCGGGCGGAGGGTTTTTGCCGTTGGAGTTGCAGAAGTTGTCGTTGTCGGTCGATCGTGGGCTGAGGACGACGCGGCTTGCTTCCAGCGGGGGCGCACCAGCGCACCCGCTGGGTGTAGCCTCCGAGCCTCCGGGTGACTCGAAGAGTCGGGCGGAGGGTCTTTGCTGTTGCTGAAATAGACGGTGGCGTTGAGGACGTCGGGCGTGGACGCGGAGTCCGCCAACTGACGGGCGCGGGGCCCTGCCGAGGGTGGACGCGGGGTCCACCGGCTGGCTGTTTCCAGCGTGGGCGTGCCAGCGCACCCGCTGGGTGTAGCCTCCGTGCCTCCAGGCGACCCGAAGAGTCGGGCGGAGGGTTTTTGCCGTTGGAGACGGTGGCGTTGAGGATGTCGGACGTGGAGCGGGGACCGCCGAGCGACGGGCGCAGGGCCTATCAAGGGCGGACGCGGGGTCCATCTGCTGTTTAAGCGCGAGGGGATGCCGAGGGCAGACGTGGGGTCCGCCGGCTGATGAGCGCGAGGCGCTGCCGAGGACGGACGAGGGGTCCGCCAGCTGATGAGCGCGAGGCACTGCTAAGGGCGGACGCGGGGTCCGCCGGCTGATGAGCGCGAGGCGATGCCGAGGGCGGAAGCGGGGTCCGCCAGCTGATGAGCGCGAGGCACTGCTAAGGGCGGACGCGGGGTCCGCCGGCTGATGAGCGCGAGGCGATGCCGAGGGCGGAAGCGGGGTCCGCCCGCTGATGCGCGCGAGGCGCTGCCGAGGGCGGACGCGGGGTCCGCCGGCTGATGAGCGCGAGGCGCTGCCGAGGGCGGACGAGGGGTCCGCGAGCTGATGAGCGCGAGGCGCTGCCGAGGGCGTACGCGGGGTCCACCGGTTGATGAGCGCGAGGCGATGCCGAGGGCGGAAGCGGGGTCCGCCGGCTGATGAGCGCGAGGCGCTGCCGAGGGCGGACGCGGGGTCCGTAGGCTGATGAGCGCAAGGCGATGCCGAGGGCGGAAACGGGGTCCACCGGCTGATGCGCGCAAGGCGCTGCCGAGGGCAAACGCGGGGTCCGCCGGCTGATGAGCGCGAGGCGCTGCCGAGGGCGGACGAGGGGTCCCCCAGCTGATGAGCGCGAGGCGCTGCCGAGGGCGGAAGCGGGGTCTGCCGGCGTTTAAGCGCGAGGCACTGCCGAGGGCGGACGCGGGGTCCGCCGGCTGATGAGCGCGAGGCGATGCGGAGGGCGCACGCGGGGTCCGCCGGCTGATGAGCGCGAGGCAGTGCCGAGGTTGGACGCGGGGTCCGCCGGCTGATGAGCGCGAGGCGATGCCGAGGGAGGAAGCGGGGTCCGCCGGCTGATGAGCGCGAGGCGCTGCCGAGGGCGGACGCGGGGTCCGCCGGCTGATGTGCGCGAGGCGCTGCCGAGGGCGGATGAGGGGTCCGCCCGCCGATGAGCGCGAGGCACTGCCGAGGGCGGACGCGGGGTCCGTCGGCTGATGAGCGCGAGGCGATGCCGAGGGCGGAAGCGGGGTCCGCCGGCTGATGAGCGCGAGGCGCTGCCGAGGGCGGACACGGGGTCCGCCGGCTGATGTGCGCGAGGCGATGCCAAGGGCGGAAGCGGGATCCGCCGGCTGATGCGCGCAAGGCGCTGCCGAGGGCGGACGCGGTGTCCGCCGGCTGATGAGCGCGAGGCGCTGCCGAGGGCAAATGCGGGGTCCGCCGGCTGATGAGCGCCAGGCGCTGCCGAGGGCGGACGAGGGGTCCGCCAGCTGATGAGCGCGAGGCGCTGCCGAGGGAGGAAGCGGGGTCCGCCGGCTGATGAGCGCGAGGCACTGCCGAGGGTGGACGCGGGGTCCGCCGGCTGATGAGCGCGTGGCGCTGCCGAGGACGGACGAGGGGTCCGCCAGCTGATGAGCGCGAGGCACTGCTAAGGGCGGACGCGGGGTCCGCCGGCTGATGAGCGTGAGGCGATGCCGAGGGCGGAAGCGGGGTCCGCCCGCTGATGCGCGCGAGGCGCTGCCGAGGGCGGACGCGGGGTCCGCCGGCTGATGAGCGCGAGGCGCTGCCGAGGGCGGACGAGGGGTCCGCGAGCTGATGAGCGCGAGGCGCTGCCGAGGGCGGACGCGGGGTCCACCGGTTGATGAGCGCGAGGCGATGCCGAGGGCGGAAGCGGGGTCCGCCGGCTGATGAGCGCGAGGCGCTGCCGAGGGCGGACGCGGGGTCCGTAGGCTGATGAGCGCAAGGCGATGCCGAGGGCGGAAACGGGGTCCACCGGCTGATGCGCGCAAGGCGCTGCCGAGGGCAAACGCGGGGTCCGCCGGCTGATGAGCGCGAGGCGCTGCCGAGGGCGGACGAGGGGTCCCCCAGCTGATGAGCGCGAGGCGCTGCCGAGGGCGGAAGCGGGGTCTGCCGGCGTTTAAGCACGAGGCACTGCCGAGGGCGGACGCGGGGTCCGCCGGCTGATGAGCGCGAGGCGATGCGAAGGGCGCACGCGGGGTCCGCCGGCTGATGAGCGCGAGGCAGTGCCGAGGTTGGACGCGGGGTCCGCCGGCTGATGAGCGCGAGGCGATGCCGAGGGAGGAAGCGGGGTCCGCCGGCTGATGAGCGCGAGGCGCTGCCGAGGGCGGACGCGGGGTCCGCCGGCTGATGTGCGCGAGGCGCTGCCGAGGGCGGATGAGGGGTCCGCCCGCCGATGAGCGCGAGGCACTGCCGAGGGCGGACGCGGGGTCCGTCGGCTGATGAGCGCGAGGCGATGCCGAGGGCGGAAGTGGGGTCCGCCGGCTGATGAGCGCGAGGCGCTGCCGAGGGCGGACACGGGGTCCGCCGGCTGATGTGCGCGAGGCGATGCCAAGGGCGGAAGCGGGATCCGCCGGCTGATGCGCGCAAGGCGCTGCCGAGGGCGGACGCGGTGTCCGCCGGCTGATGAGCGCGAGGCGCTGCCGAGGGCAAATGCGGGGTCCGCCGGCTGATGAGCGCCAGGCGCTGCCGAGGGCGGACGAGGGGTCCGCCAGCTGATGAGCGCGAGGCGCTGCCGAGGGAGGAAGCGGGGTCCGCCGGCCGATGAGCGCGAGGCACTGCCGAGGGTGGACGCGGGGTCCGCCGGCTGATGAGCGCGAGGCGATGCCGAGGGAGGAAGCGGGGTCCGCCGGCTGATGAGCGCGAGGCGCTGCCGAGAGCGGACGCGGGGTCCGCCGGCTGATGTGCGCGAGGCGCTGCCGAGGGTGGACGAGGGGTCCGCCCGCCGATGAGCGCGAGGCGCTGCCGAGGGCGGACACGGGGTCCGTCGGCTGATGAGCGCGAGGCGATGCCGAGGGCGGAAGCGGGGTCCGCCGGCTGATGAACGCGAGGCGCTGCCGAGGGCGGACGCGGGGTCCGCCGACTGATGTGCGCGAGGCGATGCCAAGTGTGGAAGCGGGATCCGCCGGCTGATGCGCGCAAGGCGCTGCCGAGGGCGGACGCGGGGTCCGCCGGCTGATGAGCGCGAGGCGCTGCCGAGGGCAAACGCGGGGTCCGCCGGCTGAATAGCGCGAGGCGCTGCAGAGGGCAGACGAGGGGTCCGCCAGCTGATGAGCGCGAGGCGCTGCCGAGGGCGGAAGTGAGGTCCGCCGGCGTTTAAGCGCGAGGCGCTACCGAGGGTGGATGCGCGGTCCGCCGGCTGATGAGCGCGAGGCGATGCGGAGGGCGGATGCGGGGTCCGCCGGCGGATGAGCGCGAGGCACTGCCGAGGGTGGACGCGGGGACCGCCGGCCGATGCGCGTGAGGCGCTGCCGAGGGCGGACGAGGGGTCCGCCCGCCGATGAGCGCGAGGCGCTGCCGAGGGCGGACGCGGGGTCCGCCGGCTGATGAGCGCGAGGCGATGCCGAGGGCGGAAGCGGGGTCCGCCGGCTGATGAGCGCGAGGCGCTGCCGAGGGCGGACGCGGGGTCAGCCGGCTGATGGGCGCGAGGCGATGCCGAGGGCGGAAGCGGGAGCCGCCGGGTGATGCACGCAAGGCGCTGCCGAGGGCGAACGCGGGGTCCGTCGGCTGATGAGCGCGAGGCGCTGCCGAGGGCGGCGAGGGGTCCGCCGGCTGATGAGCGCGAGGCGCTGCCGAGGGCGGAAGCGGGGTACGCCCGCTGATGAGCGCGAGGCGCTGCCGAGGGCGGACGCGGGGTCCGCCGGCTGATGAGCGCGAGGCGATGCCGAGGGCGGACGCGGGGTCCGCCGGCTGATGAGCGCGAGGCGCTGCCGAGGGCGGACGCGGGGTCCGCCGGCTGATGAGCGCGAGGCGATGCCGAGGGCGGAAGCGGGGTCCGCCGGCTGATGAGCGCGAGGCGATGCCGAGGGAGGAAGCGGGGTCCGCCGGCTGATGAGCGCGAGGCGCTGCCGAGGGCGGACGCGGGGTCCGCCGGCTGATGTGCGCGAGGCGCTGCCGAGGGCGGATGAGGGGTCCGCCCGCCGATGAGCGCGAGGCTCTGCCGAGGGCGGACGCGGGGTCCGTCGGCTGATGAGCGCGAGGCGATGCCGAGGGCGGAAGCGGGGTCCGCCGGCTGATGAGCGCGAGGCGCTGCCGAGGGCGGACACGGGGTCCGCCGGCTGATGTGCGCGAGGCGATGCCAAGGGCGGAAGCGGGATCCGCCGGCTGATGCGCGCAAGGCGCTGCCGAGGGCGGACGCGGTGTCCGCCGGCTGATGAGCGCGAGGCGCTGCCGAGGGCAAATGCGGGGTCCGCCGGCTGATGAGCGCCAGGCGCTGCCGAGGGCGGACGAGGGGTCCGCCAGCTGATGAGCGCGAGGCGCTGCCGAGGGAGGAAGCGGGGTCCGCCGGCTGATGAGCGCGAGGCACTGCCGAGGGTGGACGCGGGGTCCGCCGGCTGATGAGCGCGTGGCGCTGCCGAGGACGGACGAGGGGTCCGCCAGCTGATGAGCGCGAGGCACTGCTAAGGGCGGACGCGGGGTCCGCCGGCTGATGAGCGTGAGGCGATGCCGAGGGCGGAAGCGGGGTCCGCCCGCTGATGCGCGCGAGGCGCTGCCGAGGGCGGACGCGGGGTCCGCCGGCTGATGAGCGCGAGGCGCTGCCGAGGGCGGACGAGGGGTCCGCGAGCTGATGAGCGCGAGGCGCTGCCGAGGGCGGACGCGGGGTCCACCGGTTGATGAGCGCGAGGCGATGCCGAGGGCGGAAGCGGGGTCCGCCGGCTGATGAGCGCGAGGCGCTGCCGAGGGCGGACGCGGGGTCCGTAGGCTGATGAGCGCAAGGCGATGCCGAGGGCGGAAACGGGGTCCACCGGCTGATGCGCGCAAGGCGCTGCCGAGGGCAAACGCGGGGTCCGCCGGCTGATGAGCGCGAGGCGCTGCCGAGGGCGGACGAGGGGTCCCCCAGCTGATGAGCGCGAGGCGCTGCCGAGGGCGGAAGCGGGGTCTGCCGGCGTTTAAGCACGAGGCACTGCCGAGGGCGGACGCGGGGTCCGCCGGCTGATGAGCGCGAGGCGATGCGAAGGGCGCACGCGGGGTCCGCCGGCTGATGAGCGCGAGGCAGTGCCGAGGTTGGACGCGGGGTCCGCCGGCTGATGAGCGCGAGGCGATGCCGAGGGAGGAAGCGGGGTCCGCCGGCTGATGAGCGCGAGGCGCTGCCGAGGGCGGACGCGGGGTCCGCCGGCTGATGTGCGCGAGGCGCTGCCGAGGGCGGATGAGGGGTCCGCCCGCCGATGAGCGCGAGGCACTGCCGAGGGCGGACGCGGGGTCCGTCGGCTGATGAGCGCGAGGCGATGCCGAGGGCGGAAGTGGGGTCCGCCGGCTGATGAGCGCGAGGCGCTGCCGAGGGCGGACACGGGGTCCGCCGGCTGATGTGCGCGAGGCGATGCCAAGGGCGGAAGCGGGATCCGCCGGCTGATGCGCGCAAGGCGCTGCCGAGGGCGGACGCGGTGTCCGCCGGCTGATGAGCGCGAGGCGCTGCCGAGGGCAAATGCGGGGTCCGCCGGCTGATGAGCGCCAGGCGCTGCCGAGGGCGGACGAGGGGTCCGCCAGCTGATGAGCGCGAGGCGCTGCCGAGGGAGGAAGCGGGGTCCGCCGGCCGATGAGCGCGAGGCACTGCCGAGGGTGGACGCGGGGTCCGCCGGCTGATGAGCGCGAGGCGATGCCGAGGGAGGAAGCGGGGTCCGCCGGCTGATGAGCGCGAGGCGCTGCCGAGAGCGGACGCGGGGTCCGCCGGCTGATGTGCGCGAGGCGCTGCCGAGGGTGGACGAGGGGTCCGCCCGCCGATGAGCGCGAGGCGCTGCCGAGGGCGGACACGGGGTCCGTCGGCTGATGAGCGCGAGGCGATGCCGAGGGCGGAAGCGGGGTCCGCCGGCTGATGAACGCGAGGCGCTGCCGAGGGCGGACGCGGGGTCCGCCGACTGATGTGCGCGAGGCGATGCCAAGTGTGGAAGCGGGATCCGCCGGCTGATGCGCGCAAGGCGCTGCCGAGGGCGGACGCGGGGTCCGCCGGCTGATGAGCGCGAGGCGCTGCCGAGGGCAAACGCGGGGTCCGCCGGCTGAATAGCGCGAGGCGCTGCAGAGGGCAGACGAGGGGTCCGCCAGCTGATGAGCGCGAGGCGCTGCCGAGGGCGGAAGTGAGGTCCGCCGGCGTTTAAGCGCGAGGCGCTACCGAGGGTGGATGCGCGGTCCGCCGGCTGATGAGCGCGAGGCGATGCGGAGGGCGGATGCGGGGTCCGCCGGCGGATGAGCGCGAGGCACTGCCGAGGGTGGACGCGGGGACCGCCGGCCGATGCGCGTGAGGCGCTGCCGAGGGCGGACGAGGGGTCCGCCCGCCGATGAGCGCGAGGCGCTGCCGAGGGCGGACGCGGGGTCCGCCGGCTGATGAGCGCGAGGCGATGCCGAGGGCGGAAGCGGGGTCCGCCGGCTGATGAGCGCGAGGCGCTGCCGAGGGCGGACGCGGGGTCAGCCGGCTGATGGGCGCGAGGCGATGCCGAGGGCGGAAGCGGGAGCCGCCGGGTGATGCACGCAAGGCGCTGCCGAGGGCGAACGCGGGGTCCGTCGGCTGATGAGCGCGAGGCGCTGCCGAGGGCGGCGAGGGGTCCGCCGGCTGATGAGCGCGAGGCGCTGCCGAGGGCGGAAGCGGGGTACGCCCGCTGATGAGCGCGAGGCGCTGCCGAGGGCGGACGCGGGGTCCGCCGGCTGATGAGCGCGAGGCGATGCCGAGGGCGGACGCGGGGTCCGCCGGCTGATGAGCGCGAGGCGCTGCCGAGGGCGGACGCGGGGTCCGCCGGCTGATGAGCGCGAGGCGATGCCGAGGGCGGAAGCGGGGTCCGCCGGCTGATGAGCGCGAGGCGCTGCCGAGGGCGGACGCGGGGTTCGCCGGCTGATGCGCGTAAGGCGCTGCCGAGGGCGGACGCGGGGTCCGCCGGCTGATGAGCGCGAGGAGTTTTCTCATGGAAACGATCGTGCAGAAGACAAGGTTAAGTCGGCGCAGGTATATCCAATATTTTATTTTGGTAATGCAAGTTTATGCAGAGGGTGCCGACTCGGTTTCGTCCAAGCCCCCTTCAATCTTTTTCATGTGCCCTCCGCTCTTTGGCTTTTGCTCTTGCTAGCCGGACAGCCGGGAGCCGGTCCGTAGCTGAGGCGAAGAGTGGACCGCGGAGTGGAGCGTACAGTACTCGGACTCTGGGAGCAGACTCGACCGAGCAGATACTCATAAGAGAAACGACCAGATCGCCCAAGCCTTTTTCTCCCTAGACGCCTTTCGCGTGTGGTGACCTCCAGCTTGTGCTCTCGCTAGCCGGACAGTCGCGGTGCGAGCTGTAGCTGAGACAAAGAGTGGGGCTTCGGTCCCATGCACGCTACTAAGCCGTCTATGGGTACGAACGTATCGGGCCAAACGGTCAACCCCCAAGCCGAGGCTAGCTGGCGCCGGGGTGAACAGTGAAGTAGTAGAAGCAAACGCGGACATGGCCCCCGAGGATCGCTCGGGGTATCTGCTTTGTGTACGCCGCGAGGGTGTGCGGGTGGAGATCTCACATTGCTTTTTGGTGCCGGCGAGGCGGTTTTTGTCGATATCGGCCAGCGTGGCTTGCAGCCGACGTGGTCCGACTGATGCGCGCGAGGCGCCGCCGAGCGCGGACTTGGAGTCCTCCGGCTGATGGGCGCGGAGCCCTGCCGGGCGTGGACGCGGAGTCCACCGGCTGGCGGTTTCCAGCGGGGGCGCGCCAGCGCACCCGCTGGGTGTAGCCTCCGGGCGACTCGAAGAGTCGGGCGGAGGGTCTTTGCTGTTGCTGAAGCGGATAGTGGCGTTCAGGACGCCGGGCGCGGACGCGGGGACCGTCGACCGATGGGCGCGGGGCCCTGTCGAGGGCGGACGCAGGGCGCTGCCGAGGGCGGACGCGGGGTCCGCCGGCTGACGAGCGCGAGGCACTGCCGAGGGTGGACGCGGGGTCCGCCGGCTGATGAGCGCGAGGCGCTGCCGAGGACGGACGAGGGGTCCGCCAGCTGATGAGCGCGAGGCACTGCTAAGGGCGGACGCGGGGTCCGCCGGCTGATGAGCGCGAGGCGATGCCGAGGGCGGAAGCGGGGTCCGCCCGCTGATGCGCGCGAGGCGCTGCCGAGGGCGGACGCGGGGTCCGCCGGCTGATGAGCGCGAGGCGCTGCCGAGGGCGGACGAGGGGTCCGCGAGCTGATGAGCGCGAGGCGCTGCCGAGGGCGGACGCGGGGTCCACCGGTTGATGAGCGCGAGGCGATGCCGAGGGCGGAAGCGGGGTCCGCCGGCTGATGAGCGCGAGGCGCTGCCGAGGGCGGACGCGGGGTCCGTAGGCTGATGAGCGCAAGGCGATGCCGAGGGCGGAAACGGGGTCCACCGGCTGATGCGCGCAAGGCGCTGCCGAGGGCAAACGCGGGGTCCGCCGGCTGATGAGCGCGAGGCGCTGCCGAGGGCGGACGAGGGGTCCCCCAGCTGATGAGCGCGAGGCGCTGCCGAGGGCGGAAGCGGGGTCTGCCGGCGTTTAAGCGCGAGGCACTGCCGAGGGCGGACGCGGGGTCCGCCGGCTGATGAGCGCGAGGCGATGCGAAGGGCGCACGCGGGGTCCGCCGGCTGATGAGCGCGAGGCAGTGCCGAGGTTGGACGCGGGGTCCGCCGGCTGATGAGCGCGAGGCGATGCCGAGGGAGGAAGCGGGGTCCGCCGGCTGATGAGCGCGAGGCGCTGCCGAGGGCGGACGCGGGGTCCGCCGGCTGATGTGCGCGAGGCGCTGCCGAGGGCGGATGAGGGGTCCGCCCGCCGATGAGCGCGAGGCACTGCCGAGGGCGGACGCGGGGTCCGTCGGCTGATGAGCGCGAGGCGATGCCGAGGGCGGAAGCGGGGTCCGCCGGCTGATGAGCGCGAGGCGCTGCCGAGGGCGGACACGGGGTCCGCCGGCTGATGTGCGCGAGGCGATGCCAAGGGCGGAAGCGGGATCCGCCGGCTGATGCGCGCCAGGCGCTGCCGAGGGCGGACGCGGTGTCCGCCGGCTGATGAGCGCGAGGCGCTGCCGAGGGCAAATGCGGGGTCCGCCGGCTGATGAGCGCCAGGCGCTGCCGAGGGCGGACGAGGGGTCCGCCAGCTGATGAGCGCGAGGCGCTGCCGAGGGAGGAAGCGGGGTCCGCCGGCTGATGAGCGCGAGGCACTGCCGAGGGTGGACGCGGGGTCCGCCGGCTGATGAGCGCGAGGCGATGCCGAGGGAGGAAGCGGGGTCCGCCGGCTGATGAGCGCGAGGCGCTGCCGAGAGCGGACGCGGGGTCCGCCGGCTGATGTGCGCGAGGCGCTGCCGAGGGTGGACGAGGGGTCCGCCCGCCGATGAGCGCGAGGCGCTGCCGAGGGCGGACACGGGGTCCGTCGGCTGATGAGCGCGAGGCGATGCCGAGAGCGGAAGCGGGGTCCGCCGGCTGATGAACGCGAGGCGCTGCCGAGGGCGGACGCGGGGTCCGCCGACTGATGTGCGCGAGGCGATGCCAAGTGCGGAAGCGGGATCCGCCGGCTGATGCGCGCAAGGCGCTGCTGAGGGCGGACGCGGGGTCCGCCGGCTGATGAGCGCGAGGCGCTGCCGAGGGCAAACGCGGGGTCCGCCGGCTGAATAGCGCGAGGCGCTGCAGAGGGCAGACGAGGGGTCCGCCAGCTGATGAGCGCGAGGCGCTGCCGAGGGCGGAAGTGAGGTCCGCCGGCGTTTAAGCGCGAGGCGCTACCGAGGGTGGATGCGCGGTCCGCCGGCTGATGAGCGCGAGGCGATGCGGAGGGCGGATGCGGGGTCCGCTGGCGGATGAGCGCGAGGCACTGCCGAGGGTGGACGCGGGGACCGCCGGCCGATGCGCGCGAGGCGCTGCCGAGGGCGGACGAGGGGTCCGCCCGCCGATGAGCGCGAGGCGCTGCCGAGGGCGGACGCGGGGTCCGCCGGCTGATGAGCGCGAGGCGATGCCGAGGGCGGAAGCGGGGTCCGCCGGCTGATGAGCGCGAGGCGCTGCCGAGGGCGGACGCGGGGTCAGCCGGCTGATGGGCGCGAGGCGATGCCGAGGGCGGAAGCGGGAGCCGCCGGGTGATGCACGCAAGGCGCTGCCGAGGGCGAACGCGGGGTCCGTCGGCTGATGAGCGCGAGGCGCTGCCGAGGGCGGCGAGGGGTCCGCCGGCTGATGAGCGCGAGGCGCTGCCGAGGGCGGAAGCGGGGTACGCCCGCTGATGAGCGCGAGGCGCTGCCGAGGGCGGACGCGGGGTCCGCCGGCTGATGAGCGCGAGGCGATGCCGAGGGCGGACGCGGGGTCCGCCGGCTGATGAGCGCGAGGCGCTGCCGAGGGCGGACGCGGGGTCCGCCGGCTGATGAGCGCGAGGCGATGCCGAGGGCGGAAGCGGGGTCCGCCGGCTGATGAGCGCGAGGCGCTGCCGAGGGCGGACGCGGGGTTCGCCGGCTGATGCGCGTAAGGCGCTGCCGAGGGCGGACGCGGGGTCCGCCGGCTGATGAGCGCGAGGAGTTTTCTCATGGAAACGATCGTGCAGAAGACAAGGTTAAGTCGGCGCAGGTATATCCAATATTTTATTTTGCTAATGCAAGTTTATGCAGAGGGTGCCGACTCGGTTTCGTCCAAGCCCCCTTCAATCTTTTTCATGTGCCCTCCGCTCTTTGGCTTTTGCTCTTGCTAGCCGGACAGCCGGGAGCCGGTCCGTAGCTGAGGCGAAGAGTGGACCGCGGAGTGGAGCGTACAGTACTCGGACTCTGGGAGCAGACTCGACCGAGCAGATACTCATAAGAGAAACGACCAGATCGCCCAAGCCTTTTTCTCCCTAGACGCCTTTCGCGTGTGGTGACCTCCAGCTTGTGCTCTCGCTAGCCGGACAGTCGCGGTGCGAGCTGTAGCTGAGACAAAGAGTGGGGCTTCGGTCCCATGCACGCTACTAAGCCGTCTATGGGTACGAACGTATCGGGCCAAACGGTCAACCCCCAAGCCGAGGCTAGCTGGCGCCGGGGTGAACAGTGAAGTAGTAGAAGCAAACGCGGACATGGCCCCCGAGGATCGCTCGGGGTATCTGCTTTGTGTACGCCGCGAGGGTGTGCGGGTGGAGATCTCACATTGCTTTTTGGTGCCGGCGAGGCGGTTTTTGTCGATATCGGCCAGCGTGGCTTGCAGCCGACGTGGTCCGACTGATGCGCGCGAGGCGCCGCCGAGCGCGGACTTGGAGTCCTCCGGCTGATGGGCGCGGAGCCCTGCCGGGCGTGGACGCGGAGTCCACCGGCTGGCGGTTTCCAGCGGGGGCGCGCCAGCGCACCCGCTGGGTGTAGCCTCCGGGCGACTCGAAGAGTCGGGCGGAGGGTCTTTGCTGTTGCTGAAGCGGATAGTGGCGTTCAGGACGCCGGGCGCGGACGCGGGGACCGTCGACCGATGGGCGCGGGGCCCTGTCGAGGGCGGACGCAGGGCGCTGCCGAGGGCGGACGCGGGGTCCGCCGGCTGACGAGCGCGAGGCGCTGCCGAGGGCGGACGCGGGGTCCGCCGGTTGATGGGCGTGAGGCGCTGCCGAGGGCGGACGCGGGGTCCGCCGGCTGATGCGCGCGAGGCGCTGCCGAGGGCGGACGCGGGGTCCGCCGGCTGATGCGCGCGAGGCGCTGCCGAGGGCGGACGCGGGGTCCGCCGGCTGATGCGCGCGAGGCGCTGCCGAGGGCGGACGAGGGGTCCGCCGGCTGATGAGCGCGAGGCGCTGCCGAGGGCGGATGCGGGGTCCGCCGGCTGATGCGCGCGAGGCGCTGCCAAGGGCGGACGAGGGGTCCACCGGCTGATGAGCGCGAGGCGCTGCCGAGGGCGGACGAGGGGTCCGCCCGCTGATGAGCGTGAGGCGCTGCTGAGGGCAGACGAGGGGTCCGCCGGCTGACGAGCGCGAGGCGCTGCCGACGGCGGACGCGGGGTCCGCCGGCTAATGAGCGCGAGGTGGAGGTTGACGAAGACAGCCGGCGCGGCTTGGTGCTCGCGGAGCGCGCCGGCGCACCTGCTGGGGGTGACCTTCGAGCCTCCGGGTGTTCGAAGGGGTCCCGGCCGGTCGGACCCGACCAGCCAGACATCGAGGCGGACGGGCAGTCGGGCGGCGCTCTAGCCGGCCGTGTGGTGACGCGGACAGGCAGGCCGGGTCGTGCCAGGCCGTCCGAGTGGCGAAGCAGGCGGACGGGTAGGCGGACGTCTTATTCTTCTCTTCTCTTTGGCCGGCTGTGGGCAGCCGGACGTTTTTTTTAGCCGCCCCGTATATTCCTTTTGGAAAGCCGGGTCCCCTCCACCTCCAGGCCGTGCAGTCAGCCTGCGAGGGCGAGGGCCAGAGGCGGAGCGGAGGGAGCTGGACGGGGCCAGAGGTGGAGCAGCGGGAGCCGGTCGGGGCGTCAGCGGGCGGAGCGGCGGGGAGCCGGCCGAGGGTAGGCGGGGCCGCGGGAGCCGGCCGGGGCGCCGGCCGCGGGAGCCGGCCGGGGTGTCCGCAGGCGGGAACCGGCCAGGGCGCCGGCCGCGGGGAGGCTGGGCCGCAGGAACCGGCCGGGGCGCAGCGCGGCACCGCACCGCAGGCGGCCGGGCCGGCGGGCGTGGCGGAGCCTGGGCCGGACGCGGCGTGCGGCGGGGCAGGCGGCACGAGGCGGGCCGCCGCCGGCCTGGTGGTGGAGGGGACCAGGCGCGCGCGGCCGCGGGCGGGGCGACGTGTAGAGGGGCGGCGCCGGCCGGTGGCGAGGCGGGGAAGCACGGGCGCATCCGGAGCGGCGGGGCCGGCGCAGCGAGCCGGCGGGCGCGTGCGAGCTGGGGTAGGGCCACGTGCGGCCAGACGGCGCGGGAACGTCCTCCCGTGGAGCCGGACGTGGGCGTGGGCGCGCGGGGCGCTGGGCCGGAGTGGAGCGAGGCGGCCGGGCCACCGGCGCGCGGCGGGAGCGGGGCGATACGACATGGTGCGGGCGGAGCCACGCGGCGAGGCGAACGACCAGGCTAATGCGGGGCGGCGCGGGAGGCCAACGAGCAGGGCGGCGCGGCGACGCGGACGGCCGAGCCGGCACGGGTAGAGTTGCGGGCGAAGAAGGCCAGCGCTGGAGATGCTCGCGCGGGGGCGCGCGGCCGAAGTAGCCCTGGAGGGGCGTGCGCGGGCGCGCGAGAGCCGGGCGCAGCGCGGAGCGACATAATGGTCGGAGCGAGGCATGCGCCGGAGTGAGCGGGCTCGTGGGAGCCGACGGAAGGCGATGGGCGAGGCAGAGCGGAGCTGGCCGGGCGGCGGCGCCGCGGGCGGGCGATGGGCGAGGCCAGCCGGAGGCGGGCTACTCCGGCCATCGGGCGTGCGGCAGTCGCCGTCAGGGGCGATGCACGCGCATGCGCGAGTGCAGCTAATAGCAGTGGACACGCGGGAGGCAGAGAGCATCGCAGCTGTGGAGCAGACTCGGCGCTGCTCGTAGGCGGTGGTGTAGGCGCGACGCTGGGGCACCGGAGGAGGCGTGTTGGCGCTGGCGCACGAACGGCGCAGCGATGCGGCGAGGAAGGTGCCGGCCTCGCAGCAGCGCGGGGGTGTCGGTGTCGCGGCGCTGAGGCCGAGGGGAGACCGGAGCGGTACACGGCCGGCGGCGAGGGCGCGCCGACCTGCACGGTCGCCCCGGTGGCGCGTTGGAGCGACCTGGAGGTGGACGAGGCTGACGACGGGGACGCGCCGTCTCGTGCGGCAGCCCCGGGGGTATGTTGGTGTCGATCCCCCGAGTGCCACCGGAGAGACGGCGGCAGCGCCGCGGTGGTGATGGCGAAGAGGGTCCCGCCCAGACCGCGGTTCCAGCAGCAGCAGGCCCCACGGTGGGCGCCAACTGTCGTCGTTTTCTCACCGGGGGTACCCCGAGACGGCAGATGCCATGGGATGGCTTGAGAGGTGAGAGCAAGGCCGCAGTGGAGATCCGGGACGGGTATGCGGATAGCACGCGGTGGTTTACCCAGGTTCGGGGCTCTCTGGAGAGATAATACCCATACTCCTGCATGTCTGTATATATGTGGTGTATATGTAGTACAGGGTTGCTCCTGGAGCTGTATCTGAGGAGGAAGAGGGAGCTGTGAGCTCCTTACCTTGGCCTCATGTGTCTGCATGTGTGAGAGGGAGAGGGTGAGAGGAGGCTTCCCGTGAGTCTGTGTCTGGCTGCCTCTTGGAGGCTCCCCTGGTGCCTCTTATATAAGGAGGCCCAGGGGACAAGGGGTGGCCCACCAGCCAACTATCTACTATTGGAGAGGACAAGTGATGCAGGCTACAGTGCGCCACTATTGGAGCGCAGTGAAGTGACGTGTGACGGGTGCATAGCGGGGCACTATTCGCCAATAGTGCCCGACTGTAGCGGGGTGGCAGGCTTTGCAGTCCGTCAGCTACAGTGTCGTCAGCTCGTGTCCGATGGGACGCCTGGAGTTGACTTCGTCGGGCCGCAGCCGGCAGCCGGCCAGGAGGAGCCGGACAGGAGGAGCCGGACAGGAGGAGCCGGACAGGACCAGCCGGACGGGAGCAGCCGGACAGGAGGAGCCGGACAGGAGCAGCCGGACGGGAGGAGCCGGATGGGAGCAGCCGGACAGGAGCAGCCGGACAGGAGCAGCCGGACAGGAGCAGCCGGACCGGAGGAGCTGGACAGGAGGAGCCGGACAGGAGGAGCCAGCCGGGAGGAGCCAGCCGGGAGGAGCCAGCCAGGAGGAGCCAGCCAGGGGTAACCAGCCGCCCGGGCCGTAGTTTCGTCTTCTGTCTTCACTTCTTCGTTTGTCTCATTGATTCGTGGGGCTTGGCATACCGGGGGTGGCTCCCCCGATGTTTTAAAATATTGAGTCGTCTCCTTGAGCCTACCCGGGGGTAATCCCCCCGACAAATTACCAAAAAGGGGGAGATTGAAAGCACATTTGCTCCCTTGGTGGTTTTGGTAATTAATAACAACATATAAGTCATTGAACTAATGTTCCCACTAAGTATATTTCAGGAAAAGTTCAATGATAGGATTGGCAAAAGGATTGTGGAGATTGTGGAAATACCCCAAGATGCAAGGAAATGGATGGGCAAAGATTCAAGCAAGAGGACTCTACATTTTACTTTGTGAGAAATCACTTTGAGTCCATAGGAAAGCCAATACTATTAAAAGGGGGTAAGGTACTGTTGGTGAACAAGATGCTCCACATGCACAAGAGATACTCACCAAAAACACCCACAAGCTCTTCCACAAAAGTCTGTCCGAAGACAAATATCCAAAATCGGTGCAACCAACATTTCCACTCGGTGCCACCGATTCCCATACTCAGACAGACATAAGCCAAACCCTAGCTTTTCGGTGCAACCGATTCTGCTTCGGTGCCACCGAGTTTGGGTTGCCAACTTTCTGTTACGCAGTTTCACAAAATCGGTACCACCGAGTTTGTTGAATCGGCGTCACCGAGATTGGGCAATCTGACCGTTGGTCACCTTATCGGTGCAACCGAGTTTCATATATCGGTCTCACCGAGATTCAAAAGTTGCCACCTTTTGATCACTTCGGTACCACCGAGATTAACACATCGGTGTCACCGAGTTGGTCATTTTGTGTGTAACGGTTGGATTTTTGGGGATGCCTATATATACCCCTTCACCACCACCTACTCGAAAGAGAAGCACTCAGAACTATTCCATACTTGCCCCATCATATTTTCTGAGAGAGAGCCACCTACCCTTGTGCTGAGATCAAGCCATTCCACTCCATCCATATGAATCTTGATCTCTAGCCTCCCCAAGTTGCTTTCCACCAAATCAATCTCTTCCACCATAGCCAAATCTGTGAGAGAGTGATTGTGTGTTGAGGAGTCTATCATCTTGAAGCACAAGAGCAAGGAGTTCATCGACATTACCGAGCCTATTACCTTTTGGAGGGTGGTGCCTCCTAGATCGGTTAGGTGTCGCTTGGGAGCCTCCTACTTCGTGTTGTGGAGTTGAACCAAGAAGTTTGTACGGGCAAGGAGATCGCCTACTTCGTGAAGATCTACCCATAGTGAGGCTAGTCCTTCGTGGACGGAAGCCGTTATGGAATAGTCAAGGTTGCTACTTCGTGGACCCTTATGGGTGGAGCCCTCCGTGGACTCTCGTGACCGTTACCCTCCGTGGGTTGAAGACTCCATAAACGTGGACGTACGATAGCACCACCTATCGGAACCACGGGAAAAATCTTCGTGTCTACAAATTGCGTTTGATCTTCCTTCCTACCCTCTACTATATACATGCTTGTTGTTACTTTCCGCTGCTATACTCTTAGACATGCATGTGTAAGGTGTACATGACTTGTTATCATTGCTAAAATCTGCCAACACTTAAAATTGGGAAAAGGTAGGATTTTTATTTGGTCAAGTAGTATAATCACCCCCCCCCCCCCTCTAGACATACTTTCGGTCCCACAATAGTTCATTACACACCCCTCGGGGCCCTCCGTGATTCTTGATGCAGGAAGTAAAAAAAACAACAAAAGATGGCCTCCCGAGGACCGCTTCTCCTGAGGCCTGGCTCCGGCGCCGCATGCGTTTAGTCGGATTCCTCCTCCTCCTTGACGGTGGCATGGCGGCATGGCGGCTCGACGGCCTCCGGGGCAAGGGCACGGCGCCGTGGCGGCTCGCCGCCATCCTTGGTCCGGGCCCGCCGATGTGGCGGCTCGTCGTAGTCGTCGTCGCTCGAGCTTCCCCCGGAGGAGGCGTCGCTGCGGATAGAGGTGCTGCATCCGTCGCCAAGGGCAAGCTCATCGCCGAGGACGCCGCCGTCGCGATGATCATCGTCGGCGGAGAAGTGGTCGCTGTCGCCGCCCTCACCCTCCGGGCAGCACCCCAACCGCCTACCGTCTTCCCCGAAGATCTTGACGAAGAGCGTCGCCGCCCCGTCATACTTGAAGTGGAGGGTACACCTCCCCTGCAGGCTGCGAGCGCGGGCGAACTTCTGCCACCCGCGATTCAAGAACACATAGCCCGCGGGAGTGACTTCGACCTCCACCCATGAGGCCTCGCTGCAGCAACCATCGGCCTACAGCCACAGGCCGGCAGGCCCTCCGGCTGGCAGCGCCCCTGCGAAGAAGCGCGGGATCTGGAGCCAGGTGATGGCCGGCCTCTCCACCCACACCATGAACTCCTGGACCGCGTCGGCCGAGTGAGATCGCGGGCGGGGCGGCCAGGTGCCCGCCACGAGCTTCCCCCCTCGGTCACGAGCACCGCGGCTACCGCTGCCGCCTGCGCGGGAGGGAGCATTCGCACGACTGCCGGAGGTAGCGCCGGCCCGTACGGGAGTGCGCCCGCGCCCTCGGGGGGCCACCGCCGGCGTCGCGGTGTACTTGTGGGGACGACCGCGACCCCTCTTGGGCGGCGGCGAGTCGGGTCCCTCCAGGCAGCCCTCGCGAGGTCGCTCACCACTATACTTGTTCATCCCCGAACCTCCTCGTGAGGCCAATCCACCCAAAGCAGGAGTAGGGTTTTACACCGCAAGGTGGCCCGAACCTAGGTAAACCTCTGTGTTTATCTTCTCGCTCGCTCGCGCGCATTCGGCAAGGCTCGGCTATGAAGAGGCGAGCTTGAGGCTTGAGATGGTTGGGATCTTCGCACACGCCCCAGAGTTCGAACCTTGTTGGGTCTGCGGAACCCCGATTCCGATAGAACGCAATGAGCTCACTTTCTTGCTCAGGGGAGAGCTCAGCGCCAATGGTGAAAGTGTGGCTCGGGTCGACACTGCCGAACGACACTTTCTTTGTTTCGGCTTGGTCTTGAGAGAACAACATCTTCTTTCTTTTTGGCATCGCCTCAGTAGGCCCCGCCTCGCTCTCGGCGGCTGGGTGTGCGGCCGCGGTAGCTTTGCGTGCGAGCTTAAGGGAGTTGATTGCATCCCTCTCGTCGCATTTGACAGTGATGATGCCACCACAGCCGGGCATCTTGACGATGTTGTAGCCCGGATGGGTGGCCGCCATGAACTTGGCGAGCGCCAGGTAACCCAAGATGGCGTTGTACGGGAGGCCGATGGGCGCCACATCGAAGTCGATGAGCTCGGTGTGGTAATTGTTGCGGGTGCCGAAGGTGACGGGCTGGCGGATCTGCCCCAAGGGGGCTGTAACCCCGTCGGCTACTCCGGAGAAGGGCCTGATGGGCCTCAACAGCTCGCGGGGCACTTGGAGCGCCTCGAAGGTCGTGACAGAGACAACGTTCAGCCCAACACCCCCATCAATGAGGGTTTTGGTGACCGCAACGTTGTTGATGGTTGGGGTGCACAGCATGGGGAGGGCGCCCGCGGCAGTAGTGGACCTAGGATGGTCCCCTACGTCGAAGACGATGTCGCGCTGCGCCCAGCTTGGCGACGACGCGGCCTCACGCCCCCTGAGAGCGGCGCTCGCCTCGCGCAAGGCTAGCTTGAGGTGCCGGCCGTCGGCAGGGGCCTGTGTCACTCCGAGGATGCACGCTGCGGCGCGCAACCCCGGACAGACTCTGGGGCCGCCACACAGCGGGCGCGGGCCATGCCGGGGCCTGGTCGGCAGCCGCGCGGTGGGGGGCGAGGAGGCACCCCGTGACCCGCGCCCCCAGCGCGACGCGGCGAGGGGCGAGGCGGACGAGGAGGCGTCCAAGCCCTCCCCGCGACTGCGACGAGCCCGGTGATGCGTGCCAATCAGGCGTCCTGCTCAGCGCCCGCCGGGCGAAGACGGAGCAGCTCACGCGCCACGAGCAACGCGGCCTGCGCGTTTGCATGCTCGCGGCAGGCAAGGGAGGAGGAGGCGGTGCTGACACGGCCGCCCCCTGCACGGAGGGGTACATAGGGGAGTCCTGCTGCTCGTGGGCCGCAGGGCCTGTGGCGGCGGCAGCTTCGTCGCCGGCGGAGTGGTGGCGGCCGTCACGACCCACGGGCACAGTCCGTACGTCGCGGGCTGCTCTGCGCTTAGCGTGTACGCAATGGGCTTCGGCCATGAGGTCGGCGAGGGTGGAGCTGAAACAGAGATGAAGAGCAGCGGTGCACCCCCTACCTAGCGCGCCAAATGTCGGAATCGGGGCTCCGGGGACCCAAGAGAGGTTCGAACTCTAGGGTGCACCGGCTCTCCAACTTCGCTCTCTCACCCTAACCTACAGCGATGCTCCGACGTGCTTGACCTTGGTGGGAAAGGACGAAGAACACGGCGATCTACGCAGGTTCGGTCCACCTTGTGGCGTAAAACCCGACTCCTGCTTGTTTTGATTGCGTAGTGGTTGAGAGTGAATACAAAGCAAGACCCCCCATCTACGACGGTGGCCTGCCCTTTCTTATACTGGCCCTGGTCCTCTTCCCCCAAAAAACAAGGCGGGAAGGGTAGCCACAACGGCCAGTTTGGAGGGGGACAGGATCGCGGCTTACCCTGACAAAAGTAGTCTTCGCCTGCGAAAGCC
This sequence comes from Elymus sibiricus, assembly GCA_039707655.1. Taxonomy (NCBI): domain Eukaryota; kingdom Viridiplantae; phylum Streptophyta; class Magnoliopsida; order Poales; family Poaceae; genus Elymus; species Elymus sibiricus. Next base: position 152,379,673 of record CM077675.1, on the reverse strand, counting down.
TCCTGCTGTGACGTGTCGGTGGGCTCGGGACCACACTCCGTCCTGGCCAGCCCCCAGCCTTGGTCTTCTTTCACCAAACAGGAAACATTTTGGGTTGCTTTGGGAGCGGGCGAGCTGGTCCGGCTCCCTTAGCGCCAAAGAGGAAATCCTCTCTGTCTGTGCCTACTGGCAGGGCTCCTAGCGCCACTTGGTGTGGCACGCGTCTCCCACGTGAGTGTGCAGACCGCGCGACCCCGCCCAGCCATCCTAGATTTGTCCGCCCCGTGAAGGTCTCCGAGACAGCCTCGGGAAGTGACCTCGTGAGGGTGCTTCACGAGGCTCTTGATGACGCTTGCTGGCGCACCCCTCTCGAGGCGGAAGCCCTCGGGAGGGTCTTGCTTGTAAAGCCCAATAGTGGGCCGTGTTGGGCCCATGACCCGTGTCGCGTTCGAGGCCGCAGGCAGACGGGCCTGGGTACCCCCAGTCCCAGGAGCCCGACAATATTGACGAAACTCCACGTTCAAATCATTTAGTTCGCTCTCGTTTATTTACATGGCAAGTTTAAATGTTGTTTATCATGGCAAAAAGATGAAGCATAATGAAACTACACTATATAGGCATTTTAAATAAGGTCGGAAACAACATATAGTATCTCCTAAACGACCTCATATGTAATTTTCGAAATTGATCCAGATCTGATTATAACACATTTTAAATATATCTATTATATACTTAAAACGACAGAAAAGTAACGGAGGAGATTTAACTAGCAAAGAAGAACGGTTCAGATTTAATGAATCGATCTATATAGATATGTACACCAAAGAGAAGAAAAAAAAGACGAGATTTTTTTACGAGATTTTTTTGTGCGAGAAAAACGAGATTTATCTAGCAAAGAAGAACGGCTGAGGAAATGAAAATATTTTGATTAGTAAGAGTCCGTGAAGGACTAGATGCACCATATGCAACACACGTATGTCCCAAAAAAACGCATGCATGCAGATTGGAGAAATATTCCGTGTAGAATTCAAATAGGTAGCCAGCTATGGGTCCGACTAGCACCCTCAAAGAAGAGTCCGAACATAATATTATAGTGGAAAAAAAAAGAGTCCGGACAGAATACATGTGAACATCCTAAATGAAAACAAAGTCTGAGTAGAGAATACATGCGCTTATTTGTAAAGAAAAGAATACATGCGTTGATGTAATCTGGAGAAATATTCCGTGTAGAATTCAAATAGGTAGCCAGCTATGGGTCCGACTAGCACCCTCAAAGAAGAGTCCGAACATAATATTATAGTGGAAAAAAAAGAGTCCGGACAGAATACATGTGAACATCCTAAAAGAAAACAAAGTCTGAGTAGAGAATACATGCCCTTATTTGTAAAGAAAAGAATACATGCGTTGATGTAATCTGAGTATGATTTTAGTAGATCTTTACCTACTAATAATAAAATAAAGGACGGATCGTTTCTGCCCGTACGTCATTAGCGTTTTTGCAAAAAGCCCCTGATGTTGTACATATTCAACCCGCACTCCTAATTTAAGTGGAGAAAAACGTGTGAGTTTTACATCCCCCACCCCCAGTTCACTGCCGCGTCTTATCCATCCCGTCCTCCACCGCGGCGACCCCTCTCCAGCCATCCGTCGCGCCGCCGCTTGCCGTCGGCGTCCACGACGCAGGAACCAAGGAATGGGTCAGGCGTCTCTGCGCCTCTTGCCGACGGCGTCCCGCCGCATGAGCCAGGAAGTGGTGAGGCAGCGCGGACGGCCTCCTCCACCCCAGGCGGCCCTCTCCGACGTGGTGAACCCAGGAATGGGGCGAAGAAGGCGACCGGGCCGCCGTGCTCGCGCGCTAGAAGGGCGCCGGACCTCGTTGGTGTTGTGAAGGGGGGGGGGGGCTGGCAGCTGACGGTGGGTACACCGTCGGCCAGCGCCGCCGATCTGACCTGTCCGCCGCCGACAGTCCTTTCATGCCTCCTCCACCCTAGGCGACCCTCTCCGGCGAGGCGAGCTCAGGAATTGGGCGAAGAAGGCGGCTGCCATGCTTGCGCGCGAGAAGGGCGCCGGGCCTCGTCAGCATTGCAAAGGCCACCGCGGCAACCCCTCTCCGGCCATCCGTCGCGCCGCCGCTCGCCCACGCGGCGGTCCACGCGCAGTGCGCCCAACGCGGGTGAGGCGAGGGACGGCCCAGGACGGTGAGGCTCCCTGCATGCTCCTGCTCATGGCCAAGGGAAAAAGAAAGAACTAAGAGGCAGGGGAAGGGAGAGAAGGAAGAAGAGAGGGAGAAGGAGGTGGATCGGGCGCTGAGCGCGTGGAGGAAGTGGGACATGCTCGGGAAGTCTCGGTGGTGGCCTCGATCCGATCTGGATCGAGAGCTCTACGGGCAGACCTCGAGGAAGCGGCATCCGTTGAGGGACTGGAGCGCTGCGTGGTAGTGTTCCCCGCTGGACAGGGAGAGATTAGAGGAAGGGAATCGGGAATGTGTGGGAGAAGAAGGCGTGGGGGAGAGATGAGGTCACGAGGATGACGACGGCTAAGAAGATAAGCTTGGAAGAGTAGACAGCGGTGCATGTGAGGCAAACGACACGCGTTGTCTGCGCGAGACGGCTGGTGGTATGCATTTGTCTTGCAGCAGACACCCGGGCTGGACATGAGAGCACTCACCGAATTAGCTTCCTCGAAATAGGGATTCCCCCATTTTATATTATAAAGCAACGACCACCGATCACAGGGTAACTGCTGGGCGAACAGCACATCAAGCCCAAAGGGAAAAAAGAAAAAGAAAGAAATTGCAACAACGGCAGCTCGGCAAGAACATATGAACTGCCACCGCTGTGCCCTCCGTCTGCGTCCCACCACGCGTCGGACCATCGCGTACCTAACTAGCACATCCAAGAAGGGATGCGACGCCACCGACGCTGCTGCCCGGACATGTCCTAGGGTTTCCCCCGGCACGCGATGTGGAGCGGCGGCTGGGTAGCATCGAGGCCCTTCAGGAAGGAATGGCGGCACCCTCAAGCGTCACCGCGTCGAAGCCGGATGAACCGACAGGGATTTCTCCCGCACCCCAAGCACCGCCACCCGAACCGGAGCCATTCAACCATCTTGTCACCCGCAAGTACGCGCCACCACGGTCTTGGACCCATCCATGCCGCCCCACTGTGAACACCATCACGAGGTCAAGAGAGCAGACACGAGGAGCGTCCAGAGGCGAGGGCGGGAGCACGGGAGCCGCACGGGAGGGAGCCACCTCCACCGTTGTCACGCCGGAGGCCCATGCCTCCAGCACCGACACGGATTGCCGTCCGGACGCCGGCAACTGAGGCAAACCAGGCCATCCGGGCCCGGCCGGGCCCAGATCATGCCCGCAAAGCCCCGGCCACCGCGCTGCTGCACGCCGGCAACCGAGCCTCCACCCACCACCAGCCAGATGCACCGCCGCCACCTCCCGAGAGCCGCGCCGAACCACGAGTTGTTGTCGGCCCGCCCAGGCCCAGATGGGGCCCTAAGGGCCCAGATCTGGGCCTGGCGGGCACCGCCAACCCGTGCCGCCGCAACGCCCCGCCGCCAACGATGACGCCGCCGCCCAGAGTCCGCCCTGACCGCGCAGGACCGCCGCCGCCTGGGTGCACCACCCGGAGCTGCTCCGTCCCACGCCGGAGGAGCCCCTGGAGGGGAAGGGCCGGGGGCCGCCGCCGCCAGCGTCGCCTGGGCCAGGACCGCGGCGGGAGACGGCGACGGCGGCAGGGAGGGGGAGGGGAGGGGAGGGAGCTGGCGGAGGGAGGCGCTGGGCGCGGCCTGCCGCCCGCAGGGGCGACCCGGTCGCGGTCGTGGGGTGGGGGACGTCTCTCTGATATGTCACCGAATAGGATTAGCTTAGCTAGGTAGATTAAAGTAAGAAGAATTAAGGAGGAGGGACACGCTCCTTTACTCATCAAATCGTTTCGCCGTGCATGAATTTTCGTCTTCGAACATACATGCACACGATTGCCGGTTTTGGTTCTACATTTTTTTTGAGGTTGGATTTGCATTTCTTTGTGTTTTTGACATACTCATACTAACTGCATAGATCAGGACATACACACGGCGGAAACCTATATGCCTGGACGCTCAACGAAGTATATACATAAATTATCTTCGGGGCGCCGCTGATTTCGGTTTATACAAGTGCATAATAGACCATCGGCGCCAAAACATAGGCACTTACATGTAATGGCCTCAAAGTCTTTAATTGTTTTCAATAAAGTTATTGTTCTGAATCTGGAAAAATATGCCATGGTTGATGTCCCTGAAGATGGTCATGTCGAAAGTGGTACGGAGGAACAAGGCAACCACATTATACATCATTTTGACCCAAACATTGATGCTATGGAGAGACAAGAACAATTGCATTCAGGTAAAATTACTTTGGAAATGTTGCATATACGACATTTTTATTGCCTGAGTGCAACGGTTAATCTGCCGGTGTGGTATGCTTTGTCACTACGCATCGTCAAACTAATCTACAACGTTGGTGAAGTCACACGAAAACATGGTGTGTATATCAATGCTCTTACTTTAATACTTTCTCCGTTTTTATTTACTGTGCATATTAGATTTGACTGAAGTCAAACTTCGTAAAGCTCGACAAAGTTTATAGAAAACAATGTAAACATTTACCATCACAAATCTATATGATGTGAAAGTACATTCAATAATGAATCTAATGGTATTGATTTGTTATTGTATATGTTAATATTTTAGTTTATAAACTTTATCAAAGTTTACAAAGCTAATACGCAGACTAAACAAAAACGGAGGGAGTATCATTTTTCTGCTATCTAAATTGCTTCAAGGAAAAGCATGATACTCAACCATGCAAACAACACATATATTCTGATGCTTATGTCCAGCGTAATTAGATTTATTTATATTAGCTACATATGCTCTATTTATGATGCAAATTTTTATATTAGTTTTTAATTAACAATAGATTCATATAGTATACAAAACTCTCATGCAGGCAAGCTATTTGGATGGCAATCTCGAGTCATGGATGGCGAGGAATAAAGAAAGAAAAACATGAAAAACATGAAAAACTGAAAAAGTGTCGTGAAGCCTATTAACTAAACAAAAGAACTAAAGGTTTAACTCAGTTGCAAAACAAGATACACACAAGGGGGAGAAAAAATATGCAAACATAAAGCCAACACAGAAGATAAAAAAATTGTGCATGGGAAAGGCCGAAAGATGTAAATATGCAAGCAGAATAAAAAAAACTAGAATAGAGCAAATTACAACTAACCAAGAATTAAAGCGCAACACACTTAGCAAAGATTTCAATTGCGATGAAGAATCATGCATATATCGCGACAGAACGGGAAGTTATACATCTATACGACCAGTACTACACGGTCAGCACACGCATAACATGCTTGGACGCTAGGCGAAGTATGAGACATTTTTACTATGTGATATATGAGTAACTCTACATAAGTATTGCGTGTATGATTTTTTTTATAATCAGTATGATGGTTAATTTACTGGTGAAATATGTGTTGTCACTATATATTGACGGTCTAATCTACAACGTCATACTGAAGTCACACGAAAAACATCACATGTGCTCTTACTTTAAAAATCCTTTGAATTAGTTACTAAACTATTGAAGAATGTGCTTCAAAGTCGAGAAAAAATGCACTCGGCGAAAGTCCACCGTGCACCACCATCTCTCCAACCACTGGCTTTCCAACCCGTAGCAACGCACGGGCATGTTTCCTAGTAAATCAATATGTACTCTTTTTTGCCTTATTAGAAAAGTATACAAACTTTCTCTCCCCAGAATAAATGAGATAGATTGGTGATATTTAAAAAATATTTTTTTATAATGCACATAATTAATGATGCAGTCAATGCTTTAAAACTTTGATCAATAATAAAAAAGTATAGGGACTGGAGATGTGAGAATATCAATGTTGTACTGACTGCAAAATATGTTTATGCCATATAGCATTTTACTATTTTTTCTTGTATTCTAAAAAAATCATAGCTAAAATTATGAACGGAAAACTCCAAATAATATGCACCAAATATTTTGGAACATGTGGAGAAGGACACATACACCATGATGAAAAAGCAGCACAACTCTAGGAGAACCTACGAATATGCCAATTATCGTCTATACTTGATGAATTTAATTAGATCTATTCAATATTTATTTCTGGGTAGAAATGATGGAGATGAGAGAGCAACACACACATCATGGGAATGTTGCACAACTCTAGAGTACATACTAGATCATTGATGGCGCGCGTTGTTGCGCCTGTCTATTCTTTCAAAAGAATGGTAGTAATTTCCAAATATATACGTAGGTCATAAAGGTATTTCATCTTTCTATTCTATTTCAAAAAGTACAATATAGCCATCATTTTATGTTAATGAACATTGCACATATTTGGGAGAGATATGGTCAACATGGCACTAATTTCTCAATTCAATACTTCATGCATCATAATGGCCTGTGTGCTAAAAACAACAAAATCAGAAGGAAACCACTTAATGAACACTATAATTGTTTGGTGCTAGCTATAATAAAACACAAGCACAAAATATAAAAGCAATTTGACTACAAATTAGTATAGGTCCTACAAAAACTTCCCTGAGTCAAAATACTACACATTTAAGAAGGTTCGCGTACAATTCTTGAGCAACATGTTCCATTACAGGCATCATCCCCACCTGAATTGTGCATTAACGCAAACTCGATAAGAAACAACCAGAGTACCAGATCTCTATTCTATGCATGAAGGTAGCTTCCAAACAAGCCGACATCTACCAAGTTATTGAAGGGTAAGTCTTATTTCTATGTTCCAAGCTTCTAATTAGAAGTCGGCAGGGTGACGTTTTTGCGGGAAACACTATTTACTACATGAAATGTAGTAGATCAAAGGCCATGCTAAAAAAATAGACGTAATACGATTGAAATCCTCTAACGAAAATGGGAAAAATAACGCAGAAAGTAAAACCAAATTCCAACTTAATTGTGACCTCAAAGCCCTTCCAATATCGGTGATCTGCACGATTCTACAATTAGGCAGATGTTTTTGCCATAGATCACGCATGATCCCTAAGGAATGTTAAACAGTGTGTTGTTTATCTCCAAAGTCCCAGTAATATGCCAAAAACGAGAGTGAAATTGATTCCATAGTAACTACATTAGAATACAAAAAAAGAAGCAAAAACAAGAGACATTTTCATTGTACAATACAAAGAGCAAATGTGTGCACGCGTGCAATGTGGACTTACATGATCAGCAAACAAACTTTCAGTCTTACTGGTCTTGAAAAGCGCTAGCTGAAACTCCTGCACCATGTCAACGTAAAAGGATCACATCTCATGTTATTCATTACCCATCATATACACAAACATGCACCGGACAGAACGACACAGTATATATTTTCTAATTTAATAAAGAGATGGGTGTTTATCCACTAACCTTGGTAATCAGCCCGGCATGTACCACGACATTACAGATTTCTTGAACAACTCATACAACGCTTCGACATCACATACCCTAACTGCACGAAAAGGCAGACCACCCAGAGACACCGTAATCACATTACACATCACATGATAAATAGAGCACAATGAATTGCGACTTGGGCTAGAAATAGGGACGAGTCAACATGGGCGAGCTGGGGCCATGGCTCCCCCCACACTGCAAAAGTTTCTCAAGCTACCCCTAAATACTATGTGAGTTAATTATTTGATATCTAAATTCTTATGTATGGCCCCTCTGCTGCTTTACATGTTTCATTGGCCCCCCATTAATAAAATTCCTAGCTCCGTCCCTTCCAGCAAGAGAAGTTTTCTTAGATGTTAATAGCAGGAGAATTGCTAGCATGGACATACACAGGGTCTCCCTGGCGAGCACTTCTGAATCCTCTAATTGCATGGTTTGGAATAAAAAAACTACTTATATGACAAAGATATTGTTCGGTTAGACAAGGAATATCCCCAACGCAATATTTCGCACTTTAAAACCAAATGGTTCATGACCAGAAGTAATTAAAGAGGGATTGGAAAAACTCTGCACTTTGGCTATGTCACCTTATTTCTGGTTGATTCTCAAATTTAACAGCAATGGTGTGACGCCCCCATTCTCGTCCGTACGCTAAACAATCACGCAATGCATATGCCCAAGATTAGGGACTCACTAATTAATATCACAACACAACTCTAGACACAAATTAAAGTCATACAGCTTCATATTACAAGCCAGGGGCCTCGAGGGCTCGAATACAAAGCTCGACGAGCACGAGTCAACGGAAGCAAATAATATCTGAGTACAGACATAAGTTAAACAAGTTTTGCCTTAAGAAGCCTAGCACAAACATAGGCAGCGGAACGAAAGAGGCGAGGCCTCCTGCCTGGGAACCTCCTAACTACTCCTGAGCGTCGGAGAAGTCTACGTCGTAGTAAGCTCCATCCTGCTGGTAGGGGCCTCCGTCGGGGTAGTAGTAGTCAACATCTCCAGCGTACTCCATCTCCTGGGCTCCATCGTCTGAACGCAGAATCGTATCGAGGGGGAAAGAGAATGCAAAGCAGCGGTGAGTACTCATCCAAAGTACTCGCAAGACTGACATCAGAACTATGCTAAGTATGCATTATTATCAAGGGGAGGGGTTATATCTGGACTGACTGCAGAAAGCAAGAATAAGAAGAAGGCCTAGTCCTATCGAAGACTAGCATCTTCAACATCTTGCAGCATTAGAAGAGTGCAGATTGGTATCTCACATATAGTCATATTATTGTAGCAATTTTATTAAGTAACCATGCCCAGAGATTCTTCCTCGACTCCATGCGAGGAAGCAATCTCGGAGCCAACATTCATTTCAAATTAAATCACAATTATAATTGTATAAGGTCAAGGTACAACTCCAAGTCGTCCTGTTACCGTGGACACGGCTATTCGAATAGTTTGTTCTTCCCTGCAGGGGTACACCACATATTCCCCAACACGCCTGAGTCACCTCCGGCCGGACACACTTTCCTGGGTCATGCTCGGCCTCGGGATATCAGCACGTCGTCGCCCCACCTAGGCTCAACGAAGAGGCCAGCCCGCCGGTCTAAATCCTAAGCGCGCAGGTTCGTGGGCCCACTTGCCCTTGCACTCCTGCACGATGCGAACGCGGCCGGAAACAGACCTAGCCCCCTTAATGCAAGCGCGAGCATAACCAGTCCAATCCGGCGCGCGTCACTCCATTGCTGACGTCCGATGAGCTTCGGCTGATACAACGACGCTGAGTGCCCATAACTTCCCCACGTGAAGGTTAGTGCGTATTAAGGCCAACGACCTAACTCAGATCAAGTACCCAACCCATTAGCATTTTATTAATGCGGGGCAAGCGCGAACCATAAAGTGCAGTCCGTCGCCCCGCCAATAACACTCGGGTGCCTTACCGGCGCACCCCAACACATATCACTCTCGCGGGTACCCTTGGGGACGACCCGTCTTCAACATGTTTCTGTAACCAGGTCATTGTAACTATGTGTCTATACACCAAGTGGATATTCGAGGAATCACCCTCGATGGATCCCACTCGAGGTAAGTGTATGACAAGAGTCGCTATCGATAAGTGGGGAGGAGGAATCACCCTCGCTACCCATGACCGATAGCTACGCTACAGAATTAACACCGGGAGTGTTAAGTGAGGTATCACCCTCGGCACTCGGTAGTAGCTCTGCGGTGCCATACTAAAGGGGTGTGTGGTGATGTGTCGGTAACGGCTTGTCAGTCATGACGACTGAGTCTTCTGTCTTCAAGTCCGCGGTGTCGTCGATGAAAGCAGGGGCAACTGGGACTAAGGGGGTCTCAGGGGTTCACTGATCAACCTATTCTAGGCAGTTGATATAAAAGCAGGTGTAGTAGTAGTTCATCAAAAACAGGCTATGCATCAGATATAGGGGCTAGCTAATACAGTAGCAAAATCTAATGCAAGAACAAGAGGGAGAAGAATAGGCGATATCGGAATGCTCAAGGGGGTTTTGCTTGCCTTGCTGCTCTGCGGCAAAAGGTTGGTCGTCGGTGGTGTAGTCGATCACGGCAGCAGCGTCAGCCTCGGGGTCTACCGGAGAGAAGAGGGGGAAGAAACAATAAATACAAGCGCACAGATGCAACACGATGCATGACATGGCAATACGCAGGGCTAGGGGTGTTTACGGCCTATCTAAGTGCGATAGTTAATTTAGAAATGTAATTGAAATTATTTTAACAATGCCATGCACTATTCACCTATCCGAAACAGGCAAAAAGTTGCATGTTCAGATAGCTAGAGGCATGTGACAGATGAATGGATGGCATATTTGGATTCGTGGGATTTTTCTGATCAAGTTTCATATATAAATTATTTTCATCGAAGTTACGGTTTAAAAGATATGATTTTCTAAAGTTTTATTGATTTTCTAGAATTATTTTAATTAATTAAATCCAACATTATCCAGAATAGTGAATGATGACATCAGCATGAGGTCAGCATTGCATCAGCAGTCAACAGGGGGCTGCCCAGGTCAAACCTGACCAGTGGGTCCCACCTATCATTGACTCAGGCCAATTCCAGTTTATCAGATTAATTTAAACAGGTTTAATTAACAGGTGGGTCCACATGTCAGTAACTAATTAGTTTAAATTAATTATTTTAATTATCCTAATTAGTTAATTAGGCAACTGACAGTGGGGGCCCATATGTCATAGACACTGGGGGTAGGGGCCCCACATGTCAGTGGCACACGGGTGCCCAGTCAGCACGTTGACTGGGTCAACCCAGTCAGCACGTTGACTGGGTCAACCCAGTCAACGGGGCCCGTGGGGCCCGTTGGCAGCGACCCTGGGGGTGGCCCCGGGGGTGCCAGCTCAGCGGTGGCCGGCGACTAGCCGCCGGCGACCGTTTTGCGCGGCGGCGCGCACTGGAGGTGGTCGGGATTCGTCCCCCGGCAACCATTTCACGTGCGGTTAGTTGCGTTGGAACGGCCGCAGAGCGGCACGTCCAATGGTGGTGGTGGCGCAGCCGGGAATGGCGCGTAGCGACGGCGGCGAGCTCACCGGCGGACGGCGGCGTTCGGGTGCTGGTCGGGTTTCGTGCACAGAGGGTTACCGGAGCCGTGGCTTGGTGCGTTCGACGCGGCTCGACGTCGTGCGTTGAATGGTGGTGGTGCGAGCGGCTGGGGCGGTCGGAGGCGAGCGCCAGGTCCTTGCCGGCGGCGAGCTCTCTCGGGCGAACTATGGCTACGGCGACGTGGGGTGCTAACGTGCGAACAAAAGGGGCAGGCGGGGCGTACGCGATGCGGCGATGCTAACTAACGCGGGCCCATGACCATTTGGTCACCGGAGCCTTGCCGGCGACGAGCACATGCGGCGGCGGGTTCGGTTGCACGTCGGGGATGGCCCTAGAGGCAGCTAACGGTGACGGGAGCGAGAGGGGAGGAAGCGGGAGGCTCACAGCGGGGTGTAGCCGTGCAAAGCGAGCTCGGGGAGGGCTTGACGGCGACGAATTCGGCGACAGCGTGCGGCGGATCCAGAGGAGGAAGACGACGCGGTCGTGGTGAGGGAGGGGTCCTCAGCTTCGGTTCGTTGGCGCAGTCGATTTAGTGGAGCCCGGCGAGGACGATGGACAGGGTGCGGCGACGAGATGAAGGCAGTGGCCGCGAGTTCAGCGGAGGCCGATCATGGCGGCGCTCGGGTGCAGTGGAGAGGGACGAGGGAGTGAGGAGGAGCGGCGACAGGGAGGTCCAGGGGGTCGAGGGGGGTCGGCCTTATCCATCCACACGGGCGAGGGCGCGGGCGAGCGAGCGAGGGGGCCCCGGGCGGACGTGCACGCGGTGTGCTCGACAGCGCGCCCTGGCGTCGTCAGGTTGGGGACGACCGCCAGGTGGGCTGGGCCCTTGCACTGTAGCACTCGGCCTTAGTGCACAGTTGCCCTTTTCCTTTTATTTCTTTTTCTTTTTCTGTTTTTCTTTTAGTTTCTGTTTTATTTTCTTTTGGCCAATATTCCTTCAAGCAAAAATGTGCCATCTAGCCCAAATTTTATCTTGCAATATTTCATAAGTCCACCAAAAGTTTGGGGATTATTGATATTGGTTTTCATTTTCAATTTTGATTTAAATGCACATTAAAATGCATTTAGCTTCTGCTTTGCTTGGTGGGGTCCACTCCATGGGTTGGGTGATGTTGTTCTCCTCAACACTATTTGTTTTGGAATATTTCACAAGTTTGGAACATTTTACTTTTGTTGTTTGCAGAATTATTTTTATCACAATAATTCCTAGGGCATTTTGAAATGGAATTTGAATTTCAACTTGATCAAGCCCTGTTTAGCAAAAGATTAGCTTAATCATTTGGCCATTACTGTAGCTTAATTACAATCATCACTGTAGCATAAAACCAGGGTGTCACAATTCTCCCCTACTAACAAGAATTCTCGTCCCGAGAATTAAGAAGTAGAAGGAAAGAGCCCGGGGTATTCTGCACGAAGATGATCTTCGTGTTCCCAAGTGGCTTCATCTTCAGAATGATTTGCCCACTGCACTTTGAAGAACTTGGTAACCTTCTGACGGGTCCGACGTTCAGTTTCATCAAGAATGCGGACCGGTTGCTCCTTGTAAGAAAGGTCTTGTTGTAGTTCCAGCGTTTCATGGTCCACTGCTCGGATAGGATCCTTAAAGCAGCGACGAAGCTGTGACACATGGAACACATCGTGAACCTGCGAAAGGTTTGGCGGTAGTTCCAGTTGATATGCCACTTTACCACGCCTTTCGAGAATAGTGAAAGGACCAATATAACGAGGAGCCAGCTTGCCCTTGATCCCAAAACAGTGTGTACCTCTCATTGGCGTGACTCGAAGATAAGCCTTTTCGCCAGGTTGATAGACCATATCTTTGTGATGACGGTCATACTTACTCTTCTGACGAGACTGAGCAGACTTCAGATTTGCATGAATAATTCGAACTTGATCTTCGGCATGTTGGATAATATCCGGACCGATAAGTGTACGTTCCCCAATTTCTGACCAATTCAGAGGAGTCCGACACTTACGTCCATATAATACTTCAAAAGGAGCCATCTTCAGACTAGCTTGATAGCTATTGTTGTAGGAGAACTCAGCATACGGGAGAGATTCCTCCCATTTCTTGCCGAAAGAAATGACACAAGCTCGAAGCATGTCTTCGAGAATCTGATTGACTCTTTCAACTTGACCCTGGGATTGAGGGTGAAAAGTGGTGCTGAAGGACAAATGAGTTCCCATAGCTTCCTGGAAACTTGCCCAGAATCTCGAAGTGAATAAGCTGCCACGGTCTGAACTGATAACCAGTGGAACACCGTGAAGTGAAACAATTCTGGACATGTAGAGAGTTGCCAGCTGACTAGCAGTGATCGTTTCTTTGACGGCTAGAAAATGTGCAACTTTGGAAAGTCGGTCAATGACGACAAGAATAGCATCATTACCTTTCTGGGATTTGAGAAAACCAGTAATGAAGTCCATCTCAACATGATCCCATTTCCATTCAGGAATAGAAAAAGGTTGCAGAGTTCCAGCAGGCTTTTGATGTTCTGCTTTGATCCGACGACAAATGTCACATTCTGAAACATAGCGTGCAATGTCTTGTTTCATATTTGGCCACCAGAACCTTTGACGGATGTCTTGGTACATCTTGGTACTACCCGGATGAATAGACAGCGGAGTATCATGAGCTTCTTTCAGTATTTTAGCAGTCATATTCAGGTTTCTCTTCCTTGTGGGAACGAATAAGCGACCCTTGAAATACACTGCGCCATCATCAGCCACGATGAAGAATGAGGGTTTTCCTTCCGCCAGATAGCGTTTAATCTTTTTGACTTCACTGCAATAGAGTTGCATAGTTTTGATGCTGCCCACGAGGTCTGGTTCAACAACCAGGTTACTCAAAGAACCGTGGTTAACAACACGAAGGTTCATCTTGCGAAACTCCGGTGGAGGGGGAACGAGATAGCCCTGAGGAACAATATGGAGGTTCAGCTTGCGGAATTCTTCTTGAAGAAGGCGGTGAACCTTGTGAACATGAAGGTGGTTGCAGTAGGACTTGCAGCTCAAAGCATCAGCCATTACATTAGCCTTGCCAGGTGTATAAGAAATTCCCACGTTGTAGTCTGCTATGCGCTCCATCCATCTCTGTTGACGGAGATTCAAATCTGGCTGAGTAAACAGATACTTCAGACTTTGGTGATCGGTGTAGATCTCGCAACGATAACCAACAAGGTATTGCCGCCACTCTTTCAGTGCATGAATTACTGCAGCAAGTTCAAGGTCATGAACTGGGTAGTTCTCTTCATGAGGACGCAATTGACGAGATGCATAAGCAATCACTCTACGTTCTTGCATCAGGACACATCCTAAGCCTTGACGAGACGCGTCACAATAAATGACAAAGTCCTTACGGGTATCCGGAGGAGCAAGCACTGGAGCGGACGTCAGTTTGTCCTTAAGTGCCTGAAAGCTCTCCTGACATTTTTCTGTCCACTCATATTTAACACCTTTGTGAAGCAAATTGGTTAAGGGCTTTGCAATCTTGGAGAAGTTCTCGACGAATCGACGGCAATAGCTGGCGAGTCCGAGAAAACTTCTGACTTGCTTGACATTCTTCGGGGGAGTCCAGTTGAGAATAGCCTGAACTCGTTCCAGGTTGACCGCAATACCATCCTTGGAGATCACATGACCAAGGTAGATTACTTTGTCCATCCAGAACTCACACTTTGAATACTTTGCGTAAAGTTGATGTTCTCGAAGCCTCTCCAGTATAAGACGAAGATGTTCAGCATGTTCTTCTTTATTCTTGGAGAATAATAGAATATCATCCAGATAAACCACGACGAATTTATCGAGGTAATCCATGAATATATAGTTCATCAGTCGGGAGAAAGTTGCTGGAGCATTTGTTAAGCCGAAGGACATGACGGTGTACTCGTATGAACCATAGCGAGTAACAAATGCAGTCTTGGGAATATCCTCTTCACGAACCCGGATCTGATGGTAACCCAACCTCAAGTCAAGTTTCGAAAACACTGCTGAACCAGCAAGTTGATCATACAGATCGTTGATCCGAGGAAGCGGATATTTGTTTTGAATCGTTGCTTGGTTGATAGGACGATAATCTTGGACCAATCGATTCGTACCATCTTTCTTCTTGACAAAGAGAGAAGGTGCTCCCCAAGCAGAGGAACTTGGACGAATGAAACCCAGACGAAGCGAATTGTCAATTTCCTTCTTAAGTTCAAGGAGTTCATGGGGTGGCATCTTATACGGACGCTTGGCTATAGGAGTGGTACCAGGTACCAAGTCGATGACAAACTCGACAGCTCTTACAGGGGGAATCCCTGGAAGTTCTTCCGGAAAGACATCTTGGAAATCCCGGACAACTGGAATATTTTCAATCCCTTCAAGAGGTGACTCATTTAATGCATTCAGGGCATATAGTCGGGCTTCACAATCTCGAACAAGATGAGCATGGTAGTTGACTATCTCATTCGAAGGATGCAGAAGGTGGACAACTTTGGTGGCACAAACGACGGAAGCAGTATGTGCTTTCAACCAATCCATCCCCAGAATAAGGTCGATCTTGGAAGACTTCAATATAATGGGGGAAGCATGGAATTCTAGTCCTTCTATTTCAATGGGGACATCTGGACAAACCATGGAGGTTTGACATTGGCCAGCGGGGGTGTTTACCACTATTGGAACGTTCATCTCTTCGTACTTAATGCCATGCATGTATGCAAAATCCTCAGACATGAAAGAATGCGATGCTCCTGTATCAAACAATACAGAAGCTGGTACTGAGTTAACAAGAAGTGTACCCATCACAGTAGCAGGCTGGTCTTGAGCTTCATTTAGTTCAGCATTGTTAGCCTGAGCACGACCTTGAGCAGGCCTGGCATTGTTGTTGCGGGGCTGGCTGGAAGGCAGTGCAAGTTGATTCTGATTCTGCCTGTAGTCTCTAGCACGGTGTCCTGGGCGACCACACTTGAAGCACAGTCCATCCTCAGGACGGGATGGTGGAGGCTGAGGTGCTCTTGGCGGTATAGCTCTTGGCTGTCTTGGCGGTGGAGGGGGCAGACGAGGCGCCACATAGGATGGCCTCGGGGCATATGCAGGTGGACGGTAGTTGTTGGGGATCCAGATCCTTTGCTTCTGAGGACGTGGGCCCGTAAGCCACACAACAATGTTAGTAAAAGTGTTTCAAGTACTAGACTCAACTTCGGCCAAGGAGTTGGAAAGGGGGCTACCTACATGCAGTCGGCTCTGATACCAACTTGTGACGCCCCCATTCTCGTCCGTACGCTAAACAATCAAGCAATGCGTACGACCAAGATTAGGGACTCACTAATTAATATCGCAACACAACTCTAGACACAAATTAAAGTCATACAACTTCATATTACAAGCCAGAGGCCTCGAGGGCTCGAATACAAAGCTCGACGAGCACGAGTCAGCGGAAGCAAATAATATCTGAGTACAGACATAAGTTAAACAAGTTTTGTCTTAAGAACGCTAGCACAAACATAGGCAGCCAAACGAAAGAGGCGAGGCCTCCTGCCTGGGAACCTCCTAACTACTCCTGAGCGTCGGAGAAGTCTACGTCGTAGTAAGCTCCATCCTGCTGGTAGGGGCCTCCGTCGGGGTAGTAGTAGTCGACATCTCCAGCGTACTCCATCTCCTGGGCTCCATCGTCTGAACGCAGAATCGTATTGAGGGGGAAAGAGAATGCAAAGCAGCGGTGAGTACTCATCCAAAGTACTCGCAAGACTGACATCAGAACTATGCTAAGTATGCATTGTTATCAAGGGGAGGGGTTATATCTGGACTGACTGCAGAAAGCAAGAATAGGAAGAAGGCCTAGTCCTATCGAAGACTAGCATCTTCAACATCTTGCAGCATTAGAAGAGTGCAGATTGGTATCTCACATATAGTCATATTATTGTAGCAATTTTATTAAGTAACCACTCCCAGAGATTCTTCCTCGACTCCTTGCGAGGAAGCAATCTCGGAGCCAACATTCATTTCAAATTAAATCACAATTATAATTGTATAAGGTCAAGGTACAACTCCAAGTCGTCCTGTTACCGTGGACACGGCTATTCGAATAGTTTGTTCTTCCCTGCAGGGGTGCACCACATATTCCCCAACACGCCTGAGTCACCTCCGGCCGGACACACTTTCCTGGGTCATGCCCGGCCTCGGGATATCAGCACGTCGTCGCCCCACCTAGGCTCAACGAAGAGGCCATCCCGCCGGTCTAAATCCTAAGCACGCAGGTTCATGGGCCCACTTGCCCTTGCACTCCTGCACAATGCGAACGCGGCCGGAAACAGACCTAGCCCCCTTAATGCAAGCGCGAGCATAACCAGTCCAATCCGGCGCACGCCACTCCATTGCTGATGTCCGATGAGCTTCGGCTGATACAACGACGCTGAGTGCCCATAACTTCCCCACGTGAAGGTTAGTGCGTATTAAGGCCAACGACCTAACTCAGATCAAGTACCCAACCCATTAGCATTTTATTAATGCGGGGCAAGCGCGAACCATAAAGTGCAGTCCGTCGCCCCGCCAATAACACTCGGGTGCCTTACCGGCGCACCCCACCACATATCACTCTCGCGGGTACCCTTGGGGCCGACCCGTCTTCAACATGTTTCTGTAACCAGGTCATAGTAACTGTGTGTCTATCCACCAAGTGGATATTCGAGGAATCACCCTCGATGGATCCCACTCGAGGTAAGTGTATGACAAGAGTCGCTATCGATAAGTGGGGAGGAGGAATCACCCTCGCTACCCATGACCGATAGCTACGCTACAGAATTAACACCGGGAGTGTTAAGTGAGGTATCACCCTCGGCACTCGGTAGTAGCTCTGCAGTGACATACTAAAGGGGTGTGTGGTGATGTGTCGGTAACGACTTGTCAGTCATGACGACTGAGTCTTCTGTCTTCAAGTCCTCGGTGTCGTCGATGAAAGCAGGGGCAACTGGGACTAAGGGGGTCTCAGGGGTTCACTGATCAACCTATTCTAGGCAGTTGATATAAAAGCAGGTGTAGTAGTAGTTCATCAAAAACAGGCTATGCATCAGATATAGGGGCTAGCTAATACAATAGCAAAATCTAATGCAAGAACAAGAGGGAGAAGAATAGGCGATATCGGAATGCTCAAGGGGGTTTTGCTTGCCTTGCTGCTCTGCAGCAAAAGGTTGGTCGTCGGTGGTGTAGTCGATCACGGCAGCAGTGTCAGCCTCGGGGTCTACCGGAGAGAAGAGGGGGGAAGAAACAATAAATACAAGCACACAGATGCAACACGATGCATGACATGGCAACACGCAGGGTTAGGGGTGTTTAGGGCCTATCTAAGTGCGATAGTTAATTTAGAAATGTAATTGAAATTATTTTAACAATGCCATGCACTATTCACCTATCCGAAACAGGCAAAAACTTGCATGTTCAGATAGCTAGAGGCATGTGACAGATGAATGGATGGCATATTTGGATTCGTGGGATTTTTCTGATCAACTTTCATATATAAATTATTTTCATCGGAGTTACGGTTTAAAAGATATGATTTTCTAAAGTTTTATTGATTTTCTGGAATTATTTTAATTAATTAAATCCAACATTATCCAGAATAGTGAATGATGACGTCAGCATGAGGTCAGCATTGCGTCAGCAGTCAACAGGGGGCTGGCCATGTCAAACCTGACCAGTGGGTCCCACCTGTCATTGACTCAGGCCAATTCCAGTTTATCAGATTAATTTAAACAGGTTTAATTAACAGGTGGGTCCACATGTCAGTGACTAATTAGTTTAAATTAATTATTTTAATTATCCTAATTAGTTAATCAGGCAACTGACAGTGGGGGCCCATATGTCATAGACACTGGGGTAGGGGCTCCACATGTCAGTGGCACACGGGTGCCCAGTCAGCACGTTGACTGGGTCAACCCAGTCAACGGGGCCCGTTGGCAGCGACCCTGGGGGTGGCCCCGGGGGTGCCAGCTCAGCGGTGGCCGGCGACTAGCCGCCGGTGACCGTTTTGCGCGGCGGCGCGCACTGCAGGTGGTCGGGATTCGTCCCCCGGCCACCATTTCGCGTGCGGTTAGGTGCGTTGGAACGGCCGCAGAGCGGCACGTCCAATGGTGGTGGTGGCGCAGCTGGGGATGGCGCGTAGCGACGGCGGCGAGCTCACCGGCGGACGGCGGCGTTCAGGTGCTGGTCGGGTTTCGCGCACAGAGGGTTACCGGGGCCGTGGCTTGGTGGGTTCGACGCGGCTCGGCGTCGTGCGTCGAATGGTGGTGGTGCGAGCGGCTGGGGCGGTCGGAGGCGAGCGCCAGGTCCTTGCCAGCGGCGAGCTCTCTCGGGCGAACTATGGCTACAGCGACGTGGGGTGCTAACGTGCGAACAAAAGCGGCAGGCGGGGCGTACGCGATGCGGCGATGCTAACTAACGCGGGCCCGTGACCATTTGGTCACCGGAGCCTTGCCGGCGATGAGCACATGCGGCGGCGGGTTCGGTTGCACGTCGGGGATGGCCCTAGAGGCAGCTAACGGCGACGGGAGCGAGAGGGGAGGAAGCGGGAGGCTCACAGCGGGGTGTAGCCGTGCAAAGCGAGCTCGGGGAGGGCTTGACGGCGACGGATTCGGCGACGGCGTGCGGCGGATCCAGAGGAGGAAGACGACGCGGTCGTGGCGAGGGAGGGGTCCTCAGCTTCGGTTCGTTGGCGCAGTCGACGTAGTGGAGCCCGGCGAGGAGGATGGACAGGGTGCGGCGACGAGATGAAGGCGGTGGCCGCGAGTTCAGCGGAGGCCGGTCATGGTAGCGCTCGGGTGCGGTGGAGAGGGACGAGGGAGTGAGGAGGAGCGGCGACAGGGAGGTCCAGGGGGTCGAGGGGGGTCGGCCTTATCCATCCACACGGGCGAGGGCCCGGGCGAGCGAGCGAGGTGGCCCCGGGCGGGCGTGCACGCGGTGTGCTCGACAGCACGCCCTGGCGTCGTCAGGTTGGGGACGACCGCCAGGTGGGCTGGGCCCTTGCACTGTACCACTGGGCCTTAGTGCATAGTTGCCCTTTTCCTTTTATTTCTTTTTCTTTTTCTGTTTTTCTTTTAGTTTCTGTTTTATTTTCTTTTGGCCAATATTCCTTCAAGCAAAAATGTGCCATCTTGCCCAAATTTTATCTTGCAATATTTCATAAGTCCACCAAAAGTTTGGGGATTATTAATATTGGTTTTCATTTTCAATTTTGATTTAAATGCACTTTAAAATGCATTTAGCTTCTGCTTTGGTTGGTGGGGTCCACTCCATGGGTTGGGTGATGTTGTTCTCCTCAACACTATTTGTTTTGGAATATTTCACAAGTTTGGAACATTTTACTTTTGTTGTTTGCAGAATTATTTTTATCACAATAATTCCTAGGGCATTTTGAAATGGAATTTGAATTTCAACTTGATCAAGCCCTGTTTAGCAAAAGATTAGCTTAATCATTTGGCCATTACTGTAGCTTAATTACAATCATCACTGTAGCATAAAACCAGGGTGTCACAAATGGCTGATAATAGGTGCCGCTTATCATGATTCATGAACCATGCATATTATATCAATTACTATTCCTTGTATGCCTTGGTTTTGTTTGAATGATTCTGACAAGTTGATAGCTATGGAATGAATAGAAAACAAAGCCAAGAATAATTTTGTAATTGTAGTTTGTAAAATGCTTCAGGGCCTTACCAAACCAAACAAACTGTATCCGGCAGGTGCGAAGCATCACACCTAATTAGCTTGAGAGATTCACTTGTGTTATCACCCTCTTACAATATACAGTGGACAAGCAGATATGGAGTAGTTGAACAACTAAAAATACAGGAGATAATAAAAAAACATGAACAACTAATTGTACATAAATAATTGATTCAGATTAATTAAAATGGTTTTCCCATTCTAAATCACTGTTCCTGATAAATGGACAAAGATATCAATAGCATGAGTGTGGTGATCCAGTGCCAAAAAGGTAAATCCCAACTGGTAATTGGTTTCTAGTATCTCTGCCTACAAGTGTGTTACGTCGTACTTCTAGAATGTTTACCTTTCGATCGTTCTTCTTTCTCATATCAAGGAACTCATAAATACCAGCATGCCAAGGATCCAAATATATAGCAAATGCACCTAAAAGATAGGAATCTGTGAGCAACCATTAAGAATATGTAGATTGGGTCCAACCAACTATTGTTACTTAACTTTTCTCTTTCCTCCACCTCGATCAACACAGCGTGCAGTATCACTGAAAACACTCATCATGAGGATAATTCCATTAGAAGTTTCATTTGTTCCTCGAATGTAACTACTAGTAGCTTAAACATTGTGAATTGCCACACGATGCCTCCAGCAGATTTGTTTATGGAAGCGCATTCCAAGAAAGCATCATAAAGTCCCTCAATGGTATCGTCTTTCATGCAGACAATAAAGCAACTGCTTAACTACATCACAAAAAAAAGGAATATTAGTGCACAGCTTAACCATCAGTACTGAATTCAGTTTTGTTAAAAACAATACTGAATTCAGTTACGGTAGAAGATGCAGTTCTTAAGGCGATGGAAATGATCCCTATTTTCGTATCATCACAATTTGCAATTCCGTTGTGCATCCTAGCTAGGCCTACAGGCTACAGCCCTCTAGCGGTCCATGCATTCCAGATAAAATGTTGAAGTAACAGGAAATCTCTTGTATACCCTTCAGATAAACTACTGTACATGATTAGAGAACGCTCACATCCCCTTCCCTGCGTCAGACGCCCGTTTACCGACAAAAACACCCTGCTCTTCGGAACACCTTCAGCTCCATTTTGTGTGTACCCGTCCTGCATCGCGTGTTAGCGTAGAAGTGCACCGTGCCTGCCCAATTGACACCCTGAAAATAAGATGTCACACCTCCATACAGCAGCTAGCGGTGGCGCAACAGAAAGGGAGAGAGGTGCAAGCACATACCTGTAGGCGAAGTGGACACAGGCTTGGTTACCGGAGGGTGGTCATCGGCGCCGCGAGGAGTCACGACCACGAGGTCATGGTGGTGGTACCTAGGGTTCGCCCTATGACCGCGAGATAGGCCGACGTCGAGGAAGTGCGTCCACCCTACCCATGTACGGGATAGGCGGACGCCGGTTCCAGTGGTGTCACCTTCGGCAAACTCAGGCAGCATTGTTAGGGACGAAAATCTCCCAAACACTATAATCATCCTGAAAAATCATACTCAAATATCGGCAAACCTTCACAGATAGCATGGAAATATGCTCATTGTGGATGGAAAAGCATAGATAATGCAAAAGGTTCTACCAAAAAATGGGAGTGTTGCACGCATTCATTCATCCTTAATATACTCATGTTTAATCTAAAATAAAAAGATAGACCAAATTCAGTAGAATCTTTAGGCAGAAGCTTAAGTGTTCGGATCTTAAATTACTATCTCAGTATCCTCGCCCACCACGAAGGGGATGGCACCAGGGCATACGCGTTGTCGTCAGCCGAGCACGTGGATGATTTGTCCGGCCTCGACGTCTTCCTCCTCCGTCTTCCCTTCGCCCCCACCGCCATGGCCGATGTGAACCATCAGCGTCGTCATCGCCATCACTGTGGTCAGGCAGGATTCGCAGGAAGCGGAGGTAGAGGAGTGGTCGACGATGAGGAGATCCAGGCAGCATCGGACGCCGCTCGCTGACGTTTGCATCGATTTTATCGATCGCTCCATTTTCGCCGCCCGCTGTGGGGATGGGAGAGAGGCTGTTTGCGCAGGGTGAGCCAAAGCCCGAAGGTGTAGCGGCGGCCGGCGGGGGAGTTGCAGAGGCTCGCATCCAATCGTCGCACTACTTGCTTTTTGGGCTTCGTGCGGGAGCCAGGCCTATGGGCTAAGAGCATCTCCAGCCGTTCGGCGCCCGCACGCCTGGGGTCAACCGGCGAAAAATTCGGCATGAAGTGGGTTTGATTCCCAGTCGCGCCCCATGCCGCCCACCCCACGCGTTTTTTGAAAACAAAATATGGCCAAATTCAGGCAAATTCAGGTAAGATCGACCGATTCATACGATTTTTATACAAAAATGATAAAAACTAAAAAAACATAACTAAACCTAAAACTACGTCGCCGATACGCCACCGCCGCCGCCGCCGCCGTCTTCTACATGCCGAGGAGCTTGTAGAAGTCGGTGTAGTCGCCGTCGTCGTCGTCGCCGTCCTGCCCGCCGCCGTCCCTGCTGCACCCCTGGCCTGGGTCGCCGTGGCGGTGCAGCTCTTGGTTGGACGGCCCGGGTGCCTCCTCGTCGTCACTGTCGAGGATGACGATGCCGCCCTCCTCTTGGCCGCGGCGGCGAGCGGCGATCTCCTCGAGGGCGCGCCGCTGACGCACCATCTCCTCGCGGACGTAGTCGTCGCGCGCCCATTTGAGGGTGGTCTCGTCGTCGGCAGCCATGGCGAGATGCTCCTGCTTGACGGCGACCGGCGCCTCCACGCCAGGCTCGGTCTTTGGCCTGACAAGGCGGAGGTGGCCGCGGGGAGGGGGAGAAGGCTGGCGGCGGCGGCCCTCGATGATGGTGATGCCGCCTCCGCCACTGCGCCCGCTGCGCCGGAGCGGCGAGTCGCCGGGCTCGGCCTTCACGGCGACGGGCGGGGTCCGTGCGCCGGAGGAGTGGGAGCCGGACGACGACGACGACGTCCCAGCCATGCACCTCGGTCGCCAGGACGAGCCGGTCCGGCACGAGAAGGACGGTGCGGGGTAGTCGAGGCGCGGCGTGTTTCCGCCCTCGATGTGCTCGAGCACGGCCTCGAGGGTGCGGCCGGGGACACCCCACCATCGCCGTCGCCCCTCGGAGTTGTGGCGGTCATGGCTGGGCGGCGTGCCGTTGGTGGAGGCGAGCTGCTCCTCGTGGCGGCGCTCGAAGTATGCCGTCCACAAGTTGTGGTTGTCGGGGGCATACCTCGGCTGTTGCCGCACCGTCTCCGACAGAGACGAGCGGATCCGCGTGATCTCGGCGCGCCGCTCGGCGCCGCTAGGCACCGGGACCCCGCCGGCGCTGAGCCTCCACGAGCCCGGCACCCGCATGTCGGGCGGCGCCGGGTACTCCGCCTCGTAGAGAAGGCGCGCCTCGTCCTCGTGCAGATGGCGGCGGCCGAAGCCGTTGGCCACCGCACCGTCGCCTGGGAAGCGCTCAGGCATCAGGGAGGAGAGGAAGCTCGCCGGAGAAGGGAGGGAGGGAGAGGCAGAGGGGCGTCGGTGGCGAGAGTGGGAGGGAGAGCGCGGCGAGGAGTGCCCAGCCACCGGCGAGGAGGAGCGGCTTTTATAGCGGTGAGCGGGCGGCACCGTGCGGCCGCATGGAGGGAGAGGTGTGGACGCGCGTCGCCCGCTCTGACTGCGCCGCCCGCAACTGCGCCGCCCGTGAGGCATCAATGGAAGGCTGACCAGCGGGCAGCCTTCACATTGATTCCCCACAGGAAACCGAGGCGATGAGGACGATGAAGCGTGTCTCGGTCGCTGACTCGGCGGGCCCGCCCGTTTTCGCGCCAAAAAATGTTTCGTCCGGCGCCCCCCAGCGCGTCGGGTTCGACTTGGGTATGCCGGCGCCAATTTCGGCCCTAACCGGCGAAAATTGGGCTTCTGGGGGCGCGGCTGGGCCGATTTTTCTCAGCCGGCGATAAAAAAGGGCCTTGGGGGGCCTGTTGGGGGCACGAGTGGAGATGCTCTAAGGTCCAGTTAACCACGTCGAACCGATTTTTCCACGGGAGCAGCCACTCCCAGGACAGCTAGCCCACTTAGCGATTGAACGGTCACAAACGATCTGCACAATGGATCTGACGGCCAAAATTGTCGAAAGCGTGAGAGGGCTGAGAAACAGTTCAGTTTTACTGTCCTTAATGAGTATCGCATTGAAGTATATTCAGTGACTTTAATTTGCAATAGTAATTATATTGAAGGAGACCGATGGAGTGACGAGCTAACAAATCGAGTTAGATTTTATTTGCTGGAAGAAATGAGGTTGATGAGAGAACACAACAAAAGATGAAAGGGTAGAAGAGCCAATAGAATTGTATAAATATGTTAGAATGAGACATATGTGCATATTCGCATGTACGTGCTAAAATGCATAAGTATAATGCAAACCATATCACCGTAAATACACGCCATCATGCACATCTAGGGATCTAAGACTGCAATGAGATACGGTATTAAGGAGCTAATTGGGCCCATGACCGGGCAGACGAAGAGAACAGCAAAAAGATAAGCCATCACATTAATTAGCTAGAATATGCTCCTTTAATTCTATAATGGGTCATAATTATAATGACCGGGATTTATAAGTGAATTTAAAAGGTATACATGTACTGGTAGGCAAATCAACTATGTTTGTAATCAATCTGAAGCTATATGCAACAATTTCTCACAGCCCGAATTCACTTACTAATCAATCGGATCTGTTTTTTACATATTATGAGAATTGATCATATATTCTTTGTATATATTTTTAATAAGAAAAATATTTTTCCAATTCACTATAAATTTGATACGTCAATTTTGCATGTACCACACAACTGCCTTTGACCATATATTGTCCTTCCAACATGAAAATAAAATAATTTGTTGCACCAAGGAAAAATAAATTCAAAGGCTTTGGTACTCCAACATGATAGTTTTCCTCGAGCCGTAATGCCATAAAATGTTAATTATATATGAAGATCATTTTTTACAGATAAAAATGTTGGTGACAAGATAGGTGTCGTGGAAAAAGAAAGGTAGGAAGGTAAATACATATCATTACTTAAACTTTCTATGTAAATTCAAAATCTAGCCGCGCAGATGCGCGGGTTATCCAGCTAGTTAATAAACAGGAAAAATAAAGTGCACCATGTGATTCTACACGTTTTTCAAGTCAAGTTACATATGTGGATCATTTTAAACGGAGCTACGGTTATTTAGTTATGAAATAAATCATTTTAACATGGCATTTATGCAAATTAAATCAAACAACAAGTTTAGTCACTTTTATCAAGTGTGAAAGTTGGAAATTATGAAACTACATAAAATTCTAAGCATTTTATGTATATAAAACATTTTATCCGATGCATGGTTATTTAATTATGATCAATGCAAAATAATAGTATTTTCTATACTTATGAAATTCCCTGAAAATTAGATAAATTCGCAGACTTAAAAAAAGGCTACGCGGCCTCAATTTGGAAACTAGGCTGGTACAGAGTAATGGGCGCAATATAGCTAAAAGTCACCTTGGGCGATGGATAGCAGCAGGGAGGGTTCGGGCTGAGGCTCACCATTGGGCCAGATCTGGCTGGCTCGGTTGGTGAAGAGGCCGGCGGGGCATGCCTTGGAGCGAGCTGGGCCTCGCGCTGGCGCTCAGCTGGGCCTGGTGGATGTTCGTGCGGTCAACGCATGACGCGGGAGCCTCCTGCGTTCGTCCCCTCCTAGCGAACTAGAGGTCATGGGCCATGGAGGTGCAGAGGACTAGTGATACGTCAATTTTACATCATGATTTTCTACTGTTATTTGTAATGTTTTTATGCATAATAATGCTTTATGGAGTAATTCTAATGCCTTTTCTCTCAAAATATGCAAGGTTTACACAAAGAGGGAGAATGCCGACAGCTGAAATTCTGGACCTGAAAAAGCATATCAGAGACACCTATTTTGCACATCTCCAATTAAGCTGAAACTTCACGGAGAATTATTTTGGAATATATAAAAAATACTATAGCAAATAACTACCGGAGGGGGGCCACCTGGTGACCACAAGACACCTGGGCGCGCCAGGCCCCCCAGGCGCGCCCTGGTGGGTTGTGGCCAGTCCGGCCCACCTCCGGTTCCCATGTTCTGGTACTTAAGGTCTTTTGACCTAGAAAAAATCAGGAGAGGACTTTCGGGACGGAACGTCGCCTTCTCGAGGCGGGATTTGGCAGGAGCACTTTTGCCCTCCGGTGGAGCGATTCCACCGGGGGAACTTCCCTCCCGGAGGGGGCAATCGAAGCCATCGTCATCACCAACAACTCTCTCATCTTTGGGAGGCCAATATTCATCAACATCTTCAATAGCACCATCTCCTCTCAAACCCTTGTTCATCTCTTGTGTTCAATCTTTGTACCGAAACCTCAGATTGGTGCCTATGGGTGACTAGTAGTGTTGATTACATCTTGTGGTTGATTACTATATGATTTATTTGGTGGAAGATTATATGTTCAGATCCATTATGCTATTTAATACCCCTCTGATATTGAGCATGAATATCATTTGTGAGTAGTTACCTTTGTTCTTGAGGCTACGGGAGAAATCATGTTGCAAGTAATCATGTGAATTTGATATGTGTTCGATATTTTGATGATATGTATGTTGTGATTCCCTTAGTCGTGCCATGTGAACGTCGACTACATGGCACTTCACCATCTTTGGGCCTAAGGTAATGCATTGTGTAGTAGTTATTAGATGATGGGTTGCTAGAGTGGCAGAAGCTTAAACCCTAGTTTATGCGCTATTTCGTAAGGGGCTGATTTGGATCCAAATGTTTAATGCTATGGTTAGATTTTATCTTAATACTTTTCTCATAGTTACGGATGCTTGTGAGGGGGTTAATCATAAGTGGGAGGTTTGTTCAAGTAAGAACAGCACGCAAGCACCGGTCCACCCACATATCAAATTATCAAAGTAGAGAACGCGAATCAAACCAACATGATGAAACTGGCTAGATGAAATTCCCGTGTGCCCTCAAGAACGCTTTGCTTGTTATAAGAGATCGTTTTGGCCTGTCCTTTGCCACAAAAGGATTGGGCTACCTTGCTGCACTTTATTTACCGTTATTGTTACTTGCTCGTTACAAACTATCTTGCTATCAAACTACCTCTTACCAACAATTTCAGTGCTTGCAGAGATTACCTTGCTGAAAACCGCTTGTCTTTTCCTTCTGCTCCTCGTTGGGTTCGACACTCTTACTTCTCGAAAGGACTACGATTGATCCCCTATACTTGTGGGTCATCAAGGCTCTTTTCTGGCACCGTTGTCGGGTAGTGAAGCGCTCTTGGTAAGTGGAAATCGGTAAGGAAAAATTTATACTACGTGCTGAAATTTATTGTCACTTGCTATTATGGAAAACAATCCTTTGAGGGGTTTGTTCGAGGTATCTTCACCTCTACCGGAACCACAATTAGTTGCCCCTCAACCTATTGCACCTACTGAAAATATTGGTTACGAAATTCCTTCGGGTATGGTTGAACAACTGCTAGCTAATCCTTATGCAGGACACGGAACTAAACATCCTGATATGCATCTAATACATGTGGATGAAATTTGTGGATTATTTAAGCTTGCAGGTTTACCCGGAGATGAAGTTAAGAAGAAGGTTTTCCCTTTATCTTTGAAGGGAAAAGCATTGACATGGTATAGGCTATGTGATGATATTGGATCATGGAACTAGAATCGATTGCAGTTAGAATTCCACCAAAAGTTTTATCCTATGTATCTAGTTCATTGTGATCGGAATTATATATATAATTTTTGGCCTCGTGAAGGAGAAAGCATCGCTCTAGCTTGGGGGAGGCTTAAGTAAATGTTATATCCATGCACCAATCATGAGCTCCCGAGAGAAATTATTACTCAGAATTTTTATGCTCGGCTTTCTCATAATGATCGATTCATGCTCGATACTTCTTGTACTGGTTCTTTTATGAAGAAGACTATTGAATTCAAGTGAGATCTCTTAGAAAGAATTAAACGCAACTCTGAAGATTGGGAACTCGACGAAGGTAATGAGTCAGGTATTAAGCTTAAGTTTGATTGTGTTAAATCTTTTATGAATACCGATGCTTTTCACAAGTTTAGCACTAAATATGGACTTGACTCTGAGATAGTAGCCTCTTTCTGTGAAGCATTTGCTACTCATGTTGATCTCCCTAAGGAGAAGTGGTTTAAATATCATCCCCCTATTAAATAAGAAATTAAAGAACCGGTAAAAGCTAAAGATGAAACCATCATTTACAATGTTGATCCAGTTGTGCCTACCGCTTATATTGAAAATATTGATGGGCATGTTATTTACTTCTGTGATGAAGCTGCTAGAATTGCCAAACCCGATGAAAAAGATAAACATAGACCCGGAGTTGGCATGCCTATTGTCTCAGTCAAATAGGAGATCATTGCTATCATGGTTTATGTGATAAGGATGCTAGTGTGAGTGCTATTCCTTTTACCTTATTCCAAGAAATTATGAATGATATAGCACCCGCCGAAATAGAAGACATTGATGTTACTATTAAACTTGCTAATTGAGACACCATCACACCACTTGGGATTGTTAGAGATGTTGAAGTCTTGTGTGGGAAAATAAAATATCCTACTGATTTTCTAGTTCTTGGTTCCCCACAAGATGACTTTTGTCCCATTATCTTTGGTAGACCTTTCTTGAACACTGTTAATGCTAAGATAGATTGCAAGAGAGAAACCGCCAGTGTTAATTTTGGTGATGCGTCTCATGAATTTAATTTCTCCAAGTTTCGTAGACAACCTCGTAATAAAGAATTATCTAGTAAGGATGAAATAATTGGTCTTGCTTTTATTGCCGTACCTCATACCGATCCACTAGAACAATATTTGCTTGACCATGAAAATGATATGCACTTGCGTGAAAGAAATGAAATAGATAAAATTTTCTTTGAACAACAACCTCTCCTAAAACAAAATTTGGCTATTGAAACTCTAGGAGGTCCTCCTCCACCTAAAGGTGATCCTGTGTTTGAATTAAAACAATTGCCTGACACTTTGAAGCATGCTTATCTTGATGAGAAAAATATATATCCTGTTATTATTAGTGCTAATCTTTCAGAACATGAAGAAGAAAGATTATTAAAAATTCTGAGGAAGCACCGGGCTACTATTGGATATACTCTTGATGATCTTCAGGGCATTATTCCCACTCTATGTCAGCACAAGATCAATATGGAACCTGATGCTAAACCCGTTGTTGATCACCAACGACGTTTGAATCCTAAAATTAAAGAAGTGGTAAGAACTGAAATATTAAAGCTTCTGAAAGCAGGTATAATTTATCCCATAGCTAATAGTAGATGGGTAAGTCCCGTTCATTGTGTCCCTAAGAAGGGAGAATTACTGTTGTTCCTAATGATAAAAATGAACTTATCCCACAAAGAATTTTCACTGGCTATAGAATGGTAATTGATTTTAGAAAATTAAATAAAGCTACTAGAAAAGATCATTACCCTCTGCCTTTCACTGATCAAATGCTAGAAATATTATCGAAGCACACACACTTTTGCTTTCTGGATGGATATTTTGGTTTCTCTCAAATACCTGTATCACAATCTGATCAAGAGAAAACCACCTTTACTTGTACTTTTGGAACCTATGCTTATAGATGTATGCCTTTTGGTTTATGCAATGCACCTGCTACCTCTCAAAGATGTATGACTGCTATATTCTTTGATTTTTGTGAAAAGATTGTGGAGGTTTTCATGGATGTTTTTTCCATTTACGGAACTTCTTTTGATGATTGCTTAAGCAACCTTGATCGAGTTTTGCAGATATGTGAACAAGCTAATCTCGTCTTGAATTGAGAGAAGTGACACTTTATGGTTAATGAAGGTATTGTCTTGGGGCATAAAATATCTGAACGAGGTATTGAGGTGGATAAAGCTAAAGTTGATGCAATTGAGAAAATGCCATGTCCTAAAGATATTAAAGGTATTCGGAGTTTCCTTGGTCATGCTGGTTTCTATAGGAGGTTTATTAAAGACTTCTCTAAAATTTCTAGGCCTCTTACTAATGTTTTACAAAAGGATATTCCATTTGTTTTTGATGATGATTGTGTAGAAGCCTTTGAAACACTCAAGAAAGCCTTAACTTCTCCACCTATTGTTCAACCACCTGATTGGAACTTGCCCCTTTTGAAATTATGTGTGATGCTAGTGATTATGATGTTGGCGCTGTTCTAGGACAAAGAGTTGATAAAAAATTAAATGTTATCCATTATGCTAGCAAAACTCTAGACAGTGCGCAAAGAAATTATGCTACTACTGAAAAGGAATTTTTAGTAGTTGTGTTTGCTTGTGATTAATTTATATCTTACATTGTTGATTCCAAAGTTATTGTTCACACTGATCATGCTGCTATAAAATATCTTATGGAAAAGAAAGATGATAAACCTAGACTCATTAGGTGGGTTCTCTTGCTTCAAGAATTTGATTTACATATTACTGGTAGGAAAGGAGCTGAGGACCCCATAGCTGATCACTTGTCTAGGTTCAAAAATATTCTTGATGACCCACTACCTATTGATGATAGTTTTCCTGATGAACAGTTAGCTGCAATAAATGTTTCTCAAAACACTCCTTGGTATGCTGATTATGCTAACTACATTGTTGCTAAATATATACCACCTAGTTTCACATACCAACAAAAGAAAAAAATCTTCTATGATTTAAGACATTACTTTTGGGATGACCCACATCTTTATAAAGAAGGGGTAGATGGTATTATTAGACATTGTGTACCTGAGCATGAACAGGAACAAATCCTACGGAAATGTCATTCCGAAGCCTATGGAGGACATCATGCGGGAGATAGATCTGCTCACAAGGTATTGCAATCTGGTTTTTATTGGCCCACTCTCTTTAAGGATGTCAAAGAAGTGCTAATATTGGTAAGCGTTAGGAAATGCCTATGAACTATTCACTTGTTGTTGAACCATTTGATGTTTGGGGTTTTGACTATATGGGACCTTTTCCTTCCTCTAATGGGTATACTCATATTTTGGTTGATGTTGATTATGTCACTAAGTGGGTAGAAGCTATTCTAACTAGTAGTGCTGATCATAACACCTCCATTAAAATGATTAAATAAGTTATTATTCCGAGGTTTGGAGTCCCTAGATATTTAATGACTGATGGTGGTTCACACTTTATTCATGGTGCTTTCCGTAAAATGCTTGCTAAATATGATGTTAACCATATAATTGCATCACCCTATCATCCTCAATCTAGAGGTCAAGTTGAACTTAGCAATGGAGAAATAAAATTAATATTACAAAAAACTGTCAATAGGTCCCGAAAGAATTGGTCTAAGAAACTAGATGATGCACTTTGGGCCTATAGAACAGCTTATAAACATCCTATGGGTATGTCTTCATACAAAATGGTATATGGAAAAGCTTGTCATTTGCCTCTAGAGTTAGAACACAAAGCATTTTGGGCAATTAAAGAACACAATTATGATTTCAAACTTGTCGGTGAAAAGAGGTTATTTGATATTAGCTCACTAGATGAATGGAGAACCCAAGCTTATGAAAATGCAAAACTGTTCAAAGAAAAAGTTAAAAGGTGGCATGACAAAAGAATCCAAAAGAGGGAATTCAAAGTTGGAGAATATGTTCTTTTGTACAACTCTCATTTTAGATTTTTTGCAGGAAAGCTTCTTTCCAAATGGGAAGGACCATATATTATCGAAGAGGTTTATCGTTTTGGAGCTATCAAG
This sequence comes from Elymus sibiricus, assembly GCA_039707655.1. Taxonomy (NCBI): domain Eukaryota; kingdom Viridiplantae; phylum Streptophyta; class Magnoliopsida; order Poales; family Poaceae; genus Elymus; species Elymus sibiricus. Next base: position 152,347,124 of record CM077675.1, on the reverse strand, counting down.
ATTAATAATGCCGAAGGTACTAACTTGAAGGTGGTCAATGGACAAAGAATTAAACACTATATCTCAGGTATGCCTATTAATGTTGAAAGCAATATTATCCAAACCATGTGTAACAGCCCGAGACCGAAGCTCCAGAAGATTCCCCTTTTATTTCCATTCTCGTCGTGTGATTCTTTTGTTTGTCATGTTCATCATCGCATCATTTGCATCATCTGCATAGCATCGTCAGTCGTTTCTGAAAACTTGCATCCGATCGTGGTTGCCGGTTCGCTCCATTCGTGTCATCGACTGTTTCGAGTCCAACCACACACGCACGCGCCCGCGGCATCGAAAAAAATAACGTTTTTAAAGTGCGCGGAAAATATTCTCGGATTGGGTCGAAAGTTGTCATGCGGTCTTGTTATATTGTAGGTAGACCGCTTGCCCAGTTTCGTCGCAATCGGAGGTCGTTTGATACCAGAACGGTCGACCGTAGCGGCACCGTCATCGGTCAAATCATCGGACGTTTTTTTCGGGTTTCTAAAATCATGTCACGGGCCGCAAACTTCCCTCTCATCTCAGCCTAGCCCACCTACACAGCCCACAAAGCCCACCCAGACTACCCCTTCGTTCGTGGCCGTCGGATCACGATAGGACGGACGGCATCCATCCCACCTTAGTCATACCCTATATATAAACCATCCCGTGGAGAGATCCCACTCACTCTCTAGGATTTCCCCTTGCCAAATTGCAGCCACACCCCTAAGAAAAACCTCCCCCTAGCCATCCAAACCCTCAAATCCCGAAACCCTAGCCCCCAAGCCAAATCTGGCCCTCAGATCTGAAACCTGGGGCTCTAATTTCGTCTTCTAGCCCACCCGGACATTGTCCGCCCCAGGTCGGACGTGTCCGTTTGACCGTAGAGGCCCGAGCCGCCGTCGCTGGACGCGTCTGGGTGACCGCAACCCGCAGCCGCCATGGACAAGCTCCGCTGCGAGCTTCCCATGGAGCCCCGTGCCCGCCAGCGACCCCATCGCCTCACCGACACCGGACCCCGCAGCGACCTCCAGCTCCTCCCTGTGCGCGCCCTCTCCTCCTCCCCCTGCCCTATTGCGGTTTCTCTCTCCCTAACCTCCCTCTCCCTCTGTTGCAGCCACCATGGCCGCTGGCCCTGAGGACGCCAAGCTTCGCCACCGGCTTCCCCTGCCCAGATCCGGCCGGATCCAAGCTGGCCTCGCCCGTCCCGGCTTCCTCCGCCGCCTGCCATTACCGCACCGCCGCCATGCTTCGTAGCCGCCTCGGCCTCGACAGGAAGTCGGGGACTGTTGGAATCAGGGCTCCGCAAAACCCAACAAGGTTCAAACACTAGGGCATGTGCGAAGATCTCAACCGGCTCGAGGTCTCAATTTGTCACCCTACGGCCTAACTGCGTCGAATAAGTGTGAGCGGGGAAGGAGATGGACTCGGAGATTTACCCAGGTTCGGGCCCCCTTGCGGTGTAAAACCCTACTCCTGATTTGTGGTGGATTGGCCTCTCGAGGAGGCTATGGATGAACTAGTACAGTGGTTGGGTGGCCTCACGAGGGCTCTTGATGGTGAAGAACTCGACTTGGTTCGACCTTCTTCCGCCCCCTTCTACGATGGGAGCCCGTCCCTATTTATAGGGGACACGGTCCTCTTCCTCCATCGAACAGGCGGGAAGGGATCCCACAATGGCCAAATTTGAAAGGGGACAAGTAGTACACCCTATCCTGACTAAAGGTGGTCTTCGCCTGCAAATCTTCTGGGTGTGACGCAGCGGTGGGCTCGGCGATGACATCCGTCCTGCCGAGCTCGTGGTCCCGGTCCTCTTGCACCAGGTAGGAAACCTTTGGGGGGTTCCTTGGGAACCCATGTACGTCCCTGTCTCCTTTGCACCAAAGAGGAAACTGTCCTCCCTCTGCGCCCGCTGGCGCCCGCCTGGCTTGGTCGTTAGAACCCACGTCACCCGACCTCACGAGGCCGGGGACTTGCATAGAAATCTTTGCTCCTCAGGAGGCAGCCTGAAGGGGTGCCGCTCCTCCGGAGGTCTTGGCGCTGTCCTCCTCGCGAGGCATGGGCTCTCACGAGGGCCTTGACTTGGGGGGGCTCGTTGTAGGGCCGTACCGGGCCTTCGTGGTGGGCCACACACTGGGCCGCAGATAGACTGGTCTGGGTACCCCCGGTCCCAGAACGCCGACAGTAGCCCCCGGGCCCAAGGCGTGCCAACCTTGGCTTTGAGACGAAGGCAAGGAGCGAAGGGTGAAGCGCCACGGGCCCCCCATCGCATACGGCCGGTCCTGACGCGTGGCGCACAATGGGGCGCAGACGCCTCCACTTCCCCACGTCGCCTCGGTAACTGCCCCGACGGACATGGGCTGGCACGTGCTGTGGAGCCATCATTGCCCGGCGTGCGGAGAGACGCCGGTTGGCCTCCAATTGGTTATAAATGGGAGAGTGGGTGGTGCCCCCTAGCATATCTTCATCTTCTTGCCTTCTCACCTCAGTCCACTGCTTCCACGGCCATGACGCCAGTGAGGAGATTTTCTGCTGCCGAGAAGGGGAATGGCCGCCTGGAGGGACCGGGATCGCCACCGCCCAAGAGGGGTCGCGGCTGTCCCCCTAAGCACACCGCGACGCCGGTGGTGGCCCCTCGAGGACGCGGGCGCACTCTGGCACGTGCCGGCGCCGTCTCAGGCAGCCGCGGGAGGGCCCTCTCCCGCGTAGGCGGCAGAGGTAGCCGTGGCGCTCGTGGTCGAGGAGGAAGGTATGCAGCTGATGCCCGGCCGCCTCGCTCGCTATCTCACTCGGCCGACGCGGTCCAGGAGTTTGTGGTGTGGGAGGAGAGGCCGGCTATCTCCTGGGTCCAGCTCCCGCGCTTCTTCGCGGGGGCGCTACCAGTCGGCCGGCCCCACGGCCTATGGCTGCAGGTCGACGGTTGTTGCAGCCGAGCTTCATTGGTGAAGGTCGAGGTCACCCCCGCGGGCTACGTATTCCTGACCCGCGGGTGGCAGGCGTTCGCCCGCGCCCGCGGCCTGCAAGGAAGGTGTACCCTCCACTTCAGGTACAATGGGGTGGCGACGCTCTTTGTCAAGGTCTTCGGGGAAGACGGTATGCGCTTGGGGTGCTGTCCTGAGGGTGACGGCGACGACAGCGACCACCTCTCCACCGACGATGATCATCGCGGTGGCGTTGTCCTCGGTGGTGAGCTTGCCCTTGGCGACGAGCGCGGCTCCTCCAGCAGTAGCAATGCCTCCTCCGGGGGAAGCTCGAGCGACGGCAATTACGACAAGCCGCCGCGTCGGCGGGCCCGGAGGAAGGAGGGCGGTGAGCCACCGCGGCGCCGCGCCCCTGCCCCAGAGACCGTCGTGCCGCCACGCCGCCATGCCACCATCAAGGAGAAGGAGGACTCTGATTGAGTGCGAGCGGTGCCCGGGCCAGGCCTCAGGAGTGGTGGTCCTCAGGAGGCCATCCTTTGCTTTTGTTTCCTGCACGAAAACCCATGGAGGGCCCCGTGGGGGTGTAATGAACTGCGGTGCTTGCGCCTTTATGTTAGCATTTTTCTTCTCGCATCCCAGTTTTTATGTCGCTGCAAATTGGAATGTCACGGCCCGCCATGATTAGGGTAACTTAGCTTGACTTGCCCGTGGTAGGCTCCTGCGTCGCGGGGGCACGTCCCTCCGGAGCTTCCTTCTTTAGACGTAGAGCCCCTGAGCCCCCTTGCGAGGGTCGATAGCCGCCGGTGTGCCGGGTCATGACGTCCGACGAGGCCAGGAGGTGGGCACTCCTGAGGCCGGGTTTTGGAGGTGATGTTGTGCGCTAGCTCGCCTCGAGATCGTCGCGCGAGGATTAGGACGACAAAGTTTTGGCGAGGTGCGTGCGCGGCCCGGAGCCTGCACAACGTGCCGTACCCAGCCCGCACTCGCGGGGCACGCGAGGGAGAGCTGGCAGGTCTTGTAAAACGAACTCAGAACAAGAAAATGCTGCAAGAAGAAGGTTCCCACCCCATTTCCGAATAAGACGCGAAAACTTCAAACTTCATTCAAAAAGGAGGCAAATTGGTTACAAAAGAGAGCAAATAACAGCCGCGTCCGACGCCTAGTCTAGTCTTCGTCTTCCCCCAGCACAGAGCATGGGGCATCCACTAGGCGTGGGCATAGTCATTGGAGGACAGTGTCATCCGCCAGCACGGAGCATGGGGCTTCCACTTGGGCATGGGTGGGAACCCCTCCGCGTCCTCGGGGGGCTCCGGGCGTATATAGCCCACTCATTATTATGTGAGAGTGTCACGGGTAGAACTTGCGAAGATGCTGGATATTCCAGGCATTCTGGATGGGGACCCCGTCCTGAGTCTCCAGGCACACGGCGCCAGGCCTGGAGATGCGGGCGACCCTGAACGGACCCTCCCACATGGGCGAGAGCTTGTGCAAGCCCTCCCTGGAGAGGACCCGCCTCAGGACGAGGTCTCCGACTTCGAGGGTCCTGCAGCGGATGCTGCGGCAATGGTATCACCGCAGCGCCTGCCCGTACCTTGCCGCACGGAGTGAGTCCTGGTGACGGGCCTCCTCCCCGAGCACAAGGTCTGTTCCCCGCGTAGCATCCTGACGCTCCTCGTCAAATGCCAAGACCCGCAGGGAGCGATGCTTGACCTTGTGCGGGAGGACTGCCTTGGCTCCATAGACGAGGAAGAACGGGGTTTCGCCGGTGTGCTTTGTCGCAGTGGTGCGGATGGACCACAGCACGGACTGAAGCTCACCTAGCCAACCCCTGCCGCATGCCTCGAGTTTCTTCTGGAAGCTCCTCACCTTGAGGCCCCTCAGGACCTCCGCGTTGGCGCGCTCGGCCTGGCTGTTGCTCCGCCGGTGTGCTACCGAAGCGTAACATATCTGTGTCTCAAGGTTAGCACAATATTCCTTAAATAGGTTGCTTGTGAACTATGAGCCATTGTCAGTAATGATACGGTTGGGGACACCGAAGCGGCTCACGAGGCCCCGGATGAAGTTGACTGCTGAGTCGGCGGGGATGGTGCGCACGGGCTCCACCTCCGCCCACTTGGTGAACTTGTCGATGCCGACGTAGATGTAGCGGTAGCCTCCGGCTGCTCGAGGGAAGGGGCCCAGTATGTCCAGCCCCCAGACCGTGAAGGCCAGGAGAGCGGGATGGTCTGGAGACTTTGCACGGGTTGATGAATCTGCTTGGCATGGAACTGACAGGCTTCGCAAGATCGGACCAGTTCGGTGGCGTCATTGAGTGCCGTGGGCCAGTAGAAGCCGCAGCGGAACGCCTTTCCCACCAGGGTGCGAGACGAGGAATGGTGCCCGCAGTCGCCACCGTGAATATCGGCCAGCAGCTCGTGCGCCTGCTCTTCAGATATGCACCACTGCAAGATGTCATTCGGGAGCCTGCGGTACAACTCGCCGTCCTTTAGAGAGTAGGCTGTGGCCTGGCGGACCACGCGCTCCGCGTCCTCCTCCTTCTCAGGCAGGGCGCCGCCGAGCAGGTATGCCTTGAAATCCTCTGTCCAGTCATCGTCCTGGGGTTCCAGCGCCAGGAGCAATCATGCTCCCGAGGCCGGTCCGCAGGCCGGGGCGCCTGAGAGCGGGGCCGGCGGCAAGTCCTCCCGAGGTGATGCCAGGCCCGCAGTTGGTGGAGTCGCCGATGGTTTGAAGAGCCTTGCCTCGAAGATGCCGGGCTCCTAAGGCTCGTGGCGCGATGCCCTCTTAGCGATGTCGTCCACCTCCTTGTTCGCGCCACGCAGGACGTGCTGCAATTCCAAGCCCTAGAAGCGCTTTTCAATATTGCGTACCTCTTCCAAGTACGCCTCCATGTGCTCGTCCTTCGGCTTGTACTCCTTGTTGGAGAAGTTGACGAGGAGCTAGGAGTCACCCTTGACGGTGAGGCACTTGACCCCCATGGCCGCGGCGGCCTTCAGGCCCGCGATCAGGCCCTCGTACTCCGCGATGTTGTTGGAGACCTTCTCGCCATGCTGGAAGCAGAGCTGCACGGCGTAGTAGAGCTTGTCCTGGGTCGGCGAGATGAGTACAACCCCAGCCCCCGCGCCCTATCGGGTGAAGGCGCCGTCGAAGTGCATGACCTAGCCGTCCGGCGCCTCATCACCGGGTGTGAGGGACTGGCCCTCATCCAGCACCCGGTCGGGGGCGTCCGTCCATTCCACAACGAAGTCGGCGAGGACAGCACCCTTGATGACCCTGGTTGTGCTGAATTCCAGGTGACAAGCCTGTAGCTCGATGTTCCACTCCGCCACCCTTTCGGCGGCGTTGGGGTTGCGCAACACCTTCTGCAGCGGGTACGCAGAGACAACCTTGATGGGGTCGCCTTGGAAGTAATGGCATAGCTTCCTTGAGGCGACGAGGAGCGCGAGCAGGAGCTTCTGCTGCATGGGGTAACGCGAGCGCGCATCCCGCAGCACGGTGCTGACGTAGTACACCGGGTGCTCGACGAGGCGCGAAGCATTGGCGCCGCCCTCCTCCTCAAGGGGCGTGCATGACCCTGGTACCTCATGAGCCGCAGAGGCGACAAGGGCCTCAGGGGCACCATCCTGAGGTGGTGACTGCCGTGCGGCCCCTCGCGAACCGCCGACACGCTCCTCCCGGATCGCCACGAGCACCGCGCTGGCCGAGTGGGGGGTCGTTGCTAAGTAGAGCACCAAAGGCTCGTGAACGCGCAGCGCCACCATGACGGGAGGGGCCGTGAGGTACTGCTTGAGTTCTTGGAAGGCCGCCTTAGCTTCTGGGGTCCACTCGAAAGGGCCTTTCCTCTTCATGAGCTTGAGGAAGTGGAGGGCTCGCTCATCGAGCCTGGAGATGAAGCGCCCCAAGGCGGTCACGCAGCCTGCCAGCTTCTGCATTTCCTTGAGGGTCTGAGATGGGCTCATCTTTTCGATTGCCTTGATCTTCTTCGGGTTCGCCTCGATCCCTCGGTGCGATACCAGGAAACCGAGCAGCTTGCCGGACGGGATCCCGAAGACACACTTCTCTGGGTTGAGCCTCAGGTTCACCCGACGTAGGCTGGCGAATGTCTCTTCCAGGTCTTCGATCAAGGTCCTCGCCTCCCGCGATTTGACCATGATATCATCGATGTACGCCTCAGCATTCCTCCCGAGTTGTTGCCCCAGAGCGATGTGCATCAACCGCTGGAAGGTCACGCCCGCGTTCCGTAGCCCAAAGGGCATGCATGTATAGCAATACACGCCGCACGGGGATTGGAATGCCGTCTTCTCGATGTCTTCCAGTGCCATTTTGATTTGATGGTAACCTGAGAAGGCATCCAAGAAGCACAGCAGATCGCACTCGGCGGTGGAGTCCATGATCTGGTCGATGCGCGGGAGCAGGAAAGGGTCCCGTGGGCAAGCCTTGTTGAGACTTGTGAAGTCGACGCACATGCGCTACTTTCCACCCTTCTTGGGGACAACCACGAGGTTGGCCAGCCAATCTGGGTACCGTACTTCCCGAATAATGCCGGCTTCCTGCAGCTTGCAGACCTCTTAGACGATGAATGCTTGCTTTTCTTGTGCCTGTCGCCATGCCTTCTGCTTTACCGGGCACACGTGGGGGCACACCATCAGGTGGTGCTCGATCACGTCCCTCGGGACGCCCACCAGATCAGTCGGCTCCCACGCGAACACGTCCTTGTTTGCTCGGAGGAAGTCGACCAACGCCTTCTCTTGCTCCGGGGGAAGGCCGGTGCCGATGGTGAAGATGGGGCCCGAGATTCCGCCGTTAACAAACACCTGCTCTGTCTCAGCTCGGTCCTGAGAGAACAGCCGTTTCTTCTTCGCGGGCGCGGCCTTCAGAGCCCGCACCACTCCCTCGGCACCAGGGCTCAGGGCTGCTGCGACCTCAGGAGTGGAGGCGTCGCTCCCGTCGTCGAGGCGCGGGGCCGTCTCAGCCCCCGAGGCCAGGGCGGCACCCTTGGCGCCTGGGCGTGGGGCCGCCGCCACTTTGTAGGCAAGCCTGAGGGCCTGAATCGCATCCTTGGTGTCCTCGGGCACGGAGATGATGCCGCTGCTCCCCGACATCTTGATGACGTTGTAGCCTGGGTGCGTCGCCGCCATGAACTTGGCGAGGGCCGGGTACCCCAGGATGGCGTTGTACGGGAGGCCGATGTGGGCCACGTCGAAGTCGATCATCTCAGTGCGGTAGTTGTCGCGAGTGCCGAAGGTGACAGGGAGGCGCACCTGCCCTAGAGGAGTGCTGGAGCCTTGGGCCACCCCCGAGAAGGGCCTGGTGGGTGCAAGCTGCTCATAGGGCACCTGCAGCATGTCGAAGGTTTCCACAGAGAGGACGTTGAGGCCGGCGCCGCCATCGATGAGTGTCTTGGTAACCACGACGTTGCTGATGGTGGGGGTGCACAGCGTGGGGATTGCACCAGTGGCAACCGTAGCCCTGGGGTGGTCCTTGGAGTCGAAGGTGATGTCGGTCGCCGGCCTCGTCTTACCCCGCGGGGCCTCTGCTCGTGGCTGAGCCACGCCCACCTGGCGGAGGAGTTGCTTGACGTGGTGGCCGGACGCGGGTGCCTGCGATCCGCCGAGGATGCAAGCGACCGCGCGAGGCCCGGGGGCTGCGAGGCGCATGACGAGACGACCGCGAGGCCCTTTACGCGCTTTGAGTAGCGGAGCCTGCGCGCTTGTCGGCCCAGGGCGAGCGTGGGGGGTCGACGTCGTGGCGGAAGCAGGGGTCGGGGAAGCAGTGCTGCCACCACACTGTCCGAGGGGAGACAGCGACGAGTCCTGCTACCCTCGAGCAGCTCGGCCGATGGCAGCGTCGGCTGTCGGAGGGATGGAGCGGCGCGGTGCGCCGTGGCCCACGGGCGTCGTCTGGGCGACGTGAGCGGCCGGGCGCCCGACACGAACCCAGCGGGCGTCGGCCATGGGAGCGGCGGAGCTGAGACAGGGTGGAACCGGAGAGAGATTTCGACACGCCCCTACCTGGCGCGCCAAATGTCGGAATCAGGACTCTGCAAAACCCAACAAGGTTTGAACACTGGGGCGTGTGCGAAGATCTCAACCGGCCAAAGGTCTCAACTTGTCACCCTACGGCCTAGCTGCGTTGAATAAGTGTGAGCGGGGAAGGAGATGGACTCGGAGATTTACCCAGGTTCGGGCCACCTTGCGGTGTAAAACCCTACTCCTGCTTTCTGGTGGATTGGCCTCTCAAGGAGGCTATGGATGAACTAGTACAGTGGATGGGTGGCCTCACGAGGGCTCTTGATGGTGAAGAACTCGACTTGGTTCGACCTTCTTCCGCCCCCCTTCTACGATGGGAGCCCGTCCCTATTTATAGGGGCCACGGTCCTCTTCCTCCGTCGAACAGGTGGGAAGGGATCCCACAACGGCCAAATTTGAAAGGGGACAAGTAGTACACCCTATCCTGACTAAAGGTGGTCTTCGCCTGCAAATCTTCTGGGTGTGACGCAGCGGTGGGCTCGGCGATGACATCCGTCCTGTCGAGCTCGTGGTCTCGATCCTCTTGCACCGGTAAGGAAACCTTTGGGGGGTTCCTTGGGAACCCGCCTACGTCCCTGTCTCCTTTGCACCAAAAAGGAAACTGTCCTCCCTCTGCGCCCGCTGTCGCCCGCCTAGCTTGGTTGTCAGAACCCATGTCACCCCGGCCTCACGAGGCCGGGGACTTCCATTAATCTCCGCTCCTCAGGAGGCGTCCTGAAGGGGTGCCGCTCCTCCGGAGGTCTTGGCGCTATCCTCCTCGTGAGGCGTGGGCTCTCGCGAGGGCCTTGACTTGGGGGGCTCGTTGCAGGGCCGTACCGGGCCTTCGTGGTGGGCCACGTGCTGGGACACAGACAGGCAGGTCTGGGTACCCCCGGTCCTAGAACGCCGATAGGGACGACGCCCGGTCACCGCTGGCAGGCCGGCCTCCTCGCGTGGGCCTCGCCCCGGCCCAGCCGCCTCGGACCAGCAGCTGCCAGATCAGGCCCAAGCCCATCGTGAGGCACCTGCCTATCCTTCGCTCGTTCGCTACTTAGCACATTCCACACACGTGCATAGTTTGTATATCCGATGACCGTTCACCATTTAGCTTATCTGATGAACGGTGCTAAAACGACTAAGTCTGAAAACTTCAGGTTTTTAACAGCATCATTGCATATTGTGTGACTCGCATCTCGTGAACCGTGCATCGCATCTAAAAGTGCTATATATGAAAATTGATCTACTCGATGTGCTCTACTACATGGTGCCATTTGCATCATAATAGGCTGCATTTGCATGCTCAAATCTCTGTTGCAAAATTGCATTCCGTCGTAGTCGATAAATCTGATATTTTATTCAAAGTCTCGTGGATGATTGCATCTAATCCGTAGGCCTTTTGCATGTGGTGTCTTCATGAATATTGCCCTATAATATGTCTACTTTGAGGTCATGCCTCTAGTTGCTAGGTAGAACTTCATTATCATGTTTATTTGTTGCTCTCAAATAGCCATCACGTTAAAAGTGTAATTTGTTAACGTTAAGTTTCATTTTGTGAGCATCATATTAAGCAAACCATGCCTCCTATGAAGTTGTGACAATGGGATATTTTGTAGTGTGAAATGTCTTCTTGCTGTTAGTGTCCTTGTCATGCTCATAGAGGGTTGTTATGCTATTGTTATTGCCATGTCAACATGCCTAGTCAGACTGTAGTTTTGGGAGATAGTTAAATTTCACTAAGTCTGAAACTGTTATTTTGTTGCCATGTTGCCATGTGAATTGCTAGTGTTCTAGGACTCTTTTGGTGTTGCCACAATGGAATGCTTTGTTAACCATGTTATGCTCTATGAGGTTATGCCATTTGTTGCCATGTATAGGATTTGCATCATAGTTATTTCTGTTGTCCAATATGTCAATCTGTTAATACACTGATGCACATGTCTACTCTAATTTTCACTAAGTCTGAGAACCTGATTATTTCAAATTTCCATGTTGCGTTGATGTTTGCCATGAATCTGTGCATAATTGGATGTTGCCATAATGGGATGAATTGAAGTGCATCATGTCCTCTAGCATGCTGTAGATTTTCATGCCATGATATGACCTGTAGCATATAGTTTTATTGCTGCAAATATGCCTTCGTGAAAAACTGCTCTGCTAAAAACTGTAATTTTCCCTAAGTCCTAATCTGCTATATTTTATTGCCATGTTGTGAGCTTCCTACCATGTGATCCATGATTTTTTTTGAGTATGATATGTTAAGATGAAATGAAGTGTGTGTTATAAGCTACTGCCCCATTCTTAGTTTGTGCATTTTAGAATCTTGTAGCTTGTTGTTTTCATGTGCGCGATATGCTATGTTGCTGTTTTGGGCAGATTTTAAATAAAACTTGCGTTGCTTGTTAATGTTGAACCGTAGCTCCGTTTTGAACATGTTGCACATGAAACTTGCTTAGGATTCCATGTAATTTCATAATATCTTGCTGCATCTATGATTTGGAGTGTTTGTCGTTGTCGTTTGCATGCATGTTGCATTCATGACATATTCACCTTGTGTTTGTCATATCTTTTAGTCCATAGCTCCGTTTCAAACGTTTTATATATGTAAATCGCCTAGAATGATGAGTAGAATATCATTGTGCACCTTATTTCCCTGTTTAATAAATATAAAACATGATTAGTTCAGATCTGGACCAATTTTGAAATTAACATATGGGGTCATTTCGGAAGTGCTACATGTTGTTTCCGACCTCATTTAAAAAGCCTAGATGATGTATTTGTGTATGCTTCACCTCTTGCCATGTTTAACAACATTTAAACTTGTTGTGTAATTAAACGAGAGTGAACTAAATAATTCGAATGTGGAGTTTCGTCAATATGCAACTCGTTGCATATTGAACTTCACTTAATTTGTAGTGTTTGATCGTTGTGCTTGCCATGCCTTGCATATTTAAACTTGACATGCATCATCATTGCTTGCGTGTCATGTCATGCATTTGTTGTGCTATTTATCATGTGTTGATTCTGGTTTTCGGATTGCTTCTCCTCGATAGAGTTCCGAAAGTGTTCGGAGTGTGAGGATCCGTTCGACCACGTGGTTCGTCTACTTCACGGATTCGTTCTTCTTCCAAGCGGGATCTCAGGCAAGATGACCATTTCCCTGGATACCACTACTATCATTGCCATGCTAGTTGTCTCATTTCTATCGCAATGTCTCGCTACCTACCACTTGTATGTCAAGCCTCCCAATGCCATGATAAGCCTCTAACCCTCCACATCCCAGCAAACCATTGTTTGGCTATGTTACCGCTTGCTCAGCCCTTCTTATAGCGTTGCTAGTTGCAGGTGCAATTGTTTCCATGTGCCAACATCGATGTTTTTGAGCTATCACAATATTATTGCTATTTAATTTAATGCACATATATACTTGGTAAAAGGTGGAAGGCTTGATCTTTTTCTCGGTGTTTTGTTCCACTTTTGCCTCCCTAGTTACTTGTGTACAGGTGTTATGTTCCATATTGAGCGCTCCTAACATGCTCGGGGTTGTTATGGGGACCCCCTTGACTTTCGTTTTGGGATAAAACTCTTCTGGCAAGGCCCAACATTGGTACTACATTTGCCTAATAACTAATAAAATTGCATAGGGACATTCCGGACCCCGTGGATAATTAATCAACAACCCGGGCCAGTGCTCCTCATGAGTGTTGGTCCAAAATAGAACCACTTGCGGGGCCACCCGAGGCAACTCGGGGGATCTCTATTCGGCCACCGTACGTACTGCTCATCCGGTCGTGTCCTGAGAACGAGATACGCGGCTCCTATCGGTTTCATTGACATGTCGGGCGGCCTTGCTGGATTTGTTTTACCTTTCTGGAACATCTTGTGTGCAGGATTTCGAGGACACTTCGGGCTATCTCGAGGTTGAGATTTTCCAACGGAATTTCCAAGGAGATCACGGGTTTCGTGGTCGAGGTTATTCCCGCGGCGTGTGGTTAGTTTGTGATGGATGAGTTGGAGCACCCCTGCAGGGTTAAATCTTTCATGAGAGCCGTGCCCGTGGTTATGTGGCAACTTGGAAACTTTGTTTAACACCCGGTCATAGCAAACCTAAAGTAAACTCAAATAAAATACACCAACCATGTGCGTAACCGTGACTGTCTCTTCTCGTGAATTTCTAAACCGAGAGAGAACACGGTGGGGTTATGTTTGACTCGTAGGTAGGTGTTCAGGATCACTTAGTGATCACTACTAGTTCACGTCCGTTTATGCGACGATCATCCCCCTTATTCTTGTACTCATAAGTTAGCCACGCAAATAAATGCTTAGTGCTTGCTGCAGCCTCACCACTTAACCATACCTCACCCATTAAGCTTTAATAGTCTTGATACCCTTGGACATGATATTGCTGAGTCCCTGTGGCTCACAGATTACTACAACAACAGTTGCAGGTACAGGTCATGCAATGCTTGATGTGAGAGCGATGCTTGTTTTATTTGGAGTTCTTCTTCTTCTTCTTCATCGATCTAGGATGGGTTCCAGGCCGGCAGCCTGGGATAGCAAGGATGGATGTCATTTTATCGTTGATTTCGTCTGTAGTCGGACCCTGCTCTTCTGTTTGATGATTGTATATGTTGTTGTATTGATGTGATCTTGATTTAGCCTGTGGCGAGTGAAAGCCAATTCCATATACTCATCTCTTCTTTACATGTACTTGTAATGATATCCATTCTTGCGAAATGACGAGATGCGATTCTATCCCTGTCGAGGCCCTCGAGCCAAAATAAGGATAGGATTGCATCTTGGGCGTAGCAAGTTGGTATCAGAGCCAATACTGACCTAGGAGCCCCCTTGATTGATCGAACTTGGCCGAGTCGAGTCTAGTGAAAAAATATTTGAGTCTAGTTATATATCAGACAGTAGGATTCTTTTTACTCCTCTTCTATGGTCTGGTGAGGAATCCTGATGTAGGAATTTTAATTCTACCCCTCTTCTCACTCAAATTTTTTTAGGATCACACGGGTATTTTGGAACCTCTATGATGTCGATGTGACCGGAACTCTGTTCTTGGTGCCTCCCGTACGTATGGATTCACTACTAGGGAAAAGCGTAGCAGTAGCGCGGGTATTATGTATAGCAGTAGCGCGGGCACCTGCGCTACTGATACGGCGCTACAGCTAACCTGTAGCAGTAGCGCGTGTTGGCCCGCGCTACTGCTATACATAGGTAGCATGCAGCAGCGAGCTCCAAAACAGCGTGCTGCTGCTAATATCTGTAGCGCCTTGTATTAGACCACGCTACTGGTAATGGAATGCTGCTGCTAACTTTACTCCATGCGCTACTGCTAACTTTATTAGTTTCTGACTTTTTTTCCTGCATATTTGTTTTGTATTTGAACAGGCTTTATACAAGAATCTTTAGTACATACAAATGTCATCATCATACACATACAAATGGCTGCGAGACCATGAATGTAATCATAGCATATACATACAAATAGTCTCATCAAATCATGTCATCATCATAATCATCATCCAACACAAAGTGGTATCTCGTCATCATCTCGAAAATAGCGATACAAGTCTCGAATACTTGCAACTACATCGTCATCCATCTAAACAATGATATACGCGAGAAGAGCTATCACTATGAGTGAGAGCGAAACTATGTAGTACATGAGGCGGCGGTTTTGAGCCCTCTCTCGCGCTAGCGTGAGCCTCCTCACGTAACTAGCTTCTGCTTCTTGTCTGCTTTTGAAGCCTTTATGGCTGGCGCCCGAGACCCCCTCCACTTGCGCCTGACACTCGGACCACTCGTCGTATACTCCCGGAACCTTTCCTTTGTACACGACATAGCACCGGTACTTCGCCATCAAGAATCTAGGTACCTGTTAGAGATGCATCTTCATCAAGAGAATGTACAATCACATGCAACAAAATATACTTGAGCAACACAAAAAAGAAAGGGTTAGCAACTAGATGCAACATATAGTAAACATAAATAATCAACGCAGTTTCATCGTACGCAAACTAATTAACTAGAGGTACGCAGGTCATCGTACCCAAACTAACAAAGTAGCGTTATGCAAGTTCGGTAGGGACCGTGGACATCACAAAGTTTCATCGCTACAGAAAGTATATACAAGTTCAACCGACACATATCATCATCATCGGCATCGTAAATCATTAGAACTTCCATCCTTCCAGATCATCGAGGATGGACCCTAGCTTCTTGAACGGCGTGAGGTCCTGACGTTGCATGCCTATGTAAGTTTGGACGTCAGCTCGCGATATAGGGCCGTGGTGGAACATCCCCTTCACTTCGACGACTTCTTTCATGATGATCGTCGCAATGTCCCTCTGGATGCGAAAGAAGTCATCTTTAAGTTTATAATCCGCTTCTCCTTGAGATTCTACCCACTTGCGGATATGATAATCGTTTGTGGTTGTCATGCGAAGCTTTTGGTGATCCCTTCTGAACTCCATCATGAGATGGAGGAGGTAGAATCCATCGTTCGTACTTGATTTCGGGACATGGATGCAGCAGAAGTTGGTTTTATGCGAGAAACCCGTCTTGCGGTTCCTTTGTTTCCTGATCTGCATGTGGCCACCCCTCAAGCTGAAGCCTTGGAGAGAATCATCTAGAATATTCATTACGTGGGTGTAGTCCTTCTTCTCGTTGTTTCTGGTAGGGTCGAAATACATGGCGTGGGAGACTCGCGGGTAAAGAACGATAAGGACGACGCGACCGTTGCTGCGGGGAAAAAACACCTGAAATTATTCTCCATATGAGCGAGAAGGAATGATTGAAATGTACGAAAGGGTTGTCCAGCACTGACTTACTTTGGATGATAAGGCAGGAGGACAATTTCCTGGTCCTTGTTCTGTAGCATGAAGTTTTCGAGGTACTCCCTAGCAGTTTTACGCTCAAAGTCGCCGAGACTCAAGAAGGACTCGTGCATGTAGTATGGATCCGCCACACAGATTTGCAAGACTTCTTCTCTCTTCATGACGGAGCTCATATGTAGCGCAAAAAGGCGGACGATTGTACAATTGAGCCGCCTTGTCAGAAACATCTCGAAGATATGATCAAACCGCAGGAAGACCACCTCCGCGGGCCGTGTGTCGACGTAGCACTTCCCCTCAGGCACACGAGCCGCGTATGTCGGATATCCTGGATCCTTCGAGGCTAGTAGGCTTTTCTCAGTCGACAGCACATGGTCGTGCAGTCTCCTGAGATCCCCATATATTGCCTCCAGCGGTTTCGGCGGTAGCATCGGCTCGCCCGTGACATGGAACATGGCCACCGTCTGGCTGCTATGTGCTCTGGCTTGTTTGTAGGCAGCTGAGCCTATCTTCCCCGATCTCTTCCTCTCCTTTTTCTTGGGCTGACCTTCCAGACCCTTCCTTAACCCCCGCCCCAGTGTTGTCGGGCTAAGCACTACTATACGACCCCCTGCATCTTCAGGCGTGTCCTGTGAGGATTGCATGAAGAGAGACTTCTTGCAATCCCTGCTAGGACGTTCCTGCCCGGGCAAATCATCCATATCCTCATTAGCATGCTGATAGCCCGAGTCGTCATATGGCTGACTCATCATATCTAAGTCACCGTCACAGGCGCCTGTATTGAGGAACCGAAGAGAGTCCTCCTCCATCTCATCATCCATTCTTTGTTCTACGGGAGCGATTACATCAGCCACTATTGGACCCCCTTCATCACGTCGTCCGCCGCTCTCACCCGGCACTACAGGCGCTGGTAATTGCGTAGGCGGGGTGGTGGTGTCCATACCTGCTTGTTGATGTGTGGTTATTGGTGTGCTCTCGGCCGGCTCCAGACGAAGAAGATTCTTCGGCCATAGCAGCACCCAACCCTTGCAGCTTCCAATCCGCGACGGGGTCTCGTCGTCCTCTCCCCCTAGCCGTACTAGAGGAGGCAAATCCTCGTGCCCCTATTTCACACTCGACAAGGTAACCCTGAAGTGCCCATCGGGCATCGGCTGGCCGTGGAACGTGAGTTCCAAGGGCTTCGTTATCACCCCCTTTCCCACGTCCACCTTCTGGCCTTTGATCATGTAGAGTACGGTGCACGGGGTTTCGTCGGCCTGCAAACACATGTTTGCGGCGTAAAACATCCGAAAGGTAACGAAAATGGAATATTCTAGATATATGTTGGTGCGACATGTAATTACCGTGAGGACGTCGAGCTCAGCCAAAGACGAAGGCCCGCCTAGCGCGCCAGAGACTGAGGACGGGCTGCTATGAGCGGGTGCGGGTGCGGGTGCAGGAGCAGGCCCGGTTGCGTGAGCAGGTGATGGTGCGGTGGTGTTGTTCACCGAGTTGCTCACGACGAAACTGGACATGGGGAAATCATGTACCGTCTTGTCTGGATTTTCCTTCGTCCAGTTGATGATAGCCGGGATCAAGTTAGTAGCGAAATCATTTCTGCAGGCATGTACAGCTGCATCGACTGTCTGCTGTAGCAACTCATTTTTCTCCTCGGCTGCTTTTTCCGCGTCCTCAGCTGCTTTTTTCTCGAACGCAAGCTTCACCTTCTCGTCGATGTCCGTCTGACTAAACTTCTTTTTCTGCTTCTTGGCCTCCGGGCCCTCGTTGTAAAACACCTTCCACGTGGCGCCGTTTCCGGCGCCGTGCACACGTCCATATTGCGGCTACTGGCCCAAAGGGAGTACCTTAAGTTCGTTCAAGGCCCGGTTGAGAGGGGTGTCCCACTTGGGACTCATCGGCGAAGTAGGGCTTTCGGCTGCAAGCTGGTGTTGCTTCTCCTGCAGAAGGAACGTGAACCGTTTACGAATGTGTAGTCGACTTGATGAGAAGCTAAATGTAAGGTGGTAAAAGAATAATTACCAGTATTCTAATCAATTTCCTCGTGATTTGGTCCGTGTAAAAAACCTTCTTTTCCTTGTCCCACTTGTAGCGGGCCCTGATGAAGTCACGCTCCAAGGGGTTGGTGAACTTCGCGAAGGGGTCTGGGAGACCCGCGGCTTCACGTTCCGCGTCCTCCTTATCCCATATGGGCCTTTTGCCAAGGTAGCCACGGCTTCCGAGGCGATGCTTCCCCGTGTTCCTTTGCTGAAGGCTCTTGAATTTCGCAGCCTTAGCCTTGGCTGCCTCGGTAGCACAAGTGTCCTTGAAATTTTCGAACTCCTCTTCCGTAAGTGTCGGATTTTCCTCCAGAATCTTGGACAGGGGTTCCTCAGCCTCAATAGCTCGTTTCACCCTCCCTTTCCAGGAGGCCAAATCATTGCTGAACATGCCCAGGGCGTGATTGTTAATCTTTTTCATCTTCTTATCATCCCACGGGTGTTCTATGGCGTCATCCCGGTCGGGGAACTTGAATCTCTTGTGCAGTTTCGTCAGGAGCAACTGCATCAAATGTTCTTTACCCCTTATGTCATCGTCGTTGATGCTCGCGCATTCCCGTAGGATGCATCCTACTTGGTTCCCATAGCACTTGCGAGGTTCTTCCGGCTCTAATGGCTCAAACTTGCCAGGGGCCATCTTTGTGATCACCAGTCGTCCGATGCCGAGTTTTTTAGGTTTTCGTATCCTCTGCTTCTTCTGCTTCTTCTTTTCGGTAGCGGCATCGGCGCCGGTACCTTCCCCACCGGTACCTTCCCCACCGTTCTCGGTGCCGCCATCGGTGTCGGCGCCGTCGGTGTCGATGTCGGCGTCAGTATCATCATCTAGGCCGACCTGCAAACCTTGACTGTGCTTAGCAGACAAAAAGTCGAGGTACTGTTGTTCACCCTCATAATCCATCTCGTCTGCATCTTGGTCAGAAGGCCTGGTTTCTTCGTTGTTCGACATGTTTCCTATGATTAAGTCTCCTCGTTTAATTCTAAAACTATAAAAAAATGAGAAATGAAATAAAAAAAGATCTATGTTTGCCGGAATGCCGTTTCCCAGCAAATCCCGGCACTCGATATGCCTACTTTCTAGCACAAGTCATGCCAAAATTCATGGAAAATTTCGGCATGACCTTTGCTAAAAAGTGGACATATCGAGTGCCTGAAATTCACCGGAACGGAAATGAATCAACATTCCGGCGAAACATAGGCCACTCGGATCATTTACCCTGCACATAATCATCATTTTCCAAATATGACATGTCCAAAACATCACATGTCCAAATATGACATGTCCAAATTCCAAATATGACATGTCCAAATCACATGTCCACATATCACATGTCCACTTAAAATTTGCATATAAAAGGAAGAAAAATATAGAACTTGAAGAAAAATGCAAGAAGTCATTTTTCTTCACAATATTTGAAACTAAATTCAGCCTACCTAAATTTGAAACTAAAAAATAGCAGCAGTTGCTTTAACTAATCTGTCCACTTCAAATTCTGTTTTTTTAAATAGCAACAGTTGCTTTAACTAATCTGTCCTAGGTTTCATACTAATTCTAATTAACTAACTAGCACTATAAAATTTAAATAGCAACAATTGCTTAAACTAAAAAATGCAAGAAACCTATATAATCAATTCTGTTTTTTCTTTTAACTACATCCAAATTAACCTACTAGTTTGATAACTAGGGCTCATAACTAAATAGATAACCTAATTAACCTACTGCCCTAACTAAAACCTAAGTAAATTAACAAAAGAACCCTAGCTAGCAGAGATAGGAGGAGCGGTGGGGGGCTTACACAGGGTGTAGGGGCGAGGAGGCAGGCCCGACGACGGTCGAGGTTGGGAGGGGAGGAAGCAGAGGAGGGAGGCGTGGTGCGCCGGGGCCGGGGTTGGGGGCGAGGGCGAGGTCGCCGGGGTCGGGGGATCGGGGGCGAGTGCCGGGGTCGGTGGCGAGCGCCGGGGTCGGGGGCGAGGGCAGGACTCCAGCGAGGTTGAGGGAGAGGGCAGGGCTCCAGCGCTTGAGGCAGGGGCGCGGCAAGGTCGAGGGCGAGACGGGCTCTGGCGGCGACGAGGGGGAGAAGAGAGAGTGGGGATTTGGGGGAAGAAGCAGAGGCGGGAAGCAGATTTGGGGGTTAAGTCAACATAGCAGTAGCTCGTTTCCTAAAAACGCGCTATAGCTAAGTTATCTATAGCGCGTTTATCAAAGAAGAGCTACTACTATCACAGGTAGCTATAGCGCATTTCTCCAAACGGCGCTACTGCTATTTCGACTAGCTATAGCTCTTTTTCGGAAAAGCGCTACTGCTATAACCAGTACCTATAGCAGTTTTCCTGTTTGTTTCTTCTATTGTCTTTTCCTTTATTTTCTCTTCCTTTTCTTTTCTACTTTTTGTTTTCCTTTTTTCCAAGAGCAGGAACGAAGGGAGGGTGATACAATGTATATAACTAAGGCGATATATATTGCATCATTTGACGGTTAAGTATGTATACAAAATAGGAACATATAGATTACATCATTTGACCCATGCATAACGGTTAAGTGTGTGCACAAAATAGGAACATATATATTACATCATTTGACCGATAACGGTTCCTCAGCGTCGACGTTTTCATTTTTGAGTGAGCTTCTTTCCCTTCTTGTTCGTTGAAGAATAATTGAGCCCCTCATTGTGACTTTTCCTTTTCCATGGATTACGATCTTTCTTAGGTAATGTAGTATTGATTCTTCTTTTGACGTATACTTCATCGTCATCGTCATCTTCCCTCATTGGGTTGCCGTACTGGTCGTAGTCTTCCTCGTTGGCGACTCCATCCATTCCAATGATGTTCCTTTTGCCTCTCCTCACGACAACACGGCTGGGATTGCACGGGTCGGTTATGAAGAAGCACTGTGTCACGTGCTTAGCGTGTACCCATGGCTCGTTTTTTGCGATAGCGTTCACGGTACCGCTCTTGGCGTCGGGTATAGTCATGGTAGTGAAATACCAGTTTTCTCTTTCGACATTCTTAGCCCATCTGACACGGAACATCATCGCGTTGTGCAGTCCAGAGTAGTCAAGCTCCCAGATCTCCTTGACCCTTCCGTAAAATCTCTCAGTTGTGCCGTTGTCGCTGTCGGTCATGCATTCCATCGTCACCCCTGAGTTCTTCTCATCACTGTCCATATCTTTGGCCTCCGTGTAGAACGTGTATCCGTTGATATCGTATGCCTGATAGGTGAGGAGGTTGGGCGAGGGGCCATGTGCTAAGGCGTATATGAGCAATCCGTCCTTAGAGCCCTCTTCCGGGGGATTAACAATAATATGCTCTTTGAACCAATGCAGGAAAGTGGAGTTGTGCTCTCTAGTAACTTCGGCGTCCGTCCTGCATACCCCCCGGTCACGATACTTCTTTGCGATAGTTTCTTTGTGCAGTGTCGCGAAAGGATCTACCTGGTGTAGGTGTTGTAGCACTACCAAGTTTGCTCTGCCAAAGTCGTTGCGTCGATCTGAGTAGGCCACATGCAGTTCCCTGCGACCGTTGGAGTGACCTTCTCCTTCGAGCCTCCCATCGTGCTTGTTAACGGGCAAACCAACACCAGGCGGCCGGTCTGCGCCATATAGAAAATTCTCGCAGAAAGAGATGCACTCTTGTGTCAGATAGCCCTGGACGATGCTTCCATCCGGACGGGACATGTTACGAACGAATCCTTTGATGATCCCATTCATCCTCTCGAACGGCATCATGTTGTGCAGGAATGACGGCCCCAGGTCTATTATGTCGTCCACAATATGGACACACAGATGCACCATGACGTCAAAGAACGCGGGCGGGAAGTACATCTCAAGCTCATTTAGTATGACAACGATCTCTTCCTGTAGCCTTCAGAGCTGCTTCACACTGATCGACTTTCGAGAGATGACGTCGAAAACGTTGCAGAGACCAATAAGCGTGTCACGGACGTGCTTGTCCATTATCCCTCTAAGGGCAACAGGTAGTATCTGCATCATCATCACATGCCAGTCATGGGACTTCATCCCGCTGAACCTTTTCTTCTTCGTGTCTAGATATCTGCTTATCTTGCCACAGTAACCGGAACTAACTTTGATTCCGGTAAGGCACTTGAAGAATTGATCGATCTCAGCCAGACTTAAGGTGAAGCAAGAAGGGGGGCAATAATCCTCTTCCTTTACTTTTTTGCCCTTCTTCTCTCGCGCCTCTGTCTCCGTCTCTGTCTCCTCTGACATTTTACGGGGCGGCATGTGCAGATCTGCCCTGATCTCCAAATCTTGCAAGTCTTTTCTTGCCTTCAGCCCATCCTTGGTCTTATCCGGCATGTTCATCAGTGTCGCAAGCAAGCTCTCAAGGAGATTCTTATAGATATGCATTTGATCAAGGCAATGAGGCGTGTCGTGTTTGTGCCAGTACTCCAAGTCCCAGAAAACAGACCTCGTCTCCCATACCTTCAGCAGCGGCTCCGGCGCCTTTTTCATCGTCTTTCCTGGCGCGGGGCACTGTTCCCAGTTTTTCAAGAGCTCATCGATTTCGGCGCCGCTCCGCTTACGTGGAGGTCCTCGATGCTTAGCCTCACCATTGAATAGATCTCCACGGTTTCTCCACGGGTCGTCGTTCTCGAGCCATCTTCGATGCCCCAAGTACACGATTTTCCCAGACCCACCATCTTTCCTTGATGTTAGCTGCTGACATGTCGTATCATCCATGCACCGCGTGCATCCGCAATATCCATGGCACACCTGTCCTGCGACATATCCGTAACCGAGATAGTCATGCACCGTCGTGATCAACGCGGCTCTCATATAGAAATACTCGCCTTTGCTGGCGTCCCATGTCTTGGCCGGTGTTTTCCATAACGTATCTAACTCCTCTTGAAGTAGCCCTAGATACAGATTAATATTATTTCCCGGTTGTTTCGGCCCTTGAATCAGCATGCTCATGTGTATGTACTTCGACTTCATGCACAACCAGGGGGGGAGGTTGTACATCCATACAAACACGGGCGATGTGCTATGGTTGGTGTTCTGGTTGCCAAACGGGTTCATGCCATCGGTACACGCGCCGAGCACGATGTTCCTTGCATCACATGCGAAATACCGATATTCGTCGTTGAACGCTCTCCACTGGCTTCCATCCACGACGTGTCTCAGCTTCGGATCATCTCCATCGTCGGGCTTCTTCCTCTCCACGTGCCAGTGCATGAGCTGTGCTTCCTTGGGATCTACGAAATACCGTTGGAGACGGGGAGTGATCGGTAAGTACCATACAACTTTCTGGGGACATTTCTTCCCGGCCTTCTTGTATCGAGAAGCATTGCACACCGGACAGCTTGTTTTTTCCGCGTGCTCCTTCCGATAAATTTTGCAATCATCGTTGATGCATGCATGGTATCTAACGTGCGGCAGATCAAGAGGGCACATGATCTTCTTGGCCTCATCCACACTAGTAGGACATAGATTCCCCGCGGGAATAACATCCTTTAGGTACTTGAGAAGCTCATCGAGACTAGTGTCGGTCCATTTGTTTTTAGCCTTCGTCTTCAGGAGTTTGAGCGTGAAACTCAAGAGAGTCACCTCGGGATTGCAACCATGATACAATGGAGTGTTCGAGTCTACCACCAATTGCTGCAGCTTGGCCTCCTCTCTAGAAGCAGCTCTCTCAGTACTTGTCTCCTTACGAAGCAGTGCTTGAACATGAGGGTCCCGCACGATTGAACTTAGTACCGACGAATTCTGCGGCGTGGAGTCCACGTTTTCTCTGCCGCCATGTCTGGCCCCTTCTCCGCCGCCATGTCCGGCCTCTTCCCCGCCGCCATGTCCGGCCCCTTCTTCGCCGCCATATCCGGCCCCTTCTCCGCTGCCATGTCCGGCCTCTTCCCCGCCGCCATGTCCGGCCCCTTCTCCGCCGCCATTATCGATCATCTCTTCGTCTTGCCCCGTGTCGTCATTGCATGCCCCGTCGGCGTCCTCAACATCATCATCCTCATCTTCAATTATCCACCGAGTATAGCCATCCATGAAACTAGTCATGAGCAGGTGCGCCATCACACGACCATCGTCATAGGGGTCGAGCTAAGCTCGTCCTTTGCATCTTCGACACGGACATAAAACCTCTATCAGGTTATTTTCTTTCATGTCCTGCACCGCCGATCGCAACCACCTGTCCACCACCGTTCCACTGACCATCATGAACGCCTGAACGGTAATAATAAACAAATTGATTATAAAAATTCATGCATGCATCAAAGTCATACAAAAATTCGGCATGACCTTCCCTAAAAATAGGACATATAGAGTTTGCCCGGAATTCGCCGAAACGGAAATAAATCGACATTTCGGCAAAACATAGGCAACTCACAAGCACAATTCGGCGGCAACTCATGCCACACACACAATTTCGATCATATCGCCCGATTATGTCATATCGCACACATACACATATTTCCATTCTTGCAAAAGCATAAATTTTTAATCACCGTACCTATCTCGAGATCGAGCACGGTGATGATGATGTCGATAGGTGTCGCCACACACACCTATGGAATGATCAAAAGTGGACAAAGCTCTTCTTGATAAGGCTATAGATCTAGTTAGGGAGGTACATAGGTCACTTCACTAAATGCTAGCTAGATCTACCTAGCTAGCTAGTTTGGGAGGAGACAAGTTCAACTAGTGGAGGGGGAAGGAAAAATAGAAAGGAGATGCATTAATGGAGGTTGGTGTAGTTAGCTAGGAGTAATAAAGAGAGAAAAGATAGGTAGAAGAGGAGAGTAATGGGGGGGGGAGAAGTAGTGAGGAAGAAGCAAAGTGAGGGAGAGAGTAGATGGGAGCTAGGGGAAAGTGAGGAAGAGAGGAGGGGAGGGGAGGGGAGGGGAGGAAAAAGGTGGTATGGCTGCGGCTTAGCAGTAGCGCGGGGATAAAAATGCGCTGCTGCTAATAATATAGCAGTAGCGCGCCTCTGTCACGCGCGCTACTGCTAAGAGGGCCCCGCCATGTGGCCAGTTTCAAAATTAGCAGTAGCGACATGAAAAAAAAGCGCGCTACTACTATCACATTAGCAATAGCGCGGTTATCATGGACGCGCTACTGCTAAACCTAGCGTGGCGGGAACGGTCGGTCAATTTTAGTAGCAGCGCGGTTCTACCGAGCCGCGCTACTGCTAAGTTGGTAGCAGTAGCACCTGTCTTCAGACCGCGCTACTGCTAATTATCAGTAGCGCTCCATCCTATCCCGCGCTGCTGCTAAGATTCTGTGTATCAGGTTTTCCCTAGTAGTGATTGGACCCGGGGAGTTGAGCTCCAAGGGCTTCTTGACACATCGCTATCGTTCAGTTTCCTTAGTATCTCAGTTGCGGATGTTCGAAATTGCTTCAATACTCTTCGTGGTGCGAAGAGTGTGGTGGCACCTAGTTCCGGGGAGCGGGATCACATGTACTTCCATGTTTAGTATCGTTGTGATTACGAGGGTCTAAGGTAGATGAGTTTCTGAGGTTTCTCTGGTTTTGTGTTAACGGATGTGATTCACGGTGGGTAGTATTATTGCTAGGAGTTGAGTGATTTATTCAGTAATTTATCCGTGTATCCGTTGGACCAGATTGCATAACAAGAAAGATTTTGGGAGTTCTTAGGTGGGAATTCTAGTAGTTACCTAGGATTATCCTTCCAGCAAATGCAAATGGGTTATGTATTTGTTTCCAGCTTATTTCGTAAGCCTCATCCTTTGTTTTGTTGGAGTACGGTAATTCGAGTTGCTTCGATGTCAAGTGGTGATTTCATATCTTTCCTAATCGGTGTGTTTCGCATCAAGATAATTCATCCCTCATATTTCTTTCCGGAGTTCGTCCCATCTGTCTCAAGTTGTCTTTGTTTTTCCCACCCTCCCGCCCTTTTTCATCAATGATTAAGTCGTCATCAAGTGCCTTTCTTTCCATTGAAGCTTCCGCTATCTTTTCTTCCGTTTCATACCCGGTAGTTCATTGTGAAGACCCTCAAGTGCTAATCTCATCATTTCTTCGTCTCAGTTTTCTTCCCCGGTGGATTAGATTCAACCTCTCTTTATTCTATCTGGAGTGCTTAAGATATCTCAGAAGATTCATGTTTCTCTTCAAATCCTTTCAAAATATTTCGAGATTCTCACCTCATCAAATTCTTAATTTGAACCGGTGCAATCTCTCTTTCTAAGCAATTGTTTCAACGGTGTTTTCTTTTGAGTGGGTCCATAACCCACAGGTTTTCCCCAGGATCTTACCTGGATCTTCTAATCTTTTCCGGAGTTGTCCTCAAGTGATTCTCAATGTGACGTAAGAATGGATTCCATCAGTCATATGCCTTCTCTAAGATAGCTTCAGATTATTTTCATCGTTGGCTCAACCTTTCTTTATTCTTGTTCCGGAGTGTCGCGGTAATTCTTGGTGGTGTTTCTCGTCATCATTCTCAGCATTGAATACCGAAGGAGAGTTTCTCTTAAATTTTTTTCCATTCTCGGAGATTCATGGTTTCAGCTTTAGTTCTCAAATTCTTCTCAATTGTTGTCTCTTCGTTCGTATCTCAATTATTCTGGTGCCTTGTTCAAGTTTCTATTAGGTAAATCTTGATATCTTCATTCTCATGTATTCCCATTCATTTCAATTCTCACCGGTGGTGCGTTCAAGACTTCTTCAAGATTATGTATCTCTTCAATATTCTCGAGAAGAATAAGTCATATGCCCAGTCCGTTGTTTGTCATCAATTTAACTTGGTGAAGGATAAGCATAACATAATTCTTATTCTTGTTTCATCAATTGATTTCAATCCTTCTTCCTGAGTTGTGCATGATATCAAATTCTGGATTTCAAGTGTTCTCATCTTTTCTTTTCCGGAGTTTCAAGTTTTCTCAAGTATCTCTTCGCGAAGTTCTATCTAAATCTTTGCAAGGTCATAATCTTATTCTTTTCAACTTTCATTTCTTTTATCATTATTTTGTATACGGAGGCTCTTCATGGTGGTTCATCAAGAATTTAATTCATTCTCGAAGTATTCTTCAAGATTATTGTTGGAGGACCTTAAGTATTATTTTCTCTTTGTCCCTTATCTTTTGAGGTGGTGTTATAGCATTCTTGATTCATGAGGAGTCTCGAAGAGAATTTGTCAAGAATGAGATATTTAAACCCATCATTTTCTTCCTTGGAGTTATCTTGGATTAGATTTCACCTAAAGCCTTTCCTAAGGATTATTGCTATTTGCGGTGTTTATCATGATCCAAGTTTTCAAGGTATCCTTTCGGTGAAAGAAGTTTTGCTTATCTTCTTGCTCCCAAGACATCTTTGTTTCCGTTAGTGGTCGGTTCTCACCTCAAAATTTTGAGATGTTTTCCTTGAGCCCACAACAAGCTTTTCTTTTCGTTGTTGATTTCAAACAACTCCGTTCAATCCTTCCTTCCAAGGATGCTTATCAAATTCAATTATGGTAGAAATTGTCATCTTCTTCTCCATCCCTCGTTTTCCAAAGATCTAGCTTATATTCCTTGTTTCGGAGGCATTGTGATGTTGCTCTCTTTGATCCATCATCTCGTTCTATCAAGATCATGTTCTCTCTTTGCTTATCCATTTATCTGGAGTGTTGTGCCCTTTTGTCAAGTTCTTTCCATCTTATCAACTTTTGCCTCTCTATCCTACCGAAGTGCTGCCGAAATTTCTTTTGAATTCTTGCTTGTTTCTCATATCATTCTTCATCTCTTTGCAACCTTCAAGAATCGTTGGTTTCACTCGTTTGTCAAGAAGCAACTAAGTTTTACCTCTACCTTTTCTCTTTCTCTTCCCCTTCTCATTCTAAGATCTCGGGTCGAAATCTCTTTTAAGTGGAGGAGAGTTGTAACAGCCTGAGACCGACGCTCCAGAAGATTCCCCTTTTATTTCCATTCTCGTCGTGTGATTCTTTTGTTTATCGCATTCATCATCGCATCATTTGCATCATCTGCATAGCATCGTCAGTCGTTTTTGAAAACTTGCATCCGACCGTGGTTGCCGGTTCTCTCCGTTCGTGTCATCGACCGTTTCGAGTCCAACCACACACGCACGCGCCCGCGGCATCGAAAAAAATATCGTTTTGAAAGTGCACGAAAAATATTCTCGGATTGGCTCAAAAGTTGGCATGCTATCTTGTTATATTGTAGGTAGACCGCCTGCCAAGTTTCGTCGCAATCGGAGGTCGTTTGATACTCGAACGGTCGACCGTAGCGGCACCGTCATCGGTCAAATCATCGGATTTTTTTTCGGGTTTCTAAAATCATGTCACGGGCCGCAAACTTCCCTCTCATCTCAACCTAGCCCACCTACACAGCCCACAAAGCCCACCTAGACTACCCCTTCGTCCGTGGCCGTCGGATCACGATCGGACGGACGACATCCATCCCACCTTAGTCATACCCTATATGTAAACCATCCCGTGGAGAGATCCCTCTCACTCTCTAGGGTTTCCCCTTGCCAAATTGCAGCCACACCCCTAAGAAAAACCTCCCCCTAGCCATCCAAACCCTCAAATCCCGAAACTCTAGCCCCCAAGCCAAATTTGGCCCTCAGATCTGAAACCTGGGGCTCTGATTTCGTCTTCTAGCCCGCCCGGACATTGTCCGCCCCAGGTCGAACATGTTCGCCCGACCGCAGGGGCCTGAGCCGCCGTCGCTGGACGCGTCCGGTTGACCGCAGCCCGCAGCCGCCATGAACGTGCCCCGCCGCGAGCTTCCCATGGAGCCCCGCGCCCGCCGGCAAACCCTTCGCCTCGCCGGCACAGGACCCCGCAGTGACCTCTAGCTCCTCCCTGTGCGCGCCCTCTCCTCCGCCCCTTCCCTGTTGCGTCTTCTCCCCTTGCCTATCCCGCGCTCGTTCGCTACTTAGCACATTCCACGCACATGCATAGTTTGTATATCTGATGAACGTTCACCATTTAGCCTATCTGATGAACGGTGCTAAAACGAGTCTGAAAACTGCAGGTTTTTAATAGCATCATTGCATATTGTGTGACTCGCATCTCATGAACCGTGCATCGGATCTAAAAGTGTTATATATGAAAATTGATCTACTCGATGTGCTCTACTACATGGTGCCATTTGCATGCATAATAGGCTGCATTTGCATGCTCAAATCTCTGTTGCAAAAGTGCATTCCGTCGTAGTCGATAAATCTGATATTTTATTCAAAGTCTCGTGGATGATTGCATCTAATCCGTAGGCCTTTTGCATGTGGTGTCTTCATGGATATTACCCTATAATATGTCTACTTTGATGCCATGTCTCTAGTTGCTAGGTAGAACTTCATTATCATGTTTATTTGTTGCTCTCAAATAGCCATCGCGCTAAAACTGTAATCTGTTAACGTTAAGTTTCATTTTGTGAGCATCATATTAAGCAAACCATGCCTCCTATGAAGTTGTGCCAATGGGATATTTTGTAGTGTGAAATGTCTTCTTGATGTTAGTGTCCTTGTCATGCTCATAGAGGGTTGTTATGCTATTGTTATTGCCATGTTAACACGCCTAGTCAGACTGCAGTTTTGGGAGATAGTGAAAAAGTCTGAAACTGTTATTTTGTTGCCATGTTGCCATGTGAATTCCTAGTGTTCTAGGACTCTTTTGGTGTTGCCACAATGGAATGCTTTGTTAACCATGTTATGCTCTATGACGTTATGCCATTTCTTGCCATGTATAGGATTTGCATCATAGTTATTTCTGTTGTCCAATATGTCAATCTGTTAATAAACTGATGCACATGTCTATTCTAATTTTCACTAAGTCTGAGAACCTGATTATTTCAAATTGCGATGTTGTGTTGATGTTTGCCATGAATCTGTGCATAATTGGATGTTGCCATAATGGGATGAATTGAAGTGCATCATGTCCTCTACCATGCTGTAGATTTTCATGCCATGATATGCCCTGTGGCATATAGCTTTATTGCTGCCAATATGCCTTCGTGAAAAAGTTCTCTGCTAAAAACTGTTATTTTCCCTAAGTCCTAATCTGCTATATTTTATTGCCATGTTGTGAGCTTCCTACCATGTGATCCATGATTCTTTTGAGTATGATATGTTAAGATGAAATGAAGTGTGTGTTATAAGCTACTACCCCATGCTTAGTTTGTGCATTTTAGAATCTTGTAGCTTGTTGTTTTCATGTGCGCGATATGCTATGTTCCTGTTTTGGGCAGATTTTAAATAAACCTTGCGTTGCTTGTTATTGTTGAACCGTAGCTCCGTTTTGAACATGTTGCACATGAAACTTGTTTAGAATTCCATGTACTTTCATAATATCTTGCTGCATCTATGATTTGGAGTGTTTGTGGTTGTCGTTTGCATGCATGTTGCATTCATGGCATATTCACCTTGTGTTTGTCATATCTTTTAGTCCATAGCTCCGTTTCAAACGTTTTATATATGTAAATCGCCTAGAATGACGAGTAGAATATCATTGTGCACCTTATTTCCCTGTTTAATAAATATAAAACATGATTAGTTCAGATCTGGACCAATTTCGAAATTAACATATGGGGTCATTTCGGAAGTGCTACATGTTGTTTCCGACCTCATTTAAAATGCCTAGATGATGTATTTGTGTATGCTTCACCTCTTGACATGTTTGACAACATTTAAACTTGTTGTGTAAGTAAACGAGAGTGAACTAAATAATTCGAATGTGAAGTTTCGTCAATATGCAACTCGTTGCATATTGAACTTCACTTAATTTGTAGTGTTTGATCGTTGTGCTAGCCATGCCTTGCATATTTAAACTTGACATGCATCATCATTGCTTGCGTGTCATGTCATGCATTTGTTGTGCTGTTTATCATTTGTTGATTCTGGTTTCTGGATTGCTTCTTCTCGATAGAGTTCCGAAAGCGTTCGGAGTGTGAGGATCCGTTCGACCACGTGGTTCGTCTACTTCACGGATTCGTTGTTCTTCCAAGCGGGATCTCAGGCAAGATGACCATTTCCCTGGATACCACTACTGTCATTGCCATGCTAGTTGTCTCATTTCTATCGCAATGTATCGCTACCTACCACTTGTATGTCAAGCCTCCCAATGCCATGATAAGCCTCTAACCCTCCACATCCTAGTAAACCATTGTTTGGCTATGTTACCGCTTGCTCATCCCTTCTTATAGTGTTGCTAGTTGCAGGTGCAATTGTTTCCATGTGCCAACATCGATGTTTTTGAGCTATCACAATATTATTGCTATTTAATTTAATGCACATATATACTTGGTAAAAGGTGGAAGGCTTGGCCTTTTGCTCGGTGTTTTGTTCCACGTTTGCCGCCCTAGTTACTTGTGTATCGGTGTTATGTTCCATATTGAGCGCTCCTAACATGCTCGGGGTTGTTATGGGGACCCCCTTGACTTTCGTTTTGGGATAAAACTCTTCTGGCAAGGCCCAACATTGGAACTACATTTGCCTAATAACTAATAAAATTGCATAGGGACTTTCTGAACCCCGTGGATAATTAATCAACAACCCGGGCCAGTGCTCCTCATGAGTGTTGGCCAAAAACAGAGCCACTTGCGGGGCCACCCGAGGCAACTCGGGGGATCTCTATCCGACCACCGTACGTACTGCTCATTCGGTCGTGTCCTGAGAACGAGGTACGCGGCTCCTATCGGGTTCGTCGACACGTGAGGCGGCCTTGTTGGATTTGTTTTACCTTTCTCGAACATCTTGCGTGCGGGATTTCGAGGACACTTCGGGCTATCTCGAGGTTGAGATTTTCCAATGGAATTTCCAAGGAGATCACGGGTTTCGTGGTCGAGGTTATTCCTGCGGCGTGTGGTTAGTTTGTGATGGATGAGTTGGAGCACCCCTGCAGGGTTAAATCTTTCATAAGAGCCATGCCCGCGGTTATGTGGCAACTTGGAAACTTTGTTTAACACCCGGTGATAGCAAACCTAAAGTAAACTCAAATAAAATACACCAACCGTGTGCGTAACCGTGACTGTCTCTTCTCGTGAATTTCTGAACCGAGAGAGAACACGGTGGGGTTATGTTTGACTCGTAGGTAGGTGTTCAAGATCACTTAGTGATCACTACTAGTTCACATTTGTTTATGCGACGATCATCCCCCCTTATTCTTGTACTCGTAAGTTAGCCACTCAAATAAATGCTTAGTGCTTGCTGCAGCCTCACCACTTAACTATACCTCACCCATTAAGCTTTAATAGTCTTGATACCCTTGGAAATGGATTGCTGAGTCCCTGTAGCTCACATATTACTACAACAACAGTTGCAGGTACAGGTAATGCGATGCTTGACGTGAGAGTGCTGCTTGTTTGATTTGGAATTCTTCTTCTTCATCGATCTAGGATGGGTTCCAGGCCGACAGCCTGGGATAGCAAGGATGGATGTCATTTTATCGTTTGATTTCATCCATAGTCGGACCCTGCTCTTCTGTTTGATGATTGTATATGTTGTTGTATTGATGTGATCTTCATTTAGCTTGTGGCAAGTGTAAGCCAATTCCATATACTCATCTCTTCTTTACATGTACTTGTAATGATATCCATTCTTGCGAAACGACGAGATGCGCTTCTATCCCTGTCGAGGCCCTCAAGCCAAAATAAGGATAGGATCGCATCTTGGGCGTAACACCATGATACCGCAGGAACACATAAAGGAAACCTTCCGGAATACTCTAGAAGCCTAAAAAAGAGGAGGTACGTGATACGGTGAGTAAACGGACTCTTGAAAATTTGCAAAAATATTTTTTGTTAGTTTTGGAATATTAAAAAATAGGAAAATAAGAAATAAACAGGAAAACAACCGAGGTGAGCACGATACACCAGGGCGCGCCTGCCCTCCCTGGCGTGCCCTGGTGGGTTGTGCCCCCCTCAGGCACCTTCCCGACTCCGTTTTCCTTCCATATTCTTGCTTCCCAAGATAAATAAATCTTTATATATACCCCCGATTGTTTTGACCACCACATCGCAGAAGTATCCTCTGTTCTTGTTTCGTGCTGTTTTTCTGTCAGATCTAAAAATATGTCGTCTCAAGATTCAGAGGGGGAGAGCTATGTTGCAGACTATATTGCAAACTCTAAGGTCTATGGAGAGGTGGATCGTTATGGATGGACCACGGATGAGGAGGAGGACAACAACATGAAGGAAACAAAGGATGATAGCTCTGAGGAAGAGGATGACCCATTACCTCAGCCTGGAGACATGCATGTGGAATTCAAGAAGTCAAGCCTCCCTAAAGGATACAAACCTAAGGTTCAATTTATTCCATCTCATTTTCTGTAGGAAAGCAAGGCGGCATTATGCAAAAGGATATTAAAGCTCAAGTTAGAGAATGAGGATCTAAGGGAGGAAAATTTTATGCTCAAGTATAAGATAAAGAAGAGGGCTACCTCATCACCACCACCTTCATCATCTTCACAACCAAAGGAGACTTGAGTACACAGGTATGGGCACTCCCCTTGGCTTGTGCCAAGCTTGGGGGAGATGCCCCGGTATCGTATCACCATTACTTTTATTTACCTTTACTTATTTTATTTTGATCCTTAGCTATTTCGTGATTCAATTGAATAAAAGTTTAGTATAATCTATTTTCGAGTGCTAGTTTCATGATCTATCTATCTATGTAATCGAGTGAGAGTTATATAATAAAGTTTAGTTTGAGCTTTTGCTTCTTTACTTTCTTGTTGCAATCAAAATAAAAAGGAAATAAATGAAAAGGATCATATGCTAATCTCATGGTAAGTAATGACATCACATAAGGAAAAGTATAAGTGGTAAAATTTATTGGAGATTGACAAACATAGCATTGGTCAATGATGCAATTCATGAAAGAATTAATAAGGGAAGAGAAGATTCACATGCAAATACACTATCTTGGACATCTTTTATGATTGTGAGCCCCCATTAAATATTATATGCCAAAATTGTTGACGTTGGACAAGGAAGACAATGTAATGATTTATGTTTGTTCATATTCACATAGAAGTTATATTGTCATGGATCCTTTAACATGTGGTGCTTGCTCAATATCTTTGCTAGCCAAAAATTCCACACTAAGTAGAGATACTACTTGTGCATCCAAAAACCCTAAACCCAAACTCATGTTTTGAGAGTCCACCATACCTACCTATGGATTGAGTAAGATACTTCAAGTAAGTTGTCATCGGTGCACTAAGGCAATAAAAATTGCTTCTAAATGTGTTTGATCAATTAGTGTAAGAGAAAATTGAGCGTTGTAAGAACTTGTGATAGCAAAGTAATAAAAGCGACGGACTGCATAATAAAGGTTGCTATCATAAGGGGAAATATAACGTGACATTCTTTTGCATTAAGGGATTTGGCATACAAACCAAAAAGCGCATGACAACCTCTGCTTCCCTCTGCGAAGGGCCTATCTTTTACTTTTACGTATTTACTTTTATGCAAGAGTCAAAAGTATTCTTCCCTATTCCTTTTTACTTTTTCTTTTTGCAAGCATCATGTGGTGAGGAAAGATCTAGGCACATATATCCAGTTGGATATGAGTGAGCATGAGTTATTATTGTTGACATCACCCATGAGGTGAATACATTGGGAGACGAAACTATAAGCCCCTATCTTTCTATGTGTCCGGTTGAAACTGTTTGCTCATGGGTATGCTGTAAGTGTTAGCAATCATCGAAGATTAAATGATGGTTGAGTATGTGGACTTGCCAAAAGGCTCCGACACGAGACCCTTCCTGAAAATATGATGAATTGTAGTTGCAAAGTTGACTGAGAACATAGATTGTGGGTTTTCAATAAGGTTTATGCTTTATACTTCTATGTTGTGATGAATTGTTACTTGTTCATGAGAAGTTATATGATGAAGTTATATAATAAAAGTTATGTGAAAAGGTCCTATGACAAAGTTTGTTGCTGCTATGATAATAAGCATGATGCTACTATGTCCGTATTTTGTTTTTATCGACACCTCTCTCTCTCTCTCTCTCAAACCATGTGGACATGTTTTTCGATATCGGCTTTTGCTTGAGG
This sequence comes from Elymus sibiricus, assembly GCA_039707655.1. NCBI lineage: Eukaryota > Viridiplantae > Streptophyta > Magnoliopsida > Poales > Poaceae > Elymus > Elymus sibiricus. Next base: position 152,312,329 of record CM077675.1, on the reverse strand, counting down.
ACAAGCGAGGTCTAAGCTTGGGGGAGTTGATACGTCCATTTTGCATCATGATTTCCTACTGTTATTTATAATATTTTATGCGTAATAATGCTTTATGGAGTAATTATAATGCATTTTCTCTCATAATATGCAAGGTTTACACAAAGAGGGAGAATGCTGGCACCTGGAATTCTGGACCTGAAAAAGCATATCAGAGACACCTATTATGCACATCTCCAAATAAGCTGAAACTTCACGGAAAATTATTTTGGGATATAAAAAAATTCTGGAGCAAATAACTACCGGAGGCGGCCCACCTGGTGACCACAAGACACCAGGGCGCGCCAGGCCCCCCAGGCGCGCCCTGGTGGGTTGTGGCCAGCCCGGCCCACCTCCGGTGCCCATCTTCTGGTACTTAAGGTATTTTTACCTAGAAAAAAGTCAGGAGGGGACTTTCGGGGTGGAACGCCGCCGTCTCGAGGCGGAACTTGGGCAGGAGCACTTTTGCCCTCCGGCGGAGCGATTCCGCCGGGGGAACATCCCTCCCGAAGGGGGAAATCGAAGCCATCGTCATCACCAACAACCCTCTCATCTTTGGGAGGCCAATCTTCATCAACATCTTCAACAACACCATCTCCTCTCAAACCCTAGTTCATCTCTTATGTTCAATCTTTGTACCGGAACCTTAGATTAGTACCTATGGGTGACTAGTAGTGTTGATTACATCTTGTAGTTGATTACTATATGGTTTATTTGGTGGAAAGATTATATGTTCAGATCCATTATGCTATGTAATATGCCTCTGATCTTGAGCATGAATATCATTTGTGAGTAGTTACCTTTGTTCCTGAGGCCACGGGAGAAATCATGTTGCAAGTAATCATGTGAATTTGATATGTGTTCAATATTTTGATGATATGTATGTTGTGATTCCCTTAGTGGTGCCATGTGAACGTCGACTACATGGCACTTCACCATCTTTGGGACTAAGGGAATGCATTGCGGAGTAGTAATTAAATGATGGGTTGCTAGAGTGACAGAAGCTTAAACCCTAGTTTATGCGCTATTTCGTAAGGGGCTGATTTGTCTCCAAATGTTTAATGCTATTGTCACACCCAAGATGCGATCCTATCCTTATTTTGGCTCGAGGGCCTCGACAGGGATAGAAGCGCATCTCGTCATTTCGCAAGAATGCATATCATTACAAGTACATGTAAAGAAGAGATGAGTATATGGAATTGGCTTACACTCGCCACAAGCTACATCAAGATCACATCAATACAACAACATATGCAATCATCATACAGAAGAGCAGGGTCCGACTACGGACCAAAACAAACGATAAAATGACATCCATCCTTGCTATCCCAAGCTGCCGGCCTGGAACCCATCCTATGATCGATGAAGAAGAAGAAGAAGAACTCCAAATCAAACAAGCATCGCGCTCACGTCAAAGCATCGGATTACCTATACCTGCAACTGTTGTTGTAGTAATCTGTGAGTCACAGGGACTCGGCAATCTCATTTCCAAGGGTATCAAGACTATTAAAGCTTAATGGGTGAGGTATGGTTAAGTGGTGAGGCTGCAGCAAGCACTAAGCATTATTTGAGTGGCTAACTTACGAGTACACGAGTAAAGGGGGATGATCGTCGTATAAACAGACGTGATCTAGTATTGATCACTAAGTGATCCTGAACACCTACTTACGAGTCAAACATAACCCCGCCGTGTTCTCTCTCGGTTCAGAAATCACGAGAAGAGACAGTCACGGTTACGCACACAGTTGGTGTATTTTATTTGAGTTTACTTTAAGTTTGCTATGACCGGGTGTTAAACAAAGTTTCCAAGTTGCCACTTAACCGCGGCCACGGCTTCTCGAAAAGATTTAACCCTGCAGGGGTGCTCCAACTCATCCATCACAAACTAACCACACGCCGCGGCAATAACCTCGACCACGAAACCCGTGGTCTCCTTGGCAATTCCATTGGAAAATCTAAACCTCGAGATAGCCCAAATTATCCTCGGAATTCCGCGCACAAGACGTTTGAGAAAGGTAAAACAAATCCAGCAAGGCCGCCCGACGTGTCGACGAACCCTATAGGAGCCGCGTATCTCGTTCTCAGGACACGACCGGATGAGCACAGCGTACCGTGGCCTGATAGACATCTCCCGAGTTGCCCCGGGTTGGCCCCACACACGACTCTAGTTTGGACCAACACTCATGAGGAGCACTGTCCCGGGTTGTTGATTAATTATCCGCGGGTGCCGACGGGTCCCTATGCAATTTTAGTTGTTATTAGGCAAATGTAGTACCAATGTTGGGCCTTGCCAGAAGAGTTTTATCCTAAAACAAAAATCAAGGGGGTCCCCATAACAACCCCGAGCATGTTAGGAGCGCTCAATATGGAACATAACACCGGTACACAAGTGACTAGGGCGACAAAAGTGGAACAAAACACCGAGCAAAAGGCCAAGCATTCCACCTTTACCAAGTATACAAGTGCATTAAATTAAATAGCAATAATATTGTGATATATCAAAAGGATATCCATGTTGGCACATGGAAACAATTTGCACCTTCAACTAGCAACGCTATAAGAAGGGTTCAGCAAGCGGTAACATAGCCAAACAATATTTTGCTGGGATGTGGAGGGGTTAGAGGCTTTTCATGGCATTTTGGGAGGCTTGACAAAGAAGTGGTAGGTAGCAAGATAGCGTTAGAAATGAGACATCTAGCATGGAAATGATAGTAATGGTATCCAGGGAAATGATCATCTTGCCTGAGATCCCGCTTGGAAGAAGAACGAATCCATGAAGAAGACGAACCAACGTAGTCGAACGAATCCTCACACTCCGAACGCTTTCGGAACTCTATCAAGAAGAAGCAATCCGAAAACAATAATCAACACATGATAAACACCACAACATATGCATGACATGATGCGCAATCAAGTATGATGCATGTCCGGTTTAAGAATGCATGGCATGGCAAAGCACAACAATTAATACTACACATTAAGTGAAGCTCGATATGCAACGTGTTGCATATCGACGAAACTCCACGTTCAATTCTTATGTTTGATCTTGTTTATCTACTCATCCATATTAAATGTTGTTAATCATGGCAAGAGGTGAAGCATAAGTAAACTAGAAATTTAGGCAAGTTTAAATGAGGCCGGAAACATCATATAGTATTTCCGAGACGACCCCATATGCAAATTATGAAATTGGTCCAGATCTGAACTAAACATGTTTTATATTTATTAAACAGGGAAATAAAATGCACAATGATATTCTACTCGTCATTTTAGTCGATTTGCATATATAGGACGTTTGAAACGGAGCTACGGTCTAAAAGATATGACAAACACAAGATGCATATGTCATGAATGCAAAATGCATACCAACCACCACAAACATCTTAAATCATGGATGCAACAATATATTATGAAACTACATGAAATTCTAGTCAATTTACATGTGGAACATGTTCAAAACGGAGTAACGGTTCAACCACAACAAGCAACACAAGGTATAGACACAATCTGCCCAAAACAGCGACATGGCATTTTGCACACATGAAAACAACTGGCTACAAGATTCTAAAATGCACAAGCTAAGCATGGGGCAGTAGCATATAACACACACTTCATTTCATGTTCATATATCATACTCAAAAGAGTCATGGATCACATGGTAGGAAGCTCACAACATGGCAACAAAATATAGCAGATTAGGACTTAGTGAAAATAACAGTTTTTAGCATAGCAGTTTTTCGTGAAGGCATATTGGCAGCAAGAAAACTATATGCTACAGGGCATATTATGGCATGAAAATCTACATAATGGTAGAGGACATGATTTACTACAATTCATTTCATTATGGCAACATCAAATAATGCACAGATTCATGGCAACCATCAACACAACATAGCATTCTGAAATAACCAGATTCTCGGCCTTAGTGAAAATTAGACTAGACATGAGCAGCAGTTTTAACAGATTGACATTTTGGACAACAGAACTAATTATGATGCTAAACCTATTCATGCAAACTATTGGCACAACATGATAGAGCATAACATGCTTAACAATACACCCCATTGTGGCAACACCAAAAGAGCTATGGATCAATAGCAAACCACATGGCAAGAGAGCAACAAAATAACACAGATTTCAGACTTAGAAATATTTAGACCCCTCAAAACAGCAATATTTTATGGCATGTTGGCAACAAGAAAAGAACACCTAAACATGGATTATCATGGCAAACAAAAATACCAGGGGCTAGTACACATGTCAAAGGGCATATCTCATGTTTGCAACTATTCCAAAAAATGCATGGATTAAAACACACAAAATAAACAAAAGGGCATCATAGCAAAAACGACATGCACACAAAATTGCTCAAATGACAAAACTAATTGCACAGATAAATTCTATGGATTTTTCTACCCCGAAAACATATTTAATATGTGGGTTTTATATATTAAAAAAATGACACAACAATTATGCGAGATTAGGACATAAACCATTTTAGCAAGTTATATATGCAACTTAAATGCAAACACCACATTAAACATTTTTAGCATGCATGAAAAAGCGATACAATTAATATACACATTTTACAAATATGGTTTTCTTAATTCCGATGCACAGTTAATTATTTATGCGCAATGCAAAAACATGACATTTATGCAAATTACATGAAAACAGCAAGTTAAACATTTGTATCATGCATAAAAGTTGGATATTATTAATCTACATGGAATTCTGAACATTTTACATATATAATGTTTTTACATGCGATGCAAGGTTCATGAGGTATTAAATGCATAAACAAGAGGGGTTTTTCTGTAAAACGACAATTTCTCTGGATAATAGACAAAATCACAGGCAGAAAAAAAACTATATGGGCCGAATTCGACTGGCCCAACAGAAGCCACACACACAAAAAAACTATATGGCGCACTAGGCGCTGGATAGGGTAGCGGGCGTTGCTCACCAAATGGGCTTTGGCCCGTTCGGTGTAGAGGCGAGGCGGACGAGGCTGGGCCTTCGCGCGCACCTGGGCTGCTGGGCCTTGGCGTCGGAGGTGGCCCATAGCGAGGCGAGCGCTGGGACCGCGGGGTTGGCGAGCGCTGGCATGGCACGCGGTGCGTGCGGTCAACGCACGATGCGGGGGGGGCTGAGGTCGTCGTCTCCCTTGCGAAGTGAGGCCGCGGCGGCGGCGCGTCCTGGCGCGGAGGCCGGCGGGAGGTTCCTGGGATGGCCGGAATGGAGCTTGGGGAGGCGGATCCGGGCGGGGGAGCTGCGGATCTGACGAGAAACGCGGAGCTTCAAGCTCCCATGGCCATGGCATCTCCTGCGGGAGAGAGAGGTTAGAGGAGGGAGAGATTTAGGGAGGAAGGAGGAGAGGGGCGGCATGGGGCTGACCCGGTGGTCGCCGACGGCGGGGCTCCGGTGGCCCGCCGGCGTGGGGAAGGCCATCGGGCGGCGGGGACGTGGAGGCGCTGAGCATGGGAGGCTCGGGGAGCTCCCTGGCGGCGGCGACCCGGGCCCGAGGTGGGCCTCAGATGGGCTCAGCGGGCCCTGCGGCTGGAGGTGGAAGGTGCTGGCTGTGGAGTGGATGGGGTTGGCGGCGGTGCGGATTACGAGGTGGGACTAGGGTTTCCCAAAATGGACGTGGGGGTGTCTATTTATAGCAGGGAAGGGCTAGGTTTAGCTGTTTTGTCCGTTTCCGGACCGTTTGATCTCGATCGGACGGCCTGGAAGCGGAGCATTAGGGTAGGTGGGCTAGGTGGGTTGGGATGGGCTGTGCAGAGGAGCTTGGTGGGGATGAGAGGGAATGGATGGCAGCCCGTGACAAGTTTCTAAAACACGGAAAATGTCCGCTAATTTAACCGATGACGGTACCGCTACGGTCTACCGTTCGGGTATCAAACGGACTCTGATTGCGACGAAATTTGACAGGCGGTCTACTACACTATATTAAGACCGCACGCCAACTTTTGACCCAATCCGAGAATATTTTTCGTGCACTTTTAAAAACATTTTTTTAAACGATGCCGCGGGCGCGCGTGTGTGGGTGGGCTCAAAACGGTCGATGACATGAACGGAGAGAACCGGCAACTACGAACGGATGCAAGTTTTCTAAAACGAGAGACCATGCTATGCAGATGATGCGAATGATGTGCTGATGAATGTGACAACCAAATAAATCACACGGCGACAATGGAATAAAAGGGGAATCTTCTGGAGCGTCGGTCCCGGGCTGTTACAACTCTCCTCCACTTACAAGAGATCTCGCCCCGAGATCTTCGAATGAGAAGGGGAAAATAAAGAGCAAGAGGAAGAGGTAAAACTTAGTTGCTTCTTTGACAAATAAGTGAAACCAATTATCATTGAAGGTTTCAACGAGATGAAGAATGACATGAGGAACAAGCAAGAGTTCAAAGAAATTTGTGCGGCACTTCGGTAGGAAAGAGAGGAAAAACTTGATAAGATGGAATGAACTTGAAACGATGACACAACACTCCGGTTAAATGGATAAGCAGGGAAGGAACATGATCTTGACAAACCGATATGATGGGATGAATAGAGCAACATCACAAAGCCTCTGGAACAAAAGAATAGAAGCTATATCATTGGAAAGAAAAGAACGAGAACAAAATGACATATTCTAACACGATTGAATTTGGAAAGCATTGTTACAAGGAAGGATTGAACGGAGTTGTTGGAACATCGACAACGGAAAGAACAAGCTTGTTGTGGGCTTATGGAAAATCTCAAAATTATGAGTTGACAACCATCCACTAAACCAAACAATCGATTGATTGGGAGCAACAATATATGCCAAAACTTCTTTCACCAAGAGGATACATTGAGAACTTGGATCTTGATAAGCACCACGATAACAACAATCCTTACGAAATTCTTTGGGTCAAATCCAATCCAAGATAGCTCCGAGAAAGGAATGATGGGTTTAAATATCTCATTCTTGATAACTTCTCGCTGAGACTCCTCATGAATTAAGAATGATATAACACCATCTCAAAAGATAAAGGAGAAAGAATTGCACTTCGGAATGCAAAACAAAGAATATTTGAGCTCCTCCAACATGAAACTTGAAGAACTCTTTTGAGAATGAATAAACTACTTTACGAACCACCATGAAGAACCATTGGAAAGAACTCCGAAACGAAAGGATGACAGAAAAGAATTGAAGGTTGCAAAGAACAAGATTGAAGCCTTGCCATGATTTAGATGAAGCTTCGCGACGAGATGCTTGAGGAAACTTGAACTCCGTAAAAGAAAAGATGAAACACTTAGAACCAACAATTATATCTCATGAACAACTCCGAAAGAAGGATTGAAGATCATCTTGATGACACAAGAATAAGGATTATGTTATGCCTATCCTTCATCAAGTTAAATTGATGACAAGCAACGGATTTGCCATACGACTTATTCTTCTTTAAAAGATTGGGGAATATCATGAACATGAAGAATTCTTGAATGAACCACCGGTTAGAATTTGAAGCGAATGAGGATGCTACAATTAAACGGAGATACATGAGAATGAAGAGATCACGATCCGCCTAGAGAAATCTTGACCGAAGCACCAGAATAATTGAGATACGAACGAAGAGACAACAATTGAGAAGAATTTGAGAACGAAAGCTGAAAGCAGAGAATGAAGAAACCTTCTGAAATGATGGCCTTCGGAGGATCGAGAAATGAACATCTCAGAGATGCTCCGGATAGATAAGGAATGAATACTCCAGATCGAAACAATTTTGGAAGAATAGCATGAAGCTTGAAACATGAATCTTCAAGAGAATGGAACAAGATTTAAGGGAAACTCTTCTTCGCCTTCAATGCAGAGGATGATGACGAGAAACGACATCATGAATTACTGAGACACTCCGGAACAAGAATAAAGAAAGGTTGAGCCAGCGATGAAAAAGATTTAGAAGCGATCTTCAAGAAGGAATATGACTCATGGGATTCATTCTTACGCCACATTTCAAAAGAACTTGGGGAGATCTTCGGAAAGATTAGAAGAGCCAGGTAAGATCCTTAGAAAACATGTGGGTTATGGGCCCACTCAAAAGAAAAACATCGTTGAAATGATTGCTGAGAAGGAGAAATTTCACCGGTACAATGAAAACTTGATGAGGTGAGAACCTCGACATAACTGAAAGGATTGAATGAAATAATAATTCTTCTAGGATATCTTGCCACTCGGATAGAACAAAGAGAGATGACTAAACACGAGAGTCTTGGATAAGAATTTCCAACACGGAAAAGCATTGAACGAATGAAAAGGATAGGATGAAGCTCGAAATCTTGAATTGAATCCACCAGAGAAGAAACCATGAACAATGAACGATGACATTGAAACTCCTGAGAATCTTCACAAGAATCATCGGAACCAATATGGAAGAAAGGATATATAGCAGAAGCATCACATGAAAGAAAGGCACTTGGAAGAGAATATAATCTTCAGAAGAAAAGGGCGGGAGGGTGGGGAAAACAAAGAAAACATGGGACGGATGAAACGAACTCTGGGAAAAGGAAAGATGAGGATAGATCTTGCAAATATTGGAAAGGATGAATTATCTTGATGAGAAACACACCGGTTAGGAAAGATATGAAATCACCACTTGACATCGAAGCAACTCGAATTACCATACTCCAACAAAACAAAGGATGGGTGTTGGGGATATAACCCCGTGGTGAGACCCGCCCAGGTGGGGCCGGGTCATACGGTTGGCGGCTTACGACAACATTAGGGGTCAGCTTATCCAATGGGCTAGGAGGCCCGGAGCCAAAAGACAAGATGTGACCCGGCGGGCTTGAGCCACCGGTGGCGGCTTGTTAGACAAGGCATGTGTAGTTAGAGGTGAGGTCAGTTGTCAAGTATAACCCGGCCTGGACTCTTATAAGCCCAGGGCCTTGATCTGTGTATATAAAGGCGGGTTACCTGGGCGGCTTAGGCCACGAAACAACTGATCGATAGCTAGGTCAAGCGAAACTCGCTCCCTTGTAATCGATACCCAATCAATACAACACAAAGCAGGACGTAGGCTTTTACCTCTTTCCGAGGGGCCGAACATGGGTAACCCTTGTCTCTCGATTCCGATCAACCCCTTCGAGCTCACCTTAGCGATGGCCTCGAACCTAAGTCCTTTCATGGGGACATCTGCCGTGACAAAACCACGACAGTTGGCGCCCACCGTGGGGCTAGTGCTCGGTGGTGTGGAGTTCTCGAAGGGCTCTCTCCCAGGGATCGAAGGATACGCCGTTGGCAGGATGACCAAGAGTCGCCGCGGCAATCTTTACATCAACGACGCTGGCTAGGGCCCCGAGGCCGACTCAATCGAGTACGGGCACCGGGTCTCCTTCGGCGGAATTCACGTCTTCATCGGCAAGATCGGCGGATCCAAACCCGGGCCGGACATCTGCAACCCGCCCGTGTTAACCCGGGCCGGAAGCATGTCTTCGTCGGCTTCACCCAAGGCATGGAGCTTGAAGGTTCCATGTCGCGGGAGGAAACCCTCATCTGCTCGGAGGATGGATCCTCGAGCGGAGAGACGGAATCAATCTACCAGCTTCACAACAGCGGGCTTGGGGGCTGCGTCGAGGATTACCTCTAGCCAGAGTACCATGAACCGGAATACTATGAGCCACCGAGCCGCGCTGCTGTCTTCATGGGGGGATCGGCACCAGCCCCTAGTAGCACGGCCGCTGGTGCGATCAGGTCTGGATCTGGCAGGCCGCCGGCTCAAGTTCTTCTGGATCTGATGAATGAGCTTACAACCCTAATGGAAACCGAGGTCACTGCCGAAAACCAATCGGCCCGTAACGCGGAGATCACGAGGTTGAAGAACCAGATGGTCGGAGTCCAACAGGAAATCAATGCATTAAAGGCTCAGATGGATGCTGAGTCGGAGCGTCTTTGGGTGGATGCTTTTCGACTTGAGTTAGTGCAGCAGACCGCAGCGGCGGTTCACCGGATGAGGCATCAATCCCGTTTGCCGGATCAATACGAAGCTAGAAATCTTTTCAACACGACAGGGACTGGATGGAACGCACCTTTGACCGTGACCCGGACGGCGGAAGTACCTGGGAGCAGGGCGGCGGTTCAGCATCGGCAGCCAGACCCGCCCCATAGGAACCAGACCCCGCCACAGTCTTTTCCAACACAGCCAGGTCACTATTCTAACCCGGCGGAGAATATGGTGGCGGCAGCAACCAGACTCGGCACGATCCCCATCCCTGACGGGACACCTTTCGCAGAGGAAGTATGGAATGCCATTGGATACTTGCAGACAGCGGTGGCTCAGCAGGAAAAATATACTTATAGCCGGAGTCGCATGCACTCAACCCCCATCCCAAGCCGCAGCTACAGCCGGCGTTTAGAGTCGCCGGCGGTTTCTAGCAGTGAGCGACATCGAGACCCGCTGCGAGACAATCTGCCGGCTCTTGATGCTCAGGCGCTGGTGGATCGGGCACGAGCACAGCGAGAGGCGGCAGCATTGGCGGCTGCGGTGGCTTATCAAGAACCCACAGTCGCGCCGTCCGTCTCGGTAGGAGCCGGAGTAACCTCCAGGGATGTGGGAGTGCCGTGCTTAGTGCCGGCTTTGCGAAACGAACGCCTGCCGAAGGACTTCAAGGATCCTCGCAAGCTGCCCAATTATACCGCTGATCTGCCTCCAGAAGCTTGGATTGAAAGCTATGAACTAGCCATGGAGATGTTGGATGTCAGTGATGCAGTATGTGCCAAGTATTTCATCATGATGCTGGAAGGGCCGGCTCGCACGTGGTTAAAGGGTTTGCCACCCAACACCATTAATTCCTAGGCCGAGTTAAAAGCAAAGTTCATCAAGAATTTCCAGGGAACATGTAAGCAGCCTATGACAATTGTGGATTTGGATCATTGTGTGCAGCGTGAGGACGAGTCGGCTCATCATTGGGTCTGGCGGGTCTCAACCATCATCCACTCTTCTGATAACATTACGGCGGCTCAGGCGGTCCTTATTCTGGAGAAGAATTGCCACTTCGTGCCCCTAAAGCAGAAGCTTGGCCGGCTCAAATGTACATGCCAGGATATGGGGGAACTCATGGCGGCTCTCACCAAGTATGCAGACTCTGATAACACGAAGGACCCTGGCTCTGATGATGAGAAATCGACCAAGGGTAAGAAGAACAATAATGGCAAGAGTCAACAGCAGAATGGGGGAGGAAACAATAATAGCAATGGCGGGAAGCGGAAGCACCAGAACGGTGGGTCAGATTTGGTGGCTAACACCAGTGCTGGGAATAACCGTGGCAAGGTCAGTGGCAAGCCGCCTTTCGGTAAACGCAAGCCCGTTGACATGGAGGCAATGTTGAGTGTTCCTTGCCCAGAACATAGCCTTCCTGATCAGCCGTCTACTCATGCTTGGAGGGATTGTTGGATTATGCACGAGTATCAAAATTACAGTGCTAACCAGCATCAAGGCGGCAGCGGCGGACCAGCCGGCGGGTCAGGATCCGGTCCTTCCGGGTCTGGCTTCGGTACAGGCGGCTCGAACTCTGGCCATCAAGGCCAAAGAAACCATGGAGGTAATAATCAATAGTCTGGCGGTGGAGGTCAGCAACAAAATAACCAGTCCGGGTATCAGAGTAATCCAAAATAGCTTAATGAAGGGCAGTACCATGTTTTTACAACTAGCCTCGACAAGCGAGATCGGAAGGTGCGCAAGCGGGCGGTTAATGCAGTCATGCCGGCTCTCCCGCAATATTTGAAGTGGTCTGAGTATGATATAACTTGGAGCAGGGAGGATCACCCGTCGCGCGTTGATAACCCGGGACAGTTGGGTTTGGTAGTCGCCCCCCAAGTGGGAGGATATGTGTTCACCAAGGTACTTACGGATGGTGGCAGCAGCATCAACATCCTGTATTATGACACTTTCCGCCGGATGAATTTGCTTGACAAGGATCTTAAACCCTCTTCAACGGTTTTTCATGGCGTGGTGCCCAGAAAGTCGGCTTATCCAGTTGGAAAGATTTCCTTGGAGGTAGCTTTTGGCGATGAATTCAACTACACGGTGGAACCTTTATGGTTCGAAGTAGTCAAGATCAAGAGCCCGTACCACGCTCTGTTTGGGCGGCCAGCTTATGCCAAGTTCATGGCTAGGCCTTGCTATGTTTACTTACAGCTCAAGATGCCCGGGTTAAAAGGGATGATTACTATGCATGATGATCGAAAGACGGCCCTTGAATGTGAGGAAGGTGATGCAGCTTATGCAGAATCGAGTTGTGCTGAGGCGGAATTAAAATTTTATAAGGAAAATGTTGGCCCGGCCGATATGACCCCGCTAAAGAAGCCTAGCACGGAATCTGAGCCGCCCCTCAAGTTTGTGGTAGAAGATACCAAGCTAGTGGACTTTACGCCTGGCGATTCATCACAGCAGTTCACTATTGGGGCTAATATGGATCCCAAATAGGAAAGCGCGCTCATCGAATTCATCCGCGAGAATCGGGACATCTTTGCATCGAAGCCTTCTGACATGCCGGGTGTACCGAGAGAATTTGCTAAGCACCACCTCAATGTGAATCCTAAGTTTAAACCAGTCAAACAGTTCCTCCGTCGCTTCAACGAGGAGAGGCGTAAGGCTATTGGGGAGGAGGTGGCCCGGCTCTTGGCAGCAGGGTTCATCGTTGAAGTTTTTCACCCGGAATGGTTAGCTAACGCGGTGTTGGTGCTCAAGAAGAACGGCACGTGGCGTATGTGCGTGGATTACACGGATCTTAACAAGGCGTGTCCGGTCGACCCATTTGCTCTCCCCCGTATCGATCAAATCATCGATGCGACGGCGGGTTGTGAGAGCCTATGCTTACTGGATGCTTATTCCGGTTATCGTCAGATCAAGATGGCAGTCAAAGACCAAGAGAAGACGTCTTTCATTACGCCTTTTGGAGCTTTCTGCTATGTGTCTATGCCTTTCGGGATCAAGAGTGCCCAGGCGACTTACAAGATGATATGTGCAGAACTGTCTTCATGGTCAAATTGGGCGCAATGTTCATGCTTATGTAGATGATATTGTGGTCAAGTCAAGGAAGAAGGAAACTCTGCGGGTTTACAAGATGATCCTTAACCCGGCAAAATGTGTGTTCGGTGTACCTGCAGGCAAGCTCTTGGGATTTTTGGTCTCTGAGCGCGGCATTGAAGCTAACCCAGACCAGATAAAGGCTATTACTTCTTTGTCTAAGCCGGCATGCATTAATGATCTTCAGCGCCTGGCGGGTCGTATTGCTGCATTAAGCCGGTTCATAAGCCGCCTGGGTGAGAAAGCTATTCCTCTGTATCAGATGATGAAGAAGACGGACGATTTCATCTGGAGTGATGCGGCTGATGAGGCGTTTGAGGCGCTCAAAAAGCAATTGGCTGAGCCGCCTGTTTTGGCCGCTCCCGTGGAAAAGGAGCCTCTGCTCTTATATGTGGCGGCTAATAACAAGGCTGTCAGTGCTGCTGTTGTGGTGGAGCGCAAGGAGGCGGGTAAGGAATACCCAGTTCAGCGGCCGGTTTATTATGTCAGTGAAGTTTTGACGGAGTCTAAGCAAAGATATCCACATTGGCAAAAGCTGGTGCTTGGGGTATTCATGGCCAATCGCAAGCTAAAGCATTATTTTCTTGGTCACCCGATCACGGTGGTCAGCTCTGCTCCTTTAGGAGATATAATTCAGAACAGAGAAGCCACTAGAAGGATTGCTAAGTGGGCAATTGAGCTTGGGCCCCTCAATCTGAAATATGTGCCCCGGACGGCTATCAAATCTCAAGCCCTGGTGGATTTTATCAATGACTGGACAGAGTGTCAAATTTCTGAGGAAAAGCCGGACAATACTTATTGGACAATTCACTTTGATGGATCCAGGCAATTGGAAGGCTCGGGGGCTGGAGTTTTCTTAACTTCCCCACGAGGTGACAAATTCTGTTATGTTTTGAGGCTAATGTTTCCTGGTACTAACAATGCAGCGGAATACGAGGCTTTGCTTCATGGGCTCCGGGTGGCCAAAGAGATGAACTTGAGCCGGGTCAGATGCCTTGGCGACTCAGACCTGGTGGCTCAGCAAGTTTCTGGCACGTAGGATTCTAAGGACCCTCGTATGGCGGCTTATCGTCACGCGGTTGATGTTATTGCTGGCCACTTTAAAGGTTATCAGGTGGATCATATTGACTGCCAGAAGAATGAGGCGGTTGGCGCTTTATCAAGGTTGGGGTCTCAGCGTAAGCCGGTGCCGCCTAATGTGTTCTTGGACGTGTTACATCACCCGTCGGTCAAGTTACCGTCGGAGGAGGATTTGGCTGTACCTGACCCGGAAGGGCAATGGGTGGCGGCTCTTCGCGTGATCCCAGATTGGACGTTGCCTTATCTGGTGTACCTGACCCACGGCGAGTTGCCTCAAGATGAGACTCTGGCATGACAGATCACAAGGCGGTCTAACTCTATGACTATTGTCAACGGCGAGTTACATCGGCGCAGTATGACTGGTGTTTTCTAGCGCTGTGTTTCTCCTGATGAGGGCCGTGAGATCTTGCAAGAAATCCATGCTGGCGATTGTGGTCATCACGCAGGGTCAAAATCATTGGTGGCCAAGGCCTTTCGTAACGGGTTTTACTGGTTAACAGCTCATAAAGATGCAGAGGATTTGGTCACTAAGTGTGGCGGGTGCCAAAAATTCGGGCGAGGTGCCCATGTGCCGGCTCAAGAGCTACGGATGATTCCAATCACTTGGCCGTTTGCAGTCTGGGGGCTTGATATGGTGGGACCTTTTAAGAGGTCTAAGGACAAAAAGACCCACCTCTTGGTGGCGGTTGACATGTTTACTAAGTGGGTTGAGGCTGAGCCGGTCAGCAAGTGTGATGCAGCAACAGCAGTTCAGTTCGTCAAAAAACTGATCTTTCGTTTTGGCTATCCGCATAGTATCATCACTGATAATGGAACAAATCTGTCCAAGGGGGCTATGAAGGAGTTTTGCGATGAGGAGCATATCTGTCTGGATGTATCTTCGGTAGCTCACCCATAGTCTAATGGTCAAGCTGAGCGTGCTAACCAGGAAATTTTGAGAGGTATAAAACCCCGGCTCATGGTTCCTTTGGAGCGCACGCCGGGTTGTTGGGTGGAGGAGTTGCCGTCTGTTCTTTGGATCATAAGAACCACCCCCAATAGGTCCACATGTTATACACCTTTCTTCATGGTTTATGGCGCAGAAGTTGTTCTCCCCAGTGATATTCGTCATGACTCGCCCAGAGTGTCGGCTTATGTGGAAACTGATAATGAGGCGGCGCGTCAGGATGCTTTGGATGCTTTGGACGAAGAACAGGATCTTGCAGCAGCTCGGTCGGCGATTTATCAACAAGACCTGCGTCGCTATCATAGCCGCAGGGTCAAGACCCGGACGTTCCAAGTAGGCGACTTGGTACTCTGGCTGATTCAAGACCAGTCAGATATGCATAAGTTGTCACCTCCCTGGGAAGGACCGTTTGTGATCAGCAGAAATCTCAACAATGGTTCCTATTATCTCATTGATGTACGGGAAAGTGACAAGTCTCGCACTTCTTGTGAAGAGACCAAGAGGCCATCGAATGTTGCTCACCTTCGGCCATACTATACCTAAGCCGCCAGTCCGGCTCTCGTCAATGTACAAATTCCCGTCATTGTATATACCATCTCTTATGATATAATAAAGTTGGCATCCCCATGATTAGGGGCCTCTGCCGTTTTCTCCGCACTAAAAGTGTCATACAAAGGAGTTGATCCTTAATCAGGTCACTTGGGGGCTTCCAACCCTATGGGTTTAGCTTACATACCCTCTTGGCCAGGCTTTATATGCCATGTTTGAGTTAAACATGCCTGTTTGCAACTTGCTACTCGGCCATGTGACCCGCCGAACTCTTGACAGTTATTCTTGATAAGAGACCCAGAACTTTTATAAGTTATTCTCGCACGAAGACCCTGAACTTGTCAAGGTTTAAACGGCGGCATTTGTCATGAGAGAGCCGGCTTACAGTGAGCTAGGATAAACTCGTCTTGTCTGCCGTAACCCCTCCGCTATGTGGCCCGTTCATACTCTTAGCAATGTCAATCTTTTAAAGACCCTGAACTTGCTAGAGTTTAAATGACGGATTTATGTCACGTGAGAGCCGGCTTACAAGTTTTTAGGCTTTCCGCCTAGTTTCTTCGAAAACAATACAACATTTTTCATAAGAAACAACAGTTACCTTGTCCTACCGCGCCTTTAAAGCCGGTTTATAGGACAAGACATACAAATTACTTGTTTTTGCATGTACTCTCATGATAAGAGTCTAAGTTTTGGAAAATTTCGGCTTGGTATTGCTCAGGGAGTATAGCCCGCCCGGCGCGTCAAGACAGTCAAATGATTATATATCAAAGACGAATTTGCTAAGTCGCCGGAAGAAGGTTAAACAGTGCTTCAAAAGCATAAGAGCAGGCGGTTAAATGTTTTCCTACTGCTATTACATGGCTTTTCAAAAGGCCCAAAAGTTGCAAACTTCAAGTTTTTCAGCAAATTCTAACCCGGCGAGTTAAACAAAGGCCGGGTTATCCTCACATGATGCAAAGGTGGCTTAGGAGCAGAATCTGGATGGGCTTCAGGAGCTTCAATGTCCATAGCAGCCGGCTCGTTCTGTGGAGGAACCTCTCCATGGGCATCTTTAGCAGCCTCAGAAGGTTCAATGTGAGATTCAGGAATATTGGGCATTGGGTTTTCCTGGTCTTGGGCATCAGGAGCTGCGGATGACCCGGCCACTTTCTTTCGTTTGGCTTGAGCCCTGCGAGCAAAGGCAGGGTTAGGTATGTCATGATAAGGTATGAGATATCAAACACATTTCGGGATATAGAAATACTTACCCCGGGTTAATAATAAGAGGAGGTAGCTTTGAGCCGGTCGAATCGCCAGAAGAAAGAGGCGAGTCCTGGAAAAAGTTAGCATTGTTAAACAGTTAATAAGCTGCAAGGATAGTGTACAGACAAAATAAGTTCAAGACAAGGAAGTACTTCGGTGCGCTGTTTCCGAGGGGCCGGCTCATTGGGTAAGCCGGTTAAAAGGTCTCCAGAGCCGGCACTCCGGGTCTGACATCTGCTGTCGTCTTGCTGTTTCTTCAAAAGAAAGTTATGACTCAAGTGAGCAAAAGGACGGGAACTTTTTACCTTCCGTACAGCCCGCCGTACTTTCTTTACTGGTGAAAGATCCGAGTCAGAGGAGACAATGGTTACCTCGACAACATCGGCATGACTTGTTTCTGCTTCTTCCTGTGAGTAATCATCGTCAATGAGTTGCATAAAGAGAAGACCAAGGGAGTCAAGTTCTACCTCTGAATCATCTAAATCAAATAGCTCTTCCGCTGACTATTTCCTCTTGCGGGTTGGCGCCTTAGTCTTGGATGCCTTCGGGACCTTGCTCTTCTTTTTGGGAGTTGGGGGCAACAGTTTTTTCCAGAAGGAAGAGCCGGCCTACGTATGACAAAGCATATTGGCAGAAAAGGTTTAACAAAGTATGGAGTTAAAAGAATGGATGAGGGTTAGGATAAAAAAACTTACATCCGGAGCCGGATTAAGTGCAGAGAAGGGACTCAAGCTAGTCTTGTTGCAGGCGGCTAATGATTCCCCCAGCAGAGACTTGACGATAGTGTTAAGATCCTGGTCCTTCAAAGGGGTCCGGGTGAAGCATTGAGGGTCGTCCACTTTACCAGTGTACTGGCACAATAAAGCGCCACAGCGGCTTAGCGGCAGAATCCTCCAGGAGACCCAGCAGCGGGTCAGATCAACACCCGTCAATCCGTTGGCTAACAGAGCCCTGACTTTAGAAAAAGTAGAGGCATATTGAGCACGTCCGGCGGCTGACATCCGGTCTGGAAGCTCTGTATCAGTGCTAAGCCGGTAGGGACGGTAACCCGGCAGTGGGTTCTCCCCCTCTGGTGAAGTGTCTTGGCAATAGAACCACGTCTTGTTCCACTCTTTGGGGTGACTCGGCAGGGTTGCTGCTGGGAAGAGTACGTCCCTCTGCCTCTGAAGAGTTATGCCCCCGAGCTCAAGGCTTAACCCGTCTGCCATTTCTGTCTGGCGGTTAATGTAAAAGTATTCCTTGAAGAGGTCAATAGATGGTTCCTCTTGCAGGTAGGCTTCATAGAAGGTTCGAAATTGGCACATATTTGTGACAGAATTCGGGCCAATGTCTTGGGGGTGCAGACTGAATGCGTGTAAGACGTCCCAGAAAAACTTGGACCCGGACGGGGAGAAGCCACGAAGAAGATGGTCTGTGAAGACAATGACCTCCCCGTCTTTGGGTTTAGGGGTAGTCTGATTGCCAGGGACCCGCCAGTGGATAATATCCCGAGCTGGCAGAACTCCCATGGTGACAAATTCTTTGAGCAACTCTTCGGTCACTTCGGACTTTACCCAGTTGCAAGTGGACGGAGTTTTCGACATTGTGGCGGCTTAGAAAGCTGCGGGAAGATATGAATATTCGGCGGGTTAAAAATACATTCTGACTAAGATCACTATGACTGGAAATGGTGACAGCGTTTGGCGTGTCAATATAAAATTATGAGCCGTCGAAGCTACTTGCGGTACGACAGAGTGAGCCGGCAGCGTCACGGTGGGTCAAGTTTATCAACGCAGATTAAAAAATTGCTAAGTATTGAGAAACCGATTTTGCAACTACGGCTATGGATTCAAGATCTACGGGTAAGGACCAGTGGAAGAACAAACGGCCTCTGCGCAGATTAAAATGAGCTGCTGGTCTACAATGAGTGCGGCGTGATTATGAAGTGGGCGGCCGCGCGATTTCGGCAGCGTTGCAAGGCTTTAGAGAAGGTGCTCTCCATCTAATCGAAGAGGAACATTCATATAAGCGGTGATGAACACTGAAGAACTCCATGAATTCGGAAGAAACCTAAAACAGATCTGACAAGGGGCAAAGATAGAACCTTGACGGTGCGGTGAATGCGCGAAAGCTCTGGATCATTTCAGGTTGATGCAGCGGCCGGGGTCGATGAAGATGACGGGGACCGAACGGCGCGTCTAGCTTCGGCGGTGCGGGCATTCGGAGGAGGAAGAAGAAGGTGGCGGCGGGGGAAAAATGGAAGTGATAACCCCCCGCGCTTATTTATAAGGCTATAATGGTTTCACAAACTGTCCGGTGCGGGCATCGAGGGAGCATGATGATGATTAAACTAAGAAGATGCCTCGATTTTAGGGCTGGTCATATTAATGACGAAAGATCTGCTATGACGTCAGAGGAATCTTTTTTGATTTTTCTGATGACGTCACGGCGGGTCATGACAGCTTGTCAGAAGCAACGATCGCCCATTTTCGGCGGGTCATGAAGATTATCAAAGAAGACAAGACTCGCCAACCAGAAGATTTGGAGATTGACATGAACCAGTTCAAATCAATTTGGGGCCTAATGTTGGGGATATAACCCCGTGGTGAGACCCGTCCAGGTGGGGCCGGGTCATACGATTGGCGGCTTACGACAACATTAGAGGTCAGCTTATCCAATGGGCCAGGAGGCCCGGAGCAAGAAGACAAGATGTAACCCGGCGGGCTTGAGCCGCCGGTGGCGGCTTGTTAGACAAGGCATGTGTAGTTAGAGGTGAGGTCGGTTGTCAAGTATAACCCGGTCCAGACTCTTGTAAGCCCAGGGCCTTGATCTGTGTATATAAAAGCGGGTTACCTGGGCGGCTTAGGCCACGAACAATTGATCGATAGCTAGGTCAAGCGAAACTTGCTCCCTTGTAATCGATACCCAATCAATACAACACAAAGCAGGTCATAGGCTTTTACCTCTTTCCAAGGGGCCGAACCTGGGTAACCCTTGTATCTCGATTCCGATCAACCCCTTCGAGGTCACCTTAGCGATGGCCTCGAACCTAAGTCCTTTCACGGGGACATCTGCCGTGACAAAACCACGACAATGGGGCTTGAGGATTAAGCCGAAAACAAATACATAACCCATTTGCATTTGTTGGGAGGATAAACCTAGGTAACTACTTGAATTCCCACCTGAGAACTTCCGAAATATTTCTGGTTATGCAATCTGGTCCAACGGATAAATTACTGAATAAATCACTCAACTCCTAGCAATAATACTACCCACCATGTATCACATCCGTCAACACAAAACCAGAGAAACCTCGGAAACCCATCTACCTCAGACCCTCGTAATCACAACGATACTAAACATGGCAGTACATGTGATCCCGCTCCCCAGTACTGGGTGTCGCCACACTCTTCGCACCACGATTAGTATTGAAGCAATTTCGAACATCCGCGTCCTGAGATACTAAGGAAACTGAACGATAGCGATGTGTCAAGAACCCCTAGGAGCTCAACTCCCCGGGTCCAATCCATACGTACAGGAGGCACCAAGAACAGAGTTCCGGTCACATTGACATCATAGAGGTTCCAAAATACCCGCGAGATCCTAAAAAAATTTGAGTGAGAAGAGGGTAGAATTAAAATTCCTATGTCTGGATTCCTCACCAGAGCATAGAAGAGGAGTAAAAAGAATCATACTCTCCGATATATAACTAGACTCAAAATAGTTTTTTCACTAGACTCGACTCGGCCAAAGTTTGATCAATCAAGGGCGATCCTAGGTCTGTACAGGCTCTGATACCAACTTGTAACGCCTAAGATGCGATCCTATCCTTATTTTGGCACGAGGGCCTCGACAGGGATAGAAGCGCATCTCGTCGTTTTGCAAGAATGGATATTATTACAAGTACTTGTAAAGAAGAGATGAGTATATGGAATTGGCTTACACTCGCCACAAGCTACATCAATATCACATCAATACAACAACATATCCAAACATCATACAGAAGAACAGGGTCCGACTACGGACGAAAACAAACGATAAAATAACATCCATCCTTGCTATCCCAGGCTGCCGCCTGGAACCCATCCTAGATCGATGAAGAGGGAGAAGAATAACTCCAAATCAAACAAGCATCGCGCTCACGTCAAAGCATCACACTACCTGTACGTGCAATTGTTGTTGTAGTAATCTGTGAGCCACAGGGACTCACCAATCTCATTTCCAAGGGTATCAAGACTATTAAAGCTTAATTGGTGAGGTATGGTTAAGTGGTGAGGCTACAGCACGCACCAAGCATTTATTTGAGTGGCTAACTTACGAGTATAAGAGTAAAGGGGGATGATCGTCGCATAAACGGACGTGAACTAGTAATGATCTCTAAGAGATCCTGAACACCTACTTACGAACAAACATAACCCCACTGTGTTCTCTCTCGGATAAGGACTCACGAGAAGAGACAGTCACAGTTACGCACAAGGTTGGTGTATTTTATTTGAGTTTACTTCAAGTTTGCTATGACCGGGTGTTAAACAAAGTTTCCAAGTTGCCACGTAACCGTGGGCACGGCTTTCCGAAAGATTTAACCCTGCAGGGGTGCTCCAACTCATCCATCACAAACTAACCACACGCCGCGTTATAATTCCTCAACCGCGGAATCACCCGTAGTATTTGCGGAATCCCGATGGAAAATCTCAACGTCGAGATAGCCCGAAGTGTCGTCGAAATCCCGCGCACAAGACATTCGAGAAAGGTAAAACAAGTCCAGCAAGACCGCCTGGCAGGCCAGATCCCAAAAGGAGCGGCACGTATCTCTTTCTCAGGGCACTACCAGATGGGCAAGACATCGGGTTGGATGAAACTCCGGGTGACCAGGGGGCGCCGGACATCGCCCGGTTTGGACCAACAAACATGAGGAGCACTGGCCTGGGTTGTTGATTAATTATCCATGGGGTGATCATGCCCTATGCAAAATTTTAGTTGTTATTAAGCAAATAGTACCAATGTTGGGCCTTGCCAGATGAGTTTTATCCCAAAACGAAAGTCAAGGGAGTCCCCATAACAACCCCGAGCATGTTAGGAGCGCAAAATATGGAACATACCACCGGTACACAAGTAACTAGGGCGGCAAAAGTGGAACAAAACACCGAGAAAAAGGCCAAGCCTTCCACCTTTTACCAAGTATATATGTGCATTAAATTAAATAGCAATAATATTGTGATATCTCAAAAATATCCATGTTGGCACATGGAAACAATTTGCACCTACAACTAGCAACGCTATAAGAAGGGCTGAGCAAGCGGTAACATAGCCAAACAATGGTTTGCTGGGGTGAGGAGGGTTAGAGGCTTATCATGGCATTTTGGGAGGCTTGACAAACAAGTGGTAGGTAGCGAGACAGCGAGAGAAACGAGACATCTAGCATGACAGTGATAGTAATGGTATCCAGGGAAATGGTCATCTTGCCTGAGATCCCGCTTGGAAGAAGATCGAGTCCATGAAGAAGACGAGCCAACGTAGTCGAACGAATCCTCACACTCCGAACGCTTTTGGAACTCTATCGAGAAGAAGCAATCCGGAAACAACAATCAACACAAGATAAACACCACAACATATGTATGACATGATGCGCAAACAAATGTGATGCATGCCAAGTTTAAAATATGCAAGGCATGGCAGTCACAACAATCAAATACTACACATTAAGTGAAGCTCAATATGCAATGAGTTGCATATTGACGAAACTCCACATTCGAATTATTTAGTTCACTCTCGTTAGGTACACGACAATATTAAATGTTATTAAACATGGCAAGAGGTCAAGCATAATGGAACTACACTATCTAGGCATCTTAAATGAGGTCGGAAACAACATATAGTATTTCCGAAGCGACCCGATAAGTTAATTTCGAAATTGGTCCAGATCTGAACTAATCATGTTTTATATATATTAAATAGGAAAATAAAGTGCACAATGATATTATACTCGTCATTTTAGTCGATTTACATATATAGAACGTTTGAAACGGAGCTACGGTTAAAAGTTATGACCATCTAGATGGATATGCCATGAATGCAAAATGCATGAATATGACAACCACAAGCATTTCAAATCATGAATTCAGCAAGATATTTTGAAATTACATGAGATTCTAAGAAAGTTTCATATATGGCATGTCCAAAACGGAGCTACGGTTCAACCACACCAACCAACACAAGTTTAGTAGAAATCTTCCCAAAACAGCAAGATGGCATTTTGCACATATGAAAACAATAAGGTACAAGAATCTACAATGCACAAACAAGACATGGGGCTGTAGCATATAACACACACTTCATTTCATCTTCACATAACATACTCAAATGAGTCATGGATCACATGGTAGGAAGCTCACAACATGGCAATAAAATATGGCAGATTAGGACTTAGTGAAAATAACAGTTTTTAGCAGAGCAGTTTTTCACGAAGGCATATTGGCAGCAATAAAACTATATGCTACAGGGCATATTATGGCATGAAAATCTATAGCATGGTAGTAAACATGATGCACTACAAATCATACCATCGTGGCAAGGTCTAATTATGCATAGAATCAAGGCTAGCATCAACACAATATGGCATTATGAAGAAAACAGATTCTGAGACTTAGTGAAAATTAGACTAGACATGTGCAGCAGTTTTTTAACAGATTGACATGTTGAGCGATGAATATAACTATGATGCAAATCCTATACATGGCATCAAAAGACACAACCTGGTAGAAAACAACATGCTTAACAAAAGACTCCTTGGGAGCAACCACAAAAGACTCCTAGATCAATAGCAAATCACATAACAACATGGCAACAAAATAACAGTTTCAGACTTAGAATTATTTAGACCACTCAAAACAGACATATTTTATGGCATGTTGGCAACAATAAAATAACACCTATACATGGATTTCTATAGCAGCCAAAATTACCAGGGCCTAGCACACATGTCCAAGGGCATATTTCATGTTTGCAACTATTCCAAAATATGGATGGATTAATTCACACAAAATAAACAAAAGGGCATCATAGCAAAAATGACATGCACACAAATTTCTCAAATGACAAAACTAATTGCACAGATAAATTCTATGGATTTTTTTACCCCAAAATCCTATATAATATGCATAGGTCCATGTAGGAAAATATGTCACAATTAATTAGGCAAGTTCATGGCATAATCCTATTACAAAGTTATGTATGCAAAATAAATGCAACCAACGTATCAAATATTTTTAGCATGCATGAAAATGTGATTTAAATAATCTACACATTTTACATGCATGATTTGATTAATTCGGATGCACGATTCAATAATTATGCGCAATGCAACAAACATGACATTTATGCAAAATAAGAAAACAGCATGTTAAACATTTTAAAACATGGATGAAAGTGGCATATTATGAATCTACATAAAATTCTACATGTTTTACGTATATAAAGTATTTTCATCGGATGCATGGTTCAATACTTATTGAGATCTTCAAAACTATGCATTTCTGTAATTAACAAAAAAACGCTAATGGGCCGAATCTGCAATAGGGCTCGGACAGAACTGAGCGGCGAATAGCAAACAACGCGAGCGGGCGCTGGATAGGCTGAGGCTGCTGGGTGCTCACCTAATGGGCCAAGGCCCAAGGCCGGTGGAGCTGCCCAGCGCTGCCCAGCGCTGGGCTGGGGGCTGGCGCGGCCCACGCAAGCGCCCGAGGGCGAGGCTGTCGTCCTCGACCTCCTGTCGAGGCGAGACAGGGGCATGGCGGCGGCAGGACTCCGAGGGGCGGGGGGCGCGATCCGGTGGGATAGGAGGCAGATCCGGGCGAGGCTCGTCGGATCTCGTCATCTCCCAGCAACTGCGACGAGAGAAAGGGAGAGAAGTTAGAGGGGAGAGAGGAGAAGGACGAAGAAGGAGAGGCACGGGAGATGGGCGACCAGCAGCGGCACTCGGTTGTCGCCGGCGGCTGGCAGGAGCGGCGGGGTCACGGGGCGAGGCGGCGGGGCGCCGCTACGGGACTCGGGCTTGGGCATGAGAGGCACAGATCGGGGCACGCGTGAGCTACGGCGTACGGGCGGCGGCGGCCGGATCCGGTTCCGGGCGGGCCGGATCTGGGCTTGCGGGCCCGCGCGGCTAGGAGGAGGTGGGCGGCGGCGCGCGACACTTGGCGGCGGGGCTGCGGTGCTAGGTGGCGGCTGGGGGCTGGTCCGGCACGGAATTTGAGGAGGAGAGAGGAAGAAGCCAGATTTGGAAGGGGACGACTTCCTTTTATAGGCTGGGGGCTAGGGTTTCCTGTTTTCATCTGTTTTCGGACCGTTCGATCCCGATCGGACGGTCCGGATGCGGAGGGGGGCTAGGCTGCGTTAGGTGGGCTACGTTGGGCTGTGTAGAGTGGTTGGGCCAAGAAGAGAGGAAAGTTGTGGCCCGTGACATGTTTTTTTCAAATACTGCAAACGTCCGACGAATAAACCGATGACAGTGTCGCTACGGTTGACCTTTGGGTATCAAACGACCTCCGATTGCGACGAAATTTGGTAGGTGGTCTACCTACAATAAAACAAGACTGCACGCCAACTTTCGACCCAATCCGAGAATATTTTCCGCGCACTTTAAAAACGATATTTTCCGATGCCGCGGGGGCGTGCGTGTGTGGTTGGTCTCAAAATGGTCAACGACAAAAACGGAGAGAACCGGCAACTACGAACGGATGCAAGTTTTTGAAAAATGAGTGACGATGCTATGCAGATGATGCGAATGATGCGATGATGAATGTGACAACCAAACGAATCACACGATGACAACATAATAAAAGGGGAATCTTCTGGAGCGTCGGTCTCGGGTTGTTACAACTCTCCTCCACTTACAAGAGATCTCGACCCGAGATCTTAGAATGAAAAGGGGAAGAGGAAGAAGAAAGGAAGAGGTAACTCTTAATTGCTTCTTTGACAAACAAGTGAAATCCACAAACCTTTAAGGTTGCAAAGAGATGAAGAATGATATGAGAAACAAACAAGATTTCAAAAGAAATTTCGGCAGCACTTCGGTAGGATAGAGGGGCAAATTTCATAAGATGAGAGAACTTGAAAAGAAAACACAACACTCTAGTTAAATGGATAAGCAAGGAAAGAAGATGATCTTGACAGAATGATATGATGGTTCAAAGAGAGCAACATCACAAAGCCTTCGGAACAAAAGACTAGAATCTACATCTTTGGGAAGAAGAGAACGGAGAAGAAAATGACAACTTCTACCACAAATGAATTTGACAAGCACCTTAACAAAGAAGGGTTGAACGGAGTTGTTGGGAAACAACAACGAAAAGAATAAGCTTGTTGTGGGCTTATGGAGAACATCTCAAAAATATGAGGTGACAACCGACCACTAACGGAAACAAAGATTGCTTGCAAGCATCAAAATATGCAAAACTTCTTTCACCAAGAAGATGCCTTCAGAACTTGGATCATTGATGAGCACCATGATAGCAAATCCTTAGAGAAACGCATTAGGTGAAATCCAATCCAAGATAACTCCAAGGAAGAAAAAGATGGGTTTAAATACTTCATTCTTGACAAATTCTCCTCGAGACTCCTCATGAATCAAGAATGCTATAACACCATCTTAAAGATGAGGGAGAATGAATTGCACTGAAATGCAAGATAAAGAATACTTGAGCCTCTCCAACAAGAATCTTGAAGAACACTTTTAGAAGGAATCACATGCTTAACAAACCACCATGAAGAACCTCTATATACAAAAGAATGATCAAAAGAATTAAAGATTGAAAAGAATAAGATTAAGGCCTTGTAATGATTTAGATGAAGCTTCGAGATACTAGAGAAAACTTGAACTCTAGAAAACAAAAGATGAACAACTTGGAATCAAGAATTTGATATCATGGCAACTCCGGAAGAAGGATTGAAAACACCTTGATGAACAAGAATAAGAATTATGTTATGCTTATCCTTCATCAAGTTAGATCGATGAAAAGCAACGGATTTGGCATACTACTTATTCTGCTTGAAAAGAATTGAAGAGAGACAAGAGGAAAAACTTGAAGAAGTCTTCAACAAAACACCGGTAAGAATTTGGAACGGAATGAGGATACCATGAATGAATGGAGATACATGAGAATGAAGAGATCATGATCTGCCTAATAGAAAACTTGATCGAAGCACCGGAATAATTGAGAGATGAATGGAGAGACAACAATTGAGAAGAATTTGAGAACGAAGGCTGAAGGCTGAGAACGAAGAAATCTTCTGAAATGATGGCCTTCGAAGGATCGAGAATGAAAACAAATCGGAATGCTCCGGATAGATATGGAAGGAAATTTCTCACGATCGGAAAGAAATTGAGAGGATAGCAACAAGCTGCACCGTGAACCTTCAAGAGAATGAGAAAATATTTAAGAGAAACTCTCCTTCGGTCTTCAATGCTGCGAATGATGATGGGAAACACCACCAAGAATTACCGAGACACTCCGGAATAATGAATAAGAAAAGGTTGAGGCGGCGATGAAAATGATTTAGAAGCGATCTTCGAGAGGAATATGACTGATGAAATTCATTCTTACATCATAATTGAAAAGAACTTGAGATCTCCGAAAAAGATTAAAAGAGTCAGGTAAGATCCTAGGAAAAACCTGTGGGTTATCAGCCCACTCAAAGAGACGACCGTTGAAATGATTGCTTATGAAGAGAGATTACACCCGTACAATTGAAAACTTGATGATGTGAAAACCTCGAAATACTTTGAAAAGATTGAATAAAACACGAGCTTTTGAGATATCTTCAACACTCCGGATAGAATAGAGAGATGAATAAGCAATAGAGGCTTGGATAAGAATTCCAACATGGGAGAGCATTTTAGAGAATGAAAAGGATATGATGAACACCGAAAGCTTGAATTGAATCCATCGGGGAAGAAAGCGAAGACGAAGAAATGATGAACTTAACACTTGACCATCTTCACAAAGAATCATCAGATATAAAATGGAAGAAAAGATAGCGGAAGCATCAATGCAAAAAAAGGCACTTGGTGTCAGTGCACTAAAGATTGGGTCCTTTAGTACCCCATACTTGTGCACGGGCAGTTGTAGCCATACCAGCGGCAAGGCTTGCCGGGGAACGGCTGAACACAAATTCAGCAACATCGAGAAGACGTCCAAGTGACTGATCAGAAGATGGAAGACCGATGGCCAGGCACCCCGGCAAGATCTTGCCGGGCTGACCGCATAGCCCCGGCAAGGCTCGCACCCGGCAAGCCTTCGCTGCCCTGTCATCGCTCCAGTGCGGTCATCAGCTTGTCTTTTAGCTGTTGTTCCCCTGGTAACGTGTCAGGCGCTAGCGGTGGATGGGCTTAAGCGGTGCTGATGGGACGGCCCCTTTTTCCGTCCCCAAGAAAGGCAGGGACACCTAAACGGAGCATTAAATGCATTTGTCCTAAACCATCAGTGTTAGGTATGATAACACTATAGCTACTTTTACACCTCATGTATGCCATGTACGCCACTATTGGTGACCCCTTCGAACGTATAAAAGGAGGCCCAAGGCGTAGCTACAGGGGGGATCTTCTCTGGCCCATTCTGCATGAATAGCGGCTGAGTACGGTAGAGCTCCCAGAACTTGAGCTAGAACACATCTAATACAACCAAGCAGGAGTAGGGTTTTACGCATCTTTGCGGCCCGAACCTGGGTAAAATTCCCGCGTGTTGATCATCGGATCTGCTCTCTGTACAAACCCTCTTCCTTGCCGAATCATAAAGGGATCCTCTCGGGCCCATCGGTGTCGTTTCTCCGACATCTTTGGCGCGCCAGGTAGGGGAAAAGGGTTGTGCGGACCTGATCTGGTGACTAGCGCGCCAGTTCTTCATCATCTTCGTCGCCACGGCCCCCAAGAGGAAGGGTTTCACGGCGGTTAGACCATCCACGTCCGCTGCGCCTGTACTTACACGCACGGGCGACGGTGTCGACGCGGGTGGAGGAGGTAGAGATCCAGAGCTTCCACGACGCTCTGGTGATCATAGCCAGGCGAGCGGCGTCGTTCGCGCCACTAGATCCAAAGACGGAGCCGTGCTGCCAGCAGGCGGCGCAGCAAACTCCGGAGACGGAAGGGTTCCTTCCAAGACACCCACGCTGGCGCACGTGCCGCGAGCTTCTAAGGGCGCGCACATTGAACATCGCCGCGACGTTGGTGGTTCCGGGCGTCCCTACGGAAAATCTCCTGAGCATCATCCTCGGGATGTGCGAGATCAGCATGCATGTACGCATGCTGGTGGAAGCGGCGTACGGTCACGAGGATGCGATAGAGCTCCTTCCAACGCGGTTGGGAGTCAGAGCACCACACGTTCTTCGCACCTGTCGCCACCGCCTACGCCAGCAGAAGCCTTAGCACGAGCACAGCTGCTCCTCGACTATCCTCCTGCTGCGGAGAAGCTCGAAGAGTGGAGAGCCGCTATTCAGAGCCTCCTCAGCTTCGCTAACAAAGATAGGCCACAGCAGGCGGAGCCTTCGCGGCGGCAGTCCATTGAGCCGACGCGCGCCGGTGGTGAGAAGACTGGAGGCGGTACAACTACAGTGCACTCTCCTCCACGGCGGCAACAGCAATCGCTGACTCGACGGACTGAGACCCGTGATGATGATTCAACGGCATCGTCCGATCCGCGAACTCGCCGTGATCAACGTCAAGTTCTTCGGGAGCGAGGCAAGGAAGACGCTCGAACTACCATCGAGCAGCGGCGGGAAGCGCGCTATCAGTCTGACAAGCGCGCGGGACCTACTGTAGACAAGCCAGCGCCGGGGTACCCTGTTGATCTACCTTACGAGGTGGGTTGTCCAGCGTTTACCCGCGAGCTGCGGCGAGTCCAGTGGCCCAACTCCCGCACGTTCAAGCCGGAGGTCCCGGAGAAATATGACGGCAAGACCCACCCGTCGGAGTTCCTGAGCATCTACACCATTGCGGTGCAGGCTGACGGGGCTCGCGACGACAAGATACTCACCAACTACTTCCCGTTGGTGCTCAAGCCCAACGTCAGGTCTTGGTTGATGCATCTGCCGGAGAATTCCATTTCTTCCTGGGCAGATCTGTTCCATGAGTTTGTTGGCGCCTTTACCGGAGGCCACCAAGCTCCTGGCCAGGAAAGTGATTTGCATCTCATCCCCCAGAAGGAGGGCGAGACCTTGCGCAAGTACATCCAGAGGTTCAGCCGTATACATCACAACATTCCAGACGTTCATCCTGCCACTGTTATCAGCGCGTTCCATCAGAACGTGCGCAACCGCAGGATGCGGGAAGAGCTGGCGTTGAACAAGGTCAAGGATGTTGTCGAGCTCTATGCCCTGGCAGATAAGTGTGCCCGAGCTGAAGAAGGGAGGAGACTCCCCGGTGAGAGTACTGGCGCAAGGGGTGACTCCGAAGACGAAGATGCCGCCGCCCCGGCAAAGAAGGGCCGGCGACATAACAGGAAGCATAAGGGCAAGGCCGTGCTTGCTGTTGAGGGGTCCGGCAACCCCGGCACTGCCAAGAAGGCCAAGGTTGACGACCCCTGCAAGGATGTTACCGGGTGCGCCTCCTGCCAGGCCTTGGCGGCTGCCGACAAGCCAGATGGCTCCGGCAAGCAATACTGCAAGATCCATCGCACCAAGGGCCATGATCTCCAGGACTGCCGGCAAGTTGAGCAGCTTGTCGAGAAGCAGAAAGTCGAGTATGAAAGGCGAGACAAGGAGAAGGCTCAGGATGGTGCGGAGGGGTCAGGCAAGAAGCGCGGTGGCCGAGGAGGTCGCCGCGGCAAGGCCAAGCAATAGAAGGATAGGCCCGCTCGAGGCCACGATAAGCAATAGGGGGGTGATGATGATATCAAGGAGGACGATGAGTCCAGTGAGCAAGAGTTCCAGAAACCTACCGACACCATGTGCGTTGACGGAGGTGCCTCGTTGCATTCTTCCCACCGCCAGCTTAAACAGTGGGCGCGTGAGGTTAATGCGACTGAGCCATCTGTCGACGCCCGGAAGCCTTTGAAATGGTCCAACACGCCTATCGTTTTCGACGTTGAGGATCACCCTGATCGCATAACTGCGGTCGGGTGTTTACCATTGTTGGTTTCACCAACAATTCGCAACCTCAAAGTAACGAAAATGTTAGTTGACGGTGGGGCCGGTTTGAACTTGATTTCACCCGAAGTGATCAAGAGGTTGCAAATTCCTGATGGAGATCTCGAAGAAACGAGCTCGTTTCAGGGGTCAATCCAGGAAGGAGTCAGACCAAGGGAAAGATCACGCTGCCGGTGACATTTGGTAGCAACCTGCACTTCAGGATAGAAGATCGTGTTCGACGTCGCCAAGATTCCACTGCCATATAATGGGATCCTTGGCCGTCCAGCACTGGCCAAGTTCATGGCGGCATCACATTATGCTTACAATGTATTGAAGATGCCGGGGCCGATGAGCGTCATCACTGTCAACTCCGACAAGAAGGACGCGCTTATCTGCACCGATCAACTCTACCAGGAGGCAGTTGCAGCGTCTGCCGCCAAGGCACTTGCTCCTGCCCCTGAAACTCCCGGGGGAAAGAAGACCGGCAAGACCTCCCGCACGCACTCCGGCAAGCGTGCCTCCTCGGAGTGCTACGCTCCTGTTGAGGACGTGCCAGAGAGTTCCACCGGCAAGAGCAAGAAATCCAAAGCAGCTCCACCAGAGACCAAGAAGGTGCCCGCCAAGGAGGATGGTATGGGAGGAACTTTCACTATAAGTTCCACCCTCGACAGCAAATAGGAAAGCGCGCTCATTGCCTTCCTGCGGGCAAATCTCGATGTGTTCGCATGGCAACCATCTGATATCCCCGGTGTTCCCAGGAAGGTGATTCAGCACCACCTTGCCGTCTGTACACACGCGCGGCCCGTCAAGCAGAAGGTCAGGAAGCAGGCTTTGGAGCGGCAACAGTTTATTGCCGAGGAAATTAAGAAGTTGGAAGCGGCAGGCTTGGTTAGAGGAGTACTTCATCCAACATGGTTGGCCAATCCAGTTGTAGTGCGCAAGGCGAATGGAAAATGGAGGCTATGTATTGACTATACAGATATAAATAAAGCCTGTCCAAAAGATCATTTTCCCTTGCCGTGCATCGACCAGATTGTGGACTCCACTGCCGGCTGCGACTTGCTGTCATTCCTTGACGCCTATTCAGGCTATCATCAGATTTTCATGGCCAAGGAAGACGAAGAAAAGACCGCATTTATCACCCCATGTGGTACGTACTGCTTCTTGCGTATGCCTTTTGGGCTGAAAAGTGCTGGATCTACATTTGCAAGAGCGGTCCAGATCGGTTTTGAGCCCCAGCTAGATAGAAATATGGAAGCTTATATGGATGATATAGTGGTCAAAACCAAGGATAAGGCGACGCTCATATCAGATTTAGAAGAAACATTCGCGAATCTGCGCAAGATCAACTTGAAGCTCAACCCTGAGAAGTGTGTGCTTGGTGTCCCATCCGGCAAGCTTCTCGGGTTCTTTGTATCTCAACGTGGAATTGAAGCAAATCCCGACAAGATCAAAGCAATTGAGCAAATTCAAGCGCCAAGACGTGTCAAGGATGTGCGTCGTCTTGCCGGTTGCATTGCTGCTCTGAGTAGGTTCATCTCAAAATCTGCTGAGTGCGCCCTGCCTTTTTTCAAAATTTTGAAGAATGCAGGTCTGATGAAATGGACTCCGGAAGCGGAGGCAGCGCTGCAGGATTTGAAGAAGTACCTCTCCTCTCCGCCAGTCCTAGTCACGCCAAAACCACAAGAGCCGTTGCTGCTATATCTCGCGGCAACGAATCAAGTGGTAAGTGATGCGCTAGTGGCAGAGAGAGAATCTGATGAAGAAGCAGCGCCAGCGACAGGACCGCCAAATGACGAGCTGGGATCTTCCCCGGCAGAGCCTGGTGCCGACAAGGTTGAATCTGCGCAGTCAAGTCAAGCAATACAGAAGAACAAGATGGTGCTGCGCCCAGTCTATGTTGTCAGTTCCCTTCTGCAGGGAGCTAGGTCAAGATATTCTGGTGTGCAGAAGCTGCTCTTCGGCCTTCTTATGGCCTCGAGGAAGCTACGCCATTACTTTTAGGCACATGAGATCACCGTTGTCACTCGCTTTCCGTTGCAGCAGATTTTGCGGAACCCAGACGCTACCGGCAGGATTGTGGAGTGGGCTTTGGAGCTGTCAAGTTTTGGTCTCAAGTTCGAAAGTACTTCGACCATCCAGAGTAGAGCCTTGGCGGAGTTCATTGCAGAATGGACCCCAACGCCAGATGAAGAGGTTCCAAAGTCAACTCTCCCCGGCAAGGAAACGAATCAAGAGTGGATTATGTATTTTGATGGGGCTTTCTCGCTGCAAGGCGCCGGTGCTGGCGTGCTGCTTGTCGCACCCACCGGAGAGCACCTCAAATACGTGATTCAGATGCATTTTCCCCGGGAGAGGTCAATGAACAATACTGCGGAGTATGAAGGGTTGCTTGCCGGTCACAGGATCGCGGCAGACCTTGGAATCCGGAAGCTTATTGTCAGAGGTGATTCTCAACTTGTCGTCAAGCAAGTCAATAAAGATTATCAGAGCACGTTGATGGAAGCTTATGTAGATGAAGTAAGGAAGTTGGAAGAGCACTTTGACGGTCTGCAGATGGAGCACGTCCCTCGTGCAGAAAACAGCGTTGCTGATAGTCTGTCAAAGTGTGCTGCTCTCAAGTTACCTGTGGAACCAGGAACTTTTGTGCTCCGACTAACTCAACCATCCGTGACACCATCGATGGGACAAGAGAAAAGAAGAAAGTTGAGTTCCGGCAAGTACTTCCCGGTAGAGCTCCCAGAAGCCGCCGGCAAGGAAGTTGCCGGTGAGCGACAGGCTCCGGCAGAGCCTCTGGCTCTTGTCGTGGAAGCACACGCTTCCGCCAAGCTTGCCGGGGGACAGCAGGCTCCGGCAGGGCCTCAAGCCTTTCCTGTCGAGACAAATGCTTCCCCGGCAGAGGACATGCCTTTAGTCCTTGTCGTCGAGCCTCAAGCTCCGGCATGGGCACAGCACATCGCCCATTTCCTTCAGACAGGAGAACTCCCCGAAGAACAGGAAGAAGCAGAGAAAGTAGCCCGTCGGTCTAAAATGTACCAGTTTGTGGACAATGTCCTGTACAGAAAGAGACCGAACGGTGTGAAATTGAAGTGCATTTCCTAGGAGGATGGACTGGAGCTGTTGGCAGAGATACATGGAGGCATATGTGGCTCCCACATAGGATCAAGAGCACTTGTCAGTAAGGCATTCCGGCAAGGTTTCTTTTGGCCCACCGCTCTCCAGGATGCAACTGCGCTAGTAACCAAGTGTGAAGCATGCTAGTTTCATTCAAAGAAATTGCATCAACCAGCTCAGGCACTTCAGACAATACCTCTCTCCTGGCCGTTTTCGGTCTGGGGGCTCGATATCTTGGGCCCTTTTCCCCGTGCTACCGGGGGCTTTGAGTACTTGTACGTAGCAATCGACAAGTTTACAAAGTGGCCGGAAGTGGAAGCAGTGAGGAAGGTGACAGCACAGTCAGCCGTCAAGTTCTTCAAAGGAATAGTTTGCCGTTTTGGTGTACCGAACAGGATCATCACTGACAACGGCACACAGTTCACGAGCCGCACCTTCATGCAGTATGTCCAAGACCTTGGTGGTAAGATTTGCTTTTCCTCTGTTGCTCACCCAAGGAGCAACGGCTAGGCGGAAAGGGCTAATGCTGAAGTGTTGCGAGGCCTCAATACAAGGACTTTCGACAAGCTGCGCAAGTGCGGAAGGCGCTGGATTGATGAGTTGCTGGTGGTTCTTTGGTCAATCAGGACGACACGGAATCGAGCCACCGGCCAGACAACCTTCTCCCTAGTATATGGGGCGGAAGCAGTTCTCCCCACGGAACTCACATACGGGTCACCTTGAGTGCTCGCTTATGATGAGCTTGAGCAAGAGCAGCTGCGGCAAGATGACGCATTGCTCCTTGAGGAAGATCGTCTTCAGGCTGCTATGCGAGTTGCATGCTACCAACAAGCCTTGCGCCACTATCATAGCCGCAAGGTTCACGCCCGAAGTCTTGAGGAAGGCGACCTTGTTCTTCGGCGCGTTCAGTCCGCCAAGAATTCCAACAAGTTGACGCCGAAGTGGGAAGGCCCTTATCAGGTAGTACGAGTCACCAGGCCTGGCGCAGTCCGCCTGGAGACCAAGGATGGCGTCCCAGTGAGCAACTCCTGGAATATCGAACATATTCGTAAGTTCTATCCATAAGGCGTGGTTGCCGGGTCTCCCGGCAACCACCTTTTGTACAAGTCTTGCCGCTGAAGCATGTAATCCTTTGTACAAAGCCAGGCGCAGACCCTGTGCATAAATAAATAAAGCTAAGTGTTCTACAAATCTTGTTGATTTTCATGTTTACTTACGTGCATGTTTGTCTGAGATATTGTATTACGCTTAGTCCCGGTAAGCACTAACGAACCGCCAAGGTTCCATATCTCCATTTTCTCTTCTTTCTTTTTCTCAAAGGACAGAAGGTTACCTCGCGTGCAAGTTTGCCGGGGGGAAATGGTGGTATGGATACCGACAGGCGACGTTCAAGGAAAACATCTTGCCGGCGATGAAAAGCTAAGTTGTAGAAACTTTAAACAATTTTTTCTGTTTTGTTATTCTCCTTGAACGATTTAAACTCTTGTATGGAAAACCTACACGCAAAGGAACCTTGTTGTGATTGGTTGCGCCCTTATCCTGTTTCGAGTCCGCTCAACAGTTTAGGTGGCGGCACTAAAAACACCAAGGCCTCTTTAGCGGCACCGCCAGTAGGCTGCTAAAGTCCCGCACCTAGCGCTCGCGGCAAGGGTGCGCATGCCGGCAAGTTTCCATTCAAGCATAGGGCGAATACATACAGAAAGAAATTAAACAAGGGGAATAGCATAGCATTCGTCCTGAACATAGCAAGTTATATTACATCAATCTTGCCGCGATTCTAACATAAGATAAACTGTTCTTGGCATGGTTGGCGGCGAGAAGTAAGGCAGCTAATCCCGGCGATCGCCTTCAACCCTCTTGACTTGGCTTACCCTATAGATGATGGACGCGATGAGCTCCTCAAGCGCCTTGACGTCTACATCCTTCGGCAAGCGATCGAAGACGTTGGAGAGGTTGATGCCGGGGTTCTTGTGCACCACTTTGACGAGCACCTTGCGGAGGACGGCCTGGCAGAGTTTGTGCGACTCGCTGGCCAGATAGGCTGTTCGGTCGGAGTGAAGCTGCTCGAGGGCTTCAAGTGTGCGCTCGAAGAACATCGTCAGCTTGGCGCTCGTGGACTCCCTGTCGTCAGAAGAATACCTGTAATCTTGCAGGCACATGGTAGACAGTTGTGTGGCAAGCTTCTCCGCGACGTCGACAAGCTTCTCAGTCCAGATCTGCACTCCCTGCACATAGTCATTGTGGGCAGCAGCAGCACTCTTGACCAGCTCCTCCTCATTTCGGAGATCCTTGACCAGAGCCTTCTCGTGGAACCTGGCGGTCTCAAGAGTCTCGTTCAGCGTGGCCAGCTTCGTTTTCAGATCATCAATGGATTCACTGGCTGAAGAGAGTTGTTTGGTCTTGTCGGATATGGTGACCTACATCTCCATCAGGCTGTGGAGAGCTTTGTCTCTTTCAGCCTCGAGTGTTGAGATCTTCTTGCCGTGGTCCTCGAGATCTGCCTCCAGCTTCTTCACCCTCTCCTCCAGCAAGTTCTTGGCGGCCTCTGCAGCTCCGGCAGCATCGACGGCCTCCTTTAGCTTGCCGGCATGGTCTGTGCTCAGGGCCTCAAGTGTCTCCCTATGCTTCAGCTCCAGATCCTGGGTCCGCTGCGCGACAAGCCTTTCAATCTCCTCGTCCTTGGCACGGAGCTTGTCGGCAAGAGCCTTCTCGCGAGCCGTCAGGTCATCATCATGAGCCTCAAGTCCGACATGGAGCTCTCTTAGGCGTGCTTCCTCTGTGGCGGCCTGTTGTTTGGCATCTTCCTGTGCCTTCTCAACGTCGGACTGCTTCATGAGGAGCTCGTCCCACCTTCGGCTCAGTTGCTCTTGACCCGCCCTCAACTCCTGAAAAGCTTCGGCAAACCAGGCCTGCGTTTCCTCAACGCGTTTCTGGAGATCTGCTTCCACCTTGTCGACAACCGCGGCCCTGGAGTCTAGTTTCTCCTTCCGGGCGCGGTGGAGTGCTTGGAGCTTCTGGTAGTTGTCGCCCATGGCCTTGAGGAGCTTCTCTTCTTCAGATTTGCTGCTACTGGCGCTTGGTTCATCAACGACCTCGAGCCCAGCAGCGGCGATGGCGTCTTCATCAAAGGCTTCCCCTTCAGTTGGCGCCCTAGTGCTTGCCGTGCCTGGGATGCTGACGAACAAGTCGTCGCCAATCTTGAGGTACTTGCTTGACGAGGGAGCTTCGAATGTTGGTGGATGTTCCTCAACAGCCGCCTCCCCGGCTGCTGGGGGCTCCGTGGCCGGCGTAGCGCC
Organism: Elymus sibiricus; assembly: GCA_039707655.1. NCBI lineage: Eukaryota > Viridiplantae > Streptophyta > Magnoliopsida > Poales > Poaceae > Elymus > Elymus sibiricus. The sequence continues at coordinate 152,274,929 of CM077675.1, read as the reverse complement.
TGGCGCTCCTGCGGCCGGAATGCCGTCAGTACGGTCACTGGCCTCCTCACCGGCCCTCTCAGTAGACTCCTTGGCGGCCTCTTCTTGCGCGGCCTTGGTGGCCTCAGCGGCAGCATTCTTGGCGGCTTCGGCGGCAGCATTCTTGGCGGCCTCGTCAGCGAAAATCCTGTCAGCCTCGGCGGCAGCATCCCTGGCGGTCTCCTCGATGACGGTATCAACGTCCATGCGTTCCGTCGAGGGAATATCTGAAGGCCAAGAAAACAAAACGAGATGAGATCAAGATGGAAGTTCAAGAAGACAAAAAGAAGAACGGAATAACAAGTACATGTGCCAACATCGGTTGCCGGCGTAGATCTCCCAGTGCCCGTACTTGCCGGCTCTTCCTCATCGCGATAAAGCCCGCTAGAGGAAGTCCTTGCCGGAGATCCATCTCTGGGCGGCGTAGCTGATGGAGGTGGCACATCGGGGGCGGCCTCTGATGGTTCTCCTTGTCGCTGCTCTCCTCCTGCACGCCTGGTGATGTCAGCAGTAAAGATGCACACCCCGGTACTTGCCAGCGGGAAGTGAGTAATGGACTCACGCTGGGGGCTGCACCGGGGGCTGAGTCGAGGACTGCGTCGTGGGCTAGGCCCCGGGCTGATGGTGATCGTCTCTGGCGCACCTGTGATGCTTGCCGATGGCTCCTTTGTCCGTTGAGGTCTTCGCCCTCTTCGCCATCCTCTACGCCAATGTTTCCGTATCTCTGCGGAGACAGGCCAAAGCAAAGCAAATGGGATAAGTAAAACCAAAAAAACTCAGAAAGCAAGGGATGCGGCAAGATTCTTACTCCTCTTCCTCTTCTCCCGAGCTAAAGGCAGAAAGGTCGAAGTCGACTTCCGTCATGGTGCCCGTGGAAGGAGGTGGAGGGGTGCTCCTGGGTCTCTTGGCTGCGGCAGGCACAGGTTGCTGATGAGCTCCTTGCCGCTGCGTGGCCTTGCTGGCCGCCCCTTTGTCGGGGTTTCCAATACTCAAGGAAGGCTGGTGGATTGTGGTGCCAGAGGCGGCCCTCCAAAGAACGTGCTACGTCTTCTTCCCAGGAGCTGGGGGCTCCTCGTGCAGTTCTTCCTCTGCTTTTTCCTCAGCGGAGGGGTCCCCGACAGACGCGCCTGTTCTCGGGTAATCTCGCCCTCCCCGGCAGGTTTCTCCTCCGACAACACATCATCTTCTTCGCCGGTTTCCTCTTCTATGAAGCCAGCGCTGTCGGCCTCCACGGCAAGATCCATCTCCTCTGCCCTGCTGGCGATGTACGCCACCTCTTCCTCAAGGGTGGGGCGGATGAGGACTGATTCTTCCCGGATGGCCTTCTCCAATAGATTATCGAAGAACTCCTGTGCCTGCTCTGCTGACGGCACTTCCCAATTGCCGTTAGGGCCATGAGCATTGCACGCCGGCATTATGGCGATGAGGGAGGATAAAGCAGAGTTGCGACACAGAGGAATGATGCCCGCCGGCAACTTAAATTTGGCGTCTGTCCTGAACAGCTTCTGGCAGAGGGCTGCGTGCTGCATGACCGTCAGGTTGCTGTTTAGGCCAGGGCGCAGCCTCATGATATCTGCCGCATTTCGGAACTCCCAAGCTGGTCTCCCCTTGTTCTGCAAAGGGGCGATGCGCCGACGAATGAAATCGGCGCTGATCATCTCTATGGAGAGCCCGGCATTTCTAAGGCGATGAATCCTGGTGACTGCGATTCTGAGCTTCTCATCTTGAAGATCGAGGTCGCTCCAGTCCTTTCTACGCGCCATCTTCGTTTGCCGGGGCAAGCAGAAAGGCTGAGGGTCTTGCTCCAGAATCCAACACCACTTGCCCCGCCATTCTTCCCACTTTTCGCGGTAAGCGCCGTCTGGGTATGTCTCCTTGTTCCATGTTCTTGGAATCCAAGTGATGGAACCAGAAAGGGCCTCCCCCGCTTGAATACGGGGAACGAAATAGTGGCGGAAAAGGGCTGTGTTGGGGACTACTCCGGCAAAGTTTTCGCAAAGGTGAGCGAAAACTGACATACATGTCATGGCATTCGGCGTGAAATCCAAGAGTTGGAAGCCGTACGTGTACATGATATCGTTGAAGAAATCAGAGAAAGGGGGATAGAGCCCGCAATAGAAGTAGTCAACAAAGAAGGGGTACTTGTTTGGGCCACCCCCGAAGGAACCTGGATGCACGCGAGTAGCAGGATGCGCCTTCGTCTCCTTCGCCCACATCCACAGGTACCGGTCCTTCAGAGCATTTGCGTCCAGCACCGAAGGGAAGACGGTGTGCTTCTTCCGCATCTTCACCAGCTCATTCTCCGAGACGGGGGTTTTCGCCCCCTTGCCCTTGTTCGCCTTGGGTGGCATGGTGGCAATGGGGGCAGGAGCCGGGGAAGAAAGGGCGTGGAGGCGGCGGATGGATGGAGAAAGCTCTATTTTGACTCGAGGAAGAAGACGATGGCGGTTCCCAGATTGCAAGAGACAGGAGGTAAATGAGCAGCGCCTCTGCGGATTCCATTTTATGGGGAAGGCGTGGAGTTGCCTTTTTACTAATCCAATGATGACGTTTTTGCGAGCACGCGGCTGTAACGGCCGCTCCGCGCACATCTCCCACGTACCGCATTCAATGCGCATTATGGGGGGCGCAGTAAAACGGAATGATAACAGCAGTTAACCCCTGCCACGTGTGCCCGTGCACTGTTTGGGCCTAGCCCAACAACGCCTCGCACCCGTGTGTGGCCTAGGCCCGGGGGCTCCTGTCGGTGCACTAAAGATTGGGTCCTTTAGTACCCCATACTTGTGCATGGGCAGTTGTAGCCATACCAGCGGCAAGGCTTGCCGGGGAACGGCTGAACACAAATTCAGCAACATCGAGAAGACGTCCAAGTCACTGATCAGAAGATGGAAGACCGATGGCCAGGCGCCCCGACAAGATCTTGCCGGGCTGACCGCATAGCCCCGGCAAGGCTCGCACCCGGCAAGCCTTCGCTGCCCTATCATCGCTCCAGTGCGGTCATCAGCTTGTCTTTTAGCTGTTGTTCCCCTGGTAATGTGTCAGGCGCTAGCGGTGGATGGGCTTAAGCGGTGCTGATGGGACGGCCCCTTTTTCCGTCCCCAAGAAAGGCAGGGACACCTAAACAGAGCATTAAATGCATTTGTCCTAAACCGTCAGTGTTAGGTATGATAACACAGTAGCTACTTTTACACCTCATGTATGCCCTGTACGCCAATGTTGGTGACCCCTTCGAACATATAAAAGGAGGCCCAAGGTGTAGCTACAGGGGGGGATCTTCTCTGGCCCATTCTGCATGAATAGCGGCTGAGTACGGTAGCGCTCCCAGAACTTGAGCTAGAACACATCTAATACAACCAGGCAGGAGTAGGGTTTTACGCATCTTTGCGGCCCGAACCTGGGTAAAATTCCCGCGTGTTGATCATCGGATCTGCTCTCTGTACAAACCCTCTTCCTTGCCGAATCGTAAAGGGATCCTCCCAGTCCCATAGGTGTCATTTCTCCGACACTTGGATGACGATTTAATCATTGAAGAAAAAGGGCGGGAGGGTGGGAAAAACAAAGACAACTTGAGACAGATGAGACGAACTCCGGAAAGGAATATGAGGATTGATCTCGCAAATATTGGAGGGATGAATTATCTTGAAGAGAAGCACTCCGGATGGAAAAGACTTGACATGACAATTTGATTGAGCAAAAGGAATTAGCACTCCCATAGGGATATGAGAACACCACTTGGGGAAAGATATGAAATCACCACTTGACATCGAAGCAACTCGAATTACCATACTCCAACAAAACAAAAGATGTGGCTTGAGGATTAGGCCGGAAACAAATACATAATCCATTTGCATTTGTTGGAAGGATAATCCTAGGTAACTACTTAAATTCCCACCTAAGAACTTCCGAAATCTTTCTGGTTATGCAATCTGGTCCAATGGATACACGGATAAATTACTGAATAAAACACTCGACTCCTAGCAATAATACTACCCACCATGTATCACATCCGTCAACACACAACCAAAGAAACCTCGGAAACTCATCTACCTTAGACCCTCGTAATCATAATGATACTAAACATGGCAGTACATGTGATCCCGCTCCACAGTACTGGGTGCCGCCCCACTCTTCGTACCACGAATAGTATTGAAGCAATTTCGAACATCCGTGTCCTGAGATACTAAGGAAACTGAACGATAGCGATGTGTCAAGAACCCCTTGGAGCTCAACTCCCCTAGTCCAATCCATACGTACGGGAGGCACCAAGAACAGAGTTCCGGTCACATCGACATCATAGAGGTTCCAAAATACCCGCGAGATCCTAAATAATTTGAGTGAGAAGAGGGTAGAATTAAAATGCATATGTCAGGATTGCTCACCAGAGCATAGAAGAGGAGTAAAAAGAATCATACTCTCCGATATATAACTAGAGTCAAAATAGTTTTTTCACTAGACTCGACTCGGCCAAAGTTCGATCAATCAAGGGGGCTCCTAGGTCGGTACAGGCTCTGATACCAACTTGTAACGCCCAAGATGCGATCCTATCCTTATTTTGGCACGAGGGCCTCGACAGGGATAGAAGCGCATCTCGTCGTTTCTCAAGAATGGATATCATTACAAGTACATGTAAAGAAGAGATGAGTATATGGAATTGGCTTACACTCGCCACAAGCTACATCAATATCACATCAATACACCAACATATCCAAACATCATACAGAAGAGCAGGGTCCGACTACAGACGAAAACAAACAATAAAATGACATCCATCCTTGCTATCCCAGGCTGCCGCCTGGAACCCATCCTAGATCGATGAAGAGGGAGAACAAGAACTCCAAATCAAACAAGCATCGCGCTCACGTCAAAGCATCGCATTACCTGTACCTGCAACTATTGTTGTAGTAATCTGTGAGCCACAGGGACTCAACAATCTCATTTCCAAGGGTATCAAGACTATTAAAGCTTAATGGGTGAGGTATGGTTAAGTGGTGAGGCTGCAGCAGGCACCAAGGATTTATTTGAGTGGCTAACTTACGAGTACAAGAATAAAGGGGGATGATCGTCGCATAAACGGATGTCAACTAGTAACGATCTCTAAGAGATCCTGAACACCTACTTACGAACAAACATAACCCCACCGTGTTCTCTCTCCGAGAAGGACTCACGAGAAGAGACAGTCACGGTTACGCACACGGTTGGTGTATTTTATTTGAGTTTACTTCAAGTTTGCTATGACCGGGTGTTAAACAAAGTTTCCAAGTTGCCACGTAACCGCGAGCACGGCTTTCCGAAAGATTTAACCCTGCAGGGGTGCTCCAACTCATCCATCACAAACTAACCACACGCCGCGTTGGAATTCCTCAACCGCGGAATCACCCGTAGTATTTGCGGAATCCCGATGGAAAATCTCAACTTCGAGATAGCCCGAAGTGTCGTTGAAATCCCGCGCACAAGACGTTCGATAAAGGTAAAACAAGTCCAGCAAGACCACCCGGCAGGCCAGATCTCAATAGGAGCCGCGCGTATCTCTTTCTCAGGGCACTAGCAGATGGGAAAGACGTCGGGTTGGCTGAAACCCCGGGTGACCAGGGGGCACCGGACATCGCCCGGTTTGGACCAACACTCATGAGGAGCACTGGCCCGGGTTGTTGATTAATTATCCACGGGGTGATCATGCCCTATGCAAAATTTTAGTTGTTATTAAGCAAATAGTACCAATGTTGGGCCTTGCCAGACGAGTTTTATCCCAAAACAAAAGTCAAGGGGGTCCCCATAACAACCCCGAGCATGTTAGGAGCGCAAAATATGGAACATAACACCGGTACACAAGTAACTAGGGCGGCAAAAGTGGAACAAAACACCGAGCAAAAGGCCAAGCCTACCACCTTTTACCAAGTATATATGTGCATTAAATTAAATAGCAATAATATTGCGATATCTCAAAACTATCCATGTTGGCACATGGAAACAATTTGCACCTGCAACTAGCAACGCTATAAGAAGGGTTGAGCAAGCGGTAACATAGCCAAACAATGGTTTGCTGGGATGAGGAGGTTTGAGGCTTATTGATACGTCTCCAACGTATCTATAATTTTTGCTTGTTCCATGCTGTTATATTATCATTCTTGGATATTCACTATAGGAATCAGGTTCTTTGCCGTCCGCCATGGCAGACGGCAAAGGCACAAGCACGGACGGCAAAGACCTTTGCCGTCTGCCAGCGGACGGCAAAATTTTGGGGCGAATAAACTCCGGCAAAGAGGTCCTTTGATGTCTGCCTTGGCACAGCGGACGGCAAAGATTCTTTGCCGTCAGCCTGCAGACGGCAACGAGCCTGGACGGCGTAGTACTGACGGTAGCACCATTAGGTGGTTAACGGATCCACCAAAGTCTTTGCCGTCTGCCCCGGACGACCTCGCCCAGCCCTTTGCCGTCCGCCCCCCGCTATGCCGACGACCACCGTCGGCAAAGAGGGCACCCTTTCCCGTCCGCCCCCCGACGGCCCCGCCCAGCCCTTTGCCGTCCACCCTCCACTATGCCGACGGCCACCGTCGGCAAAGAAGCCAAATGGCCCCAGGCCTGGCGCTCCCAGGTTTAACAGGTGGCTGCCACGTGCCCTCTTTGCCGACGGTGGCCGTCGGCATAGTGGTCTTTGTCGTCCGGGGCAGACGGCAAAGAGGTTGTATTGCCTCTTTTTGCTTGTTTTTGTTATATTCAACAATTTTCACAGGCAAATATATGATATGTATATATATATTTCACAGAAACAATATCCCTACCATATGGATATGATCAACAATAATTATACCAAATTAAAAGTATCAAATGTCACATTGTTCACCATATTACATTAGCTTCATCCATACATACATAGTCTCATACATAGGTAGACAGTTTCACGTAAGTTCATCGATACAAAATGAAAACAGAAAATAAACACTAGCACTACATCAAAGCAAGCTGCCGTGAACTCAATCAAATCTGCAAAATTGGAAATAAGAAAGTTAGAATAAGAATACTAGAAGAAGTAGAAGAAGATCTAGAAGTAGAAGAAGATCTAGAAGAAGAAGATGGTGAAGAAGCATTTTTCTTCTCTCTCTTTCTCCTCTTGTTTTTTCTTCTTCTTATTCCTTATTTGTTTCATGTTATCACATTTTTGACCTAACTAAGCTTATTGTGTCATTTTGCAAGGAAATAAGCTAAGTCTATGGCATCTATGAGGTTACCAAGTCTATTATGCCATTTTTGAGTTAACTAAGCTTATTATGTCATTGTGGAGGAAACAATGCTAAGTATAGGTCATTTTAGAGCTAACTTAGGTACAATATGTCATTTTGTAGGTAAGTAAGCTTACTATGTCTTTTTAGAGGAAACAAAGCTAACTTAGGTAAAATATGACATTTGTCTAAGTGCTAAGTTTGTCTTTGTGCTAAGTTTGTCTAAGTGCTAAGTTTGTCTTTGTTTGAGAAAATGAGCCAAGTAAGTGGCATATTACGGCTTACCGTCCTCGTCATCACAGAGGTGAAGCATCGGGGTTGCTCGGGCCGGTGTCACTTGGAGCACTACTTGGACCTGGAGAAGGATCGTGCGATGTAGCTCGGGAGTTATGCTGCACCAAAGATCATTTGCGTTAGCATGATGACGCTGAAATGTTAAGACTAGTAACTAATGAACATTGAAATAAAACTCACCGTTCCAGCCGTGGTAATGACTGGCATCGGCAGAGGGGTCTGGCCAGTCTTCTCGCACAAAGACTGCACATTTGGTTTTGACAAGTCAATCATATTGGTTATTAATGAAACGAACATGTAGTGCATGGTTTGGCTAATATGAAGAAGAAACTTACCACGAGGAGCTCGTACATGGCCCGGTGAGATGCATCGTTCCGTGCCCTCTCCTCCTCCAACAACCTAGCCGTCCTCTCCTCCAAATCCCTCTTCTCCTCCGCCGCCTGCCGGGCCTGTTCCGCCAGAAGCGCCTGGGTTGCCTCTCTTTCTCTTTCTGCAGAGCAGCCTACAACACAACTCCTCGTTAGCATTGTAATCATCTTTGTTCACACACACAATGTAATGAAGGAAAGCTATCTGAGTCCGTATGACTAACATCGATGGCAAGCTGGACTGGCCGTGGACGAGGCTTTATCTCAGGACAGGAGCTCGTTTGGCGCGCCTTGATCTGCTGGAGAGTGCGCGAAGACCGTATAAGTCCATCTCCAATGGCTATATGGCCATGGGGCCTCCCGCCGCCAGCTATCATCACCAGCTCTGGATCAATAGGATGCTGGCTCGGGTTGAAGTCCTCCCCATTCACCGCCTTCCCCACATCTCTGTACCTTACGAGCTTGTTGTGGGAGGAGATGTTGGTGAAGTTCTTGGGATTGTCGAGGTTAGACTCAGAGAATGCCTTGGCCTTCTTGTACGAGGCAGTATGGGCCATGGCATAGAGGTCGTACACCTGTGGCACCTCCGTCTTATTGTAATGCGCCTACAAGAGAGGAACAAAGTATTAATAAAGGGGTCAAGCTAGCATCAAGAATGAATTGCAAGAATCATGAAGCAAACCACATACCCAGTTCCGCCCGAACTGAAATAAGTTGGCGCTGCCTTGATGGTGTGGCACACCTTCCATTTGGGCACGCCGTTCCTTGGCATCGTCGTGGACAGCTCGCCATTCGTCAGAGCACCACTCATTCACCAACGCCTCCCAACAATCCATCTTATCCGCACACCATCTCGGGGGCACCTAAGTTAGTAAAGAGAAATTTGAGAGCTACGCCTACGAATCAAAGCAAGGAAAGTAAGTACAAGGCCTTAAGAATAGGTAATTACCTTCATGTACTGCTCCTTGTGCAGAAACTTTCCGCAGCACGATGACTTGTCCTTCTTAATACGCCGCGAGGCATAGTAGTCTCGAACAGCCTGTACCCGAGCCTCGTGACGTAAGTTCTGTAGTAGGCGCCTGCACTCGTCATCGATAACCTTTGCCGCGGCCTCCTCGTATCCCTCCTCACACCTGTAGAAGGTCTGCAATCAAACGAGACAACACTGATTAGTATGATAACTAGCTATTATTGATTTTTTATTGTGTAAAGGAGAAATTACCCAGAACTTTCTGATCACCATGTCGGCCCTCGTGTGGCACAACACATCGTCGATCATCTCCTCCTGCGGGGCCGGGGCAGCCAAGTAGTGCTCCCAGTTCAATCCTAACTCTGGAAGCTTACCCTCGCCGGGCAACGTGACAAACCCCGGCAAGTTATGCCGTAAAATCACACCAAGGATGGAGTTGGGCCTGCGGACATCCTTGGCGTGAATCTAACCCTTGTAGTATGACAGAGCCAACGCATTAGATATGTGAAGAAACATGAAGGCAAAAGGTTTAAAAAGAGTAAATGCACTTACTTCTCCTTTTCAGGCCTAATCGGCCACCTCTGCTCGTGGGTCACCGGCACGGGTGGGAGCCGTGTACACCCACGCTGGTAGACGGTGGCCCCCTCAACCACCTCGTCCCCGCTATCAGAAAACTGATCCCCGCCACCATCAGCATGGCCACTCGGTCCGGCTGATGCAGATCCGGCCAGGTATCCCATCCGGTCGAAGCGTGTGGAGTCTCGTAGGACGAAGCGTCTAGCACAGGAGTCTCGCGGGACGAAGCGTCTGGCACAGGAGTCTCGCGGGTCGAAGCGTCTGAGACAGAAGGATCGTCGACCCGAGGCTCGTGGACAGGAGTCCTTGTAACCTCCACCTCAGACGGGACCACCGTAGCAGTCATGTGCTCGGGTGAATCAGCTGGGGGTGGCGGCGAGGAAGGCGTAGCAGCCTTCCTACCTCTCCCGCGGCCACCATGTGTACCTTTAGGAGCCTTCCTACCTCTCCCCTGACCTCCTCTCCCGGTCGGCAACTTCGTCGACGAAGAAGCGCCCTCGAGTGTCCCAATACTGTCGTACAATGCTCTCCAGAGAGTTTGGGGTGGAATGGAAGTACCCCTCCCACCACGCACCGAACAAGGAGCCTTGGATCGCTCTCGACCCGTGCCCACCATCTTTCAACACCTGCCATGACAAAGAGTAAATGAAATTAGTACAACATAATAAAATTGAATACCGACATGAATAATAATATGTATATATATAATTTGAGTGTATCATCATCATGTATATAATAAAAATTGAATAATACCTGACATGAACTAATAATAATCGTCATCGTCTATATATGCTCTGGGATCAATAAATGCATCATCATCATCACTATCATCAATAAATGCATCATCATCATCACTATCGGGAACAACATGTGGAAGGCCTCCTTTATGTAATCGGCCAAGCATTGAGAGGTCATCCACAGCAGTAACCTCTTCTTCTTCCGTCTCTTCTTGTTTCGGCTCAGGGGTGAAGTCGGATTCACTGTCGCTGTCTACTTCAATGTTCTGGGGTGAAGTAGAGCGGTTCTTGAAACGTTTTTTGGAAAGACGTGTTTCTTGGAAGAATTCTCCTTCATATGTGTCTGGGTTAATGTGAGGTTCATAATCATCTTCATTGAGGGGAGGTGGTCTAAAACGTGGCGGCACATCATAAACGATGTCCCAACCATTCAGATTTGGATCAGTTTGGCAGGCCCACGGTAGATAAAAAACTTGGGTCGCCTGTTGAGCCATAATATAGACATCGGGAACATCTAAATGGGTGCTTTGTTTGATTTCGACTAGCCCTATATGTTCATGAGTCCTTCTAGTCTCCTTCGGCTGGAACCAATAACATTTGAAGACTACGAGGTTTGGTGGGTTTTCACCAAAGAATATAAGTTCATAAATTGCTTCAACTCTTCCATAATACTCGACACCTCCTTCGCCGATAGCAGAGACACAACAATTTGTAGACTTTCGGTCGGTCATAGATAGCTCTTTGCCAAAAGTACGAAAGCGATACCCGTTGATGTCGTATTTGTCAAATGAACGGACCTTATAGTCAAAACCATTAGCGACTTGTCTCAATTCGGCGTCCATAGACTCTGAATTAGACTACAAGTTTAATACAAAAGGATTGTTGCATTAGCCGCAAACTAGACGAAGAAATGAAATGGTCTAATGGAAATTACCGTTTGTTTGAACCAAGAGATGAAACCGGGATAGCCGCCTCCATGCTTTGCCAGGAGCTCATACTCTTCGATGGAATCCTTTTGGATCACCGCTCCATCTGAGAATTTGGCGACGTATCGACTGTATCACATATCCGGGAATAAGAGCAGTTCAAAGGAATTAGAAGTTGTGAAACAATGTACCGAGAACTTACTCGATGTACGGCCGCACTTCTGTTAGGTTGTTGAAGATATACAAAGAAATGGTCCGCCATTCTTCGACATCCAACGCTATTGCTTTCGAAGCACCGGCTGGTGCGAGCTTCCCTTTGAATAGGCTGAGGTTGGATCGACCTTTTTCACAGTCGCCATCATCGTACCGAGGCTTCGGATTATGCAAATGACAATTCTTGGCTTCGTAGTGTGCTGTCACGAAGTTTGCCGCCTCCTCAGTAATGAATGCCTCGGCCATCGCTGCTTCAATTCTACGTTTATTTTTACATTTTGCTCAAAGCGTCTTCTGCATCCTCTCAGTTGCGAAGCACCAACGATTTTGCACGCCCCCCCCGAATCTTGCCTCAGTTGGGAGATGCAAAATCAAATGCTGCATTGGATTAAAGAAGCCCGGTGGAAACATCTTTTCTAACTTGCAGATCAACTCCGGCGCCAACTCTTCCAGTTCATCTAGCACGTCAGGCGATAGTTCTTTCGCACAAAGAGCACGGAAGAAATAGCTCAGCTCTGCCAGTACTAGCCATTCATCCTCAGGGATAAAGCCATGCAACATCACCGGCATTACCCGCTCAAGCCATATGTGCCAATCATGACTCTTGAGACCAAATATTTTCAATTTGTCAAGACTCGCTCGCCTCTTTAGATTCGCTGCATACCCATCGGGGAACATCAACTGCATTTTCACCCACAAGATCATTTCCCTCATAGCTGGCCTTCCAAGATTGAACCATGCCTTTGGCTTCCTCCAGTTCTTCTTTCCTTTCGGTTGTCGCATGTTTTGTAACGGTCTATCACATAGAGCCTCCTGATCGACTCTAGCCTTAGGATTATCCTTTGACTTCCCCTCTATGCCGAACAATGTACCAAAAAGGGCCTCGGCGATATTCTTTTCAGTGTGCATCACGTCGATGTTGTGTGGGCAAAGGAGGTCTTTAAAGTAAGGCAGATCCCACAAGCATATCTTGTGAGTCCAGGCGTGTTCCGAATTATACCCTTTGAAATATCCTGGACGCTCTGGATCAGGCTCGAGAACATTTAACTGATCCAGGGTCTGTTGGCCTCTCAATGCAGGGGGTGCAGAGTTTTTAACAACTCTACCTTTGATGAAATTCTTCTTGTCTTTTCTGAACTTATGGCGAGGATCCAGGAACTGTCTATGCAAGTCGAAGCAAGAATACTTGCGACCCGCCTGCAGCCAACGGAACTGAAGAGCTGCCTTGCATGTGGGGCACGGGAAACTTCCATGCACACACCAGCCAACGAATAGCGCATACGCCGGCAAGTCATGCGTCGAGTACATGTACCACACATGCATTTTGAAGTTTTGTTTTGTAGCGGCGTCATATGTCTTGATCCCATTATCCCAAGCTTCTTGCAATTCATCCTTAAGCGGTTGCATGTACACATTCATATTCTTCCCCGGATAGTTGGGCCCTGGAATTATCAACGTCAAGAAAATGTTCTTTCTTTTCATAACCTCTCCGGGGGGGAGATTGAGTGGAATGACAAATACAGGCCAACAACTGTATTGGGTTGCCGTCATACCAAACACATTGAACCCATCCGTGCTGATGGCGACTCGAGGATGCCTTGGATCTGCCGCTTTATCCTTATGTAATGCATCGAAGTGCTTCCACGCAAAAGCGTCTGAAGTGTGTCCCAACATCGGATTCCCATCTGCATCTAGTTCGGTTCTTTTGCCCAATTTGTGCCACGTCATCTGTCTGGCCGTCTCTTCGACCATGAAAAGACGTTGAAGTCTTGGTATGATTGGCATATACCGAAGAACATTAACTGGGATTTTGGTCTGACTCTTCTCACCCATACCGTTGTCTACCACAACATACCTGGAAGACTTGCATGTGGGACAATAGTTCAAGCCCGCATACTCAAGTCTAAATAAGGCACATCCATTCTCACAGGCATCTATCTTCTCATAGGGCATCTTAAGCGTGTGTAGGATTTTGTCCGACTGGTACAGGTTTGCAGGCAATACATGGCCTTTGGGTAGAAAGCGTCCAAATATTGTCATCATTACGTCATAGCACTCTCTGCCCAGGTTGAACTGAGCCTTCAGAGCCATTACTTGCGCGATGGCATCCAGCTGACAAAGCTCAGTGTGCTCGTGGAGAGGACGTTTTGAAGACTCCAACATTTCATAGAAAGCCTTTGCAGATTCCTCCATCTCATCGTCTGAATCCCTAGCATCATCAAAGTCTTGCACCATGTGTTTGATCCCGGTACCATGCTCGTCGGTGCGACGACGAACCACCTCAGCTCTGGCACGTTGGGCAGACTCACCATGAAATCTCCACACCGTATAATCAGGCGTAAAACCCCACTTCTGCAAGTGTTTACCCATTTCATCCCGTGTCCACTTTTTATGGTTGTCGCACCGAACACAGGGGCACCAGGTTATTTCCTGGCCATTTGCAAATGCGGCTCTCAGAAACCCCTTGGTTTTTGTAAACCATTCAATGGTCATGTCTTTCTGACTAGGGTGACCGGTGTACATCCACGCACGATCACTCATCTTGCCTACCTACTAAACACACAAGAAATATATATATATAATTCATCATCTATATTCATCAGTTAATCAAGTTTGTCAGTTTTATTACGTCCATGCAACCTACACGCTAATAGGTAAAGATAGGTCCTAATCCCACCCGAGTATGTGTAGATTGGGTTCATTTTCCCATGCTCTGCTCCGGATCCGACGCAGAATTTCGGCAGCACCTCCCCGCTGTTCTCCTGATACACATCTCGGCAATAAGCAGAGAGGATGTGTACCCAGAGAACAACAGGGAGGCACTGACGAAATTCCGCATCGGATCCGGAGCAGAGCATAAGGGAAAACAAACCCAATCTACACATACTCGGGCTGTCCATGGATAACGTTGGATAATTCGAAAGAATGGCGGTTATAAATATGCAAAGACATGCATATTTATAGATGCCGCCCTTTCGAACGGGAGACGCATACTGGTCACGCATACTGATGATTGAAGACACCTATAGCTAGCAAGTTTCATCGGCACGAAGACCGGAACAGAGCAAATTAAGGGGGGGAGGAGATGTCATTTATGCTCACCCACGAACGCGTCGGGGAGCTCGTCAAACGCACGGGGAGGTCGTCGAACAGCAGACCCTCGCAGCGACGAAACAACTGCACATTGAAATCCACCCGATCAACACCAATATTCAATCCCGATAGAAAAATCTCTCTATATGTAACTACTTTTGCACTTCTATTTTATTATTTTTCTCCTGTATTTCTTCTTCTTCTTCTTCTTCTTCTTCTTCTTCTTTTCTTCTCCTCTTCTTCTTCTCCTCTTTTTCTTCTTCTTTCTCCTCCTCTTCTATTTTTCCTCTTCTTCTTCTCCTCTTCTCCTCTTTTTCTTCTTCTTCTTCTTCTTCTTCCTCCTCCTCTTCTTCTTCTTCTTTTGCTTCTTCTTCCTTCTTTTCCTTTTTGCTATTCATTTCCTCTTCTTCTTCTCCTCTTCTCCTCTTTTCTTATTTTTCTTCTTCTTCTTCTTCTTCTTCTTCTTCTTCTTCCTCGTCTTCCTATTTTTCTTTATCCTCTTCTTCTACTTATTCTTCTTTTCTTCTTTTTTCTCTTCTAAGCTAACTAATTAACCTAATAAACCAAGCTAACTAACTAACCTAACTAATCTAATAAACTAAAAAACTAACCTAACTAATTTAACAGAAATAAAAAAATAGGAAAAACAAAATAAAAATAGGGGCGGCCGGCGGGGGGGACTCACCGGCGGGGGCGGCTGGGGCGTCGTGGGCGGCGGGGCGCCGGGGCGGCTGGTGGCGGGGACGACGGGGCGGCGGGGCGTTGGGGGCCGCGGGGCGCCGGGGCGGCGGGGAGGACGGGCGCGACGGGGGCGGTGGGGCGGCGGTGCGACGGGGGCGATGGGCGCGACGGGGGCGGTGGGGCGTTGGGGGCGCCAGGGCGCCGAGGCGGCGGGAAGGACGAGCGCGACGAGGGCAGTGGGGCGGCGGCGCGATAGGGACGGTGGGCGGCGGCGCGACGGGGGCGGTGGGGCGGCGGTGCGACGGGGCCGGTGGGCGTGACGGGGCCGGTGGGGCGACGACGGCGGTGGCCACGGGGGTGGCGGCGGTGGGCGTCGGGGAGAGAGGGGAGTGGCAGTGGGAGTGGGTGAGAGTGAGAGAGAGGGGCCGGGGTGGGGGCGGGACGGCCGTTAGTACCCGTTAGGGCATTGCCGTCTGCTGGCGGACGGCAAAGAGGCTAGCCTCTTTGCCGTCTGCTTTAGGACTCGTTGCCGTCCGCTAGCAGACGGCAAAGAAGACGCCAAATTTAACCTGCCCACCCCGCGGTCAGGTGGGGCCCAGTTGTCGCTTTGCCGTCTGCTGTGCGGCTCTTTGTCGTTTGCGAGCTGACGGCAAAGAGCTGACTGATGGCAAAGACCCTCTGTGCCATCTGCCAACTCTTTGCCATCTGCCAGCCGTCGGCAAAGAGCTGGCAGACGACAAATAACTGAATTCCAGTAGTGATTTTACAATCATTTTATTACAACTTTATATCATTTTTTGGGACTAACCTATTGACATAGTGCCAAAGTGCCAGTTGCTGTTTTTGCTTTTTTTTTACTTCGCAGAAAATCAGTACTAAACGGAGCCCAAATGCTGCGGGGATTTTTGTGGATTTTTTATGTACCAGAAGAAAGAAGATGGGCCAAAGAACACCAGAAGAGGGGGCCCAGGGTGGCCATCCCCCACCAGGGCACGCCATAGGCCCCCTGGCGGGACCTGGTGGAGGATGGGCACCTCGGGCACCCCCTCAACGACTATCAAGCCTATAAATTCCCAAATATTCGGAAACCCCCAAAAATAACCCTAGACTCTCCGCTCCGCCACCGCAACTCTCTGTATAGATGAAAAACAAATCTTGAGGTGTTCCAGAACCCTGCCGGAGAGGGGAATCCATCTTCGGTGGCCATCTTCATCATCCCGGCGGAGGCCATGACGAGGAGGGAGTAGTCCACCCTCGGGGCTGAGTGTATGAACCAGTAGCTATGTGTTCAATCTCTCTCTCTCTCTCGTGTTCTTGAGATGTCGCGATCTTGATGTATCACGGGCTTTGTTAATATAGTCGGATCGTATGATGTGTTTCCCTCGCTATGTAGTTGTGATGAATTGAGTTTTCCTTTTGAGATTTCGTTATGTTGGATTGAATATTGGATTTGAGAACACTTGATATATGTCTTGCATGTGGATACCCGTGGTGACAATGGGGTGTTCTATTTATTCACTTGATATATGTTTTGGTACTCAACTTGCGGATTCCCGCGGTGACATTGGGGTAATCTATGCATAGGGGTTGATGCACGTTCTTGTCCTACGTTCTCCGATAGAAATCTTGGGGCATTCTTTGAGGTTCTTTGTGTTGGATTGAGTATTATGAATCTGAAATTGTTTGATGCGTGTCGTATAATTAACTCATGGATACTTGTGGTGACATTGGATTATCTAGGTGACATTAGAGTTGGTTGGTGTGTATCATATGGTGTTATTCTAGTACGAACTCTTAGATAGATCGAACGGAAAGGATAACTTGATGTTATCTTAGTACGAACTCTTGAATAGATCGATCAGAAAGAATAACTTTAAGGTGGTTTCGTACCCTACAAACAATTTCTTCTTATATTCTCCGCTAGATAAGAACTTTGGAGTGATTCTTCGTTGCACGTTGAGGGATGGTTATGTGATCCAATTACATTAGCATTGTTGAGAGATTGCACTACCGAAAGTACGGACCCTAGGCCTTGTTTTCAAGCATTGCAATACCGTTTATGCTCACTTTTGTTACTTGCTACCTTTCTGTTTTTATATTTTCAGATTACAAAAACCTATATCTACCATCCATATTGCACTTGTATCACCATCTCTTCGCCGAACTAGTGCACCTATACAATTTTCCATTGTATTGGGTGTGTTGAGGACACAAGAGACTTTTTCTTATTTGATTGCAGGGTTGTTTGAGAGATACCATCTTCATCCTACACCTCCCATGGATTGATAAACCTTAGGTCATCCACTCGAGGAAAAATTGCTACTGTCCTACAAAACTTTGCGCTTGGAGGCCCAACAAAGTCTACAAGAATAAAGTTGCGTAGTAGACATCAAGCTCTTTTCTGGCGCCGTTGCTGGGGAGGTGAGTGCTTGAAGGTATATCTTTAGATCTTGCAATCAAATCTTTTAGTTTCTTGTTTTTCACTAGTTTGGTTTATAAAAGAAAACTACAAAAAAATGGAGTTTAGGTTGCATCATTTGTATCGTCCTTATAATGTCTTTCGTGAAAATAAGGATTCTGAAAATTGTGCTCAATTGGTAGAGGAAGAAATTATGAAAATACGCAATGAGAATTCCTTGAATGATGAGCATGATAGCAATATTGTTAGCATGAATTTTTCCAAATATCCAAAATACTAATGACGATTGCACTAGTCATGATAAAACTATTTCTTATAAGCATGTCAATTTTTGTGGAGTGCATAAAGTTTGTGAGGACGTGCCTTATAGGGATGATAGATTTTGCAAGAAGCATAAACATGATAGAACTAATTCTTTGCTCAAAGTGATAGATGAATTTGCTACAAAATTATGTTCTCTTTGTCCTATTACTTGTGAACTTTGCAATAAAGTTGGTCATCTTAATTTCCAATGCAAACTTTTTCATGATCAAATCATGGCCAAATATTGTAATGACTTTATCACCCTTGAACTTTATAATGAGCTTTCTCTATTTTTGTGGAGTGAAGAATAGACACATAAAAATAGATGGTTTGAAGTATTCCTTCTCACGGACGACATTGAAACTAATCTAAAAAATATCTATATGTTTTGCATGGTAAATTGCAATGAGAATGCTTATATTGCCAACTATAGAAAGATGGAAAAACACATAGAATATAAAAGGAACACTAATGAAAGGGTAAAGAATTCCACTTTCCCTCCTATTGTCTCTCATGATGTAATAGGTGATGAGGAGGAGCTCCCTATTCAACCAATCTCATCAATAAGAAGCTCAAAAAAATTACTTAAACCCACACATGATGTGGTGAAGAAGAACAAAAGAAGAAAGAGTAGAGGTAAAAAGGTATCTCTTCCAAAAGATGTTGCTCCTATTATTTTTATGCCTCACGAGGATAAATCAAAAATAATTGTGGAAGATGATACACTTGATGATGATATTGTTATGCCTATTGCTTGTTGTGATGACTATGATTGGGAAGATAATGATACTTCTTATAATCTTGAAAATCTTTTTGGCACCAACTTGGTAAATTATGATGATAATAATTGTTATACTATTGGTGCCATTCATACTATTAATGATGAGAGTGATTATGCTTATGATATGCCAAGCCACAAGCTTGGGGATGATATGTTTGATGAGAATGACATGTTTGAGAATTTATTTGCTGCAATTAATTTTTGTCCCAAGCTTGGGGATGCTATGCCTAATGAAGATGATCTTTTTAGTTCCCCTACTTTGAATGATCAAACTTGTTATGATGATTGCATGCCTCCTATTTATGATGATTGTGATATTTATAAAAGTGGGTTTGGAAGAGTGTCAACTTTAGATAATTATTTTCCCACTATTTCGGAGGGTGTTGAATTCTATTATAATGATAAAAGTGGATTTGAAGAGGTCATGACTTTATTTAGTAATGATTCCACTATTTCGGAAGAGGTTTCCCTTGACTATGATGAGAACAAAGTTGCTACTTATGATGATTATTGTGATGATACTTATGTTATAAAAAGTAGTGATAACTATTGTCATAATTTTAAATATCCTTTTACTGAACATTACTCTTTTAATGTGGAAACAATTTATAGTATTCGAGTTTCATTTGATGCTCCCACTATTATGAATGAGAAGAAATTTGCTTATGTGGAGAGTAATGAAAAATCTATGCTTGTAGATCATGAAAAGAATGCTTTATGTGATAGTTATATTGTGAAATTCCTTCATGATGCTACTAAAAATTATTATGAGGGAGGAACATATGCTTGTAGGAATTGCAATAATATCAAGTTTCCTCTCTATGTGTTCAAAGTTTTGAAGTTATGCTTGTTTTGCCTTACTATGCTAGTTGATTCTTGGTCCCATAAATTGTTTGCTCACAAAATCCCTATGCATAGGAAGTGGGTTAGACACTTAACTGTGCTTGTCATGAGATTCATGATTCTCTTTTTCATGTTTCAATTATTATTCCTATGTGAGCATCATTGAAATCATCATGCCTAGCTAAAAGGCATTAAAGAAAAGCGCTTGTTGGGAGACAACCCAACACTTTTACTTTATGTTTTTGAGTGTTAACATGATTAATATACTGTATTAATCATGTTTTGTTTCTTTTATTTCAATAAAGTGCCAAGTAAAGCCTTTGGGATGACTCACAAGATGAGTAGAATTGATGCTGAACCAAAACAGAAAGTTTTGACTCCAGTACAGGAATTTTCATTTTTTACTGAAGAGTGATAATGATCTGAAATTTTTACACAGTCTTCAAATACAAATTTTTCAGGTTTTCCTAATTGTTAAGAATTTTTAGAGACAGGGAAGTATGTCTATACTACAGATCTTCACAGACTGTTCTGTTTCTGACAGATTCTGTTTTGCATGCATAGTTTGCTTGTTTTAGTGTTTCCATAGCTTATATTGAGTGGTATAAATTATGGGAATTGTATAATACTGTAGGTATCATCTGGGAACAATTATGAATCTTGTCTTTACAGTACCTAAGTGAATGATCTATCTTTATTATACTAACTCATCTCACGAAGTTCCGTTAAGTTTTGTGTGATTGAAGTTTTCAAGTTTTGGGTGAGACACCGATATGAGGAGAATAAGGAGTGACAAGAACCTAAGCTTGGGGATTCCCAAGGCACCCCCAAGGTAATATCCAAGGAATACTCAAGCGCCTAAGCTTGGGGATGCCCCGGAAGGCATCCCCTCTTTCGTCTTCAACACTATCGGTATATCTTACTTGGAGCTATATTTCTATTCATCACCTAATTTGTGCTTTGCATGGATCATCATTTTATTTTGTTTTTCTCTGTTAGGTGTTATTTATAATCTTTTTTTTCAATAAAAAGTTCCAAGAATTGCCTAGGGATGCTCGCATTGGATGTTTGATGTGTGCTGTATAAAAACAGAAACTTTTGCTGTAGTGTTTGAATTTTCATATTTTAGTGGAACGTGGAAAGTTTCTGAAATGTTTACACAGTGTTTTCATATAAATTATTTAGCATGTCCTAAATTTTCATAATTTTTTGAGTTACAGAAGTACACTAGTTTAATAGATTACTACAGACTGTTCTGTTTGGACAGATTGCTGTCATAGTTTTGTTATCTACTTATCCTATAGTTTCCATAGCCTATCTTGGTAGATATAAATTGTGGAAACAATAGCAAACAGTAGATGATGTTTGAAAATTATTGTGCAACTTGTCTTGGCAGTACATGAAGTGTTGATTTGTTTTTATGTGTACTAACCTATCTCACGAGTTCTTTTCAAGTTTTGTGTGGATGAAGTTTTTGAGAATAGGTGAAACAATGTTATGAAAGGATTGAACGAGATACAAAAGCTCAATCTTGGGGATGCCCAAGGCACCCCAAGTAAATATTTCAAGAAGTCTCAAGCATCTAAGCTTGGGGATGCTACGCATCCCACCTCTCTTCGTCAACTATCGGTTAGCCTATGTTGAGCCTAAATTTTTATTCGTTCACATGATGCGTGCTATTCTTGGAGTTCTATTTTTGTTTAGTTTGCTGTTTGAATAAAATACTCAGATCTGAAAATCTTTATTGAGAGAGAAAGTCCTCACATAGCTACTTAATTGTTTGACTACTCATTGATCTTCACTTATATCTTTTGAGAGTAGCTTATCATTTGCTCATGTGCTTCACTTAAATTTGTTTGAGCTTGCCAAAAAGCAATGGCAATATATGAAACTAGTCCCAAAGTGATAGATATCCAAGGAGGATATAATAAAAACATTCATGAAGATCATGGGACAAATTAAACTTGATTCTTTGTAATAGTTTTGAAACATGATGATAGTAATATGTGAGTCATGTTAGTGAGTAATTATGCTTAGTAGGAATATTGGTGTTAAGGTTTGTGACTCCCTATGCATGCACGAAAGTCAATAGTTATGCAATGAAGTTATATCCTACTTGTGGTGCATTATTCGGTGATAGTTATGTTCAATGCCCACGTATGTGACTTTTCGTTTCTTGGTTTGGTTGCTTCCCAATCTATTTGCTAGCCTCCATTTGTACTAAGTAGAAATACTACTTGTGCGTCCAAATTCCTTAAACCAAGTTTTGCCTTATGAGTCCACCATACCTACCTATATGCGGTATTTCCATGCCGTTCCAAGCAAATTTGTATGTGCCATCTCTAAATTTTCAGAATAAATTTTCTCTTTTGTGTGCCCGTACCGCTCATGAAACGGTGGAGAGTGTCCAATATTTTTCCATGCTAGATGTGTTATTCTCAAGATGAGTGTTTAGTCACTTGTCATTGCACGAGAGTGCGGCGGTAATAGGGATGCCCATTCCCAAAATGAAAAATAAAAAAAATATTTACTTTATGTTGTCAAATAATAAATTCTTTGGAAAGTGTTGGTAAGGAAGGCAACCGTGGATACGGCCCGCCATGGAAAGTGAAAGTTTGGTGGAAAAAGGAATAAACTTTATTTTCTGTTTGGGAACCATCTATGATATATCTAGCATGGAAAGTATTGTGAGCTACTTTATAAATTTCGTTGACAGGAAAAGCATGCCACCCAAAATATTTTTTCTCTCTCAATTTAAACCTTGAGCTCTGGCACCTCTACAAATCCCTACTTCCCTCTGCGAAGGGCCTATCTTTTTACTTTATGCATTTTTATTTTTGCTTTGAGTCTCCATCTTCTCTTATAAGCACCAACTAGGGGGCACTATGATCGTACTTGAGCATTGGGCATAGCTAATATTTGAGGGTGCTTCATGAATGGATCAATGATTGAGCATGATGGGCTAGGGATAACTTTCTTTAGTGTTGATATTTTGAAAGACATGGTTGCTTGTTGACATGCTTGAGTATTGAAGTCATTATGTTAAAACTAGACTATTGCTTTGAATCATTATAAGTCCAAATGTCCATGCTATACAAATGAGAAAAAAATATGATGAACATGTTAGGCAGCATTCCACATCAAAAATTCTGTTTTTATCATTTACCTACTCGAGGACGAGTAGGAATTAAGCTTGGGGTGCTGATACGTCTCCAACATATCTATAATTTTTGCCTGTTCCATGCTATTATATTATCATTCGTGGATGTTTTACAATCATTTTATTACAAATTTATATCAATTTTTGGGACTAACGTATTGACATAGTGCCAAAGTGCCAGTTGATGTTTTTGCTTTTTTTTTTACTTCGCAGAAAATCAGTACTAAACGGAGCCCAAACGCTGCGAGGATTTTTGTGGATTTTTTATGGACCAGAAGAAAGAAGATGGGCCAAAGAACACCAGAAGAGGGGGCCCAGGGTGGCCATCCCCCACCAGGGCGCGCTAGAGGCCCCCTGGCGCGGCCTGGTGGAGGATGGACATCTCGGGAACCCCCTCAACCAACTATCAAGCCTATAAATTCCCAAATATTCGGAAACCCCCAAAAATAACCCTACACTCTCCGCTCCGCCGCCGCAACACTCTGTATCGACGAAAAACCAAGTTGGAGGCATTCCAGTACCCTGCCGGAGAGGGGAATCCATCTCTGGTGGCCATCTTCATCATCCCGGCGGAGGCCATGACGAGGAGGGAGTAGTCCACCCTCAGGGCTGAGGGTATGTACCAGTAGCTATGTGTTCAATATCTCTCTCTCTCTCGTGTTCTTGAGATGTCACGATCTTGATGTATCATAGGCTTTGTTAATATAGTCGGATCATATGATGTGTTTCCCTCTCTATCTAGTTGTGATGAATTGAGTGTTCCCTTTGAGATTTCGTTATGTTGGATTGAATATTGGATTTGAGAACACTTGATATATGTCTTGCATGTGGATACCCGTGGTGACAATGGGGTGTTCTATTGATTCACTTGATATATGTTTTGGTACTCAACTTCCGGATTCCCGCGGTGACATTGGGGTAATCTATGTATAGGGGTTGATGCACGTTCTTGTCCTACGTTCTCCGATAGAAATCTTGGGGCACTCTTTGAGGTTCTTTGTGTTGGATTGAGTATTATGAATCTGAAATTGTTTGATCCATATCGTATAATTAACTCATGGATACTTGTGGTGACATTGGATTATCTAGGTGACATTAGAGTTGGTTGATGCGTATCATATGGGTTATTCTAGTACGAACTCTTAGATAGATCGAACGAAAAGGATAACTTGATGTTATCTTAGTATGAACTCTTGAATAGATCGATCAGAAAGAATAACTTTAAGGTGGTTTCGTACCCTACAAACAATTTCTTCTTATGTTCTCCGCTAGATAAGAACTTTGGAGTGATTCTTCGTTGCACGTTGAGGGATGGTTATGTGATCCAATTATATTAGCATTGTTGAGAGATTGCACTAGCGAAAGTACAGACCCTAGGCCTTGTTTTCAAGCATTGCAATACCGTTTGTGCTCACTTTTGTTACTTGCTACCTTGCTGTTTTTATATTTTCAGATTACAAAAACCTATATCTACCATCCATATTTCACTTGTATCAAATCATGGCGCGATAGGGGCGGTGGGCGGCGGCGCGACGGGGGCGGTGGGGCGGCGGTGCGACGGGGCCGGTGGGCGCGACGGGGCCGGTGGGGCGACGACGGCGGTGGCCACGGGGGTGGCAGCGGTGGGCGTCGGGGAGAGAGGGGAGTGGCAGTGGGAGTGGGTGAGAGTGAGAGAGAGGGGCCGGGGTGGGGGCGGGACGGCCGTTAGTACCCGTTAGGGCATTGCCGTCTGCTGGCGGACGGCAAAGAGGCTAGCCTCTTTGCCGTCTGCTTTAGGACTCGTTGCCGTCCGCTAGCAGACGGCAAAGAAGACGCCAAATTTAACCTGCCCACCCCGCGGTCAGGTGGGGCCCAGTTGTCGCTTTGCCGTCTGCTGTGCGGCTCTTTGTCGTTTGCGAGCTGACGGCAAAGAGCTGACTGATGGCAAAGACCCTCTATGCCATCTGCCAACTCTTTGCCATCTGCCAGCCGTCGGCAAAGAGCTGGCAGACGACAAATAACTGAATTCCAGTAGTGATTTTACAATCATTTTATTACAACTTTATATCATTTTTTGGGACTAACCTATTGACATAGTGCCAAAGTGCCAGTTGCTGTTTTTGCTTTTTTTTTTACTTCGCAGAAAATCAGTACTAAACGGAGCCCAAATGCTGCGGGGATTTTTGTGGATTTTTTATGTACCAGAAGAAAGAAGATGGGCCAAAGAACACCAGAAGAGGGGGCCCAGGGTGGCCATCCCCCACCAGGGCACGCCATAGGCCCCCTGGCGCGACCTGGTGGAGGATGGGCACCTCGGGCACCCCCTCAACGACTATCAAGCCTATAAATTCCCAAATATTCGGAAACCCCCAAAAATAACCCTAGACTCTCCGCTCCGCCACCGCAACTCTCTGTATAGATGAAAAACAAATCTTGAGGTGTTCCAGTACCCTGCCGAAGAGGGGAATCCATCTTCGGTGGCCATCTTCATCATCCCGGCGGAGGCCATGACGAGGAGGGAGTTGTCCACCCTCGGGGCTGAGTGTATGTACCAGAAGCTATGTGTTCAATCTCTCTCTCTCTCTCTCGTGTTCTTGAGATGTCGCGATCTTGATGTATCACGGGCTTTGTTAATATAGTCGGATCATATGATGTGTTTCCCTCGCTATGTAGTTGTGATGAATTGAGTTTTCCCTTTGAGATTTCGTTATGTTGGATTGAATATTAGATTTGAGAACTATTGATATATGTCTTGCATGTGGATACCCGTGGTGACAATGGGGTGTTCTATTTATTCACTTGATATATGTTTTGGTACTCAACTTGCGGATTCCCGCGGTGACATTGGGGTAATCTATGCATAGGGGTTGATGCACGTTCTTGTCCTACGTTCTCCGATAGAAATCTTGGGGCATTCTTTGAGGTTCTTTGTGTTGGATTGAGTATTATGAATCTGAAATTGTTTGATGCGTGTCGTATAATTAACTCATGGATACTTGTGGTGACATTGGATTATCTAGGTGACATTAGAGTTGGTTGGTGTGTATCATATGGTGTTATTCTAGTACGAACTCTTAGATAGATCGAACGGAAAGGATAACTTGATGTTATCTTAGTACGAACTCTTGAATAGATCGATCAGAAAGAATAACTTTAAGGTGGTTTCGTACCCTACAAACAATTTATTCTTATATTCTCCGCTAGATAAGAACTTTGGAGTGATTCTTCGTTGCACGTTGAGGGATGGTTATGTGATCCAATTACATTAGCATTGTTGAGAGATTGCACTACCGAAAGTACGGACCCTAGGCCTTGTTTTCAAGCATTGCAATACCGTTTATGCTCACTTTTGTTACTTGCTACCTTTCTGTTTTTATATTTTCAGATTACAAAAACCTATATCTACCATCCATATTGCACTTGTATCACCATCTCTTCGCCGAACTAGTGCACCTATACAATTTTCCATTGTATTGGGTGTGTTGAGGACACAAGAGACTTTTTCTTATTTGATTGCAGGGTTGTTTGAGAGATACCATCTTCATTCTACACCTCCCACGGATTGATAAACCTTAGGTCATCCACTCGAGGAAAAATTGCTACTGTCCTACAAAACTTTGCGCTTGGAGGCCCAACAAAGTCTACAAGAATAAAGTTGCGTAGTAGACATCAAGCTCTTTTCTGGCGCCGTTGCCGGGGAGGTGAGTGCTTGAAGGTATATCTTTAGATCTTGCAATCAAATCTTTTAGTTTCTTGTTTTTCACTAGTTTGGTTTATAAAAGAAAACTACAAAAAAATGGAGTTTAGGTTGCATCATTTGTATCGTCCTTATAATGTCTTTCGTGAAAATAAGGATTCTGAAAATTGTGCTCAATTGGTAGAGGAAGAAATTATGAAAATACGCAATGAGAATTCCTTGAATGATGAGCATGATAGCAATATTGTTAGCATGAATTTTTCTGAATATCCAAAATACTAATGACGATTGCACTAGTCATGATAAAACTATTTCTTATAAGCATGTCAATTTTTGTGGAGTGCATAAAGTTTGTGAGAACGTGCCTTATAGGGATGATAGATTTTGCAAGAAGCATAAACATGATAGAACTAATTCTTTGCTCAAAGTGATAGATGAATTTGCTACAAAATTATGTTCTCTTTGTCCTATTACTTGTGAACTTTGCAATAAAGTTGGTCATCTTAATTTCCAATGCAAACTTTGTCATGATCAAATCATGGCTAAATATTGTAATGACTTTATCACCCTTGAACTTTATAATGAGCTTTCTCTATTTTTGTGGAGTGAAGAATAGACACATAAAAATAGATGGTTTGAAGTATTCCTTCTCACGGACGACATTGAAACTAATCTAAAAAATATCTATATCTTTTGCATGGTAAATTGCAATGAGAATGCTTATATTGCCAACTATAGAAAGATGGAAAAACACATAGAATATAAAAGGAACACTAATGAAAGGGTAAATAATTCCACTTTCCCTCCTATTGTCTCTCATGATGTAATAGGTGATGAGGAGGAGCTCCCTATTCAACCAATCTCATCAATAAGAAGCTCAAAAAAATTACTTAAACCCACACATGATGTGGTGAAGAAGAACAAAAGAAGAAAGAGTAGAGGTAAAAAGGTATCTCTTCCAAAAGATGTTGCTCCTATTACTTTTATGCCTCACGAGGATAAATCAAAAATAATTGTGGAAGATGATACACTTGATGATGATATTGTTATGCCTATTGCTTGTTGTGATGACTATGATTGGGAAGATAATGATACTTCTTATAATCTTGAAAATCTTTTTGGCACCAACTTGGTAAATTATGATGATAATAATTGTTATACTATTGGTGCCATTCATACTATTAATGATGAGAGTGATTATGCTTATGATATGCCAAGCCACAAGCTTGGGGATGATATATTTGATGAGAATGACATGTTTGAGAATTTATTTCCTGCAATTAATTTTTGTCCCAAGCTTGGGGATGCTATGCCTAATGAAGATGATCTTTTTAGTTCCCCTACTTTGAATGATCAAAACTTGTTATGATGATTGCATGCCTCCTATTTATGATGATTGTGATATTTATGAAAGTGGGTTTGGAAGAGTGTCAACTTTAGATAATTATTATCCCACTATTTCGGAGGGTGTTGAATTCTATTATAATGATAAAAGTGGATTTGAAGAGGTCATGACTTTATTTAGTAATGATTCCACTATTTCGGAAGAGGTTTCCCTTGACTATGATGAGAACAAAGTTGCTACTTATGATGATTATTGTGATGATACTTATGTTATAAAAAGTAGTGATAACTATTGTCATAATTTTAAATATCATTTTACTGAACATTACTCTTTTAATGTGGAAACAATTTATAGTATTCGAGTTTCATTTGATGCTCCCACTATTATGAATGAGAAGAAATTTGCTTATGTGGAGAGTAATGAAAAATCTATGCTTGTAGATCATGAAAAGAATGCTTTATGTGATAGTTATATTGTGAAATTCCTTCATGATGCTACTAAAAATTATTATGAGGGAGGAACATATGCTTGTAGGAATTGCAATAATATCAAGTTTCCTCTCTATGTGTTCAAAGTTTTGAAGTTATGCTTGTTTTGCCTTACTATGCTAGTTGATTCTTGGTCCCATAAATTGTTTGCTCACAAAATCCCTATGCATAGGAAGTGGGTTAGACACTTAACTGTGCTTGTCATGATATTCATGATTCTCTTTTTCATGTTTCAATTATTATTCCTATGTGAGCATCATTGAAATCATCATGCCTAGCTAAAAGGCATTAAAGAAAAGCGCTTGTTGGGAGACAACCCAACACTTTTACTTTATGTTTTTGAGTGTTAACATGATTAATCTACTGTATTAATCATGTTTTGTTTCTTTTATTTCAATAAAGTGCCAAGTAAAGCCTTTGGGATGACTCACAAGATGAGTAGAATTGATGCTGAACCAAAACAGAAAGTTTTGACTCCAGTACAGGAATTTTCATTTTTTACTGAAGAGTGATAATGATCTGAAATTTTTACACAGTCTTCATATACAAATTTTTCAGGTTTTCCTAATTGTTAAGAATTTTTAGAGACAGGGAAGTATGTCTATACTACAGATCTTCACAGACTGTTCTGTTTCTGACAGATTCTGTTTTGCATGCATAGTTTGCTTGTTTTAGTGTTTCCATAGCTTATATTGAGTGGTATAAATTATGGGAATTGTATAATACTGTAGGTATCATCTGGGAATAATTATGAATCTTGTCTTTACAGTACCTAAGTGAATGATCTATCTTTATTATACTAACTCATCTCACGAAGTTCCGTTAAGTTTTGTGTGATTGAAGTTTTCAAGTTTTGGGTGAGACACCGATATGAGGAGAATAAGGAGTGACAAGAACCTAAGCTTGGGGATTCCCAAGGCACCCCCAAGGTAATATCCAAGGAATACTCAAGCGCCTAAGCTTGGGGATGCCCCGGAAGGCATCCCCTCTTTCGTCTTCAACACTATCGGTATATCTTACTTGGAGCTATATTTCTATTCATCACATAATTTGTGCTTTGCATGGATCGTCATGTTATTTTTATTTTATCTGTTAGGTGTTATTTATAATCTTTTTTTTCAATAAAAAGTTCCAAGAATTGCCTAGGGATGCTCGCATTGCATGTTTGATGTGTGCTGTATAAAAACAGAAACTTTTGCTGTAGTGTTTGAATTTTCATATTTTAGTGGAACGTGGAAAGTTTCTGAAATGTTTACACAGTGTTTTCATATAAATTATTTAGCATGTCCTAAATTTTCATAATTTTTTGAGTTACAGAAGTACACTAGTTTAATAGATTACTACAGACTGTTCTGTTTGGACAGATTGCTGTCATAGTTTTGTTATCTACTTATCCTATAGTTTCCATAGCTTATATTGGTAGATATAAATTGTGGAAACAATAGAAAACAGTAGATGATGTTTGAAAATTATTGTGCAACTTGTCTTGGCAGTACATGAAGTGTTGATTTGTTTTTATGTGTACTAACCTATCTCACGAGTTCTTTTCAAGTTTTGTGTGGATGAAGTTTTTGAGAATAGGTGAAACAATGTTATGAAAGGATTGAACGAGATACAAAAGCTCAATCTTGGGGATGCCCAAGGCACCCCAAGTAAATATTTCAAGAAGTCTCAAGCATCTAAGCTTGGGGATGCTACGCATCCCACCTCTCTTCGTCAACTATCGGTTAGCCTATGTTGAGCCTAAATTTTTATTCGTTCACATGATGCATGCTATTCTTGGAGTTCTATTTTTGTTTAGTTTGCTGTTTGAATAAAATACTCAGATCTGAAAATCTTTATTTAGAGAGAAAGTCCTCACATAGCTACTTAATTGTTTGACTACTCATTGATCTTCACTTATATCTTTTGAGAGTAGCTTATCATTTGCTCATGTGCTTCACTTAAATTTGTTTGAGCTTGCCAAAAAGCAATGGCAATATATGAAACTAGTCCCAAAGTGATAGATATCCAAGGAGGATATAATAAAAACATTCATGAAGATCATGGGACAAATTAAACTTGATTCTTTGTAATAGTTTTGAAACATGATGATAGTAATATGTGAGTCATGTTAGTGAGTAATTATGCTTAGTAGGAATATTGGTGTTAAGGTTTGTGACTCCCTATGCATGCACGAAAGTCAATAGTTATGCAATGAAGTTACATCCTACTTGTGGTGCATTATTCGGTGATAGTTATGTTCAATGCCCACGTATGTGACTTTTCGTTTCTTGGTTTGGTTGCTTCCCAATCTATTTGCTAGCCTCCATTTGTACTAAGTAGAAATACTACTTGTGCGTCCAAATTCCTTAAACCAAGTTTTGCCTTATGAGTCCACCATACCTACCTATATGCGGTATTTCCATGCCGTTCCAAGGAAATTTGTATGTGCCATCTCTAAATTTTCAGAATAAATTTTCTCTTTTGTGTGCCCGTACCGCTCATGAAACGGTGGAGAGTGTCCAATATTTTTCCATGCTAGATGTGTTATTCTCAAGATGAGTGTTTAGTCACTTGTCATTGCACGAGAGTGCGGCGGTAATAGGGATGCCCATTCCCGAAATGAAAAAGAAAAAAATATTTACTTTATGTTGTCAAATAATAAATTCTTTGGAAAGTGTTGGTAAGGAAGGCAACCGTGGATACGGCCCGCCATGGAAAGTGAAAGTTTGGTGGAAAAAGGAATAAACTTTATTTTCTGTTTGGGAACCATCTATGATATATCTAGCATGGAAAGTATTGTGAGCTACTTTGTCGTTTTCGTTGACAGGAAAAGCATGCCACCCAAAATATTTTTTCTCTCTCAATTTAAACCTTGAGCTCTGGCACCTCTACAAATCCCTACTTCCCTCTGCGAAGGGCCTATCTTTTTACTTTATGCATTTTTATTTTTGCTTTGAGTCTCCATCTTCTCTTATAAGCACCAACTAGGGGGCACTATGATCGTACTTGAGCATTGGGCATAGCTAATATTTGAGGGTGCTTCATGAATGGATCAATGATTGAGCATGATGGGCTAGGGATAACTTTCTTTAGTGTTGATATTTTGAAAGACATGGTTGCTTGTTGACATGCTTGAGTATTGAAGTCATTATGTTAAAACTAGACTATTGCTTTGAATCATTATAAGTCCAAATGTCCATGCTATACAAATAAGAAAAAAATATGATGAACATGTTAGGCAGCATTCCACATCAAAAATTCTGTTTTTATCATTTACCTACTCGAGGACGAGTAGGAATTAAGCTTGGGGTGCTGATACGTCTCCAACATATCTATAATTTTTGCTTGTTCCATGCTATTATATTATCATTCGTGGATGTTTTACAATCATTTTATTACAAATTTATATCAATTTTTGGGACTAACCTATTGACATAGTGCCAAAGTGCCAGTTGATGTTTTTGCTTTTTTTTTACTTCGCAGAAAATCAGTACTAAACGGAGCCCAAACGCTGCGGGGATTTTTGTGGATTTTTTATGGACCAGAAGAAAGAAGATGGGCCAAAGAACACCAGAAGAGGGGGCCCAGGGTGGCCATCCCCCACCAGGGCGCGCTAGAGGCCCCCTGGCGCGGCCTGGTGGAGGATGGGCATCTCGGGCACCCCCTCAACCAACTATCAAGCCTATAAATTCCCAAATATTCGGAAACCCCCAAAAATAACCCTACACTCTCCGCTCCGCCGCCGCAACACTCTGTATCGACGAAAAACCAATTTGGAGGCATTCTAGTACCCTGCCGGAGAGGGGAATCCATCTCTGGTGGCCATCTTCATCATCCCGGCGGAGGCCATGACGAGGAGGGAGTAGTCCACCCTCAGGGCTGAGGGTATGTACCAGTAGCTATGTGTTCAATATCTCTCTCTCTCTCGTGTTCTTGAGATGTCACAATCTTGATGTATCACAGGCTTTGTTAATATAGTCGGATCATATGATGTGTTTCCCTCTCTATCTAGTTGTGATGAATTGAGTGTTCCCTTTGAGATTTCGTTATGTTGGATTGAATATTGGATTTGAGAACACTTGATATATGTCTTGCATGTGGATACCCGTGGTGACAATGGGGTGTTCTATTGATTCACTTGATATATGTTTTGGTACTCAACTTCCGGATTCCCGCGGTGACATTGGGGTAATCTATGTATAGGGGTTGATGCACGTTCTTGTCCTACGTTCTCCGATAGAAATCTTGGGGCACTCTTTGAGGTTCTTTGTGTTGGATTGAGTATTATGAATCTGAAATTGTTTGATCCATATCGTATAATTAACTCATGGATACTTGTGGTGACATTGGATTATCTAGGTGACATTAGAGTTGGATGATGCGTATCATATGGGTTATTCTAGTACGAACTCTTAGATAGATCGAACGAAAAGGATAACTTGATGTTATCTTAGTATGAACTCTTGAATAGATCGATCAGAAAGAATAACTTTAAGGTGGTTTCGTACCCTACAAACAATTTCTTCTTATGTTCTCCGCTAGATAAGAACTTTGGAGTGATTCTTCGTTGCACGTTGAGGGATGGTTATGTGATCCAATTATATTAGCATTGTTGAGAGATTGCACTAGCGAAAGTACAGACCCTAGGCCTTGTTTTCAAGCATTGCAATACCGTTTGTGCTCACTTTTGTTACTTGCTACCTTGCTGTTTTTATATTTTCAGATTACAAAAACCTATATCTACCATCCATATTGCACTTGTATCACCATCTCTTCGCCGAACTAGTGCACCTATACAATTTGCCATTGTATTGGGTGTGTATGGACACAAGAGACTTTTTATTATTCGATTGCAGGGTTGTTTGAGAGATACCATCTTCATCCTACACCTCCCACAGATTGATAAACCTTAGGTCATCCACTTGAGGGAAAATTGCTACTGTCCTACAAAACTCTATGCTTGGAGGCCCAACAAAGTCTACAAGAATAAAATTGCGTAGTAGACATCAAGCTCTTTTCAGGCGCCGTTGCCGGGGAGGTGAGTGCTTGAAGGTATATCTTTAGATCTTGCAATCAAATCTTTTAGTTTCTTGTTTTTCACTAGTTTGGTTTATAAAAGAAAACTACAAAAAGAAATGGAGTTTAGGTTGCATCATTTGTATCATCTTTATAATGTCTTTCGTGAAAATAAGGATTCTGAAAATTGTGCTCAATTGGTAGAGGAAGAAATTATGAAAATACGCAATGAGAATTCCTTGAATGATGAGCATGATAGCAATATTGCTAGCATGAATTTTTCTGAATATCCAAAATACTAATGACGATTGCACTAGTCATGATAAAAATATTTCTTATAAGCATGTCAATTTTTGTGGAGTGCATAAAGTTTGTGAGGACGTGCCTTATAGGGATGATAGATTTTGCAAGAAGCGTAAACATGATAGAACCAATTCTTTGCTCAAAGTGATAGATGAATTTTCTAAAAAATTATGTTCTCTTTGTCCTATTACTTGTGAACTTTGCAATAAAGTTGGTCATCTTAATTTCGAATGCAAACTTTTCATGATCAAATCATGGCCAAATATTGTAATGACTTGATCACCCTTGAACTTTATGATGAGCTTTATCTATTTTTGGGGAGTGAAGAATTGACACATAAAAATAGTTGGTTTGAAGTATTCCTTCTCATGGACGACATTGAAACTAATCTAAAAAATATGTATATGTTTTGCATGGTAAATTGCAATAAGAATGCTTATATTGCCAACTATAGAAAGATGGGAAAACCAATAGAATATAAAAGGAATACTAATGAAAGGGTCAAGAATTCCTCTTTCCCTCCTATTGTCTCCCATGATGTAATAGGTGATGAGGAGGAGCTCCCTATTCAACCAATCTCAGCAATAAGAAGCTCAAAAAAATTAATTAAACCCACACATGATGTGGTGAAAAAGAAGAAAAGACGAAATAGTAGAGGTAAAAAGTTATCTCTTCCAAATGATGTTGCTCCTATTATTATTATGCCTCACGAGGATAAATCAAAAAAAATTGTGGAAGATGATACACTTGATGATGATTTTGTTATGCCTATTGCTTGTTGTGATGACTATGATTGGGAAGATAATGATACTTCTTATAATCTTGATAATCTTTTTGGCACCAACTTGGTAAATTATGATCATAATAATTGTTATACTATTGGTGCCATTCATACTATTAATGATGAGAGTGATTATGCTTATGATACGCCAAGCCACAAGCTTGGGGATGATATGTTTGATGAGAATGACATGTTTGCGAATTTATTTGCTACAATTAATTTTTGTCCCAAGCTTGGGGATGCTATGCCTAATGAAGATGATCTTTTTAGTTCCCCTACTTTGAATGATCAAACTTGTTATGATGATTGCATGCCTCCTATTTATGATGATTGTGATATTTATGAAAGTGGGTTTGGAAGAGTGTCAACTTTAGATAATTATTATCCCACTATTTTGGAGGGCTTTGAAATCTATTATAATGATAAAAGTGGATTTGAAGAGGTCATGACTTTATTTAGTAATGATTCCACTATTTCGGAAGAGGTTTCCCTTGACTGTCATGAGAACAAAGTTGCTACTTATGATGATTATTGTGATGATACTTATGTTATAAAAATTAGTGATAACTATTGTCATAATTTTAAATATCCTTTTACTGAACATTACTCTTTTAATGTGGAAACAATTTATAGTATTCGAGTTTCATTTGATGCTCCCACTATTATGAATGAGAAGAAATTTCCTTATGTGGAGAGTAATGAAAATTCTATGCTTGTAGATCATGAAAAGAATGCTTTATGTGATAGTTATATTGTGAAATTCCTTCATGATGCTACTAAAAATTATTATGAGGGAGGAACATATGCTTGTAGGAATTGCAATAATATCAAGTTTCCTCTCTATGTGTTCAAAGTTTTGAAGTTATGCTTGTTTTTCCTTCCTATGCTAGTTGATTCTTGGTCCCATAAATTGTTTGCTCACAAAATCCCTATGCATAGGAAGTGGGTTAGACACTTAACTGTGCTTGTCATGAGATTCATGATGCTCTTTTTCATGTTTCAATTATTATTCCTATGTGAGCATCATTGAAATCATCATGCCTAGCTAAAAGGCATTAAAGAAAAGCGCTTGTTGGGAGACAACCCAACACTTTTACTTTATGTTTTTGAGTGTTAACATGATTAATCTACTGTATTAATCATGTTTTGTGTCTTTTATTTCAATAAAGTGCCAAGTAAAGCCTTTGGGATGACTCACAAGATGAGTAGAATTGATGCTGAACCAAAACAGAAAGTTTTGACTCCAGTACAGGAATTTTCATTTTTTACTGAAGCGTGATAATGATCTGAAATTTTTACACAGTCTTCATATACAAATTTTTCAGGTTTTCCTAATTGTTCAGAATTTTTAGAGACAGGGAAGTATGTCTATACTACAGATCTTCACAGACTGTTCTGTTTCTGACAGATTCTGTTTTGCATGCATAGTTTGCTTGTTTTTGTGTTTCAATAGCTTATATTGAGTGGTATAAATTATGGGAATTGTATAATACTGTAGGTATCATCTGGGAACAATTATGAATCTTGTCTTGACAGTACCTAAGTGAATGATCTATCTTTATTATACTAACTCATCTCACGAAGTTCCGTTAAGTTTTGTGTGATTGAAGTTTTCAAGTTTTGGGTGAGACACCGATATGAGGAGAATAAGGAGTGACAAGAACCTAAGCTTGGGGATTCCCAAGACACCCCCAAGGTAATATCCAAGGAATACTCAAGCGCCAAAGCTTGGGGATGCCCCGGAAGGCATCCCCTCTTTCGTCTTCAACACTATCGGTATATCTTACTTGGAGCTATATTTCTATTCATCACATAATTTGTGCTTTGCATGGATCATCATTTTATTTTGTTTTTATCTGTTAGGTGTTATTTATAATCTTTTTTTTCAATAAAAAGTTCCAAGAATTGCCTAGGGATGCTCGCATTGCATGTTTGTTGTGTGCTGTATAAAAACAGAAACTTTTTCTGTAGTGTTTGAATTTTCATATTTTAGTGGAACGTGGAAAGTTTCTGAAATTTTTACACAGTGTTTTCATATAAATTATTTAGCATGTCCTAAATTTTCATAATTTTTTGAGTTACAGAAGTACACTAGTTTAATAGATTACAAAAGACTGTTCTGTTTGGACATATTGCTGTCATAGTTTTGTTATCTACTTATCCTATAGTTTCCATAGCCAATATTGGTAGATATAAATTGTGGAAACGATAGCAAACAGTAGATGATGTTTGAAAATTATTGTGCAACTTGTCTTGGCAGTACATGAAGTGATGATTTGTTTTTATGTGTACTAACCTATCTCACGAGTTCTTTTCAAGTTTTGTGTGGATGTTGTTTTTGAGAATAGGTGAAACCAAGTTATGAGAGGATTGAACGAGATACAAAAGCTCAAGCTTGGGGATGCCCAAGGCACCCCAAGTAAATATTTCAAGAAGTCTCAAGCATCTAAGCTTGGGGATGCTACGCATCCCACCTCTCTTCGTCAACTATCGGTTAGCCTATGTTGAGCATAAATTTTTATTCGTTCACATGATGCGTGCTATTCTTGGAGTTCTATTTTTGTTTAGTTTGCTGTTTGAATAAAATACTCAGATCTGAAAATCTTTATTTAGAGAGAAAGACCTCACATAGCTACTTAATTGTTTGACTACTCATTGATCTTCACTTATATCTTTTGAGAGTAGCTTGTCATTTGCTCATGTGCTTCACTTAAATTTGTTTGAGCTTGCCAAAAAGTAATGGCAATATATGAAACTAGTCCCAAAGTGATAAATATCCAAGGAGGATATAATAAAAACTTTCATGAAGATCATTGTACAAATTAAACTTGATTCTTTGTAATAGTTTTGAAACATGATGATAGTAATATGTGAGTCATGTTAGTGAGTAATTATGCTTAGTAGGAATATTGGTGTTAAGGTTTGTGACTCCCTATGCATGCACGAAAGTCAATAGTTATGCAATGAAGTTACATCCTACTTGTGGTGCATTATTCCGTGTTAGTTATGTTCAATGCTCACTTATGTGAATTTTCGTTTCTTGGTTTGGTTGCTTCCCAATCTATTTGCTAGCCTCCATTTGCACTAAGTAGAAATACTACTTGTGCATCCAAAATCCTTAAACCAAGTTTTGCCTTATGAGTCCACCATACCTACCTATAAGCGGTATTTCCATGCCGTTCCAAGCAAATTTGTATGTGCCATCTCTAAATTTTCAAAATAAATTTTCTCTTTTGTGTGCCCGTACCGCTCATGAAATGGTGGGGAGTGTCCAATATTTTTCCATGCTAGATGTGTTATTCTCAAGATGAGTGTTTAGTCACTTGTCATTGCACGAGAGTGCGGCGGTAATAGGGATGCCCATTCCCAAAATGAAAAAGAAAAAAAATTACTTTATGTTATCAAATAATAAATTCCTTGGAAAGTGTTGGTATGGAAGGCAACCGTGGATACGGCCCGCCATGGAAAGTGAAAGTTTGGTGGAAAAAGGAATAAACTTTATTTTCTGTTTGGGAACCGCCTATGATATATCTAGCATGGAAAGTATTGTGAGCTACTTTGTCGTTTTCGTTGACAGGAAAAGCATGCCACCCAAAATATTTTTTCTCTATCAATTTAAACCTTGAGCTCTGGCACCTCTACAAATCCATACTTCCCTCTACGAAGGGCCTATCTTTTTACTTTATGCATTTTTATTTTTGCTTTGAGTCTCCATCTTCTCTTATAAGCACCAACTAGGGGGCACTATGATCGTACTTGAGCATTGGGCATAGCTAATATTTGAGTGTGTTTCATGAATGGATCAATGATTGAGCATGATGGGCTAGGGATAAATTTATTTAATGTTGATATTTTGAAAGACATGGTTGCTTGTTGACATGCTTGAGTATTGAAGTCATGATGTTAAAACTAGACTATTGCTTTGAATCATTATAAGTCCAAATGTCCATGCTATACAAAGAAGAAGAAAATATGATGAACATGTTAGGCAGCATTCCACATCAAAAATTCTGTTTTTATCATTTACCTACTCGAGGACGAGTAGGAATTAAGCTTGGGGATGCTGATACGTCTCCAACGTATCTATAATTTTTGCTTGTTCCATGCTGTTATATTATCATTCTTGGATGTTTTGCAATCATTTTATTACAACTTTATATCATTTTTGGGACTAACCTATTGACATAGTGCCAAAGTGCCAGTTGCTGTTTTTGCTTTTTTTTACTTCGCAGAAAATCAGTACTAAACAGAGCCCAAACGCTGCGGGGATTTTTGTGGATTTTTTATGGACCAGAAGAAAGAAGATGGGCCAAAGAACACCAGAAGAGGGGGCCCAGGGCGCGCCAGAGGCCCCCTGGTGCGGCCTGGTGGAGGATGGGCACCTCGGGCACCCCCTCAACCGACTATCAAGCCTATAAATTCCCAAATATTCGGAAACCCCCAAAAATAAACCTAGACTCTCCGCTCCGCCGCCGCAACTCTCTGTATCGATCAAATCCCAATCTGGAGGCGTTCCAGTACCCTACCGGAGAGGGAAATCCATCTCCGGTGGCCATCTTCATCATCCCGGCGGAGGCCATGACGAGGAGGGAGTAGTCCACTCTCGGGGCTGAGGGTATGTACCAGTAGCTATGTGTTCAATCTCTCTCTCTCTCTCTCTCTCTCTCTCGTGTTCTTGAGATGTCACGATCTTGATGTATCACGGGCTTTGTTAATATAGTCGGATCATATGATGTGTTTCCCTCTCTATCTAGTTGTGATGAATTGAGTTTTCCCTTTGAGATTTCGTTATGTTGGATTGAATATTAGATTTGAGAACACTTGATATATATCTTGCATGTGGATACCCGTGGTGACAATGGGGTGTTCTATTGACTCACTTGATATATGTTTTGGTATTCAACTTGCGGATTCCCGCGGTGACATTGGGGTAATCTATGCATAGGGGTTGATGCACGTTCTTGTCCTACGTTCTCCGATAGAAATCTTGGGGCACTCTTTGAGGTTCTTTGTGTTGGATTGAGTATTATGAATCTGAAATTGTTTGATGCGTATCGTATAATTAACTCATGGACACTTGTGGTGACATTGGATTATCTAGGTGACATTAGAGTTGGTTGATGCATATCATATGGTGTTATTCTAGTACGAACTCTTAGATAGATCAAACGGAAAGGATAACTTGATGTTATCTTAGTACGAACTCTTGAATAGATCGATCGGAAAGAATAACTTTAAGGTGGTTTCATACCCTACAAACAATTTATTCTTATGGTCTCTGCTAGATAATAACTTTGGAGTGATTCTTCGTTGCACGTTGAGGGATGGTTATGTGATCCAATTATATTGGCATTGTTGAGAGATTGCACTAGCGAAAGTATGGACCCTAGGCCTTGTTTTCAAGCATTGCAATACCGTTTGTCCTCACTTTTGTTACTTGATACCTTGCTATTTTATATTTTCAGATTACAAAAACCTATATCTTCCATCCATATTGCACTTGTATCACCATCTCTTCGCCGAACTAGTGCACCTATACAATTTGCCATTGTATTGGGTGTGTTGGGGACACAAGAGACTTTTTATTATTTGATTGCAGGGTTGTTTGAGAGATACCATCTTCATCCTACACCTCCCACAGATTGATAAACCTTAGGTCATCCACTTGAGGGAAAATTGCTACTGTCCTACAAAACTCTGCGCTTGGAGGCCCAACAAAGTCTACAAGAATAAAGTTGCGTAGTAGACATCAAGCTCTTTTCTGGCGCCGTTGCCGGGGAGGTGAGTGCTTGAAGGTATATCTTTAGATCTTGCAATCAAATCTTTTAGTTTCTTGTTTTTCACTAGTTTGGTTTATAAAAGAAAACTACAAAAAGAAATGGAGTTTAGGTTGCATCATTTGTATGATCTTTATAATGTCTTTCGTGAAAATAAGGATTCTGAAAATTGTGCTCAATTGGTAGAGGAAGAAATTATGAAAATACGCAATGAGAATTCCTTGAATGATGAGCATGATAGCAATATTGTTAGCATGAATTTTTCTGAATATCCAAAATACTAATGACGATTGCACTAGTCATGATAAAAATATTTCTTATAAGCATGTCAATTTTTGTGGAGTGCATAAAGTTTGTGAGGACGTGCCTTATAGGGATGATAGATTTTGCAAGAAGCATAAACATGATAGAACCAATTCTTTGCTCAAAGTGATAGATGAATTTGCTACAAAATTATGTTCTCTTTGTCCTACTTGTGAACTTTGCAATAAAGTTGGTCATCTTAATTTCCAATGCAAACTTTTTCATGATCAAATCATGGCCAAATATTGTAATGATTTGATCACCCTTGAACTTTATGATGAGCTTTCTCTATTTTTGGGGAGTGAAGAATTGACATATAAAAATAGTTGGTTTGAAGTATTCCTTCTCACAGACGACATTGAAACTAATCTAAAAAATATCTAGATGTTTTGCATGGTAAATTGCAATGAGAATACTTATATTGCCAACTATAGAAAGATGGGAAAACCAATAGAATATAAAAGGAATACTAATGAAAGGGTAAAGAATTCCACTTTCCCCCCTATTGTCTCTCATGATGTAATAGGTGATGAGGAGGAGCTCCCTATTCAACCAATCTCATCAATAAGAAGCTCAAAAAAATTAATTAAACCCACACATGACGTGGTGAAGAAGAAGAAAAGAAGAAAGAGTAGAGGTAAAAAGTTATCTCTTCCAAATGATGTTGCTCCTATTATTGTTATGCCTCATGAGGATAAATCAAAAATAATTGTGGAAGATGATACACTTGATGATGATATTGTTATGCCTATTGCTAGTTGTGATGACTATGATTGGGAAGATAATGATACTTCTTATAATCTTGAAAATCTTTTTGGCACCAACTTGGTAAATTATGATGATAATAATTGTTATACTATTAGTGCCATTCATACTATTAATGATGAGAGTGATTATGCTTATGATACGCCAAGCCACAAGCTTGGGGATGATATGTTTGATGAGAATGACATGTTTGAGAATTTATTTGCTGCAATTAATGTTTGTCCCAAGCTTGGGGATGCTATGCTTAATGAAGATGATCTTTTTAGTTCCCCTACTTTGAATGATCAAACTTGTTATGATGATTGCATGCCTCCTATTTATGATGATTGTGATATTTATGAAAGTGGGTTTGGAAGGGTGTCAACTTTAGATAATTATTATCCCACTATTTTGGAGGGTGTTGAATTCTATTATAATGATAAAAGTGGATTTGAAGAGGTCATGACTTTATTTAGTAATGATTCCACTATTTCGGAAAAGGTTTCACTTGACTATGATGAGAACAAAGTTGCTACTTATGATGATTATTGTGATGATACTTATGTTATAAAAAGTAGTGATAACTATTGTCATAATTTTAAATATCCTTTTACTGAACATTACTCTTTTAATGTGGAAACAATTTATAGTATTCGAGTTTCATTTGATGCTCCCACTATTATGAATGAGAAGAAATTTGCTTATGTGGAGAGTAATGAAAATTCTATGCTTGTAGATCATGAAAAGAATGCTTTATGTGATAGTTATATTGTGAAATTCCTTCATGATGCTACTAAAAATTATTATGAGGGGGGAACATATGCTTGTAGGAATTGCAATAATATCAAGTTTCCTCTCTATGTGTTCAAAGTTTTGAAGTTATGCTTGTTTTGCCTTCCTATGCTAGTAGATTCTTGCTCCCATAAATTTTTTGCTCACAAACTCCCTATGCATAGGAAGTGGGTTACATTTAAATGTGCTTGTCATGAGATTCATGATGCTCCTTTGCATGTTTCAATTATTATTCCTATGTCAGCATCATTGAAATCATCATGCCTAGCTAAAAGGCATTAAAGAAAAGCGCTTGTTGGGAGACAACCCAACACTTTTACTTTCTGTTTTTGAGTGTTCACATTATTAAGCTACTGTATTAATTATGTTTTGTGCCTTTTATTTCAATAAAGTGCCAAGTAAAGCCTTTGGGATGACTCACAAGATGAGTAGAATTGATGCTAAACCAAAACAGAAAGTTTTGACTCCAGTACAGGAATTTTCATTTTTTACTAGAGAGTGATAAGGATCTGAAATATTTACACAGTCTTCATATACAAATTTTTCAGGTTTTACTAACGTTTCAGAATTTTTAGAGACAGTTAATTATGGCTATACTACAGTTCTTCAAAGACTGTTCTGTTTCTGCTAGATTCTGTTTTGCATGCATAGTTTGCTTGTTTTAGTGTTTCCATAGCTTATATTTAGTGGTATAAAATATGGGAATTGTGGAATACAGTAGGTATCATGTGGGAAAAATTATGAATCTTGTCTTGACAGTACCTAAGTGAATGATTTATCTTTATTATACTAACTCATCTCACGAAGTTCCGTTAAGTTTTGTGTGATTGAAGTTTTCAAGTTTTGGGTGAGACACCGATATGAGGAGAATAAGGAGTGACAAGAACCTAAGCTTGGGGATGCCCAAGGCACCCCCAAGGTAATATCCAAGGAAGACTCAAGTGCCTAAGCTTGGGGATGTCCCGGAAGGCATCCCCTCTTTCGTCTTCAACACTATCGTTATATCTTACTTGGAGCTATATTTCTATTCATCACATAATTTGTGCTTTGCTTGGATCGTCATTTTATTTTGTTTTTCTCTGTTAGGTGTTACTTAAAATCTTGTTTTTCAATAAAAAGTTCCAAGAATTTCCTAGGGATGCTTGCATTGCATGTTTGATGTGTGATGTATAAAAATAGAAACTTTTGCTGTAGTGTTTGAATTTTCATATTTTACTGGAACGTCGATAGTTTCTGAAATTTTTACACAGTGTTGTCATATAAATTATTTAGCATGTCCTAAATTTTCATAATTTGTTGAGTTACAGAAGTACACTAGTTTAATAGATTACTACATATTGTTCTGTTTGGACAGATTGCTGTCATAGTTTTGTTATCTACTTATCCTATAGTTTCCATAGCCTATATTGGTAGATATAAATTGTGGAAATGATAGAAAACAGTAGATGATGTTTGAAAATTATTGTGCAACTTGTCTTGGCAGTACATGAAGTGTTGATTTGTTTTTATGTGTACTAACCTATCTCACGAGTTCTTTTCAAGTTTTGTGTGGATGAAGTTTTTGAGAATAGGTGAAACCATGTTATGAGAGGATTGAACGAGATACAAAAGCTCAAGCTTGGGAATGCCCAAGGAACCCCAAGTAAATATTTCAAGAAGTCTCAAGCATCTAAGCTTGGGGATGCTACGCATCCCACCTCTCTTTGTCAACTATCGGTTAGCCTATGTTGAGCCTAAATTTTTATTCGTTCACATGATGCGTGCTATTCTTGGAGTTCTATTTTTGTTTAGTTTGTTGTTTGAATAAAATACTCAGATCTGAAAATCTTTATTGAGAGAGAAAGTCCTCACATAGCTACTTAATTGTTTGACTACTCATTGATCTTCACTTATATCTTTTGAGAGTAGCTTGTCATTTGCTCATGTGGTTCACTTAAATTTGTTTGAGCTTGCCAAAAAGCGATGGCAATATATGAAACTAGTCCCAAAGTGATAGATATCCAAGGAGGATATACTAAAACTTTCATGAAGATCATTGGACAAATTAAACTTTATTCTTTGTAATAGTTTTGAAACATGATGATAGTAATATGTGAGTCATGTTAGTGAGTAATTATGCTTAGTAGGAATATTGGTGTTAAGGTTTGTGACTCCCTATGCATGCATGAAAGTCAATAGTTATGCAATGAAGTTACATCCTTCTTGTGGTGCCTTATTCGGTGTTAGTTATGTTCAATGCTCACTTATGTGAATTTTCGTTTCTTGGTTTGGTTGCTTCCCAATCTATTTGCTAGCCTCCATTTGTACTAAGTAGAAATACTACTTGTGTCGGCGTACGACACCTATGAGATCGCGAGGATCCCTTTACGGTTCGGCAGGGAAAAAGGCTTGCACAAAGAGAAGATCCAACAATCAACACCAGGGATTTTTACCCAGGTTCGGGCCGCTGAGAAGCGTAAAACCCTACTCCTGCTTTAGTTGTATTGGTTGTGTTTAAGCCCAAGCTTCAGGAGCGCTTGCGATGAACAGTACGTTCGAGCAGCAGCTACGCATGCAGAATGGGGCAGAAGGTCCTCCCCTCTCTAGCTACGCCTTGGGCCTCCTTTTATACGTCGAAGGGGTCACCAACAGTGGCCAAGTACAAGAGGTGTAAAGTTACTACAGTACTATCATACCTAATACTGACGACTTAGGACAAACGCATTAAATGCTCCGTTTAGGTGTCCCTTAGGTTCTTGGGGATGGGAAAAGAGCCCGTCCCATCAGCACCGCTTAACCCCATTGCC
The DNA here is from genome assembly GCA_039707655.1 of Elymus sibiricus. Lineage (NCBI taxonomy): Eukaryota > Viridiplantae > Streptophyta > Magnoliopsida > Poales > Poaceae > Elymus > Elymus sibiricus. The sequence goes on along the minus strand of CM077675.1, from coordinate 152,230,334 downwards.
GTTAGCACTTTGACACGCACCCAAGAGGACAGAAGCTAAATGACAAGCTGGTCGCTGCGCTGGAGCGGTGACAGGGTGGCAAGGTCTTGCCAGGTGCGAGTCTTGCCGGGGCTTCGCTAGCCATCCCGGCAAGCATCTTGCCGGGATCCTAGCCTTCGGTCTTCTGTGTTCTGATTATTGACTTGAATGCCTTCTTGATAATCTTGTGCTAGTATTCAGCTGTCCCCCGGTAGGCCTTGCCGCTGGTGTGGCTACAACTGTCCGTGCACAAGTATGGGGTACTAAATACCAAAACTTTAGTACACCGACAGGAGCCCCCGGGCCTAGGCCATACACGGGTGCGAGGCGTTGTTGGGCTAGGCCCAAACAATGCACGGGCACGCGTGGCAGGAATTAGCTGTTGAAATCATTCCGCTTATTGCGCCCCCCCCCCCCCCCGACGCGCATTGAATGCGGGACGTGGGATACGTGCGCGGAGTGGCTGTAACTGCAGCGCGCTCGCAAACGTGTTTTCACATTGACAAGTGAAGAGGCAGCCTCGCGCCTTCCCCATAAAAAGGAAACCGTAGCGGCGCTTGCTCATTTACCTCCTGTCTTTTCCAATCTGGAAATCGCCGTCGTCTCCTTCCTCGAGCTCGAAACGGAGCCTCTCCCACTCATCCGCCGCCTCCACGCCCTCACCATCCTCAGGCTCTGTTCTCACAGCCGCCATGCCGCCCAAGGCGAGCAAGGGCAAGGCGGTGAAAGCCGCTGTCCCGGAGAGCGAACTGGTGAAGATGCGGAAGAAGCACGCCGTCTTCCCTTCGGTGCTCGATGCGAGCGCCCTGAAGGATCGATACCTGTGCATGTGGGCGAGGGAGACGAAGGCTCATCCTGCTACTCGCGTGAGCCCAGGTTCCTCCAAGGATGGCCCAGATAAATTCCCCTTCTTTGTCGACTACTTTTACTATGGGCTTTGTCCCCCGTTTTCTGATTTCTTCATTGACATCATGTACACATACGGCTTCCAACTCTTGGATTTTACGCCGAATGCCGTGACATGTATGTCAGTCTTTGCCCATCTTTGTGAAAACTTTGCCGGAGTAGTCCCCAACACAGCCCTCTTCCTCCACTACTTCATTCCCCGTATCCAAGCGGGAGAGGCCCTTTCTGGTTCTATCACCTGGATTCCAAGGAAATGGAACAAAGAGATATACCCAGACGGGGTCTACCGCGAGAAGTGGGAAGAATGGCGGGCCAAGTGGTGCTGGATTCAGGAGAAAGACCCCCAGCCCTTCTGTTTGCCTCGACGAACAAAGATGGCACGTGGTAAGGATTGGAGCGACCTCGGTCCTCAAGATGAGAAGCTCACAATCGCAATTACCAGGATCCACCGCCTCAAAGTTGTCGGGCTCACAATAGAGATAGTTGGCGCTGATTTCCTTCGCCGGCGCATCGCCCCTCTGCAGAACAAAGGGAGACCAGCCTGGGAGTTCTAGAATGCGGCAGATATCATGCGGCTGGGCCCCGGCTTGAATAATAACTTGACGGTCATGCAGCACACAGCTCTTTGCCACAAACTGTTCAGGACTGACGCGGGATACAAGTTGACGGCTAGCGTGATCCCTTTGTGCAACAACTCCGCCTTGGATTCAATCATCGCCATGATGCCGGTGTGTAATGCTCACAGCCTTGACGGAACTTGGGAGGAGCCATCCACAGAGCAGGCACAAGAATTCTTTGACAACTTGTCAGAGAAGGCCATCGGGAAAGAAACGAACCTCATCCGCCCCACCACTGAGGAAGAAGTGGCGTATATCGCCAGCATGGCGGAAGAGGCGAATCTTGCCGCGGAGGCCGGCAGCGCTGGCTTCACGGAAGGGGAAGCCAGTGAAGAGGAAGTGATGTCAGAGGAAAAACTTGCCGAGCAGGGCGAGGTTGCCGGAGAGCAAAGTGGCACAGCTGCCGAGGGCCCTTCCGCCGAGGATACAGCCGAGGAGCAGCTGCACGAGGAGCCCCCAGCTCCCGAGAAGAGGAAGCGTGTTCTTCGGAAAGCCACCTCTGGCGCCTCAGCCCGCCAACCTTCCTCTTCTGCCGCAGCCAAATGACCCAGGACCACTCCTTCACCTCCTCACACGGATACCGTGGCGGAAGTCGACTTCGACCTCTCTGCCTTCAGAAGGAGAAGAGTGAGGATCCTGTGACATCTTTTAACTTCTGGATTTCTGGTTTTGCTTAACTAATTTGTCTTGCTTTGGCTCGTCTCCGCAGGGATACGGAAACGTTGGCTTAAAGGATGGCGAAGAAAGCGAAGACTTCAACGGGCGATGAGCCGCCATCAAGCACCACAGGTGCGCCAGAGCTGATTAACATCAGCCCGGAGCCAAGCCCCCAACGCAGCCCCCGACGCAGCCCCCAGCGTGAGTCCACTACTCACTTTCCGCTGGCAAGTGTCGGGGTGTGTATCTTCGCTACTGACATCACCGGGCTTGTAGGAGAGGAGCGGCAACAAGGAGCACCATCAGAGGCCACCCCTAACATGCCGCCTCCGTCAACCATGCCGCCCAGAGATGAATCTTCGGCAAGGGTTCCTACTAGCGAGCTTATTCACGTTGAAGAGGAGCCGGCAAGTGCGGACTCTGGTGGTCCTACTTCGGCAACTAGTGTTGCCGGGAAAGGAGAAGCCACCTCTCAACAGCTCGGCACAGGTAAACCGTTTGCCTCAGAATACTTGTCATTCTGTCTTTCTTTTTGTCTTCTTGAACTTCTACCTCAGCCTTATCTTGTTTGTTTTCTTGGCTTTCAGACCTTCCCTCGACGGAACACATGGATGTTGATGCCGTTATCAAGGAGACCACCAGGGATGCTGCCGCCGAGGCCGACAGAGTTGCCGCTAACGAGGCCGCCAAGAATGTTGTCGCCGAGGCCGCCAAGGATGCACAGGAAAAGGCCACCAAGGAGTCTGCTGAGAGGATCGGTAAGGAGACCGGTGACCATACTGACGACATTCCTGCCGCAGGAGCGCCAGGCGCTACGCCGGCCACGGAGCCCCCAGTTGCCGGTGAGGCGGCTGTTGAGGATCAGCCGTCAACATCCGAAGCCCCCTCTTCAAGCAAATACCTCAAGGTTAGCAATAACCTGTTCGTCAGCATACCAGTAACGGCAAGCATTGGGGTGCTAGCTGAAGGGGAAATCTTTGACAAAGACGTCATCACCACTGCTGGGCTCAAGATTGTCGACGAGCCACGCACCAATAGCAGCAAATCCGAAGAAGAAGAGCTCCTCCAGGCCATGGGCAGCAACTTTCAGAAGCTCCAAGCGCTTCACCATGCCCAGAAAGAGAAGCTGGACTCCAGGGCGGCAGTTGTCGAAGCAGCGGAGGGAGATTTCTAGAAGCGCGTCGAGGAGACACAAATCTGGTATGCTGAGGCCTTTCAGGAGCTGAAGGCGAGTCAAGAGCAGCTGAGCCAAAACTGGAACGAGCTCCTCATGAAGCAGTCTGATATCGAGAAGGCGCAAGAGGAAGCCTCGCAACGGGCTGCTGCAGAGGAAGCTCGCCTAATAGAGCGCCGTGTCGGGCTCGACGCTCATGAGAAGGAACTTGCTGCTCGCGAGAAGGCGCTTGCCGACAAGCTTCGCAGCAAGGATGAAGAAATTGAAAAGCTTGTCGCGCTGCGGACCCAAGAGCTGGAGCAGAAGCACAAGGAAGCACTCAAAGCTCTGGCCACAGACCACGCCGGCAAGCTGAAGGAAGCCGTCGATGCTACCGGAGCTGCAGAGGCCGCCAAGAACGAACTGGAGCAGAAGGTGAAGAGGCTGGAAGCAGATCTTGAGGATCACGGCAAGAAGATCTCGACGCTCAATGCCGAAAGAGAGAAGACTCTCTACGGCCTGGCAGAGATGCAAGTTGCCATATCCGACAAGACCAAGCAACTCACCTCAGCCAATGAATCCATTGCCGATCTGAAGCTGAAGCTGGCCACGCTGGAGGAGACTCTTGAGACCGTCAGGGCTCGCGAGAAGACCCTGATCAAAGATCTCCGGAATGAGAAGGACCTGCTCAAGAGTGCTGCTGCCACCTATAATGACTTCGAGAAAGGCGTCAAGATCTGGACTGAACGCCTTGTCGATGTTGCAGAAAGGCTTGCGGCAGAACTATCTTCCATGGGCCTACAGAACTTCAGGTATTCCTCTGATGAGAGAGTGTCTCCGAGCGCCAAGTTGACCATGTTCTTTGAGGGCATGGTTGATGCCCTGAAGCTGCTCCACTCTGATCGAGCAACCAATCTGGCCAACGAATCCCGCAAACTCTGCCGGGCCATCCTCCTCAAGGTGCTCACCAAAGTGGTGCACAAGAACCCTGGCATCAACCTCACCAACGTTCTTGACCGCTTGCCGAAGGATGTAGACGTCAAGGCACTCGAGGAGCTTGTCGCACCCATCGTCGACAAGGTGAACCAAGTCAAGAGGGTCGAAGGCTAACGCAGGGACTAGCTGCTTCACTTCTTTTTGTCGCCGCCATTCCATGCCAAAGACAGTTTTATCTTAAGTTAGAATCGCGGTAACTATTAATGTAATATAACTTGCTGTGTTTTGAATGAATGTATGCTATTTCCCTTGTCTGATTTCTTTCTGTATGGAAAAAACCCTACGCTTATTGGAAACTTTCCGGCGCGTGCACCCTTGCCGCGAGCGCTAGGTGCGGGACTTTAGCAGCCTGCTGGAGGTGCCGCTATCGGCAAGAAACCTTGACGTTTTCAGTGCAGCCACTTAAGCTGTTGAGCAGACTCGAAACAAAATAAGGGCGTAACCGATCATGACAAGGTTCCTTCGCGTGTAGGCTTCCCATACATAGGCCGAAATCGTTCAAGGAGAATAACCTTACAAAACAAAAATTTGTTTGAAGTTTCTGCAACTTAGCTTTTCGTTGTTGTACTCCTTCCGGCAAGATGTCAACCTTGAACGTCGCATGTCGGTATCCATACCATCATTTCCCCCCCTGCAAACTTGCATGCGAGGGAACCTTTTGTCCTTTGAGAAAAAGAAAGAAGAGAAAATAGAGATATGGAACCTTGGCGGTTCGTTAATGCTTACCGGAAGCAGGTGTAATACAATATCTCAGATAAGCATGCATATAAGTAAACATGAAAATCGACAAGAATTGTAAAACACTTAATCTTATTCAACTATGCACAGGGTCTGCGCCTGGCTTTGTACAAAGGATTACATGCCTTGGCGGCAAGACTCGTACAAAAGGTGGTTGCCAGGGGACCCGGCAACCGCGCCTTATGGATAGAACTTACGAAGATGTTCGGTGTTCCAGGAATTGCTCACTGGAACGCCATCTTCGGTCTCCAGGCGGACTGCGCCAGGCCTCGTGACCCATACTACCCGATAAGGGCCTTCCCACTTCGGCGTTAACTTGTTGGAATTCTTGGCCGACTGAATGCGCTGAAGAACAAGGTTGCCTTCCTCAAGACTTCGGGCATGAACCTTGCGGCTATGGTAGCGGCGCAAGGCTTGCTGGTAGCATGCAGCTCGCACAGCAGCCTGAAGACGATCTTCCTCAAGGAGCACAGCGTCATCATGCCGCAGCTGCTCTTGCTCGAGCTCATCATAGGCGAGCACTCGAGGTGACCCGTATGTGAGTTCCATGGGGAGAACTGCTTCCGCCCCGTATACTAGGGAGAAGGGTGTCTGGCCGGTGGCTCGATTTGGTGTCGTTCTGATTGACCAAAGAACTGCCGGCAACTCATCAATCCAGCGTCTTCCGCACTTGCGCAGCTTGTCAAAAGTCCTTGTCTTGAGGCCTCGCAACACTTCAGCATTTGCCCTCTCCGCCTGGCCCTTGCTCCTTGGATGAGCAACAGAGGCAAAATAGATCTTGCCGCCAAGGTCTTGGACGTACTGCATGAAGGTGTGGCTCGTGAACTGTGTTCCATTGTCAGTGATGATCCTATTAGGCACACTAAAACGGCAAACTAGTCCTTTGAAGAACTTGACGGCTGATTGTGCTGTCACCTCTCTCACTGCCTCCACTTCGGCCACTTTGTGAACTTGTCGATTGCGATGTACAAGTACTCAAAGCCCCCGGTAGCATGGGAAAAAGGGCCCAATATGTCAAGCCCCCAGACCGAAAATGGCCAGGAAAGAGGGATTGTCTGAAGAGCTTGAGCTGGTTGATGCAATTTGTTCGAATGGAACTGGCACGCTTCACACTTGGTTACTAGTGCAGTTGCATCCTGGAGAGCAATGGGCCAAAGGAAACCTTGCCGGAATGCCTTACCAACAAGAGCTCTTGATCCTATGTGGGAGACACATATGCCTCCATGTATCTCTGCCAACAACTCGAGTCCATCCTCCCGAGGAATGCACTTCAATTTCACACCGTTCGGTCTCTTTCTGTACAGGACATTGTCCACAAACTGGTACATACTAGACTGACGGGCTACTTTCTCCGCTTCTTCCTGTTCTTCGAGGAGTTCTCCTGTTTGAAGGAAATGGACGATGTGATGTGCCCATGCTGGAGCCTGGGGCTCGACAACAAGGACTAAAGGCATGTCCTCTGCCGTGGGAGCGTTTGTCTTTACAGCAAAGGGTCGAGGCCCTGCCGGAGCTTGTTGCTCCCCGGCGAGCTCGGCGGGAGCGTTTGTCTCTATGGCAAGAGCTTGATGCCCTGCCGGAGCCTGTCGCTCACCGGCAAGCTTGGTGTCGTTCCCGGCAACTTCTTTGTCGGCGGCTTCTGGGAGCTCTGCCGGAAAATACTTGCCGGAACTCAACTTATTCCTTTTTTCTTGTCCCATCGATGGTGTTACGGATGGTTGAGTCAATCGGAGCACAAAAGTTCCTGGTTCCACAGGTAACTTAAGGGCAGCGCGCTTTGACAGGTCATCAGCAATGCTGTTTTCCGCACGAGGAACGTGCTCCATTTGCAGACCGTCAAAACGCTCTTCCAATTTCCTCACCTCATCGACATAAGCTTCCATTAATGGACTCTGATAATCTTTATTCACCTTCTTGACGACAAGCTGCGAATCACCTCTGACGATGAGCTTCTTGATTCCAAGGTCCGCCGCAATCCTGAGACCGGCAAGCAGCCCTTCATACTCTGCAGTGTTGTTTGTCGATCTCTCCTGGGGAAAGTGCATCTGAATCACGTATTTGAGGTGCTCTCCAGTGGGTGCGACAAGCAGCACGCCAGCACCGGCGCCTTGCAGCGAGAAAGCCCCATCAAAATACATAATCCACTCTTGATTCGTTTCCTTGCCGGGGAGAGTTGTCTCTGGGATCTCTTCGTCTGGCGTTGGGGTCCATTCCGCAATGAACTCCGCCAAAGCTCTGCTCTGAATGGTTGAAGTACTTTCAAACTTGAGACCAAAACTTGACAGTTCCAAAGCCCACTCCACAATCCTGCCAGTTGCATCTGGATTTCGCAAAATCCGTTGCAGCGGAAAGCGAGTGACGACGGTGATCTCATGTGCCTGAAAATAATGGCGCAGCTTCCTCGAGGCCATAAGAAGGCTGAAGAGCAACTTCTGCATGCCAGAATACCTTGACCTAGCCCCCTGCAAAAGGGAGCTGACAAAATAAACTGGGCGTTGCACCATCTTCTTCTTCTGTGTTGCTTCATTTGACTGCGCAGATCCTACTTTGCCGGCACCAGACTCTGCCGGGGAAGATCCCAGCTCGTCGCTTGGCGGTCTTGCCGCTGCCACTGCTTCTTCGTTGACTTCCCTCTCTGCCACTAACGCAGCACTCACCACTTGATTCGTTGCCGCTAGATATAGCAGCAACGGCTCTTGTGGTTTTGGCGTGACTAGTACTGGCGGAGAGGAGAGGTACCTCTTCAAATCCTGCAGCGCTGCCTCCGCTTCCGGAGTCCACTTCATTGGACCTGCCTTTTTCAAGATTTTGGAAAAGGGCAGGGCGTGCTCAGCAGATTTGGAGATAAACCTACTCAGAGCAGCAACGCAGCCGGCAAGACGACGCACATCTTTGACGCGTCTTGGCGCTTCAATCTGCTCAATTGCCTTGATCTTGTCGGGATTCGCCTCGATCCCACGCTGAGATACAAAGAACCCGAGAAGCTTGCCGGACGGAACGCCAAACACACACTTCTCAGGGTTGAGCTTCAAATTGATCTTGCGCAGATTTGCAAATGTCTCTTCTAAATCTTGTATGAGCGTCGCCTTGTCCTTGGTTTTGACCACTATGTCATCCATATAAGCTTCCATATTTCTATGTAGCTGGGGCTCAAAACCAATTTGGACTGCTCTTGCAAACGTTGAACCAGCACTTTTCAACCCGAAAGGCATACGTAAGAAGCAATACGTACCACATGGGGTGATAAATGTGGTTTTCTCTTCGTCTTCCTTTGCCATGAAGATCTGGTGATATCCTGAATAGGCGTCAAGAAATGAAAGCAAATCACAGCCGGCAGTGGAGTCCACAATCTGGTCGATGTGCGGCAAGGTAAAAGGATCTTTTGGACAGGCTTTATTGATATCTATATAATTAATACACAGCCTCCATTTTCCATTCGCCTTGCGCACTACAACTGGATTGGCCAACCATGTTGGATGGAGCACTCCTCTAAGCAAACCTGCCGCTTCCAACTTCCTGATTTCCTCGGCAATAAATTCTTGCCGCTCCAAGGCTTGCTTCCTAACTTTCTGCTTGAAGGGCCGTGCATGAGGACAAACAGCAAGATGGTGCTCAATCACCTCCCTAGGAACACCGGGGATATCAGACGATTGCCATGCAAACACATCGACATTCGCCCGCAGGAAGGCAATGAGCGCGCTTTCCTATTTGTCGTCGAGGGTGGAACTTATGGTGAAAGTCCCTCCCGTACCATCCTCCTTGACGGGCACCTTCTTAGTTTCCGGTGGAGCTGCCTTGGATTTCTTGCTCTTGCCGGTGGAGCTCTCTGGCACATCCTCAACAGGAACGCAGCACTCCAAAGAGGTGCATTTGCCGGAGTGTGTGCGAGAGGTCTTGCCGGTCTTCTTCCCCCTGGGAGCTTCAGCGGCAGGAGCAAGTGCCTTGGCGGCAGGTGCTGCAACTGCCTCCCGGTAAAGTTTGTCGGTGCAGATAAGCGCGTCCTTCTTGTCGGAGTTGACAGTGATGACGCTCATCGGCCCGGGCATCTTCAATGTATTATAAGCGTAGTGCGATGCCGCCATGAACTTGGCCAGCGCCGGACGGCCAAGGATCCCATTATATGGCAATGGAATCTTGGCGACGTTGAAGACAATCTTTTCTGTCCTGAAGTTCAAGTCACTACCAAATGTTACTGGTAATGTGATCTTGCCCTTCGGCTGGCTCCTTCCTAGATTGATCCCTTGAAACGTGCCTGTTTCCTCAAGATCTTCATCAGGAATTTGCAACCTTTTGATCACATCAGGTGAGATCAAGTTCAAACCGGCCCCACCGTCAACTAACATTTTTGTCACTTTGAGGTTGCGAATCGTTGGTGAAACCAACAATGGCAGACACCCGACCGCAGTTGTGTGATCAGGGTGATCCTCAGCGTCAAAAATGATAGGCGTGTTGGACCATCTCAATGGTTTCCGAGCACCGACAGATGGCTCTGTCGCATTAACCTCACGTGCCCACTGTTTAAGTCGGCGGTGTGAAGAATGCAACGAGGCGCCCCCGTCAACGCACATGACTTCTGTAGCTTTTTGAAATTCTTGCTCGCTGGACTCGTCGTCCTTGTCGTTGTCATCGTCACCCCCCTCTTCCTTGTCACGGCCTCGAGCGGGCCTCTCCTTCTGTTGCTTGGCCTTGCCGCGGCGACCTCCTCGGCCACCGCGTTTCTTGCCGGACCCCTCTGCACCATCTTGGGCCTTCTCCTTATCCCGCCTTTCATACTCAGCTTTCTGCTTCTCGACAAGCTGCTCAACTTGTCGGCTGTTTTGGAGATCATGGCCCTTGGTGCGATGGATTTTGCAGTACTGCTTGTCGGAGCCCTCCGGCTTGTCGGCAGCCGCCAAGGCCTGACAAGAGGCGCACCCGGCAACCTCCTTGCCGGGGCCGTCAACTTAGACCTTCTTGGCAGTGTCGAGGTTGCCGGATCCCTCGACGGCAAGCACGGCCTTGCCCTTGCGTTTCCTGTTACGCCGCCGGCCTTTCTTTGCCGGGGCGGCGGCGTCTTCGTCTTCAGAGTCGATTCCTGCGCCAGCATCCTCGCCGGGGAATCTCCTCCCTTCTTTAGCTCAAGCACACTTATCGGCCAGAGCATAGAGCTCGGCAACATCCCTGACTTTGTTCATCGCCAGCTCTTTGCGCATCCTGCGGTTGCGCACATTCTGATGGAACGCGCTGACAACAGCGGCAGGATGAACGTCTGGGATGTTGTGATGTATGCGGCTGAATCTCTGTATGTACTTGCGCAAGGTTTTGCCTTCTTTCTGGGGGATGAGATGCAAGTCACTTTCCTGGCCAGGAGCTTGGTGGCCTCCGGTAAAGGCGCCAACAAACTCATGACACAGATCTGCACAGGAAGAAATGGAATTTTCCGGCAGATGCATCAACCACGACCTGACGTTGGGCTTAAGTACCAACGGGAAGTAGTTGGCAAGTATCTTGTCGTCGCGAGCCCCGACAGCCTGCACCACAATGGTGTAGATGCTCAAGAACTCCGACGGATGAGTCTTGCGGTCGTATTTCTCCGGGACCTCCGGTTTGAATGTTCGGGAATTGGGCAACTGGACTCGCCGCAGCTCACGGGTAAAAGCTGGACAACCCATCTCGTAGGGTAGATCAATAGGATACCCTAGCGCAGGCTTGTCTACAGTGGGTCCTGCGCGCCTATCAGATTGATGGCGCACTTCCCGCCGCCGCTCGATGGTAGTCCGAGCGTCTTCTTTGCTTCGTTCCCGAACAACTTGACGTTGATCGCGGCGAGTTCGCGGATCAGACGGCACTGTTGAATCGTCATCACAAGCATCAATCCGTCGAGTCAGCGACCGCTGTTGCCGCTGTGGAGGAGAGTGCATCGTGGTCGCACCGCCTCCAGTCTTTTCGCCATCGGCGCGCGCCGGCTCGGTGGACTGCCGCCGCGAAGGCTCCGCCCGCTGCGGCCTATCTTGATTAGCGACACCGACGAGGCTCTGAATAGCAGCTCTCCATTCTTCGAGCTTCTCCGCAGCAGGAGGAAAATCCAGGAGCAGCTGCGCTCGCGCCAGTGCTTCTGCTGGTGTAGGCGGCGGCGAAAGGTGCGAGGAACGTGAGGTGCTCTGACTCCTAACCGTGTTAGAAGGAGCTCCATCACGATCCCGCGACCGCACGCCGCTTCCACCAGCATCTTGGCATGCGTGCTGGCCCCGCGCATCTCGAGAGTGATGCTCAGGGGTCTTTCCTTGGGGACGCTTAGAACCACCAACGTCGCGGCGCTGTTCATCGCGCGCGACTTGAGAGGGCCGCGGCGCATGCATCGGCGTGGGTGTCTTAGATGGCGCCCTTCCATCTTTGGAGTTCACTATGCCGCCCGTAGGCAGCATAGCTCCGTCCTTAGATCTAGTGGCGCGCGGGTTGCCGTCGCCGCTGCGAACGACGCCGCTTGCTTGGCTTTGATCACCAGAACATCGCGGAGGCTCAAGACCTCCGCCTCCTCCGCCTGCGTCCACACCGTCGCCCGTCTGTGTAGCTACAGGCACACCGGATGCGGATGGACTAACCGCCGTAAAACCCTTCTTCTTGGGAGCCATGGCGATGAAGATGATGAAGAAACTTACGCACTGATCGGTAGATCAGATTCACGCAACCTTTTGCCCCTACCTGGCGCGCCAAAGATGTCGGCGTACGACACCTATGAGATCGCAAGGATCCCTTTACGGTTCGGCAGGGAAAAAGGCTTGCACAAAGAGCAGATCCAACGATCAACACCAGGGATTTTTACCCAGGTTCGGGCCGCTGAGAAGCGTAAAACCCTACTCCTGCTTTAGTTGTATTTGATGTGTTTAAGCCCAAGCTTCAGGAGCGCTTGCGATGAACAGTACGTTCGAGCCGCAACTACGCATGCAGAATGGGCCAGAAGGTCCTCCCCTCTGTAGCTACGCCTTGGGCCTCCTTTTATACGTCGAAGGGGTCACCAACAGTGGCGAAGTTCAAGAAGTGTAAAGTTACTACAGTACTATCATACCTAATACTGACGACTTAGGACAAACGCATTAAATGCTCCGTTTAGGTGTCCCTTAGCTTCTTGGGGACGGGAAAAGAGCCCATCCCATCAGCACCGCTTAACCCCATCACCGTTAGCACTTTGACACGCACCCAGGAGGACAGAAGCTAAACGACAAGCTGGTCGTTGCGCTGGAGCGGTGACAGGGTGGCGAGGTCTTGCCGGGTGCGAGTCTTGCCGGGGCTTCGCTAGCCATCCCATCAAGCATCTTGCCGGGATCCTAGCCTTCAGTCTTCAGTGTTCTGATTATTGACTTGAATGCCTTCTTGATAATCTTGTGCTTGTATTCAGCTGTCCCCCGGCAGGCCTTGCCGCTGGTGTAGCTACAACTGTCCGTGCACAAGTATGGGGTACTAAAGACCCAAACTTTAGTACACCGACAACTTGTGCATCCAAAATCCTTAAACCAAGTTTTGCCTTATGAGTCCACCATACCTACCTATATGTGGTATTACCATGCCATTCCAAGCAAACTTGTATGTGCCATCTCTAAACTTTCACAATAAATTTTCTCTTTTGTGTGCCCGTACCGCTCATGAAACGGTGGGGAGTGTCCAATATTTTTCCATGCTAGATGTGTTATTCGCAAGATGAGTGTTTAGTCACTTGTCATTGCACAAGAGTGCAGCGGTAATAGGGATGCCCATTCCCGAAATGAAAAAGAAAAACAAATTACTTTATGTTGTCAAATAATAAATTCCTTGGAAAGTGTTGGTATGGAAGGGAACCGTGGATACGGCCCGCCATGGAAAGTGAAAGTTTGGTGGAAAAAGGAATAAACTTTATTTTCTGTTTGGGAACCGCCTATGATATATCTAGCATGGAAAGTATTGTGAGCTACTTTGTCGTTTTCGTTGACAGGAAAAGCATGCCACCCAAAATATGTTTTCTCTCTCAATTTAAACCTTGAGCTCTGGCACCTCTACAAATCCCTACTTCCCTCTGTGAAGGGCCTATCTTTTTACTTTATGCATTTTATTTTTGTTTTGCGTCTCCATCTTCTCTTATAAGCACCAACTAGGGGGCACTATGATTGTACCTGAGCATTGGGCATAGCTAATATTTGAGTGTGTTCCATGAATGGATCAATGATTGAGCATGATGGGCTAGGGATAACTTTCTTTAGTGTTGATATTTTGAAAGACATGGTTGCTTGTTGACATGCTTGAGTATTGAAGTCATTATGTTAAAACTAGACTATTGCTTTGAATCGTTAAGTCCAAATGTCCATGCTATACAAAGAAGAAGAAAATATGATGAACATGTTAGGCAGCATTCCACATCAAAAATTCTGTTTTTATCATTTACCTACTCGAGGACGAGTAGGAATTAAGCTTGGGGATGCTGATACGTCTCCAACGTATCTATAATTTTTGCTTATTCCATGCTGTTATATTATCATTCTTGGATGTTTTACAATCAATTTATTACAACTTTATATCATTTTTTGTGACTAACCTATTGACATAGTGCCAAAGTGCCAGTTGCTGTTTTTGCTTTTTATTACTTCGCAGAAAATCAGCACTAAACGGAGCCCAAACGTTGCGGTGATTTTTTTTGGATTTTTTATGGACCAGAAGAAAGAAGATGGGCCAAAGAACACCAGAAGAGGGGCCCATGTTGGCCATCCCCCACCAGGGCGCGCCAGAGGCCCCCTGGCACGGCCTGGTGGAGGATGGGCACCTCGGGCACCCCCTCAACCGACTATCAAGCCTATAAATTCCCAAATATTCGGAAACCCCCAAAAATAACCCTAGACTCTCCGCTCCGCCGAAGCAACTCTCTGTATCGACGAAATCCCAATCTGGAGGCATTCCAGTACCTTGCCGGAGAGGGAAATCCATCTCCGGTGGCCATCTTCATCATCCCGGCGGAGGCCATGACGAGGAGGGAGTAGTCCACCCTCGGGGCTGAGGGTATGTACCAATAGCTATGTGTTCAATCTCTCTCTCTCTCTCGTGTTCTTGAGATGTCACGATCTTGATGTATCACGGGCTTTGTCAATATAGTCGGATCATATGATGTGTTTCCCTCTCTATCTAGTTGTGATGAATTGAGTTTTCCCTTTGAGATTTCGTTATGTTGGATTGAATATTGTATTTGAGAACACTTGATATATGTCTTGCATGTGGATACCCGTGGTGACAATGGGGTGTTCTATTGATTCACTTGATATATGTTTTGGTATTCAACTTGCGGATTCCCGCGGTGACATTGGGGTAATCTATGCATAGGGGTTGATGCACGTTCTTGTCCTACGTTCTCCGATAGAAATCTTGGGGCACTCTTTGAGGTTCTTTGTGTTGGATCGAGTATTATGAATCTGAAATTGTTTGATGCGTATCGTATAATTAACTCATGGATACTTGTGGTGACATTGGATTATCTAGGTGACATTAGAGTTGGTTGATGCGTATCATATGGTGTTATTCTAGTACGAACTCTTAGATAGATCGAACGTAAAGGATAACTTGATGTTATCTTAGTACGAACTCTTGAATAGATCGATCGGAAAGAATAACTTTAAGGTGGTTTCATACCCTACAAACAATTTCTTCTTATGTTCTCCGCTAGATAACAACTTTGGAGTGATTCTTCGTTGCACGTTGAGGGATGGTTATGTGATCCAATTATATTAGCATTGTTGAGAGATTGCACTCGCGAAAGTATGGACCCTAGGCCTTGTTTTCAAGCATTGCAATACCGTTTGTACTCACTTTTGTTACTTGCTACCTTGCTGTTTTTATATTTTCAGATTACAAAAACCTATATCTAGCATCCATATTGCACTTGTATCACCATCTATTCGTCGAACTAGTGCACCTATACAATTTGCCATTGTATTGGGTGTGTTGGGGACACAAGAGACTTTTTATTATTTGATTGCAGGGTTGTTTGAGAGATACCATCTTCATCCTACACCTCCCACGGATTGATAAACCTTAGGTCATCCACTTGAGGGAAAATTGCTACTGTCCTACAAAACTCTGGGCTTGGAGGCCCAAGAAAGTCTACAAGAATAAAATTGCGTAGTAGACATCAAGCTCTTTTCTGGCGCCGTTGCCGGGGAGGTGAGTGCTTGAAGGTATATCTTTAGATCTTGCAATCAAATCTTCTAGTTTCTTGTTTTTCACTAGTTTGGTTTATAAAAGAAAACTACAAAAAGAAATGGAGTTTAGGTTGCATCATTTGTATCATCTTTATAACGTCTTTCGTGAAAATAAGGATTCTGAAAATTGTGCTCAATTGGTAGAGGAAGAAATTATGAAAATACGCAATGAGAATTCCTTGAATGATGAGCATGATAGCAATATTGTTAGCATGAATTTTTCTGAATATCCAAAATACTAATGACGATTGCACTAGTCATGATAAAAATATTTCTTATAAGCATGTCAATTTTTGTGGAGTGCATAAAGTTTGTGAGGACGTGCCTTACAGGGATGATACATTTTGCAAGAAGCATAAACATGATAGAACCAATTCTTTGCTCAAAGTGATAGATGAATTTGCTACAAAATTATGTTCTCTTTGTCCTATTACTTGTGAACTTTGCAATAAAGTTGGTCATCTTAATTTCCAATGCAAACTTTTTCATGATCAAATCATGGCCAAATATTGTAATGACTTCATCACCCTTGAACTTTATGATGAGCTTTCTCTATTTTTGGGGAGTGAAGAATTGACACATAAAAATTGTTGGTTTGAAGTATTCCTTCTCACGGACGACATTGAAACTAATCTAAAAAATATCTATATGTTTTTCATGGTAAATTGCAATGAGAATGCTTATATTGCTAACTATAGAAAGATGGGAAAACCAATAGAATATAAAAGGAATACTAATGAAAGGGTAAAGAATTCCACTTTCCCTCCTATTGTCTCTCATGATGTAATAGGTGATGAGGAGGAGCTCCCTATTCAACCAATCTCATCAATAAGAAGCTCAAAAAAATTAATTAAACCCACACATGATGTGGTGAAAAAGAAGAAAAGACGAAAGAGTAGAGGTAAAAAGTTATCTCTTCCAAATGATGTTGCTCCTATTATTGTTATGCCTCACGAGGATAAATAAAAAAAAATGTGGAAGATGATACACTTGATGATGATTTTGTTATGCCTATTGCTTGTTGTGATGACTATGATTGGGAAGATAATGATACTTCTTATAATCTTGAAAATCTTTTTGGCACCAACTTGGTAAATTATGATCATAATAATTGTTATACTATTGGTGCCATTCATACTATTAATGATGAGAGTGCTTATGCTTATGATACGCCAAGCCACAAGCTTGGGGATGATATGTTTGATGAGAATGACATGTTTGAGAATTTATTTGCTACAATTAATGTTTGTCCCAAGCTTGGGGATGCTATTCCTAATGAAGATGATCTTTTTAGTTCCCCTACTTTGAATGATCAAACTTGTTGTGATGATTGCATGCCTCCTATTTATGATGATTGTGATATTTATGAAAGTGGGTTTGGAAGAGTGTCAACTTTAGATAATTATTATCCCACTATTTTGGAGGGTTTTGAATTCTATTATAATGATAAAAGTGGATTTGAAGAGGTCATGACTTTATTTAGTAATGATTCCACTATTTCGGAAGAGGTCTCCCTTGACTATGATGAGAACAAAGTTGCTACTTATGATGATTATTGTGATGATACTTATGTTATAAAAAGTTGTGATAACTATTTTCATAATTTTAAATATCCTTTTACTGAACATTACTCTTTTAATGTGGAAACAATTTATAGTATTCGAGTTTCATTTGATGCTCCCACTATTATGAATGAGAAGAAATTTGCTTATGTGGAGAGTAATGAAAATTATATGCTTGTAGATCATGAAAAGAATGCTTTATGTGATAGTTATATTTGAAATTCCTTCATGATGCTACTAAATATTATTATGAGGGAGGAACATATGCTTGTAGGAATTGCAATAATATCAAGTTTCCTCTCTATGTGTTCAAAGTTTTGAAGTTATGCTTGTTTTGCCTTCCTATGCTAGTTGATTCTTGCTCCCATAAATTGTTTGCTCACAAAATTCCTATGCATAGGAAGTGGGTTAGACACTTAACTGTGCTTGTCATGAGATTCATGATGCTCTTTTTCATGTTTCAATTATTATTCCTATGTGAGCATCATTGAAATCATCATGCCTAGCTAAAAGGCATTAAAGAAAAGCGCTTGTTGGGAGACAACCCAACACTTTTACTTTATGTTTTTGAGTGTTCACATGATTAAGCTACTGTATTAATTATGTTTTGTGTCTTTTATTTCAATAAAGTGCCAAGTAAAGCCTTTGGGATGACTCACAAGATGAGTAGAATTGATGCTGAACCAAAACAGAAAGTTTTGACTCCAGTACAGGAATTTTAATTTTTTACTGGAGCGTGATAATGATCTGAAATTTTTACACAGTCTTCATATACAAATTTTTCAGGTTTTCCTAATTGTTAAGAATTTTTAGAGACAGAGAAGTATGGATATACTACAGATCTTCACAGACTGTTCTGTTTCTGACAGATTCTGTTTTGCATGCATAGTTTGCTTGTTTTAGTGTTTCCATAGCTTATATTTAGTGGTATAAATTATGGGAATTGTATAATACAGTAGGTATCATGTGGTAACAATTATGAATCTTGTCTTGACAGTACCTAAGTGAATGATATATCTTTATTATACTAACTAATCTCACGAAGTTCCGTTAAGTTTTGTGTGATTGAAGTTTTCAAGTTTTGGGTGAGACACCGATATGAGGAGAATAAGGAGTGACAATAACCTAAGATTGGGGATGCCCAAGGCACCCCCAAGGTAATATCCAAGGAAGACTCAAGCGCCTAAGCTTGGGGATGCCCCGGAAGGCATCCCCTCTTTCGTCTTCAACACTATCGGTATATCTTACTTGGAGCTATATTTCTATTCATCACATAATTTGTGCTTTGCATGGATCGTCATTTTATTATTTTTTCTCTGTTAGGTTTTATTTATAATCTTTTTTTCCAATAAAAAGTTCCAAGATTTGCCTAGGGATGCTCGCATTGCATGTTTGATGTGTGCTTTATAAAAACAGAAACTTTTGTTGTAGTGTTTGAATTTTCATATTTTAGTGGAAGGTGGAAAGTTTCTGAAATTTTTACACAGTGTTTTCACATAAATTATTTAGCATGTCCTAAATTTTCGTAATTTTTTGAGTTACATAAGTACACTAGTTTAATAGATTACTACAGACTGTTCTGTTTGGACAGATTGCTGTCATAGTTTTGTTATCTACTTATCCTATAGTTTCCGTAGCCTATATTGGTAGATATAAATTGTGGAAACGATAGAAAATAGTAGATGATGTTTGAAAATTATTGTGCAACTTGTCTTGGCAGTACATGAAGTGTTGATTTGTTTTTATGTGTACTAACCTATCTCACGAGTTCTTTTCAAGTTTTGTGTGGATGAAGTTTTTGAGAATAGGTGAAACCATGTTATGAGAGGATTGAACGAGATACAAAAGCTCAAGCTTGGGGATGCCCAAGGCACACCAAGTAAATATTTCAAGAAGTCTCAAGCATCTAAGCTTGGGGATGCTACGCATCCCACCTCTCTTCGTCAACTATCGGTTAGCCTATGTTGAGCCTAAATTTTTATTCGTTCACATGATGCGTGCTATTCTTGGAGTTATATTTTTGTTTAGTTTGATGTTTGAATAAAATACTCAGATCTGAAAATCTTTATTGAGAGAGAAAGTCCTCGCATAGCTACTTAATTGTTTGACTACTCATTGATCTTCACTTATATCTTTTGAGATTAGCTTGTCATTTGCTCATGTTCTTCACTTAAATTTGTTTGAGCTTGCCAAAAAGCAATGGCAATATATGAAACTAGTCCCAAAGTGATAGATATCCAAGGAGGGTATAATAAAAACTTTCATGAAGATCATTGGACAAATTAAACTTGGTTCTTTGTAATAGTTTTGAAACATGATGATAGTAATATGTGAGTCATGTTAGTGAGTAATTATGCTTAGTAGGAATATTGGTGTTAAGGTTTGTGACTCCCTATGCATGCACGAAAGTCAATAGTTATGCAATGAAGTTACATCCTACTTGTGGTGCATTATTCGGTGTTAGTTATGTTCAATGCTCACTTATGTGAATTTTCTTTCTTGGTTTGGTTGCTTCCCAATCTATTTGCTAGCCTCCATTTGTACTAAGTAGAAATACTACTTGTGTATCCAAAATCCTTAAACCAAGTTTTGCCTTATGAGTCCACCATACCTACCTATATGTGGTATTTCCATGCCGTTCCAAGCAAATTTGTATGTGCCATCTCTAAATTTTCAAAATAAATTTTCTCTTTTGTGTGCCCGTTCCGCTCATGAAACGGTGGGGAGTGTCCAATATTTTTCCATGCTAGATATGTTATTCTCAAGATGAGTGTTTAGTCACTTGTCATTGCATGAGAGTGCGGCGGTAATAGGGATGCCCATTCCCGAAATGAGAAAGAAAAAAAATACTTTATGTTGTCAAATAATAAATTCCTAGGAAAGTGTTGGTATGGAACGCAACCGTGGATACGGCCCGCCATGGAAAGTGAAAGTTTGGTGGGAAAAGGAATAAACTTTAGTTTCTGTTTGGGAACCACCTATGATATATCTAGCATGGAAAGTATTGTGAGCTACTTTGTCGTTTTCGTTGACAGGAAAAGTTTGCCACCCAAAATATATTTTCTCTCTCAATTTAAACTTTGAGCTCTGGCACATCTACAAATCCCTACTTCCCTCTATGAAGGGCCTATCTTTTTACTTTATGCATTTATATTTTTGCTTTGAGTCTCCATCTTCTCTTATAAGCACCAACTAGGGGGCACTATGATCGTACTTGAGCATTGGGCATAGCTAATATTTGAGTGTGTTTCATGAATGGATCAATGATTGAGCATGATGGGCTAGGGATAACTTTCTTTAGTGTTGATATTTTGAAAGACATGGTTGCTTGTTGACATGCTTGAGTATTGAAGTCATTATGTTAAAACTAGACTATTGCTTTGAATCATTATAAGTCCAAATGTCCATGCTCTACAAAGAAGAAGAAAATATGTTGAACATCTTAGGAAGCATTCCACATCAAAAATTATGTTTTTATCATTTACCTACTCGAGGACGAGTAGGAATTAAGCTTGAGGATGCTGATACGTCTCCAACATATCTATAATTTTTGCTTGTTCCATGCTGTTATATTATCATTCTTGGATGTTTTACAATCATTTTATTACAACTTTATATCATTTTTTGGGACTAACCTATTGACATAGTGCCAAAGTGCCAGTTGCTATTTTTGCTTTTTTTTTTACTTCGCAGAAAATCAGTAATAAACGGAGCCCAAACGCTGCGGGGATTTTTGTGGATTTTTTATGGACCAGAAGAAAGAAGATGGGCCAAAGAACACCAGAAGAGGGGGCCCAGGGTGGCCATCCCCCACCAGGGCGGGCCAGAGGCCCCCTGGCGCGGCCTGGCGGAGGATGGGCACCTCGGGCACCCCCTCAACCGACTATCAAGCCTATAAATTCCCAAATATTCGGAAACCCCCAAAAATAAGCCTAGACTCTCCGCTCCGCCGCCGAAACTCTCTGTATCGACGAAAAATCAATCTGGAGGCATTCCAGTACCCTGCCGGAGAGGGGAATCCATCTCCGGTGGCCATCTTCATCATCCCGGCGGAGGACATGACGAGGAGGGAGTAGTCCACCCTCGGGGCTAAGGGTATGTACCAGTAGCTATGTGTTCAATCTCTCTCTCTCTTGTGTTCTTGAGATGTCACGATCTTGATGTATCACGGGCTTTGTTAATATAGTCGGATCATATGATGTGTTTCCCTCTCTATCTAGTTGTGATGAATTGAGTTTGACCTTTGAGATTTCGTTATGTTGGATTGAATATTGGATTTGAGAACACTTGATATATGTCTTGCATGTGGATACCCGTCGTGACAATGGGGTGTTCTATTGATTCACTTGATATATGTTTTCGTACTCAAGTTGTGGATTCCCGCAGTGACATTGGGGTAATCTATGCATAGGGGTTGATGCACGTTCTTGTCCTACGTTCTCCGATAGAAATCTTGGGGCACTCTTTGAGGTTCTTTGTGTTGGATTGAGTATTATGAATCTGAAATTGTTTGATGCGTATCGTATAATTAACTCATGGATACTTGTGGTGACATTGGATTATCTAGGTGACATTAGAGTTGGTTGATGCGTATCATATGGTGTTATTCTAGTAGGAACTCTTAGATAGATCGAACGGAAAGGATAACTTGATGTTATCTTAGTATGAACTCTTGAATAGATCGATCGGAAAGAATAACTTTAAGGTGGTTTCGTACCCTACAAACAATTTCTTCTTATGTTCTCCGCTAGATAAGAACTTTGGAGTGATTCTTCGTTGCACGTTGAGGGATGGTTATGTGATCCAATTATATTAGCATTGTTGAGAGATTGCACTAGCGAAAGTACGGACCCTAGGCCTTGTTTTCAAGCATTGCAATACCGTTTATGCTCACTTTTGTTATTTGCGACCTTGCTGTTTTTATATTTTCAGATTACAAAAACCTATATCTACCATCCATATTGCACTTGTATCACCATCTCTTCGCCGAACTAGTGCACCTATACAATTTGCCATTATATTGGGTGTGTTGGGGACACAAGAGCCTTTTTATTATTTGATTGCAGGGTTGTTTGAGAGATACCATCTTCATCCTACACCTCCCACGGATTGATAAACCTTACGTTATCCACTTGAGGGAAAATTGCTACTGTCCTACAAAAATCTGCCCTTGGAGGCCCAACAAAGTCTACAAGAATAAAGTTGCGTAGTAGACATCACTTATCATGGCATTTTGGGAGGCTTGACAAACAAGTGGTAGGTAGCAAGACAGCGATAGAAACGAGACATCTAGCATGGCAATGATAGTAATGGTATCCAGGGAAATGGATCTTGCATGAGATCCCGTTTGGAAGAAGAACGAGTCCATGAAGAAGACGAGCCAACATAGTCGAACGAATCCTCACACTCCGAACGCTTTCGAAACTCTATCGAGAAGACGCAATCCGGAAACAACAATCAACACATGATAAACACCACAACATATGCATGACATGATGCGCAAACAAATATGATGCATGTCAAGTTTAAAATATGCAAGGCATGGCAGTCGCAACAATCAAATACTACACATTAAGTGAAGCTCAATATGCAACGAGTTGCATATTGACGAAACTCCACATTCAAATTATTTAGTTCACTCTCGTTAGATACACAACAATATTAAATGTTATTAAACATGGCAAGAGGTGATGCATAATGGAACTACACTATCTAGGCATCTTAAATGAGGTCGGAAACAACATATAGTATTTCCGAAGCGACCCCATATGTTAATTTCGAAATTGGTCCAGATCTGAACTAATCATGTTTTATATATATTAAATGGGAAAATAAAGTGCACAATGATATTCTACTCATCATTTTAGTCAATTTACATTTATAGAACGTTTGAAACGGAGCTACGGTCTAAAAGTTATGACCATCACAAGATGGATATGCCATGAATGCAAAATGCATGAATATGACAACCACAAGCATTTCAAATCATGAAGGCATCAAGATATTATGAAAGTACATGAGATTCTAAGCAAATTTCATATATGGCATGTCCAAAACGGAGCTACGGTTCAACCACAACAACCAACACAAGTTTAGTAGAAATCTTCCCAAAACAGCAAGATGGCATTTTGCACATATGAAAACAATAAGCTACAAGAATCTACAACGCACAAACAAGACATGGGGATGTAGCATATAACACACACTTCATTTCATCTTCACATAACTTACTCAAATGAGTCATGGATCACATGGTAGGAAGCTCACAACATGGCAATAAAATATGGCAGATTAGGACTTAGTGAAAATAACAGTTTTTAGCAGAGCAGTTTTTCACGAAGGCATATTGGCAGCAATAAAACTATATGCTACAGGGCATATTATGGCATGAAAATCTACAGCATGGTAGTATACATGATGCACTACAAATCATACCATGGTGGCAAGGTCTAATTATGCATAGAATCATGGCTAGCATCAACACAATATGGCATTATGAAGAAAACAGATTCTCAGACTTTGTGAAAATTAGACTAGACATGTGCAGCAGTTTTTTAACAGATTGACATGTTGGGCGATGAATATAACTATGATGCAAATCCTATACATGGCATCAAAAGACACAACCTGGTAGAAAACAACATGCTTAACAAAAGACTCCTTGGGAGCCACCACAAAAGACTCCAAGATCAATAGCAAATCACATGACAACATGGCAACAAAATAACAGTTTCAGACTTAGAATTATTTAGACCCCTCAAAACAGCAATATTTTATGGCATGTTGGCAACAATAAAATAACACCTATACATGGATTTCTATAGCAACCAAAATTACCAGGGCCTAGCACACATGTCCAAGGGCATATTTCATGTTTGCAACTATTCCAAAATATGCATGGATTAATTCACACAAAATAAACAAAAGGGCATCATAGCAAAAATGACATGCACACAAATTGCTCAAATGACAAAACTAATTGCACAGATAAATTCTATGGATTTTTCTACCCCAAAATCCTATATAATATGCATAGGTCCATGTAGGAAAATATGTCACAATTAATTAGGCAAGTTCATGGCCTAATCTTATTAGCAAAGTTATGTATGCAAAATAAATGCAACCAACGTATCAAATATTTTTAGCATGCATGAAAATGCGATTTAAATAATCTACACATTTTTATTCATGGTTCGATTAATTCGGATGCACAATTCAATAATTATGCCCAATGCAACAAACATGACATTTATGCAAAATAAGAAAACAGCATGTTAAACATTTTAAAACATGGAGGAAAGTGGCATATTATGAATCTACACAAAATTCTACACGTTTTACGTATATAAAGTATTTTCATCGGATGCATGGTTCAATACTTATTGACATCTTGAAAACTATGCATTTCTGTAATTACCAAAAAAACTCTAATGGGCCGAATCTGCAATAGGGCCCAGACAGAACTGAGCGGCGAATAGCAAACAACGCGAGCGGGCGCTGGATAGGCTGAGGCTGCTGGGTGCTCACCTAATGGGCCAAGGCCCAAGGCCGGTGGAGCTGCCCAGCGTTGGCTGAGCTGGGCCGAAGGGCGCAGCTGGGCTGGGGGCTGGTGTGGCCCACGCGAGCGCGCGAGGGTGAGGCCGTCGTCCTCGACCTCCTGTCGTGGCGAGACAGGGGCATGGCGGCGGCGGGACTCCGAGGGGCGGGGGGCGCGATCCGGCGGGATAGGAGGCCGTAGGAGGTAGATCCGGGCGAGGCTCGTCGGATCTCGCCGTCTCCCAGCAACTGCGACGAGCGGAGGAGCTCCGGCGCGCCTGCACATGATGGGAGAGAGGGAGAGAAGTTAGAGGGGAGAGAGGAGAAGGACGAAGAAGGAGAGGCACGGGAGATGGGCAACCGGCAGCGGCGCTCGGTTGTCGCCGGCGGCCGGCAGGAGCGGCGGGGTCACGGGGCGAAGCGGCGGGGCGCCACTACGGGGCTCGAGCTCGGGCACGAGAGGCAGAGCTCGGGGCACGTGCGAGCTATGGCGTACGGGCGGCGGCGGCCGGATCCGGGCCCGGGCGGGCCGGATCTGGGCTTGCGGGCCCGCGCGGCTGGGAGGAGGTGGGCGGCGGCGCGCGACACTTGGCGGCGGGGCTGCGGTGCTAGGTGGCGGCGGGGAGATGGTCTGGCACGAAATTTGAGGAGGATATAGGAGGAAGCCAGATTTGGAAGGGGAGAACTTCCTTTCATAGGCTGGGGCTAGGGTTTCCTGTTTTCATCCGTTTTCGGACCGTTCGATCCCGATCTGACGGTCCGGAAGCGGAGGGGGGCTAGGCTGCGTTAGGTGGGCTACGTTGGGCTGTCTAGAGTGGTTGGGCCAAGAAGAGAGGGAAGTTGCGGCCCGTGACATGTTTTTTTCAAATACCGCAAACTTCCGACGAATAAACCGATGACAGCGCCGCTACGGTTGACCGTTGGGTATCAAACGACCTCCAATTGCGACGAAATTTGGCAGGCGGCCTACATACAATAAAACAAGACCGCATGCCAACTTTCGACCCAATCCGAGAATATTTTTCGCACACTTTAAAAATGATATTTTCCAATGCCGCGGGCGCGTACGTGTGTGGTTGGTCTCAAAATGGTCTACGACAAAAACGGAGAGAACCGGCAACTACGAACGGATGCAAGTTTTCGAAAAACGAGTGACGATGCTATGCAGATGATGCGAATGATGCGATGACGAATGCGACAACCAAACGAATCACACGAGGACAACAGAATAAAAGGGGAATCTTCTGAAGCGTCGGTCTCGGGTTGTTACAGCGCTGGATAGGGTAGCAGGCGTTGCTCACCAAATGGGCTTTGGCCCATTCGGTGTAGGGGCGAGGCGGACGAGGCTGGTCCTTCCCGCGCAGCTGGGCTGCTGGGCCTTGGCATCGGAGGTGGCCCACAGTGAGGTGAGCGCTGGGACCACGGGGCTGGCGAGCGCTGGCTTGGCACGCGGTGCGTGCAGTCAACGCACGACGCGGGGGGGGGGGGGGGGGCTGAGGTCGTCGTCTCCCTTGCGAGGTGAGGCCGCGGTGGCGGTGCGTCCGGGCGCGGAGGCCGGCAGAAGGTTCCTGGGACAGCCGGAATGGAGCTTGGGGAGGCGGATCCGGGCGGGGGAGCTGCGGATCTGACGAGCAACGCGGAGCTTCGAGCTCCCATGGCCATGGCATCTCCTGCGGGAGAGAGAGGTTAGAGGAGGGAGAGATTTAGGGAGGAAGGAGGGGAGGGGCGGCGCGGGCCTGACCCGGTTGTCGCCGACGGCGGGGCTCCGGTGGCCCGCCGGCGTGGGGAAGGCCATCGGGCGGCGGGGACGCGGAGGCGCTGAGCACGGGAGGCTCGGGGAGCTCCCTGGCGACGGCGGTGACCCGGGCCCGAGGCGGGCCTCAGATGGGCTCGGCGGGCCCGGCGGCTAGAGGTGGAAAGTGCTGGCTGTGGAGTGGATAGGGTTGGCGGCGGTGCGGATTACGAGGTGGGACTAGGGTTTCCCAAAATGGACGTGGGGGTGTCTATTTATAGAAGGGAAGGGCTAGGTTTAGCTGTTTTGTCCGTTTTCGGACCGTTTGATCTCGATCGAACGGTCCGGAAGCGGAGCGTTAGGCTAGGTGGGCTAGGTGGGTTGCGATGGGCTGTGCAGAGGGGCTTGGTGGGGATGAGAGGGAATGGATGGCAGCCCGTGATAAGTTTCTAAAACACCGAAAACGTCCGCTAATTTAACCGATGACGGTACCGCTACGGTCTACCGTTCGGGTATCAAACGGACTCTGATTGCGACAAAATTTGACAGGCGGTCTAGCTACACTATATTAAGACCGCACGCCAACTTTTGACCCAATCCAATAATATTTTTCGCACGCTTTTAAAAACATTTTTTAAAAACGATGCTGCGGGCGCGCGTGTGTGGGTGGGCTCAAAACGGTCGACGACACGAACGGAGAGAACCGGCAACTACGAACGGATGCAAGTTTTCTAAAACAAGAGACCATGTTATGCAGATGATGCGAATGATGTGATGATGAATGTGACAACCAAATAAATCACACGACGACAATGGAATAAAAGGGGAATCTTCTGGAGCGTCGGTCCCGGGCTGTTACAGCTATGGTTAGATTTTATCTTAATATTTTTCTCGTAGTTACGGATGCTTGCGAGGGGGTTAATCATAAGTGGGTGGTTTGTTCAAGTAAGAATAGCACCCAAGCACCGGTCCACCCACGTATCAAATTATCAAAGTAGCGAACGCGAATCAAACCAACATGATGAAAGTGGCTAGATGAAATTCCCGTGTGCCCTCAAGAACGTTTTGCTTATTATAAGAGATCGTTTTGGCTTGTCCTTTGCCACAAAAGGATTGGGCTACCTTGCTGCACTTTATTTACCGTTGTCGATACTTGCTCGTTACAAATTATCTTGCTATCAAACTATCTATTACCAACAATTTTAGTGCTTGCAGAGATTACCTTGCTGAAAACCGCTTGTCATTTCCTTCTGCTCCTCTTTGGGTTCGACACTCTTACTTATCGAAAGGACTACGATTGATCCCCTATACTTGTGGATCATCAATTGGCGGGGCGGCGGCCAGAGGCGAGGATGGATGGATCCAGTCCGGTGTGGTCGGATCTGGCGGGAGGACGGCGGCAGGTGGTGGGGTGAACTCCGGCGAGGTCATGGGGCGGCCATTGTGGTTCTGTGCAACGGGAGAGAGAAAGAGAGGAGAGAGGTTAGAGAGAGACATGGAGAAGAGAGAAGGAGCAGGGGCGGCGCGACACTCATCTCCGGCGAGGGGCAGCACTCCGGTGGGTGGCGCAGGGTCGTCGGGGTCGGCGGGGCGGCGGCTGGAGGCAAGTAGGGCGCGACCATCAGGCGCGGGGCTCGCAGGAGCTCGGGCGCGCAGGTTCAGTAGGCTTGCGGGCGAGCGGCGGCGGCGGTTTCGAGCCCGAAGGGCCGGATCTGGGCTTGGCGGGCCCGATGCGGCTGAAGGTGGGAGGTGAAGTGGCGGCTGTGGAGTGGAGGGCACGGATTTCGATGCGAGCAACTAGGGTTGCCAGATTTGGACAGCAAGGTGTCCATATATAGCAAGTGTGCTAGGGTTTGAGATTTTTGTCCGAATTTGGACCGTAGGATCGCGATCCAATGGCTCCGCTCGGAGGGTGCTAGGCTGGGCTAGGTGGGTTGTGTAGGGGGGTGTTGGGATGAGATGAGAGGGAAGTTTGTGGCCCGTGACAGAGTTTTAGAAACTGAAAAACGTCTGCGATTTGACCGGCTATAGTGTTGCTATATGTTTAACGGTTCGGGTATCAAACGACCTTCGAATGCCACGAAATTTGGCAGGCGGTCTACCTACAATATATTAAGATCGCACGTAAACTTTTTACCCATTCCAAGAATATTTTATACTCACTTTGAAAATAATATTTTAACGATGTTGCGGGCGCGTGCGTGTGTGGTTGGTCACGAAACGGTCAACGACAAGAACGGAGAGAACCGGCAACTACGGACGGATGCAAGTTTTGAAAAATAAAATGACGGCAACGGAGTGCCGATGCTATGCAGATGATGCGAATGATGCGATGATGAATGCGACAACCAAATGGAACACACGGCGAAATTCGAAATGACTGGAAGGCATCTGGAGCGTTGGTCTCGGGCTGTTACACACACACACACACAGAGAGAGAGAGAGAGAGAGAGAGATCTAGCTAAACACTATGTACTTGTAGGTCTGTGGTGAACTACACACGCATCATCATGGAGGCAGCAAGGTTGATGAAGATAGCCTCCATGATCAATTCCCCCTCCGGTAGAGTATCAGCGGAGGCCTCCTAATGGGATCGCGGAAGAACGGAGTCTTGCGGCGGCAGAAAAATTGTTTTGGGTATCCTTCCGGTGGTTTTGGGATCTTTAGGAATTTATAGAAGTGCAATTAGGTCAAGGCGGCCTACGAGGGGCCCACAAGCTCACATGGTACCCCCCTGGGGGTGCTGCCTGGGCTTGTGGCGCTCTCGTGTGGCGTCTGGTCTCCCTCCGATGCTCTTGGGATCACCGTAAACATTTGCTTCAATTGGACTTCATTTGGTATTGGTTTCCTACGAAACAAAAAATAGGCAAAAAACAGGAACTAGCACTTGGCACTAGATTAATAGGTTAGTTCCCAAAAATGATATAAAATGGCTCTAAAGCGTATAAGATGGATAATATACGGAATGAATATTGGCAAACGATGCAGTAATTGATATCAACATAATAATATCCATGAATATAAAAACATAATCATTACTGTTTTGAAATATACGATGCTTAACGAATGTTATCTCTACTCATTGAATTATGTAAGCAATGGCATGACTACGTCTTCCTAACACAAGTACAAATCATGAGCACCACAGTGTCAAGCCAGGCATTTGGTTCATACTTTTTCACGCACTTCAGTATTTTCAACTTCACTCAATATATGAGCATGAGCCATGGACATAACACTACGGGTGGAATAGAAGATGGTGGTAGAGATCAATAAGGGAAGACAAAATGTTTGGATAGTCTCGCACCAACTAAATGGGCTGTTAGGCTATGGAGATGCCTTCCAATTGATATCGGTGCGAGGAGTACGGATTGCCATGCGACTTTCTATGAACTAAGAGCTATAAGTTTATGAAAGCTCAAACTAAAACTAAGTGGGTGTGCATCCAACTTGCTTTCTCATGAAGACCTGGGGCATTTGAGGAAGCCCGATATCGGAATATGTAAGGCAAGTTCTATAAAAAAAATCCCACTAGTATATGAAAGTGACAAATCATGAGACTCTCTATGTGAAGAACATGGTGTTACTTTGAAGCACAAGTGTGGTAAAGGATAGTAGCATTGCCCCTTCTCTCTTTTTATATCTTTTTTCTCTCATAGTCCGGAACCTCATCCTCATTCTTTGGAGGAATCATTAACCTCCATCATCCATTATTTTTCCTCACTGGGAAAATTCTCTAAAAATGATGATGATCACACTTTATTTACTTACAACTCAATAGAACCTATTACAATTTATGACTCTATATGAATGCCTCTAGCAGTGTACCAGGTTGTGCAATGATGAATGGTGGCTTTGCCACAAATATCATGCTAGCTATATATGATCATGCAAAGCAATATGACGATGAACACATATGTCATGTAATGGAATGGTGGAAGTGCATGGCAATATATCTCGGAATGGCTATGGAAATGCCATGATAGGTAGGTATGGTGGTTTTTTTTAGGAAGATATAAGGAGGCTTATGTGTGATAGAGCATATCATATCACGGGGTTTGGATGCACCGGCGAAATTTGCACCAACTCTTGAGGTGAGATTTGGCAATGCACGGCACCGAAGAGGCTAGCAAATTGCGGAAAGGTGGGAGTGCGTATAGTCCATGAACTCACATTAGTCATAAACAACTCACATACTTATTGTGAAAGTTTTATTAGCTCTCTCAAAGCAAAGTACTACTAGTGCGCCACTAGGGAGGAGGTAGGGATGAGTTAACCATCGCGCGCCCCTGACTCAAACAGCACAAGGATTTCAACGAGGAATAAAAGTGCTCAAACATCCCGGTCATGCCATGGTCAACACTTAAATGAATAGTTTAATAAAAAAATCGATATCTTTACGAACCAATGATCATGAATTTATACCCTTTCATATTACTATGTCAATATAAACAACCCATGCAAGCCATATTTAGTGATCTACATGCAAGTTTTAATTATATCCATCTTATATACCTATCGTTTTCCGACTAAACATATAATCCGTGCAAATTACCACTTTCTATTTCAGGGACTCTCAAAAATATTTAAGTGAAGAATGAGAGTGCTAGGTGATTTCTATAAAATAAAATTTTCGCCGTGCTCTAAAGATATAAGTGAAGCACATGAGCATAATTGCTTTACTCAAAAGATATAAGCGAAGCATAATATGCATTCTAAGAATTTATGACGATTGTGTGTGTCTCTCAAAAGGTGTGTCCATCAAACAATGATTGTGGAAAACTAAAAAGAAAACAAACTATAATACATGACGCTCCAAGCAAAACTCATATCATGTGATGAATAAAAATATAGCTCCAAATAACATACCGATGGATTGTAGACGAAAGAGGGAATGCCATCCGGGGCATCCACAAGCTTAGACGCTTGGATCTTCCTTGAATTTTACCTTGGGGTGCCTTGGTAATCCCCAAGCTTAGGGTCTTCCCGCTCCTTATTCCTTTATCCATCGTGATCTCACCCAAAACTTGAAAACTTCAGCACACAAAACTCAACAGAAACCTAGTGTGATCCGTTAGTATAATAATAAGATCAAATACTTTAAGTATCATCATAAATAGATTCACAACTGTTCTCGCATAATACCTAATGTATTCTACCTTTCCCATCAATTATACCCCCCGATACAATCCATAGAATCATTAGAATAAGCACACTATGCAAGTAAAAACAGAATCTATCTAAAACAGAACAGTCTGTAATGATTTGTACTAAAGCCATACTTCTGTAACTCCGAAATTTTTGAAAAATTAGGTCAACCTCGAAAATTTGTATCTCAATACTTTATAAAAATTCAGGAATTTATCACGTTCCAGCAAAAAACAAAAATTCAAATATTGGGCGTAAAAGTTTCTGTTTTTGCACCGCATCAATTCAACTATCAGCCAAATCATCCCAAAGGCTTTACTTGGAAAAAAACACTAATTAAAATATAAAAACACAATCATTACAGCAGAAACAACCATGTCACCACCCAAAAAATATGAAAGTTGAAAATAAAATAAACATTGGGTTGCCTCCCAACAAGCGTTATTGTTTTATACCCCTAGCTAGGCATAATGCATAGTTTCACGTTTTGTCCTGGTAACCAGACGGGAGATCATCCATGCTCTTCTCATATTCCCATCTTTCAGTAGAAGGTTTTCTAATAGGCAAGCAAAAATAATTGAAAGGTCTAAATTTAATAGGATCGGGATCCGATAGATCAAGTTTAAGAGGATGTAAGTCCTCTTTGGGCCTTGTAGGTAACAAAAATTTCTTCGTTATAGAGATTCCTATAAAGACATTCTCGTAATTTTTCCTTAAGCATGAGGCCTAGTCCAATATTCCAAATAGATAAATCATCATTGTGCTCAGAAAGTTTCTCAACTAGGATAGGAGAAGGAACTTTTCATAAGGTTCTCCTTATAATTAACATAATCCGTAGATTTTAATTTTCGCAACTCTTCTTGGTCATAAAGGATTTCTTCTATAGGTGGACATTCCCGATTTATCCTATAAAAGAAAATATATATATCTAGCCTCTTGCATTATATGACCAAATTCATGCACTAGAAATATAGTGGCCAAGCGTTTAACTGAAGGACCATGGATATTGGAAAATTATAAGATCATACGTTGTATAGAAGGATGCATGTGCACAAATTGTCTTTCATGTTCACTACTAGCAAAGATAAGGCATCCGCAAAACTCATTGCTCTAGCAATTATAGATCCTCCTACTATCGGTAACGCACCCGCACAAGTAAAGAAGTCTTGAATAACACTTTTATCAATTATATCACCACTACATATTCGAAGTTTTTTAGTATGCATGCTAGTGGTTTGTTCCGGAATGGCAGGTTTTTTGTTTCAAGGTTTTCAAGTGCTTCCACATTATTATCAGCATCATTAATTTCATCAAAACCTCTTTTAGGACTTCCGTCTGGCAAGCAGTCCTCCGCACTAGTGGCGGGAAGAGCAACCTTAGGAATCTCCGAAGTAGACATGACGGTAAATCGAGCAAGCGAGCAAGATGTTTTTAGTATTTTTTATTTTTATAGAACTGAGAATTAAAAACTAAAAGTATACCAAGTAAATGACAATGTATGTGAAGGGACTTGTGGTATGTTTCATGATACTCCCCGGCAACGGCGCTAGAAACTCTTTTGCTACTTTGTGTAGATGCATTGGGTTTTTCCCTGAAGAGGAAGGGATGGATGTAGTAAAGTAGCAACAAGTATTTCTCTCAGTAAGAACCAAGGTTTATCGAACCAATAGGAGGATCATGCAAGCTCCCGGCAACAGTACCTACACACACAAGAACAAAATACTTGCACCCAACGTGGGCAAGAGGGTTGTCAATCACCTTGTACTCGTTAATTGCAAGGATCAAATTTGATAGTGGTAGATAGATAAATATATAAATAAAATAAAATAAAAGGTAAATAGTTGCAGCAAGGTAAATAGGTTTTTAGTACATATATTTGATAGACCCATGGGCTATAGTTTTCAGTAGAGGCACCTCTCTCAAGAACATAGCATACGGTGGGTAGACAAATTACTGTTGGGCAATTGATAGAAAAGCGCATAGTTATGACGTTATTCATGGCATGGTCATGTACATAGGCATTACGTCTGTGACAAGTAGACCGAATAATATTACTTCAGCAATCGACCGCTATCTAGCATGCATCTATAGTATTAAGTTCATGACAAACAAAGTAACGCTAAAAGCAAGATGACATGATGTAGACAAAGTAAGACAAGCAATATATTCACACCCCCGTCGTTTTATCCTTAGTGGCAGCAATACAAATACATGCCTCGCTACCCCTTATGTCGTAAGGTGAGGACACCGCAAGATTCAACCCACTACTATGCACCACTCTCTCTAATGATCTACTCATCTACTTTGCCAAAGCAAACTCATAGATTGGAAAGCATGCATAGATATAACAATCACACATAATAAAGTTTATATTTGACTCAATTACTTTCAATGGATAATCCGACCATAAACCCACAATTCATTGGATCCTAACAAAAACACCGCAAAAGAGGATTACATCAGATAGTTCTCCGAAGAGAACATTGTATTGAAAATCAAAGAGAGAGAGAGAGAGAGAGAGAGAGAGAGAGAGAGATTCATCTAGCTAATCACTATGGACTCATAGGTCTGTGGTGAACTACTCATGCATCATCATGGAGGCAACAAGGTTGATGAAGATAACCTCCGTGATCGATTCCCCCTCCGACAGAATATCGGCGGAGGCCTCCAGATGGGATCAGGGAAGAACAGGGGCTTACGACAGCAGAAAAATTGTTTTGGGTCTCCTACCGGTGGTTTTGGGGGATTTAGGAATTTATAGAAGCAGAATTAGGTCAGGAGGACCTACGAGGGCCCACAAGCTCACCCCCCCCCCTCCCTCCGGGTGGCGTCGCCTAGGCTTGTGGCTCTCTTGTGTGGCGTCTGATCTCCCTCCGATGCTCCTAGGGTCCCTTCTCGTCCAGAAAAAAACACCATAAAGTTTTGCTTCAATCGGACTTGTTTGGTATTGGTTTCCTGCAAAACAAAAAATTGACAAAAAAGCAGGAACTGGCACTTGGCAATAGATTAATATGTTAGTTCCCAAAAATGGTATAAAATGGCCTCTAAAGCATATACAATTAATAATATAATAGCATGAAACAATAAAAAATATAGATACGTTGGAGACGTATCAGTTTTCTAGAGAACATCCACTCATTGTAGAGTTATATCGTGAAGATGCTCTGTAACATATCCTATCTACGAGAGAGTATGGTTCAGTTCGTTAGCGCAAGAAGCCAATGCAAACCGAGTATTGAAACCATTATATATGCAAGAAGTACGCTATGAACATGGCTCCATTAAAAACCAAATCTCGGTTGGCTTGTTGACTGGAATTGTGTATTTCGTTATGAGCAACATCATAACCATGCAAGATGAGAAAGAATCAGCACGCAGATTGATATAAATCCGAGCTGAAACTAAGAATGTTGTATATGCAATGGATTTAAATACCATGCAAGGAGATATTAGAGAGCATCTTCATACATAATTTTCCTCAAACATATCCAGCTTTATAATACCACGGTTCATATTTCAGTTCACGGTAGCATGAAACCAAAAGCAACAACCAACACCAAAAGAAGTTAATTCAGCATTACTTTTTGTCAAGCGATGTTTTATATATTCAAAAGGCATGAGGAAAATAATGATGACTAACTTTATGAAAGGCTATGGACAGTGGCTGACGGTGGGCCTTCTTCACCTTAAAAAAAAGACAAATATGTTCCATTTCTTAATCTCTTCTACCTGGACAAAGTTTGTCCAATTAACTAAATCGTATGGAGAGTTGTTGAAGCTGCTTGCATAAGACACATCGCCGTTCAAAGCATTTTAGGTAATGTATTTGGGGTCCTGTGCATGTCTTGCAGTAAGTAAACTTGAGTTGAATTCTTGGTGGAATAGGCAAGCATCTGAACAATGAGTTGGTGTTTGAAGAGTTAGCATGAAACAAAGGTGTAAATATACTATAAAGTAAACAAAAAATTTGTAATTACCTTATTCATCACTGACGTTGATCAGGTCGTTAATGTTCGCTCCTTCCATATCGCCAAAGATTTAGAAATAGGACCCCCGGCGCAAAGACCTGAATCAACCAGGAATTTATTAGCTTAGTAATCTAGTTTTCATTAGCCATTTGTATTACCCTTCGTTTTGTATTTTATATGTCAAACACTTCCTTTTGAAGAAATAGGTCTAAGACTTTTTGTTCGCCATTAGCCATATCTTTTTGTTTGATGTTGGAAATCTTACTTTGAAAGGATGGTGTTCGCTGATAAAGTTTTGCCAAATAGCAAACACAACTTTGATGGAAAGAAATATAATAAGTTCAATGAGCATTTCATGGGTTCACAAGCAAATTATTTCATAACATTTTAGGTATGTAGCAGGACCTTCACAAAACTAACGTTGGACACGTACCAACTACTCTCCAAAAAGGAGTACATATTGCAAACTCTAGATTTTACATGTCAAGATTTATATATATTTTTGCAAATGTCTACTGCACACCAAAAAAAGGAATATCAATTGTTGTAAAAATCTGTGGGCGGATGAAAAGTATCTACCTCATGTTACTTATTGAAAGTCTAGCATGACGACGTGGCGACGATAGTATGTGTCATGCTCCATAGTTACAAATGTATGGTCGTCAACGATTCATGCCACCCTCATTTTGTTGTACCCCATGGCTGAAACATGCACATGAAAGTTCCATAAAAATGTGCAGGATTTTTTGACCATGACATAGGCAGTAATGCATATTTATTTTGGCGACTCCTTATCGACCCACATGACAAACTCTAGTGTCCTACCATGAATGCTACTTTTCTGGTTTCGCAAATAGAACCGAAAATACGAAATCAGGAAATGCGTGTTTTCGTTCAAATGCCTACATGACTCCCTTTTAACTTGACATCAACCAACACTTTCACACGCTACTGGTAGTCCAATATAGTCAAGTGAGAGGGAGAAAATTGGCATCAAAGCACTGAAAAAGACACAACCGCAAAACAAGAAACAAAGCAAGCTTTCTTTTAGAGCATTATGACAAGTGGGAATCTCTATTTCGGTCCAAATGCCAATCTTTACTCAGGTTGGAAGAGTTTAAGCACAAAAATCTAGTATTTATACAAGGCAACAAGTGTAGCCAATCAGGAACGCAACACACAACTGCCGAAATAGGCCCTTATGATTTCAAATTGCATTATCATCAGCATAGAAAGCATACAATTCAAGCAAACAACATTGTTGTATTACAGCAGTCATACAAATTGCATGTTGTGTTGCGAGAATTCTAAAGATGAGAGGGGCCTTAAATATCTATGCATCCACCGAACACGGATGGTTATGAAGTTCCAGTGCAGACTGCAACATGCGTACTCTTTATTCCAGCGTATTACCTCTTATTGTGTTCAAACTTTGCTAGCGAAAAATCAAACCGGGCTAATAAGTTCTACATGTAGTCTAACTGCGCAAAGTTATTTTATGATAAAAAATAACCTGAAAACTTAACGAGAAGATGAAAACTGCCGGTGCCACGCGCAGTTATACTGACCTTAAGATGTACATCAACAAACAAAGTGGAAACAATGGAGTACATAGCTATAAGCATAAGTATACATTAGCTTCTCCACTGGAGTGCAGCCAAGATCAATGTTGCATACTGGGCAGGACTCTACCTCCTCATCATTAAACTTCTTGTGTACACACTTTCTTCAAACTACATCAGATGCAAAATTAGAGCCCCGAGAAAATGAACAACGTGAGATAAATTAAGTAACAAGTGAAGTAAACAGATAAAACATAGCTTCCCACAACTTATGTTACATTGTTGTACACAGAGCTCAATAGTTAATGATGGGCCAGACACCTACCTGTAGAACATACTACCATGGAATAAACAATGAAAATAAGTAGTATCATGGTTACCAAGGTAAGAACAAATAGAAATGTTGCATAAGCAACTCCGAAATATTATGTGGCAACAGTGTGATAACTTCCATGCTGAGTAGGCATCATTTATTTCTAGTTATCCTGAATACGCAGAGATGTAATGAAACAGAGAGTCGACATGGATGACTAATAGAGGCATTTCAAGAATAAATAATGCATAATCAAGTCTAAGTCATGAATGAGGCATCATGGCAAGCACTCAAACACCAGAAGATTTGTACATGCCTTCAACTATACCGATGCTTTCTCGATCGTTGTAAAAACACCAGAAGATTCAACAACATATTCAGTTCCGAAGTTACCCCATGGAATCTCTGTAGGACCTCTGGAAATTGAAAAACAATAGTTTAAAATTCTTTAATACGCTTGTATCAAAAGGTCAAAACAAAGGACCTGAACAAAGAAATTGTCAATAGCAACAACCCTGAATTTAGTCAGAACCAACATATGAACAAAAGAATCAAAGTAAGAAAAGGAACATGCGGTACTCGAGATGTACAACAAGTGTGCACTTGTATAGATATTATATGTCCGTATGAATGTGCAAACATGGGGCTTGAAACTATGAATCAGTTATTACATCATAATGTTAATTTGGCCACTTCATTGCTTCATGTTTCCTTATTTCCGAACATGTCATGCATATTTAGCAACCACAACATCTATATCAACTGCACTAATATGGCAAACAATCAGCTAACCATGCCATATTTTCTTCACATTAATCTCCAGTATTGAATCATCCACAACCTTAATGGATCCTTTTTTCTGGAACAAGGCAATATGCATCATACCTTCCAGATTTATCTCCGAGGAAGAGGCGATCGTGCAGGGTGGAAGAGGTGTCCATATATCAATAAGCCTCCGTGGAGAAAATAAGCATCTTCTAGGCCGATCTGATTGATTCAAGCTCCACTCAAATCCTAAAAATATCACATGGTTTATAAAAAATTGTAGTGTAGTAAAAGCATCGGTTATTAGTACTGAATGTGACAAATGAAAAGGACTAAGATGACATACCGTCAAAGTAAGGCATACTATTTTGCAATGCAATTGTTTCAGTTATCATTAAAATAATACATATGATCTGTGAAGATCTATTGCAACCCTGCAAGTAAAATAAAGCAACATGAGTTAGCTCCAAATGATATAATCTGATAAGAGGTCTCACATTCCTCAAGTAATTCATTTACATTTAATAGAATGAAAGAAAAAGTCTGATTGGGATTTCCAAGCAAGCAAAGAAAATATATGAATATGGTACAATTTATAGTGAATATTTTGTTGTGTTGTTTTCTGTTTTTGGAAGATCCCATGGACAAAGAATCATTTACAATTTTCTGTTGATGTGCTTCAAGCTCCACACAAATTCTGAACAAAATCATATCTCTCACAATTGAGAAATAAAGGGAGGACACTATTTTCACCTTGGCTTGAATCTTCAAACTGGTCGCGCTGACGCCGCCCATGTAGAGAAGCACGCTTGGACAGTGAGGAGGTGTCTTCACCTGGCGCTTGAATCGATCTGGCCATGTAGGCACCATTTGGGGAGAGAAGCACCAGAGGAGGTCAATCGCGAGCAAGGTCGTGGCGGCAACGAGCAAAAGGGGATCCGGAGTCCTCCGCGGCCAGCACCGCTGGCGAGCCCCGCCACCGGAGCGTCGCCGTCCTCGCGCCTCCTACCCTTCCCCTCCCTCTCCTCGCTCTCCTCACGCCCCGCTCGACCGCGACCCCGTGCGCTGGCAACTCCGCCTCGACCAACCGCGTCATAGGCTGACGCCACGCAACGGCCAGCCACGATCTCCGTCACGCCGCCATGACCACGGCCTCCACCTCCTCCTCCTCCTCACGCATCTGCCATCACCGCAGCCACTCCTTCTGCCGAGCACAACCGCAGCATCGGTGACGAAGAAAGGTCGCGTGAGGACGAGGGGCGGGAATGATGAAGACGAGGAGGAGGCCAAGAGTGTGCCTTTCGTCGAGAGGAGGCGACGTTGGGGGAGTGAAGGGAACGAGGAGGGGCTCGGGGCAGCTGCTATGAGGGGATTAGGGCAAGTACAATAAGGTGACATAAGTGGGTTATAAGGAATATAATGTTATATCTTTGCTTAGTTGGAGGAGAGAGAAGAGGAGAGATAAGAGAAGTGGGCTCTTGGTTAGTAGTCAGCAGCTACACGAGACCCAAGATGCTTTGTGAGGTTGTAAGGTGGGCCAACTACTAATAAAGTAGTACACATCTAAAACTTACTATTGTACATGCGGACTATTAGGTTGGCTCTAGATGACATGGCAACTCCTTATAGCCGATTGCTGGCTGTATTATTAACCATGCTCTTAGGGGGAAAGCTTTAGGGTTTCTAGGTTTTTGCCCACACGAGACGATTGGCCAGCACCCATAGCGCTCTCCCCTTTTTCTCTCCCTACTCGCTTCGATGCTTGATGGCTGCACTATTCATAGGGGTTGTACGTGTTAGAATTAATTAATTATATTTAATTAATAGCGAATCTACCCTTCTTGAACCGTTATGCGGTTTTCTCAGTAGTCATGTACAGACCGACACATCCCTTTGTTTTCAAGAGTTGCTTCGGTTCGAACCGTTGCGACCTGTGTGACGCATCTCTTCAAATCATATATAAGTGTAATCTTTTGTCTATCAATACACTGATTGATTCATTCAAAACACGTTATCAGCACGCTCTGCCGAGAGCGCAGAAAGGCCTCGCCGATGGTGAGATGCCTGACCTTGCTTCTTTCTTCCTCCGCCTCATCCGTGAGGACGGCCGCCGTCACTGTATCGCAGCCCGTGATCATCATGGAGTAGACGGGCGCCGTCGACTTCGCCGTGCAGTGCACCGACTCCGTCGCTTTGGACGCCGAGGCGCTGGACTTGGCCACCGAGTCGCTGGACGCGGACCTCGACGTGGCCTCCGCGTCTCTGGACGCGGCCATCGCGCCGCTGTTCGCGGTGGCCACGCACCGACAATGGCCGGCCCCAGCGCGTCTCCCTTCCAGGAAGGAGACGGGATCCCCGAGCCCGTGCTCGCGGCTCTGACGCGGATTCCGCCTCCGCCTCCAGCGCCGGCTGACGAGCCCGGCTTCTTCGTCTTCGTGCCATTCCCGAACGCCGCTGCAGTGACGACGCAAGGCGTCGGTCCAACGCTGGTGGCACCGCCTGGAGATGAGGATGCCGGCCCGAGTCGCGTCGCCACTGAGCCTCTGCGCGTTGCCGACGCCGTCCCAGGCGAGGCACCGCCGTCCCCGCGCACGGCCGCCCGACCAAACCTCCTGGATTCCGCGGGCATGGAGGGACGCCGCCGTATCTTCGGTCGCGCCATCGCCGCCATCGACCGTCGCCCAAGCCGCCACTCCGGCTTCTCCTCCGCTGCCATCTACATCTCCTCTTCGGAAGAAGAAGGAGGCACGCCGGCGAGCCCCCCGTGAGCAGCGCGGCAAGGGAGTGGGAGTGGCGGCGCCAGGCGTCTGGTCGGGAGGGGATTGGGATCCCCCGATCCCTAACCGCTCTTCAGATAAGTCTGGCTCACCGCCCCATCTCCTTTTGGGCCGTGGGCCTGGCCCAGATCGCCTCTGGCCACGGGCCAATTTCCTAGATTTTTTTTCTGGATTGTCTCCTGTTTTATTTCTTTTAACAGTAATTTTAGCAGTAATCCACACTGTTTTAGTACTGTTTAGTCTATGTAGATGTTGTGATTTACATTTTGGTCTTGTATTTGGATTTACTCTATTTAGGACTTGTGTAAATATTCGTAGGTGTGTATTTACATTATGTATGGTATAATAATGTGAATAAAGTACTAGAAATGACATGTTCAATGTGTTTACCACATAGCAATTTTCTAGAACATGTTTCAACAATTGAGATTAATTTCTCTCGGACAACAAAACTTGCAAATTTTTGATACACTCCTCCCTCACTATATTTGGATTCACAAGGTATAAGATGGATCTACTGCTTGCTCGATTATAGACTATCCACTCTTACTGTGAGGTCTACGTTTTGTCAATCTCGACAAACGATTACCTTCAATGTGCACTTCCTTATATTTAAATTGATAACATACACAAGGTAATATAAACATGCGCATCTACTGACATTGTCAGATTATGTGGCCTATTACTGTGAGATCCATGCAATCTTCAACGTGTTATGTTCAATCAATTGAGGTCGACATCATTCAAGTTCTTCACTTGAGTATCAAATTTTGCACATGATTACGACACAACCATGACGGTTTTTAATTTACTCTTCGTAAATTGATTATCTCTGGTTCATCCATGTAGGTAAACCATGACCGCAAAAGAATTTGAGGAGCTTGCCTTCAATGGCCACAACTACCCTACATGGGCCATGGACATCAAGATCGGTCTTGCGTCCCGTGGGATAGCGCGTGCAATCCAGGATCTAGAGACTGCTCTACCGGCCGGAGCCACGCCGCTGACTGAACAACAAAATTATGCAGCTTTATACATCATAAGGCACCATATTCATCCAGATCTAAAGTCTGAGTACTTAGAGGAGAAATCTCCTAGTACTTTGTTCCTAGCTCTCAAAACGAGATATGAACAGCAGAAGGCAGTCGTCCTGCCAGAAGCACTTCATGATTGGACTCACCTTCGTCTTCAGGATTCCAAATCCATCGGTGAGTACAACCACAAGGTTCATAAGATAAGTTCCAAACTACGCTTTTGGGGGAAGGAACCTACTGATGCGGAGAAGATAGAGAAAACTTTATCTACTATGCTCCCTTCAAACAGGATCCTCCAGCAGCAATACCGTGCTCGCAACTATACTGTCTATTCCGAGCTTATTCATATGTTACTTCAGGCTGAAAAGCATGATGAGCTACTCGTTAAGAATGGCTCTCAACGCCCAATTGGGGCACAACCTTACCTGAAGTTCATATGAATGTCGCGAATAGACAAAAGTTTGATGGTGCCTTTAGGGGCAATCAATCAGATTTCTAGAACAAGTGAAAGTGCAATAGGAACAAGATATCTAGGAACTCAGATAAGGGAAAAGGCACCGCAAAGCCCAAGCATGATAAATCTCAGCTTTGCAACAAGTGTGG
Source organism: Elymus sibiricus (assembly GCA_039707655.1). Taxonomy (NCBI): domain Eukaryota; kingdom Viridiplantae; phylum Streptophyta; class Magnoliopsida; order Poales; family Poaceae; genus Elymus; species Elymus sibiricus. The sequence continues at coordinate 152,188,059 of CM077675.1, read as the reverse complement.
CTGCTACACGCACCCCACTGACAACTGCAAGATCCCAAAGCATCTGGTTATGTTGTACCAGCAATCTCACGGACGTAGAGCACCTCAAGGGAAGAGGTTCGAAGCCAACTTCAACCTTCATCCAGATAGCGTCAATGGAGCCGGTAGTTCGCATGATGTTCCTTCTGGACCGAGCAACACCATTGCGTTCCATCAGCCAGAGGACCTTGCTGACACGGAGAACATGATGATTGAGTATACCTCAAACGACGTGTTTGGAGACTTCGACTAGTCCCACAATCTCCTTAGTGATCTATTTAGCTATGTCCATTTGTGATGTTGTAATAAGAACATAAGTATTGTTGTTGTCTTTATATTGTATCAGCACATTTGATATAATAAGATTGTAATTGTACCAACATATTTGATATAAATAAGATTTTATTCTATATATTTACATGAGATTTCTTATTGAATTTTTTTGCCTTATATATAGTTATCTACGGTGACAATCCGATGGAAGAGGAATTATGCCTTGTGCACAGTGCAACCACAAACTCAATACTGAGGGAGATGAAATACTTCCAAACTCTGAAAAAGATGAATGGAGATATTCTAACTATCGCTGGACGCGATACAGTAATCGTTGGCACTGGGCGTGCCATATTTACCCTCCCAGGTGGTACACAAGTGACAATTGAGGATGCTTTGTTGTATCCCGACTCGTCACGTACTCTAATCAGTTATAGAGATATCCGTAAAAATGGCTTTCACATTGAAACCCATGAAGACAACAAAGAGGAGTATCTACTCTTCACCAAAAATCACGGATATGGCAAGCAGGTACATGAAAAAATTCCTTCTCTATCGTGTGGTTTGTACTATATGTACATGAAACCCGTAGAACATGTTGCATACAAAGTAATTTTTCAAAATGTTGACGCATTTCAAACCTAGCATGATCGTCTAGGCCATCACGGGATCAGGATGATGAGAAAAATTACTGGCAATTCCATTGGTCATAATTTACTTGAGTCAAAATTTCCTCAATCTTCAGACTTTGTGTGCACATCTTGTGCCACGGGAAAGCTAATTTTGAGGCCCTCTCACCTCAAAATACAAGCTGAACCACTTCAGTTTCTTGAACGTATTCAAGGAGACATTTGTGGTCCCATCCAACCATTATCTGGACCTTTCCGGTATTTCATGGTTCTGATTGATGCATCTACACGATGGTCACATGTGTGTCTTCTATCCACACGAAACCATGAATTTGCTAAGATAATGAGGCAAGTCATTAAGTTACAAGCCCATTATCCGGAAAGTCGAATTAAGACAATTCGCATGGACAATGCTACAGAATTCTCCTCACGTGCTTTGAATGATTATTGCATGGCCTTGGGGATTGAAGTTCAACACTTTGTTCCATATGTTCATACACAAAATGGTTTGGCTGAATCATTGATTGAGAGAATCAAACTCATTGCGAGACCTTTGTTAATGAATTGTAACTTGCCAACCTCTTGTTGGGGTCATGCGGTTCTACACGCTGCTGACTTGATACAATTGAGGTCTACTGCATATCACAGTACTTCCCCTGTGCAATTGGTACGTGGAAATCCTCCTAGCATTTCCCATCTGCGTAAGTTCGGATGTGCTGCATACATCTCGATCTCACCACCACAACGGACATCCATGGGCCCATATAGGAAACTAGGGATCTATGTGGGGTACAAATCGCCGTCGATTATTAAGTACCTAGAACCCCTTACCAGGGACTTGTTCATAGCCCGTCACGCTGATTGTATATTTGATGAGGAACACTTTCCGGCATTAGGGGGAGATTTCAAGTACCAGAAAGAATGCCCAGAAATTGATTGGAATGCTCAAGCCATTTCGTCCTCTGATCCACGTACTCAAGAGACTGAACTACAAGTTCGGAAAATCATTAATTTGCAACATCTTGCAAATAATCTGCCAGATTCATTTACTGATCTAAAAGGTGTTACAAAGTCCTTAAATCCGACTAGAAATGCGCCTGAAAGAGTGGAGGTACCAATAAAAACCATTCAACTCCATGTCCCTAAAAAGAGGGGGGTAGTACGGCCTCTAACCTGGAACAAGCTTCCAACAAGCAACAAAGGAAATCGAGGAGAAAAACCTCGGAGTCAGTAAATGCAAGTCAGCTCAACGTTGACAAACACCTTATGGGTAGTATACACCCAGTGGAAGGGCAACCTCCAAAACCCAGCTTCATTTTGCACACACTGGCAGGGCCATCGGAACACCCAGACTCACGCGTATTGGGAAATCACGAAGAGTCACTAGGGATGCAAGAAATTCCATCAACTATATCGATTCTGGAGAATCTTTCGATTGTAAGTCTACGACTGTCGACATTTATTTTTCTGAAAAAATTGCAGATACCCTTCTAACTGATCATGATCCAAAGACTATTGTTGAGTGCCAAAAGCGCTCCGACTGGCCTAAATGGAAGGATGCAATACAAGCAGAAATTGCCTCGCTTAACAAAAGAAAGGTATTCACTGAAGCAACACCGACACCTCCTAATGTTTTTCCTGTCGGGTACAAATGGGTTTTTCTCCGGAAACAGAATGAGAACAATGAGGTGGTGAGATACAAAGCAAGGCTCGTAGCACAAGGGTTCGCGCAGAGACCCGACATTGATTTCAATGACACATATTCTCCTGTAATGAGTGCAACCACTTTCCGATACCTTATATCTTTGGCAGTGCAAAATCGTCTATCTATGCAGTTGATGGATGTCATGACCGCATATCTTTACGGGTCATTAGATTCGGACATGTATATGAAGGTTCCTGACGGAATCTCTATCCCGAATGCAAGCGCAAAACGCAACATATATTGTGTAAAACTGAATAAGTCATTATATGGCTTAAGGCAGTCGGGGCAGATGTGGTATAACCGACTCAGTGAGTTCCTTCTACGGAAAGGTTACTCCAATAGTAGTGATTGCCCATGTGTCTTCATCAAAAAGTCATCTACAGGATTTTGCATCATTTCAGTGTACGTCGATGACCTCAGCATCATTGGCAACACACAAGACATTGATGAAGCACGCAATCACCTAAAGATGGAATTTGAGATGAAGGATTTGGGTAAAACCAAATTTTGCTTAGGTATTCAACTTGAGCACCTTCCCTCAGGAATCATGGTACATCAAGCTGCCTATATCTAGAAAATATTGGAGAAATTCAATATGGACAAATCCTACCCATCTAAAACTCCTATGGTGGTTCGCTCTCTAGACGTAGAGAAAGATCCGTTCAGACCAAGGGATGATGGAGAAGAAATATTGGGACCTGAGGTTTCATATCTCAGTGTTGTTGGAGCGCTCATGTATCTTGCAAATTGCACGAGACCTGACCTCGCATTTGCAGTGAATCTACTTGCTAGACATAGCGCAGCTCCCACCAAACGCCATTGGTACGGAGTGAAGAATATCTTTCAATATCTCCAAGGCACAAAGGATCTTGGCCTATTTTTTCAGTTCCAGAGAAATCAGGACACTGATATGATTGGATACACCATGCTGGCTATTTATCTGATCCCCATAATGCCAGATCGGAGCCCGTCTTTGTGTTCCTACATGGTGGAACTGCCATATCATGGAAGTCCTCAAAACAGACTTTGGTGGTAACATCTACCAATCATTCTGAAATAATTTCATTATTTGAGGCATCACGTGAATGTGTATGGCTTCGCAGAATGATAAACCACATACAATTGTCATGTAGAATTGGTTCTATTGAATCACCTACCATTATCTACGAAGATAATGCGGCTTGCACAGATGCAAACAGGATATATAAAGAGTAATATCACTAAGCATATTTCTCTTAAATGGTTTTTCCCCATGCTCTTCAAAAAAGTGGAGAAATAAGCATCTTGCTGATTTATTTACCAAGTCTCTACCAAATTCTACATTTCAGAAATATGTTTATGGAATTGCTATGCGACGACTTCGGGACTTGCAAATTTTAGGGGGAGTATCTTCCTGAACCATTCCTGTTTAAAGCATCATATTGCACTCTTCTCTTTGTGAATATATGTTTCAGGTTCTCATCAAGGATCCTATTGAAGCTTTTTTGGAGAAGGATCTTTTCGAGGTGATGATACTACAATGGATAATCTTGAAGATGACAAACACGTGGATATTCTACATGGTCAAGCGTAGATTAGGGAAAGTGTTAGAATTAATTAATTATATTTAATTAATAGGGAATCTACCCTTGTTTAACCGTTATGCGGTTTTCTTAGTAATCATGTACATACCGACGCATCCCTTTGTTTCCAACAGTTGCTTCGGTTCGAACCGTCGCGACCTGTGCGATGAATCTCTTCAAATCATATATAAGTGTAATCTTTTGTCGATCAATACACTGATTGATTCATTCAGAACAGTACGGAGCGAACGCGGCTGCCTAGCACCGCGGCATCCTTTATAAGTAAAATTTGCCCACACGATACGATTGGCCAGCACCCATCGCACGCTTCTTTTTTCTCACTTTTCACTCGCTGCTCGCTAGCTGCACTATTCATAGCGAGCGGCTGTACGGAGCGAACAAAGCAGCCTGGCACCCCAGCATCCCTTATAAGTAAAATGTAACTGGTTCGTAACACTTTGAGAGTTATGTGATCAAAGTGCTCATCCAAATTTAGTTCGGTGACCAACCATGCGTTTCTCTCATCAACCTTCATCATATATACAAACAACATAGATAGCTAAAACTAGGCTCTGATTGGAGAAGATGATCTCGTCATACATGTTAACCAAAACAAAAGGAAAATGCTTGCCATCAACCGGCCGATCGCACGCGAGCGATCCACCGCTTCCTCTGGGTGATGCGTGTTGTTTATGTGTCTCCTTTTGTATTATTTTTCTGTAACGTCATGTGTGTTGTAAATTGTCTTCCGCAGCAGTGGCCATGTTGCAAAAAAATAAAGACGAGAAAACATTGCAAATATTTTTCTGCAACATCATATGTGTTGCAATTTTTTTCCCGCAACAACAACCATGTTGCAAAAAAATGAAGAAAAAAAAATCCGCAACATCACTTATGTTGCAAAAGATTTCTACAACATAAGCTTTGTTTCAAAGAATTCTGCAACACCGCCCTTGTTGCAATGATGAAAACAATGTTGAACGGTACTAAATTTAGATCTAACGGCTACCGAGCCGGCGGATCTTTTAAAAAGATCCGCCGGCCGACGCGTAGCGCAGCCCAAAACAAAATCAGTTGGGTCAGATAGGCACGTACTCCCTCTGTCCCATAATATAAGAGCGTTTTTGATACTACAACAGTGTAGAAAACACTCTTAGGGAGTAGATTTTATGAAGCTTCGTATGTCTAATTAAAGGACTTGTAGATCATAGCACGGCAAATATATCGCTCAAAGATATTTTTAACCGAGCACAGCCGGCGCTACAAACATATCGCTCAAAGATATTTTTAACCGAGCACAGCCAGCGCTACAAACGACTGCCTTCCAATTTCAAAGTAGCAAATTCTTCATGATATAGTGCAGGATACTAACGTATTACAGCACAACATCACATATCACGCTCTAGGACACTTTCAGTGCAGCCACCAAGCGAGTGGAGAGCGTTCGGAGGCAATCTCAATTTGAAACTCCCCCTTGATAACCGGCCACGGAGAAACCTCCAAACTTGTTGCAATCCCTGAATCATTTCTGAAATAATACTGAGGCATCATCAGCTCCTCTCGGTCATCATAGAAGTAAACGCTAAGCGGTTCATCACCAACTTCATAGCATCTTGAGAACCCGTGACCAATGAACACTTTGTGACCAGGCAAATCATGTTGCTCAATCCAAGAGAGCTGGTCATCCCTGTGTTCGAGCCTGAACACTCTCATTCTCAGAGTCCGACGATCCTGTATGTATCTGATTACCATCAGTAGCCCTGTTTGCAATGGAACAAGGTACCGCCACATTTGTTGGCCTCCTTCCTCCAATAATCTATCTGCCGGTAAGTCGTCCCGCAACTTAAGTTTAAGTCCTGACCCTGGCTACACAATGCGATTGCTTTCAAATATCAGCTTCATAACTTCTTCATCGTTGGTCAGGAGATAAAAAGAGTCATCCATGTGTGCTACATCTAGCAGCACATTATCAAATGGCAAGTAGTTTCCCTCAACATCTCCCATCCTGTGACCTGTGATATCCCCGCAATCCTCCCACAGTTCCATCGACTGGTTACAATAAGCTGCACTCTCAAATGGGCTATCTAAGGGACACACAATCGCAACCACCACAAAGCCATTTGGAGAATCCGGGCAGCCAGCTACAGTACCTACTCTCACTTCAACGTCAACTCTTCCCCCATGAGATAACATTTGCTGTGGAAGAGGAATAACGCGTCCAGTGCTCACGTTGTAGAGCCGGTTCCTGTGTAGTATAACTCCCTTTTCATCAGCCTCAATCTTGTTTGGTGTGGTTTTGTCATCAGCAGCTAGAAGAATCCAGTCACCTTCGTGTGCCCCAGCAATTCGTTTAGCTCTCCTAACACTGTCCGGGAGGCGAAGTCGATGTAGGGATTGTCCATCAGTGTTGTAATAGGTAGGCTTCGTGGTTGATGGCAATAAAAGCCACGGCAGCTGCATGGGCTTTTTTGCACCATCTACCTTTGCCTTCCAGAATTTGTTCACACAACGAAGGCGGGCCCAATCACTACGGCAAGAAATATAGTTCAGCAACTTCTCTATAATATCCAATGGCAACTCTGATAGTCCTGTGTGTGTGGCACCCGGTTCAGCACATGTTTCTTCATTATCCTGAGCGTTAAAAAAAACATCTCAGATTCTTCCATCAGTGTATACGTTTAAACTACAGTATGTTTAGCTTTATCAAAGAACGACAATAATCTTTGTAAGGCTCAACTAACATTGAAGTCAGAGCAACATTCATGAGGCAGAGATGGCATACGTTTTGAACCCAGCAAGCATAACACAAAAAATAGGAGGTTTACCTTGAGGTACTCCTTGATCTGATCAGCATGAGGGTAGGAGTAATTTGTCTGAACAGCAATAGCAAGCACATTCTTGTACCCATTAAGGAACATATGAGGTGCAGCAGCCATGGTTGGGTACGAGACTGCCAAAGACAATGATGCAACCATAAAAATACCAGAAGAGAACTTCTCAATCAGGTCTTCGTCTGTGAGGTCAAGAACCTCAGGGATGAAGACTGACCCATCTTCGTAGATATTTTTTATCACAAGCCCATAGGAGAATGGGCGGATACCAAGCTTGGCAAGCAGGGCAGCCTCAGACGAGCCCACCTTGTCACCCTTCTTGATGAGGTCCACAGGGGCCAAGATTTCAACAGTGCCCTTATTGATCTTGGTGGGGATGTTAAGCACCTGAATGAGAAAAAAACACGGCAGGGGTGAGAACTCTTGCTTAGCACTGAGTACACTGCAGAGTGTTATCACCAATGGTTCTCACCGAGAAGAAAGAAGTTTGGGAGGGATCCAGACCAGTGTTGCCCGGGGAAACCACCACATCAATAGGAGCGACCAGCCCAACACGAGCAGGGGCCCCAACCTATTGTACAACAAAAACAAGATCAGTGTCACTGACTCACCAGGTCACAAAGATAAAACATGGCTAAACTAGAAATGTTCTAAACATTAGATAATCAATGAATATATTCTCGGTAGTTCACAGTTTCACACAAAACAGTTATGTGGTCTACTTGAAAAAATGGAACATGAATCCAAAGACTAGAAACTTCCATATCATTTTCTAAAAATAGAGTAGACAACAACTCATTAATTTCCAGTTGTTATCCAAACTCCCTGAAGTATTTATATCTACTGCATAGGTATTAATGTATAATGCAGCAGTGTTCACAATACAAATTCAAAGAACAAATCCACGTTTGAGATGCAAAATAATATTTATACTCGCCTATATACAGTACTCCCTCCGTAACATAATATAAGACGTTTTTTGACACTCATGGAATCTAAAAACGTCTTATAAAATGTTTCGGAGGGAGTATATCAGTATACTCCATGACGACATTCAACACAAAATAGTACTACTGCATAGAAATATAAGTAAAATTTCAGACAAATAAACACCCACCGCCCAATATTCATATTCATCAACGAACCAATAATCTGTTTTACAACTGAATCATCGCCAGATTCATGCAACCAAGATCGCATGATTGCAGAAGAGTTATGCATGCAGCATTGCAACACAATAACCACTTGAGAGATCTCCAACCTCTTCCATAAGAACCACACTTGTACAACTTAGAAGTTTTGTCTGAAGCAACATGCATGTAATTCATACGGAATAATTTTCCTCCCACGAATGATCTAGATCTAGAACCGACTCGCATATAACTAAAGCAACCATGCTTGTGCAATTTTGGCAGACTTGCCTTAGATTGAATTACTATTAAATCCATGCAACCCAACCTTACTTTCCATAAATAGTAAATACAGAATTAGCATAGACAGCAATCAAGAAGATGCGGTTTTAATTATCCATGCAGCAGTGTCGCAATACAAACTCAAAGGACAAGTCCATACAGTATTATCATTATGGTTCATGACAGCATGCAACAGGAAATACTACTGCATACAAATACAGGAAGCACCAACCGCCATATTCCTATTGTTACATATCCATACTACAGTACAATTTTAAGGTTTGTCGGAATGTTCCACATTAAATGATCAATGGAAATATTCTCAATAGTTCACACAAGTCAGTTCTGGGGGCTACTATTGGCACCTAAGCTGCAACACTAAACAAAATAAACTTCCATACCATTCCCGCAAATTAGAGTAGACAAGAATTCATTAATTTCCAATTATTATCTCGCCAAATCCCTGATGTATTTATATCTACTGCACGAGGTTTTAATATAACCAGTGCAGCAGCTTTCACAATACATAATCAAAGGACAAATATACGTTTGAGATGCACAATAAAGATCTCACATGTTCTCCTCTGTCTAATCGAAACCATTACTATCAAAATCTTCACCCACCCATATGACAGTACATTAGTATACTCAGTGAAGATATGCAACACGAAATACCATTGCATTTAGGTAAACATTCATATAAATAAGTACCAACAATACTACAACGTATGGCTTGTGCTACACTGCTATTTGCATTATTGAAGACACAAGTTGTATCCCAACCAACAAGCTGTTTTACTACTGAATAATCGTCAAAGTCATGCACCCAAGTGCCCCTCTAATAATTAAAACAAGATACAAACTAGTATAAAATGAACTGCAAAATTATCTTGAACATAAGAACTAAGCTTGCAGCAACAAGCAATAACCACTTCAGATCTCCAAACCCTACCATCATAGGGGGAGTTGTGTTTGAACCCCTACGATAAATCATAGAGATAATTTTCGCCCAATAAATGATACAGATCTGAAATCGTCTCCCATATAATCACAAAGATGCATCCTCAAATACCCAAGTAACATGCTTTGTCTTGCACAAAATTACTATTACACCCAATAATCATTCTCGTAACTAGAAATTACAGCACTAGCAAAATGAAACCAGACGAGTTGGCAGTAATCAAGGACAAGGGGAATCGTAGAATAGTAGTTCACCTTGTACTTGGCGACCTCCTCGCGAACCTCCTTGAAGTCAGCCTTGGTGAAGATGAGACCGACGTTTCCCTTCAATCAGTAATAGAAGCAGCACCAAATTAAAGGACGCATACTTGACAAACGATGAATCATCGACGCACACAGGGAAAGATGCAGGATCCGGGCGAGGGACTTACTTGGAGTAGGGGTATGATGGCCTTGATCTTGTCGTTGCCCGTCACCTCGGCGTGCACCTTGATGCAGCGGCGGATTAGGGTGTTCTTCCCCATGAGCATCTCCGACTCGCCGCGGATGCCCCTGCGGACGGCCGCGAGCTGGGTAGAGCCGATGTGGTCCGCCTCCACTATCAGCACCCCGGAGTACTCATCCAGCAACTTGCAAAGCTTCATGTCGTAGGCGCGCTTCTAGTCGGTCTTGGGGGCATTTTTCTTGATCCCCATCGCTAGCCGCCTGAAACCCTAACCCTACTGGGTGAGCTCGCAGAGATGCGGGTAACAAGGGGATTGAGGGTGGCGACAGGGGCGCCCCTATATCTCGCGTCCAGCGAGATTTTTTTTAGACCTCAGGAACCCTAGCTGTAGGATAGCGAGATGGACCGGCCTAGGAGTTTCTGTTTTCGTTTTTTGTTTTACTAGCGAAAATGCCCGTGCGTTGCAATGGGAGAAACATATCCTTGCATGCCCGTTTACCTCCAAACATGAAACTGGCAGAGGAGAGTATTTGGCAACGTGGTCACAAAAAAGATTAGACATGTGGACAGATACGAGGAGGCAGTGGTGGTAAGATCGAACGATCTAGGTTAAAACAATGGGGTACAACATCCTCATTACCTTGCTCCCCCTCCGCCATTCTTTTTCCTCACGCGGCCTCTCTTCTTCCTCCTCCTTCTCCTCCTCTTGCGGCCATCCAAAGGTTTCAGACACTTCCACCTTCACCTTCACCGCCGTCACTTGCATCTCGTCCCCATCTGATCCTGCCCTCGAGCCTTCACCTCCACATCTACTTGTTGCTTCAGATCCTCCTCGTCCTAAAATAGCTGGGCCGACCTCCCTGCCGCCGAAGACCTCTTGGTCCTTCCGTTCCTTCACATCCCACAATCCATCATTGTCGCCCCAAAGTTTGGATAAACAAAAAGATTAACAATCGTAATGAATTACTAACATGTTTTTTGATCTCTTTTCTTTTTCTGCTTTTTTTTGCTTTTTTTCTTTTTTGCTACTGTATTTCTTTTTTCTGTTTTCGTTTTTATCTCATAAAACCAAAATTTGTAATGACATGCATAACGAATGTTCAAGGTTGCATATAGCATTGATATTCTTAAAAAGAATCTTTATAAACACAATTTCAAATAATATGGAAATCAGCAGTTTAGTGTACATCATGTATATGGGTTGTTAATTGTGCACTGGGCAAAATAGAGAGCATGATTGTGTGTATTATAGCCTTTAGCATTTACATCCCCTATGGTGCCAAAAATAGATTTTGTGAGAGTATCAAACTATCATATCTGGTCAATTTGAATGGGTAGAAAGAATATATAATTGGCATTTTCAAAATATGAAGAGTGTATCTTAAACATAATTTTAAAAATAATTAACATTCGGGGTAATAGCATATTTTAAAATCTACATATTTTTCTGAAGAATTTTTATACATAACATGTCTAATTTTGAGTTATCGTTTGAAAGATATGATTTTTTAGGATTTAAATCTGTGAAAAGAAAAGAAAGATTAAAACTATAATAGGTGGGCCGAAACTGCAACATTTGTGCAGCCCATCCGGTGTGTCACACTTGGGCGAGGCAATTTTATCGCACGCCGTCAAAAACTCTAAGAGAAAGGGCAAGGAACATAAAAACGGTGGTAGCAGGATTCGAACCTAGGTCTCTAGAGTAGAGAGGTGAGGCTCGGGCCGCTGCGCTACTTGGTTACTTTCTATACTATTTGATGAGGACATCCCTACTAATGTTACACCCACATTCCCACCAGCTACACATATTGAACCAGTTACTAGAGCCCGTGCACGCCAACTAAATTATCAGGTACTTTCGTTTCTTGGAAATCCTTCTAATGTTCATGAACTTATGATGCTGCCTAAATTAGATACTTTTGATTTACTTATGAATGAAGGACCTAGCATGGACAAGAAGGATGGCCACTGGAGCGGGATCAAGCATGGAGAAGGTGGTGCGCGCGCGGGAACGAACAATGGACTTTCCAGTGGTGATTTTCGCACTTTGAAGCCATCATAAGGAGTGACTGGAGGACTGGACGAAATATACAACATGCACTTCATAAATTTCGTCCATAGGCTATTATAGGTGCTGCGTCACCTTATTTTTGGGCCAGGCCCATGTAATTTCGAAATACCATATTATAGGCTGTTTTTAGAGTCCGTATGTGTGGGGAAACGGAGTTAGGGTTGGTTTCGGACCCCTCCTCCAAGGGGCCGCGAAATCCCCCTTTATTCCCCCATATATACAGTCCTTAGGGCATCGTTTTAGACTTGGGATTTGTTTAGATTCAAAGTTAGCCATAGCTGCAACTTCGCGTTCTTCGTCTGTGTTCCACGACCAGACAATGGCGTTACAGAACCCCACTTTCATCAATAAAGCTTTCCTCTTATATTCGCAATATCTAGATTGCAATCTTAGTTTCTTGCTTATTCTTCGTTTGCTTGTAGGAAACAGACCCTCGTGGTCAGGTTGATCATGCTCCGGCGTGGTAAATAACCTCTCGAAGTTGGTTTAGCGATTGCTAAGGCGCTACGTCCTCGCACTTTCGTAGTCGGATTGTCAAAGTGATTTTTGTCGCAATTTTTGAGACACTCACCATCATAGTGATTTTTGTCGCAATTTTTGGTCGTCGCAGCCCCGAATCGCTCCAGGAAAAAAAACCAGTCAATTTTTTTCGTGCCTATCCTGTTTTTAGACCTCCGGAAGAGTTTTGAGACACTCGCCATTATAGCGAGGAAAGATCTAGGCACATATATCCAGTTGGATATGAGTGAGCATGAGTTATTATTGTTGACGTCACCCTTGAGGTGAATACGCTGGGAGGCGAAACTATAAGCCCCTATCTTTCTATGTGTCCGGTTGAAACTTTTTGCTCATGGGTATGCTGTGAGTGTTAGCAATCATAGAAGATTAAATGATGGTTGAGTATGTGGACTTGCCAAAAGGCTCCGACACGAGACCCTTCCTAAAAATATGATGAATTGTAGTTGCAAAGTTGACTGAGAACATAGTTTGTTGGTTTTCAATAAGGTTTATGCTTTATACTTCTATGTTGTGATGAACTGTTACTTGTTCATGAGAAGTTATATGATGAAGTTATATAATAAAAGTTATGTGAAAAGGTCCTATGACAAAGTTTGTTGCTGTTATGATAATAAGCATGATGCTACTATGTCCGTATTTTGTTTTTATCGACACCTCTCTCTCAAACCATGTGGACATGTTTTTCGATATCGGCTTTCGCTTGAGGACAAGCGAGGTCTAAGCTTGGGGGAGTTGATACGTCCATTTTGCATCATGATTTCCTACTGTTATTTATAATATTTTATGCATAATAATGCTTTATGGAGTAATTATAATGCATTTTCTCTCATAATATGCAAGGTTTACACAAAGAGGGAGAATGCCGGCAGCTGGAATTCTGGACCTGAAAAAGCATATTAGAGACACCTATTATGCACATCTCCAAATAAGCTGAAACTTCACGGAAAATTATTTTGGGATATATAAAAAATACTGGAGCAAATAACTACCGGAGGGGGGCCACCTGGTGACCACAAGACACCAGGGTGTGCTAGGCCCCCCAGGCGTGCCCTGGTGGGTTGTGGCCAGCCCGGCCCACCTCCGGTGCCCATCTTCTAGTACTTAAGGTCTTTTGACCTAGAAAAAATCAGGAGAGGACTTTCGGGGCGGAACGCCGCTGTCTCGAGGCGGAACTTGGGCAGGAGCACTTTTGCCCTCCGGCGGAGCGATTCCGCCGGGGGAACTTCCCTCCCGAAGGGGGAAATCGAAGCCATCGTCATCACCAACAACCCTCTCATCTTTGGGAGGCCAATCTTCATCAGCATCTTCAACAGCACCATCACCTCTCAAACCCTGGTTCATCTCTTGTGTTCAATCTTTGTATCGGAACCTTAGATTAGTACCTGTGGGTGACTAGTAGTGTTGATTACATCTTGTAGTTGATTACTATATGGTTTATTTGGTGGAAGATTATATGTTCAGATCCATTATGCTATTTAATACGCCTCTGATCTTGAGCATGAATATCATTTGTGAGTAGTTACCTTTGTTCTTGAGGCCACGGGAGAAACCATGTTGCAAGTAATCATGTGAATTTGATACGCGTTCGATATTTTGATGATATGTATGTTGTGATTCCCTTAGTGGTGCCATGTGAACGTCGACTACATGGCACTTCACCATCTTTGGGACTAAGGGAATGCATTGTGGAGTAGTTATTAGATGATGGGTTGCTAGAGTGACAGAAGCTTAAACCCTAGTTTATGCGTTATTTCGTAAGGGACTGATTTGGATCCGAATGTTTAATGCTATGGTTAGATTTTATCTTAATATTTTTCTCGTAGTTGCGGATGCTTGCGAGGGGGTTAATCATAAGTGGGAGGTTTGTTCAAGTAAGAACAGCACCCAAGCACCGGTCCACCCACATATCAAATTATCAAAGTTGTGAACGTGAATCAAACCAACATGATGAAAGTGGCTAGATGAAATTCCCGTGTGCCCTCAAGAACGCTTTGCTTATTATAAGAGATCATTTTGGTCTGTCCTTTGCCACAAAAGGATTGGGCTACCTTGCTGCACTTTATTTACCGTTATCGTTACTTGCTGGTTACAAATTATCTTGCTATCAAACTACCTATTACCAACAATTTCAGTGCTTGCAGAGATTACCTTGCTAAAAACCGCTTGTCATTTCCTTCTGCTCCTCGTTGGGTTCGACACTCTTACTTATCGAAAGGACTACGATTGATCCCCTATACTTGTGGGTCATCAACTGGCGGGACGACGGCCAAAGACGGGGATGGATGGATCCAGTCCGGTGTGGTCAGATCTGGCGGGAGGACGGCGGCAGGCAGTGGGGTGAGATCCGGCGAGGTCCTGGGGCGGCCATTGTGGTTCTGTGCAACGGCAGAGAGAGAGAGAGAGAGAGAGAGAGAGAGAGAGAGGAGAGGTTAGAGAGAGACATGGAGAAGGGAGTGTTGGAAATATGCCCTAGAGGCAATAATAAAATGGTTATTATTATATTTCCTTGTTCATGATAATCGTTTATTACCCATGCTATAATTGTATTGATTGGAAACTCAAATACATGTGTGGATACATAGACAACAAAGTGTCCCAAGTAAGCCTCTACTTGACTAGCTCGTTGATCAAAGATGGTTAAGATTTCCTAGCTATAGACATGATATGTCATTTGATAACGAGATCACATCATTAGGAGAATGATGTGATGGACAAGACCCAAACTATGAACATAGCATATGATCGTGTCAGTTTATTGCTATAGTTTTCTGCATGTCAAGTATCTGTTCCTATGACCATGAGATCATGCAACTCACTGACACCGGAGGAATACCTTGTGTGTATCAAACGTCGCAACGTAACTGGGTGACTATAAAGATGCTCTACAGGTATCTCTGAGGGTGTCTGTTGAGTTGGCATGGATCGAGACTGGGATTTGTTACTCCGTGTGATGGAGAGGTATCTCAGGGCCCACTCGGTAATACAACATCACAATAAGCCTTGCAAGCAAAGTGACTAAAGAGTTAGCCACGGGATCTTGTATTACGGAACGAGTAAATAGACTTGCCGGTAACGAGATTGAACTAGGTATAGAGATACCGACGATCGAATATCGGGCTAGTAACGTACCGAAGAACAAAGGGAACATCATACGGGATTAACTGAATCCTTGACATAGAGGTTCGACCGATAAAGATCTTCGTAGAATATGTAGGAACCAATATGGGCATCCAGGTCCCGCTATTGGTTATTGACCGTAGAGGTGTCTCGGTCATGTCTACATAGTTCTCGAACCCGCAGGGTCTGCACACTTAACGTTCCGTGACGTTTCGGTAGTATTGAGTTATGTATGTTGGTGACCGAAGGTTGTTCGGAGTCCCGGATGAGATCCCGGACATCACGAGGAGCTCCGGAATGGTCTGGAGGTAAATATTTATATTATGGGAAGTCATATTTTGGCGACCGGAAAGTTTCGGGTTTTTTCGGTATTGTACCGGGAAGCTTCTAGAAGGTTTCGGACACTTCCGGAGGAGTCCGGAAGTCCACCAAGGGTTCCACCACGTCCCAAGGGTTTGCATGGGCTGAGGGGAGGCTCCCTAGCCTTATTGGGCTAGGCGCACAAGTCCCTCAAGGCCCATGTGGCTTGGGAGAGGTGGAAAGTCCATCTATTTATGGAAAGGGAGGGAATTGGACTAGGAGTCCAACTCCTCCCCCTTGGCTGCGCCCTAGGGCTTGGAGGGGCTGATCTCTACGCCCCTCCACATATATATAGAGGGGAGGGGGTGCCCCAAGAGTACACACGAAGCCCTTGGCGCCCCTCTCTCTCCCTAGATCGTTTTCTCCTCCGTTCGCGGTTTCGGTAGCGCTAGGCGTAGCCCTGCCGGGATAGCACCACCACCGCCGCTACCACGCCGTCGTGTTGCCAGAGAACTCATCTACCTCTCCGCCCCCTCTTGCTGGATCAAGAAGGCGGAGATCGTCATCGAGCTGTACGTGTGATGAACGCGGAGGTGTCGTTCGTTCGGTATTATATCGGAAGGACCGTGATCAGGATCGCGGGACGGTTCGTGATTGGATCGCGGGACGGATCGTGATCGGATCGCGGGACAGCTTGCGATTTGGATCGCGAAGATGTTCGACTACATCAACCGCGTTTCTTAACGCTTCCCGCTTAGCGATCTACAAGGGTACGTAGATCCACTCTCCCTCTCGTAGATGCTCATCACCATGGATTGATCTTGCGTGTGTGTAGGAAATTTTTTGTTTCCCATGCAACGTTCCCCAACAGTGGCATCATGAGCTAGGTCTATGTGTAGATGAGATCACGAGTAGAACACAAAGGAGTTTGTGGGTGTTGATATTCAGATTGCTTCCTCCCTTGGTCTTTTCTTGATTCAACGGTATTGTAGGATGAAGCGGCCCGGACCAACATTACTCGTACGCTTACGAGAGACCGATTCCATCAACTGACATGTAACCTTGTTGCATAAAGATGGCTGGCGGGTGTCTGTCTCTCCCACTTTAGTTGGATCGGATTTGACAAAGGCGGTCCTTGAGAAGGTTGAATAGCAATTTGTGTATCACCGTTGTGGTTTTTGCGTAGGTAAGAATCGTTCTTGCTAGATACCCGTAGCAGCCACGTAAAACATGCAACAACAATTAGAGGACGTCTAACTTGTTTTTGCAGGGTATGTTGTGATGTGATATGGCCAATTACATGATGAGATATATGTGATGTATGAGATGATCATGTATTGTATAGAATATCACGACTTGCATGTCGATGAGTACGGCAACCGGCATGAGCCATAGGGTTGTCTTTAATTTATTTCGCCATTTTTGCTTTACTTTAGTGCTATGAGTTAGCAATAGTCGTAGAAGCAACAGTTGGCGCGGCAACCTCATGGCGACACGTTGATGGAGATCAAGATGATGGATATCATGGTGTCATGCCGGTGACAATGGAGATCATGCCGGTGCTTTGGTGATGGAGATCAAAAGCACAAGTTCATGGACATATCATGTCACTTATGATTTGCATGTGATGTTAATCCTTTTATGCATCTTATTTTGCTTAGGACGACGGTAGCATTATAAGGTGATCCCTCACTAAAATTTCAAGATAAAATTGTGTTCTCCCCGAGTGTGCACCGTTGCGAAAGTTCGTCGTTTTGAGACACCACGTGATGATCGGGTGTGATAGACTCTATGTTCACATACAACGGGTGCAAGCCAATGTTGCACGTGCGAAACACTCGGGTTAAACTTGACGAGCCTAGCATGTACAGACATGGCCTCGGAACACAAGAGACCGAAAGGTCGAACATGAGTCATATAGTAGATATGATCAACATGAAGATGTTCACCAATGAAACCACCTCATCTCACGTGATGATCGGACTTGAGTTGGTGAATTTGGATCATGTGACACTCGAATGACCGGTGGGATGTCAATTTGAGTGGGAGTTTTTAAGTAATATGATTAACTAAACTCATTATCATGAACATAGTCAAAATGTCTTTGCAAATTATGTTGTAGATTACTAGCTCGCGCTGTAGCTCCCTTAAATTTTTATATGTTCCTAGAGAAATAGAATTGAAAGATGATGGTAGCAATAATGCGGACTGGGTCCGTGATCTGAGGATTGTCCTCATTGCTGCACAGATGGCTTATGTCCTTAATGCACCGCTCGGTGCGCCACCCCCTCTAGCGTTGTCTGTAGATGTTGTGAAGATCTGACAGGCACGTTCTGATGACTACTTGATAGTTCAGTGTGTCATGCATTACGGCTTAGAATTGAGGCTCCAAAACATTTTGAACGTCACGGAACATATGAGATGTTCTAAGAGCTGAAATTGGATCTCAGGCTCGTGCCCGTGTTGAGAGGTATGAGACCTCCAACAAGATTCTTTGTCTACAAGATTAAGGAGAATAGCTCAATTAGTGAGCATGTGCTCAGATTGTCTGGGTACTACAATCGCTTGAATCGAGTGGGAGTTGATCTTCCAGATAAGATAGTGGTTGATATAGTTCTCCAAGTCACTCCCACAAAGCTACTAGAGCTTCGTGATGAACTATGAAATGCCAGGGATGGAAATAATGATCCCCAAGCTATTCGCGATGTTTGACACCGCGAAGGTAGAAATCAAGAAGGAGCATCAAGTGCTGATGGTTAGTAAAACCACTAGTTTCGAGAAGGGCAAGGGCAAGGAGGGAAACTTCATGGATAGCAAGCCAGTTGCTGCTCCAGTAAAGAAACTCAAGGTTGATCCCAAACCCGAGACTGAGTGCTTCTATTATGAGGAGAACGGTCACTGAAGCGGAACTGCCCTAGATACTTGGTAGATAAGAAGGCTGGCAACGTCAACAGAAGTATATTTTGATATACGTTTTATTCATGTGTACCTTACGAGTACTCCTAGTAGCACCTGGGTATTAGATACCGGTTCAGTTGCTAAATGTTGGTAACTCGAAATAAAAGCTACGACATAAACGGAGACTAGCTAAGGGCGAGGTGACGATGTGTGTTGGAAGTGTTTCCAAGGTTGATGTGATCACCATCGCACGCTCTCTCTACCTTCGGGATTAGTGATGAACCTAAATAAATGTTATTTGGTGTTTGCGTTGAGCATGAACGTGATTAGATCATGTTTATTGCAATACGGTTATTCATTTAAGTTAGAGAATAATGGTTATTCTGTTTACATGAATAATACCTTCAATGGTCATGCGCCCAATGAGAATGGTTTATTGAATCTTGATCGTAGTGATACACATGTTCATAATATTGATGCCAAAAGATACAAAGTTAATAATGATAGTACCACATAATCGTGGCATTGCAGCTAAATGTCATATTGGTGTAAAGCGCATGAAGAAACTCCATGCTGATGGATCTTTGGACTCATTCGATTTCAAATCGGTTGAGACATGCAGACCATGCCTCATGGGCAAGATCACTAAGACCCCGTTTTCCGGTATGATGGAGCGGACAAGTGACTTATTGGAAATGATACATGTTGATGTATTCGGTCCAATGAGTGTTGTAGCGTGCGGTGGATATCATTATTTTCTTACCTTCACTGATGATTTGAGTAGATATGGGTATATTTACTTAATGAAACACAAGTCTAAAACGTTTGAAAAGTTCAAACAAATTCAGAGTGAAGTTTGAGATCATCGTGACAAGAAGATAAAATGTCTACGATATGATCGTAGAGGTAAATATCTGAGTTACGAGTTTGGTATACAACTTAAGACAATGTGGAAGTTGTTTCACAACTCACGCCACCTGGAACACCATAGTGTAATGGTGTGTCCGAACGTCGTAGTCGTGCTCTATTGGATATGGTGCGTACTATGATGTCTCTTATCGATTTGCCACTATCATTTTGGGGTTATGCATTAGAGACAACTACATTCACTTTAAATAGGGCACCATCTAAGTCCGTTGAGATGACACCGTATGAATTTTGGTTTGACAGAAACCTAAGCTGTCATTTCTTAATGTTTGGGGCTGGGACGCTTATGTGAAAAAGGTTTTCAACCTGATGAGCTCGAACCCAAAGCGGACAAATGCATCTTTATAGAATACCCTAACGTTACAGTTGGGTATACCTTCTATCTCAGATCCAAGGGCAAAGTGTTTGTTGCTAAAAACGGGTCCTTTCTCGGGAAAGAGTTTCTCTCAAAAGAATTGAGTGGGAGGAAGATAGAACTTAATGAGGTTGTTGAACCTTTGTTTCAACCTGAGAGTAGCGCATCGCAGAAAGTTGTTTCTGTGGAGCCTACATTAGTTGAAGAGGAAGTTAATGAGGATGATCATGAAGCTTCGTATCAAGTTACTATCGAACCTCGTAGGTCGACAAGGACGCGTACTGCTCCTGAGTGGTATGGCAACCCTCTCTTAGAGGTCATGTTTTTGGACAACGATGAACCTACGAGCTATGGAGAAGCGATGATGTGCCCGGATTCCGAGAAATGGTTAGAGGCCATGAAATCCGAGATGGGATCCATATATGAAAACAAAGTATGGGCTTTGGAAGTATTACCTGAAGGGCGAAAGGCCATTCAGAACAAATGGATCTTTAAAAGGAAGACGGACGCGGACGGTAATGTCACCGTCTATAAAGCTTGACTTGTGGCAAAGGGTTTTTCACAAGTTCAAGGAGTTGACTACGATGAGACTTTCTCACCCGTAGCGATGCTAAAGTCTGTTGGAATTATGTTAGCAGTTGCTGCATTTTTCGATTATGAAATCTGGCAGATGGATGTCAAAACATCGTTTCCTTAACGGTTTCCTTGAGGAAAGGTTGTATGTGATACAACCGGAAGGTTTTGTCAGTCCTAAGGATGCTAAAATGTATGCAAGCTCCAGTGATCCTTCTATGGACTGGAACAAGCATCTTGGAGTTGGAATATACGCTTTGATGAGATGATCAAAGTTTTTGGGTCTATACAAAGTTTATGAGAAACTTGTATTTACAATAAAGTGAGTGGGAGCACTATAGAATTTCTGATAAATATATGTGGATGACATATTGTTGATCGGAAATGATGTAGAATTTCTAGAAAGCATAAAGGGTTGTTTGAAAGGAGTTTTTCAAAGGAAGACCTGAATGAAGCTACTTAAATATTGGGCATCAAGATCTCTAGAGATAGATCAAGACGTCTGATAAGACTTTCAATGAGTACATACCTTGACAAGATTTTGAAAAAGTTCAAAATTGATCAGTCAAAGAAAGAGTTCTTGCCTGATTTGTAAGGTGTGAAATTGTGTGAGACTCAAAGCTCGACCACGGCAGAAGAAAGAGAGAGGACGAAGGTCGTCCCTTATGCCTTATCCATAGGCTCTATATAGTATGCCATGCTGTGTACCGCACCTGGTGTGTGCCTTGCCATGAGTCTGTCAAGGGGTACACGAGTGGTCCAGGAGTGGATCACTGGACAGCGGTCAAGATTATCCTTAGTAACTAGAGGACTAAGGAAATGTTTCTCGATTATGGAGGTGATAAAGAGTTCGTCGTAAAGGGTTACGTTGATGCAAGCTTTGACACCTATCCGGACGACTCTGAGTAGCAGTCCGGATACGTATAGTGGAGCAGTCATTTGGAATAGCTCCACGTGGAGCGTGGTAGCATCTGCAGTATGACATATAGATTTGCAAAGAATACACGGATCTGAATGTTGCAGACCGTTGACTATAACCTCTCTCACATGCAAAACATGATCGAACACCAGAACTCATTGGGTGTTAGATTCATTACAATGTTAATCACATGGTGATGTGAGCTAGATTATTGACTCTAGTGCAAGTGGGAGACTGTTGGAAATATGCCCTAGAGGCAATAATAAAATGGTTATTATTATATTTCCTTGTTCATGATAATCGTTTATTATCCATGCTATAATTGTATTGATTGGAAACTCAAATACATGTGTGGATACATAGACAACAAAGTGTCCCTAGTAAGCCTCTACTAGACTAGCTCGTTGATCAAAGATGGTTAAGGTTTCCTAGCTATAGACATGAGATGTCATTTGATAACGAGATCACATTATTAGGAGAATGATGTGATGGACAAGACCCAAACTATGAACATAGCATATGATCGTGTCAGTTTATTGCTATAGTTTTCTGCATGTCAAGTATCTGTTCCTATGACCATGAGATCATGCAACTCACTGACACCGGAGGAATACCTTGTGTGTATCAAACATCGCAACGTAATTGGGTGACTATAAAGATGCTCTACAGGTATCTCCGAGGGTGTCTGTTGAGTTGGCATGGATCGAGACTGGGATTTGTTACTCCGTGTGATGGAGAGGTATCTCAGGGCCCACTCGGTAATACAACATCACAATAAGCCTTGCAAGCAGAGTGACTAAAGAGTTAGCCATGGGATCTTGTATTATGGAACGAGTAAAGAGAATTGCCGGTAACGACATTGAACTAGGTATAGAGATAACGATGATCGAATCTCGAGCAAGTAACATACCGAAGAACAAAGGGAACATCATACGGGATTAACTGAATCCTTGACATAGAGGTTCGACCGATAAAGATCTTCGTAGAATATGTAGGAACCAATATGGGCATCCAGGTCTCGCTATTGGTTATTGACCGTAGAGGTGTCTCGGTCATGTCCACATAGTTCTTGAACCCACAGGGTCTGCACACTTAACGTTCGGTGACGTTTCGGTAGTATTGAGTTATGTATGTTGGTGACCGAAGGTTGTTCGTAGTCCCGGATGAGATCCCGAACGTCACGAGGACCTCCGGAATGGTCCGGAGGTAAAGATTTATATATGGGAAGTCATATTTTGGCGACCGGAAAAGTTTCGGGTTTTTTCGGTATTGTACCGGGAAGCTTCTAGAAGGTTTCGGAAACTTACGGAGGAGTCCGAAAGTCCACCAAGGGTTCCACCACGTCCCAAGGGTTTGCATGGGCTGAGGGGAGGCGCCCTAGCTTTATTGGGAAAGGCGCACAGGTCCCTCAAGGCCCATGTGGCTTGGGAGAGGTGGAAAGTCCACCTGTTTATGGAAAGGGAGGGAATTGGACTAGGAGTCCAACTCCTCCCCCTTGGCTGCGCCCAAGGGCTTGGAGGGGCTGATCTCCACGCCCCTCCACCTATATATAGAGGGGAGGGGGCGCCCCAAGAGTACACACGAAGCCCTTGGCGCCCCTCTCTTTCCCTAGATCGTTTTCTCCTCCGTTCACGATTTCGGTAGCTCTAGGCGTAGCCCTGCCGGGATAGCACCACCACCGCCGCCACCACGCCATCGTGTTGCCGGAGAACTCATCTACCTCTCCGCCCCCTCTTTCTGGATCAAGAAGGCAGAGATCGTCATCGAGCTGTATGTGTGCTGAACACGGAGGTGTCGTCCATTCGGTACTAGATCGGAAGGACCGTGATTAGGATCGCGGGACGGTTTGTGATTGGATCGCGGGACGGATCGTGATCGGATCGCGGGACAGCTTGTGATTTGGATCGTGAAGACATTCAACTACATCAACCGCGTTTCTTAACGCTTCCCGCTTAGCGATCTACAAGGGTACGTAGATCCACTCTCCCTCTCGTAGATGCTCATCACCATGGATAGATCTTGCGTGTGCGTTGGAAAATTTGTGTTTCCCATGCAACGTTCCCCAACAGGGAGAAGGAGCACGGGTGGCGCGACACTGATCTCCGTCGAGGGCAGCGCTCCGGCGGGCGGCGCAGGGTCGTCGGGGTCGGCGGGGCGGCGGCTGGAGGCAAGTAGGGCGCGACCATCAGGCATGGGGCTCGGGCGCGCAGGTCCTGTAGGCTCGCGGGCGAGCGGCGGCGGCGGTTCCGAGCCCGAAGGGCCGAATCTGGGCTTGGCGGGCCTGGTGCGGCTGAAGGTGGGAGGTGCAGTGGCGGCTGTGGAGTGGAGGGCACGGATTTCGATGCGAGCGGCTAGGGTTGCCAGATTTGGACAGCAAGGTGTCCATATATAGCAAGTGTGCTAGGGTTTGAAATTTTTGTCCGAATTTGGACCGTAGGATCGCGATCCGATGGCTCCGCTCGGAGGGGGCTAGGCTGGGCTAGGTGGGTTGTGTAGGGGAGTGTTGGGATGAGATGAGAGGGAAGTTTGTGGCCCGTGACAGAGTTTTAGAAACTGAAAAACGTCTGCGATTTGACCGGCTATAGTGTTGCTATATGTTTAACGGTTTGGGTATCAAATGACCTCCGAATGCAACGAAATTTGGCAGGCGGTCTACCTACAATATATTAAGATCGCACGTCATCTTTTGACCCATTCCAAGAATATTTTATTTGCACTTTGAAAATAATATTTTAACGATGTAGCGGGCACGTGCGTGTGTGGTTGGTCACGAAACGGTCAACGACAAGAACGGAGAGAACCGACAACTACGGACGGATGCAAGTTTTGAAAATACAATGACGGCAACGGAGTGCCGATGCTATGCAGATGATGCGAACGATGCGATGATGAATGTGTAACAGCCCGGAACCGACGCTCCAGAAGATTCCCCTTTTATTCCATTGTCATCGTGTGTTTCGCCTGGTTGTCGCATTGATCATCGCATCATTCGCATCATCAGCATTGCATCGCCACTCCATTGTCATCATTTTTTCAAAACTACATCCGTTCGTAGTCGTCGGTTCTCTCCGTTCTCGTCGATGATCGTTTCGAGACCAACCACACACGCACGTGCCCACGGCATCGATAAAATATTGTTTTCAAAGCGCGCAAAAAATATTCTCGGATTGGGTCGAAAGTTGGCATGCGGTCTTGTTATATCGGAGGTCGTTTGATACCCGAATGGTCGAACGTAGCGGCACCGTCATCGTTTTTTTTGTTGGATGTTTTTCGGTTTTATAAACTCTGTCACGGGCCACAATTCTTTCTCTCACCTCTACACAAGCTCACCTTCACAGCCCACTACCCCCTAACCTAGCCCCCCTCCGACCCGAGCCATCGGATCGCGATCGAAGGGTCCAAAAACAAGCTAAACCCCCCTAACCTTGCCCATCCCTGCCTATAAATGGACACCACCCCGTCCATTTTCGAAAAACCTAGCTGCCTAGGGATCCGCGCCGCCGCCAGCCGCCTCCCACCTCTCCACCGAGCGCCCCGCCTCTCTCTCCCCGCTCAGGCCCGCTCAGGCCCGAGGGAGGCCCGCCCGAGCCCATCTGGGCCCGGGAACCATGCCCGCACCTCCGGAGCTCCTCCCATGGAGGTAGCTGCCCGTGCGCCCGAGCCCCTGGCTCCGCGCCGCGCTCTCGCCTCGCTGTCCCGACCGGCGTGCCGACCCGCGCCTCGCCGGAGAACCCGCCGACGCCCCGCCGTCGTTGCTCCCGCAGCGTGCCATCGCCGGACTCCCTGTGGCCGACCCCATCGAAGCCCGCCACTGCAGAGGCAAGTCCGGCCAGATCCGACATCCCTTCGCCGGATCCTGCCGTCCCGGCCTTGACCCCGTCTCCAGATCCGCCGCCCTGCGTCTGCCCGTCCGGAGCTGTGGCCGTCCCCGCCGTCCCAGGTCGCTGCCTCCTCCCGCCGCGGCGTCTTCGCTCGAAGAGGACGAGGAGCCCCGATCTGGACGAGCGCATGGACGAACCGCTCGCCCCTGTCGCCCAGGTGGGCCGGCCCAGCATCGCCCAGGCCCAAGCACTCCTCCAGCCGGCCTGTTGGCCCAGGGTGAGCTACCCGTAATGCCCCGCCCTGTGCGCATTTTAGCTATCCCGCGCTCACCTGTTTAGCCCATGTTCTGCGCAGTTTTGGCCCGTGTAGTGTTTTTTTTAGGATCTGCGATTTTGACAATTAATCCTGGGCATTTTAATTACAGAAAAATGCACGTTTTAAATATGCTCATAAATAAATAACCGTGCATCGGATCCAAATTTTTTATACATGAAATATGTGTAGAATTTTGTGTAGGTTATTAGTATCCCACTTTCATAAATGTTTAAAATGTTTAAATGCCATTTTTTCTGATAATTTGCTTATATGTCATGTTGCGTTGCGCATAATTATTATTCGTGCATCCTAGGTAAAAAAAACTATAGATTTGAGATATGTAAAATGTGTAGCATTGTTATATGCCTTTTTCATGCATGCTAAAAATAATTGATGCGTTGGTTGCATTTATTTTGCATACATAGCTTGCTAAAATGGTTTACGCCATAAACTTGCATAATTAATTGTGATATATTTTCCTACATGAACCTATGCATATTATATATGATTTTGGGGTAGAAAAATCCATAGAATTTATCTATGCAATTAGTTTTGTCATTTGGGAAAATTTGTGTGCATGTCATTTTTGCCATGATGCCCTTTTGTTTATTTCGTGTGAATTAATCCATGCATATTTTGGAATAGTTGCAAACATGAGATATGCCATTGGACATGTGTGCTAGGCCCTGGTATTTTTGGTTGCGATAGAAATCCATGTTTAGGTGCTATTATCTTGTTGCCATCATGTGATAAATATGTTGCTGTTTTGAGGGGTCTAAACATTTCTAAGTCTGAAACTGTTATTTTGTTGCCATGTTGCCATGTGATTTGCTATTGATCTAGGAGTCTTTTGTGATTGCCACCAAGGAGTCTTCTGTTAAGCATGTCGTTGCCTATCATGTTGTGCCAATAGTTTGCATGAATAGGTTTAGCATCATAATTAATTATGTTGTTCAATATGTCAATCTGTTAAAAACTGCTGCACATGTCTACTCTAATTTTCACTAAGTCTGGAATCTGTAATATTTTGTTGCTGTCTTGCCATGTGTTTTGCTAGTGATCTACAGCCCCTTTGGGGTTGGTGCAATGGAGTTATTTGTAGTTAACAATGTCCTCTAGCATGCTGTTAAGTTTCATGACAATATATGACCTGTAGCATATAGTTTTACTACTGCCAATATGCCTTCGTGAAAATCTGCTATGCAAAAACCTGTTATTTTCACTAAGTCCTAATCTGCTATATTTTATTGCCATGTTGTGAGCTTCCTACCATGTGTTCCATAACTATTTTGAGTATGATATGTGAAGAGGAAATGAAGTGTGTGTTATATGCTACTGCCCCATGCTTAGTTTGCGCATTTGAGAATATTGTAACTTATTGTTTTCATGTGTGCAAAATGCCTTGTTGCTGTTTTGGACAGATTTACACTAAAACTTGTGTTTGTTGTTGTGGTTGAACCGTAGCTCCGTTTTGGGCATGCCATATATGAAACTTGCTTAGAATTTCATGTAGTTTCATAATATATTGCTGAATCTATGATTTGGTATGTTTGTGGTTGTCATTTTCATGCATTTTGTATTCATGGCATATAATCTTGTGATTGTCATATCTTTTAGACCGTAGCTCCGTTTGAGATGTTCCATATATGTAAATCGACTAGAATAATGTGTAGAATTGCATGGTATACTTTATTTTCCTGTTTAATAAATATAAAACATGATTAGTTCCGATCTGGACCAATTTCGAAATTAACACATGGGGTCATTTCGGAAATGCTATATGTTGTTTCCGGCCTCATTTAAACTTGCCTAGATGTGTAGTTTACTTATGCTTCACCTCTTGCCATGTTTAACAACATTTAATATTGTCGTGTACCTAAACGAGAGTGAACTAAATATTAGAATGTGGAGTTTCGTCAATATGCAACTTGTTGCATATTGAGCTTCACTTAATGTGTAGAAGTTGATTGTTGGCTTGCCATGTCATGCATAACATGCATCATATTTGAAACGCATCATGTCATGCATATGTTGTGGTGTTGATCATGTGTTGATTATTGTTTTCGGATTGCTTCTTCTCGATAGAGTTCCGAAAGAGTTCGGAGTGTGAGGATTCGTTCGACTACGTTGGCTCGTCTTCTTCATGGACTCGTTCTTCTTCCAAGCGGGATCTCAGGCAAGATGATCGTTTCCTTGGATACCATTACTATCATTGCCATGCTAGATGTCTCGTTTCTATCGCTGTCTCGCTACCTACCACTTGTATGTCAAGCCTCCCAAATTACCATGAAAGGCCTCTAACCTCTCCACATCCCAGCAAACATTGTTTGGCTATGTTACTGCTTGCTCAGCCCTTCTTATAGCGTTGCTAGTTGTAGGTGCAATGTTTCCATGTGCCAACATGGATGTTTTTGATAGATCACTATATTATTGCTATTTAATTTTATGCACATATATACTTGGTAAAGGGTGGAAGGCTTGGCCTTTTGCTCGGTGTTTTGTTCCACTCTTGCCGCCCTAGTTACTTGTGTACCGGTGTTATGTTCCATAATTGAGCGCTCCTAACATGCTCGGGGTTATTATGGGGACCCCCTTGATTTTAGTTTTAGGATAAAACTTGTCTGGTAAGGCCCAACATTGGTACTACATTTTCCCAACATAATAACACTAATAATTAATTTGACGCATAGGGAGTTAGCGCTACCCGAGGTTCGTTATTCAACATAATACAGGGGGGCCAGTGCTACTGGTGCTGGTCCAAAACAGAGTCGTGTGCGGGGCCAACCCGGGGCAACCCGGGAGATGTCTATCAGGCCACTGCACGCTGCACTCATCCGGTTGTGCCCTGAGAACGAGATACGCGGCTCCTATCGGGATTGTCGGCACGTCGGGCGACCTTGCTGGATTTGTTTTACCTTTCTCGAACGTCTTGTGCGAGGAATTTCGAGAATACTTTGGGCTATCTCGAGGTTGCGGTTTTCCAGTGGAATTGCCTAGGAAGATCACGAGATTCGTGGTCGAGGTTATTCCCGCGGCGTGTGGTTAGTTTGTGATGGATGAGTTGGAGCACCCCTGAAGGGTTAAATCTTTCGGAAAGCCATGCCCGCGGTTACGTGGCAACTTGGAAACTTTGTTTAACACCCGGTCATAACAAACTTGAAGTAAACTCTAATAAAATACACCAACCGGGTGCGTAACCGTGACTGTCTCTTCTCGTGAGTTCTTATCCGAGAGAGAACACGGTGGGGTTATGTTTGACGTAAGTAGGTGTTCAGGATCTCTTAGAGATCATTACTAGATAACGTCCGTTAATTCGACAATCATCCCCCTTTATTCTTGTACTCATAAGTTAGCCACTCAAATAAATGCTTAGTGCTTGCTGCAGCCTCACCACTTAACCATACCTCACCCTTTAAGCTTTAATAGTCTTGATACCCTTGGAAATGAGATTGCTGAGTCCCCGTGGCTCACAGATTACTACAACAACAGTTGCAGGTACAGGTAATGCGTTGATTTGACGTGAGTGTGATGCTTGTTTTATTTGGAGTTCTTCTTCTTCTTCTTCTTCATCGATCTAGGATGGGTTCCAGGCGGCAGCCTGGGATAGCAAGGATGGATGTCATTTTATCGTTTGTTTTCCTCCGTAGTCGGACCCTGCTCTTCTGTATGATATCTGGATATGTTGTTGTATTGATGTGATATTGATGTAGCTTGTGGCGAGTGTAAGCCAATTCCATATACTCATCTCTTCTTTACATGTACTTGTAATGATATCCATTCTTGCAAAACGACGAGATGCGCTTCTATCCCTGTCGAGCCCCTCGTGCCGAAAATAAGGATAGGATCGCATCTTGGGCGTGACAGAATGTGACAACCAAATGGAACACACGGCGAAACTCGAAATAAGTGGAAGGCATCTGGAGCGTCGGTCTCGGGCTATTACACACATACACACACACACACACACAGAGAGAGAGAGAGAGAGAGAGAGAGAGAGAGAGATCTAGCTAAACACTATGTACCTGTAGGTCTATGGTGAACTACTCACGCATCATCATGGTGGCAGCAAGGTTGATGAAGATAGCCTCCATGATCAATTCCCCCTCTGGTAGAGTACCAGCGGAGATCTCCTAATGGGATCGCGAAAGAACGAAGGCTTGCGGTGGCAGAAAAATTGTTTCGGGTCTCCTTCCGGTGGTTTTGGGATCTTTAGGAATTTATAGAAGTGTAATTAGGTCAAGGCGGCCTACGAGGGGCCCACAAGCTCACATGGCACCCCCCTGGGGGGCGCTGCCTAGGCTTGTGGCGCTCTCGTGTGGCATATGGTCTCCCTCCGATGCTCTTGGGATCACCGTAAATGTTTGCTTCAATTGGACTTCATTTGGTATTGGTTTCCTGCGAAACAAAACATAGGCAAAAAACAGGAACTGGCACTTGGCACTAGATTAATAGGTTAGTTCCCAAAAATGATATAAAATGGCTCTAAAGCATATAAGATGGATAATATACGGAATGAATATTGGCAAACGATGCAGTAATTGATATCAACATAATAATATCCATGAATATAAATACATAATCATTATTGTTTCAAAATATACGATGCTTAACGAATGTTATCTCTACTCATTGAATTATGTAAGCAATTGCATGACTACGTCTTCCTAACACAAGTACAAATCATGAGCACCACAGTGTCAAGCCAGGCATTTGGTTCATACTTTTTCACGCACTTCAGTATTTTCAACTTCACTCAATATATGAGCGTGAGCCATGGACATAGCACTACGGGTGGAATAGAAGATGGTGTAGAGATCAATAAAGGAAGACAAAATGTTTGGATAGTCTCGCACCAACTAAATGGATTGTTAGGCTATGGAGATGCCTTCCAATCGATATCGGTGCGAGGAGTAGGGATTGCCATGCGACTTTCTATGCACTAAGAGCTATAAGTTTATGAAAGCTCAAACTAAAACTAAGTGGGTGTGCATCCAACTTGCTTTATCATGAAGACCTAGGGCATTTGAGGAAGCCCGATATCGGAATATGCAAGGCAAGTTCTATAACAAAAAATTCCCACTAGTATATGAAAGTGACCAATCATGAGACTCTCTATGTGAAGAACATGGTGTTACTTTGCAGCACAAGTGTGGTAAAGGATAGTAGCATTGCCCCTTCTCTCTTTTTATATCTTTTTTTCTCTCATAGTCTGGAATCTCATCCTCATTCTTTGGAGGAATCATTAGCCTCCATCATCCATTATTTTTCCTCACTGGGAAAATTCTCTAAAAAGGATGATGATCACACTTTTATTTACTTACAACTCAATATAACCTATTACAATTTATGATTCTACATGAATGCCTCTAGCAGTGTACCAGGATGTGCAATGATCTAGCGTAACATGTATTACAATGATGAATGGTGGCTTTGCCACAAATATCATGCTAGCTATATATGATCATGCAAAGCAATATGACGATGAACACATATGTCATGTAATGGAATGGTGGAAGTGCATGGCAATATATCTCGGAATGGCTATGGAAATGCCATGATAGGTAGGTATGGTGGGTTTTTTGAGGAAGATATAAGGAGGCTTATGTGTGATAGAGCATATCATATCACGGGGTTTGGATGCACCGGCGAAATTTGCACCAACTCTTGAGGTGAGAACTGGCAATGCACGACACCGAAGAGGCTAGCAAATTGCGGAAAGGTGGGAGTGCGTATAGTCCATGAACTCACATTAGTCATAAACAACTCACATACTTATTGTGAAAGTTTTATTAGCTCTCTCAAAGCAAAGTACTACTAGTGCGCCACTAGGGAGGAGGTAGGGACGAGTTAACCATCGCGCGCCCCTGACTCAAACAGCACAAGGATTTCAACGAGGAATAAAAGTGCTCCAACATCCCGGTCATGCCATGGTCGACACTTAAATGAGTAGTTTAATAATAAAAACTTTAATATCTATATCTTTACGAAACAATGATCATGAATTTATACCCTTTCATATTACTATGTCAATATAAACAACCCATGCAAGCCATATTTAGTGATCTACATGCAAGTTTTTATTATATCCCTCTTATATACCTATCATTTTCCGAGTAAACATATAATCCGTGCAAATTACCACTTTCTATTTCAGGGACTCTCAAAAATATTTAAGTGAAGAATGAGAGTGCTAGGTGATTTCTATAAAATAAAATTTTCGCCGTGCTCTAAAGATATAAGTGAAGCACATGAGCATAATTGCTTTACTCAAAAGATATAAGCGAAGCATAATATGCATTCTAATAATTTATGACGATTGTGTGTCTCTCTCAAAAGGTGTGTCCATCAAACAATGATTGTGGAAAACTAAAAAGAAAACAAACTATAATACACGACGCTCCAAGCAAAACTCATAAGTGATGAATAAAAATATAGCTCCAAATAACATACCGATGGATTGTAGACGAAAGAGGGAATGCCATCTGGGGCATCCCCAAGCTTAGACGCTTGGATCTTCCTTGAATTTTACCTTGGGGTGCCTTGGTAATCCCCAAGCTTAGGGTCTTCCCACTCCTTATTCCTTCATCCATCGTGATCTCACCCAAAACTTGAAAACTTCAGCACACAAAACTCAACAGAAACCTAGTGTGATCCGTTAGTATAATAATAAGATCAAAGACTTTAAGTTATGTCATAAATAGATTCACAACTGTTCTCGCATAATACCTAATGTATTCTACCTTTCCCATCAATTATACCCCCAATACAATCCATAGAATCATTAGAATAAGCACACTATGCAAATAAAAACAGAATCTATCTAAAAAGAGAACAGTTTGTAATGATTTGTACTAAAACCATACTTCTATAACTCTGAAACTTTTGAAAAATTAGGTCAACCTCGAAAATTTGTATCTCAATACTTATTAAAATTCAGGAATTTATCACATTCCAGTAAAAAACGAAAATTCAAATATTGGGCGTAAAAGTTTCTATTTTTGCACCGTATCAATTCAACTATCAACCAAATCATCCCAAAGGCTTTACTTGGAACAAACACTAATTAAAATATAAAAACACAATCATTACAGTAGAAACAACCATGTCACCACGCAAAAAATATGAAAGTTGAAAATAAAATAAACATTGGGTTGCCTCCCAACAAGCGTTATTGTTTTATACCCCTAGCTAGGCATAATGCATAGTTTCACGTTTTGTCATGGTAACCATACGGGAGATCATCCATGCTCATTTCCCGTCTTTCAGTAGCAGGTTTTCTAATAGGCAAGCAAAAATAATTGAAAGGTCTAAATTTAATAGGATCGGGATCCGATAGATCAAGTTTAAGAGGATGTAAGTCCTCTTTGGGCCTTGTAGGTAACACAGATTTCTTCGTTATAGAGATTCCTATAAAGACATTCTCGTGATTTTTCCTTAAGCACGAGGCCTAGTCCAATATTCCAAATAGATAAATCGTCATTGTGCTCGGAAAGTTTCTCAACCAGGATAGGAGGAGGAACTTTTCATAAGGTTCTCCTTATAATTAGCATAATCCGTAGATTTTAATTTTCGCAACTCTTCTTGGTCATAAAGGATTTCTTCTATAGGTGGACATTCCCGATTAATACTATAATAAGAAAATATATATCTAGCCTCTTGCATTATATGACCAAATTCATGTACTAGAAATATAGTGGCCAAGCGTTTAACTGAAGGATCATGGATATTGGAAAATTATAAGATCATACGTTATATAGAAGGATGCATGTGCACAAATTGTCTTTCATGTTCCACTACTAGGAAAGATAAGGTATCCGCAAAACTCATTGTTCTAGCAATTATAGATCCTCCTACTATCAGTAACGCACCCGCGCAAGTAAAGAAGTCTTGAATAACACTTTTATCAATTATATCACCACTACATATTCGAAGTTTTTTAGTATGCATGCTAGTGGTTTCTTCCTGAATGGTAGGTTTTTTGTTTCAAGGTTTTCAAGTGCTTCCACATTAGTATCAGCATCATGAATTTCATAAAAACCTCTTTTAGGACTTTTGTGTGGCAAGTAGGCCTCCGCACTAGTGGCGGGAAGAGCAACCTTAGGAATCTCTGAAGTAGACATGATGGTAAATCGAGCAAGCGAGCAAGATATTTTTAGTATTTTTGTTTTTTATAGAACTAAGAATAAAAAAGTAAAAGTATAGCAAGTAAATGATAATGTATGTGAAGGGACTTGTGGTATGTTTCATGATACTCCCCGGCAACGGCGCTAGGAACTCTTCTGCTACTTTGTGTAGATGCATTGGGGTTTTCCCTGAAGAGGAAGGGATGGATGTAGTAAAGTAGCAACAAGTATTTCTCTCAGTAAGAACCAAGGTTTATCGAACCAATAGGAGGATCATGCAAGCTCCTCGCAACAGTACCTACACACACAAGAACAAAATACTTGCACCCAACGTGGGCAAGAGGGTTGTCAATCCCCTTGTACTCGTTAATTGCAAGGATCAAATTTGATAGTGGTAGATAGATAAATATATAACTAAAATAAAATAAAAGGTAAATACTTGTAGCAAGGTAAATAGGTTTTTAGTAAATATATTTGATAGACCCATGGGCCATAGTTTTCAGTAGAGGCACCTCTCTCGAGAACATAGCATGCGGTGGGTAGACAAGTTACTGTTGGACAATTGATAGAAAAGCGCATAGTTATGACGTTATTCATGGCATGATCATGTACATAGGCATTACGTCTGTGACAAGTAGACCGAATACTATTATTCCACCAATCGACCGCTATGTAGCATGCATCTATAGTATTAAGTTCATGACAAACAAAGTAACGCTAAAAGCAAGATGACATAATGTAGACAAAGTAAGACAAGCAATATATTCACACCCCCATCGTTTTATCCTTAGTGGCAGCAATACAAATACATGCATCGCTACCCCTTATGTCACAAGGTGAGGACACCGCAAGATTCAACCCACTACTATGCACCACTCTCTTTGATGATCTACTCATCTACTTTGCCAAAGCAAACTCATAGATTGGAAAGCATGCATAGATATAACAATCACACATAATAAAGTTTATATTTGACCCAATTACTTTCAATGGATAATCCGACCATAAACCCACAATTCATTGGATCCCAACAAAAACACCGCAAAAGAGGATTACATCGGATAGTTCTTCGAAGAGAACATTGTATTGAAAATCAAAGAGAGAGAGAGAAAGATAGAGAGAGAGAGAGAGAGAGTCATCTAGCTAATCACTATGGACTCGTAGGCCTGTGGTGAACTACTCATGCATCATCATGGAGGTAGCAAGGTTGATGAAGATAACCTCCGTGATCGATTCCCCCTCCGACAGAGTACCGGCGGAGGCCTCCAGATGGGATCAGGGAAGAAGAGGGGCTTACGACGACAGAAAATTGTTTTGGGTCTCCTTCTGGTGGTTTTGGGGGATTTAGGAATTTATAGAAGCAGAATTAGGTCAAGAGGACCTACGAGGGCCCACAAGCTCACCCCCCCTCCCGGGGGCATCGCTTAGGCTTGTGGCTCTCTTGTGTGGCGTCTGATCTCCCTCCGATGCTCCTAGGGTCCCTTCTCGTCCAGAAAAAAACACCATAAAGTTTTGCTTCAATCGGACTTGTTTGGTATTGGTTTCCTGCGAAACAAAAAATAGGCAAAAAAGCAGGAACTGGCACTTGGCAGTAGATTAATAGGTTAGTTCCCAAAAATGGTATAAAATGGCCTCTAAAGCATATAAAATTAATAATATAATAGCATGAAACAATAAAAAATATAGATACGTTGGAGACGTATCAGTTTTCTAGAGAACATCCACTCATTGTAGAGTTATATCGTGAAGGTGCTCTGTAAAATATCCTATCTACGAGAGAGTATGGATCAGATCGTTAGCACAAGAAGCCAATTCAAACCGAGTATTGAAACCATTATATATGGAAGAAGTACGCTATGAACATGGCTCCGTTAAAAACCAAATCTCAGTTGGCTTGTTGACCGGAACTGTGTATTTCGTTATGAGCAACATCATAGCCATGCAAGATGAGAAAGAATCAGCACGCAGATTGATATAAATCCGAGCTGAAACTAAGAATGTAGTATATGCAATGGATTTAAATACCATGCAAGGAGATATTAGAGAGCATCTTCATACATAATTTTCCTCAAACATATCCAGCTTTATAATACCACGGTTCATATTTCAGTTCACGGTAGCATGAGACCAAAAGCAACAACCAATACCAAAAGAAGTTAATTCAGCATTTCTTTTTGTCAAGCGATGTTTTATATATTCAAAAGGCATGAGGAAAATAATGATGACTGACTTTATGAAAGGCTATGGACAGTGGCTGACAGTGCGCCTTCTTCACCTTAAAAAAAGACAAATATGTTCCATTTCTTAATCTTTTCTACATGGACAAAGTTTGTCCAATTAACTAAATCGTATGGAGAGTTGTTGAAGCTGCTTGCATAAGACACATCGCCGTTCAAAGCATTTTAGGTAATGTATTTGGGGTCCTGTGCATGTCTTGCAGTAAGTAAACTTGAGTTTTTTTTAATGGGAACATTGCATTCCATTAAACTTCAGCCAGATCGCTGGCAATAATGTTCAGAATACACGGGGGAGCATCACCCTCCCAGAAAGAGTCTACACACTCACTACTCACACCAACCTTTCCCAACTCATGAGCTGCATTGTTACAAGCACATCGACTGAAAG
Source organism: Elymus sibiricus (assembly GCA_039707655.1). Taxonomy (NCBI): domain Eukaryota; kingdom Viridiplantae; phylum Streptophyta; class Magnoliopsida; order Poales; family Poaceae; genus Elymus; species Elymus sibiricus. Next base: position 152,151,660 of record CM077675.1, on the reverse strand, counting down.
AAAACTTAAAAGAATCAAAATTTAAAATACTTAAGCTCCTAGCTTCTTTCACCAGTACACCAATTGTAGACTTGTCGTACTCATAGCTATTGAGCGCTTGTACTAAGAATGAGGCATCAGACTCAAAGATGATCTTGTTTGCGCCCACCCGGATGGCGCCATCGATAGCAGCAAGACAAGCAACCGCTTCAGAATGTAGAGGAGACCTCAAGTGCACTGAATTACCCGCGCCAGCAGTAACGAAAACGCCCGCCTGATCGCGAATGACATAGCCCCATCCTCCAGAACCACTGATCTGGGAAAACGCCCCATCGAAGTTCACTTTCACAAAGTTATCAGGGGGTTTAGCCCACATACCGAGGTCAGGTGGTTTTGGTGGCTTGTCTGGCACCCTTAGCATCAAAAAGTCCACCCCCAGCCTTTCCACTCCGTGACAAATAGTTTGGATATTTGGAACACCTTCCCCAACATTGGCCTTGTTTCTCACATTCCACCATTCCCACATAAAGGTTGTAGCTTTCAGTTGGGTGTATTCGTCACACTTCCAGAGCTCCTCAAGCAAATGGTGAGCTGAGCTGCAAGACAGGAGTTTCTCACGCGTCTCCCCCAGGCCCAGTCTCCCCCAACACTCCTTGGCCTGTTCACACTTTAGGAAAATGTGGCCACCATCTTCGTTTTGCCTATGGCAAACCGGACAGGAGGTATCCAGCTCGATACCAAGCCTTTCGATTTTCATCCTGTGCGCCAAACTGTTGTGGGCTAGACGCCACACAAACATCTTCAGCTTGTTTGGGGTTCTCAACTTCCAGATGTGGTTCCAATAGAATTTTCCTGAGCTCTTTCCCATATCCATTGTTGAGCAGGCAGCATCTCTGCCTCGGCTTCTATCCCTGAGCATTACACCCACTTCATAGGCAGACTTCACTGAAAAATTACCCTTTGGATCAAAATGCCAAGCCAGAGTGTCTTCCATGTCGCCACAGATGCTAATGGACAAGATAGCCTTCACATCCTCAGGTGGGAACATGCCTTGAATCATGGTCTCATCCCAGGCCCCGGTAGCAGGGTTGATCAGATCAGCCACCGTTTCAACAATCGCAGGGCCCCTCAAAGCACGTGGCCCCCTAGTACCCCCTTCAGGCGACCAATGATCATCCCAGACTTTGATCTTTGACCCACCCCCCACTCTCCACACCAGGCCTCCTTCAGGAGGGCAACACCCCTCAAAATACTGCGCAACGTGTAGGAGATTCCCGGCTTCACACTTGCCTCCAAGATGCTACCTTCGGGGAAATATTTGGCCCGCAACACTCTCCCACACAAGGACTTCGGCTCCTGGAGTAATCTCCAGCCTTGACGCGCCAGCATGCCCATGTTGAAAATGTGGAGATCCCTAAAGCCGAGCCCACACTCGCACGCTTTGTCAGGCACTGCCAACCCAGCCAGTGGTGTCTCTCCTCTTCCTGATTGTTCCACCAATAGCGACACACCATAGAGCTGATCTCATCACAAATAGTTTTAGTCAGATCAAAGCAGGACATGGCAAAAATAGGGATTGCTTGAGCCACAACCTTGACTAATATTTCCTTCCCCGCCCTAGATAGAAACTTTTCCTTCCAACCCTGAATATTCTTCCACACCTTCTCCACTAAGTAGCCAAAAGCCTTGCTCTTGGACTTGCCTAGGTAAAAAGGCAAACCAAGGTACCTTTCATTGTAGGCCTCGTCACTAATCTGGAGGAGATTCTTAAACTTCCTCTTTGCAGCTTGAGTAGTCCCCTTACTAAACATGACAACTGATTTGTCTTTATTAGTCACCTGCCCCGACACGTCCTCATACAAGTCCAATATACTCATCAACTTCCTTGCACTAGCCTCGTTTGCCTTCATGAAGATGAGGGAGTCATCCGCAAAAAACATATGATTTATCCTTGGTGCACCCACACAAACCTGCACTCCCTGGAGGCTACCCTCTCTCTCAGCGTCATGGAACAGAGCAGAAAGGCCCTCCACACAGAGGATAAAAAGATATGGTGAGGGGGGATATCCCTACCTCAAGCTTCGCTCAGGCACTATAACCTCCGTCAAGTCATTGTTGACCTTTATCCTGTATGTCACTGTTATGACGCAACCCATAATTAGTTGCACCCAGCTCTGGGAAAAGCCCATCTTCAGCATCATATTTTCCAAAAAAGACCACTCAACGCGGTCATACGCCTTGCTCGGATCCAGCTTAACCGCTGCCAACCCGTCGCGTCCCCCCTTCCGCTGATGCATAAAGTGAGTAGCCTCGTAAGCGATCAAAATATTGTCTGTTATCAATCTTCCCGGCATGAAAGCACTTTGACTTGGGGAAATAATTGTAGGCAGCACCTCCTTCAAACGACAAGCAATCACCTTTGTTATGATCTTGAAAACCACATTGCATAGGCTGATAGGCCTTAGCTCCTTCAACCTCGATGGGTTATTGACCTTTGGAATCAGAACAACAATGGTCTTGTTCCACCCCACGGGCACAGGTCCCCCGTTCAGGACACCAAGGACCGCCTCCTGAACCTTTGGCCCGACTAGGTCCCAGAACCTTTTGAAGAAAATTGCAGGCATACCATCAGGCCCCGGTGCCTTTAGGTCCCCCCATAGAATCCAGGGCCTCCTTAATTTCTTCAGAGGTGAAAGGCTTCGAAAGGTACTCATTCATCTCTGAAGTGACAACATGCGCCACTTTACTTAGGAGCTCGTCCTCCCTCGTGCCTGCCACAGAGGAGAAAAGATTCTTATAATAGTTAGCAATGAACTCCCGCAGCTCCTCCTCGCCCTCCACCATGCCACCCTCATCATTATGCAGCTTCTTTATTTGGTTCACCCTTCTCCTATCCGACGCACAAGCATGAAAGAAGATCGTATTCCGGTCCCCATCTTTCAGCCAATGGGCATGGGCCCTCTGCTTCCAGTAAATATTCTTCTGGTCTTGAAGCCTTTCCAGCTTATAACACAACAACGGCTCTTGAGCAACCTATAGTTTGGAGATTGCCCCCTTCCTACACTGGTTCAGATCCTTTTTTGCTCTTTTAATCCTGTTCTTCAGGTCTCCCAAAACTTCCTAACTCCAGGAATGCAAATCACACCCCACTCTTCTGATTGCCTCTGCAACGGTGGTATCCCTGGTCAGCGTAGCTAAGGTCCATGCATTTTTGACCACATCTTCACATTGCTCCTCCTCCAGCCATCTTGCCTCAAACTTCGGTTGTGCCTCCACAGCCGCCCTCCTCCCGCGGGAATATTCATGTTCCAAAAGAACAATCACCGGCCTATGATCTGAGTGCCTAGGGTCCCCATTAATAGCCTTGTAGGCCGGGAAATGGGCTCTCCAATCTTGGTTACCCACAGCCATGTCCAACCTTGCCTTGATGTAGGTTTCAGCTTGATGACTATGGTTTCGCCACGTATACGGGTCTCCCACGAAGCCCAGGTCATCAAGCACACAGAACTCCAAGACACTACGAAACTTGCCCATACATGATTGTGTCCTCGGCTGCCCCCCTTGCTTCTCTTCAACAAAAAGGATCTCGTTAAAGTCACCAAAACATATCCAAGGCAACCCCGAATGCCCGTGAAGGGTGCGCATCAGCTTCCACGTCTTCTCCCTTTGCCCCGTCTTTGGTTCCCCGTAGATGCCCGTGAGCCTCCACACGAACCCATCTTCCCCGGTTACCTCGGCATCAATGTGATTGCGCGACGCCCCGGGCTTCACTTGAATCTTCACCTCGTTCTTCCAGAGTAGAGCCAGGCCACCACTCTGCCCTATAGAGTCCCTCACCTCCAGATTTTGCATGTTCAACAACCCTTTGAACCGTTGCATCCTATTCCTGTCCAGCTTTATTTATGACAGGAAGAGAATGTCAGGATCTTTGGCCTTTTGCAGTTCCAAAAGACCATTAACTGCCGGCTGGTTCCCAAGCCCCCGGCAGTTCCACGCTATCACTTTCATTGACCTTTGAAGGGATGTACATGCAGCCCCGCTTCTAGTGTTGTGGCGACTTGTTCCCCGCTTTCACCCTCCTGCCCCCCTCTTGTCTTGCGAAGGGGTTTTTCATTTTTTTGCTTCTTTAAAGTCTCCCTGCTCCTATCCAAGCCCTCCAGTTTTTTTATTAGCATCCACCCCCTTTCTTCCCGAAACCACCAACGCCAACACCATGTTGGTTTCGTCCATATTGTCCTGACCCACCCCTAGTTCATGCCTGCCCTCACCTGCAGGTTCCGGTCCTGGCTTTCGCTTCTTCTGGCCATTCCCTTTTGGCTCTGCATCTGCGGGATATAATTTCTTTGCAATCTCAGAGACCCGAGAGACCCCTTGGGTCGTTGCTGCCTTAGGGGGTGGTGAGGACACCACCTGCTCACCCGGCTTCACGATCTCCCCTTCCCCCGACTCCCGGGAAGTTCTACTAGTAGCGGAGCCAGGAATAGATTCCCCCTCCTCCTCCTCCACCCCTATCTTTGGAATCGCTGTGCCAAGAAGTTGAGGCGGCTGCCTGACTAAAGGTTTGCGGCCGTCGCCTTCTGTCTTCTGGCGCCCTCAATCCTCGGTCGAAAGGATGCTTCCCATTCTTATCGCGCTCAGCAAGATTTTGACACTCCAGTTCGCTGTGTCCTAGCAACCCACAACTTGTGGCACCCCGATAGAGGGCCGACGCACGCCAGCCCCAGGATAAGACCTGGCGCACGTCAAAGACATGATACAACAATTCCAGGCACAAAAATGGCTTTATTGAATATAATGGAGTATTACAATACTGTTGCTTACAACAATATTACATATCTCCAAGGCTAACTAAGTAGCAGCAAGGGTCCTGGCTCAGCGGCAATGACGTCTCTGGCTGGGCTCCATAACACACAGGACTGGCTAGGTTACGATCTAGCACGACGGATCTTCTCCTGCAACTGGCCACGTGCAAGGCCAGGTGAGTACTTTGAATGTACTCGCAAGACAACCAAATACATAGCAACCAGACAAGCAGATGACAAAGCAAGCACTATGCTTAGATAAGAATCTATTCTAAACATGGCATAGAATTACTGCAAAACACACATCAAGCATAGCATAGCATGGATCAGACCTATAACCTACATAGCATAGCAATGATCACACTAGGTACTTCCAGCGTTTACTGATACCGAAAATCAACTTACTCTCTTCTGGGTTGTCCTGCAACCCTCGACATACTCATGATCCAACCTGGACTGACTCAAATCCAGTCCAAATCATGTGGTCATCCGACCACTCATCTGTAGGAGATATGCCCTAGAGGCAATAATAAATGATATTATTTATCTCCAAGTTCATAATTATGTTTATGTTCCATGCTATAACTGCTATGGTTCTCGAGTCTGCAATAACCACGAGGCTCGGAGGAAGACTCATATGCACGTGTGGAATAATAAACGGTAAAATGTATTCCTAGTCTTGCCTCTAAGACTGGCTCAAGTATTGCATGATGATCCTGTTTTCCTGATCATGGGCATGGCTATGCCGGCAATTTTGAGGGCGCAATGTTGGTAGAACACTTGTGTTGAATCGACCCGAATTGATGTTATGCTATGAGAAACATTCGTCACAAGTTAATGGTTAATAACACAGAGATGGTTTACGTTTGCATGATTCCTTAGACCATGAGAGTATCGAGTTTCTTCATGCTTGCTTCATGAACTTTGGGGTTTGTTAAACGTCATCCGTAAATGGGTGGCTATTACGGCGGCTTACGGGTTCATGGAAAAGTATGTCAAGTAACTTGATAGCTCAATTTGGGATTTGCTCCTCCGGCGATGGAGAGATATCTCTGGGCCCTCTCGGTGTTACGGTATCCATCATCGTCTGGCCAGACACTTTGTGATTTCATCACGGGGATGCCGGAACACGGGAACGAGAAAAGAGAACAATACCGGTAACGAGGTAACTGGCATAGTGGACAAGTTGTTGATCCACGGGGATGCCAACATGTCTCACCTCGGGTATTTGTAAAATATCGCGAAGCAATAGGAATAGCACACGGCAACTGGAGGTTCACTCGAATATTCATTCGTGTGGGTATAGGGGTCAATATGGGTGTCCACGGCTCCGATGTTGATCATTGATCGGAAGGGGTTCCGGGTCATGTCTATGCTTCACCGAACCTATAGGGTCACACGCTTAAGGGTCATCTATCTGCTAAATACTAGACAGGGAGTCGGAGAGAAAGTTTCCGGAAAAAGTTTTCGGAGACAGCGGAAAGGTTCCGGAGAGAGAGAACACCGGAAGAGTTTCGATAAAACCGAAAAGTTGTTTCGGAGTGTACCATTAAGTCAAATTGGTTTCGGCACATGCCTGGAAATTATTGGAAGGTACGAGAATTGTTCCGGTAACTTCTGAGATTTTTTCAGAGACAAAAACCGGAAATGTTCCGGACTGCCGGAACCGCTTTAGTTGCTTTTCACAGATGAAAATCACTAAACCGAAAAGTTGTTTCGGAGTACACCATAAAGTCAAATTGGTTTCGGCATGTGCCTAATAATTCTTGGAGGGTGCCAGAATCGTTCTGGAAACTTTCTGGAATTTTCCGGGATGAAAACCGGAAATGTTCCGGAGCTGCCGGAACCGCTTCAGATGCTTTTCGCAGATGAAAATCACTAAACCGGAATTGTTTCGGATCGCATTGAAAATTATTTTAGTGGGTACTGGAAATGTTCTAAGCCCACATAAATATTTTCAGTTCGAACGGACGCTGAAATATGTCGTCGTGAATAGTGAAAGTGCTTTTTGGATTACTTTATGGAAAGCCACCTTTTGGGGCTTTACTCACAAATATCTCTAGGGATGACATGGAAGGATAAGGGCTGCCCACTTGCTTTTACCTTTGTGCCCTTGTGAAGGGCATTTTCGGTATTTCAAGTGTCACCCTACCCCTTGGGTTTTCCTATAAATAGAGGTGGAGATGCACTCTCCACACTCACTCTTTCTCACATACACATGCCATCTGATGTTATCTGGCTTCTCTCTCCCTCCCAGCGAAATAGTTTCATAGAGCCGAAAGGCTGTCTGGGTTCCGGTGGGAACTAGTTCTGGACGGCGAAGCCCTGCCGGATAGATGACACCGTATGTGTGCAACTCTGTAGAGAGATCGTAGTTTCGGTCTTAGTTTGAGAGTGCCTCCCGAAGGGCTGTCCGAGTGACTGTCCGAGTTTCATGGGTCCTCCCGAAGGGCTGTCCGAGTGACTGTCCGAGTTTCGATGGTCCTCCCGAAGGGCTGTCCGCGACACCGTCCGGGGGACTGTCTGACGGCCTCCCGGAGGGCTGTCCGTGGGGCAGATGACGGTATACATCCTCGCGGTTGGGAGGTTGTAAATCCTAGCTGCGGGGATCTGCATCGCCGATCGTCATCGACTCTACTTCCGCTGCGCTACGAGTCGGTAACGAAAAAGATCAAACCTTGTATGCAGTCTCCATAGTGATCCTGGGCTGGTGCGTAGGTCAGAATTTTTTGTTTTCTGCTGCGTTACCCTACAGTGGCATCAAGAGCCGTGCTATGCGTAGATGCAGGTTGCGATCTAGAATACATAGAGATGTATGGGTATTGCACAATATAATTAGGTAGTAGATGAGTTCTATTACTGAAAATTATTTGTGCGGGTAGCAGATGAAATCTGTTACGCGATGTTCTTGTTGCTTCCCTGGAATTTGCATATTTCTGATCTTGATAACAGTATGGTGGAGTTTCAATGTTCTGGCAATCCGCGATCCTGATTGATCAACGAAGTGCTAACAGTTCATTGAATTCCACCGTAGTTAATAAGAAAGATGAAATTTCGCAGACGAAAGGGCAATGCAGATATGATCTGCACGAGGGTCACGCGTATGACGAAGTTTAGTATGGGGCTCGAGATTTTATTATCTCGTGTTTCATACACCCCGCAATGTTAATCTAGCGACTTGGATTATCATGCTTGATGATGAACGTTGGTAGCTTCAGTTTGTTTCAAAACCTTAGAAGCCACGTAAAACAAGTTTTTGCATGAACCTTTTAGAGACGTCTAACTTGGTTTTGTAGGATAGTTTGCATGTGCATATGATGTGGTATAGCAGTGCTCATATTAATTTGATTATGTATGAGATGACTATATGATGTAATATTAACATGACCTGCGTGTCATGATTCGGCATGATGGCTGGAGCCATATGATTGTCACTTTAATGACCTGCGTGTCAACCTTAAGTAATGCACTTATTTTATTAGCTATAGAGATAGCAATATTATCTGGTGCATCGACAAGGTGGTGGCAATCTTCGCGAAGGTGAACACCAACGCGAATGCCGAAGACGAAGAAATGTTTGACTTCTCCGTCAGAAGGGGCTATACCATGTCATGCTAATTATGAATTGCCTGAGATGTTTATCCCTTATGATGCACCCTTCTTGATTGCGCGGTAGTCGCTTTTTATTAGGGTGATCTCTCACAAAAATATCAAGTAGTTAGTGTTATCCCAAGTGTAGCACCGTCACGGCACCTAACTTTTCGGGGTACGACATGTACACATGAGTACGAACGATTAGGGATGTGTGAGGCGGGTGAGGTCAGACCTCGCAGCGAGATCACTTGGTTGTCTTGACGTTTAGGCAGGACAGTCCTGAGCTCGGAACACACGCATCGAAAGATGAACAAGAGTCACATAGAGATGTGATTGACAAGTTGGCCTACCGATTGAAATTCACGTCATCAGTGATGAACCCGTCAATGGCGTCGAATTGAAATGCGGATCTTGTATCACTCACAATCAATTATGAGAGATATTGATTTGAGTGGGAGCGCACTGTTGAATTAACTTCTTTTAATTCTCAGTGCAATTAATTTTGAACACTGTCTAAGTGTGATTTGCAAAATAGTTGTAGAATAATGGCTCGCATTTCCACCTTCCCTGTTAAATTAAATAGCTGTTAAATATCTGATTAAAACTTTACGGTTGGTAACGTAATGTGAGGATTGTCCTCAAGAGTGCCGAGAAGGACTTTGTCCTATCGCATGCTTTTGGTATTCTCCCGCTAATGCTATGGATGATATGACTCTCATCCTTCGATCCAAAAGCTAAAATTCCGTTACGGTCAAGTGAAATATGTTTGCTTCCATGAGACCCGAATTTCGAAAGTTTGGATAGTTATGTGATATTCATGGAATCTGAAAATCATTTTCAGAGACAGACAAAGGCTAAAAGATATGAGATATCCAAAGCAATGTTTGTTTGCAAAACATTAGTAAAGTGTTTACTATACATTGGACTGATTAGAGAGGGATCCGGAAGAACACCTGTCATATGATGAAAGGTGAATAAAACAACAACTTAAAGAGAAAGGATATGTCCGAAGGGTGTTAGTGAAACTTTCACGCCTAGGAAGTCCGGGGCTAACGCCACTCTTAAGTTGGGTGCTTCTTCTGAGAGTACGAGAAATACTAAAAGTTAAACTGTTAGAAGTATAAAGGCAGAAAGAAAGAAGACTGGAATATCCAGCTCATGTATGAATGTCATACAAGTTTTTGATGTATAGAAGGCTGGTCAAAGATATAGTTCTTGGGAATTATGGTTAAACATGTTAATCACTAATTCTTGGGTATTGTGAGTTTATCACAAAGATACTCGCTCGATTGCATTCTGTTGCGACTCGATGCAAGAACTGCTATGGCCTAAAAGACTAGCCAGGAATGAGGTCTTGATACACGCTGGGAACATAGTAAATGTTACTATACCTTCCATCGGTGTAGTACCTATGTATTTATTTTCATAATTCATTTAGAGTTTCACACTCTAGCCCTTTGCATAAGGTTTCTTGCAAGAAGGTTGTTCATAAGAGAACTTTCGATGTTCGGTGTTATGAATAACATAAGGGCCATACTTTCATTATGAATGAGACGTGTGTTACGAATATTGATAATAATACATTACCTCTGGGTTTACTTTCATAATTCATTTTAGAGTTTCATACACTCTAGCCCATTGCACAATGTTTGTTGCAAAAGAGTTGTTCATAAAACAACAATTGTTGTTCAGTATTATGAATAATATGAAGGGACATGCTTCCATCATAAATGGGATGTATGTTATGAATATTGATGGAAATATGATACATCCATAACACTGACGCTAAATGTCGCAAGACTAAAAGAATACCACACAAGTGTGGCACTGCATTTGGTCACATTGGAGAAACCCGCATGGAAAATTCCATTATGATGGATTTTGAAGTCGTTTGATTTTGAATCATCTAACACTTGCAACTTTCCTCTGAAAAGTGAAGTGACTGAAATACCGTTCACAGGCCATAAGGAACGAGCAAAGAACATATTGGTGATCATATATTATGATGTGTGTAGTCGAATAAATGTTGTTGCAAGTAGTGGATTTATCTATCTTCAGAAATGACTCAAGTAGATATATGGATATTTACTTGTTGAGATGTAAGTCTGGATCTTTTGAATTCATTCATAAGGTTTTCAAAAATGAAGTAGAAGTTATTGTAACAAGAAAATTATGTTTCTACAATTCGATTGCAGAAAGGAATATTTGAGTTTCAAGTTTAGCGAATGTCTGATGAGTTATGAAAGGGGTTTCATAACTTGCACCTCCCGGAACACCACTGCAAGTGGAAAGTCCGTGAAGAAGTAATCGAACCATTTATGACATGGTAAGATCAAAGATGACATAAATAAATTTGCCATTACCCCTTTTAAAGAGTGATGCTCTAGAGACTGCGGCTTTTACACTGAAAAGAGATCCATCAGGTCTGTTGAAATGACGCCATGGTATGGTACGCCCAACCATGTTATATCTTTTCTTAACATTTGGGATATGGGGCTTGTGTAAAAGGTTACAAACCTATTCCAAATCACACAAGTGCTACTTTGTAGGTTATCCCAAGTCATTGGGTATTCCCCCACCACTATACCAAGGCAAAGGATTTTGCCACAAAACGGTATGCTTTTAAAGAGAATAGTTCTTACAAAAGGTGAGTGGGAGGACAGTGCAACTCGACGAGATAACCAGTATCTTCGTCATCAGATCAAAGGAAAGAAACCTTGGAAGTGATTCCGGAGTTTCCTACTGCGACTGATACGGAAGTCTCTACAATAAAATGTATGGACTTCGGTCGAACTTGCAGCTGAACCACGTAGGCAAAGCTCGTGCAAACCTATCAGGTGCGCAAACGAGATATTGTTGTTAGACAACAGTATACCTACAATACACAAGGAAGCGTTGATGGGCCCTGACTCCGGAATTGGCTAAATGCCAATACAATCCGAGATAGTTTCCATATAAGTGATTCAAGATTAAAATCTTGATACACCTTTCGGAAGACTTAGAGTCTAACGAATATTTATGGAACTAAAAACTGATACGGATAAAATGTTTTATCCATAAAGCTCGACTTGTTGCAATAACAAGTTCAAGGAGTTGACTACGATGAGATTGTCTCACCGTAGCGATGCTTGAAGTCGGTTCGGGTTGAACTAGCAATTAATACATATTTCAATCATGAGATATGAAAAATGGATGACAAAGGGATTTCCATCTGATGGAAATGAAACCTAGGACTTGTATGTGATACAGTCCAAAGTAATGTGTCGATCCAGAGGATGCTAGTAAGTATGCAAACTTCAGAGTTCCAGCGATGGACAGAAGAGAGCAAAGTGGAGTTGGAATCTTCGTTTTTGATGGAATGGTCAAAGGGGTTTGATTTCATCAAATGGGTATCGAAGATGCTTGTGATTCAAGAAAGTAAGTGGGAGCATAATAATATTTCTAAAAACCTTGTGTGCTTGACACATTGTTAATTGGAAATAAAATTTCTTGACACTAATTATTACTTCATTTAAAATTGGTTTTTTGATGAAGTACTTAGGCTAAATAGCATCAATATTAGGCATGATGATCTATGAAGATAGATTTACCTAATGGGGCTAAGGAATGAATACATATTGACAAGGTGCTAAAACCTTTTAGCATTTAAAACGCCAAGGAGTGATTCTTGCCGAAGTCACATGGAAAGAGTTTTGCAAGACTCGGTGTCTCAAAACACAGATGAGCAAAATACATGATGGTGATTCCACACACTCTTGTGTTTGGATTAATCATGTATTCCATGGTATGTAAAAACAACCAGATATGTCCAATACTCCAAAGTTGTTGCGAGTATAGATACCAAAGTGATCAAAAGTACTGATCATGGGACAACAGTGAAAGATGTCATTAGGTACTAGAGTAGTACTGATGACATGTTTTCTCGCAAGCAGAGATTATGAAGTGCTCGTTGTAAGTAATTACATCAATACAGTCTTCATCAATGCTCCATGCGATTTTCGATTTAAGTAAAGGGTTTTGTGTAATACACAACATAGTGGCACGGTAGTTGGAAATTGTTCCAAACAAGATACTGTGGTGAATTCTATAACAAAGGCAAAGTATATTGACGCTTTAGAAGCGACAAAGAAGTTGTTGAATCATATAGTTCATTCATGAACTTAGTATGGATCCAAGATGGCTTTGGTCTATGGGACACTATTGCAGATAGTTGCTCCATAGCTCAGTCTGAGGAATCAGGTTTCGACCAAAGATTCACACATATGCAAAGCCAAGTCCACACAAAATATGAATTTTGTGAAAGCGTGAAAACGCGAGGATATGCAAAGTTACAAACGGAGCTGAAGTTGTCAGATCCGTTGGACATCAGGCTATACCACACGCGAAGCATATTTTACACCAGTATGCCATAGGTGTAAAGTGCATTAGCATTGACTAGATTATTGACTCTAGTGCAAGTGGGAGTCTGTAGGAGATATGCCCTAGCGGCAATAATAAATGATATTATTTATCTCCAAGTTCATAATTATGTTTATGTTCCATGCTATAACTGCTATGGTTCTCGAGTCTGCAATAACCACGAGGCTCGGAGGAAGACTCATATGCACGTGTGGAATAATAAACCGTAAAATGTATTCCTAGTCTTGCCTCTAAGACTGGCTCAAGTATTGCATGATGATCCTGTTTTCCTGATCATGGGCATGGCTATGCCGGCAATTTTGAGGGCGTAATGTTGGTAGAACACTTGTGTTGAATCGACCCGAATTGATGTTATGCTATGAGATACATTCGTCACAAGTTAATGGTTAATAACACAGAGATGGTTTACGTTTGCATGATTCCTTAGACCATGAGAGTACCGAGTTTCTTCATGCTTCCTTCATGAACTTTGGGGTTTGTTAAACGTCATCCGTAAATGGGTGGCTATTACGGCGGCTTACGGGTTCATGGAAAAGTATGTCAAGTAACTTGATAGCTCAAGATTGGGATTTGCTCCTCCGACGATGGAGAGATATCTCTGGGCCCTCTCGGTGTTACGGTATCCATCATCGTCTGGCCAGACACTTTGTGATTTGATCACGGGGATGCCGGAACACGGGAACGAGAAAAGAGAACAATACCGGTAACGAGGTAACTGGCATAGTGGACAAGTTGTTGATCCACGAGGATGCCAACATGTCTCACCTCGGGTATTTGTAACATATCGCGAAGCAACAGGAATAGCACACGGCAACTGGAGGTTCACTCGAATATTCATTCGTGTGGGTAGAGGGGTCAATATGGGTGTCCACGGCTCCGATCTTGATCATTGATCGGAAGGGGTTCCGGGTCATGTCTATGCTTCACCGAACCTATAGGGTCACACGCTTAAGGGTCATCTATCTGCTGAATACTAGACAGGGAGTCGGAGAGAAAGTTTCCGGAAAAAGTTTTCGGAGACAGCGGAAAGGTTCCGGAGAGAGAGAACACCGGAAGAGTTTCGATAAAACCGAAAAGTTGTTTCGGAGTGTACCATTAAGTCAAATTGGTTTCGGCACATGCCTGGAAATTATTGGAAGGTACCAGAATTGTTCCGGTAACTTCTGAGATTTTTTCAGAGACAAAAACCGGAAATGTTCCGGACTGCCGGAACCGCTTTAGTTGCTTTTCACAGATGAAAATCACTAAACCGAAAAGTTGTTTCGGAGTACACCATAAAGTCAAATTGGTTTCGGCACATGCCTGATAATTCTTGGAGGGTGCCAGAATCGTTCTGGAAACTTTCTGGAATTTTCCGGGATGAAAACCGGAAATGTTCCAGAGCTGCAGGAACCGCTTCACATGCTTTTCGCAGATGAAAATCACTAAACCAGAATTGTTTCGGATCGCGTTGAAAATTATTTTAGTGGGTACTGGAAATGTTCTAAGCCCACATAAATATTTTTAGTTCGAACGGACGCTGAAATATGTCGTCGTGAATAGTGAAAGTGCTTTTTGGATTACTTTATGGAAAGCCACCTTTTGGGGCTTTACTCACAGATATCTCTAGGGATGACATGGAAGGATAAGGGCTGCCCACTTGCTTTTACCTTTGTGCCCTTGTGAAGGGCATTTTGGGTATTTCAAGTGTCACCCTACCCCTTGGGTTTTCCTATAAATAGAGGTGGAGATGCACTCTCCACACTCACTCTTTCTCACATACACATGCCATCTGATGTTATCTGGCTTCTCTCTCCCTCCCAGCAAAATAGTTTCGTAGAGCCGAAAGGTTGTCTGGGTTCCAGTGGGAACTAGTTCTTTACGGCGAAGCCCTGCCGGATAGATGACACCGTATGTGTGCAACTCTGTAGAGAGATCGTAGTTTCGGTCTTAGTTCGAGAGTGCCTCCCGAAGGGCTGTCCGAGTGACTGTCCGAGTTTCGTGGGTCCTCCCAAAGGGCTGTCCGAGTGACTGTCCGAGTTTCGATGGTCCTCCCGAAGGGCTGTCCGCGACACCGTCCAGGGGACTGTCTGACCGCCTCCCGGAGGGCTGTCCGTGGGGCGGATGACGGTATACATCCTCGCGGTTGGGAGGTTGTAAATCCTAGCTGCGGGGATCTGCACCGCCGATCGTCATCGACTCTACTTCTGCTGCGCTATGAGTCGGTAACGAAAAAGATCAAACCTTGTATGCAGTCTCCATAGTGATCCTGGGCTGGTGCGTAGGTCGGAAATTTTTGTTTTCTGCTGCGTTACCCTACATCATCATATAGCCATCCCTTTGCTAACATATCATATTCCTGACATCATCTGATGTCTACCCAAGATGAGTTCTTCCATCATTACTAACACTGCTGCGGTTGACCAATACCGTGGACTCGGCTATTCGAATAGATTTTTACACTCTGCAGAGGTTGCGCACTTTACCCACACCATGAAGCACCTGGCCTTGTGATCCCACTCGGGTGGACCAGCGTTGCTTCAACAGAACCTGCCTGACCCGTGACTCTTTCATCATACCACCGGCACTCATCCTCCCCCGGAGGTCTGCCCTGGGTGGCCCCTGTGTCCTCATGACACCTGTCACCGTCGTGGCCAAACTAAACTGTCCCAAACGGGGATCAGACTGTCCCAAACGGGGACCGCGCGCAAACAAACAACTGGGCTCACAAGGTTATCGCCGCCTACCGGGCCAGGGCAGCGCGCGCGCATAACCTTCCCTCTTTGGTGGTACCGATAAAAGAACACGCGATCAGACCAAGTCAAGGCCGTCCCATACCGGCAAATGTGGTTGCACGGATAAGCCCGGACAGGTGACTCAAGATCAACCAACTAGGTTGCATTAATTTAACTCCTCATATCCACAAACTGCCGGATGAAACCCCAAAATAATCATAGACAGTAATCTCATAATCCAACTCAACATATTCATCAACGTACCACTTCACCGACAACTATAAGTGCTAGCATAGCAAGATCATAGTGCTGATAGTCATGGCATGAGATCGACCACAACGCTAACACGACTATGTCACTAGCAGTATTATTACTAGCATGGCAAAGTATGGCATGAGAATAAGTCATGACCTTAGATGGAGAGTAGTGCTAGCAACTAATACGGGTGGCACAACAGGTGTATGCAAATGCGGACTAACAGATGGTACAGATGTAATATAATAAACATAAAGAGTGCAAGCAAAGTCATCACGCGAGTCCGGAGCTCATGGTAAGAGGTTGGCTTGCCTGAGGGTCGACGAATACGTTGGGAGGAAGAGCAATCACCTCGCGGAAGAATTCGTCGGAAAGGGTTCTCTCTCAGAGGGCTCGATCGGAGGGCAAGGGCAAAATGGTTATTTCTACTGTGAGGATGCATAATGAAAATGGTACTATCGGAACGGGCTCGACGAGACGAAAGCGTGGGCGTTGGTTTTACCTCGATCGGAGCTACGGTCGCAAAGATATAAGCGTTTAAGCACCAGGGACCAATCTGTAAAAACAATTGCTACAAACAGGTCCCTGGGGCTAAAACAGAAAGTGCCTTCGGGCCGAGTACGCTTCCTGCACTAGAAAGCGCCTTTCTAGCCGAAGTGGTTGGAAAGTACGCTTTCCAGAAGAGAAAGCGTATTCTTGAAAATACGCTTTCACTTAAAAACGCGCGGGCCCGGGTTGACTCTCTCACTCTCTCGCTAACGGGCGGGGCCTGCCTTAGCCTCTCTCTCTCTCCTCCCTCTGGCCGTCTTCAAGCTCGACTGGGGCAGGGACAGGGGCAGCCGGCCGCTGGCGTCGCGGTCACCTCACCGCACCAGGGGGCCGGCCGGCGAGCTCTCTAGCACCAGCGTGCCGCGCCGCGCCCGAGGGTGGTCTCGAGGCCACCGGAGGTGGGCTGCAGCGCCGTCGCCACTGGCCGGGGCGCGGTGGCCGACGGGCGCTTGCGGTGCCGCTGCAGCACTGCTTCCCCGGAGAAGCTGAGGATGGCGGTGGCCCTGCGAGCTCCTGGGGGTGCTCTGTCCGTGGATAGAAGAGAGGGGGAGGCCCACAAAGCTGGAATCGCCGCGGAGGTCCGGCGGCGGCCTTCGGCCATTGGAGAGGCGGGGAGCTCCAAGAGCTCGATAGGAGGAGGGGGAAGGGCTTGCTGCTGCTCGGGGGCTCGGAACACGCCTTAAATAGCCGCGGGGGAAGGCTCGGGAAGGAGGAGGGCGGCAGTCGGAGCTTCGGGACAGCGACCGGAGTTTTGGGACGGCGACAGAGGCTTCCACGGCTAGAGGACAAGGGGGAGAGAGAGCTCCAGAGGGTTCACGCGCGTGATGGGGAGCTCCTAGACTCTCCTGGACAGGCTGGAGCTCGCTGGAGAGGCGCTCCCGATGACTCTGGCGCACAGGGCGCGTTTTTGGCACGCTCTGGTCGTGGTCACCATGTGGCCACGGCATTGCCACGCAGCACACGAGGCCAAAATATGTCTAGGGTCTTCTCCTTCCTATCCTGAGTTGACCTATGCAGCTGGATAACTCTGGAGAGGGCTGAGGTGACAGGTCCAAGGTCAAATAGTTACCAACAGCAACCTGTTTGTGCTGTGGTGTGGCCACCATAGTGCTCACCTTGGCCTGATCTTGGGCGGGGGGGAATCATCTACTAGGGTCACTAACCTAGCAAAATCTCAGCTCAAACAAACCATTCTAGATAGCACTTCCTTTGCAACTTGGTACTCTGGCCAGGTTTGGAAATGAGGGAGCTGGGGTCAAATAGCTAGATGGACTTGGATGATTTTTGGAGGAGATCAATGATTTAGGCATATGGAGGCACTGTAAAAATTTCATACCATTTGCATAAGTAGAAATGGTACTTCCTTCACAATGCTCCAATCTGGACAGAAACTTGGATAATTTGCTGAGGAAGATTGGCTAGATGGGATGGGGTAATTTTTGGAGGACAAGGGTAATTTATCACAATGCATCACCCTGCAAAATTTTAGCCCAAGGAGATCAAGGAATCATGCACTTCCTTTGCAAATGGGAAATCTGGACAGAATTTGCAAAGGGAAGTGGTGCTCAAATTTTGAATTGGGGCACTGGATATTTTGATGGAAATGGAGAAGATATGGATATGAGAAGCTCCACAAATTATTTGGGATTTTTCCTAGCTACCAAAATGGTAGTTCATTTGGAAAGGCCCCAAATTGAAATATTGGCTTTAAATAGGAAAAGGCAATTTCCCCTATTTAATTATAGCCAATATTTTTATGAGAGCTCAATATGATCACAAAGAATATCTCCACAAGTTTTCATGGGCTTTGGAGATGGATAGATATTTTCCTGGATTTAATTCCTCAGATAGGCAGAAAAAGGAATTAATTCTAGGGGAAAAATATTGCATATGACTTGGCCATATTTTTGCACATCTAGGGTTTATGGATGAAGGAGGATCTCTAGAAATTTTGGGAGGATCAACAGGGCAAGGGGAATGATAGCTCCTTTGTAAACACAAAGGCAGGATTTCCGGTTTCAATATTTCGGAACTAGGGTTTAGATAAGATTCGGGGTTTACTGACGGAGGGTTGACTGGCACAAGAGTATGGGAAAGGCACTAAGAGGTTGAGGATAGACTGGATTCATCTGGCTACTTACCAAATTCCAGAAGAAAAATTCGGGAGAGAAAAGCTAGGAAGGAATAACAGCACAAACATCGATAACCCGATTTTTGGGGTGTTACAAACCTTCCCCCCTTAAGAGAATCTCGTCCTCGAGATTCTTAGGGTTAGCTTAGAACAAACACTACTCCTCCTAGAAAAACCTCTGGGCTTGGTCTTAACCTTGCGGTTGAAAACCACCGATTTAAAAGTACCGAAAATTGGTACACCCGGATATCGCGGGATCTACTCCACAGGTAGGTGCCGCTGGGTAGTCCTGGCATTTTTAGAAAAAGCAGAATTTCCCTTTTTCCAAAATGCTCGGGGTACCACAATGAACAGTGGCCTCTCTCTCGCTGACAGGTGGGACCAGGGCCCACTGGCAGCCTTCTTCTATCTCCAGCCAACGGCTCTCTCTCTCGCTCTCTCGCTGCCCCGAGTGCGGCTAGGCACTGCGCACGCCTAGCTCCTAGGGCACGGAGTACCCTACGACGATAGTGCGCGGCGTGCACGGGATCAACGCAGAGAGCACTCACATCGCGGGCCAGTGCCGGTCGGCACTGCTCGCGGATTCGCCTCCTGGACGCCGGTGATCGAGCGGCGCGCGGTCTCCTGGACCTTGCTCACCGTACACCGGACTGGGGCTATAAAAACGGCCGCGGTTTTCTACTCTCTTCCTACCACCTCACACTTTACCTTACTTCTTCTTCTTCTTCCTCTGGTTGCAGGCACGCGAGGCAAAGCGTAAATGGCGGGCGTGGGCTCGGAGCTGATCACGATCCTCCTGGCTGGCATGCTGGCGACATTGGTTGGCGGCTCACTGCTACTGTGCGCGATGATCCTTGATGATCGCCGTGATGCCGCTACCAGAGGGGTGGCTGGGGATCAACTACGCCGTCTCAGGCCGGCGGAATAAGCGCGGCTGCGGCAGCGAGGGGCGGCCTGTCAACATCACACAAGACAGTGACAGAGGCGCCACTAGGTCTAGGGTTAGTGTGGTGCAGTCAGCAGAGCTCTACCAGTGTGGAGACCACACTGCTGGTTGCTCCTTGCTGAACGACATCCACAATGGATGGGGGCTAGGGTCAAATCGGGGTTTAGGCCTTGGACTAGAAGGGTTGCACCGGTCTATGCTGCAATAAAATTTCTCAGAATTTCTTCGAGATTGCAACCGGCGTGCAGACCTTGCTTACACGATACACATGCAATCTATACTAATATGCAGGCAGATGCAGAATGCATATGATAGCAAAATGCAGGCAGAGGAAAGAAACATATCGAGCAGATTACACTAAGGTGTTTTAATGCTAGTGGGTGTATGTACTCCTAGTATACATACACCTACACCAGCTCGCCTTTTAATTAGGGACTCCAGACGAGTCCGATGTTATTAGGTGTAAGTGCTCTACTGACTAAAATCTTGTTAAGAGTCCACTGCCAGCTCTGTTAAACATTTCTGCTTAACAAAGTGACAAATGAACCAAGCACACAGAGCAAACAGGCATACATAACATTACAGGCATAAGCAGTACAGGCCATACAAGCATACAACAACACGCAGCATTACTAGGCAGCTAACAACAACTCACTCCAAACTACAAGATCCTATTCTAGACGCAGGCAAAGAAACAGTCGTCGCACACACATACTTGCGGCATCTCCTGGCTTCGATCACTGTCGGAGCCACAAATGGGCCTACTTCTGCTGGGGCTCTCCTGGGGGACGAAGGCTGAGCCAACTTCCATCTTCATCGTCGGACACCTCTATGGGTTGGGGCTCAACTGCTGGAGCTGCAGCGGGAACTTGACCGAACACATCCCCACGACGAAGTCGCCGGATAGCTCCTTGAATGGAATTTGGATGGATGTTGATTGGGCGAAATAGGTTTACAGATTGCGAGGGTGGTACTAGCTGCGAAGGGGGCACTGGGTTTGGCAACAGGGAACGGGTGGTCTAGGATGCAATTTCACGGGCCGCACGGTATGCTTCCGTAACAACCCGTGTGGTGTCTTGGTCAATGGCTTGGAACTCTCTCGGAATGCCAGAGAGCAGAAGTCCCTGGGCATCAATATACTGGACTAGGCGAGCTATGGTTGGGTCAACATCTCCAACTATGCTGGAGAGCTTGCCACCTGTGTCCGACGAAGAGGGAAAATAGCGGAACTCTTGCATCTCCGCTACTTGCGGAAACTGGATACGAAGACGGGCGATGGCTCCTGCGGCAGCCATCTGGACAGCCAACGCGGGGGTGGGCATGGGTTTGCCCTGGAAACTCATGGGCTTCCCATCCGCCGTTGGACCTGGGCTTATATACACCTTTGCATAAAATCGGCAAAGGTGGGGGACGGGGTCTGATTGGAACACCAGATACACCGGAGGGGTACTACAGCCAAGGGCTTGAGTGAGCATACTCGAAAGAATGGACGAAAAGCCGGGATGACCATCAGCCAGGGTTCGGCTATGGAAAGTGGGGGTTTTGGGTGTTTTGGAAGAACTGGCCATGGCTGCTGGGTTGAGGATACTAGTCTGGGTCTCTTGCAGGGTTCTGGCTTACTGAATGGAAAGGGCTACGGCTCGCAGGTGGGAGGGGGCTTAAATAGGTAGTCGGCTGGAACACACCAGCATGGCGTGGATCCTTCTCGTGCCGGGTAGAAGATACACCGGTGCGGCCGACAACCAAGTAGGGTCACGGTCTAATCCAAAGTGGTTGGGTGGGCAGACAGTTGGGTAGGGTCACGTCCATTCCGACTGCGCCAACTGTTGATCCACAGTGGCCATGTCGGATGCCAGAGACGGGTCAAATCTATTGGGCTCACTACCGGTTGGGGATAGGGGATGGTTTGGGGCTAGGGTAACCTATAGCGAGCCTGGCTCTGATACCACGTCTTGTGGCACCCCGATAGAGGGCCGACGCACGCCAGCCCCAGGATAAGACCTGGCGCACATCAAAGACATGATACAGCAATTCCAGGCACAAAAATGGCTTTATTGAATATAACGGAGTATTACAATACTGTTGCTTACAACAATATTACATATCTCCAAGGCTAACTAAGTAGCAGCAAGGGTCCTGGCTCAGCGGCAATGACGTCTCTGGCTGGGCTCCATAACGCACAGGACTGGCTAGGTTACGATCTAGCACGACGGATCTTCTCCTGCAACCCTGGCACAAACATCGATAACCCGATTTTTGGGGTGTTACACAACTGAAACAAATGAAAGGCAGCTTCTCATACTGCAAATCAAACTTCTCTGTACCACCTCCTCTTGAAATGGTGACCCATCTGCGAATTGGCTCGGCAATTGGGATGGCAACCCTTGCCCTAAAGAAGGTGCCCGAGGCCTCCCCATCTTCATCAACATCCACCTTACATTTTTTATCAATCAGCTTCGCAATCTTCAAGCCTTTTCTATTGTTCATCCACTTGAAAGGAAGGTTGATGATCCTAGCCCAGATGGCCATAGAGTCAAACCTGATATCTGAGGGCCTAAGGCGAGGGTCGTAATCCTGTAGGAGTACAACATGTCTACCCACCATCCAAGGCGTTCCCTCCTGCGCTCTATCTCTGTCCCCTTTGATTGCAAAATCCGCAACAAAGACATTGTCACTCACCGTCCTTATCCTAAGGCCCCTGGGATTGCCCCAAGCTGGTCGCATCGCGGCCAGGATAGTGCTTGAATGGATTACTGACGGAGACAGCACCCTTCCGATCAATGACCACTTCACTGGCGCAGCTGCTTCCTCCTCATCGTCACTCATGTCCACCACTTCTGTCTCGTCCGCAAGCAGGTTTAGGCGGCCCATCATGGAGTCGACACCTTCCTCCCCCTATCAATCGAGACTGCATCTTTCTTCTTTCCTTTGTCACTCCCCGACCGGTCACTGGTTAACATTGCTGCCACGCCTACCCAATTCAGCACCCCCTCCAATCATAAGAGAAAATAGCCAAACCCCACTCAGCAATCATCACAGACACCCGCAGCGAGACCGGCAAAGCAAACCCACTGTTGATTGAAAATCCACAGAGGCAGAGGTTGCAACTCACCAAGGGTTGGTGAGGCAAATTGGATCCAGATCGGAAGAAAGCTCAGCCACCGCTTGCCAATGGGGCTGGAGTCGGCTCCTACAGGGGTGGAGAGGCGGCCCTAGGGGAGGGGCGCGCACCGGCAAGAAATAGCGGCCGGGCCTAGCGGCCGGAGGCGGTGCCGGCACCGGCAGCGGTGGGGGGAGAGGGCATCCCGCGTTCGCGGCGGCTGAGGGGTCGGGTAGCTCTTTTTGTTAACCTGTAAACTTCAGGCTGATTTAGTAAACTTGAGTTGAATTCTTGGTGGAATCGGCGAGCATCTGAACAATGAGTTGGTGTTGGAAGAGTTAACATGAAACAAAGTTGTAAATATACTATAAAGTAAACAAACAAATTGTAATTACCTTATTCATCACTGACGTTGATCGGGTCGTTAATGTTTGCTCCTTCCATATCGCCAAAGATTTAGAAATAGGACCCCCGGCGCAAAGACCTGAATCAATCCGGAATTTATTAGCTTAGTAATCTAGTTTTCATTAGCCTTTTGTATTACCCTTCGTTTTGTATTTTATATGTCAAACACTTTCTTTTAAAGAAATAGGTCTAAGACTTTTTGTTCGCCATTAGCCATATCTTTTTATTTGATGTTGGAAATCTTACTTTGAAAGGATGGTGTTCGCTGATAAAGTTTTGCCAAATAGCAAACACAACTTTGATGGAAAGAAATATAATAAGTTCAATGAGCATTTCATGGGATCACAAGCAAAATATTTCATAACATTTTAGGTATGTAGCAGGACCTTCACAAAACTAACGCTGGACACGTACCAACTACTCTCCAAAAAAGGAGTACATATTGCAAACTCTAGATTTTACATGTCAAGATTTATATATATTTTTGCAAATGTCTACTGCACACCAAAAAAAGGAATATCAATTGTTGTAAAAATTTGTGGGCGGATGAAAAGTATCTACCTCATGTTACTTATTGAAAGTCTAGCATGACGACGTGGCGACGATAGTATGTGTCATGCTCCATAGTTACAAATGTATGGTCGTCAACGATTCATGCCACCCTCATTTTGTTGTACCCCATGGCTGAAACATGCAAATGAAAGATCCATAAAAATGTGCAGGATTTTTTGACCATGACATAGGCAGTAATGCATATTTATTTTGGCGACTCCTTATCGACCCACATGACAAACTCTAGTGTCCTACCATGAATGCTACTTTTCTGGTTTCGCAAATAGAACCGAAAATACGAAATCAGGAAATGCATGTTTTCGTTCAAATGCCTACAGGATTCCCTTTTAACTTGACATCAACCAACACATTCACACGCTACCGGTAGTCCAATATAGTCAAGTGAGAGGGAGAAAATTGGCATCAAAGCACCGAAAAAGACACAACCGCAAAACAAGAAACAAAGCAAGCTTTCTTTTAGAGCATTATGACAAGTGGGAATCTCTATTTCGGTCCAAGTGCCAATCTTTACTCAGGTTGGAAGAGTTTAAGCACAAAAATCTAGTATTTATACAAGGCAACAAGTGTAGCCAATCAGGAACGCAACACACAACTGCCGAAATAGGCCCTTATGATTTCAAATTGCATTATCATCAGCACAGAAAGCATACAATTCAAGCAAACAACATTGTTGTATTACAGCAGTCATACAAATTGCATGTTGTGCTGCGAGAATTCTAAAGATGCGAGGGGCCTTAAATATCTATGCATCCACCGAACACGGATGGTTACGAAGTTCTAGTGCAGACTGTAACATGCGTACTCTTTATTCCAGCGTATTACCTCTTATTGTGTTCAAACTTTGCTAGCGAAAAATCAAACTGGGCTAATAAGTTCTACATGTAGTCTAACTGCGCAAAGTTATTTTATGATAAAAAATAACCTGAAAATTTAACTAGAAGATGAAAACCGGCGGTGCCACGCGCAGTTATACTGACCTTAAGATGTACATCAACAAACAAAGTGGAAATAATGGAGTACATAGCTATAAGCATACGTATACATTAGCTTCTCCATTGGAGTGCAGCCAAGATCAATGTTGCATACTGGGCAGGACTCTACCTCCTCATCATTAAACTTCTTGTGTACACACTTTCTTCAAACTACATCAGATGCAAAATTAGAGCCCCGAGAAAATGAAAAACGTGAGATAAATTAAGTAACAAGTGAAGTGAACAGATAAAACATAGCTTCCCACAACTTATGTTACATTGCTGTACACAGAGCTCAATAGTTAATGATGGGCCAGACACCTACCTGTAGAACATACTACCATGGAATAAACAATGAAAATAAGTAGTATCATGGTTACCAAGGTAAGAACAAATAGAAATTTTGCATAAGCAACTCCGAAATATTATGGGGCAACAGTGTGATAACTTCCATGCTGAGTAGGCATCATTTATTTCTAGTTATCCTGAATACGCAGAGATGTAATGAAGCAGAGAGTCGACATGGATGACTAATAGAGGCATTTCAAGAATAAATAATGCCTAATCAAGTCTAAGTCATGAATGAGGCATCATGGCAAGCACTCAAACACCAGAAGATTTGTACATGCCTTCAACTATACCGATGCTTTCTCGATCATTGTAAAAACACCAAAAGATTCAACAACATATTCAGTTTCGAAGTTACCCCAAGGAATCTCTGTAGGACCTCTGGAAATTGAAAAACAATAGTTTAAAATTCTTTAATAGGCTTGTATCAAAAGGTCAAAACAAAGGACCTGAACAAAGAAACTGTCAATAGCAACAACCCTGAATTTAGTCAGAACCAACATATGAACAAAAGAATCAAAGTAAGAAAAGGAACATGCGGTACTCGAGATGTACAACAAGTGTGCACTTGTATAGATATTATATGTCCGTATGAATGTGCAAACATGGGGCTCGAAACTATGAATCAGTTATTACGTCATAATGTTAATTTGGCCACTTCATTGCTTCACGTTTCCTTCTTTCTTAACATGTCATGCATACTTAGAAACCACAACATCTATATCAACTGCACTAATATGGCAAACAATCAGCTAACCCTGCCATATTTTCTTCACATTAATCTCCAGTATTGAATCATCCACAACCTTAATGGATCCTTTTTTTCTGGAACAAGGCAATATGCATCATACCTTCCAGATTTATCTCTGAGGAAGAGGCGATTGTGCAGGGTGGAGGAGGTGTCCATATATCAATAAGCCTCCGTGGAGAAAAGAAGCATCTTCTAGGCTGATCTGATTGATTCAAGCTCCACTCAAATCCTAAAAATATCACATGGTTTATAAAAAATTGTAGTGTAGTAAAAGCATCGGTTATTAGTGCTGAATGTGACAAATGAAAAGGACTAAGATGACATACCGTCAAAGTAAGACATACTATTTTGCAATGCAATTGTTTCAGTTATCCATAAAATAATACATATGATCCGTGAAGATCTATTGCAACCCTGCAAGTAAAATAAAGCAACATGAGTTGGCTCCAAATGATATAATCTGATAAGAGGTCTCACATTCCTCAAGTAATTCATTTACATTTAATAGAATGAAAGCAAAAGTCTGATTGGGATTTCCAAGCAAGCAAAGAAAATATCTAAATATGGTACAATTTATAGTGAATATTTTGTTGTGTTGTTTTCTGTTTTTGGAAGATCCCATGGACAAAGAATCATCTCCAATTTTTTGTTGATGTGCTTCAAGCTCCACACAAATTCTGAACAAAATCATATCTCTCACAATTGAGAAATAAAGGGAGGACACTGTTTTCACCTTGGCTTGAATCTTCAAACTGGTCGCGCTGACGCCGCCCATGTAGAGAAGCACGCTTGGACAGTGAGGAGGTGTCTTCACCTGGCGCTTGAATCGATCTGGCCATGTAGGCACCATATGGGGAGAGAAGCACCAGAGGAGGTCAATCGCGAGCAAGGTTGTGGCGGCAACGAGCAAAAGGGGATCTGAAGTCCTCCGCGGCCAGCACCGCTGGCGAGCCCCGCCACCGGAGCGTCGCCGTCCTCGCGCCTCCTACCCTTCCCCTCCCTCTCCTTGCTCTCCTCACGCCCCGCTCGATCGCGACCCCATGCGCTGGCAACTCCGCCTCGACCAACCGCGTCATAGGCTGACGCCGCGCAATGGCCAGCCGCGACCTCCGTCACGCCGCCATGACCACGGCCTCCACCTCCTGCTCCTCCTCACGCATCTGCCATCAACGCAGCCACTCCTTCTGACGAGCACAACCTCAGCATCGGTGATGAAGAAAGGTCGCGTGAGGACGAGGGGCGGGAATGATGAAGACGAGGAGGAGGCCAGGAGCGTGCCTTTCGTCGGGAGGAGGCGGCGTTGGGGGAGTGAAGGGAACGAGGAGGGGCTCGGGGCAGCTGCTATGAGAGGATTAGGGCAAGTACAATAAGGTGACATAAGTGGGCTATAAGGAATATAATGTTATATCTTTGCTTAGTTGGAGGAGAGAGAAGAGGAGAGATAAGAGAAGTGGGCTCTTGGTTAGTAGCCAGCAGCTACACGAGACCCAAGATGCTTTGTGAGGTTGTAAGGTGGGCCAACTACTAATAAAGTAGTACACATCTAAAACTTACTATTGTACATGCGGGCTATTAGGTTGGCTCTAGATGACATGGCAACTCCTTATAGCCGATTGCTGGCTGTATTATTAACCATGCTCTTAGGGGGAAAGCTTTAGGGTTTCTAGGTTTTTGACCACACGAGACAATTGGCCAGCACCCATCGCGCTCTCCCCCTTTTCTCTCCCTACTCGCTTCAATGCTTGATGGATGCACTATTCATAGGGGTTGTACGTGTTAGAATTAATTAATTATATTTAATTAATAGCGAATCTACCCTTCTTGAACCGTTATGCGGTTTTCTCAGTAGTCATGTACAGACCGACACATCCCTTTGTTTTCAAGAGTTGCTTCGGTTCGAACCGTTGCGACCTGTGTGACGCATCTCTTCAAATCATATATAAGTGTAATCTTTTGTCTATCAATACACTGATTGATTCATTCAAAACACGTTATCAGCACGCTCTGCCGAGAGCGCAGAAAGGCCTCGCCGATGGTGAGATGCCTGACCTTGCTTCTTTCTTCCTCCGCCTCATCCGTGAGGATGGCCGCCGTCACTGTATCGCAGCCCGTGACCATCATGGAGTAGACGGGCGCCGTCGACTTCGCCGTGCAGTGCACCGACTCCGTCGCTTTGGACGCCGAGGCGCTGGACTTGGCCACCGAGTCGCTGGACGCGGACCTCGACGTGGCCTCCGCGTCTCTGGACGCGGCCATCGCGCCGCTATTCGCGGTGGCCACGCACCGACAATGGCCGGCCCCAGCGCGTCTCCCTTCCAAGAAGGAGACGGGATCCCCGAGCCCGTGCTCGCGCCTCTGACGCGGATTTCGCCTCCGCCTCCAGCGCCGGCTGACAAGCCCGGCTTCTTCGTCTTCGTGCCATTCCCGAACGCCGCTGCAGTGACGACGCGAGGCGTCAGTCCAACGCTGGTGGAGCCGCCTGGAGACGAGGATGCCGGCCCGAGTCGCGTCGCCACTAAGCATGTGCGCGTTGCCGACGCCGTCCCGGGCGAGGCACCGCCGTCCCCGCGCACGGCCACCCGACCAAGCCTCCTGGATTCTGCGGG
The DNA here is from genome assembly GCA_039707655.1 of Elymus sibiricus. NCBI lineage: Eukaryota > Viridiplantae > Streptophyta > Magnoliopsida > Poales > Poaceae > Elymus > Elymus sibiricus. The sequence goes on along the minus strand of CM077675.1, from coordinate 152,123,517 downwards.
CATGGAGGGACGCCGCCGTATCTTCGGCCGCGCAATCGCAGCGGCGACGGCGACCCGCGCACCACTAGATCTAAGGACGGAGCTGTGCTGCCTACGGGCGGCCTAGTGAACTCCAAGGATGGAAGGGCGCCTTCTAAGACACCCACGCCGGCGCATGCGCCGCGGCCTTCTCAGGTCGCACGCGATGAACAGCGCCGCGACATTGGTGGTTCTAAGCGTCCCCAAGGAAAGACCCCTGAGCATCACTCTCGAGATGCGCAGGGCCAGCATGCACGCCAAAACACCGGTGGAAGCGGCGCGCGGTCGCGGGACCGTGATGGAGCTCCTTCTAACACGGTTAGGAGTCAGAGCACCTCACGTTCCTCGCACCTTTCGCCGCCGCCTACACCAGCAGAAGCATTGGCGCGAGCACAGCTGCTCCTAAATTTTCCTCCTGCTACGGAGAAGCTCGAAGAATGGAGAGCTGCTATTCAGAGCCTCGTCGGCCTCACTAATGAAGATGGGCCGCAGCGGTCGGAGCCTTCGCGGCGGCAGTACATCGAGCCGGCGTGCGCCGATGGCGAAAAGACTGGAGGCGGTACGACCACGATGCACTCTCCTCCACGGCGGCAACAGCGGTCGCTGACTCGACGGATCGACGCCTGTGATGACGATTCGACAGCGTCGTCTGATCCGCGAACTCACCGCGATCAACGTCAAGTTCTTCGGGAACGAAGCAAAGAAGACGCTCGGACTACCATCGAGTGGCGGCGGGAAGCGCGCCATCAATCTGATAGGCGCGCAGGCCCCACTGTAGACAAGCTTGCACCAGGGTATCCTGTTGACCTACCTTATGAGGTGGGTTGTCCAGCTTTTATCCGTGAGCTGCGGCGAGTCCAATGGCCCAATTGCCGAACGTTCAAACCGGAGGTCCCGGAGAAATACGACGGCAAGACTCATCCGTCGGAGTTCTTGAGCATCTACACCATTGCGGTGCAGGCTGCCGGGGCTCGCGATGACAAGATACTCGCCAACTACTTCCCGTTGGTACTTAAGCCCAACGTCAGGTCGTGGTTGATGCATCTGCCAGAAAATTCCATTTCTTCCTGGGCAGATCTGTGTCATGAGTTTGTTGGCGCCTTTACCGGAGGCCACCAAGCTCCTGGCCAGGAAAGTGATTTGCACCTCATCCCCCAGAAAGAGGGCGAAACCTTGCGCAAGTACATACAGAGATTCAGCCGTATACATCACAACATCTCAGACGTTCATCCTGCCGCTGTTGTCAGCGCGTTCCATCCAAACGGGCGCAACCGCAGGATGCGCGAAGAGCTGGTGATGAACAAAGTCAGGGATGTTGCCGAGCTCTATGCTCTGGCTGATAAATGTGCTCGAGCTGAAGAAGGTGGGAGATTCCCCGGCGAGGATGCTGGCACAGGAATCGACTCTGAAGATGAAGACGCCGCCGCCCCGGCAAAGAAAGGCCGACGGCGTAAAAGGAAACGCAAGGGCAAGGCCGTGCTTGCCGTCGAGGAATCCGGCAACCTCGACACCACCAAGAAGGTCAAGGTTGGTGGCCCCAGCAAGGAGGTTGCCGGGTGCGCCTCCTGTCAGGCCTTGGCGGCTGCCGACAAGCCGGAGGGCTCCGACAAGCAGTACTGCAAGATCCATCGCACCAAGGGCCATGATCTCCAAAACTGCCGGCAAGTTGAGCAGCTTGTCGAGAAGCAGAAAGCTGAGTATGAAAGGCGAGATAAGGAGAAGGCCCAGGATGGCGCAGAGGGGTCCGACATGAAATGCGGTGGCCGAGGAGGTCGCCGTGGCAAAGCCAAGCAACAGAAGGAGAGGCCCGCTCGAGGCCGCGACAAGGAAGAGGGGGGTGACGATGACAACGACGAGGACGACGAGTCCAGCGAGCACGAATTTCAAAAAGCTACAGAAGTCATGTGCATTGACGGGGGCGCCTCGTTGCATTCTTCCCACCACCGACTTAAACAGTGGGCGCGCGAGGTTAATGCGACAGAGCCATCTGTCGATGCCCGGTAACCATTGAAATGGTCCAACACGCCTATCATTTTTGACGCCGAGGATCACCCTGATCGCACAACTGTGGTTGGGTGTCTGCCATTGTTGGTTTCGCCAACGATTCGTAACCTCAAAGTGACGAAAATGTTAGTTGACGGTGGGGCCAGTTTGAACTTGATCTCACCCGATGTGATCAAAAGGTTGCAAATTCCTGATGAAGATCTCGAGGAAACGGGCACATTTGAAGGGATCAATCCAGGAAGGAGCCAGCTGAAGGGTAAGATCACACTACCAGTAACATTTGGTAGTGACCTGAATTACAGAACAGAAAAGATTGTTTTCGATGTCGTCAAGATTCCATTGCCATATAATGGGATCCTTGGCCGTCCAGCGCTGGCCAAGTTCATGGCGGCAGCGCACTACGCTTATAATACATTGAAGATGCCCGGGCCGATGAGCGTCATCACTGTCAACTCCGACAAGAAGGATGCGCTTATCTGCACCGACCAACTTTACCGGGAGGCAGTTGCAGCACCTGCCGCCAAGGCATTTGCTCCTGCCGCTGAAGCTCCCGGGGGGAAGAAGACCGGCAAGACCTCTCGCACACACTCCGGCAAATGCGCCTCCTCGGAGTGCAGCGTTCCTGTTGAGGATGTGCCAGAGAGCTCCAGCGGCAAGAGCAAGAAATCGAAGGTAGCTCCACCAGAGACTAAGAAGGTCCCCGTCAAGGAGGATGGTACGGGAGGGACTTTCACCATAAGTTCCACCCTCGAATACAAATAGGAAAGCGCGCTCATTGCCTTCCTGCGGGCGAATGTCGATGTGTTTGCATGGCAACCATCTGATATCCCTGGTGTTCCCAGGGAGGTGATTGAGCACCATCTTGCTGTCTGTCCTCATGCACGGCCTGTCAAGCAGAAAGTTAGGAAGCAAGCCTTGGAGCGGCAAGAATTTATTGCCGAGGAAATCAGGAAGTTGGAAGCGGCAGGTTTGGTTAGAGGAGTGCTCCATCCAACATGGTTGGCCAATCCAGTCGTAGTGTGCAAGGCCAACAGAAAATGGAGGCTGTGTATTGATTATACAGATATCAATAAAGCCCGTCCAAAAGATCCTTTTCCCTTGCCGCGCATCGACCAGATTGTGGACTCCACTGCCGGCTGTGATTTGCTGTCATTTCTTGACGCTTATTCAGGGTATCATCAGATTTTCATGGCTAAGGAAGACGAAGAGAAAACCGCATTTATCACCCCATGTGGTACGTATTGCTTCATACGTATTCCTTTCGGGTTGAAAAGTGCTGGTTCAACATTTGCAAGAGCGGTTCAGATCGGTTTTGAGCCCCAGCTACATAGAAATATGGAAGCTTATATGGATGACATAGTGGTCAAAATCAAGGACAAGGCGACGCTCATACAAGATCTAGAAGAGACGTTTGCGAATCTGCGCAAGATCAATTTGAAGCTCAATCTTGAGAAGTGTGTGTTTGGCGTTCCATCCGGCAAGCTTCTCGGGTTCTTTGTATCTCAACGTGGAATCGAAGTGAATCCCGACAAGATCAAGGCGATTGAGCAGATTGAAGCGCCAAGACGCGTCAAAGATGTGCGTCGTCTTGCCGGCTGCGTTGCTGCTCTTAGTAGGTTCATCTCCAAATCTGCTGAGCGCGCCCTGCCCTTTTTTAAAATCTTGAAAAAGGCAGGTCCAATGAAGTGGACTCCGGAAGCGGAGGCAGCGCTGTAGGATTTGAAGAGGTACCTCTCCTCTCCGCCAGTACTAGTCGCGCCAAAACCACAAGAGCCGTTGCTGCTATATCTAGCGGCAACGAATCAAGTGGTGAGTGCTGCGTTAGTGGCAGAGAGAGAAGTCGACGAAGAAGCAGCGGCAGTGGCAAGACTGCCAAGCGACGAGGTGGGATCTTCCCTGGCAGAGTCTGGTGCTGATAAAGTAGGGTCTGCGCAGTCAAATGAAGCAACACAGAAGAAGAAGATGGTGTAGCGCCCAGTTTATTTTGTCAGCTCCCTTTTGCAGGGGGCTAGGTCAAGATATTCTGGTGTGCAGAAGTTGCTCTTCGGCCTCCTTATGGCCTCGAGGAAGCTGCGCCATTATTTTCAGGCACATGAGATCACCGTCGTCACTCGCTTTCCGTTGGAGCGGATTTTGAGAAATCCAGATGCAACCGGCAGGATTGTGGAGTGGGCTTTGGAACTATCAAGTTTTGGTCTCAAGTTTGAAAGTACTTCAACCATTCAAAGCAGAGCTTTTGCGGAGTTCATTGCAGAATGGACCCCAACGCCAGACGATGAGATTCCGGAGACAACTCTCCCCGGCAAGGAAATGAATCAAGAGTGGATTATGTATTTTGATGGGGCTTTCTCGTTGCAAGGCACCGGTGCTGGCGTGCTGCTTGTCGCACCCACCGGAGAGCACCTCAAATACGTGATTCAGATGCACTTTCCCCGGGAGAGATCGACAAATAACACTGCAGAGTATGAAGGGCTGCTTGCCGGTCTCAGGATCGCGGCGGACCTTGGAATTAAGAATCTCATCGTCAGAGGTGATTCGCAGCTTGTCGTCAAGCAGGTGAACAAAGATTATCAGAGCCCGTTGATGGAAGATTAAGTAGATGAGGTGAGGAAATTGGAAGAGCGTTTTGACGGTCTGCAAATGGAGCACGTTCCTCGTGCGGAAAACAGCATTGCTGATGACCTGTCAAAGAGCGCTGCCCTTAAGTTACCTGTGGAACCAGGAATTTTTGTGCTCAGATTGACTCAACCATCCGTAACGCCATCGATGGGACAAGAAAAAAGGAGGAAGTTGAGTTTCGGCAAGTATTTTCTGGCAGAGCTCCCAGAGGCCGCCGGTAAAGAAGTTGCCGGGAACGACACCAAGCTTGCCGGTGAGCGACAGGCTCCGGCAGGGCCTCAAGCTCTTGCCGTAGAGACAAACGCTCCCGCCGAGCTTGCCGGGGAGCAACAGGCTCCGGCAGGGCCTTGAGCCTTTGTTGTAGAGACAAACGCTCTGATACGTCCATTTTGCATCATGCTTTTATATTGATATTTATTGCATTATGGGCTGTTATTACACATTTTGGTACAATACTTATGCCTTTTCTCTCTTATTTTACAAGGTTTACATGAAGAGGGAGAATGCTGGCAGCTGGAATTTTGGACTGGGAAAGGAGCAAATCTGAGATACCTATTCTGCACAACTCCAAAAGTCCTGAAAATCTACGAAGAATTATTTTGGAATATATAAAAAATATTGGGCAAAATAAATACATCAGGGGACCCACCAGGAGGCCACAAGCCAGGGGGGCGCGCCCTACCCCCCTGGGCGCGCCCTGCAGGCTTGTGGGCCCCCTGGCAGGTCTCCGGTGCCCATCTTATGCTATATGGAGGGTTTTGACCTGTAAAAAATCATAACAGAGCTTTCGGGGCGAAACGCCGTCGTCTCGAGGCGGAACTTGGGCAGAACCAATCTAGGGCTCCGGCGGAGCTGTTCTGCCGGGGAAACTTCCCTCTCGGAGGGGGATTCGAAGCCATCGTCATCACCAACGATCCTCTCATCGAGAGGGGGTCAATCTTCATCAACATCTTCACCAGCACCATCTCCTCTCCAAACCCTAGTTCATCTCTTGTATCCGATCTTTGTCTCAAAACCTCAGATTGGTACCTGTGGGTTGCTAGTAGTGTTGATTACTCCTTGTAGTTGATGCTAGTTGGTTTACTTGGTGGAAGATCATATGTTCAGATCCTTAATGATAATTAATACTCCTCTGATTATGAACATGAATATGCTTTGTGAGTAATTACGTTTGTTCCTGAGGACATGGGATAAGTCTTGTTATAAGTAATCATGTGAATTTGGTATTCGTTCGATATTTTGATGAGATGTATGTTGTCTCTCCTCTAGTGGTGTTATGTGAACGTCGACTACATGACACTTCACCATTATTTGGGCCTAGAGGAAGGCATTGGGAAGTAATAAGTAGATGATGGGTTGCTAGAGTGACAGCAGCTTAAACCCTAGTTTATGCATTGCTTCGTAAGGGGCTGATTTGGATCCACATGTTTCATGCTATGGTTAGATTTATCTTAATTCTTCTTTCGTAGTTGCGGATGTTTGCGAGAGGGGTTAATCATAAGTGGGAGGCTTGTCCAAGTAAGGGCAGCACCCAAGCACCGGTCCACCCACATATCAAATTATCAAAGTAACGAACGCGAATCATATGAGCATGATGAAAACTAGCTTGACAGTAATTCCGATGTGTCCTCGGGAGCGCTTTGCTTTATATAAGAGTTTGTCCAGGCTTGTCCTTTCCTATAAAAAGGATTGGGCCACCTTGCTGCACCTTTGTTACACTTGTTACTTGCTACCCGTTACGAATTATCCTATCACAAAACTATCTGTTACCGATAATTTTAGTGCTTGCAGAGAATACCTTACTGAAAACCGCTTGTCATTTCCTTCTGCTCCTCGTTGGGTTCGACACTCTTACTTATCGAAAGGACTATGATAGATCCCCTATACTTGTGGGTCATCAAGACTCTTTTCTGGCGCCGTTGCCGGGGAGTGAAGCGCCTCTGGTGAGTGGAACTTGGTAAGGAAAAATTTATATACCGTGCTGAAATTTACTGTCACTTGTTACTATGGAAAGTAATCCTTTGAGGGGCTTGTTCGGGGTATCTTCACCTCGACCGGAAGCACAAAGAGATGCTCCTCAACCTACTGCACCTACTGAAAATATTTATTATGAAATTCCCTCGGGTATGATAGAGAAACTGCTAGCTAATCCTTATGCAGGAGATGGAACACTACATCCTGATTTGCATCTAATCTATGTGGATGAAGTTTGTGGATTATTTAAGCTTGCAGGTTTGCCCGAGGATGATGTCAAGAAGAAGGTCTTTCCTCTATCTTTGAAGGAGAAGGCGTTGACATGGTATAGGCTATGTGATGATATTGGATCATGGAACTACAACCGATTGAAATTGGAATTTCATCAGAAGTTTTATCCTATGCATCTGGTTCATCGTGATCGGAATTATATTTATAATTTTTGGCCTCGTGAAGGAGAAAGTATCGCTCAAGCTTGGGGGTGGCTTAAGTCAATGTTATATTCATGCCCCAATCATGAGCTCCCGAGAGGAATTATTATTCAGAACTTTTATGCTCGGCTTTCTAATAATGATCGGTCCATGCTCGATACTTCTTGCTCTGGTTCTTTTATGAAGAAAGATATTGAATTCAAATGGGACTTATTGGAAAGAATTAAACGCAACTCTGAAGATTGGGAACTCGACGAAGGTAAGGAGTCAGGTATAAACCTTAAGTTTGATTGTGTTAAATCCTTTATAGACACCGATGCTTTTCGTGAATTTAGCACTAAATATGGGCTTGACTCTGAGATAGTAGCTTCTTTCTGTGAATCTTTTGCTACTCATGTTGATCTCCCTAAGGAGAAGTGGTTTAAATATCATCCTCCCATTGAAGTGAAAGTAGTTGAACCTATTAAAGTTGAAGAGGAAACTATTACTTATAATGTTGATCCTGTTATTCCTACTGCTTACATTGAGAAACCACCCTTCCCTGTTAGGATAAAGGAACATGCTAAAGCTTCAACTATGGTTCGTAAGTATTGTACTAGAACACCTACACCCCCTGAACAAATTAAAGTTGAACCTAGTATTGCTATGGTTAAAGATCTCTTGGTTGATAATATTGATGGGCATGTTATTCATTTCTGTGATGAAGCTGCTAGAATTGCTAGACCGGATACTAAAGGTAAACATAGACCTATTGTTGGCGTGCCTGTTGTTTCTGTTAAAATAGGAGATCATTGTTATCATGGCTTGTGTGATGTGGGTGCTAGCGTGAGTGCAATTCCCTTTTCCTTATACAAAGAAATTATGCATGATATTGCACCAGTTGAACTAGAGGAAATTGATGTTACTATTAAGCTTGCTAATAGAGATACTATCGCACCAATTGGGATTGTTAGAGATGTTGAAGTCTTGTGTGGAAAAATAAAGTATCCTACTGATTTTCTTGTTCTTGGTTCCCCACAAGAGGATTTTTGCCCCATTATATTTGGTAGACCCTTCTTGAATACTGTTAATGCTAGGATTGATTGTGAGAAAGAAACAGTTACTGTGAGTTTTGGGGATGTGTCTCAGAAGTTCAATTTCTCTAAATTTCGTAGACAACCCCATGACAAAGAATTGCCCAGTAAAGATGAAATTATTGGGCTTGCTTCTATTGCTGTGCCTCCTACTGATCCCTTAGAACAATATTTGCTAGACCATGAAAATGATATGCATATGAATGAGAGGAATGAAATAGATAAGATTTTCTTTGATCAGCAGCCTATTTTGAAACACAACTTACCTGTTGAAATACTTGGGGATCCTCCTCCACCCAAGGGTGATCCCGTGTTTGAGCTTAAACAATTACCCGATACTTTGAAATATGCTTATCTTGATGAAAAGGAGATATATCATGTTATTATTAGTGCTAACCTTTCAGAGCATGAAGAAAAGAGATTATTGAAAACTCTGAGGAAGCACCATGCTGCTATTGGATATACTCTGGATGATCTTAAGGGCATTAGTCCCACTCTATGTCAGCATAAAATTAATATGGAGCCTGATGCTAAACCAGTTGTTGATCACCAACGACGGTTGAATCCTAAGATGAAAGAAGTGGTAAGAAATGAAATACTAAAGCTTCTGGAGGCAGGTATAATTTATCCTATTGCTGATAGTAGATGGGTTAGTCCCGTTCATTGTGTCCCTAAGAAGGGAGGTATTACCGTTGTTCCTAATGATAAAAATGAATTGATCCCGCAAAGAATTGTTATAGGATATAGAATGGTAATTGATTTTAGGAAATTAAATAAAGCTACTAGGAAAGATCATTACCCTCTACCTTTTATTGATCAAATGCTAGAAAGACTATCCAAACATACTCATTTTTGCTTTCTAGATGGTTACTCTGGTTTCTCTCAAATACCTGTGTCAAACGAGGATCAAGAAAAAACCACTTTTACTTGCCCTTTCGGTACCTTTGCTTATAGGCGTATGCCTTTTGGTTTATGCAATGCACCTGCTACCTTTCAAAGATGTATGATGGCTATATTCTCTGACTTTTGTGAAAAGATTCTTGGGGTTTTCATGGATGATTTTTCCGTTTACGGAACTTCTTTTGATGATTGCTTGAGCAACCTTGATCGAGTTTTGCAGAGATGCGAAGAAACTAAGCTTGTCTTGAATTGGGAAAAGTGCCACTTTATGGTTAACGAAGGTATTGTCTTGGGACACAAAATCTCCGAAAGAGGTATTGAGGTGGATAAAGCTAAGGTTGATGCTATTGAAAAAATGCCGTGTCCCACGGATATCAGAGGTATAAGAAGTTTCCTTGGTCATGCTGGTTTCTATAGGAGGTTTATTAAAGATTTCTCTAAGATTTCTAGGCCTCTCACTAATCTTTTACAAAAAGATGTTCCCTTCGTTTTTGATGATGATTGTGTAGAAGCATTTGAAATTCTTAAGAATGCCTTGATTTCCGCACCTGTTGTTCAACCACCTGATTGGAACCTACCCTTTGAAATTATGTGTGATGCTAGTGATTATGCTGTTGGTGCTATTCTAGGACATAGAGTTGATAAGAAACTAAATGTTATTCATTATGCTAGTAAAACTCTAGACAGTGCTCAAAGAAATTATGCTACTACTGGAAAGGAATTTTTAGCGGTTGTGTTTGCTTGTGATAAGTTCAGACCTTATATTGTTGATTCCAAAGTAACTGTTCACACCGATCATGCTGCTATTAAGTACCTGATGGAAAAGAAAGATGCTAAACCTAGACTTATTAGATGGGTTCTTCTGCTACAAGAATTTGATTTGCATATTATTGATAGAAAGGGTGCTGACAACCCTGTAGCAGACAACTTGTCTAGGTTAGAAAATGTTCTTGATGACCCACTACCTATTGATGATAGCTTTCCTGATGAACAATTAGCTGTCATAAATGCTTCGCGTAATGCTCCATGGTATGCTGATTATGCTAATTACATTGTTGCTAAATTTATACCGCCTAGTTTCACATACCAACAAAAGAAAAAGTTCTTCTATGATTTAAGGCATTACTTTTGGGATGATCCACACCTTTATAAAGAAGGAGTAGATGGTGTTATTAGACGTTGTGTACCTAAGCATGAACAGGAATAGATCCTACGCAAGTGTCATTCCGAGGCCTACGGAGGACACCACACTGGAGATAGAACTGCACACACGGTATTACAATCAGGTTTTTATTGGTCTACTCTCTTCAAGGATGCTCGTAAGTTTTTCTTGTCTTGTGATGAATGTCAAAGAATTGGTAATATTAGTAGACGTCAGGAAATGCCTATGAATTACTCTCTTGTTATTGAACCATTTGATGTTTGGGGTTTTGATTATATGGGACCTTTTCTACAATCTAACGGGTATACTCATATTCTAGTTGCTGTTGATTATGTTACTAAGTGGGTAGAAGCTATTCCAACTAGTAGCGCTGATCATAACACTTCTATTAAAATGCTTAAAGAAGTTATTTTCCCTAGATTTGGAGTCCCTAGATATTTAATGACTGATGGTGGTTCACACTTTATTCATGGTGCTTTCCGTAAATTGCTTGCTAAGTATGATGTTAATCATAGAATTGCATCTCCTTATCATCCTCAGTCTAGTGGTCAAGTAGAATTGAGCAATAGAGAAATTAAATTGATCTTGCAGAAGATGGTTAATAGATCCAGGAAGAATTGGTCTAAGAAACTTGATGATGCATTATGGGCTTATAGAACTGCTTATAAAAACCCTATGGGTATGTCTCCGTATAAAATGGTTTACGGTAAAGCATGTCACTTACCTATTGAACTAGAACATAAAGCTTGTTGGGCAATTAAAGAGCTCAACTATGATTTCAAACTTGCTGGTGAGAAGAGGTTATTTGACATTAGCTCACTTGATGAATGGAGAACCCAGGCCTATGAGAATGCTAAGTTGTTTAAAGAAAAGGTTAAGAGATGGCATGATAGAAGGATACAAAAGAGTGAATTCAATGTAGGTGATCATGTCTTGCTATACAATTCTCGTTTAAGATTTTTTGCAGGAAAACTTCTCTCTAAATGGGAAGGGCCTTACATTATCGAGGAAGTATACCGCTCCGGTGCCATCAAGATCAACAACGCCGAAGGCACAAACCCGAAGGTGGTAAACGGTCAAAGAATCAAACATTACATCTCAGGTACTCCCATAAATGTTGAAACCAATATTATTAATACCATAACTCCGGAGGAGTACATTAGGGAAACCTACCAGAACGTTTCAGACTCCGAAAAGGAATAGGTATGTGGTACGGTAAGTAAACCAACTCCAAAACTTTCTCAAAGGCAATTTTTATCCGTTTTGGAATATTTAAAAATTTAGGAAAATTTAAAGTAGTCCGAAGAGTGCACGAGGAGGCGACAAGCCAGGGGGCGCACCCTACCCCCCTGGGCACGCCCCTGTAGCTTGTGGCTACCCCGTGTACCCTCCGGACTCCGTTTTCTTGTGGTATACTCCTTCGGGTCGGTAAAAATTCATTATATAATCTCCCAAAGGTTTTGACCCTCGTATCACGACAATACCTCCTGTTTTCATTTTGAGCTGTTTCTGCAGCAGATTTAGAGCAAGATGTCTTCGCAAGAGTCGGCCAGGGAGAGCCGTGCCTCTCACCTGACACCGGGGCCCGGAGCATTCAGTGAAGCCAACCACTTTGGGCAGGCTACGGAGGAAGAGATGGAGGCCGACTTGAAAAGGATAGATGCCATGGAGTAAGACCAAGAAGTTACCTCTCGTCTACAACCTGGAGTCATGTTGGAAGAACTTCAGAGCTCAGCAATTCTGGATTCGGTTATCCCTCCCAATGCTAAATTTCTTACTTATGAAAATATGAAAAAGAGTGTTGCTTCTTCCCCCACAGCAATGAAACATCCATGGGTTATGGGAGCTCTAACCGTCACTGGAAAACTTCGCAAGGAAATAATGGATCCCAGACAGTGAAATAATAAGCTTGAGGAGGAGAATCGCATTCTAAGGGGCATCATCGCCAAGAATATAACACCACCACCTCCGAAGCAAGACAACTAAACACATGGGTATGGGCACTCCCCTTGGCTTGTGCCAAGCTTGGGGGAGGTGCCCCGGTATCGTATCACCCTCACACCTTTTACTTTTATCGTTTTTCTTAGTCCGATCCTTTTGGTTTTATCTTGATCTAGTAGAATAAATTTTTAGTGTGATCTTGTTTTCAGTTTTGCTTTATGTTCCCCCTATGTAAGCAAGTCCGAGAGTTATATAATAAAGAGTAGTTTTGAGTTAAGGGCTTTGCTTGTTTGCTATGATCTTGAGAAAAAGAAATAGAAAGAAGTATAGAATAAAAAGCAAAGAGTATATATGATGATCTTATGGGGAGTGATGACTTCACATATAAGAAGTATGTCGATTGAAACTTGTTGTGGGTTGACAAACATAGCTATTGGTCATTGTGGCAATTAAAAGGAAGTAATAAAGAAAGAAAGGTGCACATATAAATATATTATCTTGGACATCTTTTACGATTGTGAGCACTCATTAAAATATTATATGTTAAGAAGTTGATGTTGGACAAGGAAGACAACATAATGGGTTATGTTTGCTTACTTCCGAATAGAAGTTATATGGTTATAGATCCTTCAACATGTGTCGCTTGCTTCCACCTCATATCAGCCAAAACTTCCGCACCAAGTAGAGATACTACTTGTGCATCCAAACACCCTTAACCCAGTTTTGCCATGAGAGTCCACCATACCTACCTATGGATTGAGTAAGATCCTTCAAGTAAGTTGTCATCGGTGCAAGCAATAAAGAATTGCTCTCTAAATATGTGTGATCAATTAGTGTGAAGAAAATAAACTTTATACGAACTTGTGATATGGAAGAAATAAAAGCGACAGACTGCATAATAAAGTTCCCTATCACAAGGGGCAATATAAAGTGACGTTCTTTTGCATTAAGGGATTGTGCATCCAACTATAAAAGCGCATGACAACCTCTGCTTCCCTCTGTGAAGGGCCTATCTGTTAATTTTATTTTCTAGTACTTACCTTTATGCAAGAGTCGTGGTGATCTTCATCACTTCCTTTATTTCGCCTCTATCTTTTGGCAAGCGTCATGTGTTGGGGAATGATCTAGACACATATATCCACTCGGAAGTGGGTGAGCATGAGTTATTTCTGTTGACATTACCCTTGAGGTAAATAGTTGGGAGGCAATACTATAAGCCCCTATCTTTCTCTGTGTCCGATTGAAGCTTTGACCTCATAGGTACCTCGTGAGTGTTAGCAATTGTGAAAGACTAAAAGATGATTGAGTATGTGGATTTGCTTTACAAGCTCTTATATTGACTCTTTCCTACGTTATGATAAATTGGAATTGCTTCAATGACTGAGATCATAGTTTGTTGGTTCTCAATAGAGTTCTTGATTCATACTTCACCTTGTGAATGAATTGTTACTTCAGCATAAGAAATTATATGTCAATATATGTTGCAGTTCTAAAGATGATCAAGATGCCTTCATGTCCATATTTTATTTTATCGACACCTCTATCTCTAAACATGTGGGCATATTTATCGATTTCGGCTTTCGCTTGAGGACAAGCGAGGTCTAAGCTTGGGGGAGTTGATACGTCCATTTTGCATCATGCTTTTATATTGATATTTATTGCATTATGGGCTGTTATTACACATTTTGGTACAATACTTATGCCTTTTCTATCTTATTTTACAAGGTTTACATGAAGAGGGAGAATGCCGGCAGCTGGAATTTTGGACTGGGAAAGGAGCAAATCTGAGATACCTATTCTGCACAACTCCAAAAGTCCTGAAAATCTACGGAGAATTATTTTGGAATATATAAAAAATATTGGGCGAAAGAAATACATCAGGGGACCCACCAGGAGGCCACAAGCCAGGGGGGCGCGCCCTACCCCGCTGGGCGCGCCCTGCAGGCTTGTGGGCCCCCTGGCAGGTCTCCGGTGCCCATCTTCTGCTATATGGAGGGTTTTGACCTGGAAAAAATAATAACAGAGCTTTCGGGGCGAAGCGCCGCCGTCTCGAGGCGGAACTTGGGCAGAACCAATCTAGGGCTCCGGCGGAGCTGTTCTGCCGGGGAAACTTCCCTCCCGGAGGGGGAAATCGAAGCCATCGTCATCAGCAACGATCCTCTCATCGAGAGGGGGTCAATCTCCATCAACATCTTCACCAGAACCATCTCGTCTCCAAACCCTAGTTCATCTCTTGTATCCGATCTTTGTCTCAAAACCTCAGATTGGTACCTGTGGGTTGCTAGTAGTGTTGATTACTCCTTGTAGTTGATGCTAGTTGGTTTACTTGGTGGAAGATCATATGTTCAGATCCTTAATGATAATTAATACTCCTCTGATTATGAACATGAATATGCTTTGTGAGTAATTACGTTTGTTCCTGAGGACATGGGATAAGTCTTGTTATAAGTAATCATGTGAATTTGGTATTCGTTCGATATTTTGATGAGATGTATGTTGTCTCTCCTCTAGTGGTGTTATGTGAACGTTGACTACATGACACTTCACCATTATTTGGGCCTAGAGGAAGGCATTGGGAAGTAATAAGTAGATGATGGGTTGCTAGAGTGACAGAAGCTTAAACCCTAGTTTATGCGTTGCTTCGTAAGGGGCTGATTTGGATCCACATGTTTCATGCTATGGTTAGATTTATCTTAATTCTTCTTTCGTAGTTGCGGATGCTTGCGAGAGGGGTTAATCATAAGTGGGAGGCTTGTCCAAGTAAGGGCAGCACGCAAGCACCGGTCCACCCACATATCAAATTATCAAAGTAACGAACGTGAATCATATGAGCATGATGAAAACTAGCTTGACAGTAATTCCCATGTGTCCTCGGGAGTGCTTTGCTTTATATAAGAGTTTGTCCAGGCTTGTCCTTTGCTATAAAAAGGATTGGGCCACCTTGCTGCACCTTTGTTACACTTGTTACTTGCTACCCGTTACGAATTATCCTATCACAAAACTATCTGTTACCGATAATTTCAGTGCTTGCAGAGAATACCTTACTGAAAACCGCTTGTCATTTCCTTCTGCCCCTCGTTGGGTTCGACACTCTTACTTATCGAAAGGACTACGATAGATCCCCTATACTTGTGGGTCATCAACTCCCACGACGGAGGACATGCCATTAGTCCTTGTTGTCGAGCCCCAGGCTCCAGCATGGGCACAACACATCGTCCATTTCCTTCAAACAGGAGAACTCCCCGAAGAACAGGAAGAAGCAAAGAAAGTAGCACGTCAGTCTAATATGTACCAGTTTGTGGACAATGTCCTATACAGAAAGAGACCGAACGGTGTGAAATTGAAGTGCATTCCTCGGGAGGATGGACTGGAGCTGTTGGCAGAGATACATGGAGGCGTATGTGGTTCCCACATAGGATCAAGAGCTCTTGTTGGTAAGGCATTCCGGCAAGGTTTCTTTTGGCCCACTGCTCTCCAGCAGCTCAAGCTCTTCAGACAATCCCTCTTTCCTGGACATTTTCGGTCTGGGGGCTCGACATTTTGGTCCCTTTCCCCCGTGCTACCGGGGGCTTTGAGTACTTGTACGTCGCAATCGACAAGTTCACAAAGTGGCCGGAAGTGGAAGAAGTGAGAAAGGTGACAGCACAATCAGCCATCAAGTTCTTCAAGGGACTAGTTTGCCGTTTTGGTGTGCCTAATAGGATCATCACCGACAACGGTACATAGTTCACGAGCCACACCTTCATGCAGTACGTCCAAGCCTTGGCGGCAAGATCTGTTTTGCTTCTGTTGCTTATCCAAGGAGCAACAGCCAGGCGGAAAGGGCTAATGCTGAAGTGTTGCGAGGCCTTATGGCAAGAACTTTCGACAAGCTGCGCAAGTGCGGAAGACGCTGGATTGATGAGCTGCCGGCAGTTCTTTGGTCAATCAGAACGACACCAAATCGAGCCACCGGCCAGACACCCTTCTCCCTAGTATACGGGGCGGAAGCAGTTCTCCCCACGGAACTCATATACGGATCACCTCGAGTGCTCGCCTATGATGAGCTCGAGCAAGAGCAGCTGCGGCAAGATGACGTTACGCTCCTTGAGGAAGATTGTCTTCAGGCTGTTGTGCGAGCTGCACACTACCAGCAAGCCTTGCGCCGCTACCATAGCCGCAAGGTTCATGCCCGAAGTCTTGAGGAAGGCGACCTTGTTCTTCGGCGCGTTCAGTCGGCCAAGAATTCTAACTAGTTGACGCCGAAGTAGGAAGGCCCTTATCGGGTAGTACGAGTCACCTGGCCTAGCGCAGTCCGCCTGGAGACCGAAGATGGCGTTCTAGTAAGCAATTCCTGGAATATCGAACATCTTCGTAAGTTCTATCCATAAGGCGCGGTTGCCGGGTCTCCCGGCAACCACCTTTTGTACGAGTCTTGCCGCCAAGGCATGTAATCCTTTGTACAAGGCCAGGCGCAAACCCTGTGCATAGTTGAATAAGATTAAGTGTTTTATAATTCTTGTCGATTTTCATGTTAATCTATATGCATGCTTATCTGAGACATTGTATTACACCTGCTTCCGGTAAGCATTAACGAACCGCCAAGGTTCCATATCTCTATTTTCTCTTCTTTCTTTTTCTCAAAGGACAGAAGGTTCCCTCGCATGCAAGTTTGCCAGGGGGAATGATGGTATGGGTACTGAAAGGCGACGTTCAAGGTTGACATCTTGTCGGAAGGAGTACAGCGATAAAAAGCTAAGTTGCAGAAACTTCAAGCAAATTTTTGTTTTGTAAGGTTATTCTCCTTGAATGATTTCGGCCTATGTATGGGAAACCGGCATGCGAAGGAACCTTGTCATGGTCAGTTGCACCCTTATTTTGTTTTGAGTCCGCTCAACAGTTTAAGTGGCTGCACTGAAAACGTCAAGGTTTCTTGCCGGTAGCGGCACCTCCAGCAGGCTGCTAAAGTCCCGCACCTAGCGCTCGCGGCAAGGGTACGCGCGCCGGCAAGTTCCCAATAAGCGTAGGGTTTTTTCCATACAGAAAGAAATCAGACAAGGGAAATAGCATACATTCACCCAGAACATAGCAAGTTATATTACATTAATAGCTGCCACGATTCTAACATAAGACAAAATTGTCTTTGGCATGGAATGGTGGCGACAACGAGAAGTGAAGCAGCTAGTCTCTGCGATCGCCTTCAACCCTCTTAACTTGACCCACCTTGTCGACGATGGGCGCAACAAGCTCCTCGAGTGCCTTGACGTCTACATTCTTCGGCAAGCTGTCGAGGACGTTGGTGAGGTTGATGTCGGGGTTCTTGTGCACCACTTTGATGAGCACCTTGCGGAGGACGGCCCGGCAGAGTTTGCGGGATTCGTTGGCCAGATGGGTTGCTCGATCAGAGTGGAGTAGCTTGAGCGCATCGATCATGCCCTCGAAGAACAAGGTCACCTTGGCGCTCGGAGACACTCTTTCATCAGAAGAATAGTTTAAGTTCTGCAGGCCCATGGAGGATAATTCCGCTGCAAGCCTTTCTGCAACATCGACAAGGCATTCAGTCCAGATCTTGACGCCTTTCTCGAAGTCATTATAGGTGGCAGCAGCACTCTTGAGCAGGTCCTTCTCATTCCTGAGATATTTGATCAGGGCCTTCTCGCGAGCCTTGACGGTCTCAAGAGTCTCCTCCAGCGTGGCCAGCTTCAGCTTCAGATCGGCGATAGAGTCATTGGCTGAGGTGAGTTGCTTGGTCTTGTCGGATATGGCGACTTGCATCTCCGCCAGGATGTAGAGAGTCTTCTCTCTTTTAGTCTTGAGCGTTGAGAGCTCCTTGCCGTGATCCTGAAGATCTGCTTCCAGCCTCTTCACCTTCTGCTCCAGTTCGTTCTTGGCGACCTCTGCGGCTTCGGCAGCATCGACGGCTTCCTTCAGCTTGCCGGCATGGTCTGTGGCCAGAGCTTCCAGTGCTTCCTTGTGCTTCTGCTCCAGCTCTTGGGTCCGCTGCATGACAAGCCTTTAAATCTCTTCGTCCTTGCCATGAAGCTTGTCGGCAAGCGCCTTCTCGCGAGCAGCAAGTTCCTCCTCATGAGCGTCGAGCCCGACACGGTGCTCTGTTAGACGAGCTTCCGCTGCAGCGGCCTGTTGTGCGGCCTCCTCTTGTGCCTTCTCAACATCAGACTGCTTCATGAGGAGCTCGTTCCAGCTTTGGCTCAACTGCTCTTGACTCGCCTTCAGCTCCTGAAAGGCCTCGACATACCAGATTTGTGTTTCCTCGACGCGCTTCTGGAAATCCACCTCCGCTGCTTCGACAACTGCTGCCCTGGAGTCCAGCTTCTCTTTCTGGGTGCGGTGAAGCGCTTGGAGCTTCTGAAAGTTGTTGCTCATGGCCTGGAGGAGCTTTTCTTCTTCGGAATTGCTGCTGCTGGTGCGTGGCTCGTCGACAATCTTGAGCCCAGCAGCAGTGATGACGTCTTCGTCAAAGATTTCCCCTTCAGTTGGCACCCCAATGCTTGCCGTTCCTGGTATGCTGACGAACAGGTTGTCGCCAACCTTGAGGTATTTGCTTGACGGGGGGGGGCATCGGATGTCGACGGCTGATCCTCAACACCCGCCTCACCGGCAACAGGGGGCTCCGTGGCCGGCGTAGCGCCTGGCGCTCCTGCGGCAGGAATGCCGTCAGTATGGTCACTGGTCTCCTTGCTGGCCCTCTCAGCAGACTCCTTGGTGGCCTTTTCCTGTGCGGCCTTGGCGGCAGCATCCTTGGCGGCCTCGTCAGCGGCAACTCTGCCAGCCTCGGCGGCAGCATCCCTGGCGGTCTCCTCGATAACAGCATCAACATCCATGTGTTCCGTCAAGGGAAGATCTGAAGGCCAAGAAAACAAACAAGATAAGGCTGAGGTGGAAGTTCAAGAAGACAAAAAGAAAGACAGAATGACAAGTATTCTAAGGTAAACGGTTTACCTGTGTCGAGCTGTTGAGAGGTGGCTTCTCCTTTCCCGACAACATTAGTTGCTGAAGTAGGACGACCAGAGCCCGCGCTTGCCGGCTCCTCTTCAACGCGAATGAGCTCGCTAGTGGAAACCCTTGCCGAAGGTTCATCTCTGGGCGGCATGGTTGACGGAGGCGGCGCGTTAGGGATGGCTTCTGATGGTGCTCCTTGTTGCCGCTCCTCTCCTACAAGCCCGGTGATGTCAGTAGCGAAGATACACACCCCGACACTTGCCAGTGGAAAGTGAGTAGTGAACTCACGCTGGGGGCTGCATCGGGGGCTGCGTTGAGGGCTTGGCTTCGGGCTGATGTTAATCAGCTCTGGCGCACCTGTGGTGCTTGCTGGCGGCTCATCGCCTGTTGAAGTCTTCGCCTTCTTCGCCATCCTTTGCGCCAACGTTTCCGTATCTCTGCGGGGACAGGCCAAAGCAAAGCAAACAAGTTAAGCAAAACCAGAAATCCAGAAGTTAAAAGATGTGACAGGACCCTTACTCTTCTCCTTCCGAGCTAAAGGCAGAGAGGTCGAAGTCCACTTCCGCCACGGTGTCCGTGTGAGGAGGTGAAGGAGTGGTCCTGGGTCATTTGGCTGCGGCAGAAGATGAAGGTTGGTGGGCTGAGGTACCAGAGGTGGCTTTCCGGAGAACACGCTTCCTCTTCTCGGGAGCTGGGGGCTCCTCGTGCAGCAACTCCTCGGCTGTATCTTCGGCAGAAGGTCCCCCGGCAGCTGTGCCACTCTGCTCTCCGGCAACCTTGCCCTGCCCGGCAAGTTTTCCCTCTGACATCACTTCTTCTTCACTGGCTTCCCCGTCCGTGAAGCCAGCGCTGCCGGCCTCCTCGGCAAGATTCGCCTCTTCCGCCCTGTTGGCGATATACGCCACTTCTTCCTCAGTGGTAGGGCGGATGAGGTTCGTTTCTTCCCGAATGGCTTTCTCTGACAAGTTGTCAAAGAATTCTTGTGCCTGCTCTGCGGATGGCTCATCCCAAGTTCCGTCAAGGCAGTGAGCATCACACGTCGGCATCATGGCGATGATTGAGGCCAAGGCAGAGTTGTTACACAGAGGAATCATGCTAGCCGGCAACTTGTATCTCGCGTCAGACCTGAACAGTTTTTGGCAGAGAGCTGTGTGCTGCATGACCGTCAAGTTGTTATTCAGACCAGGGCGCAGCCTCATGATGTCTGCCGCATTCCGGAACTCCCAGGATGGTCTCCCTTTGTTCTGCAGAGGGGCGATGCGCCGGCGAAGGAAATCAGTGCCAATCATCTCTATTGTGAGCCCGGCTACTCTGAGGCGATGGATCCTGGTAACTGCAATTGTGAGCTTCTCATCTTGAGGATCGAAGGCGCTCCAATCATTACCACGCACCATCTTTGTTCGTCGAGGCAAACAGAAGGGCTAAGGATCTTTCTCCTGAATCCAGCACCACTTGGCCCACCATTCTTCCCACTTCTCGCGGTAGACCCCGTCTGGGTATATCTCCTTGTTCCATGCCCTTGGAATCCAGGTGATAGAACCAGAAAGGGCCTCACCCTTTTGAATGCGGGGAACGAAATAGTGGTGGAAGAGGGCTGTGTTGGGAACATGCATGTCACGGCGTAAAATCCAAGAGATGGAAGCCGTATGTGTACATGATGTCGACGAAGAAATCAGAAAACGGGGGACAGAGCCCACAGTAAAAGTAGTCGACAAAGAAGGGGAATTTATCTGGGCCACCCTCAGAGGAACCTGGGCTCACGCGAGTAGCAGGATGAGCCTTCATCTCCCTCACCCACATGCAGAGGTATCGGTCCTTCAGAGCGTTCGCATCGAGCGCCGGAGTGAAAACGGCGTGCTTCCTCCGCATCTTCACCAGTTCGCTCTCCGGGACGGCGGCTTTCACCTCCTTGCCCTTGCTCGCCTTGGGCGGCATGGCGACTATGGGAGCAACGACCGAGGACGGAGAGGGGGTGGAGGCGGCGGATGAGTGGGAGAGGCTCTGTTTCGAGCTCGAGGAAGGAGACGACGGCGGTTTCCAGATTGGAAAAGACAGGAGGTAAATGAGCAAGCGCCTCTACGGTTTCCTTTTTATGGGGAAGGCGCGAGGCTGCCTCTTCACTTGTCAATGTGAAAACGCTTTTGCGAGTGCGCTACAGTTACGGCCTCTCCGCGCACGTATCCCACGTCGCACGTTCAATGTGCGTCGTGGGGGCGCAATAAGCGGAATGATTACAACAGCTGACTCCTGCCACGTGTGCCCGTGCACTGTTTGGGCCTAGCCCAACAATGCCCCGCACCCGTGTATGGCCTAGGCCCGGGGGCTCCTGTCGGTGTACTAAAGTTTGGGTCTTTTAGTACCCCGTACTTGTGCATGGACGGTTGTAGCCACACCAGCGGCAAGGCCTGCCGGGGAGACAGCTGAATGCAAGTGCAAGAATGTCAAGAAAGCATTCAAGTCAATAATCAGAAGACAGAAGACCGAAGGCTGGGACCCCGGCAAGATGCTTGCCGGGATGGCTAGCGAAGACCCGGCAAGATTCGCACCCGGCAAGATCCCGCCACCCTGTCACCACTCCAGCTCAACCAGCCTGTCAGACGGGGTTTGTCCTCTTGGATGCGTGTCATGGCATTAGCAGCGGATGGGATTAAGCGGTGCTGATGGGACGGGCTCTTTTCCCGTCCCCAAGAAGCTAAGGGACACCTAAACGGAGCATTTAATGCGTTTGTCCTAAGTCGTCAGTATTAGGTATGATAACGCTGTAGCAACTTTACACCTCTTGTACTTCGCCACTGTTGGTGACCCCTTCGACGTATAAAAGGAGGCCCAAGGCGTAGCTGCAGGGGGAGGACCTTCTGGCCCATTCTGCATGCGTAGCTGCTGCTTGAACGTACTGTTCATTGCAAGCGCTCCTGAAGCTTGGGCTTAAACACATCCAATACACAAAAGCAGGAGTAGGGTTTTACGCTTCTCAGCGGCCCGAACCTGGGTAAAAATCCCTCGCGTTGATCACTGGATCTGTTCTTTGTGCAAGCCTTTTTTTCCCTGTCGAACCGTAAAAGGGATCCACGTGATCCCATAGGTGTCGTACGCCGACAGGGGGAGATTTCAAGTACCAGAAAGAATGCCCGGAAATTGATTGGAATGCTCAAGCCATTTCGTCCCTTGATCCACGTACTCAAGAGACTGAACTACAAGTTCGGAAAATCATTAATTTGTAACATCTTGCAAATAATCTGCCAGATTCATTTACTGATCTAAAAGGTGTTACAAAGTCCTTAAATCCGGCTAGAAATGCGCCTGAAAGAGTGGAGGTGCCAATAAAAACCATTCAACTCCATGTCCCTAAAAAGAGGGGGAGTAGTACGGCCTGTGACCTAGAACAAGCTTCCAACAAGCAACAAAGAAAATCGAGGAGAAAAACCTCGGAGTCAGTAAATGCAAGTCAGCTCAACGTTGACAAACACCTTATGGGTAGTATACACCCAGTGGAAGGGCAACCTCCAAAACCCAGCTTCATTTTGCACACACTGTCTGGGCCACCGGAACACCCAGACTCACGCGTATTGGGAAATCACGAAGAGTCACTAGGGATGCAAGAAATTCCATCAACTATATCGATTCTGGAGAATCTTTCGATCGTAAGTCTATGACCATTGACATTTATTTTTCTAAAAAAATTGCAGATACCCTTCTAACTAATCATGATCCAAAGACTATCGTTGAGTGCCAAAAGCGCTCAGTGCTACTTCTTGAGCTTGCGTTGGTTTTTCCCTTGAAGAGGAAAGGGTGATGCAGCCAAGTAGAGATAAGTATTTCCCTCAGTTTTGAGAACCAAGGTATCAATCCAGTAGGAGGTACAAGCAAGGCCCCAATCTATGCACCTGCACAAATAATCAAACACTTGCACCCAACGCTATAAAGGGGTTGTCAATCCCTTCACGGTCACTTGCAAGGATGAGATCTGATAGAGATAGATATAAAAGATTACTAAAAGTAAAACTAAATAAAAGTAAATAAAATTGCAGCAAGGTATTTTTAATATTTTTGGTTTATAGATCTGAAAATATATAATGGAAAATAGACCCGGGGGCCATAGGTTTCACTAGAGGCTTCTCTCTTGAAGGAAAATAATACGGTGGGTGAACAAATTACTGTCGAGCAATTGATAGAAAAGCGCAAAGTTATGACGATATCCAAGGCAATGATTATGCATATAGGCATCACGTCCGTGTCAAGTAGACCGAAACGATTCTGCATCTACTACTATTACTCCACACATCGACCGACTCCTGCCTGCATCTAGAGTATTAAGTTCATAAAGAACAGAGTAACGCCTTAAGTAAGATGACAGGATGTAGAGGGATAAACTCAAGCAATATGATGAAAACCCCACCTTTTTATCCTTGATGGTAACAATACAAATACGTGCCTCGCTACCCCTACTTTGTCACTGGGTGAGGACACCGCAAGATTGAACCCAAAATTAAGCACCTCTCCCATTGCAAGAACTACCGATCTAGTTGGCCAAACCAAACCAATAACTCGAAGAGAAATACAAAGATATGAAATCATGCATATAAGAATTCAGAGAAGATTCAAACAATATTCATAGATAATCTGATCATAAATCCACAATTCATCGGATCTCGACAAACACATCGCAAAAGAAGATTACATCGGATAGATCTCCAAGAACATCGAGGAGAACATGGTATTGAGGATCAGAGAGAGAGAAAAAGCCATCTAGCTACTAGCTATGGACCCGTAGGTCTAAGGTAGACTACTCACGCTTCATCGGAGGAGCAATGGAGTTAATGTAGAAGCCCTCCGTGATCGAATCCCCCTCCGGCAGATTACCGGAAAAGGCCCCAAGATGGGATCTCACGGGAACAGAAGGTTGCGGCGGCGGAAAAGTATTTTTGTGGCTCCCTCTGATGGTTTGGGAATATATGGGAATATATAGGCGAAGAGTTAGGGTTAGAAGGCCTCCAGGGGGCCCACAAGCCAGGGGAGCGCCCCCCAGGGCGCGCCCTAGCGGCTTGTCATCTGCTGCCAAGTCTTCTGACCTCCTCTCTATGTCTTCTAGATGTCTTCTGGTCCAAGAAAAATCATCGCGAAAGTTTTATTCCGTTTGGACTCCGTTTGATATTTCTTTTCTGTAAAACTCAAAAACAGGGAAAAAATAGAAACTGGCACTGGGCTCTAGGTTAATAGGTTAGTCCCAAAAATAATATAAAATAGCATATTAATGCATATAAAACATCCAAAACAGATAATATAATAGCATGGAACAATCAAAAATTATAGATACGTTGGAGATGTATCACTCCGACTGGCCTAAATGGAAGGATGCAATACAAGCAGAAATTGCCTTGCTTAACAAAAGAAAGGTATTCACTGAAGCAATACCAACACCTCCCAATGTTTTTCCTGTCGGATACAAATGGGTTTTTCTCCCGAAACGGAATGAGAACAATGAGGTGGTGAGATACAAAGAAAGGCTCATAGCACAAGGGTTCACGCAGAGACCCGACATTGATTTCAATGAGACATATTCTCGTGTAATGAGTGGAACCACTTTCCGATATCTTATATCTTTGGCAGTACAAAATCGTCTATCTATGCAGTTGATGGATGTCGTGACCGCATATCTTTATGGGTTATTAGATTCGGACATGTATATGAACGTTCCTGATGGAATCTCTATCCCGAATTCAAGTGCAAAACGCAACATGTACTGTGTAAAACTGAATAAGTCATTATATGGCTTAAGGCAGTCGGGGCGGATGTGGTATAACCGACTCAGTGAGTTCCTTCTATAGAAAGGTTACTCCAATAGTAGTGATTGCCCATGTGTCTTTATCAAAAAGTCATCTACAGGATTTTGCATCATTTCAGTGTACGTCGATGACCTCAACATCATTGGCAACACACAAGACATTGATGAAGCACGCAATCACCTAAAGATGGAATTTGAGATGAAGGATTTTGGTAAAACCAAATTTTGCTTAGGTATTCAACTTGAGCACCTTCCCTCAGGAATCATGGTACATCAAGCTGCCAATATCCAGAAAATATTGGAGAAATTCAATATGGACAAATCCTACCCATCTAAAACTCCTATGGTGGTTCGCTCTCTAGACGTAGAGAAAGATCCGTTCAGACCAAGGGATGATGGAGAAGAAATATTGGGGCCTGAGGTTCCATATCTCAGTATTGTTGGAGTGCTCATGTATCTTGCAAATTGCACGAGACCTGACCTCGCATTTGCAGTGAATCTACTTGCTAGACATAGCGCAGCTCCCACCAAACGCCATTGGTACGGAGTGAAGAATATCTTTCGATATCTCCAAAGCACAAAGGATCTTGGCCTATTTTTTCAGTTCCAGAGAAATCAGGACTCTGATATGATTGGATACACCGATGCTGGCTATTTATCTGATCCCCATAATGCCAAATCGGAGCCCGGCTTTGTGTTCCTACATGGTAGAACTGCCATATCATGGAAGTCCTCAAAATAGACTCTGGAGGCAACATCTACCAATCATTCTGAAATAATTTCATTATTTGAGGCATCACGTAAATGTGTATGGCTTCGCAGAATGATAAACCACATACAACGGTCATGTGGAATTGGTTCTATTGAATCACCTACCATTATCTACGAAGATAATGCGGATTGTGTTGCACAGATGCAAACAGGATATATAAAGAGTAATATCACTAAGCATATTTCTCCTAAATGGTTTTTCCCCATGCTCTTCAAAAAAGTGGAGAAATAAGCATCTTGCAAGTTAAATCATGTGAAAACCTTGCTGATTTATTTACCAAGTCTCTACCAAATTCTACATTTCAGAAATATGTTTATGGAATTGCTATGCAACAACTTCGGGACTTGCAAATTTTAGGGGGAGTATCTTCCTAAACCATTCCTGTTTAAAGCATCATATTGCACTCTTCTCTTTGTGAATATATGTTTCAGGTTCTCATCAAGGATCCTATTGAAGCTTTTTTGGAGAAGGATCTTTTCGAGGTGATGATACTACAATGGATAATCTTGTAGATGATGATCCTACTAGGACAAACACATGGATATTCTACATGGTCAAGCGTAGATTAGGGGAAGTGTTAGGATTAATTAATTATATTTAATTAATAGGGAATCTACCCTTGTTGAACCGTTATGCGGTTTTCTTAGTAGTCATGTACATACCGACGTATCCCAT
This sequence comes from Elymus sibiricus, assembly GCA_039707655.1. Classification (NCBI taxonomy): domain Eukaryota; kingdom Viridiplantae; phylum Streptophyta; class Magnoliopsida; order Poales; family Poaceae; genus Elymus; species Elymus sibiricus. The sequence continues at coordinate 152,097,227 of CM077675.1, read as the reverse complement.
TGTTCCCAATAGTTGCTTCGGTTCGAACCGTCGTGACCTGTGCGACGCATCTCTTCAAATCATATATAAGTGTAATCTTTTGTCGATGAATACACTGATTGATTCATTCAGAACAGTACGGAGCGAACGCAGCTGCCTAGCACCGCGGCATCCTTTATAAGTAAAACTAGCACATATGCCCGTGCGTTGCAACGGGTGAAACAATTTGTATGTTCACCAACACGACAAGACAACATTCAAATGGTGCCACCTGGCGACGCAGGGACGTGCATATCGAATTCTAGCGGAAATGCATATCAGCCGCACATTAAGAACCATGCTATGCATATGCCACTTTTGGAATGATTTCTGTACATCAATTCTGATCACAATATCCATGAATAAATCAAAGTAAAGTAGAACCATCAGATTGCCTATCATTCACAAATGGTACTATCAAATATCATGTGTGAAGTAGTTCCGGTGCATTAAGCCTTAAAGCTGGTTGTAAGTGATACTTATTTTTTTTCATATCTCAAAATCTTCCTCCATTTGGTTTGTTGGCCCTATGTCACAAATGTCAGCAACCAATTAAATGTATTTCTTGCCTCCAAAAAAACTTAAATGTGTTTCTTTTTTCTTAAAAATGGGATCAAAATCTTCCTCCATTTTGGTTTGTTGGGCCTCTCGTGTGCACGCACGTGAATTATCCACGTGGTGGACTCCATCAAAAACTATTGTCGACTGCGCATCCCATTTGATTGAGTCGCTCGCTCCAGCGTGAAAGAGTTTATTCACAAAAAATGTTGGACTCTCATAGAGATTCATAATTGCAGTGCCTCGCTCGCATTAACAAACCCCGCATATATATTTATGTCTCTCTTCCTCTCCCCATTGCTAATCTGCACGCGCAAAGCCCACAATTCCATTTAATAACATGCATGGTTAAACGTGCGCGTGCATTCTTTATCGTTTTGTTACAAATAGCTACGCAAATTCCGACCAGTCCAGCCACAATCTCCTTCTCTCTATTTAGAGACCGTCTCCTTTCTTATATGCACAGCGCACAAATCATGTTTATTCATCAGCCGACAATTCAAACTGTCTAACCGTATTTCTACACAGCCACCAAAGCATGCAAAGCCCAGCCTACCTTGCATGTCAATTATATCTTATTGAATTAGCTCACGCCAGACAACGATGCTAAACGTATATAAATTAGTGAGAATCGATTTAAGATAGCAAGGTGGGATTATTCAACACGGTTCAGAATTATATATTTTATCCGTTGGCGTGCGCGTGTGCGTTGTTGGAGCGCAAGCCTATGCCCAAAACGACTATGTGGCCCAGACAGAAAGAGATGTACAAAGTCAGGGTGAGGCCCAAAGGAGATCCCTAGTCCAATTCCGATATAAAAAACTTCAGAGTGTAATTGTATAGAAAGGTTGGCTAGCTCACTTGGTTGTTGTTGCGAGATTTCAGTCCGGAGATCTCCAGTTCGAATCCTACGCCCAGCAATTTTTTTATTAACGAACACGCGAAACAAATTTTAAAAAAATCTATGACACGCCCACTTATTTCGATGGATCAAGAAGCACCGTCCCGGCGGTGGGATGCTACTGGGCCGGCCCAGTCGGTCGGTTGTTTGTGCATAGGCCCGATAATTTGAGGTAGTATCCGGAATTAGTACCACCTCACGTATCTATTGCCTACTAATAAAATTAGGATCAGATGCGGGACGAAACCAAGAATATCACCTTGCTTTATTAGTACTAGCACATATGCCCATGCGTTGCAACGGGAGAAATTAGTCTGTCCATCAAAACAACATTTGAACGGTGCCGTCCGGCGATGACAGGGAGCTGCTCGCCAAAATCTAGATAATTTTAGTTTCTCTTTAGAAAATCAGATTATCTGTGCTGATTGGACCCAGGAAGATCTAATTCGACGCCAGACGAATTAATTGGGGTGCGCTACGACTTTTGTCTTTAAGAATGACTTCGTAGCCTTATTGCTTTTTCTGTGGTACTAAATGCATGCTTCTCTTTAATCGGCCATGTATCCATGCAAGCGTTCTTTTCCTTCGCCTAGTTTCCCATGAATCTCTTATTGGCACAATCTAATATCTTCGTCTATTTTGGGTAAATGGAACTCATATGTCACCCTCTGTTAGTTGATGCCTCGGCTTGGTGTAGGAGATATGCCCTAGCGGCAATAATAAATGTTATTGATTATCTCCCTGTTCATAATTAGGTTTATGTTCCATGCTATAAATGCTATGGTTCTCGAGTCTACAATAACCACGAGGCTCGGAGGAAGACTCATATGCACGTGTGGAATAATAAACGGTAAAATGTATTCCTAGTCTGGCCTCTAAGACTAGCTCAAGTGTTGCATGATGGTTCTGTTTTCCTGATCATGGGCATGTCTATGCCAGCAACTTTGAGGGCACAATGTTGGAAGAACATTTGTGTTGAATCGACCCGTATTGATGTTATGCTATGAGATACATTCGTCATAAGTTAATGGTTAATAACACAGAGATGGTTAACGTTTGCATGATTCCTTAGACCATGAGAGTATCGAGTTTCTTCATGCTTGCTTCATGAACTTTGGGGTTTGTTAAACGTCATCCGTAAATGGGTGGTTATTACGGAGGCTTACGGGTTCATGGAAAAGTATGTCAAGTAACTTGATAGCTCAAGATTGGGATTTGCTCCTCCGACGATGGAGAGATATCTCTGGGCCCTCTCGGTGTTACGGTATCCATCATCGTCTGGCCAGACACTTTGTGATTTGATCACGGGGATGCCGGAACACGGGAACGAGAAAAGAGAACAATACCGGTAACGAGGTAACTGGCATAGTGGACAAGTTGTTGATCCACGGGGATGGAAACATGTCTCACCTCGGGTATTTGTAAACATATCGCGAAGCAACAGGAATAGCACACGGCAACTGGAGGTTCACTCGAATATTCATTCGTGTGGGTATAGGGGTCAATATGGGTGTCCACGGCTCCGATGTTGATCATTGATCGGTAGGGGTTCCGGGTCATGTCTATACTTCACCGAACCTATAGGGTCACACGCTTAAGGGTCATCTATCTGCTGAATACTAGACAGGGAGTCTGAGAGAAATTCACCGAAAAAGTTTCGGAGACAACGGAAGAGTTCCGGAGAGAGAACACCGGAAGAGTTTCGGTAAAACCGAAAAGTTGTTTCGGAGTGTACCATTAAGTCAAATTGGTTTCGGCACATGCCTGGAAATTATTGGAAGGTACCAGAATTGTTTCGGTAACTTCTGAGATTTTTCAGAGACAAAAACCGGAAATGTTCCGGACTGCCGGAACCGCTTTAGTTGCTTTTCACAGATGAAAATCACTAAACCGAAAAGTTGTTTCGGAGTACACCATAAAGTCAAATTGGTTTCGGCACATGCCTGATAATTCTTGGAGGGTGCCAGAATCGTTCTGGAAACTTTCTGGAATTTTCCGGGATGAAAACCGGAAATGTTCCGGAGCTGCCGGAACCGCTTTAGATGCTTTTCGCAGATGAAAATCACTAAACCGGAATTGTTTCGGAACGCGTTGAAAATTATTTTAGTGGGTACTGGAAATGTTCTAAGCCCACATAAATATTTTCAGTTCGAACGGACGCTGAAATATGTCGTCATGAATAGTGAAAGTGCTTTTTGGACTACTTTATGGAAAGCCACCTTTTGGGGCTTTACTCACAAATATCTCTAGGGATGACATGGAAGGATAAGGGCTGCCCACTTGCTTTTACCTTTGTGCCCTTGTGAAGGGCATTTTGGGTATTTCAAGTGTCACCCTACCCCTTGGGTTTTCCTATGAATAGAGGTGGAGATGCACTCTCCACACTCACTCTTTTCTCACATACACATGCCATCTGATGTTATCTGGCTTCTCTCTCCCTCCCAGCGAAATAGTTTCGTAGAGCCGAAAGGCTGTCTAGGTTCCGGTGGGAACTAGTTCTGGACGGCGAAGCCCTGCCAGATAGATGACACCGTATGTGTGCAACTCTGTAGAGAGATCGTAGTTTCGGTCTTAGTTCGAGAGTGCCTCCCGAAGGGCTGTCCGAGTGAATGTCCGAGTTTCGAGGGTCCTCCCGAAGGGCTGTCCGAGTGACTGTCCGAGTTTCGATGGTCCTCCCGAAGGGCTGTCCGAGTGACTGTCCGAGTTTCGAGGGTCCTCCCGAAGGGCTGTCCGAGACACTGTCCGGGGGACTGTCCGACCGCCTCCCGGAGGGCTGTCCGAGGGGCGGATGAGGGTATACATCCTCGCGGTTGGGAGGTTGTAAATCCTAGCTGCGGGGATCTGCACCGCCGATCGTCATCGACTCTACTTCCGCTGCGCTACGAGTCGGTAACGAAAAAGATCAAACCTTGTATGCAGTGTCCATAGTGGTCCTGGGTTGGTGTGTAGGTCGGAAATTTTTGTTTTCTGCTGCCTTACCCTACAGTGGCATCAAGAGCCGTGCTATGTGTAGATGCAGGTTGCGATCTAGAATACATAGAGATGTATGGTATTGCACAATATAATTAGGTAGTAGATGAGTTCTATTACTGAAAATTATTTGTGCGGGTAGCAGATGAAATCTGTTACCCGATGTTCTTGTTGCTTCCCTGGAATTTGTATATTTCTGATCTTGATAACAGTATGGTGGAGTTTCAATGTTCTGGCAATCCGCGATCCTGATTGATCAACGAAGTGCTAACAGTCCATTGAATTCCACCGTAGTTAAAAAGAAAGATGAAATTTTGCAGACGAAAGGGCAATGCAGATATGATCTGCACGGGGGTCACGCGTATGACGAAGTTCAGTATGGGGCTCGAGATTTTAGTATCTCGTGTTTCATACACCCCGCAATGTTAATCTAGCGACTTGGATTATCATGCTTGATGATGGACGTTGGTAGCTTCGGTTTGTTTCGAAACCTTAGAAGCCACGTAAAACAAGTTTTTGCATGAACCGATTAGAGGCGTCTAACTTGGTTTTGCAGGATGGTTTGCATGTGCAAATGATGTGGTATAGCAGTGCTCATATTAATTTGATTATGTATGAGATGACTATATGATGTAATATTAACATGACCTGCGTGTCATGATTCGGCATGATGGCTGGAGCCATATGATTGTCACTTTAATGACCTGCGTGTCAACCTTCAGTAATGCACTTATTTTATTAGCTATAGAGATAGCAATATTATCTGCTGCATCGACAAGGTGGTGGAAATCTTCGCGAAGGTGAACACCAACGCGAATGCCGAAGACGGAGAAATGAAAGACTTCTCCGTCAGAAAGGGCTATACCATATCATGCTATTATGAATTGCCTGAGATGTTTATCCCTTATGATGCACCCTTTTGATTGCGCAGTAGTCGCTTTTATTAGGGTGATCTCTGACAAAAATATCAAGTAGTTAGTGTTCTCCCAAGTGTAGCACCGTCACCGCACCTAACTTTTCGGGGTGCGCCATGGATGCATGGGTACGAACGATTAGGGATGTGTGAGGCGGGTGAGTTGAGACCTCGCATCGAGATCACTTGGTCGTCTTGACGTTCTAGCTTGAAAGTCCTGAGCTCGGAACACGCGCATCGAAAGATGAACAAGAGTCACATAGAGATGTGATCGGCAAGTTGTCCTACCGATTAAAATTCCCGTCATGAGATGATGATTCTATGGCGATGAATTGATGTCCGGGTCTTGAATCACTCACGATCAATTATGAGAGATATTGATTTGAGTGGGAGCGCACTTTAGAATTAATTCTTTTAATTCTTAGTGCAATTAATTATGGACACTGTCTAAGTGTGATTTGCATAATAGTTGTAGAAGAATGGCTCACGTTTCCACCTTCCCTGTTAAAATTGAATAGCTGTTAAATATCTGGTTAAAACTTTACGGTTGGTAACGTAATGTGAGGATTGTCCTCAAGAGTGCCGAGAAGGACTTTGTCCTATCGCATGCTTTCGGTATTCTCCCGCTAATGCTATGGATCATGTGACTCTCGTCCTTCTATCCAAAAGCTAGAATTCCTTTTTAGTCAAAGTGCAATATGTTTGCTTCCATGAGACCCGAACTTCGAAAGTTTGGATAGTTATGTGATATTCATGGAATCTGAAAATCATTTTTAGAGATAGACAAAGGCTAAAAGATATGAGATATCCAAAGCAATGTTTGTTTGCAAACTATTAGTAAAGGAGTTTACTATGCATTAGACTGATAAGAGAGGGATCCAGGAGAACGCCTGTCATATGATGAAAGGTGAATAAAACAACAACTTAAAGAGAAAGGAAGTGTCCGAAGGGTGTTAGTAAGACTTTCACGCCTAGGAAGTCCGGGACTAACGCCACTCTTAAGTTGGATGCTTCTTCTGAGAGTAGGAGAAATACTAAAAGTTAAACTGTTAGAAGTATAAAGGCAAAAGGAAAGAAGACTGGAATGTCCAGCTCATGTATGAATGTCATACAAGTTTTTGATGTATAGAAGGCTGGTCAAAGATATAGTTCTTGGGAATTATGGTTAAACATGTTAATCACTAGTTCTTGGATATTGTGAGTTAATCACAAAGATACCCGCTCGATTGCATTATGTTGCAACTTGATGTAAGAACTACTATGGCCTGAAAGACTAGCCAGAAATGAGGTTTAGATACACGCAGGGAACATAGTAAATGTTACTATGCCTTCCATCGGTGTATTCCCTATGTATTTACTTTCATAATTCATTTTAGAGTTTCACACTCTAGCCCTTTGCATAAGGTATCTTGCAAGAAGGTTGTTCATAAGAGAACTTTTGATGTTCGGTGTTATGAATAACATAAGGGCCATACTTTCATTATGAATGAGATGTATGTTATGAATAATGATATTAATATATTACCTCTGTGTTTACTTTCATAATTCATTTTAGAGTTTCATACACTCTAGCCCATTGCACAATGTTTGTTGCAAAAGTGTTGTTCATAAAAACAACAATTGTTGTTCAGTATTATGAATAACATGAAGGGACATGCTTACATCCTAGATGGGATGTATGTTATGAATATTGATGGAAATATGATACATCCATAACACTGACGCTAAATGTCGCAAGACTAAAAGAATACCACACAAGTGTGGCACTGCATTTGGTCACATTGGAGAAACCCGCATGGAAAATTCCATTATGATGGATTTTGAAGTCGTTTGATTTTGAATCATCTGACACTTGCAACTTTCCTCTGAAAGGTGAAGTGACTGAAATACCGTTCACAGGCCATAAGGAACGAGCAAAGAACATATTGGTGATCATACATTATGATGTGTGTAGTCCAATAAATGTTGTTGCAAGTAGTGGATTTATCTATCTTCAGAAATGACTCAAGTAGATATATGGATATTTACTTGTTGAGACGTAAGTCTGGATCTTTTGAATTCATTCATAAGGTTTTCAAAAATGAAGTAGAAGTTGTTGTAACAAGAAAATTATGTTTCTACAATTCGATTGTAGAAAGGAATATTTGAGTTACAATTTTAGCGAATGTCTGATGAGTTGTGAAAGGGGTTTCATAACTTGCACCTCCCGGAACACCACTGCACGTGGAGAGTCCGTGTAGATGTAATCGAACCATTCATGACATGGTAAGATCAAAGATGACATAAATAAATTTGCCATTACCCCTTTTAAGGAGTGATGCTTTAGAGACTGCGGCTTTTACACTGAAAAGAGATCCATCAGGTCCGTTGAAATGACGCCATGGTATGGTACGCCCAACCATGTTATATCTTTTCTTAACATTTGGAATATGGGGCTTGTGTAAAAGGTTACAAACCTATTCCAAATCAGACAAGTGCTACTTTGTAGGTTATCCCAAGTCATTGGGTATTCCCCCACCACTATACCGAGGCAAAGGATTTTGCGACAAAACGGTATGCTTTTAAAGAGAATAGTTCTTACAAAAGGTGAGTGGGAGGACAGTGCAACTCGACGAGATAACCAGTATCTTCGTCATCAGATCAAAGGAAAGAAACCTTGGAAGTGATTCCGGAGTTTCCTACTGCGACTGATACGGAAGTCTCTACAATAAAATGTATGGACTTCGGTCGAACTTACAACTGAACCACGTAGGCAAAGCTCATGCAAACCTATCAGGTGCGCAAACGAGATATTGTTGTTAGACAACAGTATACCTACAATACACAAGGAAGCATTGATGGGCCCTGAGTCCGGAATTGGCTAAATGCCAATACAATCCGAGATAGTTTCCATATAAGTGATTCGAGGTTAAAATCTTGATACACCTTTCGGAAGACTTAGAGTCTAACGAATATTTATGGAACTAAAAACTGATACGGATAAAATGTTTTATCCATAAAGCTCGACTTGTTGCATTAACAAGTTCAAGGAGTTGACTACGATGAGATTGTCTCACCGTAGCGATGCTTGAAGTCGGTTCGGGTTGAACTAGCAATTAATGCATATTTCAATCATGAGATATGAAACATGGATGACAAAAGGATTTCCATCTGATGGAAATGAAACCTAGGACGTGTATGTGATACAGTCCAAAGTAATTTGTCGATCCAGAGGATGCTAGTAAGTATGCAAACTTCAGAGTTCCAGCGATGGACAGAAGAGAGCAAAGTGGAGTTGGAATCTTCGTTTTTGATGGAATGCTCAAAGGGGTTTGACTTCATCAAATGGGTATCGAAGATGCTTGTGATTCAAGAAAGTAAGTGGGAGCATAATAATATTTCTAAAAACCTTGTGTACTTGACACATTGTTAATTGGAAATAAATTTCTTGACACGAATTAGGACTTCATTTGAAAATAGTTTTTCGATGAAGTGCTTAGGCTAAATAGCCTCAATATTAAGCATGATGATCTATGGAGATAGATTTACCTAATGGGACTAAGCTATGAATACATATTGACAAGATGCTAAAACTTTTTAGCATTTAAAACGCCAAGGAGTGATTCTTGCCGAAGTCACATGGAAAGAGTTTTTCAAGACTCGGTGTCCCAAAACACTGATGAGTAAAATACATGATGGAGATTCCACACACTCTTGTGTTTGGATTAATCATGTATTCCATGGTATGTAAAAACAACCAGATATGTCCAATACTCCAAAGTTGTTGCGAGTATAGATACCAAAGTGATCAAAGTACTGATCATAGGACAACAGTGAATGATGTCATTGAGTACTAGAGTAGTAGTGATGACATGTTTTCTTGCAAGCAGAGATTATGAAGTGCTCGTTGTAAGTAATTACATCGATACAGTCTTCATCAATGCTCCATGCGATTTTCGATTTAAATTGTTTTCTTGCAAGCAGAGATTATGAAGTGCTCGTTGTAAGTAATTACATCGATACAGTCTTCATCAATGCTCCATGCGATTTTCGATTTAAGTTAAGGGTTTTGTGTAATACACAATATGGTGGCACGGTAGTTGGAAAATGTTCCAAACAAGATACTGTGGCGAATTCTATAACAAAGGCTAAGTATGTTGACGCTTAACAAGCGACAAAGAAGTTGTTGAATCATATAGTTCATTCATGAACTTAGTATGGTTCCAAGATGGCTTTGGTCTATGGGACACTATTGCAGATAGTTGCTCCATAGCTCAGTCTGAGGAATCAGGTTTCGACCAATGATTCACACATATGCAAAGCCAAGTCCACACAAAATATGAATTTTGTGAAAGCGTGAAAACGCGAGGATATGCAAAGTTACACACGGAGCTGAAATCGTCAGATCCGTTGGACATCAGGCTATACCACATGCGAAGCATATTTTACACCAGTATGCCATAGGTGTAAAGTGCATTAGCATTAACTAGATTATTGACTCTAGTGCAAGTGGGAGTCTGTAGGAGATATGCCCTAGAGGCAATAATAAATGTTATTGATTATCTCCCTGTTCATAATTAGGTTTATGTTCCATGCTATAACTGCTATGGTTCTCGAGTCTACAATAACCACGAGGCTCGGAGGAAGACTCATATGCACGTGTGGAATAATAAACGGTAAAATGTATTCCTAGTCTGGCCTCTAAGACTAGCTCAAGTGTTGCATGATGGTTCTGTTTTCCTGATCATGGGCATGTCTATGCCAGCAACTTTGAGGGCACAATGTTGGAAGAACATTTGTGTTGAATCGACCCGTATTGATGTTATGCTATGAGATACATTCGTCATAAGTTAATGGTTAATAACACAGAGATGGTTAACGTTTGCATGATTCCTTAGACCATGAGAGTATCGAGTTTCTTCATGCTTGCTTCATGAACTTTGGGGTTTGTTAAACGTCATCCGTAAATGGGTGGCTATTACGGCGGCTTACGGGTTCATGGAAAAGTATGTCAAGTAACTTGATAGCTCAAGATTGGGATTTGCTCCTCCGACGATGGAGAGATATCTCTGGGCCCTCTCGGTGTTACGGTATCCATCATCGTCTGGCCAGACACTTTGTGATTTGATCACGGGGATGCCGGAACACGGGAAGGAGAAAAGAGAACAATACCGGTAACGAGGTAACTGGCATAGTGGACAAGTTGTTGATCCACGGGGATGCCAACATGTCTCACCTCGGGTATTTTTAAACATATCGCGAAGCAACAGGAATAGCACACGACAACTGGAGGTTCACTCGAATATTCATTCGTGTGGGTATAGGGGTCAATATGGGTGTCCACGACTCCGATATTGATCATTGATCGGAAGGGGTTCCGGGTCATGTCTATACTTCACCGAACCTATAGGGTCACACGCTTAAGGGTCATCTATCTGCTGAATACTAGACAGGGAGTCTGATAGAAATTCACCGAAAAAGTTTCGGAGACAACGGAAGAGTTCCGGAGAGAGAGCACCGGAAGAGTTTCGGTAAAACCGAAAAGTTGTTTCGGAGTGTACCATTAAGTCAAATTGGTTTCGGCACATGCCTGGAAATTATTGGAAGGTACCAGAATTGTTCCGGTAACTTCTGAGATTTTTCAGAGACAAAAACCGGAAATGTTCCGGACTGCCGGAACCGCTTTAGTTGCTTTTCACAGATGAAAATCACTAAACCGAAAAGTTGTTTCGGAGTACACCATAAAGTCAAATTGGTTTCGGCACATGCTTGATAATTCTTGGAGGGTGCCAGAATCATTCTGGAAACTTTCTGGAATTTTCCGGGATGAAAACCGGAAATGTTCCGGAGCTGCCGGAACCGCTTCAGATGCTTTTCGCAGATGAAAATCACTAAACCGGAATTGTTTCGGAACGCGTTGAAAATTATTTTAGTGGGTACTGGAAATGTTCTAAGCCCACATAAATATTTTCAGTTCGAACGGACGCTGAAATATGTCGTCATGAATAGTGAAAGTGCTTTTTGGACTACTTTATGGAAAGCCACCTTTTGGGGCTTTACTCACAAATATCTCTAGGGATGACATGGAAGGATAAGGGCTGCCCACTTGCTTTTACCTTTGTGCCCTTGTGAAGGGCATTTTGGGTATTTCAAGTGTCACCCTACCCCTTGGGTTTTCCTATAAATAGAGGTGGAGATGCACTCTCCACACTCACTCTTTTCTCACATACACATGCCATATGATGTTATCTGGCTTCTCTCTCCCTCCCAGCGAAATAGTTTCGTAGAGCCGAAAGGCTGTCTGGGTTCCGGTGGGAACTAGTTCTGGACGGCGAAGCCCTGCCAGATAGATGACACCGTATGTGTGCAACTCTATAGAGAGATCGTAGTTTCGGTCTTACTTCGAGAGTGCCTCCCGAAGGGCTGTCCGAGTGAATGTCCGTGTTTCGAGGGTCCTCCCGAAGGGCTGTCCGAGTGACTGTCCGAGTTTCGATGGTCCTCCCGAAGGGCTGTCCGAGTGACTGTCCGAGTTTCGAGGGTCCTCCCGAAGGGCTGTCCGAGACACTGTCCGGGGGACTGTCCGACCGCCTCCCGGAGGGCTGTCCGAGGGGCGGATGAGGGTATACATCCTCGCGGTTGGGAGGTTGTAAATCCTAGCTGCGGGGATCTGCACCGCCGATCGTCATCAACTCTACTTCCGCTGCGCTACGAGTCGGTAACGAAAAAGATCAAACCTTGTATGCAGTCTCCATAGTGGTCCTGGGATGGTGCGTAGGTCGGAAATTTTTGTTTTCTGCTGCGTTACCCTACACTTGGAAGATTAACGCGCCACTTTGATTGGCTGTGTATGCAATCAAGTGTCCTTTTCCTTCTGCTAGTTTCCAACGAATCTCTTATTGGCGCAAACTAATTTCTTCGTTTCTCTTGGGTAAATGGGACCACATATGTCATCCTCTGTTTGTTGATGCCTAGCTTATTGATTCCGTAACTCGCAGACGTATATAAGTTGGTGGAATTTAATATAAAAAAAGATGTGGAACTATTGATTATTAACCAAACCTTATATCTTAGTACAAACGTAGCACATATGCCCGTGCGTCGTCAGGGGAAACAAATTCTCGAACGTAACCATGTAAGTTGTGAACGCAGTTACATGAGAACTGACATACATGCATTGTGGGACGTTTTTGGTGCATGCATCGTTGACTTAGGGAATATTTGGTAGCACTTTAGCTCTAACTCTATGAAGCCGAGATCAAGGAAGCTCACCCTCGTCTTCTCGCACCAGCGTGACCAAGTCAACCAACAAAAATGATGGGTAACGGAATAGACGTACTATTTGTTTTTATTAAAAAAACTAATAGCACAACATAAAAATCAATGAGTTTATCCCTTCGCTACCGAACCGCAGGTCTTTGCATTTTCTATTTACTCTATGTCAGCACAAGCTCATAGAAACAGCAGCAACAAAACTTCTCATAAAAAACAGAGTTGAACCAAGTTGAGCTGCAGTTTGGCTTCGTGTGGTAGCATACATTGGGACGGCTCTTGTTGTGCGGTGTAGCATACACTAGGACAACTCTTGCTGTGCGGGGCGGGTTGACGGCTAAAGTCTCGTGTCTCACACATGGTGCATGCATGGGCGAGCAGCTGGAGTAGGAATTGTGACCAAGCAGCTGCAGTAGGAAGGCAGAGCGTCGACCTTCAGAGCGTTGTGTGGTGGTGGCGGACAGATGGAGCATGCAACCTCTTCCTTTTAAATTATGATCCTCTTCCTTAGTTATAGAGCAGCCCACACAATCCTCCGTTTTTATCATGGAGCATGCACAACACGTCCCCCCATCTCGTTTATTTAGCTCACATCCTTTAGTCACAACAATGTTGCTTTCCTCCTTCCCCACGTTTGCTTGTTGATCCAAACGTATATCAACACATGTGAGTCCTTTTATTATAGCGAGGTGGGACAAATAAACATGACATATTCTAGCTCAATGGTTGGTGTCTCTTAGACTGAACGTAAGGTCATGAGTTCGACCCCAGCTAAGAGCTACCTATTATATGTAGCGTTTATTTTTGCTGCTTTTAAGAAGGCCCACGCCAGCCTGCGTCGGGCAGACGCGTCGAGGCCCATTACAGCGGGCGAGGCAACGCTGGCGAAAATATTATCATGTACAGGATAAAACGTGTGTGGTACACAAAAAATTAGTACCACCTTGTAAAAAATAATATTTACCTAATAATAAAGCACGGAGTGCTTCTGTCCGTTCACCGTCATTCAAATTACCCTCAAAGTTGGTAACAATTACCCACTATGCCACCCGTAAATAATGAAAACGATTCGTTTTTTCCTCGAAACCGACGTGAGTTACGGTTCTTGTTAAGAGCTACCCCTAAAATATAACACATGGACCCTCGCAGGGTGCTGGTCAGGGCCTCACTCCGCCACCCGGGAGACCAGGGTTCGACCCCGGTTTGCACACCCTTTTTCCTCTTTTTTCTGTCTTATACAGCAAGCGCGTCTTATCCTTTCTCCACATGTTCATGACCCAGCCCATGTGCGAGTTGTGATGTTCCCTGTTTTTTTTTTCATTTCGTTTTTTGCGTTTTCTTTTCTTATTTCTGTCTTTGTTTTTCTTTTTTAAATTAATTCAGAATTTCCAAAAAAAAATAAAATTCCAAAAAATTACGAGTTTTGATTTTTTTTGACAAATCATAAAATATTTGTGAATTTAGAAAATGTTTGGGAAATCATAAAATGTTTGTGATTTTAAAAAAAGATCGCTTATTAGAAAAAAAATCACGATTATGAACAAAATGTTCATGAGATTAAAAAAGGTTCGTGATTTTTAAAACATGATCATGTATTCAAAATATATTCACGAATTTGAAAGAAAAAAACGGTTTTTGCTTTTTCTTTTCTTATTTCTGTCTTTGTTTTTCTTTTTTAAATTAATTCAGAATTTCCAAAAAAAATCAAATTCCAAAAAATTATGAGTTTTGATTTTTTTTGACAATTCATAAAATATTTGTGAATTTAGAAAATGTTTGGGAAATCATAAAATGTTTGTGATTTTAAAAAAAGATCGCTTATTAGAAAAAAAAAATCACGATTATGAACAAAATGTTCATGAGATTAAAAAAGGTTCGCGATTTTTAAAACATGATCATGTATTCAAAATATATTCACGAATTTGAAAGAAAAAAACGGTTTTTGCTTTTTCTTTTCTTATTTCTGTCTTTGTTTTTCTTCTTTAAATTAATTCACAATTTTCAAATAATGAGTTTTTAATATATTTTTTTGACAAATCATAAAATGTTCATGAATTTAAAAAATGTTTGGGAAATCATAAAATGTTTGTGATTTAAAATTGTTCCCCTATTACAAAACAATTCACGATTATGAACAAAATGTTCATGAGATTAAAAAAGGTTTGAGATTTTTAAAACATGATCGTGTATTAAAAATATATTCGGGAATTTGAAATAAAAATCAATGAAATTTTATTAAATGTTCACAAAAATCTGAATAGATCCGAAAATAACGAACAAAACGAACCGTCGCTTGCACAGATTTGTTTTTAGGGGATCTGTGGAGGTCATTTTATGATTTTATTTAATCCATCACGCGTTCGGTAAAAAAGGTTTACGTGTTATGTACAACGCTGAGCCCAAAAAAATTGATACAACTTTCTATGGTTTAGTTTTCGTAAGCTATATGAAAATGACTAAATGTCTAATTTGCCTTGATACACAATTGTGTTTTTCTGGTACCACAATTTTTCTGATCATGAAAAACACCGCGACGCTAGGTCAAGATGAGACACATCATTCATCAGAATAGGTTAGGCAGGGTCCATCAATGCAGTCTTCTTAGCCAAAATATATATATTTCATTGTGGCCCTAGAGGAAATCAAGTCTTGATAAGACCATCACACATTCAATTTTTGAATTGAGATTTTATTTTCATACCAAGGCCAATCCGTGTTGCAACTGAACACCTCATCAAATTAGATTGAAAACAAAAGAAACCGTCAATAACTACACATGCATGCCTCCGTAAAACATCGCATGGAAAAAAGAAAGTTGATGTTTATCTTATGTCGAGGGGGAGAGAGAGAGAACATAGATGGGATGCCATGTTTAAATAAAGGACATGGATATATTAGAGTCTTAGTTATAATTACTGGATTAGGGGCGCATGTTGTATTGTTTTCTCCCGTTACAACGCACAGGCTCTTTTGCTAGTAATAATATAAATCACCTAAGCGGGACGAAACCAAGAATATCACCTTAGCTTTATTAGTAGCTATATATAGAAATCACATAAGCGGGACGAAACCAAGAATATCACCTTGCTTTATTAGTAAAAAAAAAATAGTATAATAATAATATATATATATATATAATATATATATGTATATATATATATAATATATATATATATGTATATATATATATATATATATATAGGTATAGAGGTATAGAGGTATAGATAGATATAGATATAGATATAGATTTGCCCACACGATACGATTGGCCAGCACCCATCGCACACTTCTTTTTTCTCACTTTTCACTCGCTGCTCGCTAGCTGCACTATTCATAGCGAGCGGCTGTACGGAGCGAACAAAGCAGCCTGGCACCCCAGCATCCCTTACAAGTAAAATGTAACTGGTTCGTAACACTTTGAGAGTTATGTGATCAAAGTGCTCATCCAAATTTAGTTCAGTGACCAACCATGAGTTTCTCTCATCAACCTTCATCATATATACAAACAACATAGATAGCTAAAACTAGGCTCTGATTGGAGAAGATGATCTCGTCATACATGTTAACCAAAACAAAATCAGTTGGGTCGGATAGGCACATACTCCCTCTGTCCCATAATATAAGAGCGTTTTTGATACTACAATAGTGTAGAAAACACTCTTATATTACGGTACGGAGGGAGTAGATTTTATGAAGCTTCGTATGTCTAATTAAAGGACTTGTAGATCATAGCACGGCAAATATATCGCTCAAAGATATTTTTAACCGAGCACAGCCGGCGCTACAAACATATCGCTCAAAGATATTTTTAACCGAGCACAGCCAGCGCTACAAACGACTGCCTTCCAATTTCAAAGTAGCAAATTCTTCATGATATAGTGCAGGATACTAACGTATTACAGCACAACATCACATATCACGCTCTAGGACACTTTCAGTGCAGCCACCAAGCGGGTGGAGAGCGTTCGGAGGCAATATCAATTTGAAACTCCCCCTTGATAACCGGCCACGGAGAAACCTCCAAACTTGTTGCAATCCCTGAATCATTTCTGAAATAATACTGAGGCATCATCAGCTCCTCTCGGTCATCATAGAAGTAAACGCTAAGCGGTTCATCACCAACTTCATAGCATCTTGAGCACCCGTGACCAATGAACACTTTGTGACCAGGCAAATCATGTTGCTCAATCCAAGAGAGCTGGTCATCCCTGTGTTCGAGCTTGAACACTCTCATTCTCAGAGTCCGACGATCCTGTATGTATCTGATTACCATCAGTAGCCCTGTTTGCAATGGAACAAGGTACTGCCACATTTGTTGGCCTCCTTCCACCAATAATCTGTCTGCCGGTAAGTCGTCCCGCAACTTAAGTTTAAGTCCTGACCCTGGCTGCACAATGCGATTGCTTTCAAATATCAGCTTCATAACTTCTTCATCGTTGGTCAAGAGATAAAAAGAGTCATCCATGTGTGCTACATCTAGCAGCACATTATCAAATGGCAAGTAGTTTCCCTCAACATCTCCCATCCTGTGACCTGTGATATCCCCGCAATCCTCCCACAGTTCCATCGACTGGTTACAATAAGCTGCACTCTCAAATGGGCTATCTAAGGGACACACAATCGCAACCACCACAAAGCCATTTGGAGAATCCGGGCAGCCAGCTACAGTACCTACTCTCACTTCAACGTCAACTCTTCCCCCATGAGATAACATTTGCTGTGGAAGAGGAATAATGCGTCCAGTGCTCACGTTGTAGAGCCGGTTCCTGTGTAGTATAACTCCCTTTTCATCAGCCTCAATCTTGTTTGGTGTGGTTTTGTCATCATCAGGCAGAAGAATCCAGTCACCTTCGTGTGCCCCAGCAATTCGTTTAGCTCTCCTAACACTATCCGGGAGGCGAAGTCGATGTAGGGATTGTCCATCAGTGTTGTAATAGGTAGGCTTCGTGGTTGATGGCAATAAAAGCCACGGCAGCTGCATGGGCTTTTTTGCACCATCTACCTTTGCCTTCCAGAATTTGTTCACACAACGAAGGCGGGCCCAATCACTACGGCAAGAAATATAGTTCAGCAACTTCTCTATAATATCCAATGGCAACTCTGATAGTCCTGTGTGTGTGGCACCCGGTTCAGCACATGTTTCTTCATTATCCTGAGCGTTAAAAAAAACATCTCAGATTCTTCCATCAGTGTATACATTTAAACTACAGTATGTTTAGCTTTATCAAAGAATGACAATAATCTTTGTAAGGCTCAACTAACATTGAAGTCAGAGCAACATTCATGAGGCAGAGATGGCATACATTTTGAACCCAGCAAGCATAACACAAAAAATAGGAGGTTTACCTTGAGGTACTCCTTGATCTGATCAGCATGAGGGTAGGAGTAATTTGTCTGAACAGCAATAGCAAGCACATTCTTGTACCCATTAAGGAACATATGAGGTGCAGCAGCCATGGTTGGGTACGAGACTGCCAAAGACAATGATGCAACCATAAAAATACCAGAAGAGAACTTCTCAATCAGGTCTTCGTCTGTGAGGTCAAGAACCTCAGGGATGAAGACTGACCCATCTTCGTAGATATTTTTTATCACAAGCCCATAGGAGAATGGGCGGATAACAAGCTTGGCAAGCAGGGCAGCCTCAGACGAGCCCACCTTGTCACCCTTCTTGATGAGGTCCACAGGGGCCAAGATTTCAACAGTGCCCTTATTGATCTTGGTGGGGATGTTAAGCACCTGAATGAGAAAAAAACACGGCAGGGGTGAGAACTCTTGCTTAGCACTGGGTACACTTCAGAGTGTTATCACCAATGGTTCTCACCTGGAAGAAAGAAGTTTGGGAGGGATCCAGACCAGTGTTGCCCGGGGGAACCACCACATCAATAGGAGCGACAAGCCCAACACGAGCAGGTGCACCAACCTATTGTACAACAAAAACAAGATCAGTGTCACTGACTCACCAGGTCACAAAGATAAAACATGGCTAAACTAGAAATGTTCTAAACATTAGATAATCAATGAATATATTCTCGGTAGTTCACAGTTTCACACAAAACAGTTATGTGGTCTACTTGAAAAAATGGAACATGAATCCAAAGACTAGAAACTTCCATATCATTTTCTAAAAATAGAGTAGACAACAACTCATTAATTTCCAGTTGTTATCCAAACTCCCTGAAGTATTTATATCTACTTCACAGGTATTAATGTATAATGCAGCAGTGTTCACAATACAAATTCAAAGAACAAATCCACGTTTGAGATGCAAAATAATATTTATACTCGCCTATACAGTACTCCCTCCGTAACATAATATAAGACGTTTTTTGACACTCATGGAATCTAAAAACGTCTTATAAAATGTTTCAGAGGGAGTATATCAGTATACTCCATGACGACATTCAACACAAAATAGTACTACTGCATACAAATATAAGTAAAATTTCAGACAAATAAACACCCACCGCCCGATATTCATATTCATCAACGAACCAATAATCTGTTTTACAACTGAATCATCGCCAGATTCATGCAACCAAGATCGCATGATTGCAGAAGAGTTATGCATGTAGCATTGCAACACAATAACCACTTGAGAGATCTCCAACCTCTTCCATAAGAACCACACTTGTACAACTTAGAAGTTTTGTCTGAAGCAACATGCATGTAATTCATACGGAATAATTTTCCTCCCACGAATGATCTAGATCTAGAACCGACTCGCATATAACTAAAGCAACCATGCTTGTGCAATTTTGGCAGACTTGCCTTAGATTGAATTACTATTAAATCCATGCAACCCAACATTACTTTCCATAAATAGTAATTACAGAATTAGCATAGACAGCAATCAAGAAGATGCGGTTTTAATTATCCATGCAGCAGTGTCGCAATACAAACTCAAAGGACAAGTCCATACAGTATTATCATTATGGTTCATGACAGCATGCAACAGGAAATACTACTGCATACAAATACAGGAAGCACCAACCGCCATATTCCTATTGTTACATATCCATACTACAGTACAATTTTAAGGTTTGTCGGAATGTTCCACATTAAATGATCAATGGAAATATTCTCAATAGTTCACACAAGTCAGTTCTGGGGGCTACTATTGGCACCTAAGCTGCAACACTAAACAAAAGAAACTTCCATACCATTCCCGCAAATTAGAGTAGACAAGAATTCATTAATTTCCAATTATTATCTCGCCAAATCCCTGATGTATTTATATCTACTGCACGAGGTTTTAATATAACCAGTGCAACAGCTTTCACAATACATAATCAAAGGACAAATATACGTTTGAGATGCACAATAAAGATCTCACATGTTCTCCTCTGTCTAATCGGAACCATTACTATCAAAATCTTCACCCACCCATATGACAGTACATTAGTATACTCAGTGAAGATATGCAACACAAAATACCATTGCATTTAGGTAAACATTCATATAAATAAGTACCAACAATACTACAACGTATGGCTTGTGCTACACTGCTATTTGCATTATTGAAGACACAAGTTGTATCCCAACCAACAAGCTGTTTTACTACTGAATAATCGTCAAAGTCATGCACCCAAGTGCCCCTCTAATAATTAAAACAAGATACAAACTAGTATAAAATGAACTGCAAAATTATCTTGAACATAAGAACTAAGCTTGCAGCAACAAGCAATAACCACTTCAGATCTCCAAACCCTACCATCATAGGGGGAGTTGTGTTTGAACCCCTACGATAAATCATAGAGATAATTTTCGCCCAATAAATGATACAGATCTGAAATCGTCTCCCATATAATCACAAAGATGCATCCTCAAATACCCAAGTAACATGCTTTGTCTTGCACAGAATTACTATTACACCCAATAATCATTCCCGTAACTAGAAATTACAGCACTAGCAAAATGAAACCAGACGAGTTGGCAGCAATCAAGGACAAGGGCAATCGTAGAATAGTAGTTCACCTTGTACTTGGAGACCTCCTCGCGAACCTCCTTGAAGTCAGCCTTGGTGAAGATGAGACCGACGTTTCCCTTCAGTCAGTAATAGAAGCAGCACCAAATTAAAGGACGCATATTTGACAAACGATGAATCATCGACGCACACAGGGAAAGATGCAGGATCCGGGCGAGGGACTTACTTGGAGTAGGGGTATGATGGCCTTGATCTTGTCGTTGCCCGTCGCCTCGGCGTGCACCTTGATGCAGCGGCGGATTAGGGTGTTCTTCCCCATGAGCATCTCCGACTCGCCGCGGATGCCCCTGCGGACGGCCGCGAGCTGGGTAGAGCCGATGTGGTCCGCCTCCACTATGAGCACCCTGGAGTACTCATCCAGCAACTTGCAAAGCTTCATGTCGTAGGCGCGCTTCCAGTCGGTCTTGGGGGCATTTTTCTTGATCCCCATCGCTAGCCGCCTGAAACCCTAACCCTACTGGGTGAGCTCGTAGAGATGCGGGTAACGCGGGGATTGTGGGTGGCGAGAGGGGCGCCCCTATATCTCGCGTCCAGCGAGATTTTTTTTTAGACCTCAGGAACCCTAGCTGTAGGATAGCGAGATGGACCGGCCCAGGAGTTTTTGTTTTTGTTTTTTGTTTTACTAACAAAAATGCCCGTGCGTTGCAACGGGAGAAACATATCCTTGCATGCCCGTTTATCTCCAAACATGAAACTGGCAGAGGAGAGTATTTGGCAACGTGGTCACAAAAAAAGGTTAGACATGTGGACAGATAGGAGGAGGCAGTGGTGGTAAGATCGAACGATCTAGGTTAAAACAATGGGGTACCACATCCTCATTACCCTGCTCCCCCTCCGCCATTCTTTTTCCTCACGCGGCCTCTCTTCTTCCTCCTCCTTCTCCTCCTCTTGCGGCCATCCAAAGGTTTCAGACACTTCCACCTTCACCTTCACCTCCGTCACTTGCATCTCGTCCCCATCTGATCCTGCCCTCGAGCCTCCACCTCCACATCTACTTGTTGCTTCAGATCCTCCTTGTCCTAAAATAGCTGGGCCGACCTCCTTGCCGCCGAAGACCTCTTGGTCCTTCCGTTCCTTCACATCCCACAATCCATCATTGTCGCCCCAAAGTTTGGATCAACAAAAAGATTAACAATCATAATGAATTACTAACATGTTTTTTGATTTTTTTTATCTCTTTTCTTTTTCTGTTTTTTTAGCTTTTTTTCTTTTTCTTTTTCTTTTTTGCTACTGTATTTCTTTTTTCTGTTTTCGTTTTTATCTCATAAAACCAAAATTTTCAAAAAATGCTAAACGTTCCCCAAAAAAATTGAATTCGACATTTTGTTCATTTTCATGAACAAAAGTTCACATTTTTCACAAAAAAATCACGTTTCAAAAATGTTGAAATGTTCACCGTCATTAAGAAAAATGTTAGCCATCTATAAAAAATGTGCATTGTACATTTTAATAAATGTTCACTTTGTATAAAAAAATGGTCTCTATGTATGAAAATGTTCATCATTTAAAGAAATTGTTTGTCATAAATTAAATTCACCTTTCTTAAAAAATTCATAGTTGACAAAAATTGTTTGGGAATTGAATATGTTCATAATTTCTTCCTCATGTTTTCCAAAATTGTTCAAGTTTTCATAAATTTCTTCAGATCTTCAAAAGTTGTTCACGTTTTAAACATTGTTCATTTATTTACATTTCCATTCACTTTTCCTAAAGTTGTGTTTTATAATTGTGTTCATGTTTTTCAAATTTTTATCACTTTTTCAAAAAATAAATTGACAAAGATTAAGAATCATAATGAATTACTAACATGTTTTTCGATGTTTTTTGATCTCTTTTATTTTTCTGTTTTTTTTCTTATTTTATTTTCTTTTTTCTTTTTTCTACTGTATTTCTTTTTTCTGTTTTCCTTTTTATCTCATAAAACCAAAATTTTAAAAATTGCTAAACGTTCCAAAAAAAATATTTGAATTCGAGATTTTGTTCATTTTCATGAACAAAAGTTCACATTTTCCACAAAAAAATCATGTTTCAAAAATGTTGAAATGTTCACCGTCATTAAGAAAAATGTTAGCTGTCTATAAAAAATGTGCATTGTACATTTTAATAAATGTTCACTTTGTATAAAAAAATGGTCTCTATGTATGAAAATGTTCATCGTTTAAAGAAATTGTTTGTCATACATTAAATTCACCTTTCTTAAAAAATTCATAGTTGACAAATTTTTTTTGGGAATTGAATATGTTCAGAATTGAATATGTTCATAATTTCTTCGTCATGTTTTCCAAAATTGTTCAAGTTTTCACAATTTTCTTCAGATTTTCAAAATTTGTTCATGTTTTAAAAATTGTTCATTTATTTACATTTCCATTCACTTTTCCTAAAGACATGGCCTCGGAACACAAGAGACCGAAAGGTCGAACATGAGTCATATAGTAGATATGATCAACATGAAGATGTTCACCATTGAAACCACCTCAACTCACGTGATGATCGGACTTGAGTTGGTTGATTTGGATCATGTGACACTCGAATGACCGGAGGGATGTCAATTTGAGTGGGAGTTTTTAAGTAATATGATTAACTAAACTCATTATCTTGAACAATAGTCTAAGTTGTCTTTGCACTATTTATGTTGTAGATCATGGCTCGCGCAGTAGCACCCCTGAATTATAATGCGTTCCTAGAGAAAGCTAAGTTGAAAGATGATGGAAGTAACTTTGTGGACTGGGCCCGTAATCTAAGGATTATCCTTACGGCTTCCCAGAAGGCTTATGTCCTTGATGCACCGCTTGGTGATCCACCCGCTCCAGTTGAGTCTCCAGACATTGTGAACGCCTGGCAGACTCGTTCTGATGATTACTCAATAGTTCAATGTGCAATGTTGTATGGCTTAGAACCGGGACTTCAAAGACGTTTTGAACGTCATGGAGCATATGATATGTTCCAGGAGTTGAAGTTTATCTTTCAGAAGTATGCCCGGATCGAGAGGTATGAGACCTCCGATAAGTTCTATGCTTGCAAGATGGAGGAGAACGGCTCTGTCAGTGATCACATACTCAGAATGTCTGGGTACTCCACCCGTCTGGCTGAATTGGGGATGCCCCTTCCGCCAGAGGCTATCACTGACAGAGTTCTTCAATCATTGCCACCTAGCTACAAGAGCTTCGTGTTGAACTATAACATGCACGGGATGAACAAGTCAGTCGCCGAGCTGTTTGCGATGTTGAAAGTCGCTGAGTCTGAGATTCAGAAGGAGCATCAAGTGTTGATGGTCAATAAAACCACTAGTTTCAAGAAGAATGGCAAGGGTAAGAAGGGTAACTCCAAGAAGAGTGGCAAAGCAGTTGCTCCTCCCATGAAGAAACCCAAGGCTGGACCCAAGCCAGAAACTGAGTGCTTTCATTGCAAGGGAACTGGTCACTGGAAGCGGAACTGCCCCAAGTATTTGGCTGACAAGAAGGCGGCCAACAACAAACAAGGTATATATGATATACATGTTATTGATGTGTACCTTACCAACTCTCGTTGTAGTGCCTGGGTATTTGATACCGGTGCGGTTGCTCACATTTGCAACTCAAAACAGGAACTGCGGAATAGACGGAGGCTAGCAAAGGACGAAGTGACGATGCGCGTGGGAAATGGTTCCAAGGTTGATGTGATCGCCGTCGGCACGCTCGCTCTTCGATTACCATCGGGATTAGTGATGAACCTGAATAATTGTTATTTAGTGCCTGCGTTAAGCATGAACATTATATCTGGATCTTGTTTATTGCGAGACGGTTACTCATTTAAATCTGAGAATAATGGTTGTTCTATTTATATGAGTAATATCTTTTATGGTCATGCACCCAATGTGAGGGGTTTATTCTTATTGAATCTCGATAGTGATGATACACATGTTCATAACATTGATGCCAAAAGATGTAGAATTGATAATGATAATACCACTTTCTTGTGGCACTGCCGTTTAGGTCATATTGGCGTAAAACGCATGAAGAAGCTCCATGCTGATGGACTTTTGGAGTCACTTGATTTTGAATCACTTGACACATGTGAGCCATGCCTCTTGGGCAAGATGACTAAGACGCCGTTCTCTGGTACAATGGAACGGGCAAGTGACTTGTTGGAAATCATACATACTGATGTGTGCGGTCCGATGAGCATTGAGGCGCGCGGTGGTTATCATTACTTTCTCACCTTCACTGATGACTTAAGTAGATATGGGTATATTTACTTAATGAAACACAAGTCTGAAACGTTTGAAAAGTTCAAGCAATTTCAGAGTGAAGTTGAGAATCATCGTAAAAAGAAGATTAAATTCCTACGATCTGATCGAGGAGGAGAATATCTGAGTTATGAGTTTGGCAGTCACTTAAGACAGTGTGGAATTATTTCACAATTGACACCGCCTGGAACACCACAGCGTAATGGTGTCTCCGAACGTCGTAATCGAACCTTATTGGATATGGTGCGATCTATGATGTCTCTTGCCGATTTGCCACTATCGTTTTGGGGTTATGCATTAGAGACAGCTGCATTCACTTTAAATAGGGCACCATAGAAATCCGTTGAGACGACGCCATATGAATTATGGTTTGGCAAGAAGCCAAAATTGTCGTTTCTTAAAGTTTGGGGATGTGATGCTTATGTCAAAAAGCTTCAGCCTGAAAAGCTGGAACCCAAAGCGGAGAAATGCGTCTTCATAGGATACCCAAAAGAGACAGTTCGGTATACCTTCTATCTCAGATCCGAAGGCAAAGTGTTTGTCGCTAAAAACGGAACATTTCTTGAGAAAGAGTTTTTCTCGAAAGAATTGAGTGGGAGGAAGATAGAACTTGATGAGGTTATTGAACCTTTACTTCAACCAGAGAGTAGCACAGCACAGAAAGATGTTTCTGTAGAGCCTACATCAGTTGAAGAGGAAGTTAATGATGATGATCATGAAGCTTCGGATCAAGTTGCTATCGAACCTCGTAGGTCGACAAGGACGCGTACTGCTCCTGAGTGGTACGGCAACCCTGTCTTAGAGGTCATGTTGTTGGACAACGATGAACCTACGAGCTATGGAGAAGCAATGGTGGGCCCGGATTCCGAGAAGTGGTTAGAGGCCATGAAATCCGAGATGGGATCCATGTATGAAAACAAAGTGTGGGCTTTGGAAGTATTACCTGAAGGGCGTAAGGCCATTCAGAACAAATGGATCTTTAAGAGGAAGACGGACGCGGACGGTAATGTCACCGTCTATAAAGCTCGACTTGTGGCAAAGGGTTTTTCACAAGTTCAAGGAGTTGACTACGATGAGACCTTCTCACCCGTAGCGATACTTAAGTCTGTCAGAATCATGTTAGCAATAGCTGCCTTTTTTGATTATGAAATTTGGCAGATGGATGTCAAAACAGCGTTCCTTAACGGTTTCCTTAAGGAAGAGTTGTATATGATGCAACCAGAAGGTTTTGTCGATCCAGAGAATGCTGACAAAGTTTGCAAACTCCAGCGATCCATTTATGGACTGGTGCAAGCATCTCGGAGTTGGAATCTTCGCTTTGATGAGGTGATCAAAGCGTTCGGGTTTATACAAGTTTACGGAGAAGCTTGTATTTACAAGAAAGTGAGTGGGAGCTCTATAGCATTTCTAATATTATATGTGGATGACATATTGCTGATTGGAAACAATATAGAAATGTTGGAAAGCATGAAGGAATATTTGAACATGAGTTTTTCAATGAAGGACCTAGGAGAAGCTGCTTTCATATTAGGCATCAAGATCTATAGAGATAGATCAAGACGTTTAATAGGACTTTCACAAAGCACATACCTTGATAAGATTTTGAAGAAGTTCAAAATGGATCAGTCCAAGAAGGGGTTCTTTCCTGTTTTGCAAGGTGTGAAGTTGAGTAAGACTCAATGCCCAGTGACTGCAGAAGATAGAGAAAAGATGACTGTCGTCCCCTATGCTTCAGCCATAGGCTCTATCATGTATGCAATGCTGTGCACAAGACCCGATGTCAGCCTTGCCATAAGTATGGCCGGAAGGTTTCAAAGTGATCCAGGAATGGAACACTGGACGGCGGTCAAGAATATCCTGAAGTACCTGAAAAGGACTAAGGACATGTTTCTCGTTTATGGAGGTGATCAAGAGCTCGTCGTAAAGGGTTACGTCGATGCAAGCTTTGACACTGATCCGGATGACTCTAAGTCGCAAACCGGATACGTATTTATTCTCAATGGAGGTGCGGTTAGCTGGTGCAGTTCCAAGCAAAGCGTGGTAGCTGATTCTACATGCGAAGCGGAGTACATCGCTGCCTCGGAGGCGGCGAAGGAAGGTGTCTGGATGAAGGAGTTCATGACAGATCTTGGAGTAGTGCCTAGTGCACTAAACCCAATGACTCTGTTCTGTGACAACACTGGTGCCATTGCTCTAGCCAAGGAACCCAGGTTTCACAAGAGGACCAGACACATAAAAGCGACGTTTCAATTCCATCTGCGATTACATCAAGGAGGACGACATAAATATTTGCAAAGTGCACACGGATCTGAATGTTGCTGATCCGATGACTAAACCTCTTCCAAGGGCTAAACATGATCAACACCAGAACTGTATGGGTGTTAGATTCATTACAATGTAAATCACATAGTGATGTGAGCTAGATTATTGACTCTAGTGCAAGTGGGAGACTGTTGGAAATATGCCCTAGAGGCAATAATAAAATGGTTATTATTATATTTCCTTTTCATGATAATCGTTTATTATCCATGCTATAATTGTATTAATTGGAAACTCAAATACATGTGTGGGTACATAGACAACACTGTGTCCTTAGTAAGCCTCTAGTTAACTAACTCGTTGATCAAAGGATGGTGAAGGTTTCCTGGCCATGGACATGAGATGTCATTTGATAACGGGATCACATCATTAGGAGAATGATGTGATGGACAAGACCCAAACTATAAACGTAGCATATGATCGTGTCAGTTTATTGCTATTGTTTTCTGCATGTCAAGTATCTGTTCCTATGACCATGAGATCATGCAACTCACTGACACCGGAGGAATACCTTGTGTGTATCAAACGTCACAACGTAACTGGGTGACTATAAAGATGCTCTACAGGTATCTCCGAGGGTGTCTGTTGGGTTGGCATGGATCAAGACTGGGATTTGTTACTCCGTGTGACGGAGAGGTATCTCAGGGCCCACTCGGTAATACAACATCACTATAAGCCTTGCAAGCAATGTGACTAAGGTGTTAGCCACGGGATCTTGTATTACGGAACGAGTAAAGAGACTTGCCGGTAACGAGATTGAACTAGGTATAGAGATACCGACGATCGAATCTCGGGCAAGTAACATACCGAAGAACAAAGGGAACAATATACGGGATTAACTGAATCCTTGACATAGAGGTTCGACCGATATAGATCTTCGTAGAATATGTAGGAACCAATATGGGCATCCAGGTCCCGCTATTGGTTATTGACCGTAGAGGTGTCTCGGTCATGTCTACATAGTTCTCGAACCCGCAGGGTCTACACACTTAATGTTTGGTGACGATTAGTATAGTTGAGTTATTGTGTTGGTGACCGAAGGTTGTTCGGAGTCTTGGATAAGATCCAGGACATGACGAGGATCTCCGGAAGAGTCCGGAGGTAAAGATTGATATATGTGATAATAGTGTTTTGATCTCCGGAAGGGTTCCGGAATTCACCGGAAGGGGTTCCGGATGTTTACCGAAGTGTTCGGGTGCAGCAACACTTTATATGGGCCAAAGGGGTAAAACCCACGAGGTATTGGAAAGTGCAAAAGGAAGTTTTGCTGCTGCCTTAAGCGGTACTACCGCTGGTAAGGCAGTACTACCGCGTAAGCGGTACTACCGCTTGTGTGAAGCGGTACTACCGCTCACGAGCGGTACTACCGCTTGTGCGCGGTACTGCAGGGATCCGAGTTGGACTCTTTCCTTGCGGGCCAAACCGACCTTGTGCGGGCAAAACCGACCTTGTAGTGGTTTCTCTCCAAGTTTAGACCCCAGGGCTCAACATATAAATAGAGGGGCAGGGCTAGCACACGGGACACATCAGGATTTCCCAAGCCGTGTGCCGGCAACCCTAGCCCTCTAGTTCCTCCGTCATAATCTCCGTAGAGCTTGGCGAAGCCCTGCAGAGATTGTTCCTCACCACCATCACCACGCCGTCGTGCTGCTGGAACTCATCTACTACTTCACCATCGCTCGCTGGATCGAGGAGGTGAAGGCGTCATCAAGCCGTACGTGTGTTGAACGCGGAGGTGCCGTCCATTCGGCACTAGTTCATGATCGGTTCGAGGGACGACTTGCGATTTGGATCGCGGAGACGTTCGACTACATCAACCACGTTTCTTAACGCTTCCACTTAGCGATCTACAAGGGTATGTAGATTCACTCTCCCTCTCGTAGATGCTCATCACCATGGATAGATCTTGCGTGTGCGTAGGAAAATTTTTGTTTCCCATGAAACGTTCCCCAACAGAAGCCACCATAAGGAGTGCTTGGAGGATTGGACGAAGTATACAACATGCCACTTCATAAATTTCGTCCATAGGCTATTATAGGTGCTGCGTCACCTTATTTTTGGGCCAGGCCCATGTAATTTCGAAATACCATATTATAGGCTGTTTTAGAGTCCGTATGTGTGGGGAAACGGAGTTAGGGTTGGTTTCGGACCCCTCCTCCAAGGGGCCACGAAATCCCCCTTTATTCCCCCATATATACAGCCCTTAGGGCGTCGTTTTAGACATGGGTTTTGTTTAGATTGAAAGTTAGCCATAGCTGCAACTTCGCGTTCTTCGTTTGTGTTCCACGACCAGATAAAGGCGTCACAGAACCCCACTTTCATCAATAAAGCTTTCCTCTTATATTCGCAATATCTAGATTGCAATCTTAGTTTCTTGCTTGTTCTTCGTTTGCTTGCAAGAAACAGACCCTCGTGGTCAGGTTGATCGTGCTCCGGCGTGGTCAATAACCTCTCGGAGTTGGTTTAGCGATTGCTAAGGCGCGACGTCCTCGCACGTTCGTAGTCGGGTCGTCAAAGTCGACTCTACCATAAACGATAGCCACATCTCATCGAAAGACACGGACAACTTCGCTTCTATCAAGTGGGATCAGATTTCCAGGTTGCTCGGTGAGATTTACCAGTTTTTCGTAGTTTAGATTGCATATGTTCTTCATACCTACCGTCTCCGAAAAAGCCACAAAAAAATTAGGGTTAGATCATCCTATCCGAACCAATCTGAGCCTTTTGCAATTTTTTGTTCTGTGTTTTGCTTTGTTGAATTTGCGGTTGCATCGTCCTGTCAAGTTGCTGGTCTTAGGGTCTGGTCCTTTAGAGTTTCGAGTTCTGTTCATAAGTTGTCACGCCGCCATACCCACCATCATCATCAGCACCGCTACCATACCCACCATCATCATCACCGCTGCCATACCCACCATCATCATCATCGCTGCCATACCAACAATCATATACCTCCACCATATATCTGCCATCAATCCGTATCCATAGATACCACCATATATCCACCAACAATTCGACTCCATCCCATATTAGGGTTGATTTCGAGATCCCTTCATTTTCGGTTTCGTGTTTCTTTGCCTGAGTAGGTCTCGGGAAGAAAAAAAAAGTCTGGAACAGTTTCAGAGCACTTTTTAGGCCAAAATTTCGACGGGTGAAAATATTTTTTCCCTATCATATTTGTAGGCTTTTTGGAGCGTTTTGAGACACTCGCCATCATAGTGATTTTTGTCGCAATTTTTGGTCTTCGCAGCCCCGAATCGCTCCAAGAAAAAAAATAGTCAATTTTTTCGTGCCTATCCTGTTTTTAGACCTTCGGATGAGTTTTGAGACACTCGCCATTATAGTGATTTTCTGAGCAAAAAAAAGCGCAAAAAAAAGAGGCGCCAAAAAAAAAAGACGGAAAAAAAGTTCAGAGTGTGCTCTTCCCTTGATTATGTGTAGCGTCGTGATTTTGTTGGTGTTCTAGGCTCGCGTCTCTAGCACGGTCTAGCCTAGGACCAGCACAGTACCGTCGTTGAGCGTTTATTCAACTTTGCATCTCTGAATTGATTATTGCTGACCCCTTTTTGCTACCATATTATAAGCTTTCCCTGCTCCACGTACATCTACGTCGTGTGTTTGACACCACCTGGCAATCGCTCTATCCAAGCTTTGAGAGTTTTGACTACAACGGTTGCCGATCACCACCTGCTGCTGGGTAAGAACTGATAAGAAATTGAGATTCGCTTGACGGATTTGTCACACACCACCACCACCACCACTTCCTAGTAGTCTGTAGGTTCATATTGTGTGTTCCTATTGCTGCTAACCATGCCATGATCACAAGTTGACGAGGTCAAATGGGAGATTATGACCAACAAGGAGCTTCATGACAAATTCCAGCAAATGATGGCTGACCAGGTACAAGACTTCGTGACCAGCCTTGGAGAGGCCATGGAGAAGCTAGATGGTTTGGAGAAGACATTCGACACCAAGCTGGATGCCAATTTGAATGAGGTGCTTGCCCGTCTACCACCACCAGCTGCAGCTAACGTCCCTGTCCAACAACAACATCAACAGGGCGCGCATTTCGAGAGACGAGCGTGACGTGTGCCTCTCGCCTAAGGCCAAAATTCTGGTGCCGTTGCTACTGCTGCTACTGCTGCTATTGTTGCGGCTTCTGTTGCTGCTACTGTCGTTGAGCAGAATGAGGATTATGCTAAGGATTATGATGGTGCTTACGATGATGAGGGAGAGGTTGCTCCAATTCAGCCCCAGGGGCAACCACCACCACAAGCAACAGGTCGTCCACATGGCTACAATCGCAACGGTAGGCCTGCACCACCCCCTCAGGTACGGGATCATGACCATCTCCCTAAACTAAAATTGAATATTCCTACATTTGATGGTAGATATGTTCCTGATATATATCTTACTTGGGAGTTAGAAACAGAACAACGTTTCACATGCTTACAGTTTCCTGAGGATAGACGTGTTGTTGCTGCTGTTTGTTCATTCACTAGTTTTGCTTGTGTTTGGTGGTCTGAACATTGTAGAATACATCATGCTAATATCCCAACTACTTGGGCTGCTTTGAAAGCTGCTAGGCGTAATCGTTGGGTTCCACCATATTATCAACGTGAATTGCTTCAAAATTTGCAGTGTTTAAGACAAGGAAAATTTTTTGTAGAGGAATATTATCATGAATTACAAACTGGCATGATTAGATGTGGTATTGTTGAGGAGAATGAAGCTATGCTTGCACGTTTTATGCGTGGGTTAAATAGAGAGATTCAAACTATTCTAGAGTATAAGGAGTATAACACTATCACTCGTTTATTCCATCTTGCTTGCAAAGCTGAACGTGAAGTGCAGGATCGACAGACAATGGCGCGAACTAATTTTTCTGCAGGTCGAGCTTCATCATGGACACCACGTACATCATCTACTTCCACACGTCCTACCACAACGCCACTTACTTCAGCCGCCAACTCCAACAGAGATACAAGGAAACAGGCACCGCCACCAGCCACCAGCAAGGGCACACCTTCGGGGCCTGCACAGAGCTCTTCTTCATCCATGGCATCTACAGGGCAAACACATGAGGTTATTTGTCGTCGTTGCAAGGGTGGAGGTAACTATGCGAGAGAATGTCCTTCCAAGCGTGTGATGATTGTTACTGAGGATGGTGGATATGACTCTACTAGTGATTATGATGAGGAGACCCTGGCTCTTATTGCGAGTGAAGAACAAGGTGTAGAGGAGACTGAACAAGAGACACACTACATGGCTGCTGACTACGCTGACACGTATGAAAGTTTAGTTTCTCAACGTGTTCTGAGTGTGCAGGTTACACAGTCTGAGCAAAATCAGAGGCACAACTTGTTCCATACAAAGGGAGTTGTGAAGGAGCGTTTTGTTCGCGTCATCATCGATGGATGGAGTTGCAACAACTTGGCTAGCATGGAGATGGTGGAGAAGCTGTCTCTAACCACCAGACCACATCCTCATCCTTATTACATCCAATGGTTCAACAACAGTGGCAAGGTTAAGGTAACACGTACTGTTCGTGTGCACTTTAGCATTGCTACATATTCTGATTAGGTTGATTGTGATGTGGTACCCATGCAAGCATGCTCCGTTTTACTTGGTAGACCATGGCAATTTGATAAAAATTCCATACACCATGGTAGGACAAATCAATATACTCTTGTTCATAAGGATAAAAATATAACTTTGCTTCCTATGTCTCCCGAACATATTATGAAAGATGACATTGCTAGAGCTAGTAAAGCAAAACAGAAGCAAAGTGAGAGTGAAAATCAGATTGTGGCAAAGGAATTTGAGCAACATAATAAGCCTAATAAACCATCATCTAGTGTTGCATCTGAAATAAAACTGAAGAGTGGTTGTTTACTTGCCACTAAATCTGATATTACTGATTTAGATGTTGCTACATCTGTTTGCTATGCTTTTGTATGCAAAGAGGTATTATTTTCATTTGAGGACATGCCTCCCTCTTTGCCTCCTGCCGTCGCTAACATTTTGCAGGAGTTCGCTGACGTCTTTCCACAAGACGTGCCACCGGGATTACCACCTAT
Source organism: Elymus sibiricus (assembly GCA_039707655.1). Classification (NCBI taxonomy): domain Eukaryota; kingdom Viridiplantae; phylum Streptophyta; class Magnoliopsida; order Poales; family Poaceae; genus Elymus; species Elymus sibiricus. Next base: position 152,064,011 of record CM077675.1, on the reverse strand, counting down.
TCGAGGGATTGAGCATCAGATTGACTTAATTCCCGCTGCATCGCTGCCCAATCGTGCGCCATACCGTACCAATCCAGAGGAGACGAAGGGGATTATGCGTCAAGTACAGGAGCTGCTTGACAAAGGTTATATACGCGAATCCCTTAGTCCTTGTGTTGTTCCTATTATTCTAGTGCCTAAAAAGGATGGTACATTGCGTATGTGTGTTGATTGTAGAGGCATTAATAATATTACTATTCGTTATCGTCATCCTATTCCTAGGCTAGATGATATGCTTGATGAATTAAGTGGCTCTACAATTTTCTCCAAAGTTGATTTGCGTAGTGGATACCATCAAATTCGTATGAAATTGGGAGATGAATGGAAAACATCATTTAAAACTAAGTTTGGATTATATCAGTGGTTAGTCATGCCTTTTGGGTTAACTAATGCACCTAGCACTTTCATGAGATTAATGAACGAGGTTTTTACGTGCTTTCATTGGACGATTTGTGGTAGTCTATTTTGACGATATGCTGATTTATAGTAGATCTTTGGAGGAACACTTGGATCATTTGTGTGTTGTTTTTATTGCTCTACGTGATGCACGTTTGTTTGGTAACCTTGGGAAGTGCACCTTTTGCATCGACCGAGTATCTTTTCTTGGCTATGTTGTTACTCCACAGGGAATTGAAGTTGATAAAGCCAAGATTGAAGCTATTGAGAGTTGGCCGCAGCCCAAAACGGTCACACAAGTGAGGAGTTTTCTTGGACTCGCTGGTTTCTATAGGCGTTTTGTGAGGGATTTCAGCACCATTGCTGCACCTCTAAATGAGCTTACAAAGAAGGATGTGCCTTTTGTTTGGGGTACCGCACAGGAAGAAGCCTTCACGGTATTGAAAGATAAGTTAACACATGCTCTATTACTCCAACTTCCTGATTTCAATAAGACTTTTGAGCTTGAATGTGATGCTAGTGGAATTGGATTAGGAGGTGTGCTTGTACAAGATGGTAAACCTGTTGCATACTTTTCTGAAAAATTGAGTGGGCCTAGTCTGAATTATTCTACTTATGATAAGGAATTATATGCTCTTGTTCGGACTTTGGAAACATGGCAACATTATTTATGGCCCAAGGAATTTGTTATACATTTTGATCATGAATCTTTGAAACATATTAAAAGTCAAGCAAAACTGAACCGTAGACATGCTAAATGGGTTGAATTCATTGAGATTTTCCCTTATGTCATTAAACACAAGAAGGGTAAAGAAAATGTTATTGCTGATGCATTGTCTCGTCGTTATACTATGCTTTCACAACTTGACTTTAAAATATTTGGTTTGGAGACCATCAAAGGTCAATATATGCATGATGCTGAATTTAAAGATGTGTTGGAGAACTGCAAAGAAGGGAGAACATGGAACAAGTTCGTCATTAATGATGGACTTGTGTTCCGTGCTAACAAGCTATGCATTCCAGCTAGCTCCGTTCGTCTTTTGTTGTTACAGGAGGCGCATGGAGGAGGATTAATGGGACATTTTGACGTGAAGAAGACGGATGACGTACTTGCTACACATTTCTTTTGGCCAAAGATGAGACGGGATGTTGAGCGTTTTGTTGCTCGCTGCACTACATGTCAAAAAGCTAAGTCACGACTCAATCCTCATGTTTTATATATGCCTTTGCCTGTACCTAGTGTTCCTTGGGAGGATATATCTATGGACTTTGTTTTAGGTTTACCTCAAACAAAGAAGGGGAGGGATAGCATATTTGTTGTTGTGGATAGATTTTCTAAAATGGCACACTTTATACCATGTCATAAAAGTGATGCTGCTGCTAATTTTGCTGATTTGTTCTTTCGTGAAATTATTCGCTTGCATGGTGTGCCAAATACATTTGTTTTAGATCGTGATGCTAAATTTCTTAGCCACTTTTGGAGATGTTTATGGGCTAAGTTGGGGACTAAACTGCTTTTTAGTACTACATGTCACCCCAAACTGATGGACAAACTGAAGTAGTGAATAGATCATTGTCTACTATGCTTAGGGCTGTTTTGAAGAATAACCCGAAAATGTGGGAAGAATGCTTGCCTCATATTGAATTTGCTTATAATCGTTTGCTGCATTCTACTACTAAGATGTGCCCTTTTGAAGTAGTGTATGGTTTCTTACCTCGTGCAACTATTGATTTGTTGCCTCTTCCATCTTCGGAGAAGGTTAATTTTGATGCTAAAGAACGTGCTGAATTAATATTGAAGATGCATGAGTTAACTAAGGAGAACATTGAGCATATGAATGCTAAATATAAACTTACTGGAGATAAGGGTAGAAAATATGTTGTCTTTGCACCTGGAGATCTTGTTTGGTTACATTTGCGTAAGGATAGGTTTCTTGAATTGCGCAAGTCAAAGTTAATGCGACGTGCTGATGGTCCTTTTAAGGTGTTAGAGAAAATAAATGATAATGCCTACAAACTTGAGCTGCCTGCAGATTTTGGGGTTAGTCCCACTTTTAACATTGCAGATTTGAAGCCTTATTTGGGTGAGGATGATGAGCTTCCGTCGAGGACGACTTCAGTTCAAGAAGGGGAGGATGATGAGGACAACCCTACTAATGTTACACCCACATCCCCACCAGCTACACATATTGGACCAGTTACTAGAGCCCGCGCACGCCAACTAAATTATCAGGTACTTTCGTTTCTTCGAAATCCTTCTAATGTTCATGAACATATGATGCTGCCTAAATTAGATACATTTGTTTTACTTATGAATGAAGGACCTAGCATGGACAAGAAGGATGGCCACTGGAGCGGGATCAAGCATGGAGAAGGAGGTGCGCGTGCGGGAAGGAACAATGGAATTTCCAGTGGTGATTTTCGCACTTTGAAGCCACCATAAGGAGTACTTGGAGGATTGGACGAAGTATACAACATGCCACTTCATAAATTTCATCCATAGGCTATTATAGGTGTTGTGTCACCTTATTTTTGGGCCAGGCCCATGTAATTTTGAAATACCATATTATAGGTTGTTTGTAGAGTCCGTATGTGTGGGGAAACGGAGTTAGGGTTGGTTTCGGACCCCTCCTCCAAGGGGCCATGAAATCCCCCTTTATTCCCCCATATATACAGCCCTTAGGGCGTCGTTTTAGACTTGGGTTTTGTTTAGATTGAAAGTTAGCCATAGCTGTAACTTCGCGTTCTTCGTTTGTGTTCCACAACCAGACAAAGGCGTCACACAACCCCACTTTCATCAATAAAGCTTTCCTCTTATATTCGCAATATCTAGATTGCAATCTTAGTTTCTTGCTTGTTCTTCGTTTGCTTGCAGGAAATAGACCCTCGTGGTCAGATTGATCATGCTCCGGCGTGGTCAATAACCTCTCGGAGTTGGTTTAGCGATTGCTAAGGCGCGACGTCCTCGCACGTTCGTGGTCGGATCGTCAAAGTTGACTCTATCATAAATGATAGCCACATCTCATCGAAAGACACGGACAACTTCGCCTCTATCACTATTGGGCCTCTATTTAGATAAGCCAAACCCAACGTCGACTTTAGAAGCAAAAAAACGAATCGTTTTTTCCACTTACCGGTGGTATATAGGGGGTAATCATTGACAACTCTTAGGATAAATTAATGACGGACGAGCAGAAGCGATAGCCCCTTTATTAGTAGGTAAAGATTTTGCTAGAATTGTATATAAACATGTGAGAGATTGGGCCCTTTGTTAAGTTGCTTGTCTTCTGTATGAATGTGTAGTTCACTTCTTCACAATGTTTTTAAATCGCACTTTTAATGACGGGTATGTTCCCCAATTTTTTATCTTCTCAACCCAAAGATGGTGAAATGCATGTGCGTTGCCATACACCAATAAATGAATCTATAACGAGCCTCGCGGCTTCAGCTCTTCAGTCAATGTGTCACCGCTTTGCTATGTTATCACACCGCTCCATATCCTCCAAAGTTTTCAAGTTCACCAAGTTTGGATGGCTTAGAACGTTCGTCATCCACTCCCTCCTCAAACATCTGAAAACTTCAACAGTTTACCAAAAAAATTGCAATTACCCATAAAAAATACCAAAGTCATCTCATTTTCTTAGCATTGCATGAGAGCTCATAGTTGTAGCCAATGACTAAAATCACGCATACAGAAGAATAGGCTAAGGTCTCATTTGGATGTATGTTTTGAAGCGAACCTTGCACGCCTTGTATTCGTTGGAAACAACCTCAACTTCTTCACCCTTCAGTTTCCCCTTCATCTCGACACAAGCTATGAAAGCTGACCACCGTCATAGAAGGAGATTCCCACCCCGCCTCCAGCCTTTGTCGCAGCCGGAGATTCCCACCCGCCGCCAGCCTTTGCCGCAGCTGGAGATTCCCATCTTCCCCATGGACCGCATGGCTCTATCCCCGTCGCATCCATCAATGGAAATGTTGGTCCAAAGCATGACAAACATCATTGTTTCTCTCCTCTCCCTTAACCTCTTTGCATGCACATGCCTGGTTTGTGGTTGTCTTGTTTATTCAACATAGGTCTGATGTGCTACTTTTTCTTCTCCAACTCTAACGAATATCTCCATTGTGTTTTGCCTTCTACTACTATAATAAATATATTTATCATGTTCCTTTCTTGTAACAAGACAATGTTACACATTAGGCATCTTACCTTGATATTTATGATAAATTGGGACATATACCACCATTATTTGTGGACCACATTCGCCCATTTAAATATAGTTAGTAAAGGGGCTACCCCGTCAACCCGCCTCTATCCTCTATGCTTTAGAGAATATGTTGTCATTCTGCACATCAACACTATTTAAAGTAACAAAGTCCGATGGAAGGAGTACTCAACAGGTATCATGCACCACATTGCCATGTACATATTTCAGCTACAAAGAAGTTTGAAACAATGGCATGTTGACATGCCCCAAGTGTTAATCCCAGAAAATAGAGGAAATAAGCGAGCATATGTGCCTTGCTTCTTAGCTCTTCTATCATGGTGCACTACCTTGATACTCTTTCTCTCAGCCACAGGCTTATTCTTGATGCTTTATTGGGATGAATTCTCCATCCGAATCTCCTTTCTCTTTGTTGTTTTCACTCGAGCTCCTCCTTCCTAAGAAATTTTAGTAGAGGGGGGAATTTCAATAGCTTGTAGCTTCAAAAATATTTTAGTAGAAGGATAATTTGAATAGCTTTAGAGAAATTTCTGTATGAGTATAATTTAGAAGTCCATATGAATATGATTTAAAAGTTGTCCCTAATCAAAGAAAAAATAGTAACAAGGTGTACATCATATAATTTAGAATCAATTATGATGGTAAAAACACAAACAATTCTAAGAAAGGGAATAAATCACCCAAGCTTTGCCATCGATCCTAAAAAACCTAGAGAAATATTAGGACACTGAGAGGTATGTAACCTCCCCGTATTCACTTGTTCTTCTACAAGTGGTCGTTATTGCAAACAATTTCAGACATGCTTTGTAAGCTATTAAAGAATATACTTTTATGTTCTGATAATTTTCCTTACAACTCAAAATTCCCATCTTTTATTTAGACAGAACAACTAAGATGCCCCAGAACCTGAAAAGCCCTTCGGCACAAACATGAAAGCAATCTATAAAATGGTATAATTACGAAGTTGAGGACAAACTATTGGACCACCATTATTGGACAGACATGAGCTGAAGGAGCATAAAGGAGATAACATATATATAAATGTACACATGTGTCTAAAATATGGGAGAAATTAGCTGAAGATGGTGAATCCATACACAAATTTAGAATCAGGTTATGATTGGCATCCTCCTCATCTAGTCTCTCGGTAAGTTTGGTCATTAGAGACCGACTTCTTGCGCATCTCCATAACTGGATGCAACAAAAGCCGAACTAAGTGATGACGACAGTCATTAAATATGATTTATGGCAAGATCATGCTTCTTCCTGGATAAAAAAAACTATAAATGTAACTACATTTGGGTACAAATAATGGAGTAATGTTACGATATCAAAACAATTTAGCTATCAGTTATGAAATGCACGTGTTAAGTAAGCTAAATATAATATATATTGCGCAAAGGTGAAAGATTCATCCTGTTGGGAACCATAGTATTAGAAACCAATTACAGAAGGTGGAGACATCAAAATATTCCCCTGAGTGCTCACCTAAGCTTTTATTGGCACTTGGTTTAAACTAATAGGTTTTAGATCCTGCAAGTACACTCTTCTCCTTCGAAAATAGAGCATGTATGTCTGTGAGAAATAAGTACATAAGGAAGAGAAATATACCTGAGAGAGGATTCTTACTTTGTACATGCCATTATATATGAATGCTTCATATGAAGGGTACGCCAAAAAATAGTAGTTTTATCTGCAAGGCTAGTTCCTGGTTAATTAATTTATAACCCATTTGGCACAAGTCAAAATGATCTTCTATCGAGAATATTTCCAACCAATAACAAGGCAATATGACTCACATCGGTTCACAATACTGATTAATGCTTACACCCATTTGGTGTTGCTTTGTAGCAAAAGAATAAGGAACTGTTAACATGGGAACCCTCTATCTAAAACTCTTCATGTACATCAAAGAAGTCCGCATAGGAACAAGTGGTTGCTTTCCTTTTATCCCACAAAGCACAAGAAAAATATTATGGAGCTAGTAAGGCTAGCTTTTTGCAAGAAGCTCGTGAAGACATCAGGCCAAGTACGCAAATTATTTTCTAGATTGAAGAACTAACATGCACCACATACCTCATATCTAAATTGTATTGCTCATCAACTATATTCCATTGAAAACACTCGAGTAATCTAAAATTTAATGTATGTCACTCGGTGGAATTTTCTCCTGAAGTCTACCACGATACATACCACTTATTGTAAAAATTTACGTAAAGACCAATTTCAGGAAAAAGAAAGAAGAGAAAGGTGTGATAGCTCCTGGGTGCCCCTACACCCTCTATGAACAGTAAATTCAAATAAATAAATAAAATACTGAAACTTTGCGACATCAAATATGGGAAAACTTTGTATGTTCTTGCAAGTTTTCATAACAAAATATCATGTAGAGCTCCTCGAATATCATGAGTTTCAGATTTAAGTGCTAAAAGTGCTCAAAACTTCAAGTATTTAATGTTTTTCTTATGTACAGCTCCTCGAGTGTTTATTTGGCATGAAAACTTGCAAGCACATACAAATTTTGATCGTATTTGATGTTGCAAAGTTTCAGATTTTTTGAATTTGTTTTCTATTTATCTTTGATTTACTGTTCATAGAGGGTGTAGGGACACCCGAAAGCTAAAAAACCACTCTCAAGAAAGAACATTACTTATGATAGTACATGAATAAGTATAACACACAACTACCTGGTCAAAAACATGTATTCGATAAGTTTGAACTTTGAACAGGGAAACCAAGATAATTCTAAAACATAAACGGCCATTAGAAAGTATCTAGAGTTAATAGACGGGAAATATATCAGGTTACTCTTACCTAGGCGTTGGAGTAGTATAACTGCAGGGCGGCTGGCGACCATCACCTAGGGACACATGAGAGAGTCTCAACTCTGACCTGGAACAAAAATTAAAGGCAACAGTTAGGTAGCAATTCATATATATGTCATGAACATACATTTTTCCCATGAATATTTTTTCACTATCTATGATTGGATCAAGCACAAAGATCAAAGAAGGACTCACATGGCGGTGAGGGCCCCTGTTGTCTCCTTCAGTTCTCGGCCTCATCTGATGTTGCCGCTTCCCATGGAAGAGAGGGAGGCTCAAGAACGGAGAACCCCTCACACACGCCGGAGGAGGAAAGGAAGACCAATCTGCTGGAGGCCGCTGATGTTGTCTGCTAATGGAAGCACTGTCGAATAACTGCAGCAACGCACGATGACATGACCTCAAAATAAAGGACATGGAAGAGGGACGTGTTGGGTTCTACGCTAGGTGCATCGGCTGCAATATAAAATTTTCCTACGTGCGAAACAACCAGGATCATGCTACGGAGATGGATCACAGATCGTTACCACTAGACACCAAATGTCGTGCAGCGGAAGTAGAGTTGGGACAACGCATCCAGAGTCGTCTCCTCCTCGTCCGATCTCCCTCGAACAGTCGGTCATCGGATCCCATGTGCAGGTTCGTCAAAATGGCGCAAGTGCACCGCCTCTAACGGTATCCGCACGTGCAGGAGGAACACCATGCGGCGGACTGCTAGGTCCGATCTGAAAGTCGGCTGTGAGTGGAGGTGGCTACTTGCAACACATGCAAAGCCCTAATGACAGCGTCGAAGCGATCAACCGAATGAGTGTGCCACACCTCCACTATATATAGGCATCCGTCACGGGCTCAACTCTTGGGCCTCGCACGGATCATAAAGCCCACTAGTTCCTTGCCTTAAGTGCGCGACCCCTTAGGTTCTCGTTCACTTGGTCGCGAGTCAGATCACATCCGGCTCGACTAGTTGGTAGTGGCCTCTAGCAAAGCGTGCTGACTCCAAGTGTCCGATGAAGCTGGTTAGGCGAACCTGTACTTCACACTTCTATTCCCTTTGCCACACGATATATGCTGTCATGCTCAAGGCGACATGGTCATCCTTGTTGTAGCATGACCTCTTTCTGGTTCCGGTGAATCCGACCAATATTTCGGATTATCTCATAATCCTCATCGCATGGCCATGCTTATCTAAGTCGGATCACCCGAGGGGCCCATAGCATATTTCTCCTGATCGGAGGGGCAAATCCCATCTTGCTCAACCATGTCTCGCAATATGGGTCCGGACAAGCCCGAAACCTACCTTTATAACTACCCAGTTACGGAGTAGCGTTTGGTTGGCCCAAATCAGGTCTATCACCATCCTGAGTACATGCATCAGCTCAGGTCTTAGGACATAGAACGTATGTTGCACTAGAGGCTCACAGATGACCTATCGCTGTGTATCATAGTCAGGTCTGTGCAACTCAGACCTTATCCCGACTCGGATCCAACTACGTCCAATCCGATAGATCTTTTTGAGTCCATATTATCCGTCTAGCATCCAATTCTACATGGTCAGTGAGACTGGACCATCCACCGTGTCATACGCTAGTCTAACTGGTTGTGCGTCCACACAACCCTTTCGACTAGGGACCATTTAGGACAGTCATCATACAATGCATAGTCTCACAAACAAGTCACATACTTGTTAATACACATCACTGATAATGTCCAAGGACTATCTTTATTCATAAACACATAGGAAATATCATCATACATGATTCCCTCTAGGGCATATCTCCAACAGGACGTGACACCAATCATTTCCTTTTGGTCCAGATAAAAGCTCTGCCATACGAGATGAGGAGGCACGCGGGCATGGAAATCAAGTACCTTGGTGAATCCCTTGGTGGCCACTGGCGTCGGTCTACATCTCGAAGAAGAGGGTCACCCGCTAGTGGCCGTCATCCAAACCGCGTTCCTATTCCTTCTTCGCCTTGGTGGCTTGTTGTGCGCCTATACCTGGGTCACGGAGAAGGCAGTGAGGCACCGACGGAACAGGATCGGAGTCCCCTCCCAGGCAGGCGGCGCCATCCTCGTTGGGCATGAAGAGAGCCCATGGGAAGGAGGGGAGGTGTGGGAGAAGAGGAGACCAGCGCGGCTAGGGATTGTGGGCAGGGGGACATGCGTAGTTGGGTGGTTTTTCTCCACCGCTTTCCTGTTGCGTTGCATGCATGGATATAGGGAAAAAATCGGTGGATTGATTCCTTCCATCTGTGGTGTGGAATGAAACGAGGAAGAAAATGAATCGAGGGGGAGTCTCGTCGATCGATGGGAGGTGTACGAACGACGTACGGACTCCTTCATTAGGAGTAGAGATAATGAGATTTGTTTATCATGATTTAGATGCTAATTTCCTTAAAATCTGCTATTTGTTTCCTGAAAAAGTGTTATTTGTTTCCTAAAACAAATTGTACTAATGAGAGGGATCGGTTGATTTGAATAAGTTAGGAAAGTTAGATTAAAATCTGTTATTTGTTTCCTGAAAATCTGTTATTTGTTTCCTAAAAGAAATTGCACTAATGAGAGGGATCAATTGATTTGGATAACTTAAGAAAGTTAGATCCGTAATTTGTCATACGTTAGGAAAGTTTTGGTTTGTAATAAATGAGTGGAGAGAAAAATAAACCGCTGGACCAGGGTGGGAGGGGGGGGGGTGCACTGGTGCAACGACGTGCTATACAAACGGTTTTTAATCCCTTTCTGTGACGTACTTTGAAACCGCCGCCTTGCATGTGTGGGCGATAGGGGGGTCCATCCCACACGACACAGAAAAATCGTCGGTGATGGTGACCAACGAACGCAAATGTTTGGCAAAACTAAGCGTATGGGATGTTTGCATCTATCACAAACGAGAGTCGCCGGTCAACTGTTTGAGATATGGTGGACTTCCCATAAAACCCATCCTTACAACTCGTGTGAGATCACACTAACATCGCACGCGCTATTCCGTGGCGCACCGTTCACGATTATGAAGCATGTATGATAAGGGGTATATCACAAACATGCACATTTTCCGACCCGTTTGTGGTTTTGTAACTAAGAACATAATTTAACTGTCTTACGAGTGTCGGATAAGTTTAAGAAATGTTTGAATGTCGTACTCATGTTGGACAGGATAAATATCGCACGCGCAATTCTGTGGTGCAACGTTTATGATGCGTATTACATCACACACAATTTATACTTTTGAACTGTGTGCGATAGAGATTCTATCGTCAACGCTGAATTCGGTTGCACCGTTTGCGATATTGTCTTTCATCACACACGGTTTGCAAGCGGCAACTGACCCACAGAGCACCTTTTTCTATTTTAATCGCTAAAATTTAAAATTGTACATAATTTGAATTTGAAAGTAGGGAATAACTTTTTACATATCCACAGATAGATAGATTCAACAACCAATGCATTATTCGATTCACAGGTACAGAGTTCAAGAATAAAGTCAACAAAAGAATTACATAAGCACCAAATAAAGAATGATGAATGATGGTTGAATGCTTGTATTAAATACGGTAAAGAAAGAGGCAAAAGATATTCTGTTTGCTGTAAAAGGTGAAGCGGAATGCCCGTAGTGTGCCCTCCTCCATGTCGAATGCACACACGACTCTAGTCCAGCCCCTTGTGATGGCCGATCGCCCATCCTTCAATATCTTCATGTGGACTTCCAAATAGTCATTGTAATCTGGGAGAAATACATGTACATTTGCATGTCCAACAATCATGTACTTTGAGAGGTGATCTTGAGTAAACTATGTACCGCTGCAAAGGAAAAAAGATACAGACATTGTCAGCTAACAACTCATTATGGGCAGTAAAAAGGCTACAGAGTTCTGAGTTCAAATACTGCAGATCACTGTTGTCTTGGACAAACTGTAAATAAATAGTTTAATTGCCACATTTTGACCCATTGTACTAACAATCTTTATTAGTTACCTCGCACGATGCTGGTTCATGAATACCTCATTGCCCCATACGCAAAAAGGGTCTAAGCGCAGATATTTACCAGTGACATATGTACCTACATGCAACAAGTAATATTAGAAGCTAAACTGTAATTGCACAATGATGTAGTACAATACTCTCTCTGAACCACTATATTAGATCTAATTACATCCAATACACTAACATATTGGATGTATTGACATCTTATGTTATGGTGCGGAGGGAGTATAACATGGGAAACAAATATAGCCATGGGAACCAAAAACCAAAATAGGCATATGCTCACTATAACAGACTTAAGAGCAACCAAGTATAGTCATTCATAATGGAATTGTTGAGATTGCATAGAACAAAGCTTGTACTTAAACATCAAATTGTATAATTGAACATCACAGAGTGAAAAAAAACAAGGGGTGTATTACCTACACCAGGCTTAACAGGAAACCAATATGGCCATTGAACTGGTATTGATCAAATTGTACTGCACATTGTGAATAACTAAATAAACAAGGCATACTACAAACAACCAAATATAGCAATTGAAACTGGACAAATGCTAAGCACATACAACCAAAAACCTTTAAAGAAGGCATATGCTCACTACAACAGACTTAACAACAACCAAATAGTCATTCATATCGGTATTGTTGAAAATCCATAGAACGTACCATGTGCTTAAACATCAAATTGTATGATTGAACATCACATTATGAGAAAATTGAAATAAACAGGGGCGTGTTAACTACACCAGCTTTAACAGGAACGAAATGTATGATTGAACAACCAAATCTAGCAATTGAAACTGGACATATGTTCACTAAAAACAACCAAAAACAGCTAAACAATGTATATGCTCACCCCTTGGAAGAGCCTGGACGGTGGGTGCGCACCGTGTGCTCCCTGTTGTCGCAGCTTGCACTACTGCAGGATGCTGCTAACGCGACACTACAATCAGAGACCCTTCGACGAAACTGTGTGTGATACATGAATCGCAAATATTATAGTTCAAGATCCGTCGCCAATGACATGAACTGTGTGTGACGGAGGATCCATCAAATACGATTCATAAATTTTTTGCGTGTGCGATCTACGACAGACAGTTTGTTCTTATGAACCGTTTGTGATTAGAGAAGATAACACAAACGGTTACACAGATCCAGATGTGTGCGATAGAGGGCACACAGTTCACTAACATAAACTATGTGTGATGATATAGAAGAACACAAACGATTCGGCATAACAAGATGTGTGCGATATAAGGCACACAGTTCACTACCATAAACTTTGTGCGATGATATAGCAGAACACAAACGATTCGGCATAACAATATGTGTGCGATATAGGGCACACAGTTCACTACTATAAACTGTGTGCGATGACATAGCAGAACACAAAAGGTTCGGTATAACAAGATGTGTGCGATAGAGGGCAAACAGGTGAGTAATCAGAATCGTGTGCGAATACAAGAAATAACACAAACGATTGGTTTTAATAACCTGTGTGTGTTGTGGGGAAACGGTTGCTGGTATACAATTTGTCAGCGATTGATGAAATCATCACCGACGGGTTTCGTAGTTTTGTTCGTGTGTACTGTGATTTGCTCTGTCTGCACAACATCTATGCTGCCTACAGGTCACTCGGGTGAACTATTTGCGATGAGCCAAAATAACCCAAACGGTTGCACAGATATAGATGTGTGCGACAGACGGCATACCGTGCGCTCGGATGAAATGTGCGAGCCAAAATAACACAAACAATTGGTCGTAACAAGATGTGTGTGATGCTGATGCCCAGCAAATAGGTAGTAATCTAAATTGTGTGGAAAGACGGAAAATAACACAGAAGATTCCTGGTAATAAGCACCTGATTCAGAAAGTGATAGCACAAATTATCGTACTACTACATGTAATCGACTAAACAACATAATAGCGACATTACATATCAGCAAGGTTCAGAAAACAGCAAAATGGAAACAGCTACTTGTCGACGATGTTGCGGGGTTGGCCTGTTGGTTCGCCAATGTCGAAATATTGTCTACACTCATGCAACATCCTCTCTATCGAAGAAGGATCCACTTTCGGGTCGGCGATGACCATGTTCTTGAACGCTTCATAGGCCCGAACTTTCCTCTGCTCCTGCTCCATCATAGTAGCTCCGGTCCCGTGGAAAATCCCGTCCACGGCCGAAGGCGTACGTACGACCATCCGACGACGAAGATATTCAAAGCGGTCGTAAACACGAAAGCCAAGAGCCGCTTGTTGTGCTAGAGCTGTAGCAGACTCTAAGGAGGCTGCTGCACTTACCGAGACTAAATCCACGCAAGCCGCCAAGGTAACGGCGAACTGATCGGTGCATGATGACCTTTCGAAGGCCACAGCCGAGCATTCCGCGTACAAAAGCGCGCTTGCCCGCAACCGATCTGATGTAACCTTCAGATTTTCCGCTCTTGCTGCCAAGTCCTCCGGACCCTCAGCAGCGCGTACAGCCCAGGTCTCCGGAGCCTCAGCAGCGCGTACCGCCACCAAGGCCTCCGGGCCCCCAGCAGCGCCTACCGTCACCGCCGCCAAGGCCTCCGGGCCCTCAGCAGCGCCTACCGCCGTCACCGCCATGGGCTCCTCCGCGTATGAGATATGCCTCAACCGCGCGCTCTTCCGCCACAGGCTCCTCCATGCGGATGACATGTGTAATGTTGATGATTTTGTGGAAGCGAGGACAGTGGGGGAGAAGAAGGCCAGATTTGGGGGGTGCGAGAGGGGAAAGATACGATGGAGAGCGAAGAGTGGTGATATTTATTTATGACCCTATACACGATTGCAGACAATTGCTATATGTGTTCCGTGTGCGATTATGTGTGCACCGCAAAGAACTCAAAAACTGTGAAAATGCTTCCCGCGCAAGAGCAAGCGCCAGCCACAGCGGTAAATTATAAAATCCACAACCCCCTTGGCAGCAGCTAGCTATAAATAACCACAGCGATGGCCGGCTGCGACGAGTCAATGATCCCCTGGCTAGTTGCCACACACACCATCAAACCCCCAATGGCCGACGACAGGATGGAGTTGGGTGACGGCGGAATCGAGGCTGCCGGCGCGATGGTCGGCTTGAGGATCGACGGCCATGCCGCTACCTCTCCCGACTGTGGTAAGAGGAGGCAGGAATCACGACATGAGCAATGCAAGAGGTTAGATAGGGTCATCTTGAAAGGAGCTAGGGATTGCCAGCGGGCGATACCACGGGCTCGGCGTAGAGTGTGCCGAATGGTGCGGGCCGCGGAGCAGGAACCGCGACGCCGCAAGGACAACTGCGTCAGTGGCCGCCGCACGAGGCGCATGCTTATGTCCCAGATGGAGGAAGACGCATCTCTAGACGCCGGGGGAGGGCTTGCGGCCGTTGCTACATCATTGGCAATGGCCAGGGTCTCGTCGGCCGCCGGGACGATGTACCTACCGGTGGACGCCGCAGTCCTGGTGAGAGCCGCGTCCGAGGCAGTAGCGGCGATCACCAATGTTGAGGCTAACCCTTCCTCGGTCGATCAAGGTGTAGGTCATCGACTTGGCGACCTCATGCCCTCTTGAGCCCAGGAACGACGCGATATCGATGGAAGCGTGCTGGGTCGGCATTAGGGACAGTAGCACTTTTGTGCGCGCGCAGTTCATATGTATTATATTGATGTAAAATTGCGAGCTAATGTTTTGTAAATTACTCTGCCAACTATACACTGTACCAATTTGAGCATGTAAATGCTCGATTGAATTGCTCATGCCTGATTTATGCTTGCACGATGGACACTACGGTGGCGTTCGTCGGCGGCAGCCGGCTACGACAGGCGTCGTCGAGCTCAAAAATTTGGGCGGGCCGAGGTCAAGAACGAGAAACTATACAACGATGCGAATGAGGACGAAGAGGGGGTAGAGGGTCCGCATAGGAAACAGTTCGTAAACAAGAACCTTGTGTGATTAATGCCATTAAAGTTTGTGTTCGTAGCTTAATTTAGTGCATGTACGAACCAAAACCCCAACTACAGTATACGGGTGTGACGGGAGAAGTGTGGATTGCCGTTCGTTCGCGGTGCATCCTACGGTGCGCATGCGCGATCCGTGTGGCTGGGGTTCTGGCCAATCAGAACACAACGCAGAATGGGGTGAACGCATACGGCATTCTCAAAGTAACTCTTTGCCCAAACAAATCACAAAGTTTCAAGGGAAACCCATATTTCCTTGGTCGTTTCTCCATTTTTATTGTTCTACTATCAACATACCCACTAGAATGCTCCATGTCCAAATTTCACATTCTTTCAGGCTCGTTTACCATATTTAGTATTTTTTGTGTACTTTTCTAGGCATTTACTGCTTATAATTGAAGTTCGAACATTTTGTACATGAAAAGGTGTTCAAAAAATGTTACCTCGTGTGGTGCCCAGGCATGACCTCAATATGATGCGGTAAATATATGAGGAGGTATGGATAATGTCATGATACAAACTCTTCATATACCGGACCATCACCTATGGAGTTTCATGGTTCGGGGAGCGAAGTCACCATGTTTTGAAGGGGAACCCATATTCCCTTTGTCCTTTGAACTTGATTTATTTTCTATGATCACCATACCCACTAGAATGCACCACGTCCAAATTTCACATTTTTAGGCTGGTTTACCGTATTTAGTCCTTTTTGTGTACTTTCTAGGCCTTTTGTGCTTATAATTCAAAGTTCGAACGTTCTGTACATGAAAAGGTGTTTAAAAAGGACTCGAAAATTCGCAATTGTGCCGTTCAATAACTTTTCATGTATTTTACAGGAAATTAATAGAATTTAAAGGATATGTGTGGGAAGAGGCAACCACAGATGTGCCGTTTATTTGTTTTGTAACTCTAGAAAAATGGAAAACATGCCTGAAAAACATGTTACCTCGTGTGGTTCCTAGGCATGACCACAATATGATGCGGTAAATATTTGAGGAGGTATGGATAATGTCATGATACAAACTCTTCATATACCAGACCATCACCTATGGAGTTTCATGGTTCGGGGAGCGAAGTCGCCATGTTTTGAAGGGGAACCCATATTCCCTTGGTACTTCCAACTTGATTTATTTTCTATGATCGGCACACCCACTTGAATGCACCTGTTTGTCCAAAATTTGACATTTTTCAGGCTGATTTACTGTATTTTAGTCCTTTTGTGTATTTTCCGGGCCTTTTGTGCTTATAATACAGCTTTAAAGGCAAACATTTACTTACAACAAACCGTTTGCGAAAAGTCCGATGACACAAGAGAGAGAGAATACTTGAATTTTTTCCGACGCGGGATCACCAATTTTCTCTTTTCTCGCACACAGGTATTTGATGTGCTTCGTCTGCGTTGCGTGTTCCCCCCGTAAGGTTCAAGTTTCGCCGCCAAAATTTCAATAGACGCGCGATTTCAGAAGTTATTCCTCCCACCCCACCACCCATCACATTTCCCCCTATCCCCCCCTCTAACTGCATCCCAAACCGCCACCGCCGAAACCAAATCTACGTTCTGCCCCAGTCTCGCTCGTCGATCTAGTGAGGTAACCTCCGATCTCCATCATCGCCCCGGCCCGATTGCTCAGATGGAGCCTGCGAACCACCCTCATGCCTGCGCATCCCCACCCCCTATCGCTGAGCATCCCCGCGTAAGCCCAACCACATATCACGCGGAGGTCGAGGAGCTAATCATGGCGATCGATGGCGCGGTGAATGCTATGCATGCCGACCCGGAGGAACACCTTGCCGCCGAGGCCGCCAACTTGGTGCGGGCTCTGACCGAGATGAAATGCCCCAGCAACTACCCCTCGGGACTTACCAAGTATGAACTGTCCAGTTCATTTTTACGAATACCAATATAGCAATGTTTAACCGTGTCAATTTCAGTTTGAACGGTACACGTTTAAATTGCCATGTTAGGTTGTGTGTACTCTGTAGTTAACACGTCCGTTGTTCATTTCAATTATGCGCACTGTGTTGTTCAAGTATGAACTATCCAGTTCAATTTCACCAATACTAGTTACAAACTTACAATGCCTATGCTAGGTTGTTGTTAAGCCTGCTGTAGTGAACAATTATATCCATTTATTCCGCTGTCCATTCGGTACTGTGCTACTCTTCGCAAAGAAGATATTTTTGGTGGATGTTAACCCTGTTGTAATTGACATGCCTTTCCATGTACTTAAGTAGTGTCAAAATGAACGATGATGTTGTTTACCGTCGAGGTTAGTCACATCCCAATATCTTATAGTATTTTACATCATTTGTTCAGTTGCAGTTTAGCTTCTAACATTTACTTGTTGCTTGTAGGTACATATGTTAGTGGTACTGATCCACGCTGCGACCAGCAGAAACACCTAGCCACCGACCTTGTGCGGGCTCTGGCCAAGTTGAAGTACCCCAGCAACGACCCCTCGGGATTTACCAAGTATGAAATGGCTCTTGATGTTTAACCGTGTCAATTTCTGTTTCACTGGTACAAGTTTTAATGACTATGTTAGGTTGTCTGTACTCTGAAGTTAACACATCTAGTTTAATTTCACCACTACATGTCCCTTTGTTACCGTGCTACTCCTCACAATGAAAATATCACCGGAGATACTATCGTTTAATTAACATTTGCTATTTTTGGTGAATGTTACCCCTGTTGTATTTAACACACCTTTCTATGTGCTTATGTAGGGCTACGATGCGCGATGCTGTTGTTTACCATCGAGGTTAGTCACATGCCATTTTCTTATAATATTTTACATCATTTGTGCAAAGTGGCTATATTGCCGCTGTTTTTTTTTTGTTAAATTCAATCAATTTCACAGATATATATATATATATTCATTTAAAAATATTTCAACAAGTACATATAGCCAACATATCCTTGCCATATGGATATGATCATCCAACACATATATACACCAAATGAAAAGTCCAACATATCCAACAATTAAGCAAAAGGTCCATATAGTTCCATCCATACATACATACATAGGTAGCAAGTTTGACATTGTTCATCCTACAAAATCAAAACAAAAAGGAAGCACAAGAAGAAGAGTAGACTCCATCAACGCAAGCTTCCTCATCGAAAGCAAATCTGCAAATTGGGAAAGAAGAAAGTTAGAAGAAGAAGAAGAAGAAGAAGAAGAAGAAGACTAGAAGAAGAAGACTAGAAGAAGAAGACTAGCTAGAAGAAGAAGAAGAAGAAGACTAGAAGAAGAAGACTAGCTAGAAGAAGAAGAAGAAGAAGACTAGAAGAAGAAGAAGAAGAAGAAGAAGAAGAAGACTAGAAGAAGAAGACTAGCTAGAAGAAGAAGAAGACTAGAAGAAGACGAAGAAGAAGAAGAAGAAGAAGAAGAAGACTAGAAGAAGAAGAAGAAGAAGAAGAAGAAGACTAGAAGAAGAAGACTAGCTAGAAGAAGAAGAAGAAGAAGACTAGAAGAAGAAGAAGAAGAAGAATAAGGTTATTTTGTCATTTTGGAGGAAAATAAGCTAAGTCAATGTCATTTTGGAGCTAAACCAAGGTTATCATGCCATTTTTTACCTAAGTATGCTAAGTATGTCATAAATGAACTAAAGAAGCTAAGTATAGGTCATTTTGGAGCTATCCTAGGTAGTTATGCCATTTTTAGCTAACTAAGCATATTAAGTCATTTAGGAGGAAAAATGCTAAGTATAGGTCATTTTATAGCTATCCTAGGTAAAGTATGTCAGTTTGGAGCTAAGTAAGGTTATTATGTCATTTTCGAGGACTAACCTAACTAACATAGAAACTAACCTACCTAACCTAGAACTAACCTAACTAACCTAGAACTAATATAACTAACCTAACTAACAGTAGTAACTAACCTAACTAACAGCAAAAAAAAGAAAAAAACAGGGGGGAGAGCTCACCGGAGTGGGGCGGCGGGGCACCGGGGCGGCGGGGCGGCGAGGGCGGCGGGGCACCAGGGCGGCGTGGGCGTCGGGGCGGCGGGGCGCCTGGTTGTCGGGGCGGCGGGGCCGCGGGGCGGCGGGGCGCTGGGCCGCAGGGGCCGCGGGGCGGCTGGGCGTCGGGGGGGCGTCGGTGGCGGCGCGCGGCGGGAGGCGGGTCAGGGCGGCATGGGGTCGGGGCGGCGGCGGGGTGCGGTCGGGGGCGGGGGGGCGGTCGACGGGGCGAGCTCCGGGGGGCGGGGGGCGATGCGGGGCGGCCGACGACGGGGCGGGTGCCGGGGGGGCGGGGGGGCGGCGCGGGGCGGCGGAGGGGGAGGGACGGGGGAGCGGAGGCCGGCGGCGGCGGGAACGAAAATTAAAAGGGGAGAGAGAAGAGAGAGAGGGAGAGAGAGAAGAGAGAGAGGAGGGGGGGTAACGGCCGTTAGGGGGTTGTTTTCTTTGCCGTCTGCCAGCGGACGGCAAAGTTTCTTTGCCGTCCGCTAGCAGACGGCAAAGAGGTGGGGTGGGCCGTTGCAGTTAACTGGCCTCCACTGGGCCCCACCCCACCTCTTTGCCGTCTGCTAGCGGACGGCAAATAAACTTTGCCGTCCGCTGGCAGACGGCAAAGAGCTGGCGGATGGCAAATAGTGTCTTCGCCATCTGCCAGCTCTTTGCCGTCTGCTTTCCGAAAGCTGACGGCAAACAACCTCTTTGCCGTCTGCCAGCAGACGGCAAAGAGCTGGCAGATGGCAAAGTCCCTGATTCCAGTAGTGATGGGGCAATGAGATAAACATGAACAAGCATCAAGTGAGGAAACTAAGAAAAATTGTTAGGCAGAAGAGACATTTGATTGGAATTAAACTCTTTATTTATACTTTATCCAAGACATCAATGAACTTTAGCATGGTAAGTAATCTATTGCCTTCTTTTCCAGCCCAGAACAAGCTACTCTATTAGACATGAATACCTGAAAGTTGCCTCTTTTCAGTGGTTTCCGAAGGAATTTACTCAAGATTACCTAGCAAACTACTTGACCGATGTGGAGGCAACGAAGGTTATAGTATATAATTCATGCTACCATGATAATGGTCTAGAAGTCTTCCTGAAGGCGGTGAAGGATGGACGGGCGATCATCACAAGGGGTTGGACAAAAGTTGTGCGCACCTTTGGCATGGAGGAGGGCACATTATGGGTATTCCGCTTCTTCAACACCATCGACAGCCAAAAGCATTTACAATTCTCTCTTCACCTTTACCGCCTCTAGTACTATATATTGTGGTCCATCATATTTAATCTTCTACCGAACTATGTAACCATGGAACATGTACCGAGCTTTTGATTTATGCATTGGTTGTTGAACCATTGTAATTAGGGTATGTATTGATGGATGTGAAATCCACATTTCATAATTAAAAAATTGAGATTTCCAATTCTAATAATAAATTACCGAAAACAAGCTATTAGGTAATAAATTACATCGCACACAGTTAGAACGATTAAATCGTGTGCGATGATATCATATGTCACACACAATTGTTTGAAGAATATCGTGTGTGATTATCAGCTTTACAACACACGGTCACATATTTTGCGCTTGTGGGATGCGCGCATTGTCACACACGCGTTTGCACGTCGTAACCGTGTGTGCTTGCCGTCAATAGCACAAACAATTCCAAACTTGCGTGCGTGTGTAATGTAGGACGATAAGAAGACGTTTGACATACGTTTCGCGTTTGTGATCGGAATAACTATCGCACACGAATATATCTGTGCCATCGCCTCGGATGTGTGCTTGATCAGAAACATAACGTCAAAGTGTGGATTGTGGGATAAGCTACGAGTTCACAAACATTTACATTAGGCGAATCGTCAGCAGGCGCTCGCACCATCGCAAACGATGTTTCGGTGTCGTGTGGGAAGACCCCCCCTATCGCCCACACATGCAAGGCGACGATTCGGAACTACGTCGCGAAAAGGGGTTAAAAACCATTTGTATAGCATGTAACGGTACCAGTGTTGGCTCCTTCCCTTTGGAAGAGCACGGATGCAGGGTGCCCTCCCCGATGTCGTGGATGTGCTATTTCCCCTTGGAAGAGACAGATAGGGCGCCCTTGTCGTTGCTGTCGTCGTTAGTGAGGCATGACTTGGCAGCTGATGATGCCGAGACACCGCCATGGAACGTGACCTTCAGAAATGAAGGCAAATTCCTGACAACAAAGCAGAGTAGATCAGCGGCGGTACCATGGAGGAGATCCACATGGGTTGAACCCGAGGGGTGGGGGTGCGCCACTTAACCTGTGGCATAGCCCGTGACAAGCCGTTGGTGTTGACGAGCTCGATGTCGTAGTCGGCTGCCGCTACATATTGACATGCGCGAGCCCGCATAAAGCCCCCGGCCAGTCATCGTAGTGAGCTTCTCAGGGGGCCTCGGCGGCCACCTCGCCAACGTCTAGCGGACAGGCCTCGATATACCTCTTTTTTTGCCATTCGCTCCTTGAGCTCCCCGGGAAGTGTAGCCGGGCCTAGGCTGCAACTGGCTAGAGTGGTGATGGGGGTGGGGATGGGGATCTGTGGGAAAGGGGGTGTTTCGCAGGCTGGCAGAAGGGGGTGGACCCAAGTGGTGCGTGAATTCGACATGGATGAGCACTAGTGTCGAATTCACACACGAATCTAGTCCAACCCCTTGTGATGGATCTTCGTGAGGACGGTCGGGCCGGGCGGCGATGGCGGCGGCGGCGAGCTAGCTAGGGTTCAAGCGAGGGAAGAGTGGTGTGTGTGTGAGCGGAGGTTTTCCTCTTCTTTTTTTGACCTAATCCGAGCAAAGTTTTTGTGGTATGGGGAGGGGGGCAGGTGCTGTTTGAGGAAATGTCATGGCTACTGAAAATTTTACTAGGCGGGAGTGTAATGCCGGGATGCCCGGGCTACTGGAAATTTAGATTAGGGGATTGAAGCGGCGCGGCCCGCGCGGGAGCAACAAACATCGCACACTGGCCAAACGTAATAAGTGTGTGCTATCAAATAGGAAAAACCCGCGGAACCGCCATTTTTTAAATCGCTCAAGGCGGTAGATATTTTTGAGATTGTGAGGGAGGTTTCGCGTAGCTCATTCGTGTGACCATGCTGATGTGACAGGGAATGTCCGTGGCACACGGGCAGGCGGAGCCTCGGAGGAAAGGTGTTTGTTGAGTGTATAATCGCAAATGGTCGTTTTGTTCGAATCGTCTGCTATTTACTCCTATAATAATAATATAAATGATAATTTCACCCCAAAAATGCAGGAAATGGGTCAGAACACAAACACACCTGCATGTGGAACAAAAATATGTATGCAAAGGGTGGTTTGATATGTTCAAATACCCAATGCGCAACTTTGATGTGGCACATGTCTCGTGTGTCGCCACTTCGTGTCGGCGGGAGGGAATCATAGCTACGAATACATGCCCCCAACTAGCTAGGTCTCGCGTCTCACCCTGTCGTAACACGAAATGAAACCTACATGAATCCAGCATGGTCGAACCACCCCCGTCTCGCTTCTGGTCGAAGGTGGACATTGGCACAGGCGCCTTGCAACACCACCGAGGTTCATGACGTACGTATACATGCATTATAGTACCCCCCCCCACACACAGAGAGAGAGAGACCTCGAGTCGGTTGGAGGGCATCTCACCAAGACTTTCTCTAACACGGACCAAAGAATCAACCTTGGTCCAACCTCTCTCGCTGTCGGTCGAAGTGACGGACGTCCACCGAGGCCCACGAATGAGGCGTGTCGCTGATAAACACGCGGTGGAGTGTCCGGAGACAGCAATCACATGCATGTGGCACACACATATGTATGGAAGTGTTGTGTTGCGTTTGAATTAATTAATATATATGCCTAATACGTAACTTTGATGGCACATGCTTTGGAACCGACCCCCCACCCCCACACACAAGAGCGAGGGTTCATGGCGCGTATAGCTAGTCTGTCGAGCGCCAATGGGAACGATTCATGTGTACGTCGCCGTGCTCTCAGACTTTGGTAATTAACACAAACCAAGAAGAATCCACCATGGTGAACCACTCTCTCGTTGTCAGTCAATGTGATGGACATCCACATGGGCCCATGAATGGCTTCCCATCGACGACCTTATGATGGAGTGTTCGAAGACAAGCATCGTCCAAGCGTGGATCAACATATGGATGGAAATATTGTGTGATGTTTACATACCCAACACACAAACTTTGATGTGTCACCCTCGCTAATCACAAAGTCCCTACGCGGACCGAGGTTCACGACACATAGTATATATATGTGCCACCCCCAATGCGAGCCGACGGGAGGCATTCATGCGTACACATGCGCTCAAATTATACCATGTGATAATGTCACACCATGACCTACCGCAAACACAAACCAAAAAAGAATCCATGGCAATTAATCTCTCTTGTTGCAGTCAAAGTGATGGGACACACACGAGGCTACAGATGGGAGCGATGCTGATAACTGTGCGAGGGGGGGGGGATGTCCGACAACAACCGCCGCGTCCATGCTATCCTAACATATGTACGGAGGTGATGTGTGATGTTTTGAATACCAAATGCACACCTTTGATGTGTCACCTTCAAAAACCGGACCCCCACCCCGACGGAGGTGCACCATGTGTACACTTACTTGTAGCCGATGGGAGCATGTGTACACATGCGCTCAAAGTTTCATGTGGAATCTCACCATGATCTACACCGAAACACATACCAAGACGAATCTACCTTTGATCAAACCCCCTCGCTGCACCATTCAAAGTGATAAACCACGCGGGGGGCATCGAATGGGTGTGTCACTGGTAACCGCACGAGGGAGCACTACTGCAGGAAGGTCCAAAGACGACACCGCAATCAAAGACCCTTCGATGAAACTGTGTGCGATGCATGAATCGCAAACGGTATAGTTCAAGCTCCGTCGCTAATGACACGAAATGTGTGTGATGAAATCATTACCGACGCTACGTATGGAAGTGCCATTTGCCCGTATTAATATTGTAGATGTTTTATTATTATTACCCGTCTGCCAGCGCATCACCCCTTCTTCCCCTCTCACGTCTTGTAACCACGTTTTTGTCCGAGGATTCCAGTAATGCACGCTTCGGCACCGCACATGCGTTTCTTTTGGCCATGCTCCCGCGCGCAATCGCGCATGTTCCCGCGCAAGCTTCCACATCGGTTTGCCACCAGAAGCGAATGAGCATAAAAGCCGGGGCGCGACACACGCAGATGCACACCTAGTGCAGCCTAGCCCGTCTACCAAGCATGCCAACCCGACCAAGCGCCGCCTCTGCCATTAACCTCTGCGATGACGAAAACGATCCGGTACAGGAGGAATGCCCTGTCAAGGTCGATGGCGTGCCCGGCCATGGGTCGAACAACACTGTGCTGCGCGTCATCGCAAGGGTTGAGCAGACCCTTGGCGCGGGGCGCGGCAGCGCCACCGAACAACAAAGCCGCCTCACCGCCGAGAGGCTGCAGCGCGCCGCACAAGAAGATCATCAGTGGTGCTTAGTAGAGCAAAACATGCGCGTCCGCGCCGATAGGGTAAGGTGCGCAACACAGCAAGACCGATGGAGGGGCACAGAGCGAGAGGCGAGGCACGCGGCAGAGCAAGAGCGGTTCCATCCCCGCTTGCCTGCTGTCCCACCCGACATGACGTTGCAGCTGTGTCCACAGCATGTCAGTAGCCTGATTTCTCGCCAAGAATGGGCAGCGACCGTCTGCTCAGTACTTGCACCAGAGCCCGGCCGCACAGTACTTGCACCGGACGCCTGCCGCGCCGTTCGCATGGGTCGCGCCTCTCGCGGTCGACAGGCTGGTCAGTAGGCTCCAGCGCCTCCTTGGCCCAGGTGTCCAGCGGCGAGAAGTAGAAGAAAATGGCCGTCGCATCCTCGAGATGGTTATCTCCGATGAAATAGCCACCTTGGAGCTCGAGATTGCGCTCCAACTGTACCGCGAGCGTGTAAACCACATGGACAAACGCCTGATCGAGTTCAGGCAGAGCCAAGAGCTTATGTAGGTTAGTGTGGTATTCATGGACACGTTTTGTTTTGTTGAATCGTTTCGATGTCGATCCCAATGTCTGGACAACAATCGTAATATTGATATGTTTCGATGTGTGAATGATTTATATTCTATTGTTATGTTTCAATATGTGTAACATATAGAGTTTAGAGACAGAAAATTAGTACGAAAACAGATAGAAATGTGAAACTAATAATATGTATTAATTTTTCAATAGCTCATTGCAGACATGATACATACATATACATGATGATAGTACTTAACTAATACGTACAATGAATAAAAACTAAACTAATCATAACCCCTCCTTGAGCGGGGAGCAGTAAAGTGGCAACCTCTCGCCAGCAGCTCCCTGGTGCGCGGTGGCTTCCCAACGCGGAGGGAGTTCACCGCCTCCTCCGCCTCGCAGCGCTCGACGTGCCGATCAACCTCTTGCTGGCGGAGGCGCGCGACCATGCATGACATTTCACTAGGCGCCCATTGGAGCTCTTTGGCGGTGTCACGCTCGAGCTTATCGGCCCACGCCCACGCAGCGGTGAGGTGCCTAGCGCCTCTTGCTTTCATTGCGTGGTACCGGCTATCTTCATACACCTCCACCGTTTGTCGACGCGCCCACCGCCAAAGCTTCAACACCTCCTTTTTCGACGCGGCACTAAGGGCATTCCAGGCGGCGAGGTCCTTGGCGCGCTCCTAAGCCCACTCCTTCTTGAACGCCACCTGCCTGGCTCTCTCAGCCAGCGGCAACGCCTTCCACAAAGCCAGATTGTACGGGCCCCAAAACCAATCTTCAGTTGGGGGGTCTGGCATGACCTCGACTTGGGGCGCGAAAGGGTCCTCCTCATCGCTGCATTTCGCCCTGTCCTCATGGGGTGGCGCCTCCTCCTCTGCTTGTGCACAAACCGGCCATGCCATGGCAGCGTTTTGTGCGAGGGGTGGGATAGAGAGACGAGAGAATGCAGGCGGGATGACGTCTCGAGGGGCAGCATTTATAGGCGGCTGGAATCTTGATCGACACTAGCAGAAAAACGGGGGGGGGGAGACTGTAACGGACGCGCCGGTCGCCGGAAGTCAATTGCACACGATTTACTAGTCAACAGCCGTGTGTGACTTAACATCACAGATGGTTCCTAATGCATGACCGCGTGTGATTAATAGCCCGCGAAAATTGGCTTCCAAAACTCGAAACGCGAAACAGAGTGCCAATCATGTGGGACCCGTTTGTCTTGCCAAATATTTACATTTTCTATCCAAATGTAATGCATGCATGCCATTTGTGTTACGGAAGCAAGTCCGAGAGCAGTAACCACGACATCTTAGCCCCATGGCGGGAAATCATGCAGATTTTCATGTACTTCAGAGCATTTTTTCATTTTTTGAATTTAGAAACCTAGATTCTCAATGCTTTTGTGTCAAAACCGTCACTCAAGATATTTGGAACTCCTTCAAATTTATTGCACGTGGCTTATATACGTAAGCAAGTAGTACATAAATATGACTTTCGAGCGGTTTTTGCTTCATCTGGCTTGTTCATGTGTTTTAGTTTTGAACTATGGCCATTAATTTTCTAGAAACTAACTTAATGTATAAAAATGCCAATAGAATGCCAATTTTTTAAAAAAATTTGGATGTCTATCGTATTCATGCATTGTAACAATGAAAAAAACTAGGTCGAATGAGACAGCGATTGGTGGTTCGTCATCACACATGGCCCCACGTTCCCTCTCGGAACCACGCGCCTTCGTGTGATGCTCCGGTTTGTGAGAGACATGTGTCTCAAGCTGGGGATTACTCAGGCGGGTATTGGAGTCCCATCTCCGTCCCCATCACCGCCCTCCCATCCCTGTCCCCGTCTACGTACCCGTGAGCGGGGATAAAAAGTTTCCCATCCATGTCCCCACCGGGTTCTTTATCACCGTGGGGAAACCCACACATGCATTTAAGAACAACCTTTGCGTATTTCGGTAGAAAAAATAGTATTTCAACGCAATAAACAATATGTTGGGGCTAGATTTGGGATATCTGAATTTTGGGCCAAAGGGCTGGGATGCGTGTAAATTTGGGTGACCGAGGCCACAAATTATGTGGGGTCTACTAATTTCAGAGCCCACATACGTACTTCAATTCATGGGTAAGGCGGGTAATGCTATCCCATCCCCATCCCCATCCTACACGCTCGGTAAGGTATTTGACCCACCAACTTCCCAATGGGCATTCAAGCTGGCACCCGTGCCCTAATAGAGTAATTACCCATGGGGATGCGGGTAACAGTTAACCATTGCCAGCTTGACATGTGTCAAAGCTTATCTCGAACAGGCCATTAATTTGAACAAGACATCTTGGCCCCATGTCGGGAAATCATGCATATTTTCATGTACTCGGCGCATTTTTTTCATTTTTGATTTTAAAAACCTAGATTCCAATGCTTTTGTGTCCAAACCCAAGATGTTTGGAACTCCTTAAAATTTATTGCAAGCGGCATATGTAGGGAAGCAAGTAGTACATAAATATGTTTTTTCCTGAATTTTTTGCTTCATCTTGCATGTTCTTGTTTCAGTTTTGAATTATGGCCGTAAAATTTGTAGAAACTAACTTAATGTATAAAAATACCAATTGAACCCCGAATATTTCCTAATTTTAGGATGCTGTTAGTGGATTTTCATGGTAGGGATCTTTTTCTTACAATTAAAACAATATCCGTTACCGTTGTACCCCAAAATAGTTTTACAATTCAATACAAAAAGTGAACTGCATAGACACGGTTCCATATAGGAACCGTTTGCGATGAAAATTCACGGACCTATTTATGTCTTACGAGGGAAGCTTCATCGGCTTCGTCTAGCACGGATTCCGTTCACCCTCTGTTGGGGATATTACCCGTGGTTTGACCCGGCCAGGAGAATGACCCGACCCATCATTTGGCGGCTCATACGGGTGCCGTGTTTTATCGGGTCAACCTGGATGGGAAGGCCCAAGGCCCGGCGTGCACCCCGGCGGAAGGCGGCTCATAGAGAGACCCGGAGGACCGGCTCACAGAGAAGGCCCAAGAAGAGGAAAGAATTCCCTCACAAGAGAAACAAGACCTGGATTAGGATTCAAGAAAGACTAGACCTAATCCTAGTCCTAGTAGGACTCTACATGTAAGCCTACCCCTTCAACTTATATAAGGAGGGGCAAGGCACCCCAAGAGGGACAAGTTAAGTCATTAGAGATAGACAGATTAGAAACCCTCGAGACTAGAGGTAGCGAAATAGCACCCTTGTAATCGAGATCATCATCATCATCAATGACAGACAAGCAGGACGTAGGCTTTACCTCCATCGGAGGGGTCGAACCTGGGTAAAACTCGCGTCTCTCGGTTCCAACCAACCCCTTCAAGCCGCCACCTAGTTGTGATGGCCTCACACCTAAGTTCTCTCGCGAGGACATCTTGTCATGACAAAACCACGACAGTTGGCGCCCACCGTGGGGCCAGCGCACGGTGGTTTTGTTTTCTTGGAGGGATATATTCAGGGATCGAGAAGCTCGTGATGTGCTGGATGAAAAAGAGTCGGCACAGAAGGATCTACATCGACTCCAAATTCCTCACATCATACAACATGTGGGATCTGATCAAGAAAGTTTTAGGCGGCGATGGAGTACATCAGATGAACCCTAAAGTGCCAAGCGACTTACTCCTGAAAGCCACACAAGGCGTAGACAGAATCAATCTGACTTAAAAGCAAAGAAAGAAAAAGGCAAGTTCATCACCACATCAACCGGTCGACTCATTTGCGTGGATTCCTGAACAACGCCAGTGTAGGGCTCGACAACAGCACTGCCCTCGCGCGTGCATATGTTCGTGTCTACTGGATGGGATTCTTCGTGCCGGCGTTAGGAAAATTGAATCGTACTGGGCCGAAATCGACAAGATCGTTTTTCTGTCAAAGCCAACGTATTGCAGCACTCCATTGAAAAGCCATCAGCGATTTCCGCTGTAGTATCAATGTCCGAATCCGATTGCTACTACACCACGAGCAGCAATAGCAGTTGTCTAATCCGCCGGGGGGTTGTTGCTCCACGTAGAGGAGTCCCAGTCCGCAAGTCCCGAGGGAACTCCTGCTGCTACTTTTGACGTGGAGGACAAATCAACTTCAAAGTATTTCCACTAGTACGTAACGAATTTGGTGAAAAGAAAAAGAGAAACCAAATCAGGAGCGACTACTACTACTAGTTGTTGGGACAAACCCGGTCCGGCGAACTCGTTCTGCCCAAAGTACACAGTGGAGACAGGGTGCTCTTATACACACGCACGGACGCGCCACAACCTAGCCACTATGCGGACCACGCACATTACCTGCACACCCGGCCCGCGTGCTCGTCGCGCCTTGGACGCGATCAACACGGCCGGGTGCATTGCGTCGCCACGCCTATCTCGCTAACCCACTACTCCATGCACTAACTAATCCCTAGTTACATGCACGTCCAGCACTTGTGCAACATCCACTCAACGGCTCATGACCTAGCCATCATGGGATGCACACACATGCTACACACATACGCACATATGTACACACCGCCGTGACCCAGCCCGCGGACCCGACCAGGTGCACCGACGCCGATCGCACCGCAACGGACCCGACCTGACGCACCGACGCCGGTCGCACCGTGCTTCGTCACGACTTATTTCCAACAATCACCTCCTAAGCTGTGACCTCGAGGAGTGTCATCCCGATGTCATCATCGACGTTGTCTCGAACGCCCGCGCCCGACGCTGTGACGTGCTGCCTGCTCATCGTCGCCGGAGTTGACGCTGCTGCTTCCATCTTCGTCGTCGCCATGACCGCGGACTCGACGTGGCGCGCTGACGCCGGTCGCCACCGCCGCGGGCACGACCTGGCGCGCTGATACACGTAGGTGAAAGAAAAGGAGGGACACAAGAATTTCCAACACTAGTTTGGGTCACACACGGATGGAAGAAGCTGATTAAAGGAAATACAGATAGGAAAAACTATCACGTTGCATGGTTCTCACACGAGCAACAAAGAAAAGGAAGGACACCCTAGGACCGATCTACAACACTGGCCTGCTGCATAGCACCAACTCCCGTGAGGTTCATCCACCCACGTGAAAACAACACTGTTGTGTTTCTCAGACAGTCATGTTCGTCATCAGATAAAATTATCATCAGGTTAATTTATAAACGGGAAGCCGACGCACCTGCCCCGCCCTCCGTCTCGCCTTCGCCACCGCGGCCTCGCTTCGCCGCGCGCGTCCAAGTCAGCCTCGGCTCGCCCCGCCACGCCAGCCGCCGTTCGCCGCACGTCTGGGTCGGCCTCGGCTCGCTCCGCCGCGCAAGCCTCAATCCGCCGTGCGTCCGAGCCGGCCTCGTCCCTACTGCAGGCGCTACAGGCGCTCCACGCCATCTGCTATAGAGAGCTCACCAAGTCGAACGCCTAGCGAGCACGAGGCGCACTACATCGTGATGAGCTTTAGGCCAGACAAGAACAATCGATAGCGTACCTTGTCCAAGCGCTGCGCTGGCCTCTTCAAAAAAAGTGCTCCACACTCTCCATGGAAACTGTTCTTTCTCTCGGTCAAACTACGGTGCAGCCACTGGCCAACTAGCACCAGAATTCAGCAAGAGACTGCCTCGGAGTACTCGCGTCAAGAAGCACCATGCTACATCCAAATAAAGTAAAATAAAGGTCACGTCATGCCATCAATTGAAGTGAACTTGTTTTACTATTTTCTCAAGCGAGGGTGATCAAAACAAATCAAGTTACGTCTGCGCCCGGATAAAGCAATCAGTTCGGAAGCTCGGCATTTTTGTTCCATGGCTCGGGCTGCCAAAAAACAAAACAAAATGTGGATCGGTCTGTAACATGCAATATTACGGCGAGTCTCATCAATTGGACATCCGACGGATCATCTATTGTCCGAATAAATTAGGTGCTATCCACCCTATTTATTTTATCAGTACATTTTTATTTCTTTCAGACAAACCACTCTGTCCTACGGTATTTTTATACACAAGACATTTACTGACTATAAAAAGGCGTTATTTTGTGAGTAAGGAGCTCGCGCCAACATCATCGTGCGCCTGCGTCCATCCATGCTGCAATGTTCGACACGCACGCGCGCAGACCACCGCCCCCGCGGTCCAATCGACATCAACATGCCGCAACTGGCTCACGCATCCGCACCGATTTTTCAACGCCGCGGTTGACTCACGCATCGCGCCGCTGATTTACAACACCGCGACCTCCTCGCACATCCGCACTGGCTTACAACGTCGCGGCCGACTCACGCGTCCGCACCAGTGTACACCGACACGCTGGTGCCACGCCTGCTCACTCAAGCCGCCCAACAGATGCTCATGAGCCGCCGCCCCCGCGGTCTGGTCTGCATCAACACGTCGAGGACACATCCGCCCGCATGAGCCGCCAAACTAACGCGTGCAAGCCGCCGTCCCCGCGGTCCGGTGTACTCCAACAACACTGGAGCAAGAAAGAAATATATATCTATTATCAGCCTTCACCTGGGCCGGGTTGACCAATGTATAGGAGCACTGGCTTGCCATCCCCCGGTCAGGTCTACTTCAAACATATCAAAAGAAACAGGAGAGCTTTCTGTGAAGGAAACATCCCCGGAAGAGCGAAGAGCGCCGGCCACAGCTGAGCCGGCAAATTCAAAGCCATCGGCGAAAAATAAAAAATGACCTTGGAGGAGCAAGGAGAGCCGGACCAAGTAAGAGTAGCAAAGAAGGGGTCAAGAGGCATATGCACTCAAATTGGCCACGATATTTGCCAAAGACATACGGTGAGCATCACGAAGATCATCAGCTCACTACATCGTCTCCAGTTTGGATAAATTCCATCATTCGGTCGTCAACCTTATGCCGGCTTAAGCCACAACAAAGTATGAAGACTCTCAAGCCGCCTCCTCGAGTTGACTTAAGACTCGAGGGCTACACAGACATGACTCGGTAGATTCAACTAGGCTCAAACATTCTAGAACCCCAGGTCATTGCAGGGAAGATAACCCAGTCCCAGGGGCTGCTGCCTTATTGGCAAAAAATTAAAAGTCGCCCAAGAGGACTAGCTGCCATGATGCGCAGTTCAAACATGGGCGCCCTGCCTTATGGACAAAAAATTGAAGGTTGCTAAAGAGGACCAGCTGCCATGACGCGCTGTTCAAACATAGGTATCCTGCTTTATTGGATCATCATATTATCATATTATGATCAATGGAATAAAGTCAGCTTATCTGGACCCCAGATGTTTTGCAGTAGTAGCATTCTATCCTGTATATCCTATGCTGAGCTTTTCCATGACCATAGGTCACTTGGGGGCTTCCGACTCAACGAGTTTAGCTTTCTCACCCTCTTGATCCGGCAAAGACGCCACAAAATGGTTAAACCTGCCTCTTTGCTCGATGCAACTCCGATCAGGTGACCCCGTGTACTCTTGACAAGTAAATCCATCTGGACCCTGAACTTATCAAGGTTAAAACACTGGCTTGAGTCACGTGAGAGCCGGCTTACATAGAGCTAGGATAAACCATGGGTTATCACAACCGCTTCATTGAAGCAAGACTCGAGCCTCGAAAGCCGGTCTTTATTTCATGCCTTGAAAACTGGCACTTCATATTCTGTTATCATATACATACATCATCCTGCATTGCATCATGCATCATACATACATATCAAGCCGGTCATCAAACCAGGTTGCACTGTAACCTCTGCAGGAACAAATAGATCTTTGATAGCCAAAATGGCTGGATCTTCATCATGGTTTATCATAACCAGCATTAAATGATTATTCTTGAAGAGCCGCCCTATCACATATAATGTCAGGTCATTTAATTGATCGGCTCTCGGATTTTTCAACTTGTGCTTTGTAGTAAACTACAACACTTATGGATTTCTAAAACATATATTTGCCAGGTTGCACCGCAACCACGAGCAGGGATTTCATTCCAAAGCACAAAGGCATTATTCCAGGATATTCATACAAGACAATAAATTACCGGGTTGTATTGCAACCACGTGCAAGGATTAATTCAAGTTCAAGAGAACTTATGCCCTGCATTATGATGGGTTATTCTCACACAATCCCAAGTCGTTTCAGGCATACGACCCGGCACTTGGGGGCTACATCATATGATGTTTTTCTTTTCAAAGGAGAAGTACATACAAAGTCCCGAGTCGCTGCAGGCAAACGACCCGACACTTGGGGGATACAATACTCAGATCAAATTTTCTAAAATAAGTCCCAAGTCGCTGCAGGCATGCGACCCGGCCCTTGGGGGCTACAGTATTTAGCTGTTTAAACAGATTATAAGGTCCAAATTGAAGACCCGACCCATGACATACCGATGAGCGGGCCCTTGGGGGCTACACATGTGAAATGCAAGACATTCAGTTTATAACTGGCGACTCAGATGACAACCCGGATTTCTCCAAAGTTACGTACCTACAACATTCAAAACCAAGTTCAAAGTCCCAGGTTGTTGCAGGCAAAACAACCCGGCACTTGGGGGCTACACTGGCTGAAGTTTTATAAGTATAAGACAATTACAAGTCTCAGGCTGCTGCAGGCAAGACAACCCGGCACTTGGGGGCTACACAGTCAAAGATATTATTGCAAATCACCAAGTCATCATGAACTAATAAACTTGGAGCTTGGGGGCTACAGGTAATATGGACATATCAAAAAAATTGAAGAATACTTTCAAGCTGTCAATTGTGAGCAAGACTGGTCTCATTTCTTGATGAAGGTTTGCAAAGATCATCTTCTCCAAATTATTCATAGAAAGGCCCAGAAAGCCGACCCAACATCACAAGGATTTTCTGTATTCCCAATAATTTTATCAAGCCAACTGGAGTCCAGTTGTTTGACCCGGCGTCACCAACAATCATGACCCGACATTATCAAAGATCATAACCCGGCAGAGTCTATATAAGTAACCCGGCTTCACAAGTTGAAAGTGGTTTAAACAATGGACGAATTTGTATTCCCAATATTTTCATCAAAACCGAAGCAATGAAAAGCCAGCTCAACATCATGTGGATTTCTTATTCCCAAAATTTTCGTCAAGCCAAAGCATTGGAGGCCGATTCAACGGCATATGGGTGTTTTATCCCCAATATTTTATTGCAAAGGACACATACCAGCAAGATGATCATGAACATGACTCGTTAATATGAAGAAGAAACCCGGATTTTCAAGGAGCCACTTCATTAAATTAAGCCGGCAAGTGGAGCAAGCTGGTCTCTTAGGATATTTATTATTATTTCAGGAGCTTACCATGAATAAATTCAAGCTAATCTGGGGGCTAATGTCGGGGATATTACCCATGGTTTGACCCGGCCAAGAGAATGACCCGACCCATCATTTGGCGGCTCATACGGGCGCCGTGTTTTATCGGGTCAACCTGGATGGGAAGGCCCAAGGCCCGGCGTGCACCCCGGCGGAAGGCGGTTCATAGAGAGGCCAGGAGGGCTGACTAACAGAGAAGGCCCAAGAAGAGGAAAGAATTCCCTCACAAGAGAAACAAGACCCGGGTTAGGATTCAAGAAAGACCAGTCCTAATCCTAGTCCTAGTAGGACTCTACATGTAAGCCTACCCCTTCAACTTATATAAGGAGGGGAAAGGCACCCAAGGAGGGACAAGTTAAGTCATTAGAGATAGACAAATTAGAAACCCTCGAGACTAGAGGTAGCAAAATAGCACCCTTTTAATCGAGATCATCATCATCATCAATGACAGACAAGCAGGACGTAAGCTTTTACCTCCATCGGAGGGGCCGAACCTGGGTAAAACTCGCGTCTCTCGGTTCCAACCAACCCCTTCAAGCCGCCACCTAGTTGTGATGGCCTCACACTTAAGTTCTCTCGTGAGGACATCTTGTCGTGACAAAACCACGACACCCTCAATCCCCTTCCCCAACAAACCCTTTCTGCAAAGAATGACGCCGTGGGAACGCTTCGTAAGGGTGCGTACGACCGCCCCCTCGGCCCCAAGCGCTCCCGTCTCTGCCAAGAACACGGACGCCTCGGCCGAGAGCGCAGCCACATCCGCCTTAAGCGCGGCCGCATCCGCCGAAAGGGCCTCTGCGGCGGCCGAAAGGGCGTCTGTAGCCACAGAGACGACAGCTGCAGCTGCTGTGATGGCAGCTGCAAGCGCCAAGAGCGCTCGAGCAGCATACCGTGCCGCGGAGGTTGCACTGGACCGGGTCGAGGCCATCCAGGGAAATATCGAGAATGCCCACACCAAGATACTCCAGGCTTCCTTGGATTCCACCATGCACCACACGTCCGAAGAGGCAGCTGTTGCGGATGCCGAGATGCATGCCGGCGATGCGGCGGCGGAGGCCATGGAGCCCCTTCCGCACGAGATCTCCGAATGAGAGCTGGAGATGCAGGAGCCGTCTCAGAGCGCCGAGTGCTGGGAGGAGTTGCCCGTCGCTCAGGAGGAGGTCGAGAAGTGCCTGTCCATCGAGGAATCGGTGGTGGAGTACCAACGCGAGCTATGGCGGCGCCACTACTACGAGTACTACAAAGATGAGGGCGACGCCGATGACGAGGGCAACACCGAGGATGAGCATGTCGCCGCAGTCGAAGTCAGCCCGGGGGACGCGGAGTCCAGCACCGGTGGAATGTCGTCCGGACAAGTCGTCGACATCTCATCGAACAACGGAGAGGCATAGGGCGGCGGCTCGTCGGCGTCTTTGTTAAAATTATGCGTATTACTAGTAGCCTTTGTCCAGAGAGCCTGTCTTTTGTATGAGCTATGTCTAGTTCAAGCAGCTTGATTATTTAGTGAACTTGCTCGGTTTAGTAAATGTGAGGTATGTGTGTCAGCTAATTTGTATACCCAAGTTAGCAGTTGATGTTAAATTATGCAATGATGTGGATGTGCACTGATAACCCACAAGTATAGTGGGTCAATCATAGTCCTTTCGATAAGTAAGAGAGTCGAACCCAACGAGAAGCAGAAGGAAATGACAAGCGGTTTTCAACAAGGTAATTTCTGCAAGCACTGAAATTGTAGGTAACAGATAGTTTGATAGCAAGGTAATTGGTAACAAGCAAGTTACGGTAACGGTAAATAAAGTGCAGCAAGGTATCCCAATCCTTCTGTGGCAAAGGACATGCCAGAATAGTTTCTTATAATAGGTAAAGCGTTCTTGAGGGTACACGGGAATTTCATCTACGTTGCGTTTGGATGTCTGTATTTGAGTCCTGAATTGGATTTGGTATCCCTAAATTTTCAATTCGGCTGTTTCGCATGTGAACGGAAACAGCGGTCCGAAATCGATCCAATACAGAGACGGAAAATCTCCCACGCACCGAGCTATCCCACATTACCGAGCCCAGTACCTCCGATTTGGCCTGAATTGACCGATCCCGCAAAATAAAATGTTTCGATCTTATCTTTCCCCCTCCCCCTGCTCGTTCCCCACCACCCCGAGCGGCGGCGACCATGAAGCAGGCAACGGCGGCGCCCAGGTACCCTCCCTCCGCGGCCCTCCACCTCCCCTAGTCGTCCCTACTCCTCATCCCTGCCACTGCGGTGAGTTAGCGGGGTCCAGCCTCTGGCGGTGGGAGCAGGTCCAAGAGGTGGCCGCTGGCGGCAGGGGCAGGTCCAGGATGCGGCGGCGAGCCTGTGATTTCTCCGGTGGCTGGCGGAGTAGATGATTAGGATGCGGCGGGGCCAGTTCCAGGAGGTAGCGGTGTTGCTGGAGATTGGCATCTGGATCAGAGATTGGCATCTGGATCGTTCGGTCAGCTTCAGAGATTGGTCAGGTTTTCCTTTTTTTGGGGAATCACTACACGCAAGTTTTCGTCAGGTTCAAGGATTGGCATCTGGATCGTTCGGTCAGCTTCAATGTACAACAAGAAAATTAATTATGGGCTCACGTTATCACACAACAGTACTACTGTTCTGTAATTAACTTACCCGGCCGTCAGATGCAGAACTATCTATTTGATATGGACTATTGTCTACTAACAGATCTAACTTGTATTCTTTTCCGGCTGAATTGCTGATAAGACATTTGTTAATTTTCATTGATATATAATCATTCAGCCATAGCCAAACATTGTATGAATTTTTGATTTGATGCATAAAAAACAAAGCAATATCAATTCCATAGTTTGACATCCAAACAAGATTTGGTATTGAAACCTCACAGCGATTCCATGAGCCAATTCCATGAGCATCCAAACAATCGAATTCGTATCATGCCCATTACAGTTTCTTTGCTGAATTGGTATTGAAACCAATTCAATACAGAGGCCTCCAATACAGACATCCAAACGCAGCGCTAGTCACCTTTATCATTTTGGTTTGATTTGTGTTCGCTACTTTGATAATTTGATATATGGGTGGACCGATGCTTTGGTGCTATTCTTACTTGAACAACCTCCCACTTATGATTAACTCCCTCGCAAGCATCCGCAACTACGAGAAAAGTATTAAGATAAAATCTAACCATAGCATTAAACGTTTGGATCCAAATCAGCCCCTTACGAAGTAGCGCATAAACTAGGGTTTAAGCTTCTGTCACTCTAGCAATCCATCATCTAATAACTACTGCACAATGCATTCCCTTAGGCCCAAGGATGGTGAAGTGTCATGTAGTCGACGTTCACATGACACCACTAAGGGAATCACAACATACATATCATCAAACTATCGAACACATATCAAGTTCACATGATTACTTGCAACATGACTTCTCCCATGACCTCAAGAACAAAGGTAACTACTCACAAATAATATTCATGCTTAAGATCAGAGGGGTATTGAATAGCATAATGGATTTGAACATATAATCTTCCACCAAATAAACGATATAGTAATCAACTACAAGATGTAATCAACACTACTAGTCACCCGCAGGTACCAATCTGAGGTTCCGATACAAAGATTGAACACAAGAGATGAACTAGGGTTTGAGAGGAGATGATGCTGTTGAAGATGTTGATGAAGATTGTCCTCCCAAAGATGACAGGGGTGTTGGTGATGACGATGGCTTCGACCCCCTCCGGGAGGGAAGTTCCCCCGGGATAATCGCTCCGCCGGAGGGCAAAAGTGCTCCTGCCCAAGTTCCGCCTCGAGACGGCGGCGTTTCATCCCGAAAGTCCTCTCTTTATTTTTTTCTAGGTCAAAAGATCTTATATACCCGAAGATGGGCACCGGAAGTGGGCCGTGCTGGGCACAACCCACCAGGGTACCTGGGAGGCCTGGAGCGTCCTGGTGTCTTGCGCTCACCAGGGTGGCCCCCACCGGTAGTTATTTGCTCCAGTATTTTTTATATATTCCAAAATAATTCTCCGTGAAGTTTCAGCTTATTTGGAGATGTGCAGAATAGGTATCTCTGATGTGCTTTTTCAGGTCCAGAATTCCAACTGCCGGTATTCTCCCTCTTTGTGCAAACCTTGCATATTATGAGAGAAAAGGCATTAGAATCACTCCCTAAAGCATTATTATTCGACAAAACATTATATATAACAATAGGAAATCATGATGCAAAATGTATGTATCAACTCCCCCAAGCTTAGACATCGCTTGTCCTCAAGCGAAAGCCGATATTGAAAAGCATGTCCACATGGTTTAAGAGAGAGGTGTCGATAAAAACAAAATACGGACATAGTAGCATCATGCTTATTATCATAACAACAACAAACTTTATCATAAAACTTATTCATATAATTTCATCATATAACTTCTCATGAACAAGTAACAATTCATCACAACATAGAAGTATAAAGCATAAACCTTATTGAAAACCAACAAACTGTTCTCAGTCAACTTTGCAACTACAATTCATCATATTTTCAGGAAGGGTCTCGTGTCAGAGCCTTTTGGCAAGTCCATATACTCAACCATCATTTAGTCTTCTATGATTGCTAACACTCACAACATACCCATGAGCAAAAAGTTTCAACCGGACACATAGAAAGATAGGGGCTTATAGTTCCGCCTCCCAATGTATTCACCTCAAGGGTGATGTCAACAATAATAACTCATGCTCACTCACATCCAACTGGATATATGTGCCTAGATCTTTCCTCACCACATGATGCTTGCAAAAAGAAAAAGTAAAAAGGAATAGGGAAGAATACTTTGACTCTTGCATAAAAGTAAATACATAAAATTAAAGGATAGGCCCTTCGTAGAGGGAAGCAGAGGTTGTCATGCGCTTTTTGGTTTGTATGCTCAATCCTTTAATGTAAAAGAACGTCATGCTACCTATGATAGCAACCTTTATTATGCTGTCCGTCGCTTTTATTACTTTGCCATCATAAGTTTGTATAGCGCTCAATTTCCTCTTACACTAATTGATCAAAACACATTTAGAAGCAATTTTTCTTGCCTTATTGCACCGATGACAACTTACTTGAAGGATCTTACCCGATCCGTAGGTAGGTATGGTGGACTCTCAAAGCATGAATTGGGGTTTTGGGTTTTTGGATGCACAAGTAGTATCTCCACTTAGTGCAGAATTTTTGGCTAGCAAAGATATTGAGCAAGCACCACATGTTGAAGGATCTATGACAATATAACTTCTATGTGAATCTGAACAAACATAAATCATTAAGTTGTCTTCCTTGTCCAATGTCAACAATTTTGACATATAATATTTAATGGGGGCTCACAATCATAAAATATGTCCAAGATAGTGTATTTGCATGTGAATCTTCTCTTCCTTTATTAATTCTTTCATGAATTGCATCATTGACCAATGCTATGTTTGTCAATCTCCAATAAATTTTACCACTTATACTTTTCCTTATGTGATGTCATTACTTACCATAAGATTAGCATATGATTCTTTTCCATTTATTTCCTTTCTATTTTTTTATTTTGATTGCAACAAGAAAATAAAGAAGCAAAAGCTCAAACTAAACTTTATTATATAACTCTCACTCGATTACATAGATATATAGAACACGAAACTAACACTCGAAAATAGATCATACTAAACTTTTATTCAACTAAATCAAGAAAAAGCTAAATATCGAACTAAAATAGGTAAAGGTGAATAAAAGTGATGGTGATACGATACTGGGGCACCTCCCCCAAGCTTGGCTCAAGCCAAGGGGAGTGCCCATACCTGTGTGTTCAAGTCTCCTTTGGTGGTGAAGATGATGAAGGTGGTGGTGATGAAGTATCACACTTCAGACTCAATAGGTACTCCAATTTGCGGATGACTCTCCGAAGGGTGATGATGTGTTCCTCTAGAAAAATATTTTCACGAGTAAGAAATTTATTCTGAACACGAACCACTTTGAAAGCCCTAAAAGCTTCAATTTCAGTGGGGGTGAGATGATTGTAATAAGGTTGAAGGATATCCTCTTCTTCCTCCTCTTCCATTAGCATGGATTGCCCTCCTTCTTGTGCTTGATCCTTCATAACTTCCTTGCCCTTGTCTTCATTATTGGCTTCTTTTGGCTCTTCTCTCTTCAGTTCCATCTTCATCAGCCAGGCATCTTCTTCTACGTTATTGGAGGAGGGAGAAGACATGATGCCTGACTTGATAGATCTGATAGAAAAACAACACGAAACAAGAACAGAGGGTTTTTCTGCGATGCGGTGGTCAAAACAATCGGGGGGTATATATAGAGAATTTTTATTCTTGAGAAGCAAGAATATGGAAGGAAAACGGAGCCGGGAAGGTGTCCGAGGTGGGCACAACCCACCAGGGCGCGCCTGGCAGGGCTGGCGCGCCCTGGTGTATCGTGCTCACCTCGGTTGCTTTCCTATTTATTTCTTATTTTCCTAATTTTAGTAATATTCCAAAACTGACAGAAAATATTTTTGCGGATTTTTCGGAGTCCGTTTACTTACCGTATCACGTACCTCCTCTT
This sequence comes from Elymus sibiricus, assembly GCA_039707655.1. Classification (NCBI taxonomy): domain Eukaryota; kingdom Viridiplantae; phylum Streptophyta; class Magnoliopsida; order Poales; family Poaceae; genus Elymus; species Elymus sibiricus. The sequence continues at coordinate 152,022,727 of CM077675.1, read as the reverse complement.
ATTCATAATTCTGGAGTGTTCCGGAAGGTTTCTTTTATGTGTTCCTCCGGTGTCATGGTTTGGATAACATTGCTTTCGACATTAATAGGCGTACCTGAGATATAATGTTTAATTCTTTGTCCATTGACCACCTTCGGGTTAGTGCCTTCGGCATTATTAATCTTGATATCTCCAGAACGATAAACCTCTTCAATAATATATGGTCCTTCCCATTTGGAGAGAAGCTTACCTGCAAAAAATCTTAAACGAGAGTTGTACAAAAGAACATAGTATCCTATTTTGAATTCATGCTTTTGGATTCTCTTGTCATGCCATCTTTTTACTTTTTCTTTGAATAGTTTGGCATTTTCATAATTTTGGGTTCTCCATTCATCTAGTGAGCTAATATCAAATAGCCTCTTCTCATTGGCAAGTTTGAAATCATAATTGAGTTCTTTAATTGCCAAAAATGCTTTATGTTCTAACTCTAGAGGAAAATGGCAAGCTTTTCCATATACCATTTTGTATGGAGACATACCCATAGGATTTTTATAAGCTGTTCTGTAGGCCCAAAGTGCATCATCTAGTTTCTTAGACCAATTCTTTCGAGACCTATTGACAGTTTTTTGTAATATCAATTTTATTTCTCTATTGTTGAGTTCAACTTGACCACTAGATTGAGGATGATAGGGTGATGCAATTCTATGGTTAACATCATATTTAGCAAGCATCTTACGGAAAGCACCATGAATAAAGTGTGAACCACCATCAGTCATTAAATATCTAGGGACTCCAAACCTCGGCAAGATAACTTCTTTAAGCATTTTAATGGAGGTGTTGTGATCGGCACTACTAGTTGGAATAGCTTCTACCCACTTAGTGACATAATCAACACCAATATATGAGGGTATCCGTTAGAGGAAGGAAAAGGTCCCATATAATCAAAACCCCAAACATCAAATGGTTCAACAACAAGTGAATAATTCATAGGCATTTCCTGATGCTTACCGATATTACCAATTCTTTGACATTCATCACAAGACAAGACAAACTTACGGGCATCCTTGAAGAGAGTAGGCCAATAAAAACCAGATTGCAATACCTTGTGAGCAGTTCTATCTCCCGCATGATGTCCTCCATAAGCTTCGGAATGACATTTTCGTAGGATTTGTTCCTGTTCATGCTCAGGTACACAACGTCTAATAATACCATCTACTCCTTCTTTATAAAGATGTGGGTCATCCCAAAAGTAATGTATTAAATCATAGAAGAATTTTTTCTTTTGTTGGTATGTGAAGCTAGGTGGTATATATTTAGCGACAATGTAGTTAGCATAATCAGCATACCAAGGAGTGTTTTGAGAAACATTTATTGCAGCTAACTGTTCATCAGGAAAGCTATCATCAATAGGTAGTGGGTCATCAAGAATATTTTCCAACCTAGACAAGTTATCAGCTACGGGGTTCTCAACTCCCTTCCTATCAAAGATATGTAAGTCAAATTCTTGAAGCAAGAGAACCCACCTAATGAGTCTAGGTTTAGCATCTTTCTTTTCCATAAGATATTTTATAGCAGCATGATCGGTGTGAACAATGACTTTGGAATCAACAATGTAGGATCTAAATTTATCACAAGCAAACACAACTGCTAGAAATTATTTTTCAGTAGTAGCATAATTTCGTTGGGCACTGTCTAGAGTTTTGCTAGCATAATGGATAACATTTAATTTCTTATCAACTCTTTGTCCTAGAACAACACCAACATCATAATCACTAGCATCACACATAATTTCAAAAGGCAAGTTCCAATCAGGTGGTTGAACGATAGGTGCAGAAGTTAAGGCTTTCTTGAGTGTTTCAAAGGCTTCTACACAATCATCATCAAAAACAAAAGGGATATCCTTTTGCAAAAGATTAGTAGGAGGCCTAGAAATTTTAGAGAAGTCTTTAATGAACCTCCTATAGAAACTAGCATGACCAAGGAAACTTCGAATACCTTTAATATCTTTAGGACATGGCATTTTCTCAATTGCATCAACTTTAGCTTTATCCACCTCAATACCTCGTTCAGACATTTTATGCCCCAAGACAATACCTACATTAACCGTAAAGTGGCACTTCTCCCAATTCAAGACGAGATTAGTTTGTTCACATCTCAGCAAAACTCGATCAAGGTTGCTTAAGCAATCATCAAAAGAAGTTCCGTAAACAGAAAAATCATCCATGAAAACCTCCACAATCTTTTCACAAAAGTCAGAGAATATAGCAGTCATACATCTTTGAAAGGTAGCAGGTGCATTGCATAAACCAAAAGGCATACGTCTATAAGCATAGGTTCCAAAAGGACAAGTAAAGGTGGTTTTCTCTTGATCAGATTGTGATACATGTATTTGATAGAAGCCAGAATATCCGTCCAGAAAACAAAAGTGTGACTGCTTAGATAATCTTTCTAGCATCTGATCAATGAAAGGCAGAGGGTAATGATCTTTTCTAGTAGCTTTATTTAATTTTCTAAAATCAATTACCATTCTATAGCCAGTGACAATTCTTTGCGGGATAAGTTCCTTTTTATCGTTAGGAACAATGGTAATACCTCCCTTCTTAGGGACACAATGAACGGGACTTACCCATCTACTATCAGCTATGGGATAGATTATACCTACTTCCAGAAGCTTTAATATTTTAGTTCTTACCACTTCTTTCATCTTAGGATTCAATCACCATTGATGATCAACAATGGGTTTAGCATCAGGTTCCATATTAATCTTGTGCTGACATCGAGTGGGACTAATGCCCTTAAGATAATCAAGAGTATATCCAATAGTAGCCCGGTGCTTCCTCAGAATTTTTAATAATCTTTCTTCTTCCTGTTCTGAAAGGTTAGCACTAATAATAACATGATATATCTCTTTCTCATCAAGATAAGCGTACTTCAAAGTATCGGGCAATTGCTTTAATTCAAACACAGGATCACCTTTAGGTGGAGGAGGACCTCCAAGGGTTTCAATAGGAAAATTGTGTTTTAGGAGAGGTTGTTGTTCAAAGAATTTTTTATCTATTTCATTTCTTTAACGCAAGTGCATATCATTTTCATGGTCTAACAAATATTGTTCTAGTGGATTGGTAGGAGGCACGGTAATAGAAGCAAGGACAATTATTTCATCTTTACTAGATAATTCTCTATCACGAGGTTGTCGACTAAACTTGGAAAAATTAAACTCATGAGACACATCACCAAAACTAACACCGACAGTTTGTTTTTCACAATCTAATTTAGCATTGACGGTGCTCAACAAAGGTCTACCAAAGATAATGGGACAAAAGTCATCTTGTGGGGGAACTAAGAACTAGAAAATCAGTAGGATATTTTACTTTACCACATAAGACTTCAACATCTCTAACAATCCCGAGTGGTGTGATGGTGTCTCTATTAGCAAGTTTAATAGTAACATCAATGTCTTCTATTTCAGCGGGTGCTATACCATTCATAATTTCTTGATATAAGGTAAAAGGAATAGCACTAACACTAGCACCCAAGTCACATAAACCATGATAGCAATGATCTCCTATTTTGACTGAGATAATAGACATGCCCACTACGGGTCTATGTGTATCTTTTTCATCAGGTTTGGCAATTCTAGTAGCTTCATCACAGAAGTAAATAACATGCCCATCAACATTTTCTACCAAGAGATCTTTAACCATGGAAACACTAGGTTCTACTTTAATTTGCTCAGAGGGCTTAGGTGCTCTAATATTACTCTTGCGAACCACAGTTGATACCTTAGCATGTTCCTTTATCCTAACAGGGAAAGGTGGGTTTTCAATATAAGCAGTAGGCACAACTGGATCAACATTGTAAATGATGGTTTCATCCTTAGCTTTTACCGGTTCATTACTTTCTTCTTTAATAGGGGGATGGTATTTAAACCACTTCTCCTTAAGGAGATCAACATGAGTAGCAAATGCTTCACAGAATGATGCTACTATCTCAGAGTCAAGGCCATATTTAGTGCTAAACTTGTGAAAAGCATCGATATTCATAAAAGATTTAACACAATCAAACTTAAGCTTTATACCTGACTCATTACCTTCATCGAGTTCCCAATATTCAGAGTTACGTTTAATTCTTTCTAAGAGATCCCACTTGAATTCAATAGTCTTCTTCATAAAAGAACCAGTACAAGAAGTATCGAGCATGGATTGATCATTATGACAAAGGCGAGCATAAAAATTCTGAATAATAACTTCTCTCGGGATATCATGATTGGGGCATGAATATAACATTGACTTAAGCCTCCCTCAATCTAGAGCGATGCTTTCTCCTTCACGAGGCCAAAAATTATATATATAATTCCGATCACGATGAACTAGATGCATGGGATAAAACTTTTGATGGAATTCCAATTGCAATCGATTCCAGTTCCATGATCCAATATCATCACATAGCCTATACCATGTCAATGCTTTTCCCTTCAAAGATAAAGGTAAAATCTTCTTCTTAGCTTCATCTCCGGATAAACCCGCAAGCTTAAATAATCCACAAATTTCATTCACATGTAATAGGTGCATATCAGGATGTTCAGTTCCATCTCCTGCATAAGGTTTAGCAAGCAGTTGTTCTACCATACCCGAAGGAATTTCATAACCAATATTTTCAGTAGGTGCAGTCGGTTGAGGGGCAACTAATTGTGGTTCCGGTCGAGGTGAAGATACCCCGAACAAACCCCTCAAGGGATTGTTTTCCATAGTAGCAAGTGACAATAAATTTCAGCACGTAGTATAAGTTTTTCCTTACCGATTTCCACTTACCAAGAGCGCTTAACTCCCCGGGAACGGCTCCAGAAAAGAGTCTTGATGACCCACAAGTATAGGGGGTCAATTGTAGTCCTTTCGATAAGTAAGAGTGTCGAACCCAACGAGGAGCAGAAGGAAATGACAAGCGGTTTTCAGCAAGGTAATTTCTGCAAGCACTGAAATTGTAGGTAACAAATAGTTTGATAGCAAGGTAATTGGTAACAAGCAAGTAACAATAACGGTAAATAAAGTGCAGCAAGGTAGCCCAATCCATCTGTGGCAAAGGACAGGCCAGAACAATTTCTTATAATAGGTAAAGTGTTCTTGAGGGTACACGGGAATTTCATCTAGTCACTTTTATCATGTTGGTTTGACTTGTGTTTGCTACTTTGATAATTTGATATGTGGGTGGACCGGTGCTTGGGTGCTGTTCTTACTTGAACAACCTCCCACTTATGATTAACCCCCTCGCAAGCATCTTCAACTATGAGAAAAGTATTAAGATAAAATCTAACCATAGCATTAAACGTTTGGATCCAAATCATCCCCTTACGAAGTAGCGCATAAACTAGGGTTTAAGCTTTTGTCACTCTAGCAACCCATCATCTAATAACTACTCCACAATGAATTCCCTTAGGCCCAAGGATGGTGAAGTGTCATGTAGTCGGCATTCACATGACACCACTAAGGAATCACAACATACATATCATCAAGCTATCGAACACATATCAAATTCACATGATTACTTGCAACATGACTTCTCTCGTGACCTCAAGAACAAAGGTAACTACTCACAAATAATATTCATGGTCAAGATCATAGGGGTATTGAATAGCATAATGGATCTGAACATATAATCGTCCATCAAATAAACCATATAGTAATCAACTACAAGATGTAATCAACACTACTAGTCACCCACAGGTACCAATCTGAGGTTCTGGTACAAAGATTGAACACAAGAGATGAACTAGGGTTTGAGAGGAGATGGTGCTGTTGAAGATATTGATGAAGATTGGCCTCCCAAAGATGAGAGGGTTGTTGGTGATGATGATGGCTTCGATTTCCCCCTCCGGGAGGGAAGTTCCCCCGGCGGAATCGCTCCGCCGGAGGGCAAAAGTGCTCCTGCCCAAGTTCCACCTCGAGACGGCGGTGCTCTGTCCCGAAAGTCCTCTCCTGGTTTTTTCTAGGACAAAAGACCTTAAGTACCAGAAGATGGGCACCTGAGGTGGGCCGGACTGGCCACAACCCACCAGGGCGCGCCTGGGGGGCCTGGCGCGCCCTGGTGTCTTGTGGTCACCAGGTGGCCCCCCTCCGGTAGTTATTTGCTCCAGTATTTTTTATAGATTCCAAAATAATTCTCTGTAAAGTTTCAGTTATTTTGAGATGTGCAGAATAGGTATCTCTGATGTGCTTTTTTAGGTCCAGAATTCCAGTTGCCGGTATTCTCCCTCTTTGTGCAAACCTTGCATATTGTGAGAGAAAAGGTATTAGAATCACTCTCTAAAGCATTATTATTCAACAAAACATTATAAATAACAGTAGGAAATCATGATGCAAAATGGACGTATCATGCACTATAACTAGGGAATACGTGGGGAGGGGCAAAATTTTGTATGTTTTGTATCATCGCACACGATAAAAGCAGAAACACCATGTCTGATGAATCTTTACGCGCCAAGATTCCCTGCAACGAGCGAAAAATTTCGCCGGCCGCTGAAATATCTGTGTCCCCCCAAGGGCCACATTTCCCTTGCATCACCCCCCCGCACGTGCCGCCGCCCACATCTCTCCCTCTAGCATCCGACCGCCGCGGACACGCCATGGTCTCCTCAAGTGACCCCTCAAGTGGTATCTCCGACGACGATGAATCTCTCACCAGCTAGGTATTCGTCTCTCTTCTCTCTGGCTCAACTAGGCTTAGGGTTTTGTTTTGGAATTAAGGATTTGAAAGCGATAGGCCGATTTGCGCCATTTCTTTCTCTTGTAGCTCCCTAGGACAATCACTTACAAGGAATGGAGAGGGGTAGCTGAAGACCTGCCTGTTCATGGTCACCATCAATTTCCATCCATGAAGTTACGAGCTTTTGAATCTAGGTACAGTGGGAGGAAGTTTCTGGGACGTGCAAAGAAGGTAAGCCTAACTCTCGTTGTTAGAAATCATTTGTTATATTAGGTGTGATTTAGACACTTCCCGTGTGCTAGTTTATTCTGGATGTGATTAAGACACTATCATAGTTTTAACCTGAAGGCATATTGACAACAAGAAAACTATATGCTACATGAGTTATCATTGCATGAAAATTTACAGGAAGGTAGTAGACATGATGCACTTCATTTCATTCAGCACGAGCAAGGTCTAATTATGCACAGAAACATGGCTAGCATCAACACAACATGGAAATCTGAAATAAACAGATTCTCAGACTTAGTGAAAAAAACAGGGTGCAAGACAGTAGTTTTTAACAGGTTGGAATGTTTGACAATAGAATGTACATACCTGTCACTATTAATTTGATATCATTCAAACACTACCGATGTGCATCCTGTACTACAAACACTGTTGCATTTATATTTAGCTTCCTGGTAAAATTGACAATATGTTATTACACATGATAGAAACAGAGGAGGGATGAGTACCAGAGCATCCTACTACAAAGACTCTTCGAGAAGAACCATGACATGGCCAATGAAGACCCATGTAATCCCGGTTCTGACAAAATGTCTGAAGCAGAAGTTGAAAAGCTACTTTCTAGTTAGAAAGTAGACCCATTTGAAGCACGCAAGTACAAGCATGGCCAGCCATTTCTTGTTGGTGAATACTTTGAGGAGTGCAGTTCCAGTTGTCGCAAGTTACATAAATATTGCATGGACATAATGTCAAAAGGAGAAGATAGTAACATTATGGGATTGCACTATGACCGTAGGCATTTCTTTCATGATGCAGGTACCATCGGTGTGGAATTCGAGGACTTTCATCTCTTCTTCAACTTCGATAAGCTTGCTGCCACTCTTGTCAAATGCTTGATGTTGTAAGTACTTCACAAACTCTGATAAACTTCTCCATACAAGGCTGTACATGAAAAAAAGCTAACTGTATTCTATTCCTCTTAGGGGATTGACGGCGTAGAGATCGATAAGGCAACATGTGTTTTTCATAGATCCTGATTTAGCAAATGACATTTTTTAAGTAAAAATGACACACGCGAGCCTTCCATCAGGCATGTCGCCACGATCTTGTGGGAGTTATAGATAGGAGAATTCTTCATGTGGCCATATCATGAAGGGTAAGATAAATATACAACCACACATACATTGATCGTCTTTCAGTTTTTGACATAGTTCGTAAGTTCAAGATTTTCTTAAACTGTAGAGATCATTGGATCTTTGTGGTCATTGTTCCAAAACGCAACACAGTTTACTACTTGGATTCTCTCAGAGAGTCAAATGCGCCTCAGGATGTGAGTCATCTTCAGGATTTCATGGTAGGTATTGAATTCTTTGATGTTAATATGTTGTGTTCATATCTGGTTCAAGAATTGAGTATGTGAAAATTCATCTTCATTCGTAGTGTATTGTGTAAGACCAAAACTTTAGGAGGGAGACGATTCGACGCCCAACTACCTCTGCAGCACGTGATCGTTTCTCCGGTAAGACAACGAAATCCGTTATTTTCAGAAAATGCTAGTCATAGTTCAAGTTTCTAAGTAAACCTCTTTCTATTTCTCTCCAAAGAAAAAAAGAAACAACTTACACCGGTTAGGTTGTTCCTAACACGGCAAATACATGACTAATACTGTATAAAAAATTGCAGTGTCCTCAGCAACAACAAGGGACTAGCCTATGTGGATACTACGTTTGCTCACACACGATTAGCCTATGCAGACATGTTGAATGTGGTGCCGATGCTGACAAAATAGAACTAGTAAGTCCGTTTCTTAATTACTATCTTCTACTCCACACGTATGTCACATTCTGATCTAAAAGTCCTGTAGTTGATCTTTGGACCTATGACCTCTGAGCCGCTCGCCGCAGATGAATTGCTGTATGTTAGGAAATTTATCAGCACCTTCTTTGTGAAACACTGTATCAAGCTTTCTAAAGACGTCGAAGATTTCAAGATTCGTATCCCCCGATATTAAGTACGCATTCATATAGTGTTATCAGCTAAACATATACGCATGTATGCATTGTTTTCCATGTGATCATGTCTTCGTATTTCGTACAGTATGATTATGTACTGCATATGTCGGTCTGACATATGTGGAATTTAGCTAGCATTTGCTCAATTGCATATTGTCACGAATTATGATGAATGTTCTTCCCGTGGACACTATTCGTTCAATTGCATATTGTGCCGAATTATGATGAATGTTCTTCATGTGGACACTATTTGTCGATTGCATATTGTGGCGAATTTGCTATTTACAGGGTGATTCAAATGCGATAGTTTACAATAAGCTGGTTTTTTCTGCGCACACGGTTCAAGCAACTAAGCGTCTGCGATTCAAAACGGAAAGCACACACAACTCGTAGCGCAACCGCCTGTGCTCCACAGGAAAAGCAGACGTAACTCATAGAGCAACCGCCTGTGATCAATAGTAAAAGCACACGCAACTCATAGCGCAACCGCCTGTGATCTACAGGAAAAGCACACGAGATATAAACTGAAACGTTGGTGATACATAAGAAATCACAAACGATTTGCAGATCTTGTACATGTGCGTAGGAGCTCCTCAATCATTTGCGATAGCACCTTATCTCACACGTGAGCCAACGGGAAACCGTGCCCGATCCAAAGACGATCCCACGCGTAAAATTTTCGGGAAACGTGTGCGATGATATCATGCATGGCACACGATTATGTTTGGTAGATCGTTTGCGTTCGTTGGTCAACATCGCTGACGGGTTTTCCATGTCGTGTGGGATGGACCCCCCTATCGCCCACACATGCAAGGCGATAGTTTACAACTACATCGCAAAAAGGGGTTAAAAACCGTTTGTATAGCACGTCGCTGCACCAGTGGAGTGTACGAGGACCACCACCGCATGTGACACAAACATATGCATGACAAAGGGCATGAGATGCTTTAAATACCCAATGCATGACTTCTGATTTGGCACGTGCCTCACAAACCGGACAACCCCGCACGGTTGCTCACGGCACATAGTGTGCCGGAACCCCCACCCCAACCCATCCCACCACACCACCGCCACTTCGAGGCATGCATGTCCAACTTTTTCTGTAGTGAACATGTGACAATAAGAGTGACGTGGTAAGATTTGATTTTTTAGAGAACATTAATACATGTTATACATTAAAATGATTCCTTAGGGATTTAATTTATAAATTTCAAATTTGAACTATAAACACATGCTGTTGTGCGCCAGAATGGATTAGAAAATCAAATTTTACGTCTTGGGTGCATGTTTAGTCCCCATGCAAGGAAAGACAATAACTTTCAAACATCTCGAAACATTGACATGATTTCATGATATGGAACATATAGGCCGAGGTCAATAAATCGTACAATTTGAGACAAGTTTTCATCTAAGCTTAATAGATGTAACACAGAACTGTCACGGTAACATTGCAAACGGTTTATTAATCCAACCCGTTGCCGTTACAACAACAATGCACGGGCCATACCTTCGGTTAGTAATAATAAAGCGGTAGAATTAATCCTCAAAAAAGAAAAAAAAATACACGCCCCGCGATCCGTGCGAGCAGATCTGATTTGACGGGACGCATGCTAGCAGGCCGCCACACAGGCTGACAGGGAGGCGTGTGAACAGGAGCGTGAATTGATGGGAGGCGTGTTAGCTGCACAGTCTCATAGGGAGACGTGCCATCATGGCATGTGAATTGATGGTACGCAGGATCACCGGGAGGCGAGCCGCCCCTTTGAACCGCCGCCCGCCTTCCTCCCAACTGCTCTATTAAAGTCGCCCGATCCGCTGGTTTTAACAAGCGGCCGCACTCCCCATTCTCGCTCCCCCTGCATCCTCGTCGTCATTCTCAATCGTCATCAGCAGCCTCCCCTAAGTGCACCATGGGAGGGAGTGACCTCGTCGGGGCCGGCGAAGCACCCGAGTACAGCGTGAAGCTGGGCATAGAGATTGCCATCGCCGCAGATGATGTGTCGCACGGACAGCAGCACGACCTTGACATCGTCGGCGCCGTCGTGCTTCCCTAGCCGGAGTCGGTGGTCCACAACGACTCCGACGACCACTCCAGCGTCGACAACGACTCTGAAGGAGAACCGGTTGGTCATCTATACCCATTTTTGGTAAATACATCATAGCTAGGTTTTATCTGGTTACAGACTATCTACACAAATGATTTTGCTAATAATCCGACTAGATTAAGTGATTGTGCTAATAATTCGTAGCCAGATCTTACAATCCATTTGAATGTCCTACATAGATGACTGCCATTTTTTACCATATATATATATATATATATATATAGGGTGAGTCTATTCTAACAACACCCTTAAGACCTTATTCTAACATTAAAATTCTTATTCTGACAACACCCCGCATCCACGCCTAGCCCCACCAAACCCACCTTCTTCCCCTGTCAAGCGCCACCACTCATTCCCCACCTCCCGACCGTAACCCAGGCAATGACACCATCGCCCCCATCCACAACCCCCACCCCCACGAGCATGGCGCTCCGGCGACGGATCCTAGCAGGCGCTGGATCCCGAGCGGCCGCGACCCCCCTCCACCTCCACCTTCCTCCCATCACCAACCTCCCACCCTCGGCGGCCCACCTAACCTCCGGCCACATCCCGCGCCCCCGTGACGGATCAGAATGCCCCCCCTGCGCGCTGGCTAGCCGCCGGATCTACGCATTGCCGGCCGCCACGCATCGTCCTGGCCCGTCCTTGACGGCCTCTCCTCCAGCAACGCCTCCCTGCAGGGATGGTCGGTGGCCAACTCTCCTCCAACCTCGATGGATCAGAGGTCGGGCCGTCCCGTCCTCCTTGCGGTGACCTCCTTCCCCGAGGCCATCACGTCATGCCGCTGCTGGATTGGGCCTACCACCGAGCACGGCCTCTCCCCTACCTTCATCCATGCGTCGCCGCACTGGACTCAGGCGCAGCCGCCAAGTTCCCCCAGCGGCGTCCTCTCTGTTCCCATGTCGAGGGGGACTTGGCTTCAAGGAGCATCCCGCTACATCGCCGGCAACTCTCCCTCCCCATTCCTCCACCTCCTTCTTCCCATGCCGCTACATCTCGCCCCCCCTCTCTGATGTTTTTTTCTTCAGATGCAGGTCACTTCGGTGAACTGCCTCGTTCCTCCTCTCCTGTATCAGCAGCACACGTGCATTGCTGGAGCAGTCCACACAACATGTAGTGCAGTGCAGTATGTGTGTGCTCCCTTTGAGTACTCCTCGACTCCATGCACCTTGCCGGCGAGTAGTGCCCACACGATTTCTTCTTCGTCTAGTATAGTTGCAGCTTGCCGACCTGTGGCTCGCGGTTTGCGCATCTCGGGCGTGCAGTACACTGTTTTGACTGCATTTTTTGTGTTTTGAGGTGGCCGTGGTCCGTCGGGCATGGGTGTGCATTGCGGCACCCATGTGCGTGCAGTCCCCAAAAGATGGCTGCAGGACAATAATGAGTTTCACTCCGCAAATGTGTTAGATGAGTTTCAGTTCTGAGTTTCATGTGTGCAGCTCATTGCTTCATGTGCACAACAAACATATTTTGTTTTTGAAGTTCAGTATTGTTTCATGTGAGATTATGGTTTATTGCAAAAAATACTATATGGTTCACTTGGTAAACGACAAAAGAAAGAATAAAGGACAGAAGAAATCTTGCAGTTCTCTTGACGGTCTAATGAAGTGTCGTTTTCCATCTGAAGCAATACGGTCGGCCGTCTGATAATGTTCACCTCGTAAGTGCAAAAAAATGTTACGAAAACGACAAAAAAGAGAGTAATGTAGTTCGCTTCACGATATCGCTGCGGTTCACTTACGCCCGATGTGAAGTGCACTCCACTTCCTAAACTTGAAAAATTCACGTCGGGCAAAAAAAACATGCAGTTCGCTTGCCCGCAGGATGCAGTGTGGTTTTCCTTCTGAAGCAGTGATACGTCTCCAACGTATCTACTTTTCCAAACTCTTTTGCCCTTGTTTTGGACTCTAATTTGCATGATTTGAATAGAACTAACCCGGACTGACGCTGTTTTCAGCAGAACTGCCTTGGTGTTATTTTTGTGCAGAAATAAAAGTTCTCGGATTGACCTGAAAATTTACGGAGAATATTTTTCGAATTAATAAAAATTATTGGCGAAAGAATCAACCGGAGAGGGGCCACCACCTGGTCACAAGCAAGGGGGGCGCGGCGCGCCCCCCTGTCTTGTGGGGCCCCTGGAGCTCCTCCGACCTTGTTTCCACTTCTATATATTCCTATTCGGGGAGAAAAAAATCAGGGAGAAGAGTTCATCGCGGTTTATTATACGGAGCCGCCGCCACCTCCTGTTCTTCCTCGGGATGGCAGATCTGGAGTCTGATTTGGGCTCCGGAGAGGGGAAATCGACGCCGTCGTCATCACCAACCATCCTTCATCACCAATTTCATGATGCTCTCCGCTGTTCGTGAGTAATTCCATCGTAGGCTTGCTGGACGGTGATGGGTTGGATGAGATTTACCATGTAATCGAGTTAGTTTTGTTAGGGTTTGATCCCTAGTATCCACTATGTTCTGAGATTGATGTTGCTATGACTTTGCTATGCTTAATGCTTGTCACTAGGGCCCGAGTGCCATGATTTCAGATCTGAACCTATTATGTTTTCATGAATATATATGTGTTCTTGATCCTATCTTGCAAGTTGTAGACACCTATTACGAGTTATGATCCGCATCCCCCAGGGTGACAATAACTGGGATTCTTTCCGGTGATTACTGTAGTTTGAGGAGTTCATGTATTCACTAAGTGCTAATGCTTTGGTCCGGTTCTCTATTAAAAGGAGGCCTTAATATCCCTTAGTTTCCATTAGGACCCCGCTGCCACGGGAGGGTAGGATGTCATGCAAGTTCTTTTCCATAAGCACGTATGACTATATATGGAATACATGGCTACATTACATTGATGAATTGGAGCTAGTTCTATGTCACCCTATGTTATAACCGTTGCATGATGAATGCCATCCGACATAATTATCCATCACTGATCCATTGCCTACGAGCTTTCCACATATTGATCTTTGCTAAGTTACTTTTCCGTTGCTACTGTTACAATCACTACAACACTGCTACTGTCACTTTGCCATCGTTACCGTTACTTCCATACTACTTTGCTACTGAATACTTTGCTGCAGATACTAAGTCTTTCAGGTGTGGTTGAATTGACAACTCAGCTGCTAATACTCGAGAATATTCTTTGGCTCCCCTTGTGTCGAATCAATAAATTTGGGTTGAATACTTTACCCTCGAAAACTGTTGCGATCCCCTATACTTGTGGGTTATCAAGACCTTTTTCTGGCGCCGTTGCCGGGGAGCATAGCTCTATTCTCTGAGTCACTTGGAATTTATATCTGTTGATCACTATGAAGAATTTGAAAGACGCTAAAACTAAGATATACCCCTCAACTACGAGGACAGGTAAGGAACTGCCATCTAGCTCTGCACTTGATTCACCTTCTGTTATGAGTAAACTTGTGACACCACCACCTGCTAGTAATTCTGATATGTCGCAAGTAATTGATGATGCTACTTCTACTATGCATGATGCTTATGATGATACTTTGCTTGATACTACTGTGCCACTGGGTGAATTTCTTGATGAACAAATTGCTAGAGTCAATGCTGCAACTGATGATATCTCTGAATCTGATGAAATTATTGAAACTAAACATTATGAGACACCTGCTAGACCTAGCTCTCCTAGATATGAATTGCCTGATATACCTAAGGGTTATGTTATGGAAGGAGAGGTAGCTAGGGACTTTCTTGCTTGTAAGGATAGAGATGATCTTAAGAAATTACTATGCAAGTGGAAAGAAAAATCTTTGAATGCTAGAATGCAATATGATCCTAAGTTTGCTACATCACCTATCTTTGTTACTGATAAGGATTATGAATTCTCAGTCGATCCTGAGTTAATTACTTTGGTTGAATCTGATCCTTTCCATGGTTATGAATCCGAAATTGTTGTGGCACATCTTACTAAATTGAATGATATAGCCACCCTATTCACTCATGAGGAAAAAATTCGCTATTAATATATTCTTAAGTTGTTTCCTTTCTCATTAAAGGGTGATGCTAAGATATGGTTTAATTCTCTTGCTCCTGGTTGTGTGCGTAGTCCCCAGGATATGATATATTACTTCTCTGAAAAATATTTTCCTGCCCATAAGAAACAAGCTGCCTTGCAGGAAATATTTAACTTTGTGCAAATTGAAGAAGAGAGTCTCCCACAAGCTTGGGGGAGGCTTCTCCAGTTACTTAATGCTTTGCCTGATCACCCTCTCAAGAAAAATGAAATACTCGATATCTTTTATAATGGACTAACCGATGCTTCTAGGGACCACCTAGATAGTTGTGTTGGTTGTGTTTTCAGGGAACCAACTGTTGAACAAGTTGAACTACTATTGAATAATATATTGAGTAATGATAATGATTGGACTATTCCCGAACCACCTCTAAAGCCAACTCCAAAGAAAAGAGGTATTCTATTTCTCAGTCCTGAAGATATGCAAGAGGCAAAGAATTCTATGAAAGAGAAAGGTATTAAAGCTGAAGATGTTAAGAATCTACCACCTATTGACGAAATACGTGGTCTTGATAACCCGACACAGGTAGTAGAGGTAAATTCCCTTCGTAGATTTGATGAAGGTGATATTCCTTATAATAAGTCTGCTAGCCAATGCTTGGATGAGTTTGATAACTTTATTGTTAAGCAAGAAAATTTCAATGCTTATGTTAGTAGACAATTGAAACATAATGCTTACATGCTTGATCACTTGAGTGATTATATGAGTAGAACTGTTAATGATCTCAAGCTTATTAGTAAACATGCTTCCATGGTGACTACTCAAGTAGAACAAGTACTTAAGGCATAGAATGATTTGCTTAATGAGATGATTAGTAAGAACAATGATCATTCTGTTAGAGTTGTGACTAGAGGTGGTAGAATGACTCAGGAACCTTTGTATCCTGAGGGCCACCCTAAGAGAATTAAGCAAGATTCTCAGAGAGTTAATACTGATGCACCTGGTCATTCTAATAAAAGGAAAAAGAATGACGATAGGACTTTGCATGCTGCTAGTGAACCTGTTATTGATACTCATGAAAACCCAAATGATATTTCTATTTCTGATGCTGAGACACAATCTGGCAATGAACGTGAGCCAAGTGATAATATTAATGATGATGTTCATGTTGATGCTCAACCTAGTAATGATAATGATGTCGAGATTGAACCTGCTGTTGATCTTGATAACCCACATCCTAAGAATAAAAGATATGACAAAAGAGACTTTGTTGCTAGGAAGCATGGTAGAGAAAGAGAACCATGGGTTCAGAAACCCATGCCCTTTCCTCCTAAACCATCCAAGAAAAAGGATGATGAGGATTTTGAGCGCTTTGTTGAAATGCTTAGACCTGTCTTTTTGCATATGCGCTTGACTGATATTCTGAAAATGTCTCCTTATGCTAAGTATATGAAACATATTGTGACAAATAAAAGAAAGATACCGGAAGCTGAGATTTCCACCATGCTTGCTAATTATACTTTTAAAGGTGGAATACCAAAGAAACTAGGAGATCCCGGAGTACCTACTATACCATGCTCTATTAAAGGAAATTATGGTAAAACTGCTTTAGGTGACCTTGGAGCTGGTGTTAGTGTTATGCCTTTCTCTTTGTATCGTAGACTTGATTTGAATAAGTTGACACCCACTGAAATCTCTTTGCAAATGGCTGATAAATCAACTGCTTTACCCATCGGTATTTGCGAGGATGTGCCTGTCGTAGTTGCAAACGTTACTATCCTAACGGACTTTGTTATTCTTGATATTCCCGAGGACGACAGTATGTCGATCATCCTTGGTAGACCCTTTTTGAATACTGCAGGGGCTGTTATTGATTGCAACAAAGGCAATGTCACTTTTCATGTTAATGGTAATGAGCATACGGTACACTTTCCGAAGAAACAACCTCAAGTTCATAGTATCAACTCCATTGAAAAAATTTCAATGATTATTATTGGAGACTTTGAATAACCTCTCCCTACTGTCAAAAAGAAATATGATATACTTATTGTTGGGGACATGCATATCCCCATTGAGGTAACCTAGTGTTATTAGAAAATTATCCGGTTCCGTGTCATTCGAAAAAAGTTTGTCAATAAGACTTGATCAACCTTATTGATGGATTCTTTTTGATGAGCATGAGATGGATGAATTTAGAAAGCACAACCTTCTGCACCCAACCTTTATTTTCTATTCCTTAGTTTCAATTAAGTAAAAATGCTATTATTTCTCTGTTTTCTATTTTATCCGTGCAATAGAAAAATGACCTAAAAATAAAAGTTCTCAGAATCCCCTGAAAATTTAGTATGATTTTTTCTGGAATATTTAAGAATTTTTGGCACTGAGCACACATCAGGGGGCTGCACCAGTGTGCCACAAGCCTGGAGGGCGCGCCCACCCCCCTGGGCGCGCCCTCCTGGCTTGTGGGTCCCACGTGGGGCCCCCTCACTTATTCCAGCACCCATCTACTTTGTCTTCCTCCAGAAAAAATCCCACCATTGCTCAAACCCGTGTTCTAGCTCATCTTGCTGCCATTTTCGATCTCCCTGCTCAAAGCTCCATTTGTAAAACTGTTTTAGGGGATTGCTCATCGGTATGTGACTCCTCCAATGGTCCAATTAGTTTTTGTTCTAGTGCTTTATATATTGCAAATTTTTGCTGTTGTGGTGACCTTGTTCTTGAGCTTGCATGTCAAATTTGTATGGTCCCAAGTAGCTTTGATGCATGATATAGCCTCTAGCCACTTGTGGGAGTAGTTGCTATAAGTTTTGTTGAGTTTTGTTCATTTTTATTTGGAGTCACAAAAAATTTCAGAATTATTTTTCAGAAAAAGAAATGATGAGGAGATTGTTAAGAGGCTCTTCAAGCCGGGGTTTTAAAGAAAATGAAAATGAGAAGCCTAGATACAATATTCCTCGCACCGCGGAGGTTCGACCATGTGAATGGCCAAGTGAGGCATTCTTGAGGGCGGCCGAAATTTATGAAGATTTCTATTATCTAGCAGAAAATGCAAGCATCACCGACTTCCTCAATGATAAGTGTGACCAGTACCTCCTACTTACTAATACTTTCGTGCAAAATTTTCACTTTTATCCTAGGAAGAATCCTCCCATGGTAGAATTTTACTTATATGATGTGCCTAAGGAAATGTCACTTTACGATTTTTGCAATGTTTGCAAAATACCTTATGAGGGCAGCATCAGTGAACCACGTCCTAGAGACATGGAGGACTTTATTGCCGCGATCACTGTAGGGGAAGAGAGAGGGGTGTCAAAGGCAAGAGCGGCTAGTGTACATTTTCCTGTTCTACGCTATTATTCATTATTTGCGGGGAGATGTTTAGTTGGTCGCGGCGAGAGTGGAAGCCTTAGTGCTCCCGACCTCGCCATTCTGCGCCACGCTTTACTTGCTGATGGAACTTTTAGTCTGGGCGCAATAGTGGCCCAACGGTTGAACGTAAACCGTTCGAAGGGCCCCATATTCGGAGGTATCTATGCATCTCGTTTAGCTAAACACTTTGAGATACCTATTAGGCTTGACGAGGAAGAGGAAATGTTGCTTCCTACAAGATATTTAGATTATGATAGTATGGTAGCACATGATTTTATTAGGAAAGATAATGATAAGAGGCTACTTTACAACTTAGTATTTAGTCAAGGTACTTGTGAGATTATTGCTTTGCCTGCTTCTTCTTTGTTCGATATCCATTCAGGCAGGTACACTATTATGCCCGAGGACATTTACAGATATTGGGGCCTGTCGCAACCCCCAACATCTGAGCCTGCACCAGCCCTTGATCCGTATCAGGCTCCTGTTTTTCAGTGGGAGCCACACGAGCTCGCCAACCAGTGGAACCCTCAGTATCCTCCGGAGTATCCAGGAGAGGGTTATTTCCAGCCATGGACATAGACCAACTTAGGCCAAAAGCCTAAGCTTGGGGGAGTACGTATTTCTCACCGACATTACATTCATGTTCACACATTCATTCCAGTTGTCGGTGTTCATACTTTTTCATTGTACCATCCATGGTAGTTTACTTCTTCTTTTCTCTTTCTTCTTGTGTGTTTAATTAATCTTGAGGAAATCCAAAAAAAATAGTTCTAGATTTACCTTTTAGTTTGTTTAGTTGCAGTATTAAAAGAAAACCCAAAAAGATTTCTCGTTCTTCTTTTGCTTGTTGGGAGCTTTCCCGTGTAAATAGTTTTCTTTTCTTTTCTTTGAGTCGTAAGGAGAAGACCACGATGACATGTTGAGTGGCTATCATATGCATTATTGTTTATCTATCAGAGAGCCCATATTACCTTGCCTTCTCCTTTGAGTTATTGCTTGCAGATTCCAGCTTAGTCCAATGCACGTGCACTCTTATTATTATTCACACCGTTCGGTCATGCAAGTGAAAGGCAATAATGACGATTTATGATGAAGTGACTGAGATGGAGAAAAGCTGGTATGAACTCGACCTATTTTGTTTTTGTAAATATGATTAGCTCATCGTTCTGAATTCAGCTCATTATGGATTAAACATGTTTGCAATGACAATTAGAGATTATAGTTACTCATGCCATGCTTAATTAGCTAAGAGCGTATAATGGTTTGTCTTAAGTGCCAACATGCATTTTAAAATGGTTGTGATGTAGTATGATAGGATGGTATCCTCCTCTGAATGATTCAAGTGGCTTGACTTGGCACATGTTCACGCATGTAGTTGAAACAAAACCAACATAGCCTTCACGATGTTTATGTTCATGGTGATTTATATCCTACTCATGCTTGCATTCAATGTTAGTTAATCTCAAAGCATGTTTATGACTGTTGTCGCTCTCTAGTTGGTCGCTTCCCAGTCTTTTGCTAGCCTTCACTTGTACTAAGCGGGAATACTGCTTGTGCATCCTTTCCCATAAACCCAATGTTGTTCCATATGAGTCCACCATACCTACCTATACGCGGTATTTACCTGCCGTTCCAAGTAAATTTGCATGTGCCAAACTCTAAACCTTCAAAAAATACTCTGTTTTGTATGCCCGAATCGCTCATGTAGTGACTGGGGGCTGTCAGTATTTTCCATGCTAGGTGGGTTATTCTCACGATATGTGTTGATTCACTATCATTCACGAGAAAGTGGCTGGTATTCGGGATGCCCAGTTCCATGCTCAAAGTTCAAATCAAAATATAATAAAACAAAACTCCCCCAGGATTGTGTTTGTATGGACGGTACCCGTGGATTCGGCCCGCCGTGGAGTGTGATTGATTGGTGGAGGGGGAGTAAAAACTTTACTATTCTGTTTGGGAACCGCCTATAATGTATCTAGCATGGAAGATATTGAGATCTCTTGGTTGTTATGTTGACAATGAAAGCATACCGCTCAAAATTATTATTCATCCCTGTTTTAAAAGCTCGAGCTCTGGCACCTCTGTAAATCAATGCTTCCCTCTGCGAAGGGCCTATCTATTTTATTTATTGTTGAGTCATCCTCCTCTTATAAAGAGCACCAGTTAGAGAGCACCTCCGTCATTTGTATGCTTTGGTATTAATCGATATTGAGTATGAGTGTGACTGGATCTCTTTTACCATGAATTACAATGTCTAGTCAGTCCTTGTTCTTCAGAGGTGCTCTGCATTTATGTTTTGCGGTTTCAGAAAGGGCTAGCGAGATACCATTATATCATATTGTATCATGATTGTTTTGATAAAATTGTTGTCATCTGAGACTTATTATTATTGCTCGCTAGTTGATTATGCCATTGATATGAGTAAATGTGAGACCTAAATGTTATTGTGAATGTGGTTAGTCTATAATCTTTGCTGAAAATCTGAACATCAGTTAGGCATATTTACAACAGCAAGATCAAACAGAGTTTGTAAAAGTTTTTCTTTATCACTTTCAGTTTATCAACTGAATTGCTTCAGGACAAGCAAAGGTTTAAGCTTGGGGGAGTTGATACGTCTCCAACGTATCTACTTTTCCAAACTCTTTTGCCCTTGTTTTGGACTCTAATTTGCATGATTTGAATAGAACTAACCCGGACTGACGCTGTTTTCAGCAGAATTGCCTTGGTGTTATTTTTGTGCAGAAATAAAAGTTCTCGGATTGACCTGAAAATTTACGGAGAATATTTTTGGAATTAATAAAAATTATTGCGAAAGAATCAACCGGAGAGGGGCCACCACCTGGTCACAAGCCAGGGGGGGCGCCCCCCCCCCTAGGGCACGCCCCCTGTCTTGTGGGGCCCCTGGAGCTCCTCCGACCTCGTTTCCACTTCTATATATTCCTATTCGGGGAGAAAAAAATCAGGGAGAAGAGTTCATCGCGTTTTACGATACGGAGCCGCCGCCACCTCATGTTCTTCCTTGGGAGGGCAGATCTGGAGTCTGATTTGGGCTCCGGAGAGGGGAAATCGACGCCGTCGTCATCACCAACCATCCTTCATCAGCAATTTCATGATGCTCTCCGCCGTTCGTGAGTAATTCCATCGTAGGCTTGCTGGACGGTGATGGGTTGGATGAGATTTACCATGTAATCGAGTTAGTTTTGTTAGGGTTTGATCCCTAGGATCCACTATGTTCTGAGATTGATGTTGCTATGACTTTGCTATGCTTAATGCTTGTCACTAGGGCCCGAGTGCCATGATTTCAGATCTGAACCTATTATGTTTTCATGAATATATATGTGTTCTTGATCCTATCTTGCAAGTTGTAGACACCTATTACGAGTTATGATCCGCATCCCCCAGGGTGACAATAACTGGGATTCTTTCCGGTGATTACCGTAGTTTGAGGAGTTCATGTATTCACTAAGTGCTAATGCTTTGGTCCGGTTCTCTATTAAAAGGAGGCCTTAATATCCCTTAGTTTCCATTAGGACCCCGCTGCCACGGGAGGGTAGGACAAAAGATGTCATGCAAGTTCTTTTCCATAAGCACGTATGACTATATATGGAATACATGCCTACATTACATTGATGAATTGGAGCTAGTTCTGTGTCACCCTATGTTATAACCGTTGCATGATGAATGCCATCCGACATAATTATCCATCACTGATCCATTGCCTACGAGTTTTCCACATATTGATCTTTGCTAAGTTACTTTTCCGTTGCTACTGTTACAATCACTACAACACTGCTACTGTCACTTTTCCATCGTTACCGTTACTTCCATACTACTTTGCTACTGAATACTTTGCTACAGATACTAAGTCTTTCAGGTGTGGTTGAATTGACAACTCAGCTGCTAATACTCGAGAATATTCTTTGGCTCCCCTTGTGTCGAATCAATAAATTTGGGTTGAATACTTTACCCTCGAAAAATGTTGCGATCCCCTATACTTGTGGGTTATCAAGCAGTATGTTTTTCTGTTCGATGCAGTTCCCTCGTCGATTTTGGCATCGCAAAAAACAGAGTGTCCGCATTTCGGTAAAAACAAAACTGCTCTTAAACCGTAAGGAATTAGAGAGAGTGTTCTACATGAAAAAATTGCGTCTTGTCGATATCTTTCCAACGGCGTATCATTTGCATCATTACGATGAGCGATTTGGAAAAAATCATGAA
The DNA here is from genome assembly GCA_039707655.1 of Elymus sibiricus. Taxonomy (NCBI): domain Eukaryota; kingdom Viridiplantae; phylum Streptophyta; class Magnoliopsida; order Poales; family Poaceae; genus Elymus; species Elymus sibiricus. Next base: position 152,000,138 of record CM077675.1, on the reverse strand, counting down.
AAACGGTCGCTGTCACTCGTAGGCAGCGGCACCGTTTTCAAAATTCCTTTAAAACCGCGAGGAATCTCAACAAATGACCAACATATGAAAGTTGTGCCTATTACACAGCTTTCCAACGCCGTATCACACGCCTCATTTCGACAAACGGTTAGAAAACGACAGCGAAAACCGTACCAAAAAATTCGTAAAATTTGAAAAACAGAATTTCGTTTTTTTAGTAAATTTGAAATTACTCTCAAACCGTAAGGAATTAGAGAGGGTGATCTACATGAAAAATTTACGCATCGACAATATCTTTCCAACGCCGTATCGGTTGCTTAATTCCGACGAGCGGTTTAGAAAAAAACGCGAAAATACGCTCGCTGCCACTCGTCGGGCGGCCACCGTTTTCGAAACTGCTCTTAAACCGTGCGGAATCGCGTAAAGTGGTCAACATGGAAAAGTTGCAGATTTTCCTTAGCTATCCAACGGTATATTATACGCCTCGTTCCGACAAACGGTTTAGAAACTGGAGCGAAAACGGTGCCGAAAACACGCGTGCAGTTTTTTCTCCTAACATTGCGGTGCTCGTTTGATAGGGATGCAGTGCACTCGCGTTAACCGTGCAGCTCGGAAGTGTTTTCAGAATAGTTATTCTGCACCCTATGTCAGAATAGACGGTCTATATATATATATATATATATATATATATATATATATATATATATATATATATATATATATATATATAGCATAACAGGGAGCTTAAGGCTGGAAAGCATAACAGGAAGTGTTTTCAGATGCTATCTGACGATGTCGACAGCGAGGATGAAGACCTCCAGGAGAGGTTCAAGAGGCAAACGCTCAGGGAGCTTAAGGCTGGAAAGCATAACAGGCGTGTCTGGAAGAATGAGGGCTATGGATGCCCGTTCTGCAACCATAAGATTAACAACACGTATTCTAGTGTTCTGGCGCATGCAAGAGGACAAGCCATTGGCTCCTTAAAGCATAAGTATTCTCGCAGGATGGCGCACGCTGCGTACGTCGAGTTTCTAGAGAATCTTAACGATCAAGCATGAAGATGAGAGGCTGGATTGAACATATCTAGTTTGTGTGTATTATATCTATGCTTGAGTATATATGTTTATCGGTTGATTCTACATGTTGGTGAGACTATGTGTAATGAACTAATAGTGCAATGTACGTAATTGCAGTCTTAAGCTGCAATCAGTCTGGTTTATTCAATTTTATGCCTCTCTTAATTATACCAACCTATGATTGCCCACAACACATACAGCTTATTATCGTGAATAGTCTGTGTTACTTTCAGTCTTTCCACACAGTTTTATAATAGAAACCGTTTGGCAAAAAAATTGAACACGTACGATGCATATTATAGGGTGAATGTTTAGCTTTGGTATTTTTTTCCTAGATTGGAACTGTGTGCGATGGCTTTCATTGTGCCGCTTCACTTGTGTTCTGATTGGCCGGAACGCATCCCCATGGATCGCACGTCTGAACCGCAGGATGTACACACATCGAACGGCTGCACGTATCTCCATCACACCGGGCTGATAGTTTTTTTAGACTGCTATTTACGATTTATCACACATGGTTGGGTCTAGTGAACCATTGCCTCCGAAGCAAATATTTATGCTTTATCACACACGGTTGGGTCTACCATTCGTTGCCTCGGAAGCACATTATTCTAGGACAGAAAACCCTCAGCACCCACACGTCACAAAACCCTCACCCCCACCCGCCCCTCCCCCTCCCCCTCCCCGTCCCTAGTAGAACCTACACTCCTCCGTGACTCTCCATGTCACCGCCTATCCCCGTGGCAACCACTTAGCTCGACGCCTGTCGCTTCCACCGGCTGCCGCCAAATGCCACAGCCGCTTGCCGCAGCCTATCGGCACGGACTTTCTCGACGCTGCTCGCCATCGACCCAAGCTCGCCCGATTGGGGAATCTTCAGTACTGGGTTTTTCCCCATGGAGAACCAGGTAACTAATTTACTGAAATATTTCCACTCATGTTTTATCCCAGTCCGTCTGCCCCTTTTAATCACCCATCTGAAATCGCCGTGGATTCATGTTTCCTCTAGCTGATTCGAGGGTTTTCATTCATAGAGTGTACAGTGCAAGGACACATCAGGGCTATGCGGCCTCGGCCATAGAGCCAAGGAGTTCCATCTCACCATACCAGACGACTTCATGAAGCGCACGATATGTTCAATCGCACACTACCTGGGTTGACATGGCCTATACTTTTTCTGAACCTATACTATATATTGCTACATTTGGATAAAAGGTTGCCACATGCAACATATATGTCAAAGGTGATTTCCTGTATTGTTCTTTCGTTTACTCTCATATATATTTGCAGGACATCATGGTTACATTATCTGTTTACTTATAATTTTTCGTCCTTTCATATCAACTAATGTGTTGTTCTTTTAACTACTCCAATACTAGCATGTTACCCTGTTCTTTAACAATCTTATCAATTCCTGGAGTACATCCCTTGCTTTGCAACAACAACTGTAGTGCCAAATCTTGGCCTTTACATAACTGAAGACTCCAGGGATGTCATATTGAGCACAAACCATGGATTTACAATCGTTGTTTCTTTAAAAATTGATGAAGATTGTCACTCCTATTTTGATATAGGACTTTGGCCAGAAATTTCGAAGTTTCATGTACCGAAAGCTGGCACTAAAATTGCGCTGCACCTAAAAGAGGCTGGCCATACGATAAATGCTAACTTCCCTGACGACATCATCCATCCATACTTTGTTGGAAGTAAGTGTTCTTTCTAGTATCTGCATGTTGACTTGCGTAGCAATATCAAAGTCATAGTGTAGTATTTCAGCAATCAATTGGGATTTCATTTTCTGAATCTGTTAAATATGTTCCTACCTTGTAACTTGCAATTACCAATGCACTACTCTTCTGCCCTGATCTAGCTACATAATCACTATCCTCCCACTGCTCTACTCATGACAGAAAGTGCCGCCGCTGCCGATACTCCGAAGGTGGAGGACGAGGTTGCCAACAAGCGGAGGCGGGCCGAGCTAGAAACACAAGCGCCGCCGGCAGGCCTAGACTTCATCAACAGCCTCCCCGATGATATGTTGACAGTCATCATCTCCCTCCTCCCAATTGAAGATGGCGTGCGCACAACTGTCCTCTCTCGGCGGTGGCGCCCCCTATGACGTTGTGCCCCTCTTGGCCTCATCAACGAGCACATGCTCTGCAATGGCTATCACAAATGCTTGGATGCATTGTCCCAGATCCTCAGTACACACTGTGGCCCAATCAGAGGCCGTAATATGGGCAAGTTCCGTTCCAACGGCAAGGACCAAGCCAAGCTCGACGAGTGGTTCTTATTGACCGCCCTAGATCAGCTCGAGGAGCTCACTTTTAATGATGGACATATGCGCTCACTGCCACCCTCCGCGTTGCGCCTTGCGCCAACGCTGCGCATCGCCAGGTTCATGAACTGCCATTTCCCCCAGATTAACGGCGATCCTGCACTTTTGCTACCTCAACTGAAGCACCTTGAGCTCGTCGCCGTCTGCATCCCCAATGATGACATGGAGTGCCTGCTCCATGGTTGTACTAAGCTCGAGTACCTTCATCTTCAGGCGATCAATTGGTTGATTAGCCTCCACATCGCCTCCATGAGTCTCCAGACAATTTGTGTGTATTGTTGGTGCTGCAACAAGAGATCACACAAGGTGAATCACCAAATGGTCATTGAGGACGTGCCTTTACTTGAGAGATTACTTGTAGTTGATCAACTAGGTCCAACAAGAATCAAGGTCATTTATGCGCCGAAGTTGATAGTGTTTGGCTACTTGCCCGTCAACTTCTCTGAACTTGTTATTGGATCCATAACCGCCCAGGTACAATAGTCGCCTTCTTCTCCTTCTTGAAATTAACATTTATTTTTCTCTATTCAAGTTGTATGTTCGTTTGTCATTTAGAAAATGATTCTGATAAGCTCGACCCCGTATCTGCGCACAGTGAAGGTCTTGGCACTAGAATCTATTGGCCCCGACCCGGAGCAAGTTTTCAGATTCGTGAGATGCTTTGCGTGCCTGGAGAAGCTATATATCAAGGTGATGATCCTTTCATGTTAAATCTTAACCACAAGGGAGTTCAATTTTGGAAACCCTGCAAATCAAATAGGTCCCTTGTGTGTCCAAGCACTAATACCTTCTCTTCTTTTGCAGACACGATTAGGCCAGGTAGTGGATAATGTGATACAATATAACTATCCCATCGAATGCCTCAATCTCCATCTCTCAGAAATTACTTTGAACTCCTATCGAGGGATCTTACCGGAGATTATATTCGCCAGGTTCTTTGTTGTGAGAGCAAGTGTGCTAAAGATAATGAGATTTTCCCTACATTTACACCGCAAAAAAGAATGGTTTGTTGATCAGCTCTGGCGACTAGGACAGAATGGAAAAGGCTCTGCAGAAGCTCAATTTCATTTTGTAACTTCAACTCACAGACTATTCGGAAGTCCTTGTGTCAAGCCCATACATGACATGTCAGTGGCGAATCCCTTTCCAGAAATATTGAAGTTGTGAAACTAGTTGTAATATCAGCATGAACCTCTCATATGTTCATGTTCAGCTGATCAGCGTGGGCGTCTAGAGCTGCATGAAAAAGTTTATGCATAAGATGAATTTCATTTCTATTATCGGTTTGAACCTTGTAATCTTAGAATTTGAGCCTTGTAATGCTGGAATTTGAATCTTTGTACTATTTCTATTATTTGTGATACAATCATTCAAATGGCATCGTATGAGACTCGTATTTTGGTAGTACTATTTTTTCTATAGTATGCAATAGACGATTAATATCTGGACCTTAATATGCAATTGACGATTAATATCTGGACCTTAAGGATCACAACCACGACTGAGGTTATCCTGCGCGGCTCCAATGGCGCTCCCAGCGGCTGCCGACGACGAGCACCAGTTCACCATGCATGCCATAGTGGACATGCACAGAAGGTTCACGTATGGGGCTCTCGGTGGTGTGCACCAACCAATCCGATCTGGATGGAGAACTCCAACGTTATGGACCTGTTGCTTGACGAGGACAAGTACAAAATGGTCTGGTTCGACCTCGCGTTCCTCCTGGCGCTCTGCTATCGCGTACCTCCGCGTGCTCTGCTCTCACGCCCCTCTGCGCATGCTCCGCCAGCAGTTGGGGCCTGCCCGCGATCATGTTCGAGGCTCCATATGCATGCGGTTGCGCCACGCGTGTCGCCCCATGTAGTTACGTGCTCCACGACTGAATCACGCGCTGCAAAAACTGCCATCCGGACGTGCCGGCTTTCTAGGACGTCCGCCCCCCATTTATACCCACGGCCATTAACCATAGTCTCTTCACGCTTTTGATCGCGCCCCACAACACATTAAGCACACCCTTGACGAAGCATACAGAGAGGATATCCAGCGGCGCTCCAATGGAGTTCGGCGTGCATCATGTGGAGACCCACATGAGGAAGACGGACCTCACGGTGGTGTACACCAATGACCCGCTCATGGTGGAGGACTCCATCAACACTATCGAGCAGTTGCTTGCTGGGGATGACAAGTGCAAAGTGGTCGGCTTTGACCTTGCTTACACCGGCGGTCGTGCCGGGCATGATCAGAAGATTGCCGCCGCCCAGTTGTGCGTGCGCCATCATGTCCTCCTCTACCACTACTGCCTGGCCACAGTGCCTTGCGAGCGTTTCACCAAGTTTGTTAACAGCTTCGACTACAAGTTCGCTACGGTGGACACCACCAATGATCCAAAGGTGCTCAAGACTTCGGGCTTGGCCTGCCAGAAGCGTGTCGACATCCACGGCCACTACAAGGTCTGGGGTAGCAAGAAGAACATGGACTCGCATGTTGACCTGGCGAGGCCATCATCAACCCCTACTACAGAGACATGAAGGCTGAGTGCGACAAGAACAAGCCTGTTTGGCACAGGGCCTGGGTGAAGAAACTGGATGAATATCACCTCGAAACCGCGGCCAAGGAAGCGTACACATGCTACAAGATGTTCAGGCAGATCGTTGACATGAGGAAGTGCCTCCTACCTGAAGACGAAGAGGGATCGAGCCACAAGCAGAGCGGTGGCGGCAAGCATCACAGGAAGTAGATGATTTGATGATCGTTTCTCGTACTTCCTCTATGCCGAAATATTTGTAGTTTTGGAGGGATAAGTTTATTATGCACGTAATAGTTTATTGAGGTGTGCGCCAATGTTATGTGTGTAATCACTTATGTATTTGGATGCTTAATTAGGTTACGCAATCATGTTGTTATGTGTGTAATTGTTTATTGAGGTGTGCCAATGTTATGTGTGTAGTCACTTATGTATTTGTATGTTTAATTTGGTTATGCAATCATGTTCTTCTACACAGAGCATATATGTTTGTGCGCAGACTGAGCAAATCACACCGCATACGGATTAAACTACCGAATCCGTCGATGATGATTTCATTAATTGCTGATAGTTCTTTACCAGCAACCATTTGCCCACAACACATCCGAGAGTGACCTGTATGCTGTACATCACACACATCTTCATCTGAGCAACCGTTTGTGTTATTTTGTCTCATCGGAAACAATTCATACAGGCAACGTGTTTGACGTCTATCTCACACATCTTGATCTGGGTAATCATTTGTGTTATTTTATGTCATCACAAACAGTTTATCCGGCTGACCTATATGCCGTCTATCGCACACATAATCATCTGGCCAATCGTTTGTGTTCTGCTGGTTCAGCGCAAACAGTTTATCAGGGTTAACTGTATGTCATACATCGCACACACTTTTTTTGTTAACCGTTTGCATTATTTTGTCTCGTGGCAAACAATTTATCTTGGTGAACTGTTTGCCACCGATGGCATACCAACTTTTTTTCGAAACGTATTTGATGGATCCACCATCGCACACAGTTTTCGTTATTGGCAACGGAGCTATAACTATACCGTTTGCGATTCATGCATCGCACACAGTTTCGTCGAAGGGTCTCTGATTGATGTGTTGTCTTTGGACCATCCTGCAGTAGTGGTGGGAGAAGAGACGAAAAAACCAGAGGAAGGTGGGAGGAGAGACGAAAAAAACTGTGCGTAGTTGGGTGGTTTTCTCCACCGCTTTCATGTTGCGTTGCGTGCGCGGATATAGGAAAAAAATCGGTGGATTGATTCCTTCCATCGGTGGTGTGTAACGAAACGAGGAAAAAAATCAATCGAGGGGAGGCTTGTCGATTGATGGGAGGTGTACGAACGACGTACGAACTCCTTCATTAGGAGTAGAGATAATGAGATTTGTTTGTCATGATTTATAGTTTAATTTCCTTAAAACCCATTATTTTTCTTCTGAAAATCTGTTATTTGTTTCCTAAAACAAATTGTACTAATGAGAGCGATCGGTTGATTTGAATAAGTTAGGAAAGTTATATAAAATCTGTTATTTGTTTCCTGAAAATCTGTTATTTGCTTCCTAAAGGAAATTGCACTAATGAGAGGGATCAATTTATTTGGATAAGTTAAGAAAGTTAGATCCGTGATTTGTTATACGTTAGCAAAGTGCTGATTTGTAATAAATGAGTGGAGAGAAAAATAAACCGATGGACAAGGATGGGATGGTGGTGGGAGGAGAGACGAAAAATAACCAAACGAAGGTGGAAGGAGAGACGAAAAAACCCGCGAACGCCGACTACCAACTCCTTCTTTAGGAGTAGAGATACTTTTAGAGATATATATATATTACAAAAAACATTCTATGAAAAGCATTTGACAAATGTTGACCAACCATTTGACAAATGTTAAATGTATATAGAGAAAATGTTTATCACGTATACAAAAAATGTATAAAAAATATTGATCGTGTATCTAAAAAATGTTAATCATGAATTTGGATTTTTTTAAATGTTGGAAAAGTATTTGAAAAAATATTGAATACGTATGGGAAATATGAAATGTGTTAGAAAAAATGTTGACCACGTACTAAAAATGATGAAAAAAATTGATCATGTATATAAAAATGTTAATCAAGCATTGATAAGATGTTCGACAAGTATTCTAAAAATGTTAATCAAGTATTTGGAAAATGTTAAACGTGTACAGAAAAAATATTGACCATGCACTGAAAAAATGTTAAACTTGCATTTAGAAAATGTTTATCAAATATTTAAAAAAATGTTAAATGTGTAGAGAAAAAATGTTCACCATATATTCAAAAAAAATGTTAATCTAGTATGTGAAAGATTTTAAACACTTATTAGAAAAATTTATTAGATATATAAAAAATGTTTATAGAAAAACAATGAGACTCCAAAGATAAATAAAGAAGACCGATGAAAAAACAAGTAGAAAGAAACAAAACCGAAGAAAAACAAAGAACGAAAAGAAAAGAAAAAATACGGTGAAATTGAGAAAGGAAAGAAGATAAAAATGAAAAAAGAAAGAAAAGAAAACACTGAAAATGAAGAAAAGCCGATGGAAAACACAAACAGAAAAACCCCGGAAAGCCAACTCCTCTTGCCTAAAGTAGGTCGCGCCCAACTAGCTTATCACGAAATGAACGGGCGAGCGGAGTGTCTACCAGCGCTCTCGAAAAGCCGGGAGACCAGGGATCGATCCCTCGATGCCCCCATTTCTTCCAGATTTTTTAAGTCTGCATGCTAAATGGGTCGGCTCGATACTGTTGTCGCTCGATGCGAGAGAACTTTCGATCTCGCTTAATGTGAGACATAGCTCTCGTGTGGCGAGAGGAGCGAATGGATGGAGAGTGAAAAGGGCTTCACACAAACATGGCAAAATGGGCTCGTCTAACAAATCAAACGTAGTGTGTTGTGTGTGGTATGCACCGAACGAACGGGCGTTCCTTGATGGGACGTCCTATACGCCGCTCGCTGCGGCAACCAGTCGGGGCTTCGCACAGGGCGACCCCTGACTGGGCCGGCCCAGCAGGCGCGCGACAATTTTTCCTTCTTTCTGTTTTTTTTCCTTTTCTGCTTATTTCTTTTTTGGGTCGTTTTTCTTCCTGTTTTTATTTTTTCTTTTTCTTTTTATCAAAACGAACAAACATGAACGTTTTTTAAAACATACAACAAATTTGAAAACACGAACAATTATTTAAAGGACGAACATTTTTTGAATCTTGAGAACAAAATTTTAAATTCAGAACAATTTTGAAAAATCCTGAACAAATTTGGGACCGTGAACAATTTTTTAAAGCATGAACATTTCTTAAATTTTGAGAAGAAAATTTTGAAACGGAGAACAATTTTGAAAACCCTGAACAAATTTGGAAGCGTGAATTTTTTTTTGAAAGCACGAACTTTGAATCTTGAGAACAAATTTTGAAAATCGGAACAATTTCGAAAAATCCTGAACAATTTTTGAAAACACGAACATTTTTTGAATCCTGAGAACAAATTTCGAAAAACAAGAACATTTTTTGAAAACCATTTCACAAATCTAGAACATTTTTTGAAAATCCGGAATATTTTTTGAAAATCCAGAACATTTTTCTAGAAAGCAAAAACATTTTTCGAATTTTGAAACCCCCGAACAAATTTGGAAGCGTGAACAATTTTTTAAAAGCACGAACATTTTTTAAATCTTTAGAACAAATTTTGAAAATGAGAACAATTTTGAAAAATCCTGAACAAATTCATAAACGTGAACAATTTTTGAAAATATGAACATTTTTTAAATTTTGAGAACAAATTTCGATAAAACAAGAACATTTAATGGAAAACATTTTAAAAAATCCAGAACATATTTCTAAAAAGCAAAAACAGTTTTCGAATTTTGAAAACCCCGAACAAATTTGGAAGCGTGAACAATTTTTTAAAAGCACGAACATTTTTTAAATCTTGAGAACAAATTTTGAAAATGAGATCAATTTTGAAAAATCCCGAACAAATTCATGAACGTGAATAATTTTTGAAAATAAAAAACATTTTTTGAATTTTGAGAAAAATTTTCGAAAAACAAGAACATTTTTTGGAAAACATTTAAAAAATCCAGAACATTTTTCTAAAAAGCAAAAAACATTTTTGAAATTTTGAAACCCCCGAACAAATTTGGAAGCGTGAACAATTTTTTAAAAGCACGAGCATTTTTTAAATCTTGAGAACAAATTTTGAAAATGAGAACAATTTTGAAAAATCCTGAACAAATTCATAAACGTGAACAATTTTTGAAAATACGAACATTTTTTGAATTTTGAGAACAAATTTCGAAAAACAAGAACATTTTATGGAAAACATTTAAAAAAATCCAGAACATTTTTCTAAAAAGCAAAAACATTGTTCGAATTTTGAAAACCCCGAACAAATATGGAAGCGTGAACAATTTTTTAAAAGCACGAACATTTTTTAAATCTTGAGAACAAATTTTGAAAATGATAACAATTTCGAAAAATCCTGAACAAATTCATGAACGTGAACAATTTTTAAAAATACGAACATTTTTTGAATTTTGAGAACAAATTTCGAAAAATAAGAACATTTGTTGGAAAACATTAAAAAAATCCAGAACATTTTTCTAAAAAGCAAAAACAATTTTCAAATTTTGAAAACCCCGAACAAATTTGGAAGCGTGAACAATTTTTTAAAAGCATGAACATTTTTTAAATCTTGAGAACAAATTTTGAAAATGAGAACAATTTTGAAAAATCTTGAACAAATTCATAAACGTGAACAATTTTTGAAAATACGAACATTTTTTGAATTTTGAGAACAAATTTCGAAAAACAAAAACATTTTTTTGAAAACATTTAAAAAAATCCAGAACATTTTATGAAAATCTAGAACATTTTTCTAAAAGGAAAAACATTTTTCGAATTTAAAGAACAATATTTGAAAATCCAGAACATTTTTTGAAAATCCAGAACATTTTTTGGAAATCCAGTTTTTTTTTTGGAAAAAAGCAGAAACATTTTCCGAAATTGATGAACATTTTTTGAAAATCCAGAACATTTTTTGGAACAGAAACAGAAAAAAAAGAATAAAGAAAAGAATAAAGAAAAAAGAAAACAAAAAAAAAGAAAAAACGGTTCGGGGGACCTTCTAGAAAGTTCCCAAAACTGGAAAAAACCGGTTGGAAACAACATAGAAGGTTCCTAAAACCGGTATCCCTGAAACGCTAAACGGGCCGGCCCATCCCCGATCGGTCGCTCGATCCCTTATGCGAAAGCGCAACTCCTTGCCGCAAAGAGCGGCAAATAGGATTTTCCTTCCTTGATAGGCCATTGCTCCCTAAAGTGTAGGCATGCCAAACGGGCCGGTGTGTAGGCCCATGTAGTGGGGGTCGTGCCTTGGCCATAGAGGGCAGCACGCGTGCCGTCCGGCACGGCCTGTGTGCTTAGTGTGTTTGGGCAGGCCAGGCAGTGCCGTCGTCGATTGCCTCGCCCGTCGCCTGCATGTCCAACTTCTGGGAGACGAGGCTGCTCAGGTAGGATTATTCAAGGGGGTTTGCAAAAAAAATATGGTCGCCAGGGTTGGTCAACCACAGTCAGCACGCCACGTGGGCTCCTCTTTGCTTCGTCGTCGACTTTTGACACGGTATACTCATATTTCAGAGTTACTAGATGACCCATTACACCGACAGCGCAAAGGGCGAGAGTGAACCAAGCATTCAAACCCTACAAGTAAGAATATTTAGAGTTAAGTCATGAAATCTTTGAAGCATAAAAAAATAGGTACTTAGGGATGACATTCATTCGTACCGTTATATATTACATGGAATGGTAGGTTTATAGGCCAAAATAAAGGTATAAGATCACTTCATGATAGCTTATTTACATTTCTTTTAAAAAACACAAGATATAGGCAAAGATGCATCATATAGATAGCTCGAATCATTCAGCATTTCAGCTTCTGGTGACTAATATATGTAGTCTTGAACACCAGATGGAGTCATTGCTGCATATGTGCCATCGGTATCGAATATGACTTCATCGTCTAAGCAACTTTTCATGGTGGGTTGATTCGTCTCCAATGTATCGATAATGTCTGAAGTATTCATGACATATTTACCCAAGTTCTACATGGTTTTGGTGCAATTTATATGATTTGAATGAAACTAATCCGGACTGACACTGTTTTTAGCAGAGCTACCATGGTTTTTGGTGATTTTTTTGGAACAAAGGAGACCCCCGAAGCTTCGTGGAAGGACCAGGCGAGGTCCAGGGAGGCAATGAGCTATCCCCACACGCCCTGGAGGTAGGGAGTGTGCCCTGAGCTCGTGGGACCCTTGGGCACCTCCCTAGCGTGAGACCAACGCCAAAAATTCCTATATATTGGGAAAGCTCCAGAACGAAACCTAGAACTTCCGATTCGCCGCCGCAAGCCTCTATATCAAAGAAATCTCACCCGAAGCCCTTTTCCGGTGCCCTGCCGGAGGTAAAAATAATCACATGAGGCCATCTTCATCATCTCGGCGGTCTCCATGACAAGGAGGGAGTAGTTCACCCTCGGGGCTGAGGGTATGTACTAGTAACTATGTGTTTGATCTCTCTCTCTCTCTCTCTCTCTCTCTCTCTCTCTCTCTCTCTCTCTCTCTCTCTCTCTCTCTCGTGTTCTTGATTTGGCACGATCTTGATGTATCACGAGCTTTGTTAATATAGTTGGATCATATGGTGTTCTTCCCTCTCTATCTTGATGTGATGAATTGAGTCTTTCCCTTTGAGGTTTCGTTATATTGGATTGATGTATGTTTTGGTAATCAACTTGCGGATCCCCCTGGTGACATTGGGGTGATCTATGCACATAGGTTGATGCACGTTTTCATCCTACTTTCTCCGATAGAAACTTTGGAGTACTCTTTGAAGTTCTTTGCGTGGATTGAATGTTATGAATCTGAAATTGTTTGTTGTTATTTAGTACGAACTCTAGGGCTGTCTATGACACTTATAGGGATGGATCAATAGATTGGTTGGAAAGATAACTATTTAGTACGTACTCTAGGGCTGTTTGTGACACCTATGGGGATGGCTCAATTGATTGATCGGAAAGATAACATTGAGGTGGTTCGCTGCCTACAACAATTTCTTCTTATGTTCTCCGCTATTGATAAGGACTTTGGAGTGATTCTTTGTCGCACGTTGAGGGATGGTTATATGATTCAATTATGTTAGCACTGTTGAGAGATTGCACTAGTGAAAGTATGAACACTAGCCCTGTTTCCAAGCATTGATACACCATTTGTGCTCATTTCTGTTACTTGCTACCTTGCTATTTTTATTATTTCGGATTACAAAAATCTATATATACTATCCATACACCTGTATCACCATCTCTTCACCGAACTAGTGCACCTGTACAATTTACCATTGTATTGGGTGTGTTGGGGACACAAGAGATTTTTTGTATTTGATTGCAGGGTTGTTTGAGAGAGACCATCCTTATCCTATACCTCCCACGGACTGATAAACCTTAGATCATCCACATGAGGGAAATTTGTTGCTGTCATACAAAACTCTGCGCTTGGAGGCCCAACACGAGTACAAGAATAAAGTTGTGTAGTAGACATCATGGGTGTGTTTCGTTGGAAAAATCACAAATGTCTTCCATATCATCGTCCAATCCCCAATAAATAGACAATTCCCCGCGCATTGCTACGGGAATTAGTTGCAATAGATTGGCAAAAATTTGGTCGTGTGGTTTATACTGTTGAACTATAGTGGTATCAATGAGCCACAATGCTTAAAAAACATGAAATTGCACATGCATGTACCATATTGATACCTTCATTGAATGGTAAAAGGCTTATATTAAACTCTAACAACAACAGAAGCTAGAAATGCCTTATAACTGCACTTGGACATCTAATTTTCCTGTTGGCGACAACCGTTAAAAGTGTTGATCTAGGGTAACCGCTGAACTGAAAGCTTGCCCATATGTTGTTAGCAGAGTAAGCAATGTGCCCATGTTTTCTAACAAAGTAATTGGATGGAATTAGTTGTTTTATCAATTAAGGAAAAAGTTGCTAATAGAACTTTACCCATAGATAACTTCTTATATAAAGACATGTGGTTTCCTATTTATATCTTACCTCAACAACTATGAGAAATACCACAAATTAAAAATTATGAGGTAGCATATGAAAATAGATCGCCTTCGGAGCTTCTCAAATCAACTATACTGAATGGGATCAGAGAATGATGAGAAAATTAAACTGAGATAATTGGCCACAATTGCAATATGTGATATGAAGAAGTGGTTGTAGGAACAACTCTCATTCTCTCTAGACGCCCATGAAGGATTGTAGATACAGCATACAGAGTTGGCGTCGCATGCTCGTTGGACAGCCACTTAGTCGCCTCCATGTGGGCCAACAAAGGTAGAGGCGATTGGTTAGATGTAAAACTTCATAAATCAGTAAATATCACTGACAAACATATTTGGATATTGTGATTTTTACCAACAATTGCAGGCTTATGTAAAGAAAATAAATACTTATGGTCGCGACAGATGAAAAATAAATATAGGGAGGCTTAAAAAATGTCAGAAGAAACGTTAAAACCAAAGTAGTACCTTGTGTTTGGATCGTAGATGCTAAACCATATCCATGGATCGAGCCTGGAGGGAGAGAGAGATGAACTGCAGATCAGGAAAGAAAACGCTACGTAGATAAAGATGTGGATGTAAAAGATTTTTTTGCACGACATGCAGTAGTGGCAGGCAAAGCTCCTAAGCGATATAGGAGTCCATCCAGATGCATTGGACCATGGGGACTACCTTGTGCAGAAGAGGCCAACGAGGATCCTCACGGGCAGAGGATGGTTAGGAAACCATCTTCGAGAGTTGAGTGGCAACTTTGATCCTGAAAAGCGGCGGCGACGATCATGACATGGCGCGTTCCTGTCACTCGCCTACTTGCCGATGGATCAAGCAGAGAGGCGGGAGAATGGAACGGAGAAGATGGGGGAGGCGGTGAGTCTGGGAGAGCGAGATCAATTGGATCTCTCTCTGGTGGGAGCCTCTTCATGTCTGTGTCTTGGATCTTGGCGGCATACCAACCCAACGTCCATCAATGGAGGTCAGGGGCAGCAGTGAGATGGAGGGAGTGCACAGCCGATGGATGGGGAGTATTTGAGGGGATGGTAGGACCTAGTGGAAGCCGAAGAGGGAATCATAAATCCATTGGTCTCTTTTACAGGAAAAATAGTGGAGGAGATGAAGAGGATGGAGATTTGGTGGAGAGATCGGGAAGCAATTGGGAGGACGATAGGGCTGCGATGGGAATTGAGAGAAACAAAACGCTTGCATCGAGAAGGAAGAAAGAGGCCAGCCAACGGTTCGACATAAATTAACAAAGTGGCTTTTAAATGACACGACTTGTTTCGTGGAATGTCGTTTTTGCTGACTTGGCATATTTGCTGAACGTGGATGGCTGCATGTCTATTGCTGATGTGGATAGTCTGCATGTCAAGAGAAATAACATAGTGGGGATGAACTATTTAGGTATTATAGATACTTGCTTGGTTTCTATAGAACATCCACTCGTTGTAGAGTTATATCATGAAGGTGATCTGTAACATATCCTATCTGTGAGAGAGTATGATTTAGATTGTTGGCGCAAGAGTCCAATTCAAACCGAGTATTGAAACCATCATATATACAAGAAGTACACTATGAACATGGCTCAGTTAAAAACCATATCTCAGTTGGCTTGTTGATTGGAACTGTGTATTTCTTTATGAGCAACATCATAATCATGCAACATGAGAAAGAATCAGCACACAGATTCATATACATCTGAGCTGAAACTAAGAATGTTGTATATGTAGTGGATTTAAATACCATGCAAGGAGATATTAGACATCATCTTCATACAAAATTTGCCTCATACATATCCAACTTTATAATACCACAATTCATATTCCAGTTCATGGTAGCATGAGACCAAAAGCATCAACCCACACTAAAATAAGTTAATTCGACATAACTTGGTGTAAGGCGATGTTTTATATATTTAAAAGGCATGAGGAAAATAATGATTGACTAAACTTATGAAAGGCTATGGACAGTGGCTGACAGTGGGCCTTCTTCTCCTTAAAAAACAAAGACAAATATCTTGCCTTTCTTAATCTTGTCTACCTGGACAAAGTTTGTCCAATTAACTCCATCACATGGAGAGTTATTGAAGCCGCTTGCATAAGACACATTGTCGTTCAAAGCATTTTAGGTAATGTATCCGGGGTCCTGTGCATGTCTTGTAGTAAGTAAACTTGAGTTGAATTCTTGGTGGCATCGGCAAGCATCGGAATAATGAGTTGGTGCTGGAAGAGGTAGCATGAAAAAAAGGTGTAAATATACTGTAAAGTAAACAAACAAGTTGTAATTACCTTATTCATCACTGACGTTGTCGGGTCATTAATGTTCGCTCCTTCCATATCGCGAAAGATTTAAAAATAGCGCCCCCCGGCGGAAAGACCTGAATCAACCCAGAATTTATTAGCTTAGTAATGTAGTTTTCATTAGCCATTCGAATTAACTTTCATTTTGTATTTTATATGCCAAAAAGTTTCTTTTTAAGAAATAGTCCTAAGACTTTTTGTTCGCCATCAGCCATATCTTTTTGTTTGATGTTGGAAATCTTACTTTGAAAGTATGGCGTTCATTGATAAAGTTTTGCCAAATAGCAAACACAATTTTGATGGAAAGAAATATAATAAGTATCAATGAGCATTTCATGGGCTCATAAGCAAATTATTTCATAACATTTTAGGTATGTAGCAGGACCTTCACAAAACTAACGGTGGACACATACCAACTACTCTCCAAAAAAGGAGTAGATATTGCAAACCTCTAGATTTTACATTTCAAGATGTATATATATTTTTGCAATTGTCTACTGATTCACTGGCACAACAAAGAATGGAATATAAATTGTTGTAAAAATTTGTGGGCGAATGAAAAGTATCTACCTCACGTTACTTACTGAAAGTCTGGCATGACGATGTGGCGACGATAGTAAGTGTCATGCTCCATAGTCACAAATGCATGGTCGTCAATCATTCATGTCACCCTCATTTAGTTGTACCCCATGGCTGAACAGGCACATGGAAGTTCCATAAAAATTTGGTGGTATTTTTAGACCATGACATAGGCAATAATGCATATTTATTTTGGTGTCTCCTTGTCGACCCACATGACAAACTCTAGTGTCATACCATGAATGCTACTTTTCTGGTTTCGCAAATAGAACCCAAAAGACAAAGTCGGGAAATGTGTGTTTTCATTCAAATTCCTACAGGACTCCCTTTTAACTTGAGATCAACCAACACTTTCATGGGCTACCGGTAGTCCAATATAGTCAAGCGCAGGGAGAAAGACACAACAGCAAAACAAGAAACGAAGCAAGCTTTCTTTTAGAGCATTATGACAAGTGGGAATCTCTATTTTGGCCCAAGAACCAATCTTTACTCAAGTTGGAAGAGTTTAAGCACAAAAATCCTAGTCTTTATAAAAGGCAACAAGTGTAGCCAATCAGAACACAACAGACGATTGCCGAAATAGGCCCTTGTGATTTCAAATTGCATTATCATTAGCGTAGAAAGCATATAATTCAAGCAAACAAAATTGGTGTATTACAACAATCATAAATTGCCTGTTGTGTAGCCGAGAATTCTAAAGATGCGAGGGGCCTTAAAAATCTTTGCGTCCACCCGACACAGATGGTTACTAACTTCCAGCGCAGACTGTAACATTTGCACTCTTTATTCCAGTGTGTTCTACATGTTGTTCTAACTGCGCAAAGTTAGTTATGATAAAAATAACCCGAAAACTTAACAAGAAGGTGAAAACTGACAGTACCACGCGTAGTTATACTGACCTTAAGATGTACATCAACAAAAAAGTGGAAACAATGGACTATGTAGCCGTAAGCATAAGTATACCTTAACTTCTCCATTGGAGTGCAACCAATATCAATGTTGCATACTGGGCAGGACTCTACCTTCTCATCATTAAACTTCTTGTGTACACACTTTATTCAAACTGCATCAGATGCAAAATTAGAGATTCGAGATAATGAACAACGTGAGAGAAATTAAGTAACAAGTGAAGTAAATAGAGAAAACATAGTTTCTCACAAGTTATGTTACACTATTGTACAAAGAGCTCAATAGTTAATGATAGGGTCAGACACCTACCTGTAGAACATACTACCATGCAATAAACAATGAAAATAACTAGTATCACGGTTACCCGAGAAAGAACAAAAAGAAATGTTGTAGAAGCAACTCTGAGATATTATGGGGTAACAGTGTGATAACTTCCATGCTGAGTAGGCATCACTTATTTCTAGTTATCCCGAATAAGCAAAGATGTAATGAAACAGAGAGTCGACATGGACGACTAGTAGAGGCATTTAAAGAATAAATAATGCCTAATGAAGTCTTAGTCATGAATGAGGCATCATGGCAAGCACTCAAACACCAGAAGATTTGTACATGCCTTCAACTCTACCGATGCTTTCTCGATCGTTGTATAAACACCAAAAGATTCAACAACATATTGGGTTCTGAAGTTACCCCAAGAAATCTCCGTATGGCCTCTGGAAATTGAAAAAAAATTGTTTAAAATTCTTTAATACACATGTATCAAAAGGTCAAAACAAAGGACCCGAACAAAGAAACTGCCAATAACAACAACCCAGAATTCAGCCAGAACCAACATATGAACAACAAAATCAAAGTAAGAAAAGAAACATGCAGTACTCAAGATGTACAACAATTGTGCACTTGTATAGATGTTATATGCCCGTATGAATGTGCAAATATGGGGCTTGAAATTATGAATCAGTTATTACGTGATAATGTTAATTTGGCCACTTCATTGCTTCACGTGTCTTTATTTCTGGACATGTCATGCATATTTAGCAACCACGACATCTATATCAACTACACTAATATGGTAAACAATTAGCTAACCCTGCCATATTTTCTTCACATTAATCTCTAGTATTGAATCATCCACAACCTTAATGGATCCTTTTTTGGAAGAAGGCAATATGCATCATACCTTCCAGATTTATCTCCGAGGAAGAGGCGCCCGTGCAGGGTGGAAGAGGTGTCCATATATCAATAAGCCTCCGTGGAGAAAAGAAGCATCTTCTGGGCTGACATGATTGATTCAAGCTCCACTCAAATCGTAAACACAATCACATGGTTTGTAAATTTTTAGTGTAGCATAAGCATGAGTTATTAGCACTGAATGTGACAAATGAAATGGACTAAGATGACATACCATCAAAGTAATGTTGGAATATGCCCTAGAGGCAATAATAAATTGGTTATTATCATATTTCATTTTTCATGATAAGTGTTTATTATTCATGCTAGAGTTGTATTGACCGGAAACTTAATACATGTGTGGATATATAAACAACACCGTGTCCCCAGTGAGCCTCTACTAGACTAGCTCGTTGGTCACAGATGGTTAAGGTTTCCTACCATGGACATGAGTTGTCATTTGATAACGGGGTCACATCATTAGGATAATGATGTGATGGACAAGAACCAACCGTAAGCTTAGGGTATGATCGTGTCACTAAAGTTTAATTGTTATAGCTTTCTTCATGTCAATATCTGTTCTTTAGACCATGAGATCGTGCAACTCCCTAACACCGGAAGAATACTTTGTGTGTATCCAAATGTCACTTCATAACTGGGTGATCATAAAGAGCTCTACATGTATTTCTGAAGGTGTCTGTTGGGTTGGCATGGATTGAGACTGGGATTTGTCACTTCGTGTGACGGAGAGATATCTCTAGACTGTCTCGGTAATACAACATCACAAGAAGCTTGCAAGCATGTGACTAATGAGTTTAGTTACAAGATCTTGTATTATGGAATGAGTAAAGAGACCTTCCGGTAACGAGATTGAACTAGGTATAGAGATACTGATGATCGAATCTTGGGCTAGTAGCATATCGCTGGACAAAGGGAATTGCATACGGGATTAACTGGATCGTCAACATCGTGGTTCAACCGATAAGATCTTCGTGGAATATGTAGGAACCAATATGGGCATCCAGGTCCAGCTATTGGTTATTGACCCACTGGTGCAGCGACGTGCTATATAAATGGTTTTAAGCCCTTTCCGTGACGTAGTTTTAAACCGCCGCCTTTCTTGTGTGGGTGATAGGGGGGTCCATCCCACTCGACACAGAAAAATCGTCGGCAATGTGGAACAAGAACCCATACGTTTGATCTAACTAAGCGTATGCGATGTTCGCATATATCACAAATGAGAATCATCGGTCAACAATTTGAGATATGTAATATTTCCCAAACGGTCCATCCTTGAGACTCGTGTGGGATCGCATTACCATCGCACACGCTATTCTGTGGCGCAACGTTTATGATGCGCGCCACATCGCAAACAGTTGACAATTGTAAATTGTGTACGATAAGGGGAATATTACACACATTTATATTTGCCATACCGTTTGCAATATCCAATTAAGAAGATAATTTAATCATCGTACAAGTGTCGAACAAGGTTACAAAATGTCTGGCTGTTGTACTCGTGTCAAACGGGATAACTATCACACACACTATTCTGTGGAGCAGCGTTTACGATGTGCACGGCATCACAAATAGTGAATGGTTGTGAAGCGTGTGCGCCACAGACACTATCACTGGCATTTAATTCGGCTGCACTATTTGTGATATGGCTTGACATCACACACGGTTTGGAAACGACAATTGTGTGCATGGTCGCACATGTTTTCTATCTGTGAAACGTGTCGGATCATCAGGTATATCACAAACGTTGAGATTTACAAACCGTGTGCTATGTAATGACCCCCTGAGCATATTTCCCCTAATTTAATTGCTGCAATTTAAAATTGTACATAATTTGATTTTGAAATTAGGGAATATATTTGTCCATATGCATCATATACAAATATAGGTTCAACAACCAATGCATTATTCGATTCACAAGTACAGATGCTCAAGAATTACATCAAAAAAATACATAAGCACCAAATAAAGAATGATGAATAACGGTTGAATACTTGTATTAAAGACGGTAAAGAAAGAGGCAAAAGATATTCTGGTTGCTGTAAAAGGTTAAGCGGAATGCCCATATTGTGCCCTCTCCATGCCGAATGCACGCACGACTCTAGTCCAAACCCTTGTGATGGCCGACCGCCTATCCTTCACTATCTTCGTAAGGACTTCTATATAGTCATTGTAGTCTGGTAGAAATACCTATACCTTTGCATGTCCAACAATTATGTAGTTTGAGAGGTGATCTTAATTAAACTGGGTTGGGAACAACTGCAAACGAAAAAGATTCAGATATTGTCATCTAACAACTCATTATGGGCAGTAAAAAGGCTACAGAGTTCGTAGTTACCATCCTGTAGATCATTGTTGTCTTGGACAAAGTTTAAACAAATAGTTTAATTGCCATCTTTTGACACGTTGTACTAACAATCTTTATTCGTTTCCTCACTTGATGCTGGTCCATGAATATCTCATTGCCCCATACGCAAAGAAGGTCGAATCACGGATCTTTAGCAATGAAATATGTACCTACAAGCAACAAGTTAATATTAGAAGCTAAACTGCAACTGCACAATGATTTAGTACAATACAATCTCTGTCTCACTATATAAGATCTTATTACATCAAATATACTAACATATTGTATGTATTAAAATCTTGTATTATGGGGCTGCGGGAGTATATATAAGACATGGGAAACAAATATAGCCATGGGAACCAAAAACCATTACAAGAGACATATTCTCACTACAACAGGCTTAACAGCAACCAAATATAGTCATTCACAATGGCATTGTTGAAATTACAGAGAACATTGCTTGTGATTAAACATCAAATTGTATAAATGAACATCACAGGGTGAAAACATAGGGGGCATATTACCTACACCAGGCTTAACAGGAAACAAATATCGCCATTGAATTGGTAATGATCAAAGTGTAATGCACATTGTGAATAACTGAATAAACAAGGCATACTAGAAACAACCAAATGGAGCAATTGAAACTGGACAAATGCTAACCACAAACAACCGAACAACCAAAACCCCGTTAAAGGAGGCATATGCTCAGTACAACATACTTAACATTAACCAAATATAGTCATTCATAGCGGTATTGTTGAAATTGCATAGAACAACTTGTGCTTAAACATCAAATTGTATGATTGAACATCACATTGTGAGAAAACTGAAATAAACAGGGGCGTGTTAACTACACCAGCTTTAACAGAAACAAATTTTGCCGTTGAAACTGGTATTGATGAAAGTGAACTGCACAGCACATTGTTGCACGTATATAATATCACATTATGAATAAATGAAATAAACATGACATACTACAAAAACAACCAAATATAGCAATTGAAACAAGACATATGTTCACTACAAACAACCAAAAAACAGTTAAACAAGGCATATGCTCACTACAGACAACCAAACATAGGCATTCGTGAAATTGAAGTGAACAATTCATACTCCATCATATCACATTCCACTTTTGAACATTACATTTTGCATGACTGAAATAATTAAACATGACATGGTTAATACCTAGCATGGCAAAAGCTACTAGCACGATCATATGCAGTTTCCCCCCTTTGAAGTGGCACGACAAAACAAATCATGGGTTTCCTCACTTGTCACAGATGGGCTCCTTCCCCTTGGAAGAGCACGACTGCTGGGTGCCTATATATACCCCTCCACCACCTCTCACTCGTAAGAGAAGCCCTCAGAACATACAAACACTTGTCCTATCCATTTTTCTGAGAGAGAGAGCCACCTACTCATGTGTTGAGATCAAGACATTCCACTCCAACCATATGGATCTTGATTTCTAGCCTCCCCAAGTTGCTTTCCATCCAATCAATCTCTTCTACCCATGCCAAACCTGTGAGAGAGTTATTGAGTGTTGAGGAGACTATCTTTTGAAGCACAAGAGCAAGGAGTTCATCATACTACCACATCTATTACCTTTTGGAGGGTGGTGCCTCCTAGATTGGTCAGGTGTTGCTTGGGAGCCTCCTTCTTCATGATTGTGGAGTTGAACCAAGAAGTTTGTACAGGCAAGGAGATCGCCTCCTTCGTGAATCACCCATAGTGAGGCTAGTCCTTCGCGAACGGAAGCCATGATGGAATAGAGGAGGTTGCTACTTTGTGGACCCTAACGGGTGGAGCCCTCCGTGGACTCTCGTGACCGTTACCCTCCATGGGTTGAAGTCTCCATCAGCGTGGACGTACGATAGCACCACCTATCAGAACCACGGGAAAAATCTTCGTGTCATCAGTTGCATTTGATTCTCCTCTCCCTACCTTTACTTTCATGTGCATGTCTTTACTTTCCGTTGCTATACTCTTAGACTTGCATGTGTAGGGTGTACTTGACTCGCTACAATTGCTAAAACTTGCCAAGACTTAAAATTGGGAAAATGCTAGATTTTTATTTGGTCAAGTAGTCTAATCACCCCCCTCTAGACATACTTCAGATTCTAAAGTGGTATCAGAGCTTTGGTCTCCATTGCATTGGTATTACAACCTAGGAGAGTATGGCATATAGTGAGGGAAATTATCACCGTAGAGGTCCATATTTCGATGGTACAAACTTTGCTAGTTGGAAGCATAAGATGAAGATGCATATTCTTGGTCATAACCCCGCCGTATGGGCTGTTGTCGGAATCGGGGCTCCGGGGACCTAAGAGAGGTTCAAACTCTGGGGTGCACCCCTCTCCAACCTCGTTCTCTCACCCTAACCTACGACGATGCTCCGACGTTCTTGAGCTTGGTGGGAAGGACAATCAGCACAACGATCTACCCAGGTTCGGGCCAGCTTGCGGTGTAAAACCCTACTCCTGCTTGTCTGGATTGCTTAGCCGGAGAGAGTGAATACAATCGGCGTCCCCCCTACGGTTGCCATCCTCTTCCTTTTATACCAGCTTCGGTCCTCTCCCCCAAAATATCTGGCGGGAAGGGTTACCACAAGCGCTGGTTTGAAAGGGGACAGGACTACAACCCTTCCTGACAAAAGCAGTCTTCGCCTACCAAAGCCTCCTTCCATGACGCGTTGGTGGGATCAGGGATGACCTTTGTCCTGGCGAGCCCCCAGCCTTGGCTGTCTAACATCAAATGGGAAACCTTTGGGAGCTCTTTGGGAACTGGCGAGCTGACCCTGCTCCCTTAGCACCAAAGAGGAAATTCTTCCTGCCATTGCTCCAGATGACGCTGGGTAGGGGACATACCGCCTTTGGAACGGGTCAGGCTGCACGCCCCTACTGAGCTGCCGTGGGCCTGCGTCTCGTGAGGGCACTCGAAGGGGCGACCTCGTGGGGCCACCTCTAGGGGCCGACGGGTGTGCCTCCAGTAGGTTGCTTCATGAGGCGGGGCCCCACGAAGCCCTTCTTCGTGATACCGTCTGGACGAGTTACCTTGGGCCCAGGCCCTGCGTCGTGACGTGGGCCTCAGGCAGACGGGCCTGGGTACCCCCTGTCCCAGCGGCCCGACAGTAGCCCCCGAGCCAGCAGCGCGCGTGCCCCTGCTAGCTGGAGAGGGGCGAAGCGGTGCGGGCTCCAACCACCTTTGGGCCAGTCACGATGCGTGGCGCGTGGCGGGGCGCGGGGCGCCCCCACCTCCGTGCGATGCCTCGACAACTGCCCGGGCGAGTGTAAAAGACCGCCCGCGGCACTGGGCCATAGGTACCTTTCCTCGTCTGGCATCTGTCTTGCTGCGCCTCCCTCCTTCGCGTGAGACTCTACCAGATCCAACCTCGAGCAAAGTGCCCTTCCCCCTCTCTTGTTCGCCGCACGTTGCCCTGATGGCCCCCGGCGGGAAGAAGGCGAAGACCAAGGTTCAGTCCGTGAGCCCCTAGGAGATAAGTGCAGCTCTCCTACACTCCTCCGTCGCCAAGTAAGGGGACTTGGACCCGGTGCATCCGCTGATAGCGGGCGACCGGAATGAGTGGAAGGAAACCGTGATCTTCCCGGGTGCGGTGGCGCAGAGCAGTCTGGGGGTGTCCTCCTACGCCTTCTTCCTCCACAGCGTCTACGCCGGGCTGGTCCTGCCGTTCTCCGAGTTCTTCTATGCCATCCTCACCCATTACCAGATACACACCCTGCACCTCCAACTCAACTCAATCCTCCTCCTGTCCATCTTTGCTTTTTTACTTCAAAGCCTTCATGGGCACGTGGCCCTTGGTGGCACTCTTCCGCCACTTCTTCAGCCCGCGGTTCACTGCCCGGGACCAACTCTCGGCGTGTGTCTCCTTTGTCGATGTCAAAGGCGCCAACACCCGCCTGAAGGCCGAGAAGAAGGTGGAGGGCTATCGACAGCGATGGGTTTACTTGGACACCCACCAAGTCCACCTGCTCCTGAGGATCCCTACTGCCCTTACGGTGCAGCACTCTGGATGGAGCCATGCACCGCTCTCCGATCCTGGGGCATGGCCCGTCTTGGAGCGGATTGCTTTGCACGGGGACACACCGCTGTCGGGGGAAATAATGGTCAAGGAGTTCTTGGGGAAGCGCATCGTGCCGCTGCAGGCGCACTCATGACCCGTGTGGGAGTGCGAGGGCACGCGGGACCCGATGAGGCTGCACCCCGCCGGCCTGTCGCGCGCCGAGTTTGAAGGGGCCGTAATGGCTCTGTT
Source organism: Elymus sibiricus (assembly GCA_039707655.1). Lineage (NCBI taxonomy): Eukaryota > Viridiplantae > Streptophyta > Magnoliopsida > Poales > Poaceae > Elymus > Elymus sibiricus. Next base: position 151,974,463 of record CM077675.1, on the reverse strand, counting down.
CGGCTCCATGCCTGGCGGCCCTCCTAAGGCGCGGGCCCTCTGTATGGCCAAGATGACCAAGTGGATCTGGTCACCCTCATGACCTCCTTCGACGATTGGGGACTCGTGTCGAGCGATAGCGAAGGGTTGAGGGGGAACTCCCCTGTCAAGGCGTCGTCCTCCACCGAAGACAGCGACAACGAAGATTCCGAGGCGACCGTCGGGGAAGAGGAGGAGGAGGATGCCGGCCGGGGACTACCGCCCGGCCACCACCGGTCCCTGCGTGACTTCGGGGATGATGATGATGACGCGGACATGTCACCTTGGGCGATGCTTCCCCGGCCTTCCGACCCGGCTGTGGCAGCAGAGGCCCGTCCCACTGGCTCCCACGCGGCAAATGCCAGGGTCCCAGCCGGCGAGGCGGACAACGCTCCTGAAGCCACCACCCTTCTCTGAGGGCCCCCCAGGTCCTTGGGAAGAAATCAGACCCGACTGGGCCCACCAGGGGTCATGCCGAGCGTTCTTCTAGTGTCACCAGAGGGGCACCCGAGAGCAGCGGGGGCGCGCCTTCCGCCGTCGAGAAGAAGCGGAAGTGGGCTGCCGGGGACGAGTAAGTGCTCGAGCTTGCGCTTACGCCTTGCGCCTGTGAATTGCTTGCTCATGCTAATTCTTCGTGAGCGCACGCGCCGAGGTGGTGGCGACGGGAAGAAGAAGAAGGCCGACGCCGTGGCGAAGGTGACATGCGCCCCGAAGGCGATGTCGACGCTAGGCTGCAACCTTGGAGGGCGCGAGGGAGCCCTGCGCCAGGCTGATGCCGCGCCTGGGCATGCGGGGGGCTCAGCGACGCCCAGTCTCTCCTTCATGCAGCCTGGGGGGCCAATTGCCAAGGCAACGGGGGACCAGCCCACGGTGCCTCCCGTCATAGCCGCATCCCCCTAGCCCATGGAGCAGGAGCTGGAGCGGCAACCCCCTTCATGTGTTCCCGCTCCCGCAGCCAAGCATGGTGCAGGGAACTGACGTGGCTTGAGACTGCGTCGGTATTTCCCCAAAGAGGAAGGGATGATGCAACACAGCGACGGTAAGTATTTCCCTCAGTTATGAAACCAAGGTATCGAACCAGTAGGAGGATCACGCAACACTATGTAAACACCACCTGCACACAAAGAACAAATACTTGCAACCCGACGCGAAAGAGAGGTTGTCAATCTCTCCACGGTAAAAAGATAGATTAGGTTGTGATAGATTGGATAGATAGATCTCGCAAGAACACAAAATAAAAGAGGCAAATAAAAAGTGCAGCAAGGTATTTTTGGGTTTTTTGAATAATAGATCTGAAAACAAAAGCGGCAAAAAGATAGATCGGAAAGCAATATGTTGGAAAAGTAGACACGGGGGCCGTAGGTTTCACTAGCGGCTTCTCTCATGAGTATAGCACACGGTGGGTGGACAAATTACTGTTGGGTAATTGATAGAAAATCGAATAATCATGACGATATCCAAGGTGATGATCATTATATAGGCATCACGTCCAAGATTAGTACACCGAAATGATTCTACATCTACTACTATTACTCCACACATCGACCGCTATCCAGCATGCATCTAGTGTATTAAGTTCATGGAAAAACGGAGTAATGCAATAAGAATGGTGGCATGATGTAGACAAGATCTATTCATGTAGGAATAGACCCCATCTTGTTATCCTTAATAGCAGCGATACATGCGTGCCTCGCTGCCCCTTCTGTCACTGGGAGAGGACACCGCAAGATCGAACCCATCACAAAGCACCTCTTCCCATGGCAAGAAAAATCGATCTAGTTGGCCTAACTAAACCAAAGATTCAAAGAAGAAATACTAGGCTATAAGTAATCATGCATATAAGAGATCAAAGAAGACTCAAATAATATTCATGGATAGACACTGATCATGAACTCAAAATTCATCGGATCCCAACAAACACACTGCAAAAAGTTTACATCAAATAGATCCCCAAGAGACCATTGTATTGAGAATCAAAAGAGAGAGAGAGGAAGCCATCTAGCTACTGCCTACGGACCCGTAGGTCTATGGTGGACTACTCACGCATCATCGGAGAGGCACCAATGAGGATGATGAACCCCTCCGTGATGGTGTTAGATTGGATCTCGCGGTTCTGGAATTTACGGCGGCTGGATGTATTATTCGTCGACTCCTCTAGGGTTTCTAGAATATTTGGGTATTTATAGAGCTCAGAGGCGGTGGAGGGGACTCCCGAGGTGGCCACAACCCATGAGGGCATGCCCGGGGCCCCTGGCTCGCCCTGGTGGGTTGTGGGCGGCCTGGGCTCCCTCCTGGTTACTTCTTTGGCCTACTGGCCTTCTTCTGGTCCAAAAAAATTCTCCAAAAAATTTCGTCGCGATTGGACTCCGTTTGGTACTGATATTCTATGAAGTAAAAACAAGCAAAAACAACAACTGGCACTTTGGCACTATGTCAATAGGTTAGTCCCAAAATATGATATAAAGTTGCTATAAAATGATTGTAAAACATCCAAGAATGATAATATAACAGCATGGAATAAGCAAAAATTATAGATATGTTGGAGACGTATCAGCATCCCCAAGCTTAATTCCTACTCGTCCTCGAGTAGGTAAATAATAAAAACAGAATTTTTGATGTGGACTACTGCCTAACATGTTCATCACATATTCTTTTCTTTTGTAGCATGGACATTTGGACTTTTAGATGGTTCAAAGCAATAGTCTAGTTTTGACATAAAGACTTTAATACTCAAGCATGCCAACAAGCAACCATGTCTTTCAAAATATCAATACTAAAGAAAGTTATCCCTAGCCCATCATGCTCAATCATTGATCCATTTATGAAACACACTCAAATATTAACTACACCCAATGCACAAGTATCATCATAGTGCCCCTAGTTGGTCCTTTATAAGAGAAGATGGAGACTCAAATTTAAAATAAAAATTGCATAAAGTAAATATATAGGCCCTTCGCAGAGGGAAGTAGGGATTTGTAGAGGTGCCAGAGCTCAAAGTTTAACTTGAGAGAGAAAAATATTTTGGGTGGTATGCCTTTCTTGTCAACAAAAACGACAAAGTAATTCACAATACTTTCCATGCTAGATACATCATAGGTGGTTTCCAAACATAACGTAGAGTTTATTCCTTTTTCCACCATTCTTTCACAATCCATGGCTAGCCATATCCACGGTTGCCTTCCATACCAACACTTTCCACGGAATTTATTATTTGACAACATAAAGTAAATTTCTTTTTCATTTTGGGACTGGGCATCCCTATTACCGCCGTACTCTCGTTCAATGACAGGTGAATAAACACTCATCTTGAGAATAACACATCTAGCATGGAAAAATATTTGACACCCCCTACCGTTTCATGAGCGGTACGAGCACACAAAAAGGAAATTTATTTTAAAAATTAGAGATGGCAGATTCAAATTTGCTTAGGACGGCATGGAAATACCGTATATAGGTAGATATGGTGGACTCATAAGGCAAAACTGGGTTTAAGGATTTTGGATGCACAAGTAGTATTTCTACTTAGTACAAGTGGAGGCTAGCAAATAGATTGAGAAGCAACGAACCAAGAAACGCAAATTCACATAAACGGGCATTGAGCATAACTAACACCGAATAATTCACCACAAGTAGGATGTTATTTCATTGCATAACTATTGACTTTCGTACTTGCATAGGGAATCACAAACCTTAACACCAATATTCTTTCTAAAGCACAATTACTCAGTAACATGACTCACACATCACTATCGTCATGTCTCGAAACTATTACAAGGAATCAAGTTTAATTTGTACAATGATCTTCATGATTTTTATTTATTATATGCCTCTTGAATATCTATCACTTTGGGACTAGTTTCATATATTGCCATTGCTTTTGACAAGCTCAAACAAATTTAAGTGAAGAACATGAGCATAAAAGTTTCATCTCTCAAAATAGAATAAGTGAAGCATCAGAGGATTTCTTCAAAATTTACTAACTCTCAAATTAATCTAAGTGAAACATAAGAGTATTTCTTCAAAATTTCAAAGCACACCGTGCTAAAAAAGATACAAGTGAAGCACTAGAGCAATTCCATAGCTCAAATTTTTTTAAGTGAAGCATATAGAGCAATTCTAACAAATCATAGCATAATCTTGGATCTCTCAAATAGGTGTGTCCAGCAAGGATACTAGTGACAAACTAAAAAGCAAAGCAAGCAAAGACTCAAATAATACAAGACGCTCCAAGCAAAACTCATGATATGTGACGAATAAAAATATAGCTCCAAGTAAAATACCGATGGTCGTTAGAAGAAAGAGGGGATGCATTATTTGCTTGTTTCTCTTTGGATATATCTTGGGGGTGCTGTAGCATCCCCAATCTTAGGCTCTTTTCACTCCTTATTCGTTTATCCATCGTGATCTCACCCAAAACTTGAAAACTTCAATAAAACACAAAACTCAACAAAATCTTCGTGAGATCCGTTAGTATAATAAAGAAAATCACCACTTTAAGTACTGTTGCAAACTCATTCAAATTTTATTATTTCATTATACCTACTGTATTTTAACTTTAACATGGCTTAGAACCTTCAATAAAAATCATAGATTCATCAAAACAAGCACACAATGCAACGAAAACAGAATCTGTCTTAAACAGAACAGTCTGTAGTAATCTGTACTCTAACCATACTTCTGTAACTCTAAAAATTCTGAAACAATAGGACAAAGAAAATAATTTGTATATAAATACTGTGTTAAAAGTTCAGCTCATTATCATGCTCCAGTAAAAAATGAAAATTCGCGCACTGGAGTCAAAGTTTCTGTTTCAGATTCAGCATTGTTTCTACTCATCTTATGAATCATCCTAAAGGCTTTACTTGGCACAAACACTAAATAAAACATAAAAACACAATCATAACAGAGGAATAATTGTGTCAACACTAAAAAATAGAAATAAAAATATGAAAATAAATTTATTCATCGGGTTGCCTCCCAACAAGCGCTATTGTCTTACGCCCCTAGCTAGGCATAAAGCATAGATTCAAGTATTGTCATCTTTGGTTTTTGCTCCATAGGATGCTCTCATGATTGATTCATATGGTGGCTTAATTCTTGTTCTAGGGAAGTGTTCCATACCCTTTCTTAGTGGAAACTGAGATTTAATATTGCCTTCTTTCATATCAATCACGACACCTATAGTGCGGAAAAACGGTCTACCAAGTATAATGGGACAAGATGGATTGCAATCAATATCAAGAACAATAAAATTTATGGGCACATAGTTCCTATTTGCAAGAATACGAACATCCCTAATACTTCCCAAAGGCTTTTTAATAGTAGAATCTGCCAAGTGCAAATTAAGAGAACATTCTTCAATATTGGTAAGACCAAGCACATCACATAGAGATTTCGGAATCGTGGAAGCACTAGCACCCAAATCACATAAAGCAAAGCACTCATAATTTTTAATATTGACCTTAATGGTAGGTTCCCACTCATCATGTAATTTTCTAGGAATAGAAATCTCTAACTCCAACTTTTCTTCAAAAGATTTCATCATGGCATCAACGATATGTTTAGTAAAAGGTTTATTTTGTTCATAAGCATGGGGTGAATTTAGCATGGATTGCAGCAAAGAAATACAATCAATCAAAGAGCAACTATCATAATTAAAATCTTTGCAATCCAAAATAGTGGGCACATCACTAGTTAAAGTTTTGACCTCTTCAAACCCACTTTCATCAATTTTTTCATCAAGATTTTCACCGTCCAAATTATTGGGATGCCTTCTAGCTAAAATCGACTCTACTTCAATCCCTTTATGATCAATTTTAATATTACTAAACAAGGAATCAATAGAAGAAACACCAATCACCTTAAGATCTTCATCATTTTTATGAAGGTAATCACTAGAAAACGCTTTTTCTAAGAATTCTCTTTTAGCTCTAAGCATAGCGGTTCTTTTCTTACTTCATCCATAGAAACGTATAAAGCTTTAATTGATTCATCAATCTTATAGGGGAAAAAGCTTTCAACTTGAGATTTTCTACATCGTGAGAAATTCTATCAATGCTTCTAGACATATCATCAATCTTATTCAATTTTTATTCTATCATAGTATTGAAAACTTTTGGAGCATTGATAAATTCTTTAATATTACTCTCAAGATCAGAGGAGTTCCTATTATTATTATAAGAAGAATTACCATAGGAATTACCATAATTATTAGAGGAATTTCCAGGAAAAGGCCTAGGATTAAAATTACCTCTATAAGTATTGTTATTAAAATTGTTTCGCGAGACGATGTTCACATCTAAGGAATCACTATTTTGCTCAATCAAAGTAGACAAAGGCACATCATTAAGATCAATAGGAGCATTTTTACAAGCAACCAACTTCATTAAAGAATCAACTTTTTCACTCAAAGTACTAATTTCTTCAACCGAATTAACCTTTTTGCTAGTAGGTGCTCTTTCAGTATGCCATTGTGAATAATTTGCCATAATATTATCTAGCAATTTAGTAGCTTCACCCAAAGTAATTTCCATAAAAGTACCACCTGCGGCGGAATCTAAAAGATTTCTAGAGACAAAATTCAATCCCGCATAATTTTTTTGTATGATCATCCAAAGATTTAAACCATGAGTAGGACAATTTCTTAGCATCAATTTCATTCTTTCCCAAGATTGTGCAACATGTTCATGCTCAAGTTGCTTAAAATTCATGATTTGAGTCCTAAGGGAAATAATTTTCAGGGGCGGAAAATACTTAGTAATAAAAGCATCCTTGCACTTATTCCAAGAATCGATACTATTGCGAGGCAAAGAAGAAAACCAAATTTTTGCACGATCCCGCAAGGAGAAAGGAAATAATTTCAACTTCACTATATCATTGTCCACATCTTTTTTCTTTTGCATATCACACAATTCTAGAATGTGTTTAGATGGGACGCGACATCCTCATTAGGAGTACCGGCAAATTGATCTTTCATGACAAGATTCAACAAAGCGGCATTAATATCACAAGACTCCGCACTAGTGGCGGGAGGAGAAATCGGAGTACTAATAAAATCATTATTATTAGTATTGGAAAAATTACACAATTTGGTATTTTCTTGAGTCATCGTGACTACGCAAACAAGATTGCAAGTAAGCAAGAGATCTGACGAGAAAAAGGCAAACAAAAATAGAGCGAATAAAACGGAAAATTTGTGAAGTGGGGGAGAGGAAAACGAGAGGCAAATGGCAAATAATGTAATTGCAAGGAGATGAGATTTGTGATTAGGAAACTGATAGATGTTGATGGTGTCTCCTTGGCGCCAGAGATTGGCACGTAGAAGAGACCGCTTCCTCCCCGGCAACGGCGCCAGAAATACCTTTGACGTGGCTTGAGACTGCGTCGGTATTTCCCCAAAGAGGAAGGGATGATGCAGCACAGCACGGTAAGTATTTCCCTCAGTTGTGAAACCAAGGTATAGAACCAGTAGGAGGATCACGCAACACTATGTAAAGCCTGCACACAAAGAACAAATACTTGCAACCCGACGCGAAAGAGAGGTTGTCAATCTCTCCACGGTAACAAGATAGATTAGGTTGTGATAGATTGGATAGATAGATCTCACAAGAACACAAAATAAAAGAGGCAAATAAAAAGTGCAGAAGGGTATTTTTGGGTTTTTGGAATAATAGATTTGAAAACAAAAGCGGCAAAAAGATAGATCGGAAAGCAATATGTTGGAAAAGTAGACCCGGGGCCCGTAGGTTTCACTAGTGGCTTCTCTCATGAGTATAGCACACGGTGGGTGAACAAATTACTGTTGGGCAATTGATAGAAAATCGAATAATCATGACGATACCTATGGCGATGATCATTATATAGGTATGACGTCCAAGATTAGTAGACCGAAACGATTCTGCATCTACTACTATTACTCCACACATCGCCCACTATCCAGCATGCGTCTAGTGTATTAAGTTCATGGAAAAACAGAGTAATGCAATACGAACGGTGACATGATGTAGACAAGATCTATTCATGTAGGAATATACCCCATCTTGTTATCCTTAATAGCAATGATACATGCGTGCCTCGCTGAACCTTCTGTCACTGGGAGATGACACCGCAAGATCGAACCCATCACAAAGCACCTCTTCCCATGGCAAGAAAAATCGATCTAGTTGGCCTACCTAAACAAAAGATCCGAAGAAGAAATACAAGGCTATAAGTAATCATGCATATAAGAGATCAAAGAAGACTCAAATATTATTCATGGATAGAAACTGATCATGAACTCAAAATTCATTAGATCCCAACAAACACACCGCAAAAAGTTTACATCTAATAGATCTCCAAGACACCGTTGTATTGAGAATCAAAAGAGAGAGAGGAAGCCATCTAGCTAATGCCTACGGACCCATAGGTCTATGGTGGACTACTCACGCATCATCGGAGAGGCACCAATGAGGATGATGAACCCCTCCGTGATGGTGTTAGATTGGATCTCGCGGTTCTGGAACTTGCGGCGGCTGGATGTATTTTTCGTCGACTCCTCTAGGGTTTCTGGAATATTTGGGTATTTATAGAGCTCAAACGCGGTGGAGGGGACTCCCGAGGCGTCCACAAACCATTAGAGTGCGCCCGGGGCCCCTGGCGCGCCCTGGTGGGTTGTGGGCGGCCTGGGCTCCCTCCTGGTTACTTCTTTGGCCCACTGGCCTTCTTCTGGTCCAAAAAAATTCTCCAAAAATTTCGTCGCGATTGGACTCCGTTTGGTACTGATATTCTGCGAAGTAAAAAACAAGCAAAAACAGCAACTGACACTTTGGCACTATGTCAATAGGTTAGTCCCAAAAAATGATATAAAGTTGCTGTAAAATGATTGTAAAACATCCAAGAATGATAATATAACAGCATGGAACAAGCAAAAATTATAGATACGTTGGAGACATATCAGGAACCTCCAGGGGCCATCCTAGACTGGGCTTGCCTCCGAGGCCGGTGGAGGTGACGCGGCGGCGCCGCCTGGCGCATCACGAGGGCCAGCCACTTAGGAAGGGCCGGATCCCCTGGTTCCACAGAAGGGGAACAATAGAGCCCTTTCGGTTGAGGCGGCGACCAGCGCTGAGGAGCCGGCGCTCCGCTCGGCTCTCGCGCTTGAGAGCCACCGTGTTCCGCTCGGGCAGGAGGTCCTGTCCGACGCACGGGCCGCGCTCGATCGATTTGTGGAGACCTCCCAGGATGCCGAAGCGCACCTTGCTGGGGAGCACCTGGAGCTCGCCACCCTACTAAAGCGGCTTTCCGCTGCCCTCACGGAGAGCGAGAAGGATGTCGTCGAAGCAAAGGCAGCCCGCGAGGGCGCCCTTGCCGAGAAGGCGGAGGCCACCAAGCGCTGCGAGGAAGCAGAGGCCAACCTGAAGATGCTTCAGGGCGAGCAGGACGTGCGGGCGCAGCAGCTCCAGCTACGGGAAGACAGCCTCGGGACTCGCGAAGCACAGCTCACTGACCGCGAAGGTGGCAGCCAAGCAAGCCGCGAAACGCGAGCGCCTGGAGGCGCTACGACGCGAGGTGCTTGAAGCCCAGGAAGCCCACGCGAAGCGCGTCTCCAAGGCAAACACCGCGCTGGACGCCAGGGAGAAGAAGGTCCAGGCCGATGCTGACGTGAAGGCGGCGGCGGACAGCGCTGCCTTTTCTTCTCTTGAGCTCTAGGCTCGCAAAGCCTTCCAATCCATGTGCAGGGGAGGCTTCAATGCTCCTCTCGCCACCCCTGACACCGATCACGTCGAGCTTTCAGCCAGGCTCATGGGGGAGCTCGAGGACATGGCGCGGAAGGTGGACGGCTTCCTGAAGGTAGAATGCCAAGACCTGTTCTCCGTGGCGGCGACCCGAGTCTTCTGCTGTCGGAATCGGGGCTCCGCGGACCCAAGAAGGTTCGAACTCTAGGGCGTGTGCGAAGTTCTCAACCAACTCTCGCCTCAAGCTCGCCACTCCACAGCCAAGCCTTACCGAATATGCGCGAGCGAACGAGAAGACGGACAAAGAGATTTACCCAGGTTCGGGCCACCTTGCGGTGTAAAACCCTCCTCCTGCTTTTGGTGGATTGGCCTCACGAGGAGGTTTGGGGATGAACTAGTATAGTGGTTGAGCGACCTCGCGAGGGCTCTTGGGTGAGGATGAATTGATCTGTCCCTTCTACGGTGGAGGCTGGTCCCTATTTATAGTGGCCTTGGTCCTCTTCCCTTATCGCATTGGCGGGAAGGGATCCCACAAGGACCAATTTTGAAAGGAGACAAGAGGTACATCTTATCCTGACTAAAGGTTGTCTTCGCCTGCAAAGCTTCTGGGCGTGATGCAGAGGTGGGCTCGGCGATGACATCTGCCCCGCCGAGCTCGTGGTCTCGGTCTTGTTGCACCGGAACGGAAACCTTTGGGTGATTCCTTGGGAACCCGCGTACGTCCTTGCCTCCTTAGCACAAAAGAGGAATCTGTCCCCTCTGCGCCCGCTGGCGCCCGCCTGGCCTTGGTCGTCATGGCTCACGTCATCGCAGCCTCCTGAGGACGGGTACTTGCATAGGAATCTCAGCTCCTCGGGAGGCAGCCTGGGGAGGCCACTCCCCTAGAGGTCTTGGCGTCATTCTCCTCGCGAGGCCGGTCCCTCGCGAGGGTCTTATCTTGGGGGGTTTGTTGCCAGGCCGTACTGGGCCTTCGAAGTGGGCCACGCGCTGGGCCGCAGGCAGGGAGGTCTGGGTACCCCCGATCCCAGAACGCCGACAGTAGCCCCCGGGCCCAAGGCGTGCTTGGGTTGGCTTTGGGGAAAAGCCAAGGAAGGAAGGCCGAAGCGCCGCGGGCCCCAATCGCCTGCGGGCCAGGCTCGACGCGTGGCGCACGACGGTACGCGGATGCCTTCACTTCCCCACGTCGCCTCGACAACCGCCCTTGCTGACAAAAACTTGGCGCACATAGCTGGGCCATCATTGTCCTACCTCGCGCCTGCCTTCTGCTCCTCCTTCCTCTGCAAGCTCGCACCTTCCTCGCTGGATCTCGCGCTTGCTCCAATCTTCCCCTCCGCTATGGCTCCCAAGAAGAAAAGGGACATGACCTCAATGACGTCGGAGCCCCGGCTAGGACCAGAGCCCGCGCTGGGCCGGTCCTCCGTGCTCAATCTCGAAGGGCTGGACAAGGTCCGGTTGGCAATCGCACCCAATACCAATGAGTGGAGGGCGACAAAGATCTGGCCCGCCTCTCGGCTTTCAGTTGATTCGGAGGCCACCAATATCCCCCTTCATCTCCATGCCCTCTTCTCCGGCTTGTTGCCGCCATTTTCAGACTTCTTCAATGCCGTGCTCGCGCACTACCAGGTCCACGCATTGCATCTCGACCCTAGGTCCATCGTCCTCCTCTCCGCCTTCGCGTTCTTGTGCGAGGCCTGGGCATCTCCCCGTTCGTGGCCCTGCTTTGCCACTTCTTCTCCCTCCAAATGGTCGCCAGTGGGCAGTGCTCGGGGTGCGTGTCGCTCCGAGCGGTGGACGCGATGGCGGGTGCTGCCCTTGATACCGATCTTCATCTGAACGTGGAGGGCTTCCGGAGGCAGTGGGTGTATGTCGACGCCGCCGCGTACAACCCCCTGCTCCAAACTCCGGAGGCCCTCGCAGAGCCAAGTCCCGGTTGGGGACATGCAAGGCTTGTTGACCCGCGGCTCGCACTGGTTATGGCCTGGTTGGCCGACCTGAAGAAGGCGGGTGTGACGATGGCGATAGAGGGAGTTCATCCGTCGGCGAATTGCTCCCCTCTAGCGCCATTCTCACCCCATGTGGGCCTTTACCGGCCCCGACGACGCCATGAGGCTCCAGGTGCCCTCCCTTCCTTCCAACGTGCTGCGTGAGGTGCTCCGCCTCTTGACCGGCAGAGAGCCCGCCGTACTTCCTCCGGAAGGGCTCCCTTTGTACAATTATCCGAACGGGGGAGCCTTCGCCTAGAAGATGCCACGCTTCGACGAGTGGGGACTGCTTCCCGGGGACCATGTGGGACCTCGCGACAACCCCCTCTTGGTGGCCCTGAGCCCTGGGGCCCTGAGGTCAGTGCCCCTCGCGCAACTGCAGAGGAGCGCCTTGAGCCACGCATCTCCCAAGCATCCGCCTTGGCCCCTCCAAGCAGTGAAGGTGACGCATCGCCCGGAGGCTCGAACGCCGCCCCTGCCGCAGGGTGCCGTGTGCCTGATGTCAGCGAGCCGTCCCCCGATCCCCACACATGCCGGAAGAGGCAGGAGCCCGAGGGCCATATCAGCCCGGCCCCGAGGGCCCTGAGGAAGAGGAAGTGGATCGCCATGGATGAGTAAGCGCCCGACCTCCCTTGATTTCTGCATGATGTGCACCTCTGAATTTTTGCTCCTCAGGTCCCCTCTTGACGAAGGAGAAAGCGCACTTCCGCCACCACCTCCCAAAGGCGTGGGTCCTGTGCCGGCCTCGTGCCCCGCGAGCCACATGACTATGCGCGAGGAGGTACCCGTAGGGCCCAAGCCGTCCCTGGGGGGCTTCGGGCCCGAGTTTTAGGCGTTCCTCTTCAGGCGTGGCCTCCGGCTTGCTGGGGCAGGGCTGAGGCCTCCTCTGACCATTCTTCCTAGCAACTGGACGCCTGGGGCGTCGGCGCCTTCTTCGAGCTGGGGGGAGGCGAGTTCCCATGGGGCCCAGCCTCGAGCTGGCGGGCCGGACAATGGAACCTCGGCCCCCGGATCCCCGCTGGAGATGGGTGGGCCTTCACGTGCCTTCCCTGCCGACCGGGGGGCGGAGGAAAACTCCGGTCGAGCGCTGGAGCTCGCTTGCGGTTGCAGCGCCGCCCGACACGGCCTCCTCCAAGGCACGGTGAGCGCGCTAGGCCGCCTCGGGGCCGAGCTTAAAGACGTCGACGCATGCCTTGAGGCGGAACGCTTGCACCCGGCGCGCGAATGGCGCCGGCTCGAGGTCGCCATCAACCTCGGTCGTCTGCAACACGAGCATGCTCGCACGAAAGCCGAAGAATCCCTCGTCTTGACGAGGGAGGCCCGCGATCGTGCCCTTGAGAAGGCCCGGGCCGTGGACTGCCGGCATGAGGCTGCAGAGAAGTGCGGGTAAGAGCTTCAAGCTTCCAATGCCGCCCTCGACCGACAAGTCCAGGCGCATAAGGCCACGCTCGCTGCACACTTGAATTGATCCATCCCTTCTACGGTGGAGGCTGGTCCCTATTTATAGTGGCCTTGGTCCTCTTCCCTTATCGCATTGGCGGGAAGGGATCCCACAACGGCCAATATTGAAAGGAGACAAGAGGTACATCTTATCCTGACTAAAGGTGGTCTTCACCTGCAAAGCTTCTGGGCGTGACACAGAGGTGGGCTCGGCGATGACATCCGCCCTGCCGAGCTCGTGGTCTCGGTCTTGTTGCATCGGAACGGAAACCTTTGGGGGATTCCTTGGGAACCCGCGTACCTCCTTGCCTCCTTAACACAAAAAAGGAAACTGTCCCCTCTGCGCCCGCTGGCGCCCGCCTGGCCTTGGTCATCATGGCTCACGTTATCGCAGCCTCCTGAGGCCGGGAACTTGCATAGGAATCTCCGCTCCTTGGGAGGCAGCCTGGGGAGACCGCTCCCCTAGAGGTCTTGGCGTCGTTCTCCTCGCGAGGCCAGGGCCCTCACGAGGGTCTTGTCTTGGGGGGTTTGTTGCCAGGCCGTACTGGGCCGTCGAAGTGGGCCACGTGCTAGGTTGCAGGCAGGCAGGTCTGGGTACCCCGATCCCAGAATGCCGGCATCTGCCACCTTCTTCTTGGCGACCCAAACTTCAACTTTGACGAGGTGACGGGCCCCATCCCTGAAGAGTCTCGCGACCGCCTGTAGGCAGCCGTGGAGGGCCTTGTGAGCACGCTGCTCAAGATGTTCACCTACAACAACTGCGATGATGGCGGTGCCGATACTCCTTTCGTTATCCTGCAAGACTGAGTGTGCCTTACGACAGTGTAAGACAATGGTTTGAATGTACTGAACATCATAAGCTTGTAATGACCGCCAGCTATCCATGGGATTTCCTTTCATGCCTGGTTTTCCTCAAACTTGCCTTTGTGCTCTGCGTCGGCAGGGCCCAGTCCCGCACATTTCTCAACCGTCGCTAGGCTGTCAGGTCGCATGCCTAGACAAAGCCATGAGGTGAGGGGCTTCGGGAACTAGTGACGGCTCCTGAGGCATGATGCTCAAGAGCCCCCCTTGACGTACAAGCGGCCTTCGAGAGGAAACACGCGCTAGCCAGTTTGTGCCTAGGCGTTGCGTGAGGAAACTAGGCACCAAGGGCCTTAGTGGGGTGATGTGCACAGGGGTAAGCCCGTGAGCCATAGCCCGGTCCCTTGGATTTTTCAGCGCTGCTGGGACTAACCCAAGCACAAGCACCGTGCCTAGCCCTTGCTCGCATGAGGCCCAGGGGAAAACTGGTTAGCGATCATGGCGGGGCAGGGTGAGGCCCCCCGATCGCCCACCCAGCACGGAGCATGGAGCTTCCACTGGACGTGGGCATCGCGGTTGGATAGTCATTCCGCCAGCACGGGGCATGGGGCTTCCACTTGGGCATGGGCATAGTCGTGGGTCGACAGTTACTCCGCCAGCGCAGAGCATGGGGCTTCCACTTGGGCGTGGGCGGGAGTCCTCCCGAGGCCACGGGGTGGCGCTCCAGGAGGCCCCGGGGCGTGTAAAACCCCAACCTCATTATTAAGTGAGAGGGTCACGGGTGGCGATAAGGAGGGGTTGGATATTCCAGGCACCGGGCTCAGGAATTCCTTCCTCCATCTTCAGGCATTTTGCGCCTAGTCCATTCAGGGCGGCTGGGCCTTTTGCAATCCTTAGATACGTGGGTGATGCGCGTCGGACGATCGTCCTGAGGCCACCATATGAAGGGGTTGGACATCGAGGACCTATTGAGGTGACCTGTACGGGCCTGGCCCGCCAGACAGAGCTCGGCCACTCGGGTTTAGCGACACTGTAGGGACGGACCCGAGCACAGACGCCGTGTCGAGTTCCCTCATACGATGACCATGGGAGGAAATGCCTGAAGCGTAGCACCCGAGGTGGAGAAACACCTCACTGGCAGCTATGCAATATCAGGCCGCGCCTTCGTTTGTCTTCCTACGGTGGTTCCATGAAAAGGGTGAGACACCAAGGACTCTGTGAGGTGACGTGCACGGGAGCAAGCCCGCGAGACAGAGCTCGATCGTTTGGATTTTTCAACACTGCAGGGACGAACCCGAGCATAGACGCCGTGTCCTGTCCAGATCATGAGACGGCCGGAGGGAAGGGTCGCGAGGGTGTGGCTAATGCAGGTGGTGACGAAGCACCAGGCGCAAGACTTAAGAAAGCGTCTTGAATTCATTAAAGGAGAACTAAATTCGCTACACGACCAAAAAGTTGCGGAGGCCACAAGGGGGGAACCCTTGCCCGCTCGAGGATAATGCAGCTCGAAGGGCGCCCTCAATTTCAACAACCAAAAAGTTACCTGGCGATTGTGTTGCTGCAGGAGCGGTCGACTGCTTGGCGAAGCGTGCCATGGGAGTCCACCCCTCAGGAACCAGGTGGTTCCCAAGGCCTTGGGGGCCGCCGAGGAGCCGACGCCTCGCGAGGCGCCATCGCGAGCTACATGAGTCTCTGGTAGGTGGTGCCAGCTGATAAGTCTCCATCGTATCTACTTTTCCAAACTCTTTTGCCCTTGTTTTGGACTCTAATTTGCATGATTCGAATGGAACTAACCCGGACTGACGCTGTTTTCAGCAGAATTGCCTTGGTGTT
This sequence comes from Elymus sibiricus, assembly GCA_039707655.1. NCBI lineage: Eukaryota > Viridiplantae > Streptophyta > Magnoliopsida > Poales > Poaceae > Elymus > Elymus sibiricus. The sequence goes on along the minus strand of CM077675.1, from coordinate 151,958,676 downwards.
ATTTTTGTGCAGAAATAAAAGTTCTCGGATTGACCTGGAAATTTACGGAGAATATTTTTGGAATTAATAAAAAATACTGGCGAAAGAATCAACTAGAGGGGGTCCACCCATTGGCCACAAGCCAGGGGGATCGCCCCCTAGGGCGCGCCCTGGTGGCTTGTAGGCCCCCTGCAAATCCTCCGACCTCAACTCCAACTCCATATAACCCTATTCGGGGAGAAAAAAATCAGGGAGAAGAGTTCATCGCGTTTCATGATACGGAGCCGCCGCCACCTCCTGTTCTTCCTCGGGAGGGCAGATCTGGAGTCCGTTTTGGGCTCCGGAGAGGGGAAATCGACGCTGTCGTCATCACCAACCATCCTTCATCACCAATTTCATGATGCTCTCCGCCGTTCGTGAGTAATTCCATCGTGGGCTTGCTGGACGGTGATGGGTTGGATGAGATTTACCATGTAATCGAGTTAGTTTTTGTTAGGGTTTGATCCCTAGTATCCACTATGTTCTCAGATTGATGTTGCTATGACTTTGCTATGCTTAATGCTTGTCACCTATTATGTTTTCATGAATATATATGTGTTCTTGATCCTATCTTGCAAGTTGTAGACACCTATTACGAGTTATGATCCGCATCCCCCAGGGTAACAATATCTGGGATTCTTTCCGGTGATTACCGTAGTTTGAGGAGTTCATGTATTCACTAAGTGCTAATGCTTTGGTCCGGTTCTCTATTAAAAGGAGGCCTTAATATCCCTTAGTTTCCATTAGGACCCCGCTGCCACGGGAGGGTAGGACAAAAGATGTCATGCAAGTTCTTTTCCATAAGCACGTATGACTATATATGGAATACATGCCTACATTATATTGATGAATTGGAGCTAGTTCTGTGTTACCCTATGTTATAACCGTTGCATGATGAATGCCATCCGACATAATTATCCATCACCGATCCATTGCCTACGAGCTTTTCACATATTGATCTTTGCTAAGTTACTTTTCCGTTGCTACTGTTACAATCACTACAAAACTGCTACTGTCACTTTTGCCATCGTTACCGTTACTTCCATACTACTTTGCTACTAAATATTTTGCTGCAGATATTAAGTCTTTCAGGTGTGGTTGAATTGACAACTCAGCTGCTAATACTTGAGAATATTCTTTGGCTCCCCTTGTGTCGAATCAATAAATTTGGGCTGAATACTCTACCCTCGAAAACTGTTGCGATCCCCTATACTTGTGGGTTATCAAGACCTTTTTCTGTTGCCATTGCAGGGGAGCATAGCTCTATTCTCTGAGTCACTTGGGATTTATATCTGTTGATCACTATGAAGAATCTGAAAGATCCAAAAACCAAGATCTATCCCTCTACTACGAGGGGAGGTCAGGAACTGCCATCTAGCTCTGCACTTGATTCACCTTCTGTTATGAGTAAATTTGCGACACCACCACCTGCTATTGATTCTGATATGTCGCAAGTAATTGATGATGCCACTTCTGCTATGCATGATGCTTATGATGATACTTTGCTTGATAATACTGTGCCATTGGGTGAATTGCTTGATGAACAACTTGCTAGGGTTAGAGAAAATGATATCACTGAAACTGATGATATTTCTGAAACTAATGAAATTATTGAAACTGAACATTATGAGACACCTGTTAGACCTAGCTCTCCTAGATATGAATTGCCTAATATACCTAAGGGTTATGTTATGGAGGGAGAGGTAGCTAGGGACTTTCTTGCTTGTAAGGATAGAGATGATCTTCAGAAATTACTATGCAAGTGGAAGAAAAAATCTTTGAATGCTAGAATGCAATATGATCCTAAGTTTGATACTTCACCTATTTTTGTTACTGATAAGGACTATGAATTCTCTGTCGATCCAGAGTTAATTACTTTGGTTGAATCTTATCCTTTCCATGTTATGAGTCTGAAACTGTTGTGGCACATCTTACTAAATTGAATGATATAGCCACCCTATTTACTCATGAGGAAAAAATTCGTTATTACTATATTCTTAAGTTGTTTCCTTTCTCATTAAAGGGTGATGCTAAGATATGGTTTAATTCTCTTGCTCCTGGTTGTGTGCGTAGTCCCCAGGATATGATATATTACTTCTCTGAAAAATATTTTCCCGCTCATAAGAAACAAGCTGCCTTGCAGGAAATATTTAACTTTGTGCAAATTGAAGAAGAGAGTCTCCCACAAGCTTGGGGGAGGCTTCTCCAATTACTTAATGCTTTGCCTGATCATCCTCTCAAGAAAAACAAAATACTTGATATCTTTTATAATGGACTAACCGATGCTTCTAGGGACCACCTAGATAGTTGTGCTGGTTGTGTTTTCATGGAACAAACGATTGAACAAGCTGAACTACTATTGAATAATATATTGAGCAATGATAATGATTGGACCATCCCCGAACCACCTCCAAAGCCAACTCCGAAGAAAAGAGGTATTCTATTTCTCAATCCTGAAGATATGCAAGAGACAAAGAAATCTATGAATGAAAAAGGTATTAAAGCTGAAGATGTTAAGAATCTACCACCTATTGAAGAAATACATGGTCTTGATAACCCGACATAGGTAGTAGAGGTAAATTCTCTCCGTAGATTTGATGAAGGTGATATTCCTTATAATAAGTCTGCTAGCCAATGCTTGGATGAGTTTGATAACTTTATTGTTAAACAAGAAAATTTCAATGCTTATGTTAGTAGACAATTGAAACATAATGCCTACATGCTTGATCGTTTAGGTGAATATATGAGTAGAACTGTTAATGATCTCAAGCTTATCAGTAAACATGCTTCCATGGTAACTACTCAAGTAGAAAAAGTACTTAAGGCACAAAATGATTTGCTTAATGAGATGAAAGATAATGCTGTTAGAGTAGTGACTAGAGGTGGTAAAATGACTCAGGAACCTTTATATCCTGAGGGCCACCCCAATAGAATTGAGCAAGATTCTCAGAGAATTAATAATGATGCACCTAGTCATTCTAGCAAAAGAAAGAAAAAGAATGATGATAGGACTTTGCATGCCTCTAGTGAACCTGTTATTGTCACACCTGAGAATCCAAATGATATTTCTATTTCTGATGCTGAGACACAATCTGGTAATGAACATGAGCCTAGTGATAATATTAATCATGATGTTCATGTTGATGCTCAACCTAGTAATGATAATGATGTGGAGATTGAACCTGCTGTTGATCTTGATAACCCACAACCTAAGAATAAAAGATATGATAAGAGAGACTTTGTTGCTAGGAAGCATGGTAAAGAAAGAGAACCATGGGTTCAGAAACCCATGCCCTTTCCTCCTAAACCATTCAAGAAAAAGGATGATGAGGACTTTGAGCGTTTTGTTGAATTGCTTAGACCTGTCTTTTTGCGTATGCGTTTGACTGATATTCTAAAAATGTCTCCTTATGCTAAATATATGAAAGATATTGTGACAAATAAAAGGAAGATACCGGAAACTGAAATTTCCACCATGCTTGCTAATTATACCTTTAAGGGTGGAATACCAAAGAAACTAGGAGATCTCGGAGTACCTACTATACCATGCTCTATTAAAAGAAATTATGTTAAAACTGCTTTATGTGATTTGGGAGCCGGTATTAGTGTTATGCCTTTCTCTTTATATCGTAGACTTGATTTGAATAAGTTGACACCTACTGAAATATCTTTGCAAATGGCTGATAAATCAACTGCCTTACCCATCGGTATTTGTGAGGATGTGGCTGTCGTAGTTGCAAATGTTACTATCCTAACGGACTTTGTTATTCTTGATATTCCCGAGGACGACAATATGTCGATCATCCTTGGTAGACCTTTTTTGAATACTGCAGGGGCTGTTATTGATTACAACAAGGGCAATGTCACTTTTCATGTTAATGGTAATGAGCATACGGTACACTTTCCGAAGAAACAACCTCAAGTTCATAGTATCAACTCCATTGGAAAAATTTCAACGATTATTATTGGAGATTTTGAATTCCCTCTCCCTACTGTCAAAAAGAAATATGATATACTTATTGTTGGGGACATGCATATCCCCGTGGAGGTAACCTAGTGTTACTCGAAAATTCTCCGGTTCCGTCTCATTCGAAAAAAGTTTGTCAATAAGACTTGATCAACCTTATTGATGGATTCTTTTTGATGAGCATGAGATGGATGAATTTAGGAGGCACAACCTTCTGTACCCAACCTTTACTTTCTGTTATTTAGATTAAATAAAGTAAAAATGCTATTATTTTTCTGTTTTCTAAATTATCCGTGCAATAAAAAAAATGATCTGAAAATAAAAGTTCTCCAAATGCCCTGAAAATGTAGTATGATTTTTTCTGGAATATTTAAGAATTTATGGCATTGAGAATACATCAGGGGGCTGCACCAGTGGGCCACAAGCCCACATGGCGCGCCCACCCCCCCAGGGCGCGCCCTGCTGGCTTGTGGGTCCCATGTAGGCCCCCCTCACTTATTCCAGCACCCATCCACTTCGTCTTCCTCCATAAAAAATCCCACCATTGCTCAAACCCGTGTCCTAGCTCATTTTGCTGCCATTTTCGATCTCCTTGTGCAAAGCTCCATTTGCAAAACTGTTTTGGTGGACTGTTCTTCGGTATGTGACTCCTCCAATGGTCCAATTTGTTTTTGTTTTAGTGCTTTATACATTGCAAATTTTTGCTGCTGTGGTGACCTTGTTCTTGAGCTTGCATGTCAAATTTGTATGGTCTCAAGTAGTTTTGATGCATGATATAGCCTCTAGGCACTTGTGAGAGTAGTTGCTATAAGTTTTGTTGAGTTTTGTTCACCTTTATTTTGAGTCACTAAAAATTTCAGAAATTTTTCAGAGAAAGGAATGATGAGGAGATTGTTAAGAGGCTCTTCAAGCCAGGGTTCTAAAGAAGATGAAAACGAGGTGAAGAAGAAGTCCAAATACAATCTTCCTCGCATCGCGGAGGTTCAGCCATGTGAATGGCCAAGTGATGCATTCTTGAGGGCGGCCGGAATTTATGAAGATTTCTATTATTTGGCAGAGAATGCAGGCATTACCGACTTCCTCAACGATAAGTGTGACCAGTACCTCTTACTCACTAATACCTTCATGCAAAACTTTCACTTTTATCCTAGGAAGGATCCTCCCATGGTATAGTTTTACTTGTATGATGTGCCTAAGAAGACGACTCTTTACGATTTTTGCAATGTTTGCAAATTACCTTATGAGGGCAGCGTCAGTGAACCCCATCCGAGAGATGTGGAAGATTTTATTGCTGAAACCACTGTAGGGGAAGAGAGAGGGGTGTCGGGAGCCAGAGTGGCTAGTTTACATTTTCCTGTTTTGCGCTATTACTCATTATTTGAGGGGAGATGTTTGATTGGGCCTAAGCGCTCCTGACCTAGCTGTTTTGCGCCATGCGTTACATCATGATAGAACTTTTAGTTTGGGCGCTATTGTTGCTCGACGGTTGAGTTTAAATCGTTCGAAGGGTCCTATGTTTGGAGGTATTTATTCTTCTCGCCTTGCTAGACATTTTAAGATACCCATTAGACTAGATGAAAAGGAAGAAAGGTTGTTACCCACTAAGTATTTAGACTATGATAGTATGGTAGCACATGATTTCATTTCCAAAGACAATGACAAGCGGCTCATCTATAACCTAGTATTCAGCCAGGGTACCTGTCAGATTATTACTTTGCCTGCACCTTCTTTGTTCGATATTTATTCAGGCAGGTACATTATTATGCCCAACGATATTTATGCATACTGGGAGCGGACTCGATCCCCAGTTCCTGAGCCGGAACCATCACTTGACCCGTACGAGGAGTTTGTTTATCAGTGGGAGCCACAAGAGCTCGCTAACCAGTGGAACCCTCAGGATCCTCCTCAGTACCCAGGAGAGGGCTACTTTGATCCATGGGCATAGACCAACTTTGGACAAAAGCCTAAGCTTGGGGGAGTACGTATTTCTCACCGACATGACATTCATGTTCACACACTCATTCCAGTTGTCGGTGTTCATACTTTTTCATTGTATTATCCATGTTAGTTTATTTCTTTTTCTTGCTTTCTTCTTGTGTGTCAGAAAAACCTTAAGAAAACAAAAAAAATTAGCTCTAGTTTTACTTTCTAGTATGTTTAGTTGTAGTATTAAAAGAAAACCCAAAAAGATTTCTCGTTCTTCTTTTGCTTGTTGGGAGCTTTCCCGTGTAAATAGTTTTTCTCGTTCTTGTTTTGAAATTCTTTTCTTTGGGTCGAGAGGAGAAGACCACGATTAAAATGTTGAGTGGCTCTCATATGCATTGTTGTTTATCTTACAGAGAGCCCATATTACCTTGTCTTCTTCTTTAAAATAATTGTTTGCAGATTCCAGCTTAGTCCATTGCACGTGCACTCTTATTATTATTCACACCGTTTAGTCATGCAAGTGAAAGGCAATAATGACGATATATGATGAAGTGATTGAGATGGAGAAAAGCTGGTACGAACTCGACCTATTTTGTTTTTATAAATATGATTAGCTCATCGTTCTGGATTCAGCTGATTATGGATGAAACATGTTTGCAATGACAATTAGAGATTATAGTCACTCATGCCATGCTTAATTAGTTAACAGTGTATAATGGTTTGTCTTGAGTGCCAACATGCATTTTAAAATGGTTGTGATGTAGTATGATAGGATGGTATCCTCCTTTGAATGATTCAAGTGGCTTGACTTGGCACATGTTCACGCATGTAGTTGAAACAAAATCAACATAGCCTCCACGATATTTATGTTCATGGTGATTTATATCCTACTCATGCTTGCATTCAATGTTGGTTAATCTCAATGCATGTTTATGACTGTTGTCGCTCTCTAGTTGGTCGCTTCCCAGTCTCTTGCTAGCCTTCACTTGTACTAAGCGGGAATACTGCTTGTGCATCCACTTCCTTAAACCCAAAGTTGTTCCATATGAGTCCACCATACCTACCTATATGCGGTATTTACCTGCCGTTCCAAGTAAATTTGCATGTGCTAAACTCTAAACCTTCAAATAATATTCTATTTTGTATGCCCGAATTGCTCATATAGTGACTAGGGGCTGTCAGTATCTTCCATGCTAGGTGGGTTATTCTCACGATGAGTGTTTATTCACTTGTCATTCACGAGAAAGTGGCCGGTATTCGGGATGCCCAGTTCCATGCTCAAACATCAAATCAAAACATAATGAAACAAAACTCCCCCAGGATTATTGTTTGTATGGACGGTACCCGTGGATTCGGCCAGCCGTGGAGTGTGTTTGATTGGTGGATGGGGAGTAAAAACTTTATCATTCTGTTTGGGAACCGCCTATAATGTATCTAGCATGGAAGACACCGAGATCTCTTGGTTGTTATGTTGACAATGAAAGCATACCGCTCAAAGTTTTTATTTATCTCTGTTTTAAAGAGCTCGAGCTCTGGCACCTTTGCAAATCAATGCTTCCCTCTGCGAAGGGCCTATCTATTTTACTTTACTGTTGAGTCATCCTCCTCTTATAAAAAGCACCAGTTAGAGAGCACCACCGTCATTTGTATGTTTGGTTATTAATTGATATTGAGTATGACTGTGACTGGATCTCTTTTACCATGAATTACAAGTTCCAGTCAGCCCTTGTTCTTCAGAGGTGCTCTGCATTTATGTTTTCCGGTCTCAGAAAGGGCTGGCGAGATACCATTATATCATATTGTATCATGATTGTTTTGATAAAATTGTTGTCATCCAAGATTTATTATTATTGCTCGCTAGTTGATTATGCCATTGATATGGGTAAATGTGAGACCTAAATGTTATTGTGAATGTGGTTAGCCCATAATCTTTGCTGAAAACCTGAACATCAGTTAGACATATTTACAACAACAAGATCAAACAGAGTTTGTAAAAGTTTTTCTTTGTCACTTTCAGTTTGTCAACTGAATTGCTTGAGGACAAGCAATGGGTTAATCTTGGGGGAGTTGATACGTCTCCATCGTATCTACTTTTCCAAACTCTTTTGCCCTTGTTTTGGACTCTAATTTGCATGATTCGAATGGAACTAACCCGGACTGACGCTGTTTTCAGCAGAATTGCCTTGGTGTTATTTTTGTGCAGAAATAAAAGTTCTCGGATTGACCTGAAAATTTACGGAGAATATTTTTGAAATTAATAAAAAATACTGGCGAAAGAATCAACCAGAGGGGGTCCACCCATTGGCCACAAGCCAGGGGGGCGCGCCCCCCCTAGAGCGCGCCCTGGTGGCTTGTGGGCCCCCTGCAACTCCTCCGACCTCAACTCCAACTCCAACTCCATATAACCCTATTCGGGGAGAAAAAAATCAGGGAGAAGAGTTCATCACGTTTCACGATATGGAGCCGCCGCCACCTCCTGTTCTTCCTCGGGAGGGCGGATCTGGAGTCCGTTTTGGGCTCCGAAGACGGGAAATCGACGCCGTCGTCATCACCAACCATCCTTCATCACCAATTTCATGATGCTCTCCGCCGTTCATGAGTAATTCCACCGTGGGCTAGCTGGACGGTGATGGGTTGGATGATATTTAGCATGTAATCGAGTTAGTTTTTGTTAGGGTTTGATCCCTAGTATCCACTATGTTCTGAGATTGATGTTGCTATGACTTTGCTATGCTTAATGCTTGTCACTAGGGCCCGAGTGCCATGATTTCAGATCTGAACCTATTATGTTTTCATGAATATATATGTGTTCTTGATCCTATCTTGCAAGTTGTAGACACCTATTACGAGTTATGATCCGCATCCCCCAGGGTGACAATAACTGGGTATCTTTCCGGTGATTACCGTAGTTTGAGGAGTTCATGTATTCACTAAGTGCTAATGCTTTGGTCCGGTTCTCTATTAAAAGGAGGCCTTAATATCCCTTAGTTTCCATTAGGACCCCGCTGCCATGGGAGGGTAGGACAAAAGATGTCATGCAAGTTCTTTTCCATAAGCACGTATGACTATATATGGAATACATGCCTACATTATATTGATGAATTGGAGCTAGTTCTGTGTCACCCTATGTTATAACCGTTGCATGATGAATGCCATCCGACATAATTATCCATCACTGATCCATTGCCTACGAGCTTTTCACATATTGATCTTTGCTAAGTTACTTTTCCGTTGCTACTGTTACAATCACTACAAAACTACTACTGTCACTTTTGCCATCGTTACCGTTACTTCCATACTACTTTGCTACTAAATATTTTGCTACTAAATATTTTGCTGCAGATATTAAGTCTTTCAGGTGTGGATGAATTGACAACTCAGCTGCTAATACTTGAGAATATTCTTTGGCTCCCCTTGTGTCGAATCAATAAATTTGGGCTGAATACTCTACCCTCGAAAACTGTTGCGATCCCCTATACTTGTGGGTTATCACCAGCGTTCCTCAGGCCGAAGGGCATGCAGGTGCGGCTGTCGGTGTCGCCCCTACCTCGCCTGGCCTGTGGCGGCAGGAAGAGGCCCCTCGAACTGGCGTCGTTGAGTCCCGCGATGTCGACACACATGCGTACCTTGAGGTCGTCCCCAGGAGCTGCCGCTGTCTTGTCAGGCCACGCTGAGCAAGGCATGCCACGCATGGCTCGAGCCTCCCGCAGCCCATTGATTTCCTCGGTGATGAATTCTTGCGCCCTCAGTGCATGGCGCTGCTCCCTTCGCTCGCGGGGGCGCACATCGAAGCATGCCTCCAAGTGGTGCCCGAGCACCTCCCTTGTCACACGAGTCAGGTTAGAGGCCTTCCAAACGGAAGCCCCCGAGCCTGGCCTGCGGAAGGTGCCGGGCGTGCCTTCTATGCTGGAGGGAGGCGGGTGCCGGTGACTGGCGTAGGGTTGGCGACGCTGCCGCCGGGTGCCGCACTCATTGCCTCAGGTTGGCCTTGGGCGGGTAGTAGCTGCTTCTTCTTTGGGAGCACGGCCTCGCGGGGCTTGGTATTTCCCTCGTCGTCAGAATACTCAGCCGCAGCCGCTTTGTAGGCGCGCTCGAGAGAGCAGACCGCGTCCTTCTCGCCGCAGGTGATGGTGATGACGCCACTGCAGCCAGGCACCTTGAGGACGTTGTAGCCATGATGAGTCGCCGCCATGAACTTGGCCAGCGCCGGGTAACCCAGGATCTCATTGTACGGGAGGCCAATGTGCACCATGTCGAAGTCGATGAGCTCGGTGTGATAGTTTTCACACGAGCTAAAGGTGACCGGGAGGCGAACCTGCCCCAGGGGGACGGTGGAGCCTTCCGTCACCCCTGAGAACGGCCTCGTCGGCGTCAGCTGGTCGTAAGGCACCTGAAGCATCTCGAAGGTTTCCATGGAGAGCACGTTGAGGCCTGCACCCCCGTCGATGAGGGTCTTGGTGCCATGATGTTGCTGATGGTGGGGGTGCACAGCATCGGGAGCGCGCCCGCGCTGCCGTGGACTTGAGGCCGTCCCTAGCGTCGAAGGAGATGGCGTATTGCGACCACTTGAGAGGCCGCGTGGCCTCTGGCTTCAGGAGGGCCGCGTTCACCTCACCAGACAATTGCTTGAACACATAGTTGGATGCCGGGGCATGGGCTCCACCGAGGATACATGCTATCGCACGAGGCTCCTAATAGCCCCCAGCCCCCCGTCCTGCTGGGCGTTGTCATTCCTTCTGGGTGGTGGAGGCAGCGGCAGGAGAGATGCGTTGTCTTGAGGGGGCGCCTCGTGAGGTTGCTCGCACCAGGCATCTTCACGAGGCTGGCCCCACCAGTTGTCTTCACGAGGCTGCTCGTGCCAGCCTTGGCGAGGGTTGCTGCCGCGGTCGTCCCACTTGCCTCCGTTGCGATCGCTGCGCTCCGGACGTCGCCCCACGCGCTCGTCGCGGAGGCACTTGAGATCCTGGCAGTCTTCGGTGTTATGCGTGTGCACGTCGTGGTAGATGCAGAATGGGCGATGGTCCTTCTCGGGCGTGTCGTGGTCGCGGCCGCGCTTCTGTTCGGGCTCCGTCGCCAGAATAGCTGGGCCCTTACGCTTGACCTCCTTGGCTTTTGCCTTGCAGTCGTCCGGCGCGGCGTCGGGGTCATCATGGATGAAGAGGCGACCTTCCTCGGCCTTGGCGCATTTGTCGGCGATGTTGAAGAGCTCCAGAGCCGAGCTGAGTTCGTTGTGGATGGCGAGCTTTTCGCACATCCGAATGTCCTTGACGCCACTGGTGAACGCCATGATGATGGCTTCGTCTGAGGCGTGCGGGATCTTGTTGCGCACCTGGCTGAAGCGTTGGATGTACTTGCGCAAGGTCTCTCCAGGGCGCTGCTTCACATGCCGAAGGTCATTGACGGAGAGCGGACGGTCATGCGTGCCCTCAAAGAACAGTAACTGGTTATAGGATGGTAATTGATTTCAGGAAATTAAACAAAGCTACTAGAAAAGATCATTACCCCTTGCCTTTTATTAATCAAATGTTAGAAACATTATTTAAGCACGCGCATTTTTGCTTTCTTGATGGATATTCTGGATTTTCTCAAATACCCGTGTCAAAAGAGGACCAATAGAAAACTACTTTCACTTTCCCATTTGGAACTTATGCTTATAAACGTAGGCATTTTGGTCTATGCAATTCACCTGCTAACTTCAAAGATGTATGCCGCTATATTCTCCGACTTTTGTGAAAAGATTGTTGAGGTTTTCATGGATGATTTTTCCATTTACGGGACTTCTTTTGTTGATTGCTTAAGCAACCTTGATCGAGTTTTGCAGAGAAGTGAATAAACTAATCTTGTCTTGAATTAGGAGAAGTGCCACTTTATGGTGAATGAAGGTATAGTACTTGGGCATAAAATTTCTGAATGAGGTATTGAGGTAGACAAAGCCAAAGCTGATGCAATAGAGAAAATGCCATGTCCTAAAGATATTAAAGGTATAAGAAGTTTCCTTGGTCATGCTGGTTTCTATAGGCGTTTTATTAAAGATTTCTCTAAGATTTCTAGGCCTCTTACCAATCTTTTGCAAAAAGATGTTCCATTTGTTTTTGATAGTGATTGTGTAGAAGCCTTTAAAATACTTAAGAAAGGCTTGATTTTTCACCTATTGTCCAATCACCTGATTGGAATTTACCATTTGAAATTATGTGTGATGCTACTGATTATGCTATTGGTGCTGTTCTAGGGCAAAGAGTAGACAAGAAATTGAATTTTATTCATTATTCTAGTAAAACTCTAGACAATGCTCAAAGAAATTATGCTACTAAAGAGAAGGAATTTTTAGCAGTTGTGTTTTCTTGTGATAAGTTTAGACCTTATATTGTTGATTCCAAAGTTACTATTCATACTGATCATGCTACTATTAAATACCTTATGGAAAAGAAAGATGCTAAGCCTAGACTGATTCGGTGGGTGATTTTACTTCAAGAGTTTCATTTGCATATTGTTGATAGAAAAGGAGCTGAAAATCATGTAGCAGATACCTTGTCTAGAATGGAAAATGTTCTTGATGATCCACTGCCTATTTATGATAATTTTCCTGATGAACAATTAGCTCTTATAAATGCTTCCCGTAGCACTCTGTCGTATGCTGATATGCTAATTACATTGTGATACTTGTTATGTGCGTTGGGTTTTCCGTGAAGAGGAACGGGTAATTGCAGCACAATACGGATAAGTATTTCCCTCGGTTAAGAACCAAGGTTTATTAAACCAATAGGAATATTGATCAACAACCGTCTTCAATGGCTGCACACAAAAGAGCAAACACTTGCACCCAACGCGGCAAGAGGGTTGTCAATTCCCTTGATCTCGTTATTTGCAAGCAAGTGAAGTGTGTAGATGATAGTAGATAATTGTAAATTGCAAAATAAAATAAAAGGTAAATAATGGCAGCAAGGTAATGAAAGCTTTGTAAATATATAAGTGAATAGACCCATGGGCCAAAGCTTTCTGATCCGTCTCCAACATATTGATAATTTATGAAGTATTCATGCCGTATTCACCTATGTTCACAATACTTTTATATGGTTTTCATGCACTTTATATGATTTATTTAGAACTAACCCGGACTGGCGCTATTTTCAGCAAAATTACCGTGGTGTTGTTTTTGTGCAGAAAATGAAAGTTCTCGGAATCGCCCGAAACTTTTTGATAATATTTTCTGGAGAAAATAAGCAATATTGGAGTGAAGAACCACCGGAGGGGAGCCACCCATGGGGCACAAGCCATCAGGGCGCAGCCCCCCTAGGGTCGCGCCCTGATAGCTTGTGCGGCCCACGTGGCTCCGTTGCGCGTGATTCCAACGCTGAAAAATCTTATAAATCCCAGAAACCCCAGAAATAAAGAGAGACTCTTCGCTCCGCTGCCGCAACTCTCTGTATCGACGAGAAACCAATCTGGAGCCATTCCAGTACCCTGTCAGAGAGGGTAAACCATCACCGGTGGCCATCTTCATCATCCCGGCGGAGGCCATGACGAGGAGGAGTAGTTCACCCTTGGGGCTGAGGGTATGTACCAGTAGCTATGTGTTCAATCTCTCTCTCTCGTGTTCTTGAGATGTCACGATCTTGATGTATCATGGGCTTTGTTAATATAGTCGGATCATATGATGTTATTCCCTTACTACCTTGTTGTGATGAATTGAATCTTTACCTTTGAGACCTCGTTATGTTGGATTGAATATTTGATTTGAGAACACTTGATATAGGTCTTGCATGTGGATACCCATGGTGACAATGGGGTGTTTTATTGATTCACTTGATGTATGTTTTGGTACTCAACTTGCGGATTCCTGAGGTGACATTGGGGTAATCTATGCATAGGGGTTGATACACGTTCTTGTCCTACGTTCTTCGATAGAAATCTTGGGGAGCTCCTTGAAGTTCTTTGTGTTGGAATGAATATGATAGATCTGAAATTGTTTGATGCATGTCGCATAATTTACTCACGGATACTTGAGGTGACATTGGAGTATCTAGGTGATATTAGGGTGGATTGATATGTGTCATTGGTGTTGTTTTAGCACGAACTCTAGGGCTGTTTGTGACACTTATAGGAATAGCTCAAAAGATTGATCGGAAAGAATAACTTTGAGGTGGTTCTACTACCTACACCAATTCCATCTTATGTTCTCCGCTAGATTGGAACTTTGGAGTGATTCCTTGTTGCACGTTGAGGGATGATCATACGATTCAACTATGTTAGCATTATTGGGAGATTGCATTAGTGAAAGTATGAACCCTAGGCCTTATTTCCAAGCATTTATACAACATTTTGCTCACTATTTTACACTTGTTACCTTGCTGTTTTTATATTTTCAGATTACAAAAACCTATATCTACCATCCATATTGCACTTGTATCACCATCTCTTCTGTAACGCCCAAGATGCGATCGTATCCTTATTTTGGCTCGAGGGCCTTGACAAGGAAAGAAGCGCATCTCGTCGTTTCGCAAGAATGGATATCATTACAAGTACATGTAAAGAAGAGATGAGTATAAGGAATTGGCTTACACTCGCCACAAGCTACATCAAGATCACATCAATACAACAACATATTCAAACATCATACATAAGAGTAGGGTCCGACTACGGATGAAATCAAACAACAAAATGACATCCATCCTTGCTATCCCAGGTTGCCGTCCTGGAACCCATCCTAGATCGATGAAGAAGAAGAAGAACTCCAAATCAAACAAGCATCGCTCTCATGTCAAAGCATCGCATTACCTGTACCTGTAACTATTGTTGTAGTAACCTGTGAGCCATGGGGACTCAGCAATCTCATTTCCAAGGGTATCAAGACTAGCAAAGCTTAATGGGTAAGGTATGTTTAAGTGCTGAGGCTGCAACAAACACTAAGCATTTATTTGAGTGGCTAACTTACGAGTACAAGAATAAGGGGGGGGGGGGTGATCGTCGCATAAACGGACGTGAACTAGTAATGATCACTAAGTGATCCTGAACAACTACCTACGAGTCAAACATAACCCCACCGTGTTCTCTCTCGGTTCAAAAATTCACGAGAAGAGACAGTCACGGTTACGCACACGGTTGGTGTATTTTATTTGAGTTTACTTGAAGTTTTCTATGACCGGATGTTAAACAAATTTCCAAGTTGCCACATAACCGCGGGCACGACTCTCATGAAAGATTTAACCCTGCAGGGGCGCTCCAACTCATCCATCACAAACTAACCACAAGCTGCGTTGGAAATCCTCAACTGCGGGATGACCCGTAGTATTCATGGAATTTCGAAAGAAAATCTCAACCTCGAGATAGCCCGAAGTGTCCTCGAAATCCCGCGCACAAGACATTCGAGAAAGGTAAAACAAATCCAGCAAGACCGCCCGACGTGCCGACAAACCCGATAGGAGCCGCATATCTCGTTCTCAGGACACGACCGGATTGGCTAAGTTTCCGGCTGGCACACCCGGTGGTGGCCCCGGCTACTGCCATTTTGGACCAACAGTCATGAGGAGCACTGGCCCGGGTTGTTGATTAATCCACGGGTTAATTACTCCCTATGCAGGTTCATTAGTTATTAAGCAAATGTAGTACCAAAGTTGGGCCTTGCGCTCAATATGGAACATAACACCGGTACACAAGTAACTAGGGCGGCAAAAGTGGAACAAAACACCGAGCAAAAGGCCAATCCTTCCACCTTTTACCTAGTATATATGTGCATTAAATTAAATAGCAATAGTATTGTGATATCTCAAAAACATCCATGTTGGCACATGGAACCAATTTGCACCTGCAACTAGCAACACTATAAGAAGGGCTGAGCAAGCAGTAACATATCCAAACAATGGTTTGCTGGGATGTGGAGGGTTAGAGGCTAATCATGGCATTTGGGAGGCTTGACATACAAGTGGTAGGTAGAGAGACATAGCGATAGCAACGGGACAACTAGCTGTCACACCCTGTGTTTGTATCACTATGCTATGCTTGGTTTTATAAAATTTGGAACCATTTAAAACTTTTGAGTGCATGTGCTTGTTTGAATTGTTTGATGCTTGCTTGTTTGGTTGATTGTGTTATGGCACTCATAGGTTCTTCTTCTCTCCACCTTCACCTTCCTTGATCCAAACATCTTGCCCAATGATCATACCATGTGTATAGCACCCAAAACTATTTTTATCAAATATTATTTTGGCCAAAAAGGATTGATTCAAACTAGGTTTTCAAAAACCCCTGAACTGAGGTTTGCAATACAAGTCCTCAAACTGGGTGGATCCTTTTTCCCCAAAGACTCTATTTGGAACCTACTATATATATTACTTCCCAAAACCACCAAATATTAATTTTAAAGGTTATTTTACTATTTTATTTAAAGGCTTTTTCTTAAGGCCAGAAATAGTTTTCCATAGGGAAAAAATATTTAAATGCTTTGAAAATATTTGAGAAAATTTAGGGAAACTGAGTGGACATATATTTTCCATATATATGAGTTTCCACACATGGTCATGTTCAACATAATGGGAAAAACCCCTAAAAACCCTTTCTGTTTAAATCAAGCTTTTGAAATATTTCTATTGGAAATATTCTCAACAAAATCCAGGAAAATTCCATCAAATCACCCATGCTATATGTGATGATCTTGAAATGTTTCATCTCAATCCCAATTGTTTTGCTTTACCAAAATATTCCAAAACCCTCTCTGTCCAGAATCAAAATTGAGCAACTTTACATTGTGAAGTTTCCCCAATTGCCCCCAAACTTTGTGGACATGTTCTAATCCCCAAATAATGCTACTACACCAAGTGGAGCATTTAGGAGATTAGTTTAGAATGCCTAGATCTACAGAAATCTGATTCTGTTAATTTCTAGGGTTTACAAAGTTTACATTGTAAACTTTCTTCAATCAAGCTCAAATTTGGTGATCAACCTTATTTCTACCTCCCATTTGATCCTGTTAAATCTCATGGCAAGAAAACTCCATTTGCTTGCTGAAAACAGCATCAAGCACCTTCTGGCAGATTGCCAAAAATCATGTTTTCACCTCTTCCACTATTCTCCTTGCCCCCAAATTTTTACCACGGTCCCATATTGATGTATTTTACCTCCAGCAAGAAATCCATGTCTCAGATCAATGGTTAGGTGGGTTGAAACCCCATTTTACCCTTCTAGACAGCAAGAATCTCCCTCTCTCTCCACCTCCTCTCTATTCTATTGATCCCTCAGAGCATCCAAGGCCACCCACATCTTGTTTATGTCCCCCTGGACCCACTAGACAGGGTTGGCCGCGCCCAAAATGCCGTTGGCATGCCATGGCATGCCATACACGCACTCTGGAGCGCGCTACAGTATGCACCCGCACTGTAGCCGCCGCCCAATCCCCAGCACCGACAGCCTCGGGCCCCCAATCGTGTCCCCCGATGCTGGCTCGGCGTCCGGGACACGGCAAACGGTCGGCCCCCTCCTCTCTCCTCCTCCTTCTCCCTCCTCCCGGGCGTGCCGAGCGCCGCCCGTCTTGGCCAGTGAGCAAGCTCACACGCGCGCTTCTCTATCTTTCTCTTGCTCCTTCTGGTCGTGGACCACGCCCAGGAACTCCCCAGACACGCCCCCTCTCTCCCCCGTGCCCTCCAGCCTCGACTGCGTCCTCGCTGGCCACGCCTCCGGTGGACCGCGGGCAGGCTATAAATAGCCCTGCCGAGTCCATTTCTCCCCTCAGGTCCCTCCTTCCCACTCCCAATCAACCCCCAACAGAGCCCCAGCTCCTCTCTCTCTCTCTCCATGTGCTCGGGATCAAGCTCGACGCTGCCGCCTCGGGCCGCCGTCGATCTCGCGGTAGGGAACCCCTCCGGCCCTCCCTTCTCTTCCTCTAGCTTCCCCTGGCACCCCTGATAGTTTTCCCCCTCCTCCCTGTGCTGTTTGCAGCCCGCCGCGTCGGCTTGGAGCTCGGCCGACGCACCTCTGCCGCGGATCCTTTGTCGCCGGCGACCAGGGCCACCTCGATGACCAACTCCTCCCCTCCCGAGACGGTGACGGCCCCCCGGTTCCATTTTCGTCGCCAGAACGCCTCGCCGTAGCCTCTATCGCCGTCGGTGAGCTCCGAGCCCCCTCTGGTCGCAGGGTTAGGGATGACAGGTGGGGGCCACCTGTCATCCCCACCTCTCTCTCGCCTCCCCCCTCTCTCTCTCTGGTCGATGGGGCCGGTCTGTCGGGTTTAAAACCCTAGCTGCCACGCGCGTGTCCCCTCACCTGGGCTGGCTAGCCTTTGGGCTGGCCCAGCTGCGGGTCAAATCTGGCCCAGGGCACCGTGCCCTTTTTCTTTTCTTTTTCTGGCATTATTTCCAAATATTCCACAGGGGTAAATAATTGTCCTATTCCAAATATTCTTCCACCACAAATCTTAGAATAATCTGTAGAATTTATTAGTGCCACTTTTGTAAATTTTTAAAACATTTCATGTAGTGGTTTTATTTAAAACATAGTTTTTAATACTTCTAGCCTCTGTTAAAATAGTTTTCACAATCTTTTTCAGTTCAAAACCAGAGACAAATATTTTTACTTTCTATTAAAGTATTTTACAGAGTAGGGTAACATTTTAGAAGTGGATTTTGTGCTCTGTTTTTGTTGTGATCCTTATTATTGCCGTTATTATCACGTCGATAGATTGCATTGTTGACGAGGGAGTTCGACCCGAAGACTTTGAAGACCCCGAAGACTTTGTTGAGCCAGGCAAGCAGCCCTTTGACCATGACTATGAAACCCTTTTATTGCATGGCATATAGCACTTTATTTCGTGACGTTGATCATATTGAGGAGGTGACCACTTCGGTGGGATGCCTCCGATACTTTCTTGTTGATACTTGCATCATGAATGACCCTACCTCTTTACGAGGGCTATGCGGGTGGGAGTAGATAGGATGCTTAGTAGATGCTACGCAAACGGGATGGGGATATGCATGGTGATGGAAACAAAAGTGTTTTCAAAGACTTTTCGAAAACCCCGACGGGTGCCACTAATGCCCGAGGGAGATGTTGTTGAGCTAGGTAACCACTTGATAAAGAACCGATGTACCGGAGCAAATGAGTGTGTGGGTTTTTGAAAACGGATTAGATTTAAGATTTGTCGACCGTCCAAACCTTACATGCACAACCACGATACCCCTTATTGGATGGGGTTTTGTTGATTACTTTGGTCGATGCTAGCAGGGAGCCCACATTACTAGTGGCGGGGGCGTATGAGTTACTCTCTCGATACGGGGTCGTTCCTGGTAGGGCGACCATGCACTATCTTTACAGGCACCGGGCACACCGTTGTGTTCCTTCATGGATGGTACTATGTTGAGCGATGCTCGTGTTTTGTACATCATGAAGATACGAGTGGACTCTTTGTTTAGTGTCGTCAGGGGAAAGGCATTGTTCGGGTGCTTACCTCGGGTATGTAATATATCGCGAGTCGTGGATGACACGGAAGTTCCCTGAGTCTTGTGGGTAAAGTGTGCAACCTCTGTAGAGTGTAAACTATTCGAATAGCCGTGTCCACGGTCAAGGACTGTTGGGTGGTGCTGCTTAAAGTACGTCCAGTGTTTTCACAAACCGGGTGTGTGTGTGTTGGTGACAAAGGAGATACTTGAGTTAAGTCGGATGACTTGACATGATGATCGAGCACGAGATGTTCAAACCTTGATTGATATTGATATCTGTGACTTGTTCACATGAATACCTGCCAACTGTTGATGCATGCTTACTTAAGTTATTTGATCATGTCATTGCACCAAACAATTAGCATTCTGTAAACTTACCTACTTAGTGCTATATCATGCATTGTTATACCTTGTTCCAAAATATGGGTTGCTTGCAAGTACATTCAAAGTACTCATTGGCTTGCCACTGGTTATTTAATTAGCTAGGCATGGAAGAGCAAGAATATGGTGAAGAGTTCATTGGTGATGAACATGCGAACTAGGACGCTTCCCAGTCAGAATGCCTGTAGGGTTAATTCAGACGGCATGGGTCTACACTTTTGATCAAGATTTCCGCTGCTAGTTGTGTTTGTTATCTGGCCTTCGTGGCCCTATCTATGAAAGACTTGACCTTCATGGTCTCTATTTGTGTAAGCCGCTAAGTATGGATGTAAGACTCTTGTTATTCAGCTTCTCTGTGTTCAGTGAGCATTGATCTCTGGGATCACTGTACACGTGCATTCGGTGATCACAACTTATGAGTCGGGGTCCCCACAGAGCTGGTATCAGAGCCATCCTGACTGTAGGAAGCCCTTAGTTAGCATGGACGTTAGTTAGGATAAAACCCTTTTCCAAAACTGTGCCTAGTTGCTAGGTGCAACGATTTCTATACTTCTCTTCTCTTCTAAGTTTATTTCAAACTCTTGCTAACTCTCCTTCCTTCAAAACCTTTGTAGATGGCCCTCGTACCCGAAGCCCTCCTAGCATCCGGCTTTCCCCTACTCCTTGAGGATAGCCTGGAGAAGTGCCAGTTTCACTAATCACCCGTTTTCCTCTACCACGAACACTGGGTCGATGCCGTCACAAAGGAGTATCACGTTGAGGTGTTCGTAAAGGCAAATGACTCCCTAACGAGTTGGTTCTTTGAAGGACCACAGATGGAGACTCTGTAGATTACAATCAAGACGGCAGCATGCAAGGCACTTGTCCACCTTCGAGACATCATCCCAGAGATGGCCGACGAACCAGCTACTCGTTATCTACCCTTCAGAAAGGACGACATTGGTGAAAGTCAGACGTTGGTTCCATCCAAGGAAGATGGCACCCCGCTTAGGATCCAGACCTACTTTAGCCTCTCCGCCGACAGTCTGGCTCACAACCTGGTTAGGGAATCCATGAAGCTCCGCCAGGAACTTCACCGCACCCGAGAGCTACTTCGCCAAACCACATACATCTTAGCCCAAGGACGAGTAGCAACCTATGGATTCCCGTCACCCATTCCGGGTATAGCTAACGTGGGCACCATACCAGCAAGCAACCAAGTCTCCTTACCTCCTGGACAGGAGGTAGAGCACTCCACCACCTGAGTCCGAGAACCCCTACGGTAGGATCAGTCATGTACCCCTCATACGAAGTCGAGTCTGTGTGATGGTTCATATGAAACCATGTGTGCTTGTTGTTTGCTTTTGTTGTTTGTGTTCCGATGCAAGTCGCGCTTTTGCCTTGCGCAACATGTAAGAGACTCCATCGTCTATGTTATCTTAATATATGTGTTGGTCTTTCAACCTTTGTTTTACCACACTTGCACTATACCAACCCCCTTAGGCGCTCTCTCTCTATTGTTGCTTTTCCCTCCCCTTTGTCCAGTTGTTTGACTTGGCTGCTCCAAACAGGATGGTGACCGCAACCCGCAACAGCTCCTTCACCAACCCTGAAGCCGACAACTCCAACCAGCAACATGGAGATGGTGGGGCTACTCACGCTGGAGATCACCCGGAGCAGCCACAAGGCGACATTCCCCCGCCACCACCTCCACCGGAGAACATGACCATAGCTCAGTTTCTCCAGGAGGAACGCCAGGCCAACACCATTGCTACCTAGCAGATGGCCCAAGTTCTTGTGAACAACCAGTAGCAAGGCAGGAACAACAATGGCCGCTCCACTCTATCTGAGTTCATGAGGAATTCGCCCCCACCTTCACCGAGACTGCGGAACCCCTGGATGCCGATGACTGGATCCGCACCATCGTGGAACTCCTTGCACTGGTCAATTGCAATGAGGATCGTGAGAAGGTGCTTTATGCCTCTCACCGCCTCGGAGGTACCGCCAGAGCTTGGTGGGATGGATTCAAGGTCATGCAAGGTGAACGTGTGATCACCTGGGCTGACTTCAAGGAAGGATTCTGCACCGCCCACATTCCTTCTGGGATCATGGCTATCAAGAAGAGAGAATTCCGAGCGCTGAAGCAAGGAAGTGGCTCTATCAAGGAGTACATGTAGAAGTTCACCCTGCTGTTAAGGTATGCACCTGAAGATGTCAACACGGAGGCTGCTAAGATGGAATGCTTCATGGAAGGACTCCAGCAAACCCTGCAGTACCAACTCATCGTCTGCGACTGTCAGACCTTCTTCGACCTAGTGCACAAGGCCCTCATGCTTGAGGACAAGCGTCGTGCCATAGAAGACACTCGCAAGCGCAAGATGATTAGCAAGGGTAGTTCCAGCAACCAGAAGCCTGGCCCCTGGCAGCCTGCCCCAGCGAAGCCAACCTATCAGCCCCAGCAGGCTAGACCTCCTGCACCTCGTCCGAGCTACCAGCCTCAACAGTATGCCAATCACAGGCCAGCTTACAACAACCCCAATAACAACAACGGCGGCAGGAACAAAAACAACAACAACTATGGTCAGGTCACTTACTTTGGGTGTGGTCATTCTGGACACATCCCTAAGAAGTGCCCCAACAAGAAGCTAGATGCACCGCGCCCCAATGCGCCAAACCAAGGTCAAGGCCGTGGAGCGCCACCAAGGAACCCAGCTCCCCGCAACCAGCCCAACAATGGCAAGGTTCGTGTGAATCACGTCACCGCAGACGAAGCCCAGGAAGACCCAGACGTCATACTGGTACGTTCCTTGTCAACTCAACCCCCAACAACCGTACTGTTTGATTGTGGAGCTTCGCATTCTTTTGTTACTCAAAGTTTTGCCCTAGAGAGTGGTATGAAGCCTACACCCCTATGTATTCATATGTTGATACAAACCCCGGGATCAGTTATGAAGTCCAAGATAGGACATAGAGGAGTCGGGATCAGCATTAACGGGGTAGACTTCCTAGCAGACCTCATAGTTCTGGATTCACCAGGCTTGGACGTAATCCTTGGCATGAATTGGTTGACTAAACACCAAGCCTTGTTAGACTGTGCCAAGAGGACTGTCACCATGACCAATAGCCAAGGAGTGGAAGTCAAGTATGTCCCCAACCCTGCCTCCGCTCAAGCCCCTCACGCTAACTGTCCGTCGGGAATTGAGTTGGATCAGGTACCAGTGGTATGTGAATACCCAGATGTATTTCCTGATGAGCTGCCCGGAATGCCTCCTGACCGCGACATTGAGTTCATCATTGAGATAATGCCCGGAGCAGGACCCATCTATAAGAAGCCCTATAGAATGGGATCCGAAGAGTTGGCTGAATTGAAGAAGCAACTGGCAGAGCAGCTCAGGAAAGGATTCATTCGCCCTAGTGCCTTTCCTTGGGGATCACCTGTTCTATTTGTGTCAAAGAGGGACGGAACTATCAGACTCTGTGTCGATTACCGTTCTCTCAATGAGGTCACAATAAAGAACAAGTACCCACTTCCCAACATTGAAGACCTGTTCGATCAGCTAAATGGAGCTAAGGTGTTTTCCAAGATCGACCTCAGGTCTGGGTACTACCAGTTGAAGATCAGACCCCAAGACATTCCCAAGATGGCGTTTGTAACCCGGTATGGCCTGTATGAATATACGGTCATGTCATTTGGGTGGACCAATGCCCCTGCCTACTTCATGAACCTCATGAACAAAGTCTTCATGGAGTACTTGGACAAGTTTGTTGTCGTCTTCATTGATGACATACTCATCTTATCCAAGTCGGAAGAAGAGCATGTGCAACACTTGAGATTGGTCCTAGACAAGCTTTGAGAGCACCAGCTTTATGCCAAGTTCAGCAAGTGCGAGTTTTGGCTGCATGAAGTTGGATTCTTGGGTCATGTGCTGACTGCAGAAGGATTGTCAGTGGATCCTGCCAAGATTGAAGCCGTGACTGAATGGCAATCCCCAAGCAATGTGAAGGAAGTCAGAAGATTCCTCGGGCTCGCGGGATATTACCGCAAGTTCGTCGAAGGATTCTCAAGCATTGCCCGGCCCATGACTCAGCTTTTGAAGAAGGACAAGAAGTTCGAATGGACGCCGAAGTGTGAAGAAAGCTTCCAAGAGCTCAAGAAGAGATTAACCACAGCCCCAGTTTTGGCCACCCCCGATATTCACAAGGAGTCTGTGATATATTGTGATGCATCGAGAACCGGTCTTGGAGGTGTTCTGATGCAGGAAGGTAGAGTGGTAGCCTATCTATCCAGACAACTACGTCCTCACGAAGAGAACTACGCTACCCACGATCTTGAGTTGGCAGCCGTAGTTCATGCCTTGAAGACATGGCGACATTACCTTCTGGGGAAGCAATGTGAGATATACACAGACCACAAGAGTTTGAAGTATATTTTCACTCAAAGGGAATTGAACATGAGGCAGCAAAGATGGTTGGAGTTGATCAAGGATTATGACCTCAGTGTTCAATACCACCCTGGAAAGGCTAACGTGGTAGCAGACACCTTAAGCAGAAAGGCTTGTTCCTTGAATGCTATGATTAAGGAAAGGCTACCCGCCTTGTATGAAGAGCTTGAAAGCTTCGGCTTGGAACTAGTTGCACCTGGATTCCTAGCCAACCTCGAAGCAAAGCCTACCCTGATGGATGATATTAAGGAAGCTCAGGAGGGACACAAGAGTATTGAAGGCATCAAGAGGAAGATCAAGGCAGGCAAGTCCCCAGGATTCTCAGTGGATGAGCAAGGAGTTGTATGGTTCGGGAAGCGCATTTGCGTACCCAACAAGGTTGAGCTCAAGAATTTGATCTTGCAAGAAGCCCATGACACTCCGTATTCCATCCACCCTGGAGGAACCAAGATGTACCAAGACCTCAAAGCATGATTTTGCTGGCATGGCATGATACGGGAGATAGGCTCCTTTGCTGCTAAGTGTGACATATGCCAGAGAGTCAAAGTTGAGCATCAGCGACCCGCTGGACTATTGCAACCTCTCAAAGTGCATGAATGGAAGTGGGACAAAGTTGGGATGGACATCATCACCGGCTTGCCTAGGTCAAGCAAAGGACATGATTCCATATGGGTCATAGTCGATCAGCTGACCAAGGTAGCCCACTTCATTCCCGTCAAGACCACCTATGATGGAAGCCAGCTGGCAAACCTCTACATCAACCGCATCGTGAGTCTTCATGGAGTTCCAAAGGAGATTGTATCGGACCGAGGCACCCAGTTCACCTCGAGGTTCTGGAAGAAGTTCCAAGAAACAATGGGAACCAAGCTCTCCTTCAGCACTGCTTTTCACCCCCAGACCGGAGGAAAAACAGAGCGAGTAAATTAGATACTTGAAGACATGCTTCATGCTTGTGTTTTGGCATATGGAGCCAAGTGGGAAGATTGCCTACCGTTCGCCGAGTTGTCCTACAACAACAACTATCAGTCGAGTCTTCAGATGGCACCATTTGAGGTGTTGTATGGGCGCAAGTGCCGTACTCCCCGCAACTGGTCGGAAACCGGAGAAGGACTAGTCTTTGGGCCAGACATCCTCCGCAAAGCAGAAGAGCAAGTTCAACTCGTCCAAGAGCGTCTCGAGACCGCCAAAACAAGACAGAAGAGCTACACCGACACTCACCGCCGAGAAGTGAGCTTCAACAATGGAGACCATGTATACCTCCGAGTCACGCCTCTCAAAGGAACCAAGCATTTCCACGTCAAGGGAAAGCTTGCACCAAGATACATCGGCCCCTTCAAGATCACCGCAAGACGAGGAGAAGTTGCCTACCAACTAGAACTACCTTCCGAGCTATCAGATGTGCACAACGTATTTCATGTGTCACAACTCCGGAAGTGTCTCCAGGTCCCCAACCGCCCCGACCTCTACAAGGACATCGATCATCAAGCCATCAACCTTCAGCCAGACCTCACCTATCGTGAGAGGCCAGTTCGTATTTTGGATGAAGCTGAGCATTGCACCAGAAGCTGCACCATCAAGTACTTCAAGGTCCAATGGAGCAACTACACTGAAGCAGAAGCAACCGGGGAGCGTGAAGACTACCTTAGATCCGAGTTCCCTTATCTTTTTAGCGCTTAGCCTAGGAATCTCAGGGACGAGATTCTTGTAAGGGGGGTAGGTCTGTCACACCCTATGTTTGTATCACTATGCTATGCTTGGTTTTATAAAATTTGGAACCATTTAAAACTTTTGAGTGCATGTGCTTGTTTGAATTGTTTGATGCTTGCTTGTTTGGTTGATTGTGTTACGGCACTCATAGGTTCTTCTTCTCTCCACCTTCACCTTCCTTGATCCAAACATCTTGCCCAAAGATCATACCATGTGTATAGCACCCAAAACTATTTTTATCATATATTATTTTGGCCAAAAAGGATTTATTCAAATTAGGTTTTCAAAAACCCCTGAACTGAGGTTTGCACTACAAGTCCTCAAATTGGGTAGATCCTTTTTCCCCAAAGACTCTATTTGGAACCTACTATATATATTACTTCCCAAAACCAACAAATATTAATTTTAAAGGTTATTTTACTATTTTATTTAAAGTCTTTTTATTAAGGCCAGAAATGGTTTTCCATAGGTAAAAATTATTTAAATGCTTTGAAAATATTTGAGAAAATTTCGGGAAACTCAGTGGACATATATTTTCCATATATATGAGTTTCAACACATGGTCATGTTCAACATAATGGGCAAAACCCCTCAAAACCCTTTCTGTTTAAATCAAGCTTTTGAAATATTTCTATTGGAAATATTCTTAGTAAAATCTAGGTAAATTCCATCAAGTCACCCATGCTATATGTGATGATCTTGAAAAGTTTCATCTCAATCCCAATTGTTTTGCTTTACCAAAATATTCGAAAACTCTCTCTATCCAGAATCAAAATTGAGCAACTTTACATTGTGAAGTTTCCCCAATTGCCCCCAAACTTTGTGGACATGTTCTAATCCCCAAATAATGCTACTAAACAAAGTGGTGCATTTAGGAGATTAGTTTAGCATGCCTAGATCTACAGAAATCCGATTCTGTTAATTTCTAGGGTTTACAAAGTTTACATTGTAAACTTTCTTCAATCAAGCTCAAATTTGGTGATCAACCTTATTTATACCTCCCATTTGATCCTGTTAAATCTCATGGCAAGAAAACTCCACTTGCTTGCTGAAAACGGCATCAAGCACCTTCTGGCAGATTGCCAAAAATCATGTTTTCACCTCTTCCACTATTCTCCTTGCCCCCAAATTTTTACCACAGTCCCATATTGATGCATTTTACCTCCAGCAAGAAACCCATGGATCATCTCAATGGTTAGGTGGGTTGAAACCCCATTTTACCCTTCTGGACAGCAATAATCTCCCTCTCTCTCCACCTCCTCTCTATTCTATTGATCCCTCAGAGCATCCAAGGCCACCCACACCTTGTTTATGTCCCCCTGGACCCACTGGACAGGGTTGGCCGTGCCCAAAACGCCGTTGGCATGCCATGGCATGCCATACGCGGACTCTGGAGCGTGCTACAGTGCGCACCCGCACTGTAGCCGCCGCCCAATCCCCAGACTCGACAGCCTCGGGCCCCCCATCGTGTCCCCCGAGGCTGCCTCGGCGTCCAGGACACGGCAAACGGTCGGCCCCCTCCTCTCTACTCCTCCTTCTCCCTCCTCCCGCATGTGCCGAGCGCCGCCCGGCTCAGCCAGTGAGCAAGCTCACACGCGGGCGCTTCTCTATCTTTCTCTTGCTCCCTCTGGTCGTGGACCACGCCCATGAATTCCCCAGACACACCCCCTCTCTCCCCCGTGCCCTCTAGCCTCGACTGCGTCCTCGCCGGCGCACACGCCTCCGGTGGACCGCGGGCAAGCTATAAATAGCCCTCCCGAGTCCATTTCTCTCCTCTGGTCCCTCCTTCCCACTCCTAACCGACCGCCAATAGAGCCCCAGCTCCTCTCTCTCTCTCTCTCTCTCTCCATGTGCTCGGGGTCGAGCTCGACGCCGCCGCCTTGGGCCGCCGTCGATCTCGCAGTAGGGAACCCCTCCGGCCCTCCCTTCTCTCCCTCTAGCTTACCCTGGCGCCCCTGATAGGTTTCCCCCTCCTCCCTGTGCTGTTTGCAGCCCGCCGCGTCGGCTTGGAGCTCGGCTGACGCACCTCCGCCGCAGCTCCTTCGTCGCCGGCGACCAGGGCCACCTCGACGACCAACTCCTCCCCTCCTGAGACGGCAACGGTCCCCCGGTTCCATTTCCGTTGCCAGAACGCCTCGCCGTAGCCTCTGTCGCCACCGGTGAGCTCCGAGCCCCCTCCGGTCGCAGGGTTAGGGATGACAGGTGGGGGCCACCTGTCATCCCCACCTCTCTCCCCCTCCCCCCTCTCTCTCCGGTCGATGGGGCCGGTCTGTCGGGTTTAAAACCCCGACCTCCGCGCGCGTGTCCCCTCCCCTGAGTTGGCTAGCCTTTGGGCCGGCCCAGCTGCGGGTCAAATCTGGTCCAGGGCACCGTGCCCTTTTTCTTTTCTTTTTCTGGCATTATTTCCAAAAATTCCACAGGGGTAAATAATTGTCCTATTCCAAATATTCTTCCACCACAAATCTTAGAATAATCTGTAGAATTTATTAGTGCCACTTGTGTAAATTTTGAAAACATTTTATGTAGTGGTTTTATTTAAAACCTAGTTTTTAATACTTCTAGCCTCTGTTAAAATAGTTTTCAAAATCTTTTTCACTTCAAAACCAAAGACAAATATTTTTACTTTCTATTAAAGTATTTTACAGAGTAGGGTAACATTTTAGAAGTGGGTTTTGTGCTCTGTTTTTGTTGTGATTCTTATTATTGCCGTTATTATTGCGTCGATGGATTGCGTTGTTGACGAGGGAGTTGGACCCAAAGACTTTGAAGACCCTGAAGACTTTGTTGAGCCAGGCAAGCAGCCCTTTGACCATGACTATGAAACCCTTTTATTGCATGGCATATAGCACCTTATTTCGTGACGTTAATCATATTGAGGAGGTGACCACTTCGATGGGATGCCTCCGATATTTTCTTGTTGATACTTGCATCATGCATGACCCTATCTCTTTATGAGGGTTATGCTGGTGGGAGTAGATAGGATGCTTAGTAGATGCTACGGAAACAGGATGGCGATATGCATGGTGATGGAAACAAAAGTGTTTTAAAAGACTTTTCGAAAACCCCGACGGGTGCCACTAATGCCTGAGGGAGATGTTGTTGAGCTAGGTAATCACTTGATAAAGAAGTGGTGTACCGGAGCAAGTGAGTGTGTGGGTTTTCGAAAATGGATTAGATTTAAGATTTGTTGACCGTCCCAACCTTTCATGCACAACCATGATACCCTTATGGGACGGGGCTTTGTTGATTACTTTGGTCGATGCTAGCAGGGAGCCCGCATTACTAGTGGCGGGGGAGTGTGAGTCACTCTCTCGATACGGGGTCGTTCCTGGTAGGGCGTCCATGCACTGTCTTTACAGGCACCGGGCACACCGTTGTGTTCCTTCATGGATGGTACTATGTTGAGCGATGCTCGTGTTTTGTACATAATTAAGATACGAACCAATGAGTGGACTCTTTGTTTAGTGTCGTCAGGGGAAAGGCATTGTTCGGGTGCTTACCTCGGGTATGTAATATATCGCGAGTCGTGGATGACACGGAAGTTCCCCGAGTCTTGTGGGTAAAGTGTGCAACCTCTACAGAGTGTAAACTATTCGAATAGCCGTGTCCACGGTCAAGGACAGTTGGGTGGTGCTGCTTAAACTACGTCCAATGTTTTCACAAACCGGGTGTGTGTGTGTGTGTTGGTGACAAAGGAGATACTTGAGTTAAGTCGGAAGACTTGACATGATGATCGAGCATGAGATGTTCAAACCTTGATTCATATTGATATCTGTGACTTGTTCACATGAATACCTGCCAATTGTTGGTGCATGCTTACTTAAGTTATTTGATCATGTCATTGCACCAAAAAAATTAGCTTTCTACAAACTTACCTACTTAGTGCTATATCATGCATTGTTATACCCATTTCCAAAACATGGATTGCTTGCGAGTACATTAAAAGTACTCGTTGGCTTGCCACTGGTTATTTAATTGGCCAGGCATGGAAGAGCAGGAATATGGTGAAGAGTTCGTTGGTGACGAACATGCGAACTAGGACGCTTCCCAGTCAGAATGCCTGTAGGGTTAACGCAGACGGCATGGGTCTACGCTTTCAATCAAGATTTCCGCTGCTAGTTGTGTTTATTATTTGGCCTTCGTGGCCCTATCTATGTAAGACTTGACCTTCATGGTCTCTATTTGTGTAAGACGCTAAGTATGGATGTAAGACTCTTGTTATTCAGCTTCTTTGTGTTTTGTGAGCATTGATCTCTGGGATCACTGTACACGTGCATTCGGTGATCACGACTTATGAGTCGGGGTCTGCACACTAGCATGGCAATGATAGTAGTTGTATCCAGGGAAATGGTCATCTTCCCTGAGATCCCGCTTTGAAGAAGAACGAATCTGTGAACAAGACGATCCAACATAGTCGAACGATCCTCACACTCCAAATCGGTTTCGGAACTCTATCGAGAAGAAGCAATCCAGAAATGACAGTCAACACGTGATAAACACCACAACATATGCATGACATGATGCGCAAACAAATATGATGCATGTCCGGTTTAATTATACAAGACACGACAAAGCACAACAATCAATTACTACACATTAAGTGAAGTTCAATATGCAACGAGTTGTATATTGACGAGACCCCATGCTTGAATTATTTAGTTCGCTCTCGTTTAGTTACACGACAATATTAAATGTTGTTAAGCATGGCAAGAGGTGAAGCATAAGTAAACTAGACATCTAGGAATATTAAATGAGGTCGGAAACAACATATAGCATTTCCGAAACGACCCCATGTGTAAATTTCGAAATTGGTCCAGATCTGAACTAATCATGTTTTATATTTGTTAAACAGCAAAATAAAGTGTGCCATGTGATCCTACACGTTTTTCTAGTCAAGTTACACATGTGGATCGTTTTGATTGGAGCTACGGTTATTTAGTTATGATAAAAACCGTTTTAACATGGCATTTATCCAAACTTAAACAAACAGCAAGTTTAAACATTTTAAACATGTGTGAAAGTTAGATATTATTAATCTACACGAAATTCTAATCATTTTTCATATATAATATTTTTACAAGCGATGCACGGTTTGTGAGATATTAAATGCATGATCAATAGGGTTTTTCTGTAAAACTGCAATTCTCAGGATAATGTTGAAATTCACAAATGCTAAAAAACACACTAACGGGCCGAAACTGACTGGCCCAACAATGGCAGATGGGCAACATGCACTATAATGTGCTACGGGCGAGGCTTAGCAGGGCAGGCTATCACCTTAGTGGGCCTCGGGCCCATGCGGTGGAGGAGGCCAGGCGGGGCAAGCCGGCCCAGGCGCGGGGGAAGGCAGGCGCCCAGGCGCACGACGTGACACCAGTCCACGCTGGCCATCGATCGGGTAAATGCGAGGGCGCTCATCTCCCTGGCCACGTTCAACACAGAAGAACAGGAGGCCATGGCGTAGTCAATGACGCCGGTAGCGATGGTCGACGGCCATGGGGAGGCCGGTGGACGACGGGAACGGAAGGATCTGGGCATGGGGGTTTGGATCCGCGCGGCGGCATGGTGGATGGTCGCCGGCCGGAGTAGATCGACGGCGGCTCGCCTTGGTTGTCTCTGTCCATGCAGCAAAAAGATAGAGCGAGGCAGTTAGAGGAGTAGGACAGCCAGCAAAGAGGACAAGGGGCGCTAGGCACGGAACCTGTTGGTTCGGCGGCGGGGTCCTGGTTGGCGGCGACGTCCCGCAAGGCGAGGACGGGGGTGGGGGAGCTCCGGTGGCCAGGGTAGGTCGCCGGCAGGGGCCCTTAGGATCAGGAAGCCCAGAGAAGTCCGGCGGCGTTCCGGCAACCGGCCGACGCGAGGTGGCTGCGAGGCAAGGCGGGGTCGCGGTCAGACGGCGCATGCTTGCGGGAGGAGTGGCGCGGCTGGGCAGGAGGCGCATGGCTGGGAGCTTGGGTAGGCTACGGGCATGGAGGCGCGCGTGCGCTAGCTCCTACGAGAGCTGGACACGCCCAGGTGCGAGAGGAGTAATCGGCCGCTGGTTGGTGGATCGATCGACGAAGAGCAATGGCTGGGCGCAGAAGGAGAGGAGCAAGTGGGTCTATCGGGAGGGATCCCGAGGAAGATGCGGCCGGCGGCGGTTGAGGGAGTGGATGGATGGGGCAGGGAAATGGTCTAGGGTTAGGCCAGGCTTATGACTGTTTAAATAGCAGGGATTTCCAAACACGGACGTTTTTGAGCCCTACGATTTAGATCAATTGGAAAAAATAGGTTAGGAAGTCCAATTGAAAAACCGATGATGGTTTGGGGTATTTTGGGGTTGATCCGGACCCAGCGGTCACGACCTTATGTTTCGGGTTTAGAGAAGCTATCGGACGCGCGCGAGGGGTCTGTGCACTGTGCAGAGGGGCTAGGCAGAGATGAGAGGGAAAACGGGCATCCCGACGACAGTTTTGAAAACCGACAAACGTCCAACGATTTGACCGGCTATAGTGCCGCTATATGTTTAACGGTTGGGGTATCAAACGACCTCCGAAAGCGATGCAATTTTGGTAGGTGGTCTACCTACACTATATATTAAGGCCGCACGCCAACTTTCGGCCCAATCCGAGAATATTTATACCCACTTTTAAAAACAATATTTTAAAGATGTCGCGGGCACGTGCGTGTGTGGTTGGTCTCAAAACGGTCGACGACGAAAACGGGGAGAATTGGCGACTAATGACGGATGCAAGTTTTGAAAACTGACAGCAACGGAGTGCCGATGCAATGCGGATGATACGAATGATGCGATGATAAATGCAACAAACAGCCGAATCACACGATGACAACAGAATAAAACGGGAATCTTCTGGAGCGTCGATCCCAGGCTGTTACATCTTCGCCGAACTAATGCACCTATACAATTTACCATTGTATTGGGTGTGTTGGGGACACAAGAGATTTCTTGTATTTGATTGCAGGGTTGTTTGAGAGAGACCATCTCCATCTTACACCTCCCACGGATTGATAAACCTTAGGTCATCCACTTGAGGGAAAATTGCTACTGTCCTACAAAACTCTGCGCTTGGAGGCCCAAGAAAGTCTACAAGAATAAAGTTGCGTAGTAGACATCAAGCCATTTTCTGGCATCGTTGCCGGGGAGGTGAGTGCGTGAAGGTATATCTTTAGATCTTTCAATTAAATCTTTTAGTTTCTTTTTTATCACTAGTTTGGTTTTATAAAAGAAAACTACAAAAAATGGAGTTTAGGTTGCATCAATTGTTTCGTCTTTATAAAGTCTTTCATGAAAATGATGGTTTGGAAAATTGTGCTCAATTGGTAGAGGAAGAATTTATGAAAATACTTAATGAGAATTACTTTAATGATGAGCATGATTGCAATGTTTCTAGTATGAATTCTCTGAATATCCATGATGCTAATGATATGCAAAGCCACAAGCTTGGGGATGCTATGTTTGATGAAGATGATATTTTTAGTCCCCCAAGTTTTGATGAGAAAATTTATTATGATGATGGCATGCCTCCTATCTATGATGATTATGATGATGACATGTATGCTATAAAGAGTGATAGTAACCGTGAAACTTGTCATCATAATTTTAATATTGAATGTGGTTATGGCAATCAAGTGTCTCATGATAGTTATTTTGTTGAGTTTGCTCCAACTACCATGGATGAAAAGGAATTTGCTTATGTGGAGAGTAATGAAAATTCTATACTTGTGAATCATGAAAAGAATGATTTATGTGATAGTTATATTGTGAAATTCCTTCATGATGCTACTGAAAATTACTATGAGGGAGGAACATATGCTTCTAGGAATTGCAATAATATCAAGTTTCCTCCCTATGCATTGAAAGTTTCAAAGTTATGCTTATTTGGCCTTCCTATGCTAATTGATTCTTGTTCCCATAAATTATTTTCTCACAAAATCCCTATGCATAGGAAGTGGGTTAGACTTAAATGTGCTTTTCATGAGATTCATGATGCTCTTTTGCATGTTTCATATACTATTCCTATGTGAGCATCATTGAAATCATCATGCCTAGCTAAAAGGCTTTAAAGAAAAGCGCTTGTTAGGAGACAACCCAACACTTTTACTTTCTGTTATTTTTTGTTCACATGATTAAGCTACTGTAGTAATCATGTTTTGTATCTTTTTTTTTCAATAAAATACCAAGTAAAGCCTTTGGCATAGTATGAATACTTGTTGATTTGATTCTGTGCAAAAACAGAAACTTTTGTCTCCAGTAAAGAATTTTTCTGATTTTACTGGAGCGTCAAAAAATTCTTACATTTTTACAAAATATTTATATGCAAAATCTATAAGTTGTACTAGTTTTGCAGAATTTTTAGAGACATGCAAGTATGGTTATACTACAGATCTTCACAGACTGTTCTGTTTTTGACAGATTCTGTTTTGCATGCATAGTTTGCTTGTTTAAGTGTTCCCATAGCTTATATTCAGTGATATAAATTATGTGAACGTTAGAATATAGTAGGTATTATGTGAGAACAATTATGAATCTTTTCTTGAAAATACCTAAGTGAATGATCTATCTTTATTACACTAACCCATCTCACGAAGTTCTGTTAAGTTTTGTGTGATTGAAGTTTTCAAGTTTTGGGTGAGATATCGATATGAGGAGAATAAGGAGTGGCAAGAACCTAATCTTGGGGATGCCCAAGGAAGCCCCAAGGTAATATCCAAGGAAGACTCAATCACCTAAGCTTGGGTATGCCCCGGAAGGCATCCCCTCTTTCGTCGTCAACACTGGCGGTATATCTTACTTGGAGCTATATTTTTATTCGTCACATAATATGTGTTTTGCTTGGAGCATCATTTTATTTTGTTATTATTTTCTTGCTGTTATTTATAATCTTTTTTTTCAATAAAAAGTTCCAAGAATTGTCTTTAGGATGCTTGAATTGCATGTTTGATGTGTGCTGTGTAAAAACAGAAACTTTTCCTGTAGTGTTTGAATTTTCATATTTTAATGGAACGTGGAAAGTTTCTGAAATTTTTACACAGTATTTTCATATAAATTATTTATCATGTTCTAAATGTTCATAATTTTGAGATATACAGAAGTGCACTTTGTAAATTAATTGCTACAGACTGTCCTGTTTAGACAGATTGCTGTCATAGTTTTGTTATATACTTCTCCTATGGTTTTCATGACTTATATTGGTAGATATAAATTGTGGAAATGATAGTATACAGTAGATAATGGTTGAAAATTATTATGCAACTAGTCTTGTCAGTACATAGAGTGTTGATTTATTCTTATATGCACTAACCTATCTCACAAGTTCTTTTCAAGTTTTATGTGTATGAAGTTTTTGAGAATAGGTGAAACCATGATATGAGAGGATTGAACGATACACAAAAGCTCAAGCTTGGGGATGCCCAAGGCACCCCAAATCCATATTACAAGAAGTCTCAAGCATCTAAGCTTGGGGATTCTACGCATCCCACCTCTCTTCATCCACTATCAGTTAGCCTATGTTGAGCCTAAATTTTTATTCGTTCACATGATGAGTGTTATTCTTGGAGTGTATTTTTTTAGTTTGCTGTTTGAATACAATACTCAGATCTGAAAATCTTTATTGAGAGAGAGAGAGAGTCCTCACATAGCTACTTTATTGTTTGACTACTCATTGATCTTCACTTATATCTTTTGAGAGTAGTTCGAAATTTACTCTTGTGCTTCACTTATATCCTGAGAGTAAACGTTGAATGAATTGAATGTCATAAATGTGAA
This sequence comes from Elymus sibiricus, assembly GCA_039707655.1. NCBI lineage: Eukaryota > Viridiplantae > Streptophyta > Magnoliopsida > Poales > Poaceae > Elymus > Elymus sibiricus. The sequence goes on along the minus strand of CM077675.1, from coordinate 151,923,066 downwards.
AGTATATATGCTTCATATTCTTGTCCCATGGGGAGTAGTGACTTCACATACTAGGAGTATAAGCGGTATTTTTTTTGGAAGTTAGCAAACATAGCATTGGTCATTTAAACAATTCATGAAAGAATATTGGAGGAAGAGAGGTTTCACATATAAATACACTATCTTGGACATCTTCTATGATTGTGAAACCCCATTAATTATGTTCAAACTTGATCAAGTAGTTGACGTTGGACAAGGAAGACAACGTAATGGTTAGGTTTGTTTATATTCACATAGCAGTTATATTGTCATGGATCCTCTAACATGCGATGCTTGTTTAGAACCTTTTGCTAGCCAAAACTTTGTACTAAGTAGAAATACTACTTGTGCATCCAAATCCTTGAGCCAAGTTTCTTCCATGAGAGTCCACCATACCTACCTATATATGGTATTTCACTGCCATTCCAAGTAAATTTGCATGTGCCACCTCTAAACATTCAAATAAACATCTGTTTTGTGTGCTCGTACTACTCATGGAGAGACGGGGTGGTCATTATCTTCCATGCTAAGAGGGTTATTCTCAAGATAAGTGTTTATTCACTTGTCATTGCACAATAGAGGCCGGTAAAATGGATGCCCAGTCCTGCATAATACAAAAATAAATAAACAAGAACTCCCCCTAGAAAGTTGATTGTTTGGATGGTACCCGTGGATTCAGCTATCCATGGAATGTGTTTGAATGGTGGAGGGGGAGTAAAATTTTAATTCTGTTTGGGAACCACCAATAATGTGATTAGCATGGAAGATATTGAAATCTCTTGTCGTGACGTTGATAGGAAAGGCAGACCACCCAAAATATATCCATCTCTGTTTTAAGCAATGAGCTCTGGCACCTCTGCAAATCCCTGCTTCCCTCTGCGAAGGGCCTATCTTTTAATTTTATGCAAGAGTCAATAATGTTCATCCTTATTCCAATCTATTAATTCCTTAGTTGGCAAGCATCATGTGGTGGGGAAAGATCCAGACACATATATCCAGTTGAATATAGGTGATCATGATTCATTATTTGTTAACATTATCCCCGAGATAAATAAGTTGGGAGGCGAAACTTTAAGCCCCTATCTTCCTATGTGTTTGACTGAAACTGTTTGTTCTAAAAATATGCTTTGAGTGTCAGCAATCATGGAAGACTAACTGATAGTTGAGTATGTGGGATTGGCCAAACCAAAGCTCTTACATAGACCCTTCCTGAAACTAAGATGAAGTGTAATTGTTTGATGACTGAAAACATAGTTTGCTATTTTTCAAGAATGTTTATGGTCTATACTTTAACATGTGAATAACTTGCTACTTGATTATGGGAAGTTTTATGAGAAATACTTGCTGGTTATGATGCTAGAAAAGTGGCTGAAATTATCCTTGATCAATATTATAAATTATGATGGCATTCACACTTCATAAATTACTTCTTTTATCATTTACCTACTCGAGGACGAGTAGGAATTAAGCTTGGGGATGCTGATACGTCTCCAACGTATCGATAATTTATGAAGTATTCATGCCATATTCACCTATGTTTACAATACTTTTATATGGTTTTGATGCCATGTCCTCCGCGTGGGACGGCGGAGGGCGAAGCGAGCGAGGGGGCGTCGGGGTTTCTCCGGCTGCGGTGATGAGCTCGGTGATGCAGCCTAGCCAGGCGTTGTGGTCGGCGTCCGTCGGGCCGTAGCGGAGCAGTTCGCGCGCCTTGAGCAGCGCGGTCTGTGCGTTCACGTGCCCAAGGCGGATGCTGAGGGAGGGAACCGTGATGTTGCGGTCACCCTGCTACACTGGAGGGTGCAAGGAAGAATCCTTACTCGCGGGCAGCAGGGTCGGTGGCGGCGGCGGTTTCGGCGGAGTGGTGACAACCGTCGCGGCCCGTAGGCATGGTCTGGGCGACATGGGCCACCTGGCGCTCGGCGCACACGGTAGGCGTCCGCCATAGGGTCGGTGAAACTAGGGCCCGAACGGAGCTGAAGAACAGTGGTGCACCCCTATCTGGCCCGCCAAATGTCGGAATCGGGGCTCCGGGGACCCAAGGAGGTTCAAACTCTAGGGTGCGCGGGTTCTCCTGCCCTACTCAGCCTCACAACCTCATGGCGACTCTCTGGCGTGCTCAAGCTACGAAAGAAGAACAATGGACACGGTAATTTACCCAGGTTTAGGCCACCTTACGGTGTAAAACCCTTCTCCTGCTTGTCTGGATTGCTTGAGGACGCGAGTACAAAGGTAGGTTCTGGCTAACTGTGTCCCCCTCTCTACGGTGGAAGCTCACCCTCTCTTATACTGACCTCGGTCCTCTTCCCCCCAAAAACCTCGGCGAGAAGGGTTGCCACAACATCCAGTTTAAAGGGGGACATGACTGTGGCTTATCCTGACAAAAGTAGTCTACGCCCGCAAAAGCCTCCTGCCATGATGCGCTGGTGGGCTCAGGGATGCCCTTCATCCTAGCGAGCCCCCGCTCCGGTCTTCTGGCACCGAATAGGAAACCTTTTGGGGATTGCTTTGTGTAGGACCGAAAGTATGTCTAGAGGGGGGGGGTGATTAGATTACTTGACCAAATAAAAATCAAGCCTTTCCCCAAAGTTTAGTGTTGGCAGATTTTAGCATTCATAGCAAGTCAAGTACATCCTACACATGCATGTCTAAGAGTATAGCAGCGGAAAGTAACAACAAGCATGAGTAGTAAAGGAAGGGTAGGAGGATCAAAAGCAATTTGTAGACACGATGATTTTTTCCCGTGGTTCCGATAGGTGGTGCTATCGTACGTCCACGTTTATGGAGTCTTCAACCCACGGAGGGTAACGGTCGCGAGAGTCCACGGAGGGCTCCACCCACGAAGGGTTCACGAAGTAGCAACCTTGACTATTCCATAACGGCTTCCGTCCACGAAGGACTAGCCTCACTATGGGTAGATCTTCACGAAGTAGGCGATCTCCTTGCCCTTACAAACTTCTTGGTTCAACTCCACAACACGAAGTAGGAGTCTCCCAAGCGACACCTAACCAATCTAGGAGGCACCACCCTCCAAAAGGTAATAGGCTCGACAATGTCGATGAACTCCTTGCTCTTGTGCTTCAAGATGATAGACTCCTCAACACACAATCACTCTCTCACAGATTTGGCTTGGTGGAAGAGATGGGATTGGTGGAAAGCAACTTGGGGAGGCTAGAGATCAAGATTCATATGGTTGGAATGGAATGGCATGATCTCAACACATGAGTAGGTGGCTCTCTCTCAGAAAACTGGATGGGGCAAGTATGGAATAGTTCTGAGTGCTTCTCTATCGAGTAGGTGGTGGTGAAGGGGTATATATAGGCATCTCCAAAAATCCAACCGTTACACCTAAAGTGACCAACTCGGTGACACCGATGTGTGAATCTCGGTGGTACCGAAGTGACCAAAAGGTGACAACTTTTGAATCTCGGTGAGACTGATATATAAAACTCGGTTGCACCGATAAGGTAACCAACGGTCAGATTGCCAGACTCGGTGACACCGATTCAACAAACTCGGTCGGACCGATTTTGTGAAATTGGGTAACAGAAAGTTGGCAAGCTGAACTCGGTGGCACCGAAGAAGAATTGGTTGCACCGAAAGGTTAGGGTTTGGCTTAGGTCTGTCTGAGTATGAGAATCGGTGGCACCGAGTGGAAAGTGTTGGTTGTACCGATTTTGGATATTTGACTTTGGACAGACTTTTGTGGAAGATCTTGTGGGTGTTTTTGGTGACTATCACTTGTGCACGTATGAGCATTTTGTTCACCAACAATACCTTACCCCCTTTTAATAGTATTGGCTTTCCTATGGACTCAAAGTGATTTCTCACAAAGTAAAATGTAGAGTCCTCTTACTTGAAGCTTTGCCAATCCATTTCCTTGCATCTTGGGGTATCTCCCCATTCTCCACAATCCTTTTGTCAATCCTATCATTGAACTCTTCCTGAAATATGCTTAGTGGAAACATTAGTTCAATGACATATATGTTGTTATTAATTACCAAAACCACCAAGGGAGCAAATGTGCTTTCAAAATCCCCCTTTTTGGTAATTGATGACAACATATAGATTAAAGCTTCGACATATGATATAATTAATGAATATAATCGTCGCTTTGAGAGGTATGTGATAAGCAAGAGCTCCCCCTAAATTTGTGCATTATTTTAGATTTGCATTTGAATGCAAATGCACAATCGATTAGGTACATGGGGCACTTCTTCCATGTCACATACAACTTGGTGGTGTGCGGGAATAATAAGAATGAACAACATAGCACAACACAAACAAGCAAAGGAGAATGATCATCTCATAAGCAACAAAATGATAGGAAATAGTAGCAACACACATAAAGCGTATGATCAAACACCACATAGTTCAACACAAACAAGTCAAAAGATCAACTGTTTTTGAAAAAGCGATAAAAACCAAATGCTCTCTCACTCGAAGCCTAAAGATCTATATACACTTATCCCCCTTTGGCAACAAGTTACCAAAAAGTTCAAAGAGATATAGCTAAACGTTCTTGGGCTGATCTCCTCCGGTTGTTGATGAAGGAGTCGAGAGAACTGCGTCGGCGAAGATATCGGCTGATGTCATGGATGGAGTTGGTGTAGCAACTGGATGCACTGGAGCTGATGGAGCTGAGGTGAAAGTAGCAGGTGCTGATGAAGAAGGCCTCAAATCTGGAGCTGGCACTGTGGCTGATCTGGCCTGGGTGGTGAAGTGTGTGCCTGGCCTGAGAGGAGAGTCATCCTCCTCATCATCATCATCATCATCAGTAGACTGAGGAAGAGGCACAAAGTTCAACTTTCTTCTTGAGCTCATTGACTGTCTTAGTCAGTCCATCTACCTTGTCATGAAGGGTCTTGATCCTATTCTCAAAGATCCTGACAAGACTGTTTTGATTGTCCAGTATGTCCTTGATGTCCTTCTGCATGCCTTGAACGGATGAGATCAAGAGATCCATTTGCTCGTTCCTGGATCTAGGGACCTGAGCACTAGTGGCTCTAGCTGCATCTGCCTCTGCCTGTGCTTGAGCTGCAGCTGATGTGAGATGTTCTGGGTCCATCACCACAATGTTGTCCTCTAAATATGGCTGTAGGGGCAAATGGGGTCTGTCCAGAGCAAAGATGTGCTTCTCCAGCTTGGAGTTGATGAGCATCTGAATGTAGGGTGCATAGCAGCATGAGCGCTTCTAATCAGCAGCAACCCTCTTTACTGTCTCTACTATCAAGTCCATCACACGTATCCTGGTGTGTCTATCAAGATGGATCAGCATGTTGATTGAATGGCCTCGAATCATCTTCTCATCTCCTGACTTGGGCATCAAAGTATGCCTCAATATGGTGTTCATGGTGCGGAGGTCAGCCTGGAGGAAGTAGATAGATCCTAACTTGTGAGATTTCAAGTTAGCAGCAGGGATAGCATTGTACATATCCTTCATAGCATCATGGCTCTCCTTGGATTCAGAGTAGACATCCAAGTCACCATCCTGCACCTCTGGGACTTCTAAGATAGCAGCCCATTCATCAACAGTAGACTCGTATCTTGCTCCTTCTGTCATCCATACAATTTTACCATCTCCATAAAAGTGAGCAGTGGAGTAGAATTGCATGATCATCTCATCATTCCATGCAGTGAATTCTTTACCAACAAACTCATGTAGGCCAATGCAATGAAAATTGTCTTGGACATTTGGAAAGTAATCTTCATTTGCCTTGATGTATTTCCAGTCAACGTATCTCATGTCACTCACAGCTGGACTCTTGTCAAGCAGCACAGTCTCATAGAAATCCTATTGCTCCTTGGTGTAGAATCTGTAGTCCACAACTGACTTTCTCCTTTGGGCATATGGATCAATAGCTCTCCATGCCCTCAAACCAGAATCCTTCCTCTTCTTCATGTCCTCAGCAAGTGGATGGCTGGCATTGTGTTCAGGAAGGTGTGGTCTAAGCTTCATCAATGCAGACATGGCATCCTCATCCTCATCTCTGGAGGTAGTTCCTTTGTTCTTCTCAGAAGCAGGAATCTGTCTGGATGACCTCTTGGACTTTTCAGCAGCAGCCTTCTAGGGGGCAGACTTGGTGCTCTTGGAGGGACCTTGCTTTGGCATAGCATCTGCCAAAAGATTCTTTTGCTTCTTCTTGGGAGGTGCCTTGACAACATGCTCTTCCTCCTCCTCCTCAGTAGCAGCACCAACAATCTCCTCTGGGTCCTCAAACATAGATGTTTGCCTGCCAGTGACATAGAAAATCCTTTTCCTGGCCTTCTTCTCTCCTGCCTTCTTAGGCATGGACTTCCTTGGGGGCTCAATGGTCATGGTAGCCCTAGCACTCTCAGGTGCTCTCATAGCCTCAGAGCTAGCATAAACCTTGCTGACAGTTCTTTTGGAAGAGGTGGCTTCATTAGCAGACTTCTTAGCAGCTTTTTCTTGCTTCTTGGCAAGTACTTCCTCTGGAACAAAATCTGAATCCTCCTCATCTGAATTCAGCTTCTTCCTAGCCCTAGTAGCAGCCTTGGGCAACCCATGAGAACTGGGGGTGCCTGGATCTGAAGAGGAACTAGACTTAGGACTAGTGCCTGAATCTAACTCAACACTCTGCTCTCTGAAGTTGTTCTCACTGTCCTCAGCATCTGACATACTGACCCTGTGAATATAGTATAGAGGAGTAGAAGAAGATGAGTCATCACAAAATGCAGCTATTTTTGAAAGTTTGAACAGAAAAATCTTAGATGTAGTTCATAGCAAAAAAGGATTTTGGTGTCACCGAGTGAAAATTTTCGATGCTGCCGAGACTCACAATACTCTTAACAGAAACTTGGCAGCAGTTTCGGTGGGACCGAAAACTACCACTCGGTTTCACCGAGTACTGTCCTCAGTAGCACAAAAACTAAATCGGTGGAACCGATTTTTCTGACTCGGTATCACCGAGATGCGATTTTGCGGGCAACTAAATCAAATTTTTTTATATTCGCTAATCTACTGGAACTTTTAGAGGATAGGGAGGATTGCACATGGTGGATTATCGATGGAATAAGCTTCAGCACGCAAGATTCGGACGGGGAGCGCAATGAAGGGTCGGATCCATACCCTAACTCGGTGGCGGATTCGCTATGGCGAAGACGGTGGTGAAGATGCCCGTCGACGACAAGGATCCCAGCGGCGGAGGGGCACGGGGAGACAAGGGCGATGACCAGGGGGTCCTGTTTGGCAGCTTAGGGTTCTGGGGCGCGATGGTTTGAAGATTGATTTTCAAAGCGTTGGATCCACAACATATATACCCCTCGCTATCGGTGACACCGATTCTAAATTTTCGGTGTCACCGAGTTCCTCAACTATCAGCTGACAGGGAAACTCGATGTAACCGAGAATATGGAATCGGTGGTACCGAGATTGAAAACCAGATCAACCCTAGGCATTCGGTGAGACCGAGAATTTGGGTTGGTTCCACCGAGATGCACTTGGGAGGTTTTAATGGTCAGTCCTTTGTCGATACGGAACTCCGAGTGCTCCACACACAGAGGGATCGAAAAGTACTTGTTCAAATTTTGTGATGCAGCATGAATAGAATGTGAGGTGAGAAAGCATAGATAGCTAGAGAGTGGTCCTAGGCATTCTTGTCCATCCAATTGGCAAAAGATAAATCAAAAACCAAATAGCAACAATTGGATGTCCTCGAATGGGTAAAATAAATGCAGACCAACATGCTCACACAATAAGATGTCAAATGAAATCATGGCAAACATGCACAAACATACTAGCATCTAACAAGCACTTTGGCGATGACGGAGTCATCTATATATGAGTATATTGACATAGGAGCCAAGTAAGAATACTTGATCATAGGTCATACTCATCGTTTAAGCACAAGTGGGGTTACCACTTTTACATTAAGCATTTAATGTTGTCACATACTAAGGGATGCTTTAACTCAAGTCTTTAGAGTAAAGCTCCCCCTTGATGTGACATCCCCCCTTAAGAGGGATAAACTAACCTTGGGTTTTGTCGATGAAGACTTCATGTTGGTGAGGTAGTGGTGGATGCTCAAGGTTGATGAAGATCACCAAGAGTTGGAGCATCCTTGTTGTTTCCTTACTCTTCTCACCTACATGGGTTAGTCCCAACACACAAGAGACAAATACAAGGATATATATGGACATGGAGTGCAAAGCATGTGTGATGATGTCCATTGATTTGTTGATTACCTTGTCCCTTGCTTACCTTTGAGGGAATATGTGACTCCTTGAACTATTGCATAGAGTTGATGTTGATTGCAAATAGTTCTTGCCAATAATGAATATGAGTGAATTTCATTGGCGGAGTCACCCCTCAAGAACTCTCTAGTTCTTCTTCTTGGGGACCCACATCAACTTGATGGGGGTCCTTGGTGTTGAAGTAGCCTTTGTAGAAGTTGAGCTTGAAGTAGCTTTGGGAACCCACTCCACCAAAGCTAGGGATTCATCTTCATATGAGTCAACGTCCTATTGAAGCTTGTTCTTGCCCTTGAGCTTGTGGTCTTGTGGTGGAAGGTCATCTTGAGTGTTTGTTCCCTTGGGAAGAGTATTTTCATACTTCTCCTTTTGAGGAACAAACTTGGGCTTGGGGTATTGACCTTCTTCCCATTCAACTCCATTAGCATTGAAGTAGCCAATGCCATGGTTCTTCCGGTATCCTCCGTGCTTGCGTACAATTTCCTCAAATTGCTTACACCCGGCAAGACTCTTGTAGATACCTTTCTCTATAATTCCTTTCAATAAAGCATTTTCTTGCTCAAGTGTAACTTGGCTAAGAGAATCATCATTAGTGGAATCAATAGAACTACTAGAAGCAACATCATTAGGTTTAGCATTTTTATTGTTGCTACTAGATGAAGAAACTTTCTTGCCTTTGTTACTAGTTTGTTTAGATTTGACTTGTGGCATGATTGTAGACAAGAGTAGTCGTTTGGCTAGATAAGATGAAGTCTTCTTTCGGAGATCGTCATTGATAGCTTTAAGAAACTCATGCTCTTGCTCCAAGTTGAGCTTCTCGAAGCATAGCTTCTCATGAGTTCTTACAAGCTCTCTATGATCTTCGAGAGTAGATTCATGAGCTAACTTAAGAGTGTTTAGTTCTTTAGTTAGTTGTTCTATTTTCATCTTATCATCATCAAATGACTTATCTTGACTAGCACGAGAATTATCAAGTTCATTTTGACTAACATCACTAGTTTCATCAAAGAGCAAGTCATCATCACAAAGCAAATCATCTTCATCACTATTGAAATCAAGATACTCGAGGTGTGATACCTTGGGGTCTTTAGCCATGAAGCAACTTCCACTTCCTTCATTTGGTGAATCAAATAGATCATAGGAGTTGGTAGTCACTAGTGCAAGTCCGGCAACACCTTCATCTTGAATATAGTCGGAGTTGGAGTGATAGCTTCTCTCGGAGTTGTTGTCGGAGTCGGAGCCGGAAACCCATTCACCAACTGAGCATGATGTCTTCTTCTTGTGTAGCTCTTGGTGTACTTGTCCTTCTTCTCCGAATCTCTACTTCTCCTTGAGGGTCTTCGTTCATAACGATCATCTCTACTCCTTCTCTCTCTTTGAGGTGATTCATTCCTTGAGCTTCGTCTTCTAGGTGACTCTTCTCTTCATTTGTAGGGAGCCGTGCACTCATTGGAGTAGTGTCCGAGCTTCCCACAATTGTAGCAATTGCGGTCACGACTTGATGAACGCTTCTCTTCATATCTTGAGTTGGAGCTTCGTTCTTTGCCTCTATTCTTGTAGAACTTGTTGAATGTCTTAACCATGAGGCTTATCTCTTCATTGGTGACAAGGTTGTCGCTTGAAGTTGTGGGAGCATCACTTGTGGCTTTGTAAGCACCGCTAGACTTGTTGTGAAGCTCTTCTTTGTCTTTGAGTGTCATCTCATGAGCAACAATCCTTCCAATGACTTCCGTAGGCTTGAGATCTTTGTAGTTGGGCATCATTTGGATCAATGTGCACACGGTGTCGTATCTCTCATCCAATGCTCTAAGTATCATCTTGATGATGAATTTGTCAGTCATTTCTTCGCTTCCTAAGCCGGCAATCTCAGCTAGCCTAGAGTACATCTCCGCGACTCCTTCACCATCCTTCATCTTGAACTTGTCAAGCTGACTTTGAAGAACATCCAACTTGGATTCTCTCACGGACTCGGTTCCTTCGTGCATATCAACCAAAGTATCTCAAATCTCTTTTGCATTCTCAAGGCGGCTGATTTTGTTGAATTCTTCGGGGCATAGGCAGTTGAAGAGAATGTCACATGCTTGAGCGTTGTATTGCAACATCTTCAATTCATCCGCGGTCGCTTCACGATCCGGTTCCTTTCCATCACCAAAGAATTCACTTTGCAAGCCAACACGAACAACAGCCCATACGGCGGGGTTATGACCAAGAATATGCATTTTCATTTTGTGCTTCCAACTAGCAAAATTAGTGCCATCAAAATACGGACCTCTACGGTGATAATTTCCCTCACTAGACGCCATACTCTCCTAGGTTGTGAGACCAATGCAATGGATACCAAAGCTCGGATACCACTTGTAGGACCGAAAGTATGTCTAGAGGGGGGGGTGATTAGACTACTTGACCAAATAAAAATCTAGCCTTTTCCCAATTTTTAGTGTTGGTAGATTTTAGCATTCATAGCAAGTCAAGTACATCCTACACATGCATGTCTAAGAGTATATCAGCGGAAAGTAACAACAAGCATGAGTAGTAAAGCAAGGGTAGGAGGATCAAACGCAATTTGTAGACACGATGATTTTTTTCCCGTGGTTCCGATAGGTGGTGCTATCGTACGTCCACGTTTATGGAGTCTTCAACCCATGGAGGGTAACGGTCGCGAGAGTCCACGGAGGGCTCCACCCACGAAGGGTCCACGAAGTAGGAACCTTGACTATTCCATAACGGTTTCCGACCACGAAGAAAGCATACGGTTGCACCCAACGCGGGCAAGAGGGCTGTCAATCCATCGGTATGTCACTTGGAGCTATATTTTATTCATCACATGATATGAGTTTTGCTTGGAGCGTCATTTGCTTTTGTTTTTTTCTTTAATTTGACACAATCATTGTTTTCTGGACACACCTACTTGAGAAAGACACACCTTCACCATGATTTGTTAGAATACTCTATGTGCTTCACTTATATCTTTTGAGCTTAGCAGTTGCTCTAGTGCTTCACTTATATCTTTTTGAGCACGGTGGTGTATAGATTTTATAGAAATAATTGCACTCTAGTTCTTCACTTATATTTGTTTGAGAGTTAATAAATTTGATGGTAATTTTCATGTGTTATAAGAGTAGTCCAAAAATAATAGATATTCAAGGAGTGCATAATCAAAACCTTCATGTAGCACATAAAAGAGAAACCCTGGGTTAATAATATTGATGTGGTAATGTGAAAGGGTGTGAGTGCATGGTTGTCGTTTCATAGGAGTATCGATATGAAAAGGTGTTAATTTCCCATTTGTCTAAATATTGGTTATGGCATGGTGGGGATGTGTGAGCATTCTTATTCCTCGTTGAAATCCTACTGTTGTTTTGAGTTGGAGGTATGCGATGGTTAACTTCTCCCAACCTCCTCCCTAGGGGCTTGCGAGTAGTACTTTGCTTCGAGAAAGCTAATAAAACTTTGCAATAAGTGTAGGAGTTCTTTATGACTAATGCGAATCCATGGACATACGGACTGTCACCTCCTCATATTTTGCTAGCCTCTTCGGTACCATGCATTGCCCATTCTCACCTCGAGGATCGTTGCGAACTTCATCGGTGCATCCAAACCCCGCGGCATGATACACTCTATTGCACATAAGCCTCCTTATATCTTCCTAAAAATAGCCACCATACCTACCTATTATGGAATTTCCATAGCCATTCCGAGATATATTGCCATGCAACTTCCACCGTCACATCATATGACTAGTTCACTCATCGTCATATTGCTTTGCATGATCGTAAGATAGCTAGCATGATATTTCCATGGCTTGTCCAATTTTTGATATCTTTTGCTATGCTAGATCATTGCACATCCTGGTACACTGTTAGAGGCATTCATATTGAGACATATTTTTTCATAGTTCTTCATATCGAGTTGTAAGTAAATAAAAGTGTGATGATTTTCATTATTAGAGCACCATCTCAGTGAGGAAAAAATAAAAAGAAAAAAGGAAGAGAAAAAGAAAGAAAAAGAAAAAAAGAAAAAGAAAGAAAAAGAAAAAAAGAAAAATAAAGAAAAGAAAGGAATAAAAAATAGAAAAATAAAATAAATGAGAGAAAAGAGAGAAGGGACAGTGCTACTACCTCCCTTTCCACACTTGTGCTTCAAAGTAGCACCATGTTCTTCATATAGAGAGTCTCATGTTTTGTCACTTCCATATGCTAGTTGGAATTTTTCATATAGAACTAGGCTTGTATATTCCGATGACGGGCTTCCTCAAATGCCTGAGGTCTTCATGAGCAAGCAAGTTGGATGCACACCCACTTAGCTTTAGTTGAGCTTTCATACACTTATAGCTCTAGTGCATCCGTTGCATGACAATCCCTACTCCTCGCATTGATATCTATTGATGGGCATCTCCATAGCCCGTTGATACGCCTAGTTGATGCGAGACTTTCTTCTCCACTTTTACCCCTTTGATATCTACCACCATATTCTATTCCACCTATATGCTATGTCCATGGTTCACACTCATGTACTGCGTGAAGAATAAAAAGCTGAAGCACGTTAAAAAGTACGATCCAATTTCCTGACTTCGACATCGTGGTTCTTGACATTTGTTTTAATGTAGTGAAGACGGATCCATGCCTTACTAATATGATAAATAGGAATGGGGGTAAACATTCTTTGAGGATCGTATATTTAGAAAGATTGATGATTGTGTTACTTATGCTTATAAATATTACTATGTTGATGTTTTTAATTCATCGTTTCTCAATGAGCATACATGTAAGTGATTACATGTTGGGTAGCATGTTACATCAAAAATTCTGTTTTTATCATTTACCTACTCGAGGATGAGCAAAAATTATGCTTGGGGATCGTGATACGTCTCCAACGTATCTATAAATATTTATTGTTCCATGCTATAATATTTGCATTCTAGGATACTTTTAAGGCATTTATTTGTTGTTTTACATTATATTTTAGCACTAACCTATTAACCCAGTGCCAAGTGCCACTTGCTGTTTTCTGTATGTTTTTGGATTTTTAGGTTTACATTACCAAATGGGGTCCAAATACCCCTAAACTTTTTGATGATTTTTTCTGGACCAAAAGAAGACCCGGAAGCTTCGGGAGAAGGCCGGAGGTCACACAGGGGCTCCACAAGCCAACAGGGCGCGCCCAGGGGGTTCCCGCGCCCTGTTAGCTTGTGCCCCCCTCCCCGCTCTCTTGACCTCGTACTCTGGCTTATAATTTCACATATATTCCAAAAAACCTAAGGGATCTCCCGAAACACTTTTTCCGCCCCGCAAGTCTCTGTTCCGTCGCGATCTCCTATGGAGCCCTTTTCCGTGGCCCTGCCGAAGGGGGAATCGATCATGGAGGGTCTCTACATCATCCTTGCTCCTTGCTTCTCCCATGGTGATGTGTCAGTAGTTCACCATAGACCTGCAGGTCCGTAGTTAGTACCTAGATGGCTATCTCTCTCTCCCTCTTTCTCTATGTTCTTCATTGCCATGATCACCGCGATTCCCGCGGTGATCTATCTTATGTAGTCCATCTTTGCGGTGTGTTTGTTGGGAGACGATGAATTGTGGCTTTACGTTCAGATTATTCATGAAAATATATTGAATACTTGCTGGTATTTTATTTGCATGATTATTATAGCTTCATAATTCTCTCCGATCTATCGATTTACTTTTGGCCAACTAGATTGGTTTATCTTCAGTGAGAGAGGTGCGTTGTAGTGGGTTCAATCTGACGGTGCTCTATATCCCAGTGACATAGTAGGGGACAAGACACGTCTTTGTATTGCTGCCACTAAGGATAAAACAATGGGGTTTATTCATATTAATTGAGTTTACTTTGTCTACCTCATGTCGTCAGTCTCCAAGCATTACTCTGTTTCACTTAATACTCTAGATGCATGTTGGATAGCGGTCGATGGGTGGAGTAATAGTAGTAGATGCAAACAGAAGTTGGTCTACTTGTTTATGGACATGATGCCTATATACACATGATCATTGCCGTGAATAAATATTGCATAACTATGCACTTTTCTATCAATTGCCCAATAGTAATTTGTTTACCCACCGTATGCTTTCTTCGAGAGAGAAGCCTCTAGCGAACACTATGGCCCCCGGGTCTATTCACAAATATATTTACAAATGCTCTCAATACCTTGATGCCATTTATTTGTTTTCCTTTTATTTTACAATTTATAATTATCAACTATCATCTACACTACTTATCGCTTGCAAGTAACGAGTTCAAGGGGATTGACAACCCTCTTGCCCGCGTTGGGTATAAGTGTGTGCATCATGATTTACTATTAATATGCATAGTATTCTTGTCCATTATTCCATTTTATGATAAAATTCTTATGCCTTTTCTCATTGAATTTACAAGGTACATCACAAAGAGGGAAATTGCCAGGAACTGGAATTCTGGACCTGAAAACCAAGAAAAAGGATGAAAATTCAATGGACTCCAAATGACATGAAACTTCACGAAGAATTTTTGTGGAATACATCTGAAATTATGGAGAAAAAATATACCGGAGGGGGGCCACCTGCTGGCCACAAGCCAACAGGGCGCGCCCACCCCCTAGGCGCGCCCTGATAGCTTGTGGGCCCCTCGTAGGGGTCCTGGCCTCCGTCTTCTGCTATAAGATGTGTTTTGACCTAGAAAAATTCAAGGAGAAGCTTTCGGGACGAAGCACTGTCGTCTCGAGGTGAAAAACTTAACAACAACCCTTTTGCACTCTGGCAGGGTGATTCTGCCGGGGAAATCTCTCTATGGGAGGGGGAGATCGAAGCCATCATTATCACCAACGCTCCCTCCTTCGTTGGAGGGCCAATCTTCATCAACATCTTCACCAGCACCATCTCATCTCAAACCCTAGTTCATCGCTTGCACTCAATCTTTGTTCCAAAACCTCAGATTTGTACCTGTGTGTTATTAGTAGTGTTGATTACATCTTGTAGTTGATGCTTGTTGGTTTACTTGGTGGAAGATAATATGTCCAGATCCTTATTCATCATTATTACACCTCTGATCTTGAAAATGGTGATGATTTGTGAGTAGTTATTTTTGTTCCCGAGGACATGGGAGAAGTCTTGTTATAAGTAATCATGTGAAGTTGGTATTCGTTGATATTTTGATGATATGTATGTTGTTGCTTCCTTTAGTGGTGTCATGTGAACGTCGACTACATGACACTTCACCATATAATGGGCCTAAGGGAAGGCACTGTGGAGTAATAATTAGATGATGATTTGCTAGAGTGACAGAAGCTTGAACCCTAGTTTATGCGTGTATTCGTAAGGGGCTGATTTGGATCCATATGTTTCATGCTATGGTTAGATTTATCTTAATCCTTCTTTTGTAGTTGCGGATGCTTGCGAGAGGGGGTAATCATAAGTTGGTTGCTTGTTCAAGTAAGAACAACACATTAGCACTAGTCCATCCACATATCAAATTATCAAAGTAATGAACGCGGATCAACTAAACATGATGAACATGACTAGAAGGAAATTCCCATGTGTCGTCAGGAGTGCTTTGCTTTATATAAGAGTTCCTTCAGGCCTGTCCTTTGCTATAAAAAGGATTGGGCTACCTTGCTGCACACTTGTTACTATTGTTACATGTCACTTGTTACAAATTATCTTGCTACAAAACTGTCTATCACTATTGCTCACAGCACTTGTAGAGAATATCTTGCTGAAAACTGCTTATCATTTCCTTCAGCTCCTCGTTGGGTTCAACGCTCTTACTTATCGAAAGTACTACGATTGATCCCCTATACTTGTGGGTCATCAGGGATCGATCATGTAGGGCCTCTACATCATCCTTGCTGCTCCCATGGTGATGTGTGACTAGTTCACCACAGACCTACGGGTCCATAGTTAGTACCTAGATGGCTATCTCTCTCTCTATGTTCTTCATTGACATGATCACCGCGATTCCCGCGGTGATCTATCATATGTAATCCATCTTTGCGGTGTGTTTGTTGGGATCCAATGAATTGTGGGTTTATGATCAGATTATTCATGAAAAGATATTAAATACTTGCGGGTATTTTATTGGCATGGTTATTATAGCTTCATAATTCTCTTCGATCTATCGGTTTAGTTTGGCCAACTAGATTGGTTTATCTTAAGTGAGAGTGGTGCGTTGTAGTCGGTTCAATCTGGCGGTTCTCTATATCCGAGTGACATAGTAGGGGACACGACACATCTTTGTATTGCTGCCACTAAGGATAAAACAATGGGGTTTATTCATATTAATTGAGTTTACTTTGTCCACATCATGTCATCATTTTCCAAGCATTACTCTGTTTCACTTAATACTCTAGATGCATGCTGGATAGCGGTCGATGGGTGGAGTAATAGTAGTAGATGCAGGCAGGAGTCGGTCTACTTGTTTATGGACGTGATGCATATATACACATGATCATTTCCATGAATAAATATTGCATAAGTATGCGCTTTTCTATCAATTGGCCAACAGTAATTTGTTTACCCACTGTATTCTTTCTTCGAGAGAGAAGTCTGTAGCGAACACTAAGGCCCCCCGGGTCTATTCACAAATATATTTACAAACGCTCTCAATACCTTGCTGCCATTTATTTTTTCCTTTTATTTTGCAATTTATAATTATCAACTATCATCTACACTACTTATCGCTTGCAAGTAACGAGTTCAAGGGGATTGACAACCCTCTTGCCCGCGTTGGGTGCAAGTGTGTGGTCTTTTGTGTGTAGCCGCTGAAGACGGGAAGTTGTGTGATCCTCCTATTGGTTCGATAACATTGGTTCTCACCGAGGGAAATACTTGTCTATAATGTGTTGCATCATCCCCTCCTCTTTGGGGAAAAACCCAACGCATATCACAAGTATCAGGAAGGATTTCTGGCGCCGTTGCCGGGGAGTATCATCAACTTCTTATCAAGTACCTTCACACAAATTATCATTCACTTGTTCTACTTTTTATTTGCTATATTTTGCTTGGTATAAAAATCAAAAATACAAAAATATTTATCTTTGCTACTTGATATGTCTCCAACGTATCTATAATTTTTGCTTGTTCCATGCTGTTATATTATCATTCTTGGATGTTTTACAATCACTGTATAGCAACTTTATATCATTTTTTGGGACTAACCTATTGACATAGTGCCAAAGTGCCACGTGCTGTTTTTGCCTGTTTTTACTTCGCAGAATATGAATACCAAACGGAGTCCAATCGCGACGAAACTTTTTCGAGATTTTTTTTGGACCAGAAGAAGGTCAGTGGGCCAAAGAAGTAACCAGGAGGGAGCCCAGGCCGCCCACAACCTACCAAGGCGCGCCAGGGGCCCCAGGCATGCCCTGATGGGCTGTGGCTGCCTCGGGAGTCCCCTGCACCGCCTCTGAGCTCTATAAATACCCAAATATTCCAGAAACCCTAGAGGAGTTGACGAAAAACACATCCAGCCGCCGTAAGTTCCAGAACCGCGAGATCCAATATAACACCATCACGGAGGGGTTCATCATCCTCATTGGTGCCTATAAATTGATGCGTGAGTTGTCCACCATAGACTTACGGGTGCGTAGGCAGTAGCTAGATGGCTTCCTCTCTCTCTCTTTTGATTCTCAATACAATGGTCTCTTGGAGATCTATTTGATGTAAACTATTGCGGTGTCTTTGTTAGGATCCGATGAATTTTGAGTTCATGATCAGTTTCTATCCATGAATATTATTTGAGTCTTCTTTGATCTCTTATATGCATGATTACTTATAGCCTCGTATTTCTTCTTCGAATATTTGGTTTAGTTAGGTCAACTAGATCGATTTTTCTTGCCATGGGAAGAGGTGCTTTGTGATGGGTTTGATCTTGCGGTGTCCTTTCCGAGTGACATAAGGAGCTGCAAGGCACGCATGTATCGTTGCCATTAAGGATAACAAGATGGGGTCTATTCCTACATGAATAGATCTTGTCTACATCATGTCATCGTTCTTATTGCATTACTCCATTTTTCCATGAACTTAATACACTAGATGCATGCTGGATAGCGGTCGATGTGTGGAATAATAGTGGTAGATGCAGGCAGGAGTTGGTCTACTTATCTTGGACGTGATGCCTATATAATGATCATCGCCTTGGATATCGTCATGATTATTTGATCTTCTATCAATTGCCCAACAGTAATTTGTTCACCAACTGTGTGCTATACTCATGAGAGAAGCCACTAGTGAAACCTACGACCCCCGGGTCTACTTTTCCAACATATTGCTTTCCGATCTATCTTTTTGCCGCTTTTGCTTTCAGATCTATTATTCCAAAAACCCAAAAATATATTGTGCACATTTTATTTGCTCTTCTTATTTTGTGTTCTTGAGAGATCTATCTCTCCAATCTATCATATCCTAATCTATCTTTTTACCGTAGAGAGATTGACAACCTCTCTTTCGCTTTGGGTTGCAAGTATTTGTTCTTTGTGTGCAGGTGTTGTTTATTAGGTGGTGGTGATCATCCTACTGGTTCGATACCTTGGTTTCATAACTGAGGGAAATAGTTACCGTCGCTGTGCTGCATCATCCCTTCCTCTTTGGGGAAATACCGACGCAGTCTCAAGCCACGTCACTACTTTACTTGGTTGCTTGTTATACTTGGTAGTTTACTTGCTTTGCTTGTTACTTTGCTTGCTTGGTCACCATGTCTCAAGATAATACCAAGTTGTGTGACTTCTCAAATAGTAATAACAATGATTTTATTAGTACTCCTATACCACCTGCCACTATTGCGGAGTTTTATGATATTAATGTTGCATTGCTAAATCTTGCGATGAAAGAACAATTTTCTGGAAGTCCTAATGAGGATCCGGCTATGCATATCAATTTCTTTTTTGAATTATGTGACATGCAAAATAAAAAGGATATGGATAATGATGTGTTCAAATTAAAGTTATTTCCTTTTTTATTAAGAGATAAAGCTAAAGCTTGGTTTTCATCTTTACCGCGTAATAGTATTGGAACATGGGATAAATGTAAAGATGCTTTCATTACCAAGTATTTTCCTATTGCTAAGATCATTTCCCTTAGAAATAAAATTATGAATTTTAAGCAACATGGCCAATAACATGTTGCACATGCTTGGGAGAGTATGAAATTGATGATTAAAAATTGCCCAACTCATGGCTTAAACTTATGGATGATTATACAAAATTTCTATGCTGGACTATACTTTGTGTCTAGAAATCTTCTGGATTCTGCTGCAGGTGGTACCTTCATGGAGGTGACATTATGAGCAGCCACCAAACATGACAAATTATTCTTAATGGCATACCGAAAGAGCTCCAACTGGTAAGAAGGTAAATTCTATTGAGGAAATCGCTACTTTGAGTGAAAAAGTAGATGCTCTTGTGAATATGGTTGCTAGTAAACATACTCATGTTGATACCAATGATATGCCTTTGTCTACCTTGATTGAGCAAAATGATGATGCTATTGATGTGAACTTTATCTCGCGAAACAATTTCAACAACAATGCTTATAGAGGAACTTTCAATGCTAGACCGTATCCCGTCAATTCCTCTAATAATTATGGAAATTCTTATGGAAGTTCTTCTACAAATAATAATAGGTTATCCTTTGATCTTGAGAACACCATTAAAGAATTTATTAGTTCTCAAAATATTTTTAATACTATGTTAGAAGAAAAATTGAACAAAGTTGATGATTTGGATAGGAACAAGGATATAATTGCTCTAGATGTGGAAACTCTTAAAAATAAAACTTTGCCACACAATCATGATATTAATTAAACTATTAAATCTATCTAAGTTTCTATTAACTAGAGTAAGGAGAGGACCGCAAGGTTCAGAGCCAAACGAGAATTCTTAGAAAAGGCTCTTCCACCCCGGTTTTTACCATAATCATGATGAAGATCTTAAAATGATTGGTACTTCTCCTATTGATTATTTGTTTACTAATATGAAAATATATCATAAAGGGACTGGATATGAGTCAACTTTATCTAGAAGTCGTCCCGTTTATCCGAAGGGTGATGATTCTAATGGTAAAATTGGAAAAAGTGGGTTTTGAGAGGTCAAAACTTTACCTAGTGATGTACACACTATCTTGGATTACAAGGAATTTAATTATGAAAGTTTCTATTTAATAGAATTTATTTCCTTGTTGCTATCCATTATCATCCCACCCAATGCTTATGAACAAAATAAGGCTTTTACTAAAATATAGTAGAAGCAATGATAAAAGCTTATGATGAGAAACTTGAGCTAGAAGTTTCTATCCCTAGAAAATTGCATGATGAATGGGAACCTACTATCAAAATAAAGGTTAAGGAATATGAATGTAATGCTTTGTGTGACCTTGGTGCTAGTGTTTCAACAATACCTAAATGTCTTTGTGATGTGCTAGGTCTCACCGACATTCAAGATTGTTCCCTTAACTTGCATCTTGCGGATTCTACCATTAAGAAACATTTAGGTAGAATACATGATTTTCTTATTATTGCAAATAGAAATTATGTGCCTGTATATTTCATTGTGCTTGATATTTAATGCAATCCATCTTGTCCAATTATACTTAGAAGACCTTTCTTAGCCACTATAGGCGCCATTATAGATATGAAAGAGGGAAACATAAGATTCCAATTCCCATTGAAAATAGAATGTAACACTTCCCTAGGAAGAGAATAAAACCACGTTATAAATCTATCACGAGGGCTACTTATGAACTGAGCATTAAAGAAGACAACACTTGATACTTTGCATTATGCCTAGCTACATGCGTAAAACAATAGCGCTTGTTAGGAGCCAACCCAATAGTTAACTTATTTTTGCTTTTACTTTCTGTTTGTGTGTGATAACATGATTGTTGCCTCGATAATGATTGTGTTTTTGTGTTTAAATTAGTGTTTGTTCCAAGTAAAGCCTTTGGGATGACTTGCATGATAATTAAAATTGATACGGTACAAAAACAGAAACTTTTGCGTCCAGTGCAGAATTTTTGGAGTTACACAAGTATAGTTTCTCAATAGATTATTACACACTATTCTATTTTAGACAAATTCTGCTTTTTGCTTGCATAGTTTACTTGTTTTGATGATGCTATGGATTGTATCGGGGGGTATAAGCCATGGAGAATTTATAATACAATACCTTATAAAATAATAAAATATGAATCAATTTATAACAGTACCTAAAGTATTTGATATGTTTGTTATACTAACGGATCTCACGAAGTTTAGTTTAGATTTGTGTGCTGAAGTTTTTAAGTTTTGGGTGTTATCATGATGCATGAAGGAATAAGGAGGAAGATCCTAAGATTGGGGATTCCCATGGCACCCAAGTCAAATTCTAGTAATACTTACACGTCTAAGCTTGGGGATGCCCCGGAAGGCATCCCCTCTTTCGTCTCAATCCATCGGTATGTCACTTGGAGCTATATTTTTATTCATCACATGATATGAGTTTTGCTTGGAGCGTCATTTGCTTTTGTTTTTTTCTTTAGTTTGACACAATCATTGTTTTCTGGACACACCTATTTGAGATAGACACACCTTCACCATGATTTGTTAGAATACTCTATGTGCTTCACTTATATCTTTTGAGCTTAGCAGTTGCTCTAGTGCTTCACTTATATCTTTTTGAGCACGGTGGTGTATAGATTTTATAGAAATAATTGCACTCTAGTTCTTCACTTATATTTGTTTGAGAGTTAATAAATTTGATGGTAATTTTCATGTGTTATAAGAGTAGTCCAAAAATAATAGATATTCAAGGAGTGCATAATCAAAACCTTCATGTAGCACATAAAAGAGAAACCCTGGGTTAATAATATTGATGTGGTAATGTGAAAGGGTGTGAGTGCATGGTTGTCGTTTCATAGGAGTATCGATATGAAAAGGTGTTAATTTCCCATTTGTCTAAATATTGGTTATGGCATGGTGGGGATGTGTGAGCATTCTTATTCCTGGTTGAAATCCTACTGTTGTTTTGAGTTGGAGGCATGCGATGGTTAACTCCTCCCAACCTCCTCCCTAGGGGCTTGCGAGTAGTACTTTGCTTCGAGAAAGCTAATAAAACTTTGCAATAAGTGTAGGAGTTCTTTATGACTAATGCGAATCCATGGACATACGGACGTCACCTCCTCATATTTTGCTAGCCTCTTCGGTACCATGCATTGCCCATTCTCACCTCGAGGATCGTTGCGAACTTCATCGGTGCATCCAAACCCCGCGGCATGATACTCTATTGCACATAAGCCTCCTTATATCTTCCTCAAAATAGCCACCATACCTACCTATTATGGAATTTCCATAGCCATTCCGAGATATATTGCCATGCAACTTCCACCGTCACATCATATGACTAGTTCACTCATCGTCATATTGCTTTGCATGATCGTAAGATAGCTAGCATGATATTTCCATGGCTTGTCCAATTTTTGATATCTTTTGCTATGCTAGATCATTGCACATCTGGTACACTGTCAGAGGCATTCATATTGAGACATATTTTTTCATAGTTCTTCATATCGAGTTGTAAGTAAATAAAAGTGTGATGATTTTCATTATTAGAGCACCGTCTCAGTGAGGAAAAAATAAAAAGAAAAAAGGAAGACAAAAAGAAAGAAAAAGAAAAAAGAAAAAGAAAGAAAAGAAAGGAATAAAAAAGAGAAAAATAAAATAAATGAGAGAAAAGAGAGAAGGGACAGTGCTACTACCTCCTTTTCCACACTTGTGCTTCAAAGTAGCACCATGTTCCTCATATAGAGAGTCTCATGTTTTGTCACTTCCATATGCTAGTTGGAATTTTTCATATAGAACTAGGCTTGTATATTCCGATGACGGGCTTCCTCAAATGCCTGAGGTCTTCATGAGCAAGCAAGTTGGATGCACACCCACTTAGCTTTAGTTGAGCTTTCATACACTTATAGCTCTAGTGCATCCGTTGCATGACAATCCCTACTCCTCGCATTGATATCTATTGATGGGCATCTCCATAGCCCGTTGATACGCCTAGTTGATGCGATACTTTCTTCTCCACTTTTACCCCTTTGATATCTACCACCATATTCTATTCCACCTATATGCTATGTCCATGGTTCACACTCATGTATTGCGTGAAGAATAAAAAGCTGAAGCACGTTAAAAAGTACGATCCAATTTCCTGACTTCGACATCGTGGTTCTCGACATTTGTTTTAATGTAGTGAAGACGGATCCATGCCTTACTAATATGATAAATAGGAATGGGGGTAAACATTCTTTGAGGATCGTATATTTAGAAAGATTGATGATTGTGTTACTTATGCTTATAAATATTACTATGTTGATGTTTTTAATTCATCGTTTCTCAATGAGCATACATGTAAGTGATTACATGTTGGGTAGCATGTCACATCAAAAATTCTGTTTTTATCATTTACCTACTCGAGGACGAGCAAACATTAAGCTTGTGGATCCTGATACGTCTCCAACGTTTCTATAATTTTTTATTGTTCCATGCTATAATATTATCATTCTAGGATACTTTTAAGGCATTTATTTGTTGTTTTATATTATATTTTAGCACTAACCTATTAACCCAGTGCCAAGTGCCAGTTGCTGTTTTCTGCATGTTTTTGGATTTTCAGATTTACAGTACCAAATGGAGTCCAAATACCCCTAAACTTTTTGATGATTTTTTCTGGACCAAAAGAAGACCCGGAAACTTCGGGAGAAGGCCGGAGGTCACACAGGGGCCCCACAAGCCTACAGGGCGCGCCCAGGGGGTGCCCGCGCCCTGTTAGCTTGTGCCCCCCTCCCCGCTCTCTTGACCTCGTACTCTGGCTTATAATTTCAGATATATTCCAAAAAACCTAAGGGATCTCCCGAAACACTTTTTCCGCCCCGCAAGTCTCTGTTCCATCGCGATCTCATTTGGAGCCCTTTTCCGTGGCCCTGCCGGAGGGGGGATCGATCATGGAGGGTCTCTACATCATCCTTGATTCTCCCATGGTGATTGTGAGTAGTTCACCATAGACCTGCAGGTCCGTAGTTAGTACCTAGATGGCTATCTCTCTCTCTCCCTCTTTCTCTATGTTCTTCATTGCCATGATCACCGCGATTCCCGCGGTGATCTATCTTATGTAGTCCATCTTTGCGGTGTGTTTGTTGGCATCCGATGAATTGTAGCTTTACGTTCAGATTATTCATGAAAATATATTGAATACTTGCTGGTATTTTATTTGCATGATTATTATAGCTTCATAATTCTCTCCGATCTATCGATTTACTTTTGGCCAACTAGATTGGTTTATCTTCAATGAGAGAGGTGCGTTGTAGTGGGTTCAATCTGGCGGTGCTCTATATCCCAGTGACATAGTAGGGGACAAGACACGTCTTTGTATTGCTGCCACTAAGGATAAAACAATGGGGTTTATTCATATTAATTGAGTTTACTTTGTCTACCTCATGTCGTCAGTCTCCAAGCATTACTCTGTTTCACTTAATACTCTAGATGCATGTTGGATAGCGGTCGATGGGTGGAGTAGTAGTAGTAGATGCAAATAGAAGTTGGTCTACTTGTTTATGGACGTGATGCCTATATACACATGATCATTGCCGTGAATAAATAGTGCATAACTATGCACTTTTCTATCAATTGCCCAATAGTAATTTGTTTACCCACCGTATGCTTTCTTCGAGAGAGAAGCCTCTAGCGAACACTATGGCCCCCGGGTCTATTCACAAATATATTTACAAATGCTCTCAATACCTTGATTCCATTTATTTGTTTTCCTTTTATTTTACAATTTATAATTATCAACTATCATCTACACTACTTATCGCTTGCAGGTAACGAGTTCAAGGGGAAGTTGTGTGATCACTAGTAGAAAACAGGCCATTAGTCCCGGTTGGGAAGGGCCTTTAGTCCCGATTCCCCAACCGGGACTAAAGTATAGAGACTAAAGGGTCCAAGCCTTTAGTCCCGGTTGGCTACGAGCCGGGACTAAACCCTGGCCACGTGACTGGCAGCGCGCGCCAGGGCATGGGGACCTTTGGTCCCGGTTGGTAACACCAACCGGGACTAAAGGTTCAGCGGTTAAGGCTTCATTGTTTATTTTTCCTTTTCATTTTGTGTTTTCCATTTAATTTTTTCCTCTAATTCAACATGATCACTTGCATCCATCCACTTTAATCAAATATATGTCATATAACTCATCATCATCTTACTCATCTAACAACTCATCATCATCTTAATCATACCAAGTTAAAATCTCATAAAACAAAAAAACATCATAATACTAATCATCCTAATTGATCATGCAAGTTAATATAAACCAAAAAAACTTCTCTCTCATAGGACCTAGTCCTCCCTCCTAGGTAAAATGACATAAAACAGAATAACACCTATGTCTCCATGATGAAGCAAAGAGATCCAACGGTCTCCAACTTGTGGCTTGCGATCATTCTTTATTTGTCCCCATGCTTCAATTTGGAGCCGTCTTGGTGGTTTGCGCTCAGTCGAGTATGCAAAAGAGAACTCGGGCTGGAAGGGGCTTTTAATTGTCATATTACCTTCGGCTTGCATCAACGGAGGCACAACTTCATTTGGCAGTTTCTGTTGAAGAAAATAATAGTAGCCTAGTTAGCAATGTAATCAATACCATTTACGCAACAGTAGTGTACTTAATTAGCAACTCTTACCAAGATATTTCGGCGAATGTCATCCGCCCTCAACCTATGCACTAGTGTCCTGTACAATGTATAATTTGGGCCAGTTCCCAAATTATACGGGAAGATCTCCCTACCAACTAGGACACCAATAACAAAGTTGATAAGATCATCCTTCTCCTCCCAAGTTAGATGTGATCCATAAGTGTAGTGTGTCGTGTCGATTATGTTCTGTGTTTCACTCGAAGAAACGAAATAAGCTGTAAATTATAAATTAACAAATTTAGTATGGATGAACACCAACTATTTTTAAATATAGAATGCAAATTACTTGATAAATATGCATGGTTGATAAACTCACATGGAGGTAAAACAGGAAGCATATCGACATCCACCCAAATGTCGATGTTACCTTCAATATGATCTTCAGGACGAAGATCGAAGGTTATTTCCATATCCTCCTGAAATCCATATGCCTTGCAAAGAGCTTCCCAATTTGAGCACCCTAATTCTGTGTTATTAACTGCATTCATTACTTTGACCAGAAATGTGTGACCATGTATAGTCCTCAGGTTGGCTCTCCTCGTCTCGAAACTCTCGTGCTCTTCGAAACCGAGCCTCTCCAAGAAATACCGTCTTGCATGACAGGGGATGAACTAGTCGAATTGTATAAAACAGAAATTACACGTTGAAGCAAAGAAACAGAAGTCATGCTTAATTACGAAAAAACAGTTGTCATCGTTGCGTACTGTAGAAATATCGAAGTCCTCGTAAAGCTTCATGGTGAAGAACCTGTCGTCTCGCAGTCCAGGCTGGTCGCAAAGACCCTTATCTTCGCCGCAGAGTTCACACGCTTGGATCCTATCGTCGTCATCAGACAACGACATTTCCTGTGTTCATGATTCAAAAATTACGGCATGACCATTGCTAATATAAGACATATTGAGCGCCTAAAATTTGCCGAAACGGAAATAAATCAACATTCCGGCAAAACATAGGCACAAGGAGGTGTTCCCTGCAATAACATACGCACATGACCAAATATACCTAATTGCAATAACATACGCACATGACATATAAATTGATTATTACTTTCGGTCTGTCGAGGCTTTCCTTAAATAACTCTCATATCTCATGGTGTGTTGGTGCGCACTCTCTCACCGATGATCGTCGGGGACTCCTCACCGATGATTGTCGGGGACTCTCCCTCACCGACGATCGTCGGGGACTCCTCGATATCGCATCACCGACGACCGACGATACTACATTATTTCCATCTAAAACAACTAAAACATAAAAAAACTAAACAACTAAATTAACTAAAACAATATGAACACTTAATTACCTAAAACAACTAAAACTAAAACATGAAAAGCATCATAATTTAACAAAATCATCTAACAGAAAAAATTATCATCATCTGACAAAATTACTACAGAAAATCATCATCATCTAACAAAATCATCTATTATCAGATCATCTATCCTCATATCTATAAAAATTACTACAGAAAATCATCTATCATCATCTATCCTCCATCATCATCAACTATCGTCTATCGATGCGGGGGAGCTCACCGGGGGGCTGACGAGAGCGGCGCGACGGCGACGAGCGGCAGCCTGGCGGCGTCGGGGCAGGGCGACGGCGACGTGCGGCAGCCTGGCGACGAGCGGTGACGGCGACGAGCGGCAGCCTGGCGGCGTCGGGGCGGGGCAACGGTGATGCCGTCGGCGACGACCGGCGATCGGCAGCAGCCTGGCGGCGTCGGCGTCGATCTGGGCAGAATGGCAGAGGTTGGGGAATTTTTCCAAGTGTGTGCTTATATACACTGAAGACCTTTAGTCCTGGTTGGTGGCTCCAACCGGGAATAAAGACCTTTAGTCCCGGTTGGTGCTACCAACCGGGACTAAAGGACTACCCATCTTTTCGGCCCAAATTCCACGCGGGAAGGGACCTTTAGTCCCGGTTGGTGTCACCAACCGGGACTATAGCTGTATTTTCTCTTTTTTGTTTTGTTTTTCTAATTTATGTTTTTAGATTTGGAATAACTGTTAGAATATTTATAGTTTTTTAATAAATCTTTTTTCTTTAGGTCAAAAAAATTACAAATAGGTGTTTAATATTAGTATGTTTTATCATTATGTTAAACTTGGGAATTTTAAATAGGTGTTTTAATCAAAACAGATTCTGTTTAACTCTTTTAGTTGTATACCTTCATTTGTTTTAATCAAAATCACCCAAATGAACTCCAGACTTTTTGTGCATTCAATATGCACCATTATAAGCCACATCTTCAAATTTCAACCCTTTATAACTTCATTTGCTTTTTTCATGCATTTAATGATTTTTTTGAGCTAAATGACCCTGAAATTAAAAAGCACTACAAATGAAATCTAAAAAGGTAGAAACTTGGCATGGTATCATCATTTCACCTACATAGCATGTGCTAAAAAGTTGAGAGGGTTACGGCAAAAACTGGATGCACTTCGTGTACAAAGTAGACAATCTCCTTCGAAGTATGAGGGTTTCGGACGAAAACTCATCTGTTACAAAGGCATTTCATTTTTTTTAAACTTGTTTCAACTCCAGACTTTTTGTGCATTCAATATGCACCATTATAAGCCACATCTTCAAATCTCAACCCTTTCTAACTTCATTTGCTTTTTTTCATGCATTTAATGATTTTTTGAGCTAAATGACCCTGAAATTAAAAAGCACTACAAATGAAATCTAAAAAGGTAGAAACTTGGCATGGTATCATCATTTCACCTACATAGCATGTGCTAAAAAGTTGAGAGGGTTACGGCAAAAACTGGATGCACTTCGTGTACAAAGTAGACAATCTCCTTCGAAGTATGAGGGTTTCGGACGAAAACTCATCTGTTACAAAGGCATTTCATTTTTTTTAAACTTGTTTCAACTCCAGACTTTTTGTGCATTCAATATGCACCATTATAAGCCACATCTTCAAATCTCAACCCTTTCTAACTTCATTTGCTTTTTTTCATGCATTTAATGATTTTTTGAGCTAAATGACCCTGAAATTAAAAAGCACTACAAATGAAATCTAAAAAGGTAGAAACTTGGCATGGTATCATCATTTCACCCACATAGCATGTGCTAAAAAGTTGAGAGGGTTACGGAAAAACTGGATGCACTTCGTGTACAAACTAGACCATCTCCTTCGAAGTATGAGGGTTTCGGACGAAAACTCATCTGTTACAAAGGCATTTCATTTTTTTAAACTTGTTTCAACTCCAGACTTTTTGTGCATTCAATATGCACCATTATAAGCCACATATTCAAATTTCAACCCTTTCTAACTTCATTTGCTATTTTTCATGCATTTAATGATTTTTTTGAGCTAAACGACCCTGAAATTTAAAAAGCACCACAAGTGAACTCTAAAAAGGTTGAAACTTGGCATGGTATCATCATTTCACCCACATAGCATGTGCTAAAAAGTTGAGAGGGTTACAAGAAATACTGGATGCACTTCGTGTACAAAACTGGACCATCCCGGCTACTCACTAGAGAAGAAAAGTGATGACGGTGCAGCCAATCACATCCCAGAGTGGGATCTTGGGGTATAAAATTTTTTCTTCGCATGTGTCCCTTGATTTTTTCAAAGCCACATCATCACTTTTCAAACCTTTTCTTTAGTTGATTCTTTTTTTCTGTTATTTTAGTTTTCTATTAAAGATTTTATTTTGTTGATTCTTTTTAGTTCATTCTTTTTAACAAATAAATACTTTGATAATTTTAGTTAATATTATTTTGATTCTTTTTAGCTCATTCTTTTTAGTTAATGTTTTAGTTGATTCTTTTTAGTTCATTTTTTTAGTTAATATTTTAGTTGATTCTTTTTAGTTCATTCTTTTTAACAAATAAATACTTTGATAATTTTAGTTAATATTATATTTAACTGCAGTGATATTCTAGATCAAAGCCATCATCAGAATAGTTGTGGAGAGAAATTAGTATTCACGTTTTCTTCGCGCGTGTCCCTTGCTTATTGCGCCGTAACCATGTACAATCTTCATCACATACATCACAGTGCTTGAGAAAGCTTGCTCACATCATAGTAAATATTCTTACACACACAAACCGTACTTAAACAGGGACATAATAGAAATAATAGTTCAGATATCCATTACAGAAAGTACTGCATAATTGAAGATACCAATCCTACTCTTCCGGATTGCAAACCTACTCGTCCGAATCAGGAGACCCCCAAGCACTACATAATAGAGATAAAAGTGTTCGCCATTGCAAACACTACTCGTCGTCCGGATCAGAATACCCCCAAGCACCAGACCCATGGGGCACTGGTGGTGGTACTAGCGGTACGAGGTGACGCTGCCCATAATTGAAGATTCCAATCCTGCGGTATAACTCGTATGCAACGTACCCATCTATTGCAGCATACTCAATGTTGATAGGGTCAAGTGGGGTCTTCTCCCAATGTTTGTGCCCTGACTTGGGGAATTTTGTCTTCATATCAGCGTAGTTCTCGTCGATCAGGGCGGCTGCCATATCAGCCATTGAAGTCTTGTCATGCTCAAGCCTGAACCTGCCCTGAAGATCAATGTGGCATTCAGCTGGTATCTCAATACCCCAGGTGCGCCTCATCTTGATTTTGTCATTCGTTATATCAATGCTAGCAAAATATATGCCGCTGCGAAGGAACTCCATGAGTTTTGGACAGTGCTTGTCACTACTGCAACAACAAAATGGAACAAATGTGTTAAATACTGCTGCAACAAGTATATTTTAGAACAAGTATAATAAGAATCATAACAAGTATATTTTAGAACAAGGATAATAAGAATCATAACAAGTATATTTCGGCACAAGTATAATAAGAATCATAACAAGTATAATAAGAATCATAACAAGTATAATTTAGAACAAGTAGATAATAAGAATCATAACAAGTATAATTCGGAACAAGTATAATAAGAATCATAGCAAGTTTCCTATTCCTATGCATTTCCTATCCTATGAATCAAAAGAAGCCCCTAAACTATGACATGTTCTCCCACGATGGCCAATATATGCAACTACAAGGAAAATTCTTATGCAATTTTCCTATCCTATTCCTATCCTCCTATGTAACAGCCCGAGACCGACGCTCCAGAAGATTCCCCTTTTATTCCATTGTCATCGTGTGTTGAGTCTGGTTGTCGAATTCATCATCGCATCATTCGCATCATCTGCATAGCATCATCACTTGTTTTTGAAAACTTGCATCTGTTCGTAGTTGCCGGTTCTTTCCGTTCGTGTCGTCGACCGTTTTGAGTCCAACCACACACGCACGCGCCCACGGCATCGGTAAAATAATTGTTTTTAAAAGCATGTATTAAGCTTCTCGGATTGGGTCAAAACTTGGCATGCGGTCTTTATTTATTGTTGGTAGACCTCCAGCCAAATTTCGTCGCAATCAGAGGTCGTTTGTTACCCCAACGGTCGTCCGCAGTTGCACCGTCATCGGTCAAATTGTCGGACGTTTTCGGTTTTCAAAAAATCCTGTCACGGGCTGCAAACCTCCCTCTCTTCTTGGCCCAACAACCTCTCCACAGCCCACCTAGCCTAGCCCCGCAATCGGAGCCGTCCAATCGAGATCGTACGGTCCGAATTCGAGCAAAAACCCCCTAACCCTAGCCCCCAGCCTATAAAAGGAAGGCCTTCCCTGCCAGATTTGGCCTCCAACCTCCCTCCTCCTCGAAATCCGCACCAAGCCTCTGCCCCGCCGCCACTTGTCGCCGCCAGCTCCTCCAGCGCCGCCGCCGCCGCTGTTTTCAGCCAATCCCCACATGCCACGTCGCCTCCTCGCGCCCCAGCCACCGCAGGCCCGCCCGAGCCCGCGCGCGGCCCTCCCGTGCCCGAACCGGTCCCCGTGCCTCCGCCCGCGCCCTGGTGCCCGAGCAGCTCGTCCCCGAGCATCCAGCCCCGCGCCCGGCCTCCCTCGAGCCGCCGGAGCTAGCCGGAGCCGCGTCGCCGGTGACCAAGGACCCCGCCGCCGGTCGCCTTCTCTCTTCCCTCTCCTCCTTTCCCCTCTCCCCGTCTGCCCTAACTCCCTGCTGGCCTCTCTCTCCCCTCGCAGGAGCCTCCATGGAAGCCGGCTGAACTCCGTCCTCCGCAACGCCATTCGTCGCCGGCAACCACCGGATCTGGTGCCCCACCACCGGATCTCTCCATCCCGGCCTTCCCTGCGTCAGATCCGTTCCGCCATCGTCGACCCTCACCGCGTTGACCATGCCGCCGCCGGTCTTGCATCTCTCGATCCAGGCGGGATCGGGATCGGGAGGACGACGCCCAGCGCCAGGCCTCGCCCGCGTGGGCCTCACCCGTCACCAACCGAGCCGGCCCAGCCTTGCCTCTCCCCGCCGCCGTGATGGGCCAGGCCCACGAGGTGAGCTCCGCCCCAGCCCCTATTCGTCGCCCGTGTGCAGTATAGTTACGTTGCGCCCACCGAACCCGGCCCATGTTGTTTTTTTTAATTTCAAAGATTGCATGTTTTTAAAATGCCCGTAATTAATTAACCGTACGCCGGAATAGAATGTTTTATATATGTAAATTGCTCAGAAAAATGCGTAAATTATGAATATGTCATTTTCATCCATGTCCAAAATACTTAAGCTCGATGTTTGCATCATTTTGCATAATTGCCATCATTTTGCATTGTCATATTTAATTAACATGCATCGGGATTTAATCCAACCATATATTAAAAATGTTCATATTATCGGCATCGCATTTTCATGCATGACAAACCTGTTCATTGAAATATTTGCATTTAACTTGCATTTATAACCGCTAAAAGGGGATTAGGCCATCAACTTGCATAATTAATTGTGACATATTTCCCTACATGAACCTACGCATATTATATGTGTTTTCGGGGTAGAAAAATCCATAGAATTTAACTGTGCATTTAGTTTTGTCATTGGAGGAAGTTCGTGTGCATGTCATTTTTGCCATGATGCCCGTTTGTCTATTTTGTGGGATTTAATCCGTGCATCATATGAAATAATTTTGAACATGAGACATGCCCTTGGACATGTGTGCTAGGCCCTGGTATTTTTGGTTATCATAGAAATGCATGTTAGGTGTTGTTTTTCTTGTTGCCAACATGCTATAAAAATCTGATGTTATGAGGGTCCAAAATAATTCTAAGTCTGGAAATCTGTTATTTTATTGTTGTGTTGTCATGTGCATTGCTAGTGTTCTAGGAGTCTTTTGGTGATGCCACCAGGGAGTCTTTTGTTAAGCATGTTATGCTATATCATGTTGCGCCAATAGTTTGCATGAATAGGTTTTGCATCATAATTAAAGCTGCTGTCCAATATGTCAATCTGTTAAAAACTGCTGCTCAGGAATAGCCTATTTTCACTAAGTCTGAGAATCTGATTTCTTCAATATGCCAAGTTGTGTTGATGGTTGCCATGAATCTGAGCATAATTTGATGTTGCCATAATGTAATGAATTGTAGTGCATCATGCCCTCTACCATGCTGTAGATTTTCATATCATAATATGCCCTGTAGCATATAGTTTTACTGCTGCCAATATGCCTCCATGAAAATCTGCTTTGCTAAAACCTGTTATTTTCACTAAGTTATAATCTGCTATATTTTGTTGCCATGTTGTGAGCTTCGTACCATGTGATCCATGACTCTTTTGAGTATGATATGTGAAGATGAAATGAAGTGTGTGTTATATGCTACTGCCCCATGCTTAGTTTGTGCATTTTAGAATATTGTAACTTGTTGTTTTCATGTGTGCAAAATGCTATCTTGCTGTTTTGGGCAGATTTCAACTAAAACTTGTGTTGGTTGTATTTGTTGAACCGTAGCTCCGTTTTGAGCATGTTGCATATGAAACTTGACTAGAATCTCATGTAGTTTCATAATATCTTGCTGCATCCATGATTTGGTATGCTTGTGGTTGTCATTTTCATGAATTTTGCATTCATGGCATATAATCTTGTGATTGTCATATCTTTTAGACCGTAGCTCCGTTTGAGATGTTCTATATGTGTAAATCGACTAGAATGACGTGTAGAATCACATGGTGCATTTTGTTTTGCTGTTTTACAAATATAAAACATGATTAGTTCAGATCTGGACCAATTTCGAAATTACCATATGAGGTCGTTTCGGAAATGCTATATGTTGTTTCCGACCTCATTTAACATGACTAGATGTCTAGTTTACTTATGCTTCACCTCTTGCCATGTTAACAACATTTAAACGTGTCATGTAAATAAACGAGAGGAACTAAATGATTCGAACGTGGAGTTTCGTCAATATGCAACTCGTTGCATATTGAGCTTCACTTAATGTGTAGAAGTTGATTGTTGTGATTTGCCATGTCATGCATAACATGCATCATATTTGATGTGCATCATGCCATGCATATCTTGTGGTGTTTATCATGTGTTGATTGTTGTTTCCGGATTGCTTCTTCTCGATAGAGTTCCGAAACCGCTTCGGAGTGTGAGGATTCGTTCGACTACGTTGGTTCGTCTACTTCACGGATTCGTTCTTTTTCCAAGCGGGATCTCAGGCAAGATGATCATTTCCCTGGATACCATTACTATCATTGCCATGCTAGATGTCTCGTTTCTATCGCTGTCTCGCTACCTACCATTTGTATGTCAAGCCTCCCAAATTGCCATGAAAAGCCTCTAACCCCTCCACATCCCAGCAAACATTGTTTGGCTATGTTACCGCTTGCTCAGCCCCTTCTTATAGCGTTGCTAGTTGCAGGTGCAATTGGTTCCAGCTATCACAATATTACTGCTATTTAATTTAATGCACATATATACTTGGTTAAGGGTGGAAGGCTTGGCCTTTTGCTCGGTTTTTTGTTCCACCTTTGCCGCCATAGTTACTTGTGTACCGGTGTTATGTTCCATAATTGTGCGCTCCTAACATGCTCGGGGTTGTTATGGGGACCCCCTTGATTTTCGTTTTAGGATAAAACTTGTCTGGCAAGGCCCAACTTTGGTACTACATTTGCCCAACATAATAATACTGAACACCGTTACTAAAGCATAGGGCGTCATGAACCCGAGGAGTTATTTCAACATAATACAGGGGGCCCAGTGCTGCTGGTGCTGGTCCAAAACTAGAGCACCGTGCGGGGCCAACCCGGGGCAACTCGGGTGATCTATCAGGCCACCGTACGCTTCGCTTATCCGTCGTGTCCTGAGAACGAGATACGCGGCTCCTATCGGGTACGTCGACACGT
Organism: Elymus sibiricus; assembly: GCA_039707655.1. NCBI lineage: Eukaryota > Viridiplantae > Streptophyta > Magnoliopsida > Poales > Poaceae > Elymus > Elymus sibiricus. The sequence goes on along the minus strand of CM077675.1, from coordinate 151,887,935 downwards.
CGGGCGGCCTTGTTGGATTTGTTTTACCTTTCTCGAACGTCTTGTGCGAGGAATTCCGAGAATACTTCGGGCTATCTCGAGGTTGCGGTTTTCCTATGGAATTGCCTAGGAAGATCACGAGATTCGTGGTCGAGGTTATTCCCGCTGCGTGTGGTTAGTTTGTGATGGATGAGTTGGAGCACCCCTGCAGGGTTAAATCTTTCGGAAAGCCGTGCACGCGGTTACGTGGCAACTTGGAAACTTTGTTTAACACCCGGTCATAGAAAACTTGAAGTAAACTCAAATAAAATACACCAACCGTGTGCGTAACCGTGACTGTCTCTTCTCGGGAGTCCTTATCCGAGAGAGAACACGGTGGGGTTATGTTTGACGTAAGTAGGTGTTCAGGATCTCTTAGAGATCATTACTAGATCACGTCCGTTATTCGACAATCATCCCCCTTTATTCTTGTACTCGTAAGTTAGCCACTCAAATAAATGCTTAGTGCTTGCTGCAGCCTCACCACTTAACCATATCTCACCCATTAAGCTTTAATAGTCTTGATACCCTTGGAAATGAGATTGCTGAGTCCCCGTGGCTCACAGATTACTACACAATAGTTGCAGGTACAGGTAATGCGATGATCTGACGTGAGAGCGATGCTTGTTTGATTTAGAGTTCTTCTTCTTCTTCGATCATAGGATGGGTTCCAGGCGGCAGCCTGGGATAGCAAGGATGGATGTCATTTTATCGTTTGTTTTCGTCCGTAGTCAGACCCTGCTCTTCTTTATGATGTTTGGATATGTTGCTGTATTGATGTGATATTGATGTAGCTTGTGGCGAGTGTAAGCCAATTCCATATACTCATCTCTTCTTTACATGTACTTGTAATGATATCCATTCTTGCGAAACGACGAGATGCGCTTCTATCCCTGTCGAGGCCCTCGTGCCGAAATAAGGATAGGATCGCATCTTGGGCGTTACATCCTATTCCTATTCCAATGCAATTTTCCTAATCCTCCTATTCCTATGCAATTTTCCTATGAATCAAAGAAAAGCCCCAATTTTCCTATGAATCAAAGAAAAGTCCCAATTTTCCTATGCATTTTTCCTATGAATCAAGGAAACTATGACATGTTCTCGACATTCCCAATCCTCCTATTCCTATGCAATTTTCCTATCCTATGAATCAAAGAAACGCCCCAATTAAAACTATGACAAGTTCCGTATTACCTTGCCCACTGGAAGACCATGACATGTTGCTTCAAACAAAGTTGGACGACGGCAACATTGCGACCATCGACCGTGTACTCGAGATCGAGGCCCATGAACTTGTGTTTTTCCTCTTGAAGCCATTCCTCGAACATGGAAAGAAAACCCTCGACTTTGGCACTGTCGTTCGTGTAGATGACATGGAGATTGGTCGTGCCATGTGCGAGCACGTTCCCGTAGCGAGTGATTGGATTCATGGTGGAGGATGGGGAAGAAGAGAGAGGGAGACGAACAGAAATGGAGGCCGGTCGCGTTCTTGTAGCATTTCCCATGTATGATCTCGCGCGGAACAACTTCCAAGGCGCGGGATTTGAATGGTTGGGACCTTTAGTCCCGGTTTGAGCCACGAACCGGGACTAAAAGGGCTCGCGCCAGGCGAACGGTTGCCACCACCCCTTTAGTCCCGGTTGGTGTCACCAACCGGGACTAAAGGGTACTCACTAACCGGGACTAATGCTTATCCTCACGAACCGGGACTAGTGGTCCAAAATGCGACCGGGACTAATGCTCCGGTCGAAAGGCCTGTTTTCTACTAGTGGATCCTCCTATTGGTTCGATAACCTTGGTTCTCACTGAGGAAAATACTTATCTATACTATGCTGCATCATCCCCTCCTCTTCGGGGAAAAACCAACATAGATCACAAGTATCACCTACCATAGCACAAACAAAAAAGAATCTACATTAATCAACCTCTCTCATTGTAGTCAAAGTGATGGACCATGTGGGGCCACAAATGGGCGCGACAAAGATAACCGCGCGAGGGGGCGTCCAAGGACAACGACTGCCTCCATGTGTCCCAAACATATGTATGGAGGTGTTGTGTGATTTTTGAATACCCAATGCACACCTTTGATGTGGCACCTTCGCAAACCGGAAAGTCCCCCACAGAGGTTCACAACGCGTATGCCACTTACATCGAGCCGGTGGGAGCACTTGTACACACGCGTTCAAACTTTCATCTGGTATATCACCGTGATCTACACCGTAACACAGACCAAGATGAATCAACCATGATAAAACCCATCTCACCACCATTCAAAATGATAGACCGACGCGGGGGCAATGACCGGGTGCGTCGTTGATAACCGCATGAGGGCGTGTCCGAGGTACACCACCACATGCATGTGAGCCAAACATATGCACGAAAAAGGTCATGTGATGTTTTGAATACCCAACACATGACTTTTGATGTGGCGCATGCCTCACAAACTGGACAATCCCACACGGAGGCACACGATGTGTAGTGTGCCGGACCCCTTGATACTTGTAAACTACGTTGGGTTTTTCCCCGAAGAGGAGGGGATGATAAGTGCAGGTAAGTATTTCACTCAGTGAGAACCAAGGTTATCAAACAAATAGGAGAACCACGTAAATTCCCGTCTTCAGCGCCTACGCACAAAAGAGCAAACACTAGCACCCAACGCGGGCAAGAGGGTTGTCAGCCCCTTGAACTCGTTACTTGCAAGCGATAAGTAATGATAGATATATAATTTGATAAATATAAATAGTAAATAAATAAAAGTAAATAATGGAATCAAGGTATTTAGAGTTTTTGTAAATATAACTGTGTGGAGACCCGGGGGCTATGGTGTTCGCTAGAGGCTTCTCTCTCGAAGAAGGCATACGGTGGGTAAACAAATTACTGTTGGGCAATTGATATAAAAGCGCATAGTTATGCAATATTTATTCACGGCAATGATCACGTATATAGGCATTACGTCCATAAACAAGTTGACCGACTCCTGCCTGCATCTATTACTATTACTCCACCCATCGACCGCTATCCAGCATGCATCTAGAGTATTAAGTAAAAACAGAGTAATGCTTGGAGGATGATGACATGATGTAGACAAAGTAAATACAATCAATACGAATAAACCCCACTGTTTTACCCTTAGTGACAGCAATACAATATGTGTCTTGTCCCTTTCTGTCACTGGGGTTGAGCACCGCAACATTGAACCCACTACAACGCACCACTCTGACTTGAAGATAAATCAATCTAGTTGGCCAAACCAAACCGATAGACCGGAGAGCATCAAAAAGCTATAACAATCATGCAAATAAAATACCAGCAGTATTCAATATGTTTTCATGAATAATCTGAACATAAACCCACAATTCATAGGATCCCAACAAACACACCGCAAAGATTGATTACATAAGATAGATCATCGCGGGAATCGCGGTGATCTTGGCAATGAAGAACATAAAGAGAGATAGCCATCTAGGTACTAACTACGGACCCGTAGGTCTGTGGTGAACAACTCGCACACCACCATGGGAGCGGCAAGGTTGATGTAGAGGCCCTCCTTGATTGATCCCCCTCCGGCAGGGCACCGGAACAGGGCTCCAGATGGGCACACGGCAAAACAGAAACTTGTGGTGGCGGAAAAAGTGTTTCGGGAGGCTCCCTAGGGTTTTTGGGATCAATGTAAATTTATAGGCCAAAGAACAACGCTAGAGGGTCTGGGAGGTGGCCCTAATACATCAGGGCGTGACCACCCCCTGGGTGCATCTTGTTGGCTTGGGGGCACCACGTGTGCCCTCCGGTCTTCCTCCGAAGCTTCCAGGTCTTATTTTGGTCCAGAAAAAAATCATCAAAAAGTTTCGGGGTATTTGGACTTCGTTTGGTACAGTATTCCTGAAAAGCTAAAAACACATAGAAAACAACAACTGGCACTTGGCACTGGGTTAATAGGTTAGTGCTAAAAAATTATATAAAACAACAAGTAATTGCCTAAAAAGTATTCTAGAATGATAATATAATAGCATGGAACAATAAAAAATTATAGATACGTTGGAGACGTATCAGCATCCTCAAGCTTAATTCCTGCTCGTCCTCGAGTAGGTAAATGATAAAAACAGAATTTTTGATGTGACATGCTACCCAACATGTAATCTTTTTAGGTATGATTATTGAGAAACGATGAATCAACAAACATTAACATAGTAATATCCATAAGCATAAATAACACAATCATCAACTTTCAAAATATACCATCCTTAAAGAATGATTACCCCCAATTCATTTTATCATATTAGCATGGCATGGCTCCGTCTTCACCACATAAATACAAATGTCAATCACCATGGTGTTAAGCCAAGAAATTGGATCGCACTTTTTCACTCGCTTCAACATTTTATACCTCACTCAATACATGATCCTGAACCATGGACATAACATATAGGTGGAATAGAATGTGGTGGTAGGTTTCAAAGGGGTAAAAGTGGAGAAGAAAGTCTCGCATCAACTAGGAGGATCAATAGGCTATGGAGATGCCCATCAATCGATATCAATGTGAGGAGTATGGATTGCCATGCAACGGATGCACTAGAGCTATAAGTGTATGAAAGCTCAAATGAAACTAACTGGGTGTGCATCCAACTTGCTTGCTCATGAAGACCTTGGGCATTTGAGGAAGCTCGTCATCAGAATATACAAGACAAGTCCTATTATGAAAAATTCTCACCAGTATATGAAAATGACAAAACATGAGACTCTCTATATGAAAAACATGGTGCTTTGTCTAAGCACAAGTGTGGAAAAAGAAGTAGTAGCACTGTCCCTTCTCTTTTTATCTCTCATTTAGTTCTTTATTTCTTTCATTTCTTTTTTTCCTTTTTTTCCTTTTCCCCTTTTTTTCTTTTATTTTTCATCTGGAGTCTCATCCCGACTTGTGGGGGAATCATTGTCTCCATCATCCTTTCCTCACCGAGACAGTGCTCTAATAATGATAATCATCACACTTTTATTTACTTACAACTCGATATGAAAAACTACTAAAAAATATGACTCTATATGAATGCCTCTGTCACTGTACCAGGATGTGCAATGATCTAACGTAACACGTAAACAATGATGAACGGTGGCTTTGCCACAAATACTATGTCATCTACATGATCATGCAAAGCAATATGAGAATGAGTGTGTTAGTCATATGATGTAACGGTGGAAGTTGCATGGCAATATATCTCAGAATGGCTATGGAAATGCCATGATATGTAGGTATTGTGGCTGTTTTAAGGAAGATATAATGAGGCTTATGTGCAACAGAGCGTATCATGTCACGGGGTTTGGATGCACCGGCGAAAGCTGCACCGATCCTCGAGGTGAGTATGGGCAATGCATAGTACCGAGGAGGCTAGCATACATGAAAAGGTGAATGTGCGTACATCCTTGGATTCACATTAGTCATAAAGAACTCAAATACTTATTGCAAAGTTTTATTAGCTCTCTCAAAGAAAAGTACTACTCGCATACCCCTAGGGAGGAGGTTGGTATGAGTTAACCATCACGCTCCTTCGACCTAAACAACACTAGGTTTTCAATGAGGAATAAGAATGCTCACACATCATCACCATGCCATAACCAATACTTAGATGAACACAAAATTAACACCCTTTAACTATCAGTATTTCTACTAACCAACAACCATGCACTCACGCCCTTTCATATTACCACATCAATATCATTAACCCACAATTTCTCTTTTATGTGCTACATGAAGGTTTTGATTATGCACTCTTTTAAGACCTATTATTTTTGGACTAGTCTTATAACCCATGCAAATTACCGTCACTATATATTAGACTCTCACACAAATTTAAGTGAAGAACGAGAGTGCAATTATTTCTATAAAATCTATATGCCACCATGCTCTAAAAGATATAAGTGAACCACTAGAGCAACTGCTTAGCTCAAAAGATATAAGTGAAGCTCATAGAGTATTCTAACAAATTATGGTGATCATGTGTCTCTCTGAAATAGGTGTGTCTAGCAAACAATGATTGCGGAAAACTAAAACGAAATCAAACTAAAACACAAGACGCTCCAAGCAAAACTCATATCATGTGATGAATAAAAATGTAGCTCCAAGTGACATACCGATGGATTGAGACGAAAGTGAGGATGCCTTCCGGGGCACCCCCAAGCTTAGACGCTTGAGTATTCCTAGAATATACCTTGGGGTGACTTGGGCATCCCCAAGCTTAGGCTCTTTTCCGCTCCTTATTCCTTCATCCATCGTGATAGCACCCAAAACTTGAAAACTTCAGCACACAAACAACAAAAAACTCGTGAGCTCCGTTAGTATGATAGGAAAATCCAAATCTTTAGGTACTGTTATAAATTGATTCATATTTAATTATTGCATACGGTACTATATTCTAACTTCTTCATGGTTCATACCCCCCTATACAATCCATAGCATCATCAACAAGCAAACTATACAAGCAAAAATAGAATATGTATAAAATAGAACAATCTGTAACGATCAGGCAATCACCATATTTCTGTAACTCCAAAAATTCTTACAAATTAGGAAAACCTGGCGAATTTGTATACCAATACTGTGTAAAAAACTCATATCAAAAAGACATCCAGTAAAATTAGAGAAATTCTACAATGGACGCAAAAGTTTCTGTTTTTGCACCGTATCAATTTTACTTATAATGCAAGTCATCCCAAAGGATTTACTTGGCACAAACACTAATTTAATCATAAAAAACAATCATTAAAGTATAAATAATCATGATATCACACCATCACATAAAGTAAAAACAAAAATTAAAGATAACTATTGGGTTGCCTCCCAACAAGCGCTATTGATTTATGCCCTAGCTAGGCATAGTGCATAGTATCAAGTGATATCATCCTTAGTGTTCTCATCTTGGGGAGGAGGCTTTTTGAAAACAATAGAAAACACATCATCAAGTAATATCTTGGCATTCTCCATGCTACTTTCTTTAAAGCCTTTCGTATTCTCTCTTACTATCCAAGAATATTGTTTATTGATGGCATTGAAAACTTGGTGGATAATATGAATAGGAGGAACTTCTTTACTTGTGTTTTCATCAAAAGTATGGTTGTATCGAAACACATACCTCATCATATAGTCCTCATTATATAAAATTTCATCTATCACAAGATGTTCACAACTCATATTATAGTGATCAAAGATATCCCGAGCCTCCTGTACTATATAGTCAAATTCATGCATGAGGATAAGAGTGGCCATCTTCTTAGCTCTAGGGTCTTTTATGACCGGCAACTCATAGAAACGCCTTTGTAAAGTAGGGTGAGTATGCATAAATCTTCTTTCAAGCTTAAGAACAAGAGAGAAAATAGCATCGGCGTAACTTTTGGTTCTTTAAAGGATTGGCGTATCCTTGCGAGCCAAAGTACCCGTACAGTTAAAGAATTATAGGATAATGCTTTTCCCTATGATATTCCCCTTCCCCGCAACAAAAACTTTTACATCTCACCATTGGGGAGTTTCCTCTTTGGGGTTTTTATTTTCATCATCCTTCTCAATGATATAATCAAACATGATAACTACTTCAGGCAGGCAAACGAGTAAACTAGATAACTAAGCAACCAAGCAAAGATAAATATTTGTATTTTTGTTTTTTATAGAAAGTAAAATATAACGGAAAATAAGAAGTAGAACAAGTGAATGATAATTTGTGAGTATGTACTTGATAGGAATTTGATGATGCTCCCTCGCAACGCGCCAGAAATCCTTCCTGATACTTCTAAACTGCGTTGGGTTTTTCCCCGAAGAGGAGGGGATGATGCAACAAAGCGTAGGTAAGTATTTACCTCAGTGAGAAACAAGGTTATCGAACCAATAGGAGAACCACGCAAATTCCCGTCTTCAGCGCCTACGCACAAAAGAGCAAACACTTGCACGCGGGCAAGAGGGTTGTCAATCACCTTGAACCCGTTACTTGCAAGCGATAAGTAGTGATAGATAGATAATTTGATAAATATAAATAGTAAATAAATAAAAAGTAAATAATGGCAGCAAGGTATTTACAGTTTTTTAAATATAATTTTGAGGATACCCGGGGGCCATAGTGTTCGCTAGAGGCTTCTCTCTCAAAGAAGGCAGACAGTGGGTAAACAAATTACTGTTGGGCAATTGATAGAAAAGCACATAGTTATGCAATATTTATTCATGGCAATGATCATGTATATAGGTGATACGTCCATTTTACATCATGATTTCCTACTGTTATTTATTATGTTTTTTTGAATAATAATGCTTTAGGGAGTGATTCTAATGCCTTTTCTCTCATAATATGCAAGGTTTACACAAAGAGGGAGAATACCGGCAGCTGGAATTCTGGACCCAAGAAAAGCACATCAGAGATACCTATTTTGCACATCTCCAATGAAGCTTAAACTTTACGATGATTATTTTTGGAATTAATAAAAAATACTTGAGCAAAGAACTACCGGAGGGGGCCACCTTGGTGGGCACAAGACACCAGGGCAAGCCAGGCCCCCTGGGCACGCCCTGGTGGGTTGTGCCCTCCTCGGCCCACCTTCGGTGCCCATCTTCTGGTATATAATCACTTTTGACCTATAAAAAATAAGAGGAGGACTTTCGGGACGAAGCGCCGCCGCCTCGAGGCGGAACTTGGGCAGGAGCACTTTTGCCCTCCGGCGGAGCGATTCCGCCGGGGAACTTCCCTCCCGGAGGGGGAAATCGAAGCCATCGTCATCACCAACACCCCTCTCATCTTTGGGAGGCCAATCTTCATCAACATCTTACACAGCACCATCTCCTCTCAAACCCTAGTTCATCTATTGTGTTCAATCTTTGTACCGTAACCTCAGATTGGTACCTGTGGGTGACTAGTAGTGTTGATTACCTTGCGTAGTTGATTACTATATGGTTTATTTGGTGGAAGATTATATGTTCAAATCCATTTTGTTATTTAATACTCCTCTGATCTTGAGCATGATTATTATTTGTGAGTAGTTACCTTTGTTCTTGAGGTCACGGGAGAAGTCATGTAGCAAGTAATCATGTGAATTTGATACGTGTTCGATATTTTGATGATAAGTATGTTGTGATTCCCTTAGTGGTGTCATGTGAATGTTGACTACATGACACTTCACCATTCATGGGCCTAAGGGAATGCATTGTGGAGTAGTTATTAGATGATGGGTTGCTAGAGTGACAGAAGCTTAAACCCTAGTTTATGCGCTACTTCATAAGGGGCTGATTTGGTTCCAAACGTTTACTGCTATGGTTAGATTTTATCTTAATACTTTTCTCGTAGTCACGGGTGCTTGCCAGGGGGTTAATCATAAGTGGGAGGTTGTTCAAGTAAGAACAACACCCAAGCACCGGTCCACCCACATATTGAATTATCAAAGTAGCGAACACGAATCAAGCCAACATGACAAAAGTGACTAGATGAAATTCCCGTGTACCCTCAAGAACACTTTGCCTATTACTAGAGATTGTTCTGGCCTGTCCTTTGCCACAAAAGGATTGGGCTACCTTGCTGCACCTCATTTACCATTACCGTTACTTGCTCATTACCAATTACCTTGCTATCAAACTATCTGTTACCTACAATTTCAGTGCTTGCAGGAATTACCTTGCTGAAAACCGCTTGTCATTTCCTTCTGCTCCTCGTTGGGTTTGACACTCTTACTTATCAAAAAGACTACGATTGATACCCTATACTTGTGGGTCATCAAGACTCTTTTATGGCGCCGTTTCCAGGGAGTGAAGTACTCTTGATAAGTGGAAATCGGTAAGCAAAAACTTATACTATGTGCTGAAATTTATTGCTACTTGCTACTATGGAAAATAATCCTTTGAGGGGTTTGTTCGGGGTATCTTCACCTCGACCGGAACCACAATTAGTTGCCCCTCAACCTACTGCACCTACTGAAAATATTGGTCATGAAATTCCTTCGGGTATGGTAGCACAACTGCTTCCTAAACCTTATGCAGGAGATGGAACTGAACATCCTGATATGAATCTTTTATATGTGAACAAAATTTGTGGATTATTTAATCTTGCAGGTTTACCCGGAGATGAAGCTAAGAACAAAGTTTTCCCTTTATCTTTGATGGGAAAAGCATTGACATGGTATAGGCTATGTGATGATCTTGGATCGTGCAACTGGAATCGTTTGCAATTGGAATTCCACCAAAAGTTTTATCCTATGCATCTAGTTCATCGTGATCGGAATTATATATATAATTTTTGGCCTCGTGAAGGAGAACGGATCGCTCTAGCTTGGGGGAGTCTTAAGTCAATGTTATATTCATGCCCCAATCATGACATCCCGAAAGAAGTTATCATTCAGAATTTTTATGCTCGACTTTCTCATAATAATCAATCTATGCTCGATACTTCTTGTGCTCGTTCTTATATGAAGAAAACTATTGAATTCAAGTGGGATCTCTTAGAAAGAATTAAACGCAACTATGAAGATTGGGAACTCGATGAAGGTAATGAGTCAGGTATAAAGCTTAAGTTTGATTGTGTTAAATCTTTTATGAATACCGATACTTTTCACAAGTTTAGCACTAAATATGGACTTGACTCTGAGATAGTAGCCTCTTTCTGTGAAGCATTTGCTACTCACGTTGATCTCCCTAAGGATAAGTGGTTTAAATATGATCCCCCTATTAAAGAAGAAATTAAAGAACCGGTCATAGCTAGAGATGAAACCATCATTTACAATGTTGATCCAGTTGTGCCTACCGCTTACATTGAAAAACCACCTTTCCCTGTTAGGATAAAGGAACATGCTAAGGTATCAACTGTGGTTCACAAGAGTAATATTAGAGCACCTAAGCCCCCTGAGCAAATTAAAGTAGAACCTAGTGTTGCTATGGTTAAAGATCTCTTGGTAGAAAATATTGATGGGCATGTTATCTATTTCTGTGATGAAGCTGCTAGAATTGCTAAACCCGATGAGAAAGATAAACATAAATACATAGAAGGCATACCGGTTGTCTCAGTAAAAATAGGAGTTCATTGCTATCATGGTTTATGTGATTTGGGTGCTAGTGTGAGTGCTATCCCTTTTACCTTATATCAAGAAATTATGGATGAAATAGCACCTGCTGAAATAGAAGACATTGATGTTACCATTAAACTTGCTAATAGAGACACCATCACACCACTTGGGATTGTTAGAGATGTTGAAGTCTTGTGTGGGAAAGTAAAATACCGTACTGATTTTCTAGTTCTTGGTTCCCCACAAGATGACATTTGTCCCATTATCTTTGGTAGACCTTTCTTGAGCACTGTCAATGCTAAGATAGATTGTGAAAAACAAACTGTCGGTGTCAGTTTTGGTGGTGTGTCTCATGAGTTTAATTTTTCCAAGTTTAGTAGACAACCTCGTGATAAAGCGTTATCTAGTAAGGATGAAATAATTCATCTTGCTTCTATTGCCGTGCCTCCTACCGATCCGTTAGAACAATATTTGCTTGACCATGGAAGTGATATGCACTTGCGTGAAGGAAATGAAATAGATAAAATTTTCTTTGAACAACAACCTCTCCTGAAACACAATTTGCCTATTGAAACTGTTGGAGGTCCTCCTCCACCCAAAGGTGATCCTGTGTTTGAATTAAAGCAGTTGCCTGACACTTTGAAGTATGCTTATCTTGATGAGAAAAAGATATATCCTGTTATTATTAGTGCTAACCTTTCAGAACATGAAGAAGAGAGATTATCAAAAGTTCTAAGGAAGCACCGAGCTGCTATTGGATATACTCTTGATGATCTTATGGGCATTAGTCCCACTCTATGTCAGCACAAGATTAATATGGAACCTGATGCTAAACCCGTTGTTGATCACCAACGGCGATTAAATCCTAAGATGAAAGAAGTGGAAGAACTGAAGTATTAAAGCTTCTGGAAGCAGGTATAATCTATCCCATAGCTGATAGTAGATGGGTAAGTCCCATTCATTGTGTCCCTAAGAAAGGAGGTATTACCGTTGTTCCTAATGATAAAAATGAACTCATTCCACAAAGAATTGTCACTGGTTATAGAATGGTAATTGATTTTAGAAAGTTAAATAAAGCTACTAGAAAAGATCATTATCCTCCGCCTTTCATTGATCAAATGCTAGAAAGATTATCTAAGCACACACACTTTTTTTTCTGGATGGATATTCTAGTTTGTCTCAAATACCTGTGTCACAATCTGATCAAGAGAAAACCACCCTTACTTGCCCTTTTGGAACCTATGCTTATAGACATATGCCTTTTGGTTTATGAAATGCACCTGCTACCTTTCAAAGATGTATGACTGCTATATTCTCTGATTTTTGTGAAAAGATTTTGGAGGTTTTCATGGATGATTTTTCCGTTTACGGGACTTCTTTTGATGATTTCTTAAGCAACCTTGATCGAGTTTTGCATAGATGTGAACAAACTAACCTCATCTTGAATTGGGAGAAGTGCCACTTTATGGTTAATGAAGGTATTGTCTTGGGGCATAAAATATCTGAACGAGGTATTGAGGTGGATAAAGCTAAAGTTGATGCAATTGAGAAAATGCCATGTCCTAAAGATATTAAAGGTATTCGAAGTTTCCTTGGTCATGCTGGTTTCTATAGGAGGTTCATTAAAGACTTCTCTAAAGTTTCTAAGCCTCTTACTAATCTTTTGCAAAAGGATATCCCTTTTGTCTTTGATGATGATTGTGTGGAAGCCTTTGAAACACTCAAGAAAGCCTTATCCTCTGCACCTATCGTTCAACCACCTGATTGGAACTTGCCTTTTGAAGTTATGTGTGACGCTAGTGATTATGATGTTGGTGTTGTTCTAGGACAAAGAGTTGATAAGAAATTGAATGTTATCCACTAAGCTAGTAAAACTCTAGACAGTGCCCAACGAAATTATGCTACTACTGAAAAAGAATTTTTAGCAGTTGTGTTTGCCTGTGATAAATTTGGATCCTGTAGTGTTGACTCCAAAGTAATTGTTCACACCGATTATGCTGCTATAAAATACCTTATGGAAAAGAATGATGCTAAACCTAGACTCATTAGGTGGGTTCTCTTGCTTCAAGAATTTGACTTACATATCGTTGATAGGAAGGAAGCTGAGAACCCCGTAGCTGATAACTTGTCTAGGTTAGAAAATGTTCTTGATGACCCACTACCAATTGATGATAGTTTTCCTGACGAACAATTAGCTGCAATAAGTGTTTCACAAAACACCCCTTGGTATGCTGATTATGCTAACTACATTGTTGCTAAATATATACCACCTAGCTTCACATACAAAGAAAATAAAAAAATTCTTCTATGACTTAAGACATTACTTTTGGGATGACCCACATCTTTATAAAGAAGGGGTAGATGGTATTATTAGACGTTGTGTACATGAGCATGAATAGGAACAAATCCTACAGAAATGTCATTCTGAAGCTTATGGAGGACATCATGCGGGAGATAGAACTACTCACAAGGTATTGCATTCTGGTTTTTATTGGCCTACTCTCTTCAAGGATGCCCGTAAGTTTGTCTTGTCTTGTGATGAATGTGAAAGAATTGGTAATATCGGTAAGCATCAGGAAATGCCTATGAATTATTCACTTGTTGTCGAACCATTTGACGTATGGGGTTTTGATTATATGGGGGCCTTTTCCTTCCTCTAACGGGTACACTCATATTTTGGTTGCTGTTGATTATGTCACTAAGTGGGTAGAAGCTATTCCAACTAGTAGCGCTGATCACCACACCTCCATTAAAATTCTTAAAGAGGTTATCTTTGGGAGGTTTGGAGTCCGTAGATACTTAATGACCGATGGTGGTTCACACTTTATTCATGGTGCTTTCCATAAGATGCTTGCTAAATATGATGTTAACCATATAATTGCATCACCCTATCATCCTCAATCTAGTGGTCAAGTTGAACTTAGCAATAGAGAAATAAAATTGACATTACATAAAACTGTCAATAGGTCTCGAAAGAATTGGTCTAAGAAATTAGACGATGCACTTTGGCCCTATATAACAACTTATAAAATCTTGTAGGTATGTCTCCATACAAGATGGTATATGGAAAAGCTTGTCATTTGCATCTAGAATTAGAACACTCAACTATGATTTCAAACTTGCCGGTGAGAAGAGGCTATTTGATATTAGCTCACTAGATGAATGGAGAACCCAAGATTATGAAAATGCCAAACTATTCAAAGAAAAAGTAAAAAGATGGCATGACAAAAGAATCCAAAAGCGGGAATTGAAAATAGGAGATTATGTTCTTTTATTCAACTCCTGTTTAAGATTTTTTGCAGGTAAGCTTCTCTCCAAATGGGAAGGACCATATATTATCGAAGAGGTTTATCGTTCTGGAGCTATCAAGATTCATAATGCCGAAGGTACTAACCCAAAGGTGGTCAATGGACAAAGAATTAAGCACTATATCTCAGGTGCACCTATTAACGTTGAAAGCAATGTTATCCAAACCATGACACCAGAGGAACACATAAAAGAAACCTTCCGAAACACTCCAGAATTCTGAAAAAATAGGAGGTACGTCATACGGTTAGTAAACGGACTCCAAAAAATCCGCAAAAATATTTTTTGTCAGTTTTGGAATTTTAGAAAATTTTGGAAATTAATAAATAAACCGGAAGGTGATCGAGGTGAGCACGATACACCAGGGCGCGCCAGGCACCCCTGGGCGCGCCCTGGTGGGTTGTGCCCACCTCAGACACCTTCCCGACTCCGTGTTCCTTCCATATGCTTGTTTTCCAAGAATAAAAATTCTCTATATATACCCCCGACTATTTTGACGACTGCATCACAGAAAAATCCTCTGTTCTTTTTTCGTGTTGTTTTCCTGGCAGATCTGAAAATATGTCATCTCAAGATTCAAAGGGGGGTCACTATGTTGTAGACCCAAAGATCTTTAGGGAAATTTACCCCTATATTTGGACATCTAAAGAAGGAGATACCGATTCGGAGGAGAGAGTAGACGCTAGTCCGGACGCCAACTCCGAGGAAGAGGATGACCCTCTACCTCAGCCAGAAGACATGCATGTGGAATTCAAGAAGTTAAGCCTCCCTAAAAGATACAAACCTGAGGTTCAATTTATCCCATCTCGTTTTCTGGAGGAGAGCAAGGCGGCATTATGCAAAAAGATATTAAAGCTCGAGTTAGAGAATGATGATATAAGGGAGGAAAATTTTATGCTCAAATATAAGCTGAAGAAGAAAGCTACATCATCACCACCACCTTCTTCATCACCACCACCAAAGGAGACTTGAGCACACTGGTATGGGCACTCCCCTTGGCTTTAGCCAAGCTTGGGGGAGGTGCCCCAGTATCGTATAGCCATCACTTTTATTCACCTTTACCTATTTTAGTTCGATCTTTAGTTTTCCTTTGCTTTAGTTGAATAAAAGTTTAGCATGATCTATTTTTTGTGTTAGTTTCATGGCCTATCTATCTATGTAATCGAGTGAGAGTTATATAATAAAGTTTAGTTTGAGTTTTTGCCTCTCTACTTTCTTGTTGCAATAAAAATAAAGTAAAAGAAATAAATGAAAAGAATCATATGCTAATCTTATGGAGAGTAATGACATCACATAAGGAAAAGTATAAGTAGTAAAATTTATTGGAGATTGACAAACATAGCATTGGTCAATGATGCAATTCATGAAAGAATTAATAAGGGAAGAGAAGATTCACATGCAAATACACTATCTTGGACATCTTTTATGATTGTGAGCCCCCATTAAATATTATATGTCAAAATTGTTGACATTGGACAAGGAAGACAACGTAATGATTTATGTTTGTTCATATCCACATAGAAGTTATATTGTCATAGATCCTTCAACATGTGGTGCTTGCTCAATATCTTTGCTAGCCAAAAATTCTGCGCTAAGTTGAGATACTACTTGTGCATCCAAAAACCCAAAGCCAAATTCATTCTTTGAGAGTCCACCATACCTACCTACGGATCGAGTAAGATCCTTCAAGTAAGTTGTCATCGGTGTAATAAGCCAATAAAAATTGCTTCTAAAAGTGTTTTGATCAATTAGTTAAGAGAAAATTGAGCGCTATACGAACTTATGATGGCAAAGTAATAAAAGCGACAGACTGCATAATAAAGGTTGCTATCATAGGGGGCAATATAGCGTGACGTTCTTTTACATTAAGGGATTGGGCATACAAACCGAAAAGCGCATGACAACCTCTGCTTCCCTCTCCGAAGGGGTTATCTTTTACTTTTATGTATTTACTTTTATGCAAGAGTCAAAGTATTCTTCCCTATTCCTTTTTACTTTTTATTTTGCAAGCATCATGTGGTGAGGAAATATCTAGGCACATATATCCACTTAGATATGGGTGGGCATGAGTTATTATTGTTGACATCACCCTTGAGGTGAATACGTTGGGAGGCGAAACTATAAGCCCCTATCTTCCTATGTGTCCGGTTGAAACTTTTTGCTCATGGTTATGCTGTGAGTGTTAGCAATCATAGAAGACTAAATGATGGTTGTGTATGTGGACTTGCCAAAAGGCTCCAACATGAGACCCTTCCTGAAAATATGATGAATTGTAGTTGCAAAGTTGACTGAGAACATAGTTTGTTGGTTTTCAATAAGGTTTATGTTTTATACTTCTATCTTGTGATGAATTGTTACTTGTGCATGAGAAGTTATATGATGAAAGTATATGAATAAGTTACATGATAGAGTTTTTTGCTGTTATGATAATAAGCATGATGCTTCTATGTCCGTATTTTGTTTTTATCGACACCTCTCTCTCAAATCACGTGGACATGTTTTTCAATTTCGGCTTTTCGCTTGAGGACAAGCGAGATCTATGCTTGGAAGAGTTGATACGTCCATTTTGCATCATGATTTCCTACTATTAATTATTATGTTTTGTGGAATAATAATGCTTTAGGGAGTAATTCTAATGCCTTTTCTCTCATAATTTGCAAGGTTTACACAAAGAGGGAGAATACCGGCAGCTGGAATTCTGGACCCAAGAAAAGCACATTAGAGATACCTATTCTGCACATCTCCAATGAAGCTGAAACTTTACGGAGATTATTTTTGGAATTAATAAAAAATACTGGAGCAAAGAACTACCGGAGGGGGGCCACCCTGGTGGGCACAAGACACCAGGGCGCGCCAGGCCCCCCTGGGCGCGCCCTGGTGGGTTGTGCCCTCCTCGGCCCACCTCCGGTGCCCATCTTCTGGTATATAATCACTTTTGACCTAGAAAAAATAAGAGGAGTACTTTCGGGACGAAGCACCGCCGCCTCGAGGCGGAACTTGGACAGGAGCACTTTTGCCCTCCGGCGGAGCGATTCCGCCGAGTGAACTTCCCTCCCGGAGGGGGAAATCGAAGCCATTGTCATCAACAACACCCCTCTCATCTTTGGGAGGCCAATCTTCATCAACATCTTCAACAGCACCATCTCCTCTCAAACCCTAGTTCATCTATTGTGTTCAATCTTTGTACCGTAACCTCAGATTGGTACCTGTGGGTGACTAGTAGTGTTGATTACCTTGCGTAGTTGATTACTATATGGTTTATTTGGTGGAAGATTATATGTTCAAATCCATTTTTTTATTTAATACTCCTCTGATCTTGAGCATGATTATTATTTGTGAGTAGTTACCTTTGTCCTTGAGGTCACGGGAGAAGTCATGTTGCAAGTAATCATGTGAATTTGATATGTGTTCGATATTTTGATGATAAGTATGTTGTGATTACCTTAGTGGTCTCATGTGAACGTTGACTACATGACACTTCACCATTCATGGGCCTAAGGGAATGCATTGTGGAGTAGTTATTAGATGATGGGTTGCTAGAGTGACAGAAGCTTAAACCCTAGTTAATGTGCTACTTCGTAAGGGGCTGATTTGGATCCAAACGTTTAATGCTATGGTTAGATTGTATCTTAATACTTTTCTCGTAGTTGCGGATGCTTGAGAGTGGGTTAATCATAAGTGGGAGGTTGTTCAAGTAAGTACAACACCCAAGCACCGGTCCACCCACATATCAAATTATCAAAGTAGCGAACACAAATCAAACCAACATGATGAAAGTGTCTAGATGAAATTCCCGTGTACCCTCAAGAACACTTTGGCTATTACTAGAGATTGTTCTGGCATGTCCTTTGCCACAAAAGGATTGGGCTACCTTGCTGCACCTCATTTACCGTTACCGTTACTTGCTCGTTACCAATTACCTTGCTATCAAACTATCTGTTACCTACAATTTCAGTGCTTGCAAAAATTACCTTGCTGAAAACCGCTTGTCATTTCCTTCTGCTCCTCGTTGGGTTCGACACTCTTACTTATCGAAAGGACTACGATTGATCCCCTATACTTGTGGGTCATCAATAGGCATCACGTCCATAAACAAGTAGACCGACTCCTGCCTGCATCTACTACTATTACTCATTCCATCGACCGCTATCTAGCATGCATCTAGAGTATTAAGTAAAAACAGAGTAATGCTTGGAGGATGATGACATGATGTAGACAAAGTAAATGCAATAAATATGAATAAACCCCCATCGTTTGACCCTTAGTGGCACCAATGCAATACGTGTCATGTCCCTTTCTGTCACTAGGATTGAGCATCGCAAGATTAAACCCACTACAACGCACCACTCCCACTTGAAGATAAATGAATCTAGTTGGCCAAACCAAACCGATAGATCAGAGATCATTATGAAGCTATAACAATCATGAAAATAAAATACCAACAAGTATTCAATATCTTTTCATGAATAATCTAAACATAAACTCACAATTCATCAGATCCCAACAAACACACCGCAAAGATTGATTACATAAGATAGATCATCGCGGGAATCAAGGTGATCTTGGCAATGAAGAACATAGAGAGAGAGATATCCATCTAGGTACTAACCATGGACTCGTAGGTCTACGGTGAACTACTCACACATCACCATGGGAGCAACAAGGTTGATGTATAGGCCCTCCATGATCGATCCCCCCTCGGGCAGAGCACCAGAACAGGGCTCTAGATGGGCACACGATGGAACAGAGACTTGCGGCGGCGGACAAAGTGTTTCGGGAGGCTCCCTATGGTTTTTGGGATTAATGTGAATTTATAGGCTAGAGAACAACGCGAGAGGGCTGGGGAGGTGGCCCAAGCCATCAGGGCGCAACCCCCTCGGGTGCGCCCTGTTGGCTTGGGGGAACCTCGTGTGCCCTCCTGTCTTTCTCCCAAGCTTCCAAGTCTTATTTTGGTCTAGAAAAAATCATCAAAAAGTTTTGGGGTATTTGGACTTCGTTTGGTACATTATTCCCGAAAAGCCAAAAACACGTAGAAAACAACAACTCGCACTTGGCACTAGGTTAATAGGTTAGTGCTCAAAAAAAATATAAAACATCAAGTAATTGCCTAAAAAGTATCCTAGAATGATAATATAATAGCATGGAACAAAAAAATTATAGATATGTTGGAGACGTATCACCCCCTTCCCTCACCCATTCCACCACCACCGCCACTTCGAGGCATGTCAAACGTTTTCTACAGTGAACGTGTGACAATAGGAGTGTCGTGTTAAAATTTATTAATTGATTGATTTTAGAGAACATTAATTGATTTCCTAGGGATTTATTTTGTAAATTTGAAAGTTGAACTAAAAGCACACACCGTAGTGCACCAAAATGGATTTGAAAATCAAAATTGTGTCGTTGGGTGCATATTTAGTCCCCATGCAAGAAAAAGCAATAAACTTCAAACATCTCGGCATCGTGGCCCCGCCACAAACATTGATAATCTTGATTTTCAAATTCCGGTAAGTCCCCAGTTAAGCTAGAATTCTTGAAACATTGACATGCTGTTATGATATGGAACCAATAGGTCGTGGTAAAAAAATTGTCCAATTTGAGACAAGTTTTTATCTAAGCTTCTTGCAAACGGGAGCTTGTTAACGGATGCAACACAGATCTGTCACATTAATATTGCAAACAGTTTATTAGTCCAAACCGTGGGCATTAGAACAACAATGTACGTGCCGAAGCTTCGGTTAAGTAACAATAAAGCGGCAGACTTAATCCTCAAAAAAGAAAAACAATACACGTCCCGCGCATGCGATGCTAGGAGGTGTGATTTGACGGGATGCATGCTAGTAGGCCGCCGCACAGGCTGACCGGGAGGCGTGTGAGCAGGTGTGTGAATTGACGGGAGGCGTGTTCTCTGCGTAGTATCACCGGAGACGTGCCGACATGCGTGTGAATTAACGGTAGGCATGTAAGCAGTCCGCTGCGCAGGCTGCTCCGGGAGGTGAGACGGCTCTTTAACCGCCACCCGCCTCCCTCCCAACTGCTCCATATTAACGGCGCCCGGGCCGCTTGGGTTTTATAGGTGGCCGCACTACCCATTCTCGCTACACATAATCCGTTCTCTCCCCCTACATCCTCGCCGCCATTCTCAGTCGTCACCGTTGTTCTCATTCGTCATCGCCGTCTCAAGTGCATTAGATGGAGCCAAATCGCACCATGGGAGGGAGTGGCCTCGCTAGGGCCGGCGAAGCACCTGAGCCCAACGGGAAGCCGGGCACAGGTTTCCGTCGCCGTCGATGAGGTCTCGCGTGGACATCAGCGCGACCTTGACATCGTCACCGCCATCGTGCTTCCCAGCCAGTAGTCCACAGTGACTCCGGCGACCACTCAGGCGACTCCAACGACTCCAACGAAGAATTGGTTAGTCATCTATACCCATTTTTTGGTAAATATATCATGGGTTTCTCTTGTTAATGATTAATTGGTTGGTCTATACAAATGATTTTGTTAAAAATCTGTCTAGGGAGTGTGGTTGTGCTCTTACAATCCTTTTGAATGTCCTGCACAGATGATTGCGCCAATTGTTTTCTAGATTGGTATGTAGAAAGTTGATTGTGAAGTGAACCAAAATCTTTGGATCTGTGTAAAATTTCCATGAAATCCTAATCCTACTTTTTGACATGTAGTATTCACTTGAATGTTCCTATGTTTTTTTGACAATTATCAGTTCATGCATTTAAGGCATGCATGAGTTAATTTTGTTGCACTAAGTTGTGTGCTCTTAATTTATGCATTTCTGTCGGCCCACTGGGACCAGGGGTACCACGGCCCGCCTGTCGGCCGAGTCATGAGGCGATGCTGGGCCGGCCAGAGAAGGTTGATCCCCCTCCTTCCTTCCCTTAGAGATTTGCCTCGTGAGGGGCGGGGCCCATTGCGCGAGGCCTAGCCAGGCCAAGGCAACTTGGCGGGCTCAAGGGCCTCGTGAGGCATCCGTCGCGAGGTAGCTTCATGAGGCAGTTTGTACGGGGCCAGCCGCAAGGCACGGCCCCCTCAACAAAGGTGATTTCCCCGCTGTCATGGCGAGGACAGCGGGGAGGGCAAGACGGTTTCCATTCTGGTGATAAGGGAGGCAGTGGAGCCTGCCTCCCGCAAAGCAGGTCCCAAAGTGTTTCCCCTTTGATGCAAGAAGATCAGGACGGATCAGCGCGCCAGGACGGAGGTCATCGTT
Source organism: Elymus sibiricus (assembly GCA_039707655.1). Classification (NCBI taxonomy): domain Eukaryota; kingdom Viridiplantae; phylum Streptophyta; class Magnoliopsida; order Poales; family Poaceae; genus Elymus; species Elymus sibiricus. The sequence goes on along the minus strand of CM077675.1, from coordinate 151,866,373 downwards.
GATCCCACAAGCGCGTCATGAAGACTAGTTTGGCTGACGAAGATTTCTTTGGCTGGCAAAGACCGCCTCTTGTCAGGATAAGACTCGGTTTTTGTCCCCCTTTGGATTGCTGCTCTGTGGCTGCCCTTTCCCGCCGGTGTTTTCGGGGAAGAGGACCAAGGCACTACAAAGGGGGAAGGGCCGCCTCCATGTAAGGGTATCGAGCCATTTTTCCTCTCCCCAAGACCTCGTGTACCTCGAACAAAGCTCTCCGACACAGAGCAATCCACACAAAGCAGGAGTAGGGTATTGATTGTTGCTTGTTGTGCTGGTAATTTGAGTTGACGAACGATCATCGATGGAAGAGATCAAATTCAAGGACACGTGAGAAAAATACTACATGGACAAGAATCAGGATCGTTTTCCGTCTGATCCAGATTAGGGTAAAAAAAGGGAGGAGGAGAGGTCAAGAGCAACCCGAGGATGGCTGCAGAGGCGAACTTGACTTCCACCCCAACGTCGCCGGCTCGCATCCACCACTGCGGTCTCGCCCCGCCGTACTGAACTCACTCTGAGTCGTCCGCATCAACTGCCGGCCGCCAAGTGGCCGCCTCGCCCCCTGGCCTGGTTCCCGCTGGTCGCGCCCCACTTCCACCATGACCAAGCAGCCATCGCGGCCTCTATTTCCGTCGCGCCGCCATGGAAAAGCCGCCCCGCACCGAGTCGGATTCGACCCCCCGCCGCATCCGAGCCGCCCCTCTACCGCTACGCTGGTCCCACCACCGCGGCCGCACCTCGACGCGTTCGCCTCGAGTCGCCTCCGCCTCCGGTTGCAGTTTCCGCTGCAGAGTGCGCCCGGTTGCCCGCCTGCTGCGCCTCACCTCGCCTCGCCAAAGACGCCCGATCCACCGCCGGCCACCTTGCCCTCCGTGCGTTCAAGCCGGCCACGTACCACACCTGCTGGGCCGCGCCCGCGGCGCTCCGTAACTGCCGTATTGCTCCGCCTCATCGGCGCCCGCGCGACCCGCCTCCGTCACCGCACGACTGCGCCGCGCCTTCACCTCACGTGAGGGCCATACCTCGAGCCGGCCCTCTCCAGCCTGCTCCACCCCGTCGCGACCGCCGCACCGCGCCTCGCTCCGCCGGCGCTCGCCTCCGCCGGCGCTCGCCTCCGTCGGCGCTCGCCTCCGCCGCAGCATCACCTTCACCGCGCTTCCGCGAGTCCGAGCCACACCGGCTCCGCCCCACCGCGCCTCCGCGAGTCCGAGCCACCCCGGCTCCGCCCCGCCGCGCTTCCGCGAGTCCGAGCCGCCCTGGCTCCGCCTCCACTGTGCTCGCACTGCTCCGCTTCGCTGCGCCAGTCAGCTCGCCCCCTCGCGCCCCGCCACGACGGCCGTGACTTCGTCTTGCTCCGCTGGCTCTGCCCAGCCACTTGCCCGGCCGCCCGAGGCCGCCGTCGCCACCCGAGGCGGTGGGAGCCGCGCCACGAGCCGCCCATGCTAGCTCTGCCCGCCCGCAATACGCGCCTCCGCCGCCGGGGACTCGCCTCGCACGCCCGCCGACCCGCCGCTTCTCTTGCGCCCGTCGGCTCGCTGCTCCTCGCCGCGTTTCCCCTCCTGCGCCCGCTTTGCCGCGTCTTCCCTACTGCGCCGCCGTCGCCTCGCCCTTTCGCGCGCAGCTCCGCCGCCGTCGCGTCGCACTTCGCCGCCCCTTGCCGGCTCCTCTTCCTTCTGCTCCCTGGGGACTCAGTGGCCCACGCGGGGAAAAAGGAGTAGTGGGAGCCGGGTGATTAAGAAAAAAGAAGTGGGGAGCTGGCTGTAAAAAAACAGAAAAAGGGTGTGGTCAGCCCAAATTCATCAAAGTACACATGCCAATTATTGCAAATATCTTCTAAACGCTTGCGGTTGACTTTAACTCCACCGCAGTCATCATCAACCCCGCAGCTGATAATTTCCGACAAAACATGTCAGGTGAAGTTCATCCGGTCTATTTTTATCGGTACATTTTTTCCGAGAACAATTACTCTGGCCGGGGATATTTTGTACGCAGGACAATTATTCGTTACCAAAGTGGAATTATACCGCGGAGATGGATCATTCTGCATTTGGTGTTCGTCCGTGTCACGCTGCACCGGCTTCCACTGCCGCGGCCGTCTCGAGAGCCGCCACCCCTATTTGTCCAGGCTATATCAAAACGCCTCGGGCCACTCGCCGTCCGCACCGGCTTACAACGCCACGGCCGACTCGCCAGCGGCGCAGGTTTCCAATGCCGCGGCTGATTCATGGGTCAAACGCCGGTATACAAAACACCAAGGTCAACATCAAAACGCCGGGGCCGCGCTCACCCGCCAGTAGGAGCCGCCCAACGGACGCTCGTGGGCCGCCGCCCTGCGGTCCGGTCTACATCAACATGATGGTGCTGTGCCTGCTCATTTAAGCCGCGCAACGAACGCTCGAGAGTCGCCGTCTCTACGGTCTAGTCTACATTGATACACCGGTGTCGTGCTGGCTCGTTCAAGCTGCCCAACGAATACGCGCGAGCCGCCGCCCCCGCAGTCCGGTCTGCTTCTGCACATCAGAGAAATAAGAATCAGACATGAAGGAAACATCCCTGGAGAAAGCTACAATTTGAGCTAGCCATTATCGAACCGGCAATTCAAAGGTCAGCGGCAAAGAAAAATAGCCCTGAAGGAGCCAGGAGAGCCGGTCTATATGAGAGCAAACAAAGCATGGGTCCAGAGGCATATGCACTCAATTTGGCCAAAAGAACATATGATGAGCATCATGAAGATCATCAGCTCGCTACATCGTCTCCAGTTTGGATAAATTCCATCGTTCAGCTGTCAACCTTATGTCAGCTTATGCCACAGTCAATTAGGAAGACTCTCAAGCTGCCTCTTCGAGTCAACTTAAGACTCGGGGGCTACACAGACATGGCTCGACACATTTGGTCGTTTCAACAAGAACCCCGGGTCATTACAAGGAAGATAACCCGGTCCCAGGGGCTGCTGCCTTTATTGGCGAAAGATTTAAAGTCGCCCAAGAGGATGAGCCGCCATGATAAGACCGTTCAAACATGGGTGCACTACCTTATTGGTGGAAGATTTAAAGTCGCCCAAGAGGACGAGCCACCATGATGCGACCGTTCAAACATGGGCACACTACCTTATTGGCGGAAGATTTAAAGTCGCCCAAGAGGACGAGCCGCCATGCTGCGACCATTCAAACATGGGTGCCAGGATTTATTGGATCATCATAAGGTCACTTGGGGGCTTCCAACTCAATGAGTTTAGCTTTCATACCCTCTTGACCGGCTTTATATGCCATATTCGAGTTAAACCTGCCTGTTTGCAACTTGCTACTCCACCATGTGACCCGCCGAACTCTTGACAGTCAATCTTGCACAGAGACCCTGAACTTGATAGTCAATCTCGCAATAAGACCCTGAACTTGTCAAGGTTAAAACGGCGGCTTTTGTCACAAGAGAGCCGACTTACAGTGAGCTAGGATAAACTCACCTTGTCTGTTGTAGTCTCTCCGCTATGTGGCCCGTTCGTACTCTTAGCAACGTCAATCTTTTTAAAGACCCTGAACTTGATAAGGTTTAAACGACAGATTTATGTCACGTGAGAGCCGGCTTACGGGGTTAAAAGGCGTTCATGCCAAGCTTCTTGGAAGCAAAAACTTTGAGTTTTTCAAAAAGATAAGAACAAGAGTTGATCTCTTCTGGTTGTGCCTTCAAAGCCGACTTCCAAAAATTTGAGATATACATGTATATATTCTCTGTCAGTTATTTTTATCATATACATACCTCATCCCGCATTGCATCATGCATCATACATACATATCAAGCCGGTCATCAAACCGGGTTACATCGTAACATCTGCAGGAACAAATAGATCTTTGATAGCCAAAATGGCTGGATGTACATCATGGTTTATCATAACCAGTATTAAATGATTGGGGTTTTTCAAGCCAGCTCGAAAGAATTGACTATTCTCGAAGAGCCATCCTATCACATATAATGACGGGTCATTTAGTTGACCGGCTATTGGATTTTTCAACTTGTGCTCTGTAGTAAACTACAACACTTATGGATTTCTCAAACATATATTTGCCGGGTTGCACCGCAACCATGAGCAGGGATTTCATTTCAAGAACAAGGGCATTATCCCAGGATATTCGACAAAATACCGGGTTACAACCACGGTCAAGGATTCATTCAACAAATTATGATGAGTTGTATTATTCTCACACAGTCCCAAGTCGCTGCAGGCATACGACCCGGCACTTGGGGGCTACATCATATGATGTTTTTCTTTCCAAAAAGGAGGAGCACATGTAAGTCCCGAGTTGCTGCAGGCATACAACCCGGCACTTGGGGGCTACACTACTCAAATCAAAATTTCTAAAGTCCCAAGTCGCTGCAGGCATGCGACCCGGCACTTGGGGGCTACACTGGCTGAAGTTTTATATAGTATAAAGACAATTGCAAGTAACAGGCTGCTGCAGGCAAGAAAACCCGGTACTTGGGGGCTACACAATCAAAGATATTATTGAAAAGCACCAAGTCATCATGGATAAACTCGGAGCTTGGGGGCTACATGTACTATGGATATAAAAAATAGAAGAGCACTTTCAAGATGTCAATTATGAGCGAGAGGTGTCATTTTTCCTCATGGAGCTGAAGTATTGAAAGACCGGCTCTGCATCACACGGATTTCTTTATTCGCAATAAATTTATCAAGTCAATTGGAGTCCAGTTGTTTGACCCGGTATTATCAAAGATCATGGCCCAGTATTGTCAAAGATCATGACCCGGCCCATCATTTGGTGGTTCAACATCATGAAGATTTTCATCAAGCCAAAGTATTGGAGGCCGACTCAATGGCGTATGGGTGTTTTATTCCCAATATTTTGCAAAGGACATGGACCTGCAAGATGATTGTGAAGACGGCTCGTTCATATGAAGAAGAAACCCGGATTTTTTGAGGAGCCACTTCATTGAAATAAGACGGCCAGGGGAGCGAGACGGTCACTTAACGTATTTATTATTCTTATTTCAGGAGCTTACCATGAATAAATTCAAGCTAACCTGGGGGCTAATGTCGGGGATATTACCCCGCGGTATAACCCGGCCTGAAGTATGACCCGGCCGGGACTTGGCGACTCACTGATGCCCCGGCCAAGCTTGGCGACTCATTGGTGACCCGACAGGAGGTATGACCCGGCCCATCCTATGGCGGCTCATAGGTCACCTCTACTACTGGGTCGCAGGATGACCAGGCCCAAGGCCCAGCGTGCAAGCCAGCGCAAGGCGGCTCATGGACGGGCCTGGAGGGCCAGCTCACAGAGAAGGCCCAAGGAGAGGAAGGATTCCCTCACAAAGGAAACAAGACCCGGATTAGGATTCAAGAGAGGCTAGTCCTAATCCTACTCCTAGTAGGACTCTACATGTAAACGTACCCCTTCAACTTATATAAGGAGGGGGTAAGGCACCCCAAGAGGGACAAGTTCAAGTCATTAGAGATGGACAGATTAGAGGCTCTCGAGATTAGAGGTAGCGACTCCGCACCCTTGTAATCGAGATCGTCATATTCATCAATATAGACACAAAGAAGGACGTAGGTGAGGGAGTCCTGGTTTAAGGGGTCCTCGGGAGGCCGACCTGTTTCTTATGGGCCGGACTATATGGGCCACTTGCCAAGCATTGGATGGATCAAAGACCCTGTCTCTAGGAAGGAAGCTTCGGGAATCGTGGCGTATCCTCCACGTTTGGACTAGTGAATAGGAATGTTTATCCCTTCGACGTGTAACCGACCATGTGTAAACCCTAGGTACCCTCGGCGTCTATATAAGCCGGAGGGTTTTAGGTTGTAGACAAGAGAGAACTCATCTAGGGTTTAGCTATTCGATCTCGAGGTAGATCAACTCTGTAACCCTTATACCATCAATATAATCAAGCAGGACGTAGGGTATTACCTCCATAGGAGGGCCCGAACCTAGGTAAACATCGTCTCCCTCGTCTCCTGTTACCATCGATTCTAGTCTCACAGCTTGGGACCCCCTACCCGAGATCCGCCGGTTTTGACACCGACATTGGTGCTTTCATTGAGAGTTCCGCTGTGATCGCCAAAGGAATCGATGGCTCGCCTCATCATCAACGAAGAGGTCCGCAATACGGACACTTTCGTCCCCGGACAGATCTTCGCTTTCGGCAGCATTGTGCTGCACGCCGACCCGACCGACCATCTAGGACGTGTCGAAAGCTTCGCCCCTAATCAAGAGGTCAGATTCGGGAACCTAGAGTTCTCCGTAGACTCTCGGGGCGACCTGTCACTAACCGGGCTCGCGGTCTCGCCTGCCACGCCCGAAGACTCTGAGGCTTTAACCTTAGATCCATCCTTCGGTCCCGCCCACGGGATCTACCCCGGCGAGGACCCGACTTTCAGTCCGGACCCGGTCATAGTGCCAGACGTCCGGATGCCTGTTCTTGCCGAACACTCCCCCTGCGCGGATGCATCGGAGGTTAACTCCGAAAGCTCTGAGCAGGCCGACCCGATCGAGCTCTCGATACTCAACGAGGCCCTAGATCGGATCTCGTCGATGAGAATTACCGATGACCCAACCCCGATCTATGCTCAGATCGGGCCCAAGGCGGGTCAGGACGAATTTTTCGTCCCACCCACCACACACTTGGTAGCCACTGTCGAGGATTTAACCGACATGTTGGACTATGCCCCTGAGAAGGTAGAATACATTGATGAGGATGATCGCGCCCTCACCCCCGTTAACACCGGGCGGTGGACTGCCACCTCCACATACGACGTCTACATGGTGGACACTCCGAAAAACGATGGCGACAAATCGGATGAAGCGCCGTCAAGACGCCGAAAGCCGCATAAACGGTCAAAAGGAAAAAAAGGGAAGAAAAGCTATCGATGGCACCGGGGATGGAGACACCCCAGAAGACCACGGCGATACCGATATCCCCGAACACCCGTTAGAGGGTCAGGAGAGGCCGGAAGATCGGCTCAACCCCAACGATCTAAATAATTCCGAGGACGACAATTACCTCCCCCCTGTCGAGGAGGAGGACATCCCGGAAGCCGATGACTTCGCCATCCCCGATAATCCTGAAGATCAGGAACTATTCAGACAACAGCTTATAGCCACGGCCCGCAGTCTGAAAGCAAAAGAACGGCAGCTTAAAGCCGAACAAGACAACCTCAACGATCGATGGACGAGAGTCCTCTCAGCCGAGGAAGGATATGGTACTGGTCTATCGGACCAACCTAAGAGCTATCCACGCAGAAGGCTGCTGCCACAATTCGATGACGAGCTCACTGATACGTCGTCTCCCAAACATACCCCATACGACAAGCCAGACCGCCCTCCTCGAGGACGGGACAGAACGGCTGATGACGCCGGCTATAGGCCGAGGATACCCCGTAGACGGGGAAAAGAGCCACTAGAGCCCGATGACAGGTTCGACCTGCGACACGGCCTGGACTATAGAGTAGGTCGCACGCGATCCATTTACGGATCCAGAGGATACTCACTCGATAGACGGGAGGGGTACCAGCCTTGGCTCGACCGCAACAATAAAGGTCGGGAACAAAACCGGGCTAGGACAGACGCCGATCACCGGCGCGACATAGCTCGGGTCAGAGGCGCTGCCCACCCACTGTGCTTCATGGACGAAGTGATGCAGCATCAGTTCCCGGAAGGGTTTAAACCCATAAACATAGAACAATACGATGGGACAATAGACCCAACCGTATGGATCGAGGATTTCCTCCTCCACATCCACATGGCGCGAGGAGACGACCTCCATGCCATCAAGTACCTACCCCTGAAGCTTAAGGGGCCAGCCCATCACTGGTTAAATAGCCTCCCCGAAAACTCCATTGGGTGCTGGGAGGATCTAGAAGATGCATTTCGATCTAACTTCCAGGGCACTTATGTTCGGCCGCCGGACTCCTTCGACCTAAGCAACATCGTCCAGAAACCAGGAGAATCCGCGCGACTATTCTGGAATCGGTTCTTGACCAAGAAAAACCAGATCGTCGACTACCCGGACGCCGAAGAAATAGCCTCTTTCAAGCATAATATTCGGGATGAATGGCTAGCTCGCCAGCTCGGCTAGGATAAACCTAGGACAATGTCCGCCCTTACATCACTCATGACTCACTTTTGCACGGGAGAGGATAACTGGCTAGCAAGACGTAGCCACAACCCCGAAGATCCCGGAACCTCAGAAGTTTGGGACGGAAACGGGAAACCAAAGCGCAACAAGAATAAGCACCGGCACAACAACAGTGATGCCGATGACACGGCGGTTAACGCCGGCTTCCGCAACCCCCGACCTGGGCAGCGAAAGAAGCCTCCTGAAGGCAATCGCGATGTACCCACCCCGCTGGACAAGGTCCTAGAGAGGCCTTGCCAGATCCATGGCACTCAAGAGAAGCCCGCCAACCACACCAACCATAACTGGTGGGTATTCAAACAGGCCGGCAAGCTCGCATCCGAGGACCAAGGCAAGAGCCCACGCAGCGAGGACGAGGATGAGCCCCGCGGTCCGATCGGTGGCGGACAAAAGAAATTCCCTCCAGAGGTAAAAACAGTAAATATGATATATGCCACTCATATACCCAAAAAGGAGAGGAAACGCGCCCTTCGAGAAGTCTACGCCATAGAGCCTGTAGCCCCGAAGTATAACCCATGGTCGGCATACCCGATCACTTTCGATCGACGTGACCACCCGACCAGTATCCGTCATGGGGGTTCGGCCGCCCTCGTCCTAGACCCCATCATAGACGGGTATCACCTCACTAAAGTCCTAATGGACGGAGGAAGTAGCCTCAATCTGATTTACTCAGACACGGTGAAAAAGATGGGCATAGATCCGTCAAGGATCAAACCCAGCAACACTACCTTTAAGGAGTAATCCCAGGCGTCGAAGCCCGATGCACGGGCTCTGTAAGCCTGGAAGTAGTGTTCGGCTCGCCCGATAACTTTCGAAGCAAAGACTTGATCTTCGACATCGTACCTTTCCGCAACGGCTATCACGCCCTGCTCGGCCGTACAGCGTTCGCTCGCTTTAATGCCGTCGCACACTACACATACCTCAATCTCAAAATGCCCGGCCCCAAGGGGGTCATTACTGTCAATGGCAACACAGAGCGCTCCCTCCGAACTGAGGAACATGCGTTGGCCCTGGCGGCCGAATTCCATTACACCGATGATCGGCAAACGCCGACATCTGCTGTAAAAGCACGTCGGGCTGGGAAGCGAGCTCGGTCTCAACCTGAAGTACCAGAACCTTCTTCTCCCCATAAATAGGGATTTTCCCCCCATCGCACAGCCCTAGAACCGGCAAAGTCCGTGCCGAGGAGGCACAACTTCACGCTCAAAATTCCATGGGCAGCGGTGGGAAAAAATTATCAAAGGGTAAGTGTTCGGATGGACCGAACTATCACCATCAAAATGTCTTTGGACACACTACAGGTACCATAAAGTACCTGCTAAGGCATAAAGCTCATTCACACTTTGGCGACTTCTCAAGATTTTCTCCAAAGTCCGCTCGCCGGACAGCAAAACCCATAGCGGTATACAACTCCTTAGGAGACGCAGGAGCGGACAAACGACAGGGCACATCGAGGACGTCAGGTCACCCATCGAAGACCCCTGGTACAACCCCTCCTGTAAGGTTTATATTTCATTTTTAAATACCTATAAACAGTTGCATCGGCAATTTGAATAATAAGAGTTGTTGAGTAAAGTACAGATATATCATACATGATCGCTTCGTAGTCTTTTTTGGAGCACTCTCTATTTTCCCCCTCTTTTGGCGAACCTGTTTGGTATACTTTACGAGGCAACCGGCTAATAGACCGGGGGCTCGAACTTAAAAAATCGCCCTAAGCACAACTGATTTTGCATTCGGCGTCTTGGAATTCCGCTTTATATGCATTGGTTCCGAACTATGTCTTGGGTCAATAGTTGGGTTGCCCGGCTCCTATGCTTGCCCCTTTACGTTCCGCTCGTTCGGCTAAAAGGGAAAAGGGAGAACCGCTGCGATTGTGCTTCCGGCTAGCCTGGTCAAGCACCTCAGCGGAGAAAGCCGAAAACTGACTGTCATAGTATGCGAGAACCGGTCTGTGAATCCGAGCTTAAAATAAACCTCGTTAGAGGTTATTCCGTGTCATGCGATGGGTTTGGTATTAGTACAAACCACGTGGTATCGGCTTTGGCCGTGGTTCATCCGAACATCACAAACTCCTGGGGGCTAGTCATCAGCCCCCCACACTCCTTTCTCGCCCCCCTACGTCTAAGTGAAAGCAATAAAGCATTATGGTACGATTACCTTGTCCACCCCACACTACCGCCTTCGGGTACCGATAGCTCGGCTAAGGGTCACAGTGCGTTGGCAGAGACACCCCGCATAGTATCTAAATGGGGGCTGAAGCCGACGATCGCAACTTTCAGTTTTAATGGCCACACAGGAGTTATAAAGGATGCAAAACACGAAAGACATGATAAACCATGCATCTTAAATATAAACGCGTTACAAGGTCTTCGGACATATTACAACGCATTTACTCATAAATGTTTTCTCTCGAACATTGAGCCTCTATTGCCCGAGCACCCTCCATAACTACGGAGAAGTATCGCTCAGGGCACCTATGCTTCTTTCTAGAGGGCGGCGGAGCAGTGGCTATCTTCGTCAGATCAAGACCCGGCCAGTGCACCTTGGCCCTCGGGAAGGCCATCCGAGCTCCCTCGATACAGGAGGACAGCCTTAGTGCGTCGATCCGAGGGGAGGCGTTGCTCAGCTTCTGCACCAGGCCGAAGTAGCTACTCGGCAACGGCTCGTCGGGCCATAGCCGGATGCAGAGATCCTTCATGGCCGGCTCCGCCATTCGGTGTAGCTCCATCAGCTGCTTCAGCTGCTCAACGAGGAGAGGAGAGCGCTCAGAAGCTTCAAATTGCGCCCTAAACAGCCGAGCTTCATCTCCCTCTCCCCGTGAAGCATAGAACTAGTTCGCGTCCGCTGTGCTCTTCTGGAGGTCCGAGCAGGCGCCTGAGGAACGCCATACTTGGGTAAGCAATGCGAACTTGCTATCCCCGAAGACACACTGCAGTAAATACGGCTTACCATCCATGATAGCCTTGGCCTGGCTGACTTGCTCTTCAAAGGACCGCCTATCCACCTGCTCCTTCTAGAGATCGGATTTCAGAGTGGATAGTTCGGCGGCCTGCTCCTTGCCTTTCTGCTCGAGGTCCTCGCACTTTTGACCGGCGTCTTTGAGCTCCTGCTGGATTTCCTCCACCCGAGCCTCATGTTTGGCACCAGTGGCTTTTAAATCGGAGAGCGCGGCAGCCGCTCGTTCGGCCGCCCCCTTCTCGCTCGTAGCCTCCTGTTTCGCCTTCTCAAGCTCGGCCTTGAGCTTCTCAATTTCCTTCGCCGAGGCTGCATAAGCACCAAACATATAAAAATACAGCGTCGACAGTACGGTGATGAAGAATTCAGATATTATAATCCGGCTTACCTTGCGCCTCTTCGAATCTCTTGTTCAGAGCGTCGAGCTCATCTTCGGAGCTCTTGAGCTTCTGATTTAGCTCGTCTAGCTCAGCGGCATTAACAGCCGCCGCCGATGACGAAGCCTACACATAACAAACCACTATCAGGTTACATGGATTCAAAACTCCGAGCTATCATGATCGCATGTTCGGTCCTCTTAAGGGCTATTGGAACATTCCGAACAAACATTGTCTCATGCATTGTCCGGTTAATAGTCTATGATTGACCCCCAGGTAAGTTTTCCAAACTCACCTAGGGCTCGGGGGCTGCTATATATATAACGATATAGCACAAAAATAGTAAATTAACAAAACATTACGTGGCTTACCTGGAAGCCCGTCAGGAGAGCCTTGAAGGCCTCCTTCAGTCCGCTATCAACGGACTGAATGCTTTGTAAAACCGCGCCCATAAGGGTGCGTTGCTCCTCGGAGATGGAGGCGCTTGACAGAGCCTCCCCCATAGCCGGCCATCCATTGGTCGATGGCGCCGGTGGAGATCGGTTAACCCGATCTCCAAACGGGGATTGAACCGGTGCCTCCGGAGGCGTGGTGCGCTCCGGAGACGACCTCGAAAGGGACTAGACATCCCCTCGTCCGGTCTCCTCAGTGTCCGGGAGGGGCTTTTCCCCCCGGTCTTCGGCGGCCGAGGCGTTAGCCTCGACCATGACGTCGTCGCCCCCACCGCTGGTGTCCGGCTCCAAAGGAGCCTATTGGGATGACACCTCCGCGGCATCCTTCGCGGCGGCCGGAGGAGAGGGTTGCGACGCAGTCCCGCTCTCCGCTAGCTCGGCGGGCGGGGTCTCCCCTTCCGAGACTTGATCGGTGGGGAGAACACGTGGTGGGCTGCAAGTCAATAGGCGCTCACATGTTAATAACATTCAAAACTTAGCACTAATAGCTCAGGAAGTCTTCGGATCTTTACCTTCGAGCTGGGGGCTTGACCCTGAGGTTCCTTCGTGGAACCTTCTCGAAGTCCTCGGACTCGGTATCCGAGTCCGAACTGTCGTCGGACAGAACTAGCTGTGTCCGACGCGCTTTCTTCAGGGCGGGAGGAGGTACATCCTCTGTGGCGTCCGATGACGCCGCCCTCTTTCTTGCGAGGGGGGAATCGCCTTCCCCCTCACCCTTGTGCTCCTCCTCTTGATTCGAGGAGGCATGGGTTTCCTCGAACACAGCCCACGGCTGGTCCCTAATGCGCAGGCCTTCTCAGCCTGGTTTCTTCTTCTTCTCCTTCTTCTCTGGTGCCTTGTAAGGCACCACGACAAGCATCTCCGACAGCAGCTGGGACCTAGGGTTTTCGAGCTGTGGAGCCGGTCATTTGATCCCCGTAGCCTTGCTCAACCTTTCCCGCGGAAGTGATCGGAAAGTACTAATATTTTCTTCAGGAAAACGAAGCCGATCAAGCGGAACTATGTTATACCTCGGAAGGGGGTTTATCAGCGCGCAGGCCCTGGTCCTCCTTCTTGGCTGGCCAGTTCTCCTGCGCCTTGAACATCGCCTTCCACAGCTTCTCCCGAGTGGTGCGCAAGAGCTGACGAATCGTAGGCTCATCGTCAATCCGATAAGTCCACATAGGAGAGCCCCGGCGCTGGCAGGGGAGGATGCGCCGCCGGAGCATAATCTGGACCATGTTGGTCAGCTCGATTTTGTCCTTGATCATGGAGGCGATGCGCCTCTGCAGGTCGTCCACCTCTGTATCCGACCCCCAGTCGAGGCCCTTTCGGACCCATGAGGTCAATTTGGTCGGGGGACCGGATCTGAATTCGGTAGGAACAGTTCCGCCCTCCTCCCTTGGCTCGATGATGTAAAACCACTCTTTTTTCCAAGTCTTGATGGTGTCGATGAAGGTGCCGGATGGCCATCCTGCGCGGGGAAGCTTGCTGATGACCGCCCTGCCACAGTCTGCGTCTTTGCCTGCGACACGGGCTACGAGGAGCATGGCGGCGGCCGGAGCTCGGCCAAACTCGGGCACGCGGTCGCGGTGTGCTGGCGAGCAGTCTGAGGGGCCAGGGGACTTCTACGGAGCTGCAGCAGTCCGCCAGAGCAACGGGGAGGAGCCGAAGTGCTCGGGAGCACAGAGCCCGTTGGCCATGGCGGCCGGCGGCGCTCGGCTTGCGGGGACAGTGGCTAGAGGGCACGGAAGAGCAGGGGCGCGAGGGGGAAATCGACGGGAGCTCACCTAGGTGCTAGCCGAAGCAACGGGGAGCCTGGGGAGGTCCGGTGGCCGGCAAATCGGCGGCGGAGTCCGGCGGGTCCAGAGGTTGAAGATGACCGGAACAGCGGCGTTGGATGGCTTCTGGCCTCGATTCCTCTGGCGGAGAGGAGCAGGGCGATGTGGCGAAGATGATGGCCGGCTCGGGGAGGCGAGGGGAGCAGAGTGGCCGCGGCGGCAGCGAGCTACGGCGACGGGCGCGCTCGGGTCCGGGGGAGGGAGAGAACAGAGAGGGGATGAGGATGGGGAGGAGCTCCAGAGTGACCAGGGGGGTGCCGTGGCGCTCTTAGAGCCCTCCGGGCGAGGCAAGCACACAAGAGCTGGCCGGCGCGTGTGCGCCCGCCGCGGGCACACGCCCTCCCGTCCTTCTGTCCTGAGGAAGAAGACGGAAGTGCCCCTTTGGGTTGGGCCGGCTTCCAGGTCCTGGTAAGCCCAGGTAAGCCTCTGCATTTTCCATTTTCTGTTTTTCTATTTTTCTTGTTTTGCTTTGCAAATGTCGGCATTCTGGGAACGGGGGGTACTCAGACCTGCCTGCCTGCGGCCCAGGGCATAGCCCACCTCGTCAGCCAAGCACGGCCTGGCGCAACTTCACTCAAGACAAGGCCCTCGCGAGGGCCCTAGGCTTGCGAGGGAGAACAACACCAAGACCAACAAGGAATGGGCCTCCTCAGGCCCCCTCCGGAGCGGCGGAGATCTCTATGCAGAGCCCGGCCCCAGGAGTCAAGGATGACGCAACGAAGGGCAGGCGGTGCAGTTTCCCCTTTGGTGCAAAGGGAGCAAGGACGTACGCAGGTTCCCAAAGCGCCACCCAAAGGTTTCCTTTCCGGTGCAACAAGACCACAACCACGAGCCCAGCAGGATGGATGTCATCGCCGAGCCCACCTCTGCACCATCGACAGCTACTTTGCAGGTGAAGACCACCTTTGGACAGGGCGGGGATGTACTCCTGTCCCCCTTCGAAATTGGCCGTTGTGGGATCCCTTCCCGCCATTGCGATAAGGGAGGAGGACCCGGGCCACTGCTATAGATAGAGGCTAGGTTCCACCGTAGAACGGGGACGACGAACTGGAAAGAACACAATAAACACCCAACGGGGCACAGAGCCGAGAACACCACTTGAGCGCCCTCACGAGGTTCCTCACCGCTGTACTAGTTCATCCACCACACCTCCTCGAGAGGCAATCCACCAAAGCAGGAGCAGGGTATTACGCTTCGCAGCGGCCCGAACCTGGGTAAGTCATCGTGTGCATCTGTTTCCTCGTCATCGTGCGAGTTCGTCGTCCTAACCATCAAGTAGTGAGCTAGGTAGGGCGAGGCTGCAGGGGATCTTCGCACACGCCCCTGTGTTCGAACTTCTTTGGGTTTTGCGGAGCCCAAAATCCGACATTTGGCGCACCACGTAGGGGGCGTGTCATGGCGGACGAAACCCCCGACGCCGGCCGGCCCTCGGCGCGCGATGGTGCCATAGCGCGCGGGGCCAGCCCCTTGGTCGCGTGCATCCTCGGTGGATCACAGGCGCCCACCTCCGGCCGCCACGTCAACCAGTTCTTCCGCCACGCAGGAGCAATTCGGCCACGGTCCGAGCCCACACCGCCTCGGACGTGGCCGGAAACTGACATCACCTTCGGCCCCGACGAACACCCCAAGACAACGACGGCCGCCAGAGCTCTCCCCATGTTGTGCACGCCAACCATAAGGGTCGTGGCCGTCTCCAGGACCCTCATAGACGGTGGCACCGGCCTCAACGTCATCTCCGTGGAGGCCTTCGACGCGCTGCAGCTACCCCGTGACCAACTCGCACCTTCAAGGCCCTTCTCTGGGGTGGTCGGGGGATCTGTCGCTCCCGTGGGGCGGGTGCACCTCCCCATCACCTTCGGCACCCGCTCCAACTTCCGCACCGAGCAGTTCAACTTCGACGTCGCCCACATCCACCTCCCGTACAACGCAATACTCGGCTACCCCGCCCTCGCCCAGTTCATGGCGGCAACGCACCCGGGCTACAACGTCGTCAATATGCCCGGGAGCAGCGGCATCCTCACCATCGTGGGGGATGTCAGGGACGAGTCCCACGCACTCAAGCTCGCCTACAAAGCGGCGGCCGCGGCACGACCTAGTGCCGGGGACACTGCGCAAGCCACGGAGGGCTCCGGGGGTGTCCTCGACGTCGCGCCGGTAAAGAAGAGGCAGTTGTTCTCTCAGAGCCGGGCGGAGACGAAGCAGGTGCCTGTGGACGAAGGGAACCCTGGACCTACCTTCACCATCGGCGCCGACTTGCCCCAGGAGCAAGAGGAGGCGCTGGTGGTCTTCCTCCGGGCAAACTAGGACGCATTCGCGTGGAGCGCCTCCGACCTGGTGGGAGTCCCGAGGGATGTGATCGAGCACCACCTCATGGTGTGCCCGAATGCACGTCCGGTGAAGCAAAAGGCAAGGAGGCAAGCTCAGGAGAAGCAGGCGTTCATCACCCAAGAGGTCGGCAAGCTAAAGGAGGCCAGGGTCGTCCGGGAGGTGCGTTACCCGGAGTGGCTTGCCAACCCCGTGGTCGTCCCGAAGAAGTGCGGGAAGGAGCGAATGTGCGTCGACTTCACGAGCCTCAACAAAGCCTGCCCACAAGACCCATTCCCGCTGCCGCGCATCGATCAAATCGTGGGCTCCACCGCGGAGTGCGACCTCTTGTGCTTCCTGGACGCTTTCTCAGGCTACCATCAGATCAAAATTGCGGTGGAGGACGTCGAGAAGACGGCCTTCCTCACCTCGTGCGGAGTATTCTGCTACACATGCATGCCCTTCGGGCTACGGAATGCCGGGGCGACCTTCCAGCGGCTGATGCACATCGCCCTAGGGCCGCAGCTCGGGAGGAATGCAGAAGCTTATGTCGACGACATCGTGGTCAAGTCCAGGGAGGCCAAGACCCTGATCGAGGACTTGGAGGAAACGTTCGTCAGCCTGAGGGAGGTGAACCTGAAGCTCAACCCCGAGAAGTACGTCTTCGGGGTCCCATCGGGCAAGCTACTCGGTTTCTTGGTGTCGCACCAGGGAATCAAGGCAAACCCGGAGAAGATCAAGGCCATAAACAAGATGAGCGCGCCCAGACCCTCAAGGAAATGCAGAAATTGGCAGGTTGCGTGACCTCCTTGGGGCGCTTCATCTCCAAACTCGGTGAGCGGGCCCTGCCGTTCTTCAAGATCATGAAAAGGAAGGGCCCCTTCGAATGGACTCCGGAGGCAGATGCAACCTTCGAGCAACTCAAGCAGTACCTCACGAGCCCACCAGTGATGGTGGCGCCTCGTCCTCGGGAGCCCCTGCTACTATACCTGGCTGCCACCCCCCACTCCGCCAGCACTGCGTTGGTGGCAGTCAGGGAGGAGCGCGCCGACGCGCGCGCCTCACCGACGGGCATCGGCGGGTCCCCCGACATGGAGCAAGGGGACTCGTAGGATGCCAAGGATCCCGCTCCTCCCCAAGATGGTGCTCCGGAGGCCCCAGCCGCTCCGACGTACCCTGGGGCGCTCAACCCTCATGAGCCCCCAGCCGTTCCAACGGCCCCTGAGGCGCTCGACCCTCGTGAGGCCCCGGCCGCCCCGACGGCCCACGAAGCGCTCAAGACTTCTGAGCCCCCCACGAGGTAGGGCACCGCCGAGGGCTACACACTCGTCGAACCCACAGTGTACTATGTCAGCACGGTGCTGCGGGATGCACGCTCATGCTACCCCATGCAACAGAAGCTCCTCCTAGCGCTCCTTGTCCCTTCGAGGAAACTGCGCCACTACTTCCAGGGGCATCCCATCAAGGTCATCTCTGTGTTCCCCTTGGAGAAGGTCCTACGCAACTCCAACGCGGCAGGAAGAGTCGCCGAAAGGAACATCGAGCTGGAGGCCTTCAACATAGAGTTCAGCACGACCAGGGTCATCAAGGGAGCGGCCCTAGCAGACTTCCTGGCGGAATGGACAGACACCCCCGACCGGGGGCTGGACGGGAGCAAGTCCCTCATCCCTGGCGATGAAGCACCTAAGGGCTGGATCATGCATTTCGACGGAGCTTTCGCACACATGGGAGCAGGGGCTGGGGTTGTGCTCATCTCCCCGGCGGGGGACAAGCTCCACTACGCTGTGCAGCTTTGTTTCCAGCATGGGGAGAAGGTCTCCAACAACATCGCGGAGTACGAGGGTCTCATCGCCGGCCTCAAGGCGGCGGCGGCCCTTGGGATTCAGCGCCTCACCATCAAGGGCGACTCCCAGCTCCTCGTCAACTTCTCCAACAAAGAGTATACGCCCAAGGAGGAGCACATGTAGGCGTATCTGGAAGAGGTACGTAAGATTGAAAAAAGTTTTTAGGGCTTGGAATTGTAGCACATCCCGCGAGGTGCGAACATGGAGGCTGATGACATCGCCAAGAGGGCATCGCGCCGCGAGCCCCAGGAGTCGAGCGTCTTCGAGGAGCGACTCTTCAAGCCTTCCGCAGCGCCCTCAACCGAGGATCTGGTGCCACGGACTGAGGAGCTCCCCCCAGCACCGCCCATGGGGGCTCCGGATTGTGGCCCGGCCTCAGGAGGCCGACTGCTCGTGGCACTGGAGCCTCAGGTCGACGATTGGATGCAGGAGTTCAGGGCGTACCTGCTCTATGGCACGCTGCCGGAAAAGGAGGAAGACGTGGAGCGCGTAGCACGGCAAGCCACGACCTACTGCCTGCAGGACGGCGACTTCTACCACAGGCGCCCGAATGACGTCGCGATGCGGTGCATCTCCAAGGAGCAAGGGTGCGAGCTGCTGGCCGACATCCATGGAGGAGACTGCGGGCACCACTCCTCGTCGCGCACCCTTGCAGGAAAGGCGTTTCGATCAGGCTTCTACTGGCCCTCGGCGCTTAATGATGCCATCGAGCTGGTTCGGTCTTGCGAGGCCTGCCAGTTCCACGCCAAGCAAATTCACCAGCCCGCGCAGGGCCTTCAGACCATCCCGCTCTCCTGGCCCTTTGCGGTCTGGGGGCTGGACATACTGGGGCCCTTCCCGCGGGCAGCGGGCGGATACCGTTACCTCGACGTCGCCATCGACAAGTTCACAAAATGGGCCTTGTTTTCAAGCATTGCAATACCATTTTTGCTCACTTTTGTTACTTGCTACCTTGCTGTTTTTATATTTTCAGATTACAAAAACCTATATCTACCATCCATATTGCACTTGTATCACCATCTCTTCGCCGAACTAGTGCACCTATACAATTTACCATTGTATTGGGTGTGTTGGGGACACAAGAGACTCTTTGTTATTTGATTGCAGGGTTGCTTGAGAGATAGCATCTTCAACCTACGCCTCCCACGGATTGATAAACCTTAGGTCATCCACTTGAGGGAAATTTGCTACTGTCCTACAAAACTCTACGCTTGGAGGCCCAACACAAGTCTACAAGAAGAAGGTTGTGTAGTAGACATCAGTGGCCGACCAACCTGGCGTAATGGACATCCCTTGGCATGGTGACAACGCCATTGTCCTGCAGAAACGGCGCCCTACCGTTGACCATTGTCCTGTAGCTCGCGTCCGTCCTCGACAAAGCATCCACGCGCACCGGGGAATCCCTCCTTGCCTCCCACGCCCCTCCCCGACGCTCGCAAGGCTCCAGGACAGCTCTGGCACGCGTGCTCCCCCATGCCAGAGAGCATCCGAGGCGCACCCGAGCCGGCCCTCGTCGCCCCCTATATCAGACCCTCCCCGGGCTCCCTCTCGTGCCCCTTGACGCTCCCCTCTCTCCCAGGAACTCCCTCGCCAAGCCCCTGAGCTCCCGAGCTCGAGTTTCCCTCCCATGGCCGCCATATCCCCGCCACGGCCGCTACCCGAATTGGAGCTCCTCCGTGCGCCCCCTCTCCTCTAAGCCCCGCCAGACGCCCCTTCATCGCCGAAGACCCCCCTCCGCACTCCTTCTCCCTCCTCTCTGCGATGGTGGCATCTTGCCCACCGTGGCCGATGGCCTCCTCCACCGCGATGGAAGCTGCGCGCAGCCCCGACCTCCCCAGGGCCCGGGAATAGTCCAGGCAGGCGTGGCTCGCCGCCCCGTGCTCGCCGGTGGCCGGAGCGCCGCCGGGGGCGGCTTGTGCTGCCGGGACAAGGCACCGGCGCGGGCTCGGCCGGCCTCCCCTGCCCCTCCTCTGTTTGAGTGGGAGGTAGGAGGAGGGCCTACCAGCGGGGCCCGCCGGTCTGCGACTAACGCCCCGGCCCCCCCGTTTAAGTGGAAGCGGTTTTCCTGGGAGACGCTTCCCGCAAGCGAAGGCGCATTCTACGCAACACACCATCGACGGTACCGCTGCTCCTCCTGGCTGGGCCACAGGGCCGGCCCATTTGCTATGTTGCGCCTTGAGCGCGTTTTAGCCCACTAGGTAAAGTCTTTTCCATTTTCTGTATTTCTCAGAAACTTGTAAAATCCCTAGAAAATTCATCCTAAGTCCAAATTTGAGGATTCAAAATCCTAGAAGTCTCTAAAATCACGGGCTAACCAAATATGTGCATTGTACAACTTTCCAGAAACTTTTCTGTTAGGTTCAAATTCAAATTTGAATTTGAACCATGTAGAACCCCACTTTGCAAATTCCTAGAGCATTCAAATCAACTCCAAATGTAGTGGTTCAAGTTCCGAAGTGTCTATAAAATCATACCCTATTTATCTAGGCATGGTTAACATTTTTCCCATGCCCCTATTCTGCTTGACCTAATAAATGCTCCCTTTTCCCATTTATTTCATCTTAGTAAATTCATAGGAAAATCATTCCAACTCCAAATCCAGTGAAACCACTTCCCAAATGTTTCTAAATTTGTGCCCCACTTGTTGGGTGCATCCACTCAATTTTACAAAAATATTTTCTTTGGACATCTTATAGGATCATCATTTCCTTCATTTCCCACCATTCAAGACTCCCCCTTGACCCACATCCAATAAAACCTTCTTGGTTATTTTTCTCATGACCAGAGGTGTCCTAGAAAAATAAAACTTCTATTTATAGAGCACTTTTATTTCTTCGCTTGTTGTGTTGCTTATTGCGGTTGTTTCTGACGATAGTTGACGAAGTAGACAAAGTGCTCGGAGTGGACGAGAAGCGTGTGAAGACCTCGAAGACTTGGATAAGCCATGCAAGCAACCCTTTGACCATGTTAAGAAACTTTTCATGCATGTCATATAGCACTTGTTGTTCCGATGAATTGATCATGTTGATGAGGTACCCCCCCCCTTCGGTGGGATGCCTCCGATACTTTACCATTGATACTTGCATCGTGCATGACCCTACCATTCTTATGAGAGTTGTGCGGGTGGGAGTAGTTTGGTTTCTAGTAGTTGCTACTCAAGTGGGATGGGAATATGCTTGGAGATGGAAACAAAAGCGTTTTCAAAGACTTTTCGAAAACCCGTCGGGTGCCACTAATGCCCGAGGGAGATGATGTTGAGTTAGGTAACCACTTGAGAAAGAAGTGGTGTACCGGAGCAAGTGAGTATGTGTGTTTTCGAAAACGGATTAGATTTAAGATTTGTCAACCGTCCCAACCTTACATGTACAACCACGATACCCCTTATGGGACGGGGCTTTGTTGATTACCTGGGTGGGTACTAGCTTAGAGCCCGCATTACTAGTGGTGGGAGTGACGAGGTCACTCTCGATTCGGGGTCGTGCCTGGTAGGGCGACCATGCGCTGTCTTTACAGGCACCGGGCACACCGTTGCGGGCCCTCATGGATGATACGTGTGATGTTTATCATGAGGGATGGAAACAATGAGTGGACTCTTTGTTTAGTATCGCTAGGGGAAAGGCATTGTTCGTGTGCTTACCTCGGGTATGAAAATACTGCGAGTCGTCGATGACACGGAAGTTCCCCGAGTGTTGTGGGTAAAGTGTGCAACCTCTGCAGAGTGTAAAACTATTTGAATAGCCGTGTCCACGGTCAAGGACAGTTGGGTGGTGCTGCTTAAACTACGTCCAGATGTTTTCACAAAACTTGTGTGTGTGTGTGGGTGTGTGGACGACACAGAGATGGTACTTGAGTTAAGTCAGATGACTTGATGTGATGACTAAACATGAGATGTTCAACCCCTTGCTTATGTTGATATCTATAACTTGTTCATATGGATATCTGCCAACTGTTGATGCATGCTTACATCAGTTAGTTGATCATGTCATTGCACTGAAAATTAGCTTTCTGCAAAACTTACCTACTTAGTGCTACATCATGCATTGTTGTTGCCTTGTTCCAAACATGGGTTGCTTGCGAGTACATTCGAAGTACTCATTGGCTTGCCACTGGTTATTTTATTGGCCAGGCATGAAAGATCAGGTTGCGATGAAGATTACCATGGTGACGTACGTGCGAGCTATGACGCTTCCCAGTCAGAATGCCTATAGGGTTAAGGCAGATGGCATGGGTTCACGCTATCATTGAAGATTTCCGCTGCAATTTTATGAAGACTTGGCCATAAAGGCCATTTTTGAGTACAAATGGTATGTAATGGATGTAAGACTCTTGTTATTCAGTTTCTGTGTGTTTAGTGAGCATTGATCTCTGGGATCACTGTGAACGTACATTCGGTGATCACGACTTATGAGTCGGGGTCCCCACAGAGCTGGTATCAGAGCCATCCTGACTGTAGGAAGCCCTTAATTAGCATGGACGTTAGTTAGGACAAAACTATTTTTCTAGACCCTTCAAAATTACTTGCAAAACCACTATAATTCTCACCTCTCCTAAAATTTCAAAGGTAGCAAAGGTTTTTGCCTTAGCACTTCCACAACTTTTCTCTTAGCTCTCCTCGTCTTCTTTTCAAAACTTTGCAAATGGTCGCTACTACCCTTGTGCCCTGACCACGGGATTCCTTGTAATCCTCGTGGGTAACCTGGAAGGGAGCCACGTTGCCAGACATTTCCCCACATATCTTGGACACAAGTTGGCGACACTAGACAAGGAGCTACCAACAGAACATACCTTCTCGAAGGATGAGGATGTCAAGACTTGGATGATGGTGACACCCTCGACACTGCCCCAGGATGATGCAACCTTGGCCTACGATGACCAGGGCATAAGATATACAAGATCATCATATGCATCGCTAATAGAGCAATCCTGTCATTACTAATGACGTGTCGGCAACCACCGGTGGATGAGAACCTTGCCATTTGGTCCACCTCACTATAGTGAGCAGGAAAACGGTCCTCATCATCCCCCACTCTTGGTGCCGATGATATCGTCAACGAGACCGGCAGGATACAACTCCACCATGCCTTGTTAAAGTCATAGCATAAAAGATTGCCTACCTGGAACCCTCGATGTCTCAGAAGGCAAGGAGGCATTGTCACGATTACGATGACACCAGAAGACTCTATAAACAACAGCTGTGAAGAACCACCTTCGTTGTCAACTCACCAGACCCGAAGTCGTCAAGGACTCTTCACGCGCAACAAGGATCGTTTCGACGAACAACAACCAGAGACATAGCGACACCTGAAGAAGACCCAGAATACTAAGCGGACTCCTCTCCAAGACGCGAAGCAAGCACGACTACTGAGTCCGGGAACGCCTAGGGTAGGATGAGTTTTGTATTCCCCATGCGAAGTCGAGTCCGTATGATGGTTCTGATAGAACCATGATTGTGTGTTGCTTGTTATTGCTTGTTTGTGCTTTGGTGTAAGTCGCACTTTTGCCCCAGGCAACAAGTACGAGACTAAGCACCCACCTTATCTTAATAAGTGTGTTTTGCCTTTTCGGCACTTGTTTGATTGCACTTGCACTATACCACCCCCTTAGGCACTCCTCTCTATGCTGATTTTCCCTCTCCCCCTCTCATCAACTGAAGACCGGCAAGGCAAGATGCACCAAGGATCCACCTCAACAAGAAACTGGCACTGAAGACTTCGACTACAACGTACTCGACCAGACGCAACCCCGTAGAGTTATGTTTTTCCCTCAAGATTGGAAACCCCTCCCTAAACCAACCTAGACCTCACAAGCTCCCCCAACACAAGCCTCTGATCACGTGTTTAATACACGGATTTGCCAGAGCACTTATTGACCTTCAATAACCCTTGCTTAGCACTGGGTTCATTATGGAGCTAGTGATCATAGTGAACAAACATCCTTCATTCTTACGCTAGCACTAGAACCTTGATGCCATAGGAAGGATCATTCTAAGGATATACGATTTGTGGACAATGATTTGATTTAGCCATAATAGATGTCTTGAGGAAGCAGTTGAGACCCTTTGGTGGATTACGAGACTTTATGTTGGTAGACGAACTTGGTGGATCAAAGATGATAGAGTAGCTTGACCTGCTTCTCCTTCGAGTAGATTGGATTTAGCAGGACTATGGAGATCACAAGTCAAAATTCTTGGTGGTATGATAACTTGATTTTGACGAGTAGTGATCATGGATTGATGATGTTACAGTCATGGCTTAGAATAGCAAGTGGAGCTTTTCGTGGACTCGAGATTTGGATTTAAATAGGTGACTCTAATAAAGTATTGGTCCTAAGCAAAACTGCATGGTTCGGAGTAATTTGGATTTAGTCCAATGATTTAGATCATGATACCATGTTTCTCGGTGGATGATAAGATATGAATCGGAGTCGTCAGAGCTAATTCAAGGATCTATATGAGCTTGACCTTGGACTTAGTTGGTCATTGGGAGTTCATGGATATACTGTGATATTAGTCCTTTCAAAGATTTGTGAATTATAGAAACTCTAGAAGATACGGGAGGCAATCACTGGTATTGGATCTGTAGCAGTAATGGATCATGTGATGCTGGATGATATTCGTGGATCGATTAAGTTGGACTCGTAGGAAGGAAACAAGATCTTGGATTGGTATATTATGAGCTTTCCTTAGCATAGTAATGCAGTACCTTAGACCTTGGATAGGTCAGTAGGACACTTGGATTTATAATGTCTTATGCAAGATTTACAGCTTGTATGCTTCCCAAGGATTGTTACATAGGGATATATTTGAGTTGGCTACAGTATACATATGTGATTTTGGTTTAGTCCTTATCTCAAACCATGGAGATATGAGTAGCACGTGTAATGTTGGAGTTGACTTATGTGAGATGATACCTTCGATGATGTAGGGTGATTTTGTTTGAGGCGATAGGTATTACTATTGGCATCTAAAGAATTGTGCTCGACGAAAAGATGATAGACGTTCACTCACATCCTAAGCTCCTTAAAAACCCGAAAGCTTTACCGAGCCATAATATGGTCGGATTATGACCTTAGGAGTTGGCTCTAAGTCATTAGACTATGGCCAATACTCCACCTCAACCACCAGCAATCCTGTTCAAAAAGGAGGTGGACACGAGGAACTAGATTACGTTGGATCACGAACCCCTGAGCTAGTGACCATCCGGAACAAATGCCGCTCCTCTCACATATCCCATGAGCAATGTGTTTATGTGATACTTGGAGGAATAGGTTGTTGTCCACCGGGATGACTTACATATTTACCCAATAAGAGAAGGAACACCTTAGTCCTGTTTGGACCAGCCCCAGGAACACCAATTATCATGCCTCTCAAGTATAAGGGTTCACCTTGGACTCCTTGAAGTACCCTCCCTACAGGAGAAGACCTTCTTGCTCGAGCAAGATGAAGAACCACTACAGTCAAGAAACCCCGACGAAGAAGAAGAAGCAAGAGAAGTCAACCATCGCTCCTTTGACGGCTACATCAACTAGACTATATCAAGAAGCACCGACGTCCAAGCATGATGAAACCCTTGCACATCAAGAGGATTATAGAGCCCCTTGTCTTAACAATCACCTTTCAGTTCCTGACTAGGGAGGAACCGAGAGGTTGATAACACCCCTCACTCCACCACTTTGATGGTGTACGATGAGCATGACGTCCCTGCTTCTTTCAGATGCCTGGAACGGAGTGGAACGACTGTCATGACTTCATTATTAGCCCCCTTTTTGGTCCAATCATGAACGTAAACCTGACTGGATCATGGTGAACCACCTGTCCAAGGAATTTCACCTACCAAGCCTCACACCTTGGGGACTAGGTGGCTGTTCTATACTTTTGGATAGCCAGCTTAATTAGAACCCCTCATTAACCCTCTCAGATGGAAGGAACCATTTTGCCGCCAAATTTCTAAGCTAGTCTTAGGGACGAGACTCAACCAAACCTTCCCACAAACGGCTACGGAGAGACCAGTAGACCGAACACTCGAAGACCCGCCAGAAGCATGCGTCCAAGACGACGAAGACAAATGGCTGGAGATAAATGAAGAACATGCCTAGGCAACTCACTCAAGCAGAAGATCTCGACGAGAAGCCTACATCGACAAACTTCGACATCCTTATTGTTGAAGACCACGAGCACCGGAAGATCAACTGCTCCAACGAAGTCGACGATTCCCCATCACCGGGAAATTACGCCAAGACCTTGATCCTTCTCGTCTAGAGCGAGACATCCAAATGTCACTAACCGATGTTAGTAACCTTGGACCAGCATGCATACACACTACTTTGCCACATATTCTGACTTTGGAATACACACGCAAGCCCGACCCTTACGATAACCCCGTTCATCAGACCATTGACCTACTAGTCAAGCCTAGCATATTACGAGAACCCCCTTCACCCTTAGATGAAGTCAGTGATGCACTCAAAGCTATATCGTCAAGCACTTCAAGATCCAATGGAGCAATCACATCGAAGAAGAAGCCACATGGGGACGTGAAGACTATCTTACCTCTGAATTTCCGCATCCTTTCTACACCTAGCCTAGGAATCTCAGGGACGAGATTCTTGTAAGGGGGGTAGGTCTAGCACACCCTATGTTTGGCCTCATGTTACTAAGTTAACATAGCTTAAAAAAATAATTTTGGACCATTTAAAACTTTTTGTGTGCTTGTGATGTTTGACTTGATTGCTGATTGTTTGATTGCTTGCTTGTGCTCTATATTCATAAACTCCCTCCTACTCTCAAAACTCTTTTCCTTGATCTAAACTCTTGTCCAATGATCATACCATCTGTATAGGAACTAAAACTATTTTTATCAAATATTATTTTGGACAAAAAGCATTTATTCAATTTAGGTTTTCAAAAACCCCTCAACTGAGGTTTGTACTACAAGTCCTCAAATTGGGTGGAATATTTTGCCCCAAAGGATTTATTTGGAACCTACTATATATATAACTTCCCAAAATCACAAAATATTATTTTTAAAGATTATTTTCTTATTTTATTTAAAGGCTTTTTCTTAAGGCTAGAAATGGTCTTTTATTAGGAAAAATTATTTTTATGCTTTCAAAATATTTGAGAAAATTTAGGAAAACTCAGTGGACATATATTGTCCATATATAAGAGTTTAAACACATGGTCATGTTCAAAATATTGGACAAAACCCTTCAAAACCATTTCTGCCTATTTCAAGCATTTGAAATATTTCTATAAGAAATATTCTCAAATAAATCCAGGAAAATTCTAGAATGACACATATGACATATGTGATCATCTTGCCAAGTTTCACCTCAATCCAAATTTTGGCTTCACTAAAATATCCCAAAACCCTCTGTATCCAGAATCAAATTTGAACAACTTTGCATGGTGAAGTTTCTCCTACTAATCTCAAAATTCGTGGACATGTTCTGACCCTCTAAAAATGCATCCACACCAAGTGATTCATAACGGAGAGCAGATACACTTGTCCAAATCACCCCAAACCCATTTCTGCTGATTTCAAGAATTTGGTAATATTACATTGCCAGGTTTACCCCATTGGGCCCCAAACTTTTTGTGCATGTTATAATCCCTAAAATATGCCACCACATCAAGTGGTGCATCAAGGGGATTAGCTTAGCATGACTGGATCTACAGAAACCTGATTCTGTTAGTTTCCAGGGTTCACAAAGTTTCTATTGTCAACTTTGCTCATTTGAGCTCAAACCTGGTGATCCATCTCATTTTTACCCACCATTTGATCCTGTTAAATATCACAGTAAGTGGGTAAGTTTATCTTGCCCAAGCATCCATCAAACACCTTCTGGTGAAATGGTAAAATCCCTGTTTTCACCACTTTTACTATTTCCCTTGATCTCAAAATTTTACCACAACTCCCAGATGATATCTTTTACCTCCAGTAACTTGGCCATGGCCTCAGCTCAATTATTGGTGGGTAAAACCCCTCATTTTTACTGTTTGGACAGCCTTAGCATGCTCTTTCTCCCTCTCTCCCATTATTCTATGCATGCAACTGCCCCCAAGTTTTACCAAAACACCTCTGGCATGTTAATGCATCTTTACATGTCCAAACATGGCATGCTCATGTGGAAAATATGAGCAGCTCGTCAAAAACTAGTTTTTGGCAGAAATTGTAGCCTTGAACTACAAGTACCTTGTACATTGATCTCCCTGAGCTAAGATTTGGTGTGAGCCTTCTGCTTCCATGCCTAAAACCACCAGACAACCTTTTAACCCTTATGCTCCATAGTAAAAACAACTTGGATGAGCCCCAAGTTTGCCGCTGCAAACTTGCTAGCAGTAAAAACCCAGCTCAACCAGCTTCAGTTCCTTTGAAACTTCACCAGTGTACTTTTCCATGCGTGCCTAGGATGCTAGACATCTTTAGCCGACCAACCTGGCGTAATGGACATCCCTTGGCATGGTGACCACGCCATTGGCCTGCAGAAACGGCGCCCTGCCGTTGACCATTGTCCTGTAGCTCGCGTCCGTCCTCGACAAAGCATCCACGCGCGCCGGGGAATGCCTCCTTGCCTCCCACGCCCCTCCCTGACGCTCGCTAGGCTCCAGGACGGCTCTAGCACGTGTTCTACCCCATGCCAGAGAGCATCTGAGGCGCACCCGAGCCTCCCCTCGTCGCCCCCCTATATCAGACCCTCCTCGGGCTCCCTCTCGCGCCCCTTGATGCTCCCATGGCCGCCCGAATTAGAGCTCCTCCGTGCGCCCCTCTCCTCTAAGCCCCGCCAGACGCCCCTTCATCGCCAAAGACCCCCCCCCTCCGCACTCCTTCTCCCTCCTCTCCACGATGGTGGCATCATGCCCACCGTGGCCGACGGCCTCCTACGCCGCGGTGGAAGCTGCGCGCAGTCCCGACCTCCCCAGGGCCCGGGAACAGCCCAGGCAGGCACGGCTCGCCGCCCCGAGCTCACCGGTGGCCGGAGCGCCGCCAGGGTCGGCTTGTGCCGCCGGTTCGGGGCACCGATGCGGGCTCCGCCGGCCTCCCCTGCCCCTCCTCTGTTTGAGTGGGAGGTAGGAGGAGGGCCTGCCAGCGGGGCCCTCTTGTCAGCGGCTAACGCCCCCCCCCGTTTAAGTGTAAGCGGTTTTCCCGGGACATGCTTCCCGCAAGCGAAGGCGCATTCTACGTAACGCGCCATCGACATCACCGCTGCTCCTCCTGGCTGGGCCACCGGGCCGGCCCATTTGCTATGTTGCGCTTTGAGAGTGTTTTAGCCCACTAGGTAAAGTCTTTTCCATTTTCTTTATTTCTCAGAAACTTGTAAAATCCCTAGAAAATTCATCCTAAGTCCAAATTTGATGATTCAAAATCCTAGAAGTCTCTAAAATCATGGGCTAACCAAATATGTGCATTGTACAACTTTCCAGAAACTTTTCTGTTAGGTTCAAATTTGAATTTGAATTTGAACCATGTAGAACCCCAATTTGCAAATTCCTAGAGCATTCAAATCAACTCCAAATGTAGTGGTTCAAGTTCCTAGGTGTCTATAAAATCATACCCTATTTATCTAGGCATGGTTAACATTTTTCCCATGCCCCTATTCTGCTTGACCTAATAAATGCTCCCTTTTCCCATTTATTTCCGCTTAGTAAATTCATAGGAAAATTATTCCAACTCCAAATCCAGTGAAACCACTTCCCAGATGTTTCTAAATTTGTCCCCTATTTGTTGGGTGCATCCACTCAGTTTTACAAAAATATTTTCTTTGGACATCTTATAGGATCATCATTTCCTTCATTTCCCACCATTCAAGACTCCCCCTTAACCCACATCCAATAAAACCTCCTTGGTTATTTTTCTCATGACCAGAGGTCTCCAAGAAAAATAAAACTCCTATTTATAGAGAACTTTTATTTCCCCGCTTGTTGTGTTGCTTATTGCGGTTCTTTCTAGCGATAGTTGACGAAGTAGACGAAGTGCTCGGAGTGGACGAGAAGCGTGTGAAGGCCTCGAAGACTTGGATAAGCCAGGCAAGCAACCCTTTGACCATGTTAAGAAACTTTTCATGCATGTCATATAGCACTTGTTGTTCCGATGAATTGATCATGTTGATGAGGTACCTCCCCCCCCCTTCGGTGGGATGCCTCCGATACTTTACCATTGATACTTGCATCGTGCATGACCCTACCATTCTTATGAGGGTTGTGCGGGTGGGAGTAGTTAGGTTGCTAGTAGTTGGTACGCAAGTGGGATGGGAATATGTATGGAGATGGAAACAAAAGCGTTTTCAAAGACTTTTCGAAAACCCATCGGGTGCCACTATTGCCTGAGGGAGATGATGTTGAGTTAGGTAACCACTTGAGAAAGAAGTGGTGTACCGGAGCAAGTGAGTGTGCGTGTTTCGAAAACGGATTAGATTTAAGATTTGTCGACCGTCCCAACCTTAGATGTACAACCACGATACCCCTTATGGGACGGGGCTTTGATGATTACCTTGGTGGGTACTAGCATAGAGCCCGCATTACTCGTGGCGGGAGTGACGAGGTCACTCTCGATACGGGGTTGTGCCTGGTAGGGCGACCATGCGCTGTCTTTACAGGCACCGGGCACACCATTGCATGCCCTCATGGATGATACATGTGATGTATATCATGAGGGGTGGCACCAACATGTGGACTATTTGTTTAGTATCGCTAGGGAAAAGGCATTGTTCGGGTGCTTACCTTGGGTATGAAATATACCGCGAGTCATGGATGACACATAAGTTCCCCGAGTCTTGTGGGTAAAGTGTGCAACTTCTGCAGAGTGTAAAACTATTCGAATAGCCGTGTCCACGGTCAAGGACAGTTGGGTGGTGCTTCTTAAACTACGTCCAGATGTTTTCACAAAACTTGTGTGTGTGTGGGTGTGTGGATGACACAGAGATGGTACTTGAGTCAAGTCAGATGACTTGATGTGATGACTGAACATGAGATGTTCAACCCCTTGCTTATGTTGATATCTATAACTTGTTCATATGGATATGTGCCAACTGTTGATGCATGCTTACATAAGTTAGTTGATCATGTCGTTGAACTCAAAATTAGCTTTCTGCAAAACTTACCTACTTAGTGCTACATCATGCATTGTTATTGCCTTGTTCCGAACATGGGTTGCTTGCGAGTACATTAAAAGTACTCATTGGCTTGCCACTGGTTATTTTATTGTCCAGGCATGAAAGATCAGGTTGTGATGAAAATTGCCATGGTGACGTACGTGCGATCTAGGACGCTTCCCAGTCAGAATGCCTGTAGGATTAAGGCAGATGGCATGGGTTCACGCTATCATTGAAGATTTCCGGTGCAAGTTTATGAAGACTTGGCCATAAAGGCCATTTTTGAGTACAAACGGTATGTAATGGATGTAAGACTCTTGTTATTCAGTTTCTGTGTGTTCAGTGAGCATTGATCTCTGGGATCACTATGCACGTACATTCGGTAATCACGACTTTTGAGTGGGGGTCCCCACACGGCTTATGTTGAAACAGATAATGAGACGGCGCGCCAGGACGCACTCGATGACTTGGATGAAGAGAGGGATCTTGCAGCCGCACGGTCAGCAATTTATCAACAAGATCTGCGTCGCTATCATAGCTGCAGAGTTAAAACCCGGACGTTCCAAGAAGGCGACTTAGTGCTCCGTTTGATTCAAGATCAGACAGATATGCATAAGTTGTCACCCCCCTGGGAGGGACCTTTTGTGGTCAGCAAGAATCTCAACAATGGGTCATATTACCTCATTGATATACGGGAGAGCAATAAATCACGCACTTCCGGAGAAGAGACCAGCAGGCCATGGAATATTGCTCATCTTCGGCCTTACCATACTTGAGTCATTGACTCTCATCAATGTACATACGTCTGTCGTTGTATATACCTTTTTTAATATAATATAGCCGACATCCCCATAATTCGGGGCCTCTGCCGTTTTGATGCAGCATTTTTTTGTGCAAAGAGTTGAGTATTCATAAGGTCACTTGGGGGCTTCCAACCCACTGGGTTTAGCTTTCATACCCTCTTGACCGGCTTAAAAGGCATATTTGAGTTAAACCTGACTGTTTGCAACTTGCTACTCCACCAGGTGACCCGCCGAACGTTTGACAGTCAATCTTTTTCAAGACCCTGAACTAGTCAAAGTTAAAACGGCGGCTTATGTCATGTGAGAGCAGGCTTACAGAGAGCTAGGACAAACTCACATGCTCGCTGTAGTCTCTCCGCTATGTGGCCCATTCATACTCTTAACAGTCAATCTTTTTTAAGACCCTGAACTTGTTAAGGTTAAAATGACGGATTTATGTCACGTGAGAGCCGTCTTACGGGATTGTGGGCATTGATGCCTAGCTTCTTTGAAGCAAAAATCTTGAGTTTTCTCAAAAATATATAAGGGTTGATCTCTTTTGGGATGTGCCTTCAAAGCCGCCTTTGCAGCAACTAAAAGTATACATGTCTATATTTTCTGTTTGTTGTTATTTGCAGGAATTTTTCATAAGGAGATTCTAAATCTTTGGAGGGCTACTTATTAGTCAAAGCTTATTGCTGTCATGACCCGCCAGCGGATCTTGTTTCCATATTTTCAAGATTTTGAGCCTCACGACATATGATCACATCAGGCATACACATGTTTTGATAACGATTACAGCAGTTAAGCCGCCAGGAGATAAACTTAGCAAAACATGCACGAAGGCATGGCAGAATCACAACTGTTTTCACTACAATATTACAAAGCTGTAGTGGGGCCCTTCAAATTATTAGCAAGTGTTTTGGGTTATCTCATCCTGAGCCGGCTTCTGTATCGGCCGGGTTACGATCTGCAGGATCATTGTCACCCTGGCGCTTCGAAGTAGAAGTCTTCAGATCACCCTGTGTCGGCTCTTCGTCGTCGGCTATCTAGAGATTACCCGAAGTCCAGTCAATGCTGGTTAAGGCTTCAAAGGTGGCCTCATCATTAAGAATTACAGAAGGATCAAGGTTAGGGGCAAACATATGCTTACGACGCTGAGGTGTTAGGTCAACAACTGCGAACGTAGGCGCCTTGATGCGGGTATTGGTGTTGCCGTAAGGCGGCTGGTACTTCGCCAAGTCTAGCCCTTCTGCAAGTTGACATGCCAGCGGCCTTATTTCTTTGACACATCTCGAGAAGTCCGACTCACTGAAGATAGTTCCATCGTCATTGTACTGCGGATACCCGCCAGCCATCTCCGCCGGGTCTAGATCTGACTGCCATGCCTTCGCCCGACTTAAAGCAGAAATAGCTCCTGCGCGGGCGGCTGAAAGCTTCAGCTTTTCCAGTTGAGATGGCACAGATGACAGTTGATCCAGCATCGTCTTGATAGGTGTTGGCAGTTTCTTTCCGGATGACACAACTACAAGTGTGCGCAGGGTGCCAGCATATAGTTTCTCGGTCAATGAGTAGACGACTTTTAGCTTCAACAAAATGTTCTGACCAAGGCTGGTGCTTCTAGCGCCTGTCACAATAAAAAGGATAAATTCAGTTGAGCATTTTTATGACTACTCTAGGTAATGAAGTGCTTTAACAAGGTATAAGTTTTTGTTACTTACCGAAGATGGCGGCTGTCATACTGCAAATCTGCCGCTTTAAGCCGGCAAGCTCTTCAGCAACCGGCTTACGTTGTGTTTCAGCATCTTCTACGCACTTTTGCAAGGCGGTCTTCTCCTCTTCAAGGGTGGCGCGCTTAGCGGTAAAGTCAGACTTCAGTTTTTCTAAGTCTTCCAAGGCAAGTTTTAGCTTTGCCTCGGCCTCGCTGTTTCTGGTTTCCAGAGCCGCCACGCTCTTGTTTAAGTCACAAAGATGCGACTCTTTCGAGCTTAATGACTCCTGCATACAGTTTGCGAGTGGGGAAATTATTTATACACAAGATTTCAAATATTCAAGTCCCAAGCACATTGCAAGCAATCCACTTGGCACTTGGGGGCTAATGTAGGTCATTTCAAAGTGTTGCAAAGACCCGACTCATCTTTTTCAAGATAAGCCGGCCCTTGGGGGCTACAAGCGGATTTTTGCGTAAGTGCTAATGGGAAGACCCGGCTCATCTTTTTCAAGATAATCCGACCCTTGGGGCCTACATACGGATTCTTTCAATTATATTACTGGAAGACCCGGTTAATCTTTCTCAAGATAAGCCGGCCCTTGGGGGCTACATGCAGATTTATTAAGAAACTATGGGAAGACCCGGATCATCTTTTTCAAAGATAAGCTGGCCCTTGGGGGCTACATAAGTATACACCAGTAAAGGTGGAAAGGGGTCAATATTTGTCCCTCATATTTTTGCTTCATCAAATTTACTAAGCCGGACTCCATGTCACAGCTTGTATGAAGGCGGTTCAGATAACCGGTGTGCAGCTCGCTGACGTTGAAGTCTGCGTAATCTGACAGGTCCAATTTGGCCTTGCCCTTCTCCAACAAAGGAGTCTCTTCTTTAAGCTTGGCCAACACGGTTGCGGCTTGTGGTGGTTTATAACCCACCCCGGTGATGACCACATCAGCGCCATCCTTCTCAGAAGGGTTTTCTTCAATGGTTGGGACGATCTGACTTGGCGGGTCACCAATGTTGGCCGGGTCCACATCAGTGTCGATGGCTTCAGAAAAAATTTGCTTAGTCTGCGGAGGAGGGTCATCAGGATGAGAAGGAGGGTCTTCAGAACTCTGGATTTGGGCTTCAGGGGGCTTCGGAATATTTTCTTCCGGCTCAGAGGCCTTAGAGGTCTTGGAGGAATCGCCCACCTTCTGTTTCTTGCTTATCTTTGCTTTAGCCCTGAAACAGAAGTGAACAAGTTTATAAGCATATGAAAGCAAATCTTTCAGATATCAACAAAGGGAAAAACCTTACCCAGGGTTGACAACAAAGGCAGGTAGCTGTGTGCCGGTTGAATCGCCAGAAGAGGCAGGTGTTTCCTAGACAAATTAGAGTCGGCCAATATAACCAAATGACTGCATGAGGCTAACATGCAGAAGAAATGAAAACAAAGTTATGAATTACATCATTACGGTGTTTCCGAGGAGCCGGAGTGTCGGCTAAGCCAGCTACTAGATCTTCAGAGCCGCCGCTCCGGGTTTGATGCCTGGAGTCATGTTGCTGCTTCTTCAAAAGAAAGTTGGGATCCAAGTGAGCAAGGGGGTGTGAAAACTTTAATTTCCGGATGACTCGCCGTATTTTCTCTCTTGGCAAAGGTTCCGAGTCGGAGGAGATGGTAGTTACCTCTGCTGCGCCGGCTTGGCTCGTCTCTACTTCACCCTGAGAGGAGTCAGCGTCAATAAGTTGCATGAAAAGAAGACCAAGGGAGTCAAGTTCTACCTCCGAGTCATCCAGTTCGAGCAGCTCCTGAGCTGTCGGTTTCTTTTTACGAGCCGGAGCCCGGGTCTTAGTTGCCTTGGTTTTCTTCTTTGAAGTGGAGGCTATGGTTATTCTCCACTTCCAGAAGGGAGAGTCGGCCTATATACGTTTCCAGAAAGGTTAAAGAGATGTCAAGTGCAAAACTTAAAAAAGAAAAAGGTAAGGATCAATGCAAAAGATCTTACTGCGGGAGCTGGGTTATGAACGTAGAAGGGATTTAGCCCCGTCTTATTGCAAACCTCCTAAGGTTCTCCCAGCAGTGATTTGACAATTAAGTTGAGGTCCTTATCTGTCAGAGGTGTATGGTTGAAGCATTGAGGGTCATCCACATTGCCAGTATATTCACACATTAAGCCGCCGTGCCGGCTCAGTGGCAAGATTCTCCAGGTAACCCAGCAGCGGGTCAAATCAACACCAGTTAACCCGTTGGCTAGTAAAGCCCTGATCTTTGAAAATGTATGAGCATATTGGGCGTGCTCTATGGCGGACAACCGGTCTGGATGCTCGGTGGTCGTGCAGAGCCGGTAGGGATGGTAACCCAGCAATGGATTTTCTTCAGCCGGGGCAGTGTCTCTG
The DNA here is from genome assembly GCA_039707655.1 of Elymus sibiricus. Taxonomy (NCBI): domain Eukaryota; kingdom Viridiplantae; phylum Streptophyta; class Magnoliopsida; order Poales; family Poaceae; genus Elymus; species Elymus sibiricus. The sequence goes on along the minus strand of CM077675.1, from coordinate 151,830,470 downwards.
TAGTAGAACCAGGTGAGATTCCAATCCTTGGGATGGCTAGGTAGAGTGGCTGAGGGAAAAGACACATCTCTTCGCCTCTGGATTGAAACACCTCCGAGCTCAAGACTTGGCCCATCTATTGTCGGATTTCGGGCTTCGCCAAACCCTAAGAAGTTCGAACTTAGGGACGTGTGCGAAGATCTCCAATAGCTTCACCCCCTCCAAGCCCACAACACGATAACCCTGCTCGATTGCAAGGAAGAAGATAACACACGAGAGTTTACCCAGGTTTGGGCCGCTGCGAAGCGTAAAACCCTACTCCTGCCTTTGGTGGATTGCCTCACGAGGAGGTTCGTGAATGAACTAGTACAGTGGTGAGTTGCCTTGCGAGTGTGTTTGCTGGTGGAGTGCCATCCCTCTCCTCTACCGAGCAGCCTAGCCTCTATTTATAGCGGCCCGGGTCCTCTTCCCTTATCGCAAGGGCGGGAAGGGATCCCACAACGGCCAAATTCGAAAGGGGACAGGAGGTACATCTTATCCTGATGAAAGGTGGTCTTCGCCTGCAAAGTAGTCGACGGTGATGCAGAGGTGGGCTCGGTGATGACTTCCGTCCTGCGGGGCTCGGGGTCTTGGTGTTGTTGCACCGAAGTGGAAACCTTTGGCGGGGCGCTTTGGGAACTCGCGTGCACCCCTGCCTCCTTTGCACCAAAGGGGAAACTGTCCCCTCTGGCGCGCTGGCGCCTGCCTGGCCTGGCTGGCGTCACCCTTGGCCTCCTGAGGTCGTGCGTTGCATAGAAATCTCCGCCGCTCAGGAGGAGGCCTGGGGAGGCCTACTCCCTTGCGGGTCTTGGCGTTGTTTCCTTCGCAAGCTTGGGGTCTCGCGAGGACCTTGTGTTGAGGGAGGCCGCGCTAGGCCGTACCTGTTCGTCGAGGTGGGCCACGCCCTGGGCCTCAGGCAGGCAAGTCTGGGTACCCCGTTCCCAGGACGCCGACACTAGCCGCCGGGCCCAAGGCGCGCTCGGGTTGGCTTCTAGGCGAAGCCATGAAGGATAACCCAAAGCACCGCGGGCCCCAACCGCCTGCGGGCCCACCTTGACGTGCGGCGCCCTCCAAGACACTAGCGCCTACTCCCCTTTGCGCTGCCTCGGCGACTGCCCCAGCTGACAAACCGTCTGGCGCACTCCTCCGAGCCATCGCTGTTCCCCATCCATCTGGTGGCCCGTCTCCCTCCTTCCGCGGCTCACCCCTTCTCCGCCGAACCCTCCGCCCGTCCGGCTCGGCCGCCCGCTATGGCTCCCAAGAAGAGAGGGGGCGAGGCCTCGGAGGCGCCGGAACCTGCGCCGACGCCAGAGCCCGCGCTAGGCCAATCCTTGGTGGTCAATCTTGACGGGTTGGAGAAGGTCCGCCTGGCGGTCGCCGCCGGCTCCAACGAGTGGGGGGTGACCAAGATCTGGCTGGGCTCGCGGCCTCAGGCCGAGCTGGAGGCCACCTGCATTCCCCTTCATCTCCATGCTCTCCTCTCCGGCTTGTTGCTGCCGTTCTCAGACTTCTTTTTTGCCGTGCTCACGCACTACCAGGTTCATGCACTTCATCTCGACCCTGGCTCCATCGTCCTCCTTTCTGCCTTCGCTTTCTTGTGCGAGGCCTTCATCGGTGTCTCCCCTTCTGTGGCCCTGCTTCGCCACTTCTTCTCTCTCCGGTTGAGCTCCGGAGGGCACTGTTCAGGATGCGTGTCCCTGCGGGCCGCCGATGCGACGGCCAGCGGGGCCCCCGACGCCCGGCTTTCACCGAACGCAGAAGGTTTCCGGAGGCAGTGGGTGTATGTAGATGCTGCTGAGGCCGGCTTCTTGCTCCAACCCCCATCGGTTCCTGCAGAACCAAACCCTAGGTGGGGAAGCGACGAGCTTGTCGACCCGCGGCTTGCGCCCGTTTTGGCGAGGCTGGCGGAACTGAGGGAGTCCGGCGTGACAATGGCGATGGTGGTGCGGGAGTTCTCCCGCCAGCGAATTGCTCCCCTCCAACGCCATTCCCGCCCGATGTGGACCTTCACAGGCCCTTGAAACTCCATGAGGCTCCAGGTTCCTTCTCTTCTTCCCAACGCGCTGCGCGAGCTACTCCGCCGCCTGACCGGCAGGGATCCGGATGAGCTTCCCCGGAGCGGCCTTCCTTTGTACAACCGCCCAGACGGGGAGGCCCTTGCCGGGAAGATGCCGTGCTTCGAAAAGTGGGGGCTCCTCCCGTCGGTGGAGGCGGGTCCCCGGGATGGTCCCTCCACGATGGCTTCGAGGCCAGGAGGCCCTAAGGGTGCGGGGGCCGTGACTCCCCCTTTGGCCGTGGAGAGGCGCCCAACGTCGCCCATCCCTGGGGCTGTTTCCGAGGCCATGCAAGGGAGTGAAGGTGACGCCCCGATGGTGGAGGCGGCCGCCATCTTCGCTGCTGGATGCCTGGGGTCAGATGCCGACACGTCGTCCCCGGGCCCCCGCGCTTGCCGGAAGAGGAAGAGGCCCGGGGGCAGCCGCCGCCTGTCGCCGTGGGTGCGGATGAAGAGGAAGTGGGTCACCTTGGATGAGTAAGTGTCCGAGCCCTCTCAGTCTTCCCTGGTGTACCCGTCCTGAATTTCTGTTTCGCAGGTTCCCCTCTGCTGAAGAGGAAGGCACGACGTCACCACCACCTCCTGAGGCCACTGGGCCCATCGTGGCCTTGGCACCTGCAGCCTTCGAGGCCCCTCACGGGGGGGGGCGCCCGTGCCCGAGCTTGTGCGGCCCTCGCGAGGCCTTGAGCGCGAGTTCCCTGCGAACTTCTTCATGCCTGGCCCCCATCTCGCAGGGATGAGGCTACATCCTCCGCTGGTGGTCTCCTCCGGGAATCAGCCATGCCGTGCTCTCGGGCCTTCTTTGAGCGACGGCATGGGCCTCCGTGGGGACGGCCTCCGCGCGGGGGAAGAGAGGAGGAGCCCGCAGCCCCCGGGCGCGCATCGGGGCCGGCCGGCCCCTCGCATGCCCTTCCGACCGGCCCAGAGGAAGGCGGAGATCCCGGTTGGGCCCTCGAGCTCGCATGCGACCGGAGCGCCGTGCGGCGCGGTTTGCTCCGGACCGCGGCGAACCCGCTGGGGCATCTGGGCACGGAGCTCATCACCGCCGACACTCGTCTCGAGGCAGAGCGCCAGCGCCTTGCGCGCGAGTGGCATCGTCTTGAGGTTGTGATGACCCACAAGTATAGGGGATCTATCGTAGTCCTTTCGATAAGTAAGAGTGTCGAACCCAACGAGGAGCTGAAGGAAATGACAAGCGGTTTTCAGTAAGGTATTCTCTGCAAGCACTGAAATTATCGGTAACAGATAGTTTTCTGCTAAGATAATTCGTAACGGGTAGCAAGTAACAAATGTAGCAAAGGTGCAGCAAGGTGGCCCAATCCTTTTTGTAGCAAAGGACAAGCCTGGACAAACTCTTATATAAAGCAAAGCGCTCCCGAGGACACATGGGAATTTCTGTCAAGCTAGTTTTCATCATGCTCATATGATTCGCGTTCGTTACTTTGATAATTTGATATGTGGGTGGACCGGTGCTTGGGTGCTGCCCTTACTTGGACAAGCCTCCCACTTATGATTAACCTCTCTCGCAAGCATCCGCAACTACAAAAGAAGAATTAAGATAAATCTAACCATAGCATGAAACATATGGATCCAAATCAGCCCCTTACGAAGCAACGCATAAACTAGGGTTTAAGCTTCTGTCACTCTAGCAACCCATCATCTACTTATTACTTCCCAATGCCTTCCTCTAGGCCCAAATAATTGTGAAGTGTCATGTAGTCGACGTTCACATAACACCACTAGAGGAGAGACAACATACATCTCATCAAAATATCGAACGAATACCAATTTCACATGATTACTTATAACAAGACTTATCCCATGTCCTCAGGAACAAACGTAACTACTCACAAAGCATATTCATGTTCATAATCAGAGGAGTATTAATTATCATTAAGGATCTGAACATATGATCTACCACCAAGTAAACCAACTAGCATCAACTACAAGGAGTAATCAACACTACTAGCAACCCACAGGTACCAATCTGAGGTTTTGAGACAAAGATCGAATACAAGAGATGAACTAGGGTTTGAGAGGAGATGGTGCTGATGAAGATGTTGATGTAGATTGACCCCCTCTCGATGAGAGGATCGTTGGTGATGACGATGGCTTCGATTTCGCCCTTCGGGGGGGAAGTTTCCCCGGAAGAACAGCTCTGCCGGAGCCCTAGATTGGTTCTGTCCAAGTTCCGCCTCGAGACGGCGGCGCTTCGTCCCGAAAGCTCCCTTCTGATTTTTTCCAGGTCAAAACCCTCCATATAGCAGAAGATGGGCACCGGAGGTCTGCCAGGGGGCCCACAAGCAACAGGGGCGCGCCCAGGGGGGTAGGGCGCCCCCCCCCTTGCTTGTGACTCGCTGGTGGGTCCCCTCTGGTATTTCTTTCACCCAATATTTTTTATATATTCCAAAATAATTCTCCGTAAATTTTTAGGACTTTTGGAGTTGTGCAGAATAGGTATCTCAGATTTGCTCCTTTTCCAGTCCAGAATTCCAGCTGCCGGTATTCTCCCTCTTCAAGTAAACCTTGTAAAATAAGAGAGAAAAGGCATAAGTATTGTACCATAATGTGTAATAACAACCCAAAATGCAATAAATATCGATATAAAAGCATGATGCAAAATGGACGTATCAACTCCCCCAAGCTTAGACCTCGCTTGTCCTCAAGCGAAAGCCGAAATCGATAAATATGCCCACATGTTTAGAGATAGAGGTGTCAATAAAATAAAATACGGACATGAAGGCATCCTGGTTATCTTTAGAACAGCAACATATATTGACATATAATTTCTTATGCTAGAGTAACAATTCATTCACAAGGTAAAGTATGAATCAAGAACTCTATTGAGAACCAACAAACTATGATCTCAGTCATTGAAGCAATTCCAATTTATCATAACGTAGGAAAGAGTCAATATAAGAGCTTGTAAAGCAAATCCACATACTCAATCATCTTTTAGTCTTTCATAATTGCTAACACTCACGCGGTACCTATGAGGTCAAAGCTTCAATCGGACACAGAGAAATATAGGGGCTTATAGTTTTGCCTCCCAACTATTTACCTCAAGGGTAATGTCAACAGAAATAACTCATGCTCACCTGCATCCGAGTGGATATATGTGTCTAGATCATTCCCCAACACATGACACTTGCCAAGAGATAAAGGCAAAATAAAGGAAGTGGCGAAGATCACCATGACTCTTGCGTAAAGGTAAGTACTAGAAAGTAAAAGTAACAGATAGGCCCTTCGCAGAGGGAAGCAGAGGTTGTCATGCGCTTTTATAGTTGGATGTGCAATCCTTTAATGCAAATGAACGCCACTTTATATTGCCCCTTGTGATAAAGAACTTTATTATGCAGTCTGTCGCTTTTATTTCTTCCATATCACAAGTTCGTATAAAGTTTATTTTCCTCACACTAATAGATCACACATATTTAGAGAGCAATTTTTATTGCTTGCACCGATGACAACTTACTTGAAGGATCTTACTCAATCCATAGGTAGGTATGGTGGACTCTCATGGCAAAACTAGGTTAAAGGTGTTTGGATGCACAAGTAGTATCTCTACTTGGTGCGGAAGTTTTGGCTGATATGGGGTGGAAGCAAGCGACACATGTTAAAGGATCTAAAACCATATAACTTTTATTCGGAAATAAGCAAACATAACCCATTATGTTGTCTTCCTTGTCCAACATCAACTTCTTAACATATAGTATTTTAATGAGTGCTCACAATCATAAAAGATGTCCAAGATGATATATTTATATGTGAACCTCTCTTTCTTTATTACATCCTTTTAATTGCAACAATAACCAATAGCTTTGTTTGTCAACTCACAACAAATTTCAATCGACATACCTCTTATATGTGAAGTCATCACCCCCATAAGATCATCATATATACTCTTTGCTTTTATTCTATACTTCTTTCTATTTCTTTTTCTCAAGATCATAGCAAGCAAGCAAAGCCCTCAACTCAAAACTACTCTTTATTATATAACTCTCGGACTTGCTTACATAGGGGGAACATAAAGCAACACTCAAAACTAGATCACACTAAAGACTTTATTGTACTAGATCAAGATATAACCAAAATGATCGAACTAAGAAAAACGATAAAAGTAAAAGATGTGATGGTGATACGATACCGGGGCACCTCCCCCAAGCTTGGCACAAGCCAAGTGGAGTGCCCATACCCATGTGTTTAGTTGTCTTTCTTCGGAGGTGGCGATGTTGGAGTTGTTGGTGAGATAGGAAGCTTGTCCTCCGTCTTCCAAGGCATGGGCTCACCATCGTAAAAAGATGAACGAGTCTCCGGGATCCTCAAATCTCCAGCCAAACTCATTCTCTTAAATCTGCATTCATACTCACAGTTTTGGTTTTGCAGGTCATAGATCTGGGCTTGGAGATGCTCGATTTTCTCGTAAAGCTTGAAGATGTGCTCCCCGATGTCCTTGGCGTCCAGCTTGTGCTTATGGGTAAACTCCGCGATCATCATGTGATTGGCATTGAGTCCTCATTCCACCATCCCTTGGCACTTGAAGACTTGTTGCTCCATTGCTTCGAGCCTTGTCTTCACGCTTCCGGTCTTCTTTGGCCCCTCAACATCACGGATGTGCAGCACCCCCTCATGCATCTCAATGGTTTGGGGGTGTCGCAGCACCTCCGCAAGGTAGGGGTTGATGACCTTCTCCAAGAACTTGTCCTTCGAAGCACTTGGGGACGTCATGTCGATCTAAATCTGCTGCAGAAACAACTCAAAATGAAACAGGAGGTATTGTCGTGTTACGAAGGTCAAAACCTTCGGGAGATTATATAATGAATTTTTACCGACCCGAAGGAGTATACCACAAGAAAACGGAGTCCGGAAGGAACATGGGGTGGCCTCAAGCCACAGGGGCGCGCCCAGGGGGGTAGGGCGCGCCCCCCTGGCTTGTCGCCTCCTCGTGCACTTTTCGGACTACTTTAAATTTTCCAAATTTATTAAATATTCTAAAACGGATAAAAATTGCTATTGGAAAAGTTTTGGAGTCGGTTTGCTTACCGTACCACATACCTATTCCTTTTCAGAGTCTGAAACGTTCTGGTAGGTCTCCCTAATGTACTCCTCCGGAGTCACGGTATTGATAATATTGGTTTCAACATTTATGGGAGTACCTGAGATATAATGTTTGATTCTTTGCCCGTTTACCACCTTCGGATTTGTGCCTTCGGCATTGTTGATCTTGATGGCACCGGAACGATATACTTCCTCGATAATGTAAGGCCCTTCCCATTTAGAGAGAAGTTTTCCTGCAAAAAATCTTAAACGAGAATTGTATAGCAAGACATGGTCACATACATTGAATTCACGCTTTTGTATCCTTTTATCATGCCATCTCTTGACTTTTTCTTTAAACAACTTGGCATTCTCATAGGCCTGGGTTCTCCATTCATCAAGTGAGCTAATGTCAAATAACCTCTTCTCACCAGCAAGTTTGAAATCATAGTTGAGCTCTTTAATTACCCAATAAGCTTTATGTTCTAGCTCTAGAGGTAAGTGACATGCTTTACCATAAACCATCTTATACGAAGACATACCCATAGGGTTTTTATAAGCAGTTCTATAAGCCCATAATGCATCATCAAGTTTCTTAGACCAATTCTTTCTGGATCTATTAACAGTCTTCTGCAGGATCAATTTAATTTCTCTATTGCTCAATTCTACTTGACTACTAGACTAAGGATGATAAGGAGATGCAATTCTATGATTAACATCGTACTTAGCAAGCAATTTACGGAAAGCACCATGAATAAAGTGTGAACCACCATCGGTCATTAAATATCTAGGGACTCCAAATCTAGAGAAAATAACTTCTTCAAGCATTTTAATAGAAGTGTTATGATCTGCGCTACTAGTTGGAATAGCTTCTACCCACTTAGTAACATAATCAACAGCAACTAGAATATGAGTATACCCGTTAGATTGTGGAAAAGGTCCCATATAATCAAAACCCCAAACATCAAATGGCTCAATAACAAGAGAGTAATTCATAGGCATTTCCTGACGTCTACTAATATTACCAATTCTTTGACATTCATCACAAGACAAGACAAACTTAAAAGCATCCTTGAAGAGAGTAGGCCAATAAAAACCAGATTGTAGTACCTTATGTGCAGTTCTATCTCCAGCGTGGTGTCCTCCGTAGGCCTCGGAATGACACTTGTGAAGGATCTGTTCTTGTTCATGCTCAGGTACACAACGTCTAATAACACCATTGGCTCCTTCTTTATAAAGGTGTGGATCATCCCAAAAGTAATGTCTTAAATCATAGAAGAACTTTTTCTTTTGTTGGTATGTGAAACTAGGTGGTATAAATTTAGCAACAATGTAATTAGCATAATCAGCATACCATGGAGCATTGCGCGAAGTATTTATGAAAGCTAATTGTTCATCAGGAAAGCTATCATCAATAGGTAGTGGGTCATCTAGAACATTCTCTAATCCAGACAAGTTATCTGCTACGGGGTTATCAGCACCCTTTCTATCAATAATATGCAAATCAAATTCTTGTAGCAGAAGAACCCATCTAATAAGTCTAGGTTTAGCATCTTTATTTTCCATAAGGTATTTAATAGCCGCATGATCAGTGTGAACAGTTACTTTGGAATCAACAATATAAGGTCTGAACTTATCACAAGCAAACACAACTGCTAGAAATTCCTTTTCAGTGGTAGCATAGTTTCTTTGAGCACTGTCTAGGGTTTTACTAGCATAATGGATAACATTTAATTTCTTATCAACTCTTTGTCCTAGAACAGCACCAACGGCATAATCACTAGCATCACACATAATTTCAAAGGGTAAGTTCCAATTAGGTGGTTGAACAACAGGTGCGGAAATCAAGGCATTCTTAAGAATTTCAAATGCTTCTACACAATCATCGTCAAAAATGAATGGAACATCTTTTTGCAAAAGATTAGTGAGAGGCCTAGAAATCTTAGAGAAGTCTTTAATAAACCTCCTATAGAAACCAGCATGACCAAGGAAACTTCTTATATCTCTGATATCCGTAGGACACGACATTTTTTCAATAGCATCAACTTTAGCTTTATCAACCTCAATACCTCTTTCGGAGATTTTGTGTCCCAAGACAATACCTTCATTAACCATAAAGTGGCATTTTTCCCAATTCAAGACAAGATTAGTTTCTTCGCATCTCTACAAAACTCGATCAAGGTTGCTCAAGCAATCAGCAAAAGAAGTTCCATAAACGGAAAAATCATCCATGAAAACCTCAACAATCTTTTCACAAAAGTCAGAGAATATAGCCATCATACATCTTTGAAAGGTAGCAGGTGCATTGCATAAACCAAAAGGCATACGTCTATAAGCAAAGGTACCGAAAGGACAAGTAAAAGTGGTTTTTTCTTGATCCTCTTTTGACACATGTATTTGAGAGAAACCAGAATAACCATCTAGAAAGCAAAAATGTGTATGTTTGGATAGTCTTTCTAGCATTTGATCAATAAAAGGTAGAGCATAATGATCTTTCCTAGTAGCTTTATTTAATTTCCTAAAATCAATTACCATTCTATATCCTGTAACAATTCTTTGCGGGATCAATTCATTTTTATCATTAGGAACAACGGTAATACCTCCCTTCTTAGGGACACAATGAACGGGACTAACCCATCTACTATCAGCAATGGGATAAATTATACCTGCCTCCAGAAGCTTTAGTATTTCATTTCTTACCACTTCTTTCATTTTAGGATTTAACCGTCATTGGTGATCAACAACTGGTTTAGCATCAGGCTCCATATTAATTTTATGCTGACATAGAGTGGGACTAATGCCCTTAAGATCATCAAGAGTATATCCAATAGCAGCACGGTGCTTCCTCAGAGTTTTCAATAATCTCTTTTCTTCATGCTCTGAAAGGTTAGCACTAATAATAATAGGATACATCTCCTTTTCATCAAGATAAGCATATTTCAGAGTATCAGGTAATTGTTTAAGCTCAAACACGGGATCACCCTTGGGTGGAGGAGGATCCCCAAGTATTTCAACAGGCAGGTTATGTTTCAAAATAGGCTGCTGATCAAAGAAAATCTTATCTATTTCATTCCTTTCATTCATATGCATATCATTTTCATGGTCTAGCAAATATTGTTCTAAAGGATCAGTAGGAGGCACAGCAATAGAAGTGAGACCAATAATTTCATATTTACTAGGCAATTCTTTGTCATGGGGTTGTCTACGAAGTTTAGAGAAATTGAACTCATGAGACACATCCCCAAAACTTACAGTAACAGTTTCTTTCTCACAATCTATCTTAGCATTAACAGTATTCAAGAAAGGTCTACCAAATATAATGGGACAAAAATCATCTTGTGGGGAACCAAGAACAAGAAAATCAGTAGGATACTTTATTTTCCCACACAAGACTTCAACATCTCTAACAATCCCAATTGGTGCAATAGTATCTCTATTAGCAAGCTTAATGGTAACATCAATTCCCTCTAATTCAGCTGGTGCAATATCATCCATAATTTCTTGGTATAAGGTAAAGGGAATTGCACTCACACTAGCACCCACATCACATAAGCCATGATAACAATGATCTCCTATTTTAACAGAAACAACAGGCATGCCAACAATAGGTCTATGTTTACCTTTAGTATCAAGTCTAGCAATTCTAGCAGCTTCATCACAGAAATGAATAACATGCACATCAATATTATCAACCAAGAGATCTTTAACCATAGCAATACTAGCTTCAACTTTAATTTGTTCAGGGGGCCTAGGTGTTCTAGTACAACTCTTACGAACCACAGTTGAAGCTTTAGCATGTTCCTTTATTCTAACAGGGAAGGGCGGTTTCTCAATATAAGCAGTAGGAATAACAGGATCAGCATTATAAATAATAGTTTCTTCTTCAACTTTAATAGGTTCAACTACTTTAACTTCAATGGGAGGATGATATTTAAACCACTTCTCCTTAGGGAGATCAACATGAGTAGCAAAAGATTCACAGAAAGAAGCTACTATCTCAAAGTCAAGTCCATATTTAGTGCTAAATTCACGAAAAGCATCGGTGTCTATAAAGGATTTAGCACAATCGAACTTAAAGTTTATACCTGACTCATTACCTTCGTCGAGTTCCCAATCTTCAGAGTTGCATTTAATTCTTTCCAATAAGTTCCATTTGAATTCAATATCTTTCTTCATAAAGGAACCAGCACAAGAAGTATCGAGCATGGATTGATCATTATGAGAAAGCCGAGCATACAAATTCTGAATAATAATTTCTCTCGGGAGCTCATGATTGGGGCATGAATATAACATTGACTTAAGCCTCCCCCAAGCTTGAGCGATTCTTTCTCCTTCACGAGGCCAAAAATTATAAATATAATTCCGATCACGATGAACCAGATGCATAGGATAAAACTTCTGATGAAATTCCAATTTCAATCGGTTGTAGTTCCATGATCCAATATCATCACATAGCCTATACCATGTCAATGCCTTCTCATTCAAAGATAAAGGAAAGACCTTCTTCTTGACATCATCCTCGGGCAAACCTGCAAGCTTAAATAATCCACAAACTTCATCCACATAGATTAGATGCAAATCAGGATGTAGTGTTCCATCTCCTCCATAAGGATTAGCTAGCAGTTTCTCTATCATACCCGAAGGAATTTCATAATCAATATTTTCAGTAGGTGCAGTAGGTTGAGGAGCATCTCTTTGTGCTTCCGGTCGGGGTGAAGATACCCCGAACAAACCCCTCAAAGGATTATTTTCCATAGTAACAAGTGACAGTAAATTTCAGCACACTATATAAATCTTTCCTTACCAAGTTCCACTCACCAAAGGCGCTTCAATCCCCGGCAACGGTGCCAGAAAAGAGTCTTGATGACCCACAAGTATAGGGGATTTATCGTAGTCCTTTCAATAAGTAAGAGTGTCGAACCCAACGAGGAGCTGAAGGAAATGACAAGCGGTTTTCAGTAAGGTATTCTCTGCAAGCACTGAAATTATCGGTAACAGATAGTTTTGTGATAAGATAGTTCGTAACGGGTAGCAAGTAACAAATGTAGCAAAGGTGCAGCAAGGTGGCCCAATCCTTTTTGTAGCAAAGGACAAGCCTGGACAAACTCTTATATAAAGCAAAGCGCTCCCGAGGACACATGGGAATTTCTGTCAAGCTAGTTTTCATCATGCTCATATGATTCGCGTTCGTTACTTTGATAATTTGATATGTGGGTGGACCGGTGCTTGGCTGCTGCCCTTACTTGGACAAGCCTCCCACTTATGATTAACCTCTCTCGCAAGCATCCACAACTACAAAAGAAGAATTAAGATAAATCTAACCATAGCATGAAACATACGGATCCAAATCAGCCCCTTTCGAAGCAACGCATAAACTAGTTTTTAAGCTTCTGTCACTCTAGCAACCCATCATCTACTTATTACTTCCCAATGCCTTCCTTTAAGCTTCTGTCACTCTAGCAACGCATAAACTAGTTTTTAAGCTTCTGTCACTCTTCCCAACCCATCACCCGTTCCCACCACGGCGTCGACCTCCCACGCGCGCCGCGGACCAGCGGGGGTACCAGCTGCACTGCCCATGGCGCGCGGACTGCTGTGTTACCACCGCGATGACGACAACTCCGAAGACTAGCTTAGCCGGGTCGCCAAGCCCGCCGACGGTGCAAGTGAAGCCCCAGCGCCTGCCCACTCACTCCGCCCCCCGCCCTTCCAGGCAGGAGACGTGGCTCGCGGCGCGCCACCTCCCTCCGCGCGAATGGCCGACCGCAGGCCCATGTGCGAGGCACGGCATCAAGAACCACCATGCAAGGCGCCGGCGCATGCGCGAGACAGAACGATTTGCCAGATGATACCGCAGCCGCAGGGCGGAGCGCGTGCGCTTCACCCGAAGTTCAACCCGGCGAACGGGTGCGCTAAGGCCGAAGTAGGCCGCGCCTCCCTCCGCATTCTCCCGAAGGTGGACCACGAGGACCAGAAGGCCGAGGTCAAGGAAGCAAAGCGCAAGGCCCCGCCGTGCTAGTAGTTGCGCCCAGGGCGAAGCGTGGGCGCGGCCCGGAAGAACCCCTCAAGAGGAACTGCCCGTTCTGCGTCTACCACTACACCAACACCCACGACACCAGCAACTGCCTGGAGCTCAGGGAGCTCCGCGACGAGCGCGGTTACCATGGTCTTGAGGCCCACCTTTCTCGCGTAACACCCAAATGCAGGCGGGGACGCCCAAATGCAGGTGGGCGTGCGCTTAACACTTGGGACAGGATAAGTTCCTTGCAGGACCCTCCTTTGCAGGCCTCGCGGAGCAGGCCTCGCCGGCGACGGCATTCCCGGAGCGAGTCGCCCAAATACCCAAGATGGGCCCCCAAGTGCCGCGCCTCAAGAGCCCTCAAGAGACCGGCGCTCAAGCATGAAAGACGCAACGCCCCCCCCCCCACCCGCTACACTCACGAACCGGCACGGATGCTGCTGGAGAAGAAAGACAACGCAGATGGGGGAGAATCGGGCTCTCGCGACGCCACCCCAGAGAGCCCGATGCAGGCGCCACCCAGACCTCACGATCAAGGCCATCGAGGGGGCATCAGCCCCGCGAGGATCGAGCGAGCGACCGCCCTTGAGGACCGCGCGACGCTCCCGAAGGCCCCCCTCCCATCCAGAGGAATGTTCAAGGTGAGACAACAGCCCCGTGGGGCGAGTATAGGCGTAAGGAGGATGTAACGCCCAAGATGCGATCCTATCCTTATTTTGGCATGAGGGCCTCGACTGGGATAGAAGCGCATCTCGTCGTTTCGCAAGAATGGATATCATTACAAGTACATGTAAAGAAGAGATGAGTATATGGAATTGGCTTACACTCGCCACAAGCTACATCAATATCACATCAATACAACAACATATACAAACATCATACAGAAGAGCAGGGTCCGACTACGGACGAAAACAAACGATAAAATGACATCCATCCTTGCTATCCTAGGCTGCCGCCTGGAACCCATCCTAGATCGATGAACAAGAAGAAGAAGAAGTCCAAATCAAAACAAGCATCGCGCTCACGTCAAACCATCGCATTACCTGTACCTGCAACTGTTGTTGTAGTAATCTGTGAGCCACAGGGACTCAACAATCTCATTTCCAAGGGTATCAAGACTATTAAAGCTTAATGGATGAGGTATGGTTAAGTAGTGAGGCTGCAGCAAGCACTAAGCATTTATCTGAGTGGCTAACTTACGAGTACAAGAATAAAGGGGGATGATTGTCGCATAAACGGTCGTGAACTAGTAATGATCTCTAAGAGATCCTGAACACCTACTTACGAACAAACATAACCCCACCGTGTTCTCTCTCAGTTCAGAAATCACGAGAAGAGACAGTCACGGTTACGCGCACGGTTTGTGTATTTTATTTGAGTTTACTTCAAGTTTGCTATGACCGGGTGTTAAACAAAGTTTCCAAGTTGCCACGTAACCGCGGGCACGGCTTTCCGAAAGATTTAACCCTGCAGGGGTGCTCCAACTCATCCATCACAAACTAACCACACGCCGCGGGAATAACCTCGACCACGAATCCCGTGATTTCCTAGGAAATTCCATTGGAAAACCGCAACCTCGAGATAGCCCGAAGTATTTGCGGAATTCCTCGCACAAGACGTTCGAGAAAGGTAAAACAAGTCCAACAAGACCGTCCGGCGTGTCGACGAACCCGATAGGAGCCGTGTATCTCGTTTTGAAGAAAACAGATTCTCATACTTTGTGAAAATTAGAGTAGACATGTGCAGCAGTTTTTATCAGATTGACATGTTGGACAGTAGAATTTAATTATGATGCTAAACCTATTCATGCAAAGTATTGGCACAACATGATAGATCATAACATGCTTTACAATACATCCCATTGTGGCAACACCAAAAGAGCTATAGATCAATAGCAAACCACATGGCAAGACAGCAACAAAATAACACAGATTTCAGACTAAGAAATATTTTAGCATCTCAAAACAGCAACATTTTTAAGACATGATGACAGCAAGAAAATAACATCTAAACATGGATTTCTATCCCACCCAAAAAGACCAGGGCCTAGCACACATGTCCAAGGGCACATCTCATGTTCAAAATTATATCATATCATGCATGGATTAATTCGCACAAAATAAACAAAAGGGCATCATAGCAAAAATTACATGCACACAAATTGCTCAAATGACAAAACTACATGCACAGTTAAATTCTATGGATTTTTCTACCCCAAAATCATATATAATATGTGGGTTTTTATTATAAAACAAATGACACCACATATATGCGAGATTAGGACATAAACCGTTTTAGCAAGCCATGTATGCAAAATAAATACAAACATCACATCAAACATTTTTATCATGCATGAAAATGTGATATAATTAATCTACACATTTTACATATAGGGTTTGATTAATTCGGATGCACGCTTAAATATTTATGCGCAATGCAAATCATGACAATTATGCAAATTAACAGAAAATGGCATGTTAAACATTTTTATCATTTGCGAAAACGGGATAATGCGAATGTACACGAAATTCTACACATTTTACATATATAAAATATTTGGACCCGATGCATGGTTATTTATTTATTAGCATTTTAAAATCATGGGTTTTTCTGAAATTATGCAATTACTGGATAAATGATGAATTCATCAGACTAAAAAAACAGTATGCGGGCCGAATCTGACTAGAGGTCCAACATGAGCACAAGCGCAATTTAACAAATTATCGCCCAGGGCGAGGAATAGCCAGAGGCACACCTCGGGCCTATTGGGCCGGTCGGTGAGGAGGCCCATGGGGCGAGGAAGGTCGAGCGCTGGTGGGCCTTGGGCCGCCGCGGCCCACGCAGGCGTACGAGCGCCCCTCGTCCTCCCGATCGAGTGGGCAACAGGCAGCGGCGGCGCTACCCTGGAGCTCCGGCACGACGGGGATCTATAGGGTCGGGCGACAGAGGCTAACGGCGGGGCGGCCGGGAATGGGACGGGGACGGCAAGATCCGTCCGTTCCCGTGGTGGATCTGGCGCGAACGACGACATGCGAGACGCGGCGGCCATGGCGGTCGGGACTGGCGAGGTCGGGGCCGGCCGGTGGGAACGGAGGCCGGCGTCTCCAGTGGCGGCGCTCCGACGGCGGGCGACGGCTGGAGGTGGCGGCCGGCAGGGCACGGCGGCGGGGCGCGGTCGGCGGCGCGGCACAGTGCGCTGGCTGCAGCTCGGGGACGCGGGGCGGCTGCGGGGCTGCGGGCTCTGTGGTCGCCGGACCTTGTCCGGTGTCGCGGACATGTCCGGTAGGTGGGGTTTTTGGGCGATTTAGCCCCTAGATCAAGATCTAAGGGTCCAGATCTGAGGGGGTGGCTAGGGTTGTGGGATTAGGAGGAGGTGGAGCTAGAAGGAAGGGTTTTTGAGGGGGGTGGCTGCAATTTGGCAAGGGGAAACCCTAGAGAGTGAGAGGGATCTCCCCATGGGATGGTTTTATATATAGGGAATGGACTATGGTGGGTTGGATCTTGTCCGTCCGATCGCGATCCGATGGACACGAACGGAGGGGCAAGCTAGTTGGGCTTTGTGGGCTGTGTAGAGGCATTGGGCTGAGATGAGAGGGAAAAGGCAGCCCGTGACAGAGTTTTAAAACCAAGAAAACGTCCGATAATAAAACCGATGACGGTGCCTCTACGGTCGACCGTTCGGGTATCAAACGACCTCCGATTGCGACGAAATTTGACAGGCGGTCTACCCACAATATAATAAGACCGCGCGCTAAGTTTCGACCCAATTCGAGAATATTTTTCATGCGCTTTTAAAAGCATTTTTTTAATGATGCCACGGGCGCGTGCGTGTGTGGTTGGTCTCGACAGTCGACGACATGAACGGAGAGAACCGGCAACTACGACGAATGCAAGTTTTCAAAAACGAGTGACGATGCTATGCAGATGATGCGAATTATGCGATGATGAATGCGACAACCAAACGAATCACACGACGACAATGGAATAAAATGGGAATCTTTTGGAGCGTCGGTCTCGGGCTGTTACAACTCTGCTCCACTTACAAGAGATCTCGACCCGAGATCTTAGAATGAGAAGGGGGTAGAAAGAGAAAAGGAAGAGGTAAAACTTAGTTGCTTCTTTGACAAACGAGTGAAACCTATGATCATTGAAGGTTACAAGATATGAAGAATGATATGAGAAACAAGCAAGAATTCAAAAGAAATTTCGGCAGCACTTCGGTAGGATAGAGAGGCAAAATTGATAAAATGGAAGGAACTTGAAAAGATGACACAACACTCTGGTTAAATGGATAAGCAAGAAAGCACATGATCTTGATAAAACGACAAGATGGTTGAATAGAGAAACATCACAATGCCTCCGGAGCAAAGAATAGAAGCTAGATCGATGGAAAGAAAAGAATGGAGAAGAAAATGACAACTTCTATTACAATTGAATTGAAAGCATCCTTGCAAGAAGAGATTGAATGGAGCTGTTGGAACATCAACAACGAAACGAACAAGCTTGTTGGGGGCTTACGGAAAACATCTCAAGATAAAGAGGTGACAACCGGCCACAAAAGGAAACAATTGATTTGCTTGGGAGCAACAAGATATGCAAAACTTCTTCCACCGAGAGGATAAGAGAAAACTTGGATCATTGACAAACACCATGATAGCAATAATCTTTAGGAAGTGCTTTAGGTGAAATCCAATCCAAGATAACTATAAGAAAGGAATGATGGATTTAATTATCTCACTCTTGATAATTCTCTTCGAGACTCCTCATGAATCAAGAATGCTATAATACCATCTCAAAGATAAGGGAGAAGAATTAAACTTGAAATGCAAGATAAAGAATACTTGAGCTATTCCAACAAGAATATTGAAGAACACTTCGAGAAGGAATTAAATCCTTGAAGAATCACCATGAGGATCTCCGTATACGAAAGAATGATCAAAAGGAATGAAGGTTGAAAGGAATAAGATTGAGGATGAAAACTTGGAACTCCGGAAAAGAAAAGATGAGAACACTTGAAATCCAGAATTGATATCATGCACCACTCCGGAAGAAGGATTGAAATCACTTGATGAAACAAGAATAAGAATTATGTTATGCTTATCTTTCCTCAAGTTAAACTGATGACCAGCAACAGATTTAGCATACCACTTATTCTTCTTGAGAATGACTGATGAGAGATAAGAGCACAAGCTTGAAGAAGTCTTGAAAGAGAACACCGGTAAGAATTGAAATGAATTAGGATACTACGAATGCATGGAGATACGTGACATGAGAATGAAGAGATCATGATCCGCCTAATGGAAAACTTGAACGAAGCACCGGAATAATTAAGAGACGAACGAAGAGACAACAATTGAGAAGAATTTGAGAATGAGAGCTGAAAGCTGAGAACGAAGAAATCTTCTGAAATGATGGCCTTCGGAGGATCGAGAAATGAAAACAACACTCAAATGCTCCGGATAGATATGGATGGAATTACTCATGATTGAGAAGAATTTGATAGGATAACACGAAGCTGAAACCATGAATCTTCAAGAGAATGGATCAAGATTTAAGAGAAACACTCCTTCGGTCTTCAACTCTGAGAATGATGACAAGAAACACCACCAAGAATTACTGAGATACTCTGGAACAACTAATAAGGAAAGGTTGAGCCAATGATGAAAATAATTTAGAAACGATCTGGAGAAGGAATATGACTGATGGAATTCATTCTTACGTCATATTTGAAAAGAACTTGAGGACATCTCCGGGAAGATTAAAAGAGCCAGGTAAGATCCTGGGAAAAACCCTGTGGGTTATGAGCCCACTCAAAGAGATCACCGTTGAAGCAATTGCTTAGGAAGAGAGATTGCACCGGTACAATTGAAAACTTGATGAGGTGAGAACCTCAAAATAATTTGAAAGGATTTGACTGAAAACACGAATCTTCTGAGATAACTTCAACACTCCGGATAGAATACAGAGATGAATAAGCAAGAGAGGCTTGGATACGAATTCCAACATGGGAGAGCAATTAGAGAATGAAAAGGATATGATGGGCATCGAACGTTTGAATTGAATCCACCGGGGAAGAAAACAAGGACGAAGAATGATGAAATTTGAAACTCCTGAGAATCTTCACCTGAAACACACCGGATTGGAACATGGAAGAAAACGAATGAAGAGACTTCACCACAACAAAAGGATACTTCATTTGAGATGGCTGGCTCCTGAAGAAAAGGGCAGGAGGGTGGGAAAAACAAAGACAACTTGAGACAGATGAGACGAACTCCGGAAAGAAATAAGAGGATTGATCTTGCAAATATTGGAGAGGAATGAATTATCTTGAAGGGAAGCACACCGGTTAGGAAAGATATGAAATCACCACTTGACAACGAAGCAACTCGAATACCATACTCCAACAAAACAAAGGATGGGGCTTGAGAATTAATCCAGAAACAAATACATAACCCATTGCATTTGCTGGAAGGATAATCCTAGGTAACTAGTTGAATTCCCACCTAAGAATTTCCGAAGTCTTTCTTGTTTATGCGATTCGGGTTGGGGACCCAGGAACGTACCCAAGGTAATCAGCTACAACTGCACCCGTAACCTTCCACATCATAATCCAAGAAACTCCGCAAAATCGTCTACGTCAGACACTCGTAATCACAACGATACTACGTATGGCAGTACATCCGAACTCTCTCCACCAGTACTGGGGATGCCGGACTCCTCTCGCCACTACTAGTATTGAAGCAATTTCGAATATCCTCCGTCCTGAGATACTAAGGAAACTGAACGATAACGATGTGCAAAAATCCCTCGGAGCTCTACTCCTCGATAACATGAGGCACCAAGACAGAATTCCTTCACATCGGCATCGTATAGTTTCCAAAATACCAGCGTGATCCTAAAAAAAATTGAGTCAAAAGAGGGTAGAATCGAAATTCCAAAGTCGTAATTCCTCACCAGAGGATAGAAGAGGAGTAAAAAGAACCCTACTCTCCGATATAACTAGACTCAAAATAGTTTTTTTACTAGACTCGACTCGGCCAAGTTCGATCAATCAAGGGGGCTCCTAGGTCGGTACAGGCTCTGATACCAACTTGTAACGCCCAAGATGCGATCCTATCCTTATTTTGGCACGAGGGCCTCGACAGGGATAGAAGCGCATCTCGTCGTTTCGCAAGAATGGATATCATTACAAGTACATGTAAAGAAGAGATGAGTATATGGAATTAGCTTACACTCGCCACAAGCTACATCAATATCACATCAATACAACAACATATACAAACATCATACAGAAGAGCAGGGTCCGACAACGGACGAAAACAAACGATAAAATGACATCCATCCTTGCTATCCCAGGCTGCCGCCTGGAACCCATCCTAGATCGATGAAGAAGAAGAAGAAGAAGTCCAAATCAAAACAAGCATCGCGCTCACGTCAAACCATCGCATTACCTGTACCTGTAACTGTTGTTGTAGTAATCTGTGAGCCACGGGGAATCAGCAATCTCATTTCCAAGGGTATCAAGACTATTAAAGCTTAATGGATGAGGTATGGTTAAGTGGTGAGGCTGCAGCAAGCACTAAGCATTTATCTGAGTGGCTAACTTATGAGTACAAGAATAAAGGGGGATGATTGTCGCATAAACGGTCGTGAACTAGTAATGATCTCTAAGAGATCCTGAACACCTACTTACGAACAAACATAACCCCACCGTGTTCTCTCTCGGTTCAGAAATCACGAGAAGAGACAGTCACGGTTATGCACACGGTTGGTGTATTTTATTTGAGTTTACTTCAAGTTTGCTATGACCGGGTGTTAAAAAAGTTTCCAAGTTGCCACGTAACCGCGGGCATGGCTTTCCGAAAGATTTAACCCTGCAGGGGTGCTCCTACTCATCCATCACAAACTAACCACACACCACGGGAATAACCTCGACCACGAATCCCGTGATTTCCTAGGAAATTCCATTGGAAAACCACAACCTCGAGATAGCCCGAAGTATTTTCGGAATTCCTCACACAAGACATTCGTGAAAGGTAAAAACAAGTCCAGCAAGACCGCCCGGCGTGTCGACGAACCTGATAGGAGCCGTGTATCTCGTTCTCAGGACAAGACGGATAAGCGACGCGTATGGTGGCCTGATAGACATCACCCAAGTTGCCCTGGGGTGGCCCCGCACAGTGCTATATTTTGGACCAACACTCATGAGGAGCACTGGCCCGGGTTATTGATTAATTATCCAAGGGGTCCAGAAAGTCCCTATGCAATTTTATTAGTTATTAGGCAAATGTAGTACCAATGTTGGGCCTTGCCAGACAAGCTTTATCCTAAAACGAAAGTCAAGGGGGTCACCATAACAACCCCGAGCATGTTAGGAGCGCTCAATTATGGAACATAACACAGGTACACAAGTAACTAGGGCGGCAAGAGTGGAACAAAACACCAAGCAAAAGGCCAAGCCTTCCACCCTTTACCAAGTATATATGTGCATTAAATTAAATAGCAATAATATTGTGATATAACAAAAGGATATCCATGTTGACACATGGAAACAATTGCACCTGCAACTAGCAACGCTATAAGAAGGGCTGAGCAAGCGGTAACATAGCCAAACAATGTTTTGCTGGGATGTGGAGGGTTAGAGGCTTATCATGGCATTTGGGAGGCTTGACAAACAAGTGGTAGGTAGCGAGACAAGCGATAGAAACGAGACATCTAGCATGGCAATGATAGTAATGGTATCCAGCGAAATGATCATCTTGCCTGAGATCCTGCTTGGAAGAAGAACGAATCCATGAAGAAGACGAACCAACGTAGTCGAACGGATCCTCACACTCCGAAGCGGTTTCGGAACTCTATCGAGAAGAAGAAAATCGGGAACACAATCAACACACGATAAACACCACAACACATTCATGATATGATGCACAACAAGGATGATGCATGTTATGCATGACATGACAAAGCACAACAATCAATTCCTACACATTAAGTGAAGCTCAATGTGCAACGAGTTGCATATTGATGAAACTCCACATTCGAATATTTAGTTCACTCTCGTTTAGGTACACGACAATATAAAATATTGTTAAACATGGCAAGAGGTGAAGCATAAGTAAACTACATATCTTGGCAAGTTTAAATGAGGCCGGAAACAACATATAGCATTTCCGAAACGACCACATATGTTAATTTCGAAATTGGTCCAGATCTGAACTAATCATGTTTTTATATTTGTTAAACAGCAAAACCAAATGCACCATGTGATTCTCCTCGTCATTCTAGTCGATTTACATATATAGATCATATAAAACGGAGCTATGGCCTAAAAGATATGACCTTCACAAGATAATATGACATGAATGCAAAATGCATGAAAATGACAACCACAAGCATTTCAAATCATGAATGCAGCAAGATATTATGATACTACATGAAAATCTAAGCAAGTTTCATATGTAACAAGTTCAAAACGGAGCTACGGTTCAACCACAACAACCAACATAAGTTTTAGTGCAAATCTGTCCAAAACAGCAACATGGCATATTGCAAGCATGAAAACAACAAGCTACAAGATTCTAAAATGCACAAACTAAACATGGGGCAGTAGCATATAACACACACTTCATTTCATCTTCACATTTCATACTCAAAATAGTTATGGAACACATGGTAGGAAGCTCACAACATGGCAACAAAATATAGCAGATTAGGACTTAGTGAAAAATAACAGGTTTTAGCATAGCAGTTTTTCACGAAGGCATATTGGCAGCAGCAAAACTACATGCTACAGGGCATATTATGGCATGAAACTTAACATCATGGTAGTAGACATGATGCAATACAATTCATACCATGGTGGCAAGGTCTAATTATGCATAGAAACGTGGCTAGCATCATCACGACATGGCATTTTGAAGAAAACAGATTCTCGGACTTGGTGAAAATTAGAGTAGACATGTGCAACAGTTTTTATCAGATTGACATGTTGGACAGCAGAATTTAATTATGATGCTAAACCTATTCATGCAAAGTATTGGCACAACATGATAGAGCATAACATGCTTTACAATACATCCCATTGTGGCAACACCAAAAGAGCTATAGATCAATAGCAAACCACATGGCAAGACAGCAACAAAATAACACAGATTTCAGACTTAGAAATATTTTAGCATCTCAAAACAGCAACATTTTTAAGACATGATGGCAGCAAGAAAATAACATCTAAACATGGATTTCTATCCCAACCAAAAAGACCAGGGCCTAGCACACATGTCCAAGGGCACATCTCATGTTCAAAATTATTTCATATCATGCATGGATTAATTCGCACAAAATAAACAAAAGGGCATCATAGCAAAAATTACATGCACACAAATTTCTCAAATGACAAAACTACATGCACAGTTAAATTCTATGGATTTTTCTACCCCAAAATCATATATAATATGTGGGTTTTTATTATAAAACAAATGACACCACATATATGCGAGATTAGGACATAAACCGTTTTAGCAAGCCATGTATGCAAAATAAATGCAAACATCACATCAAACATTTTTATCATGCATGAAAATGCGATATAATTAATCTACACATTTTACATATAGGGTTTGATTAATTCGGATGCACGCTTAAATATTTATGCGCAATGCAAATCATGACAATTATGCAAATTAACAGAAAATGGCATATTAAACATTTTTATAATTTTCGAAAACTGGATAATGCGAATCTACACGAAATTCTACACATTTTACATATATAAAATATTTGGACCCGATGCATAGTTATTTATTTATTAGCATTTTAAAATCATGGTTTTTTTTGAAATTATGCAATTACTGGATAAATGATGAATTCGTCACACTAAAAAAAACAGTATGCGAGCCGAATCTGACTAGAGGTCCAACATGAGCACGAGCGCAATTTAAGAAATTATCGCCCAGGGTGAGGAATAGCCAGAGGCTCACCTCGGGCCTATTGGGCCAGTCGGTGAGGAGGCCCAAGGGGCGAGGAAGGTCGAGCGCTGGTGGGCCTTGGGCCGTCGTGGCCCACGCGGGCGTACGAGCGCGCCTCGTCCTCCCGATCGAGCGGGCAACAGGCAGCGGCGGTGCTACCCTGGAGCTCCGGCACGACGGGGATCTACGGGGTCGGGCGATAGTGGCTAGCGGCAGGGCGGTCGGGAACGGGACGGGGACGGCGAAATCCGTCCGTTCCCGTGGTGGATCTGGCGCGAACGACGACATGCGAGACGCGGCGGCCATGGCGGTCGGGACTGGCGAGGTAGGGGCCGGCCGGTGGGCACGGAGGCCGGCGGCTCCAGCGATGGCGCTCCAACGGCGGGCGACGGCGGGAGGTGGCGGCCGGTAGGGCACGGCGGCGGGGCGCGGTCAGCGGCACGGCGGCGGGGCGCGGTCAGCGGCACGTCACAGTGCGCTGGCTGCAGCTCGGGGACGCGGGGCGGCTGCGTGGCTGCGGGCTCTGTGGTCGCCGGACATTGTCCGGTGTCGCGGACATGTCCGGTAGGTGGGGTTTTTGGGCGATTTAGCCCCTATATCAAGATCTAAGGGTCCAGATCTGAGGGGGGTGGCTAGGGTTGCGGGATTAGGAGGAGGTGGAGCTAGAAGGACGGTTTTTTGAGGGGGGTGGTTGCAATTTGGCAAGGGGAAACCCTAGAGAGTGAGAGGGATCTCCCCATGGGATGGTTCTATATATAGGGAATGGACTATGGTGGGTTGGATCTTGTCCGTCCGATCGCGAGCCAATGGCCACGAACGGAGGGGCAAGCTAGTTGGGCTTTGTGGGCTGTGTAGAGGCATTGGGCTGAGATGAGAGGGAAAAGGCAGCCCGTGACAGAGTTTTAAAACCTAGAAAACGTCCGATAATAAAACCGATGACGGTGCCGCTACAGTCGACCGTTCGGGTATCAAACGAGGTCCGATTGCGATGAAATTTGGCAGGCGGTCTACCCACAATATAATAAGACCGCATGCTAAGTTTTGACCGAATCCGAGAATATTTTTTGCGTGCTTTTAAAAGAATTTTTTTAACGATGTCGCAGGCGCGTGCGTGTGTGGTTGGTCTCGACAGTCGATGACACGAACGGAGAGAACCGACAACTACGACGGATGCTAGTTTTCAAAAAACGAGTGACGATGCTATGCAGATGATGCGAATGATGCGATGATGAATGCGACAACCAAACGAATCACACAACGACAATGGAATAAAACGGGAATCTTCTGGAGCGTCGGTCTCGAGCTGTTACAGAGGAGCACGGGGGCTGCCGGCCCATGGCCTCCACCGCACGCTAGGAGCAAGGACCTCCGGAGCCGTCATCGCAGACCTCCGCCAACAGGGGTGTAGGAGGCGTGCGAGGAAATCAGGAAACCACGCGAAGGAAACATGGAAGCTCAAAGCACGACAGGCAACAACTACCCAAAAGCAAAGGTATCATACAACGTATAACGCCCCACGAGGGCCAAATAGTTCATGATGCAACAGGAATAAAAGAGAAGGAGCTCAGGCGGAGGAGGCGCTGCCCCCGTCGCGGCCCATGGAGGATTCGTCGCCGGAGCTGCCGCCACCCTCGGCCGCCGCTGCCGGGGTAAACCGCTCGATCAGGGACTCCACGTGCTCGCGCACCTCATCCCCAAGGGGCCTCCAGAGCTCGAACGCGGGGGCACTGGCTCCATCGCGCGGGAGAGGTCGAACGTGGGGGCATGGCGGTGCAGGTTGGAGAAGACGCGAGTCAGCGCATTGTCCAGGAGGTCGCGCGTGCTGGATTCGACATCTTCATCCACCCGGGAGACGCCGCACTCGAGCGCCTCCACCACCTTCTGGAAGAAGGTGTGGTAGCCCCCGTCGCCGTGTGCACATGGCAATGCGGGGGATTCCCGGACGAATCGGTGGACCGCGCTGTCTGCGCGGAGGGCCATGCCCCGATACTGCTTGGCGCGCTGCGCCTCCATCATCTTCGCATGCGCCGCGTCGTCCTTGGCGTCCTGGACGGCGTTGGCGGCCTCCTCAACTTGGGCCTGGAGGGATGCCAACTCCACCTTGGCATCCTCTTTGCCCCGCAGCGCGGCCTGAAGGGCGGCCTCGGCACTCAGCAGCTGGGCCCTAAGGGCGTCCTCCTCGCCCTGGAGGGCGTCGATCATGCGCCTCTTGGGCGCGGGCGCCCTGAGGAAGGTCGGCAGTCAGGCCCGGCGAGACAGACGCGACGAACAAGAAAAATAGAGGCGACAGCGCACTTACTCGTCAGTGGTGGCCTAGCGCCGGTGCGCGTGGACCGGCCTCGAAGCTTGGCCTCCGCTGCCCTCCTGGGTCGGTCGCGGCGCTGAGAGCCCCGCTCGTGCTCCGGCGTCGGCAGCACCTCCCTTGGACGCCATCGGGAGCAGGAAGGACGGAGAAGGCGGTTTTTCGACGGAGGAGAACGGGCAGCAATGGAAAGAGGCAAACTGGAAGGCAAGCAAGGATGGAACCGCCCCTCGGGTAAGGCGGGTTTATAGGCGCAACCGCGATCCCCAAGGCATCGTGGGGAGCGGAGGCGGCATGAGCTCCTCGGGCGCCACGTGCCGTACTCGGCT
Source organism: Elymus sibiricus (assembly GCA_039707655.1). Taxonomy (NCBI): domain Eukaryota; kingdom Viridiplantae; phylum Streptophyta; class Magnoliopsida; order Poales; family Poaceae; genus Elymus; species Elymus sibiricus. Next base: position 151,803,748 of record CM077675.1, on the reverse strand, counting down.
CGTGGGCGGCTCTGCCTCGCGTCGCCTCAGTTCCCTGGCAGGTCACCTCGGCGTGGGCCCGGGGTGACAGGAGAGCAGGAAGGGGGCATCAATCGAGGAAGAGCAATGATGATCAACACCGCACGCAGGCTATGAATCGACATGACTCGGGGCTGTTCCCGAGGCTCAGCAGAGGACGGGAGTCCAGCGGCCTGCGAGGTGCCACGCGTCGGACCCACAGGCGATTGGGGGCCCGCGGCGCTTCGCCCTTCGCTCCTTGCCTTCGCCTCGAAGCCAAGGTTGGCACGCCTTGGGCCCGGGGGCTACTGTCGGTGTTCTGGGAACGGGGGTACCCAGAGCTGCCTGCCTACGGCCCAGCGCGTGGCCCACCATAAAGGCCCGGTGCGGCCCTGCAATGAGCCCCCCCCCCAAGTCAAGGCCCTCGCGAGAGCCCCCGCCTCGCGAGGAGGACAGCACCAAGGCCTCTGGAGGAGCGGCACCCCTTCAGGACGCCTCCTGAGGAGCGAAGATTCCTATGCAAGTCCCCGGCCTCGTGAGGCCGGGGTGACGTGGGTTCTGACGACCAAGCCAGGCGGGCGCCAGCGGGCGCAGAGGGAGGACAGCTTCCTCTTTGGTGCAAAGGAGACAGGGACGTACGGGGGTTCCCAAAGAACCCCCCCAAAGGTTTCCTTCCCGGTGCAAGAGGACCGAGACCACGAGCTCGGCAGGACCAGGACGGATGTCATCGCCGAGCCCACCGCTGCGTCACACCCGGAAGCTTTGCACGTGAAGATGACCTTTAGTCAGGATAGGGTTTACTACTTGTCCCCTTTCAAATTTGGCCGTTGTGGGATCCCTTCCCGCCTGTTCGACGCAGGAAGAGGACCGTGGCCCCTATAAATAGGGACGAGCTCCCATGGTAGAAGGGGGAACCAAGTCGAGCTATTCACCATCAAGAGCCCTCGTGAGGCCACCCAACCACTGTACTAGCTCATCCATAGCCTCCTTGAGAGGCCAATCCACCACAAAGCAGGAGTAGAGTTTTACACCGCAAGGTGGCCCGAACCTGGGTAAATCTCCGAGTCCATCTCCTTCCCCGCTCACACCTATTCGACGCAGCTAGGCCGTAGGGTGACAAATTGAGACCTTGAGCCGGTTGAGATCTTCGCACATGCCCCAGTGTTCGAACCTTGTTGGGTTTTGCAGAGCCCCGATTCCGATAGGACCCACACGCGTGAGCTTCCCTGGTCGTCTCGACCGTGTGCAGCAAATGCATGGGGCAAGTCCTAACCTCCCCTGTCGCCCGAGCCTTCTCCCCGACCCCCCCCCCTCTCCTCTCACCCAAACGGAGCCACAGTGCCATGATCGAACACGTGGCGGGCACCCGAGCTCAGCTCCTCCCCTGCCTCACCCGGACCTGTTCCTTAATTGCCTCGGATGCCCACGGGCCCGCCATGATCCGGCGCACCTGGCACAGCCTCCAGTTGGCTCTCATGCCCCTGGTTGTAAGCTCCCCGAACTCACCGTGGACCCTGTCCACCGGACTCCATCGCCACGCTATAAAAAGCGACCCCCGAGCTCCATTCCCTCCGTTTTCGGTCTTCCCGCACTCCCAGTCGGATGCCCACACTCTTTCCCCCTCGTTCCGGTGCTCGGAAGCTCGAGTTCGAGCAGAAGGGCCGCCGCCGCGGGGCATCGCCGTCCGCACGCTACAGAGCGTCCCTGCCTCCCTTTCAACTCCCCGAGCTCCCTCTCCTTCCCCTCAACCTAACCCCTCTCTCCAATCGGCGAAACGCGGATGGAAGTGAGCTCGCCGACCTTGCCTCCTTACTCCGCCTGTCAACTCCGGTGACCCGCTCCACTTCAGCCCGACTGGCGACGTTCCCTGGACCTCCTCCCAGCCACCCGCCCATCTCACCGTCGCCAGGAATACCTGCGGTGAGCCCCTCCTCGCTCTGGCCAGAGGTTAGTGATGACAGGTGGCCCCTGAGGGAGTCCGGGATTAAGGGGTCCTCGGACTACCGGCCTATTCCTCATGGGCCGGACTCGTGGGCCACTCATTGGAGGGTCGTGCTGACTGAATACCCCGTGACCAGGGGGAAGCCTCAAGAGCCGTGGCGTGCCCTTCAAGCTTAAGATGATAGAATAGGCATGTTTACTCCCTCGATAAGCAACCGACTTTGTGTAACCCTAGGGACCCCTGGTATCTGTATAAGCCAAAGGGTCTAGTTCGTAGAGGCAGGTGAACTCATCTAGGGTTTAGCAACTTGATCTCAAGGTAGATCGACTCTGTAATCTTCATACACATCAATACAATCAAGTAGGACGTAGGGTTTTACCTCCATAGGAGGGCCCGAACCTGGGTAAACATCGTCTCCTTCGTCCTTTGTTACCCATCGGTCCTAATCTCACAGTTCGGGACCCCCTACCCGAGATCCGCCGGTTTTGACACCGACATTAGTGCTTTCATTGAGAGTTCCGCTATGGGAACGCAAAAGGAATCGATGGCTCGCCTTATCATCAGCGATGAAGTCCGCATCAAGAACGTTTTTGTTCCTGGTCAGATTTTCGCGTTCGGCAGCATCATATCTCATGCCGATCCGGCTAGCCATCTTGGCCAGGTCGGAAATTTCATCCCCGATCAGGAAGTTAGATTGCGGAACCTTGAGTTCGTCGCCGACTCCCGGGGAGATCTCGTTCTAATGAAGCTCTCGGCTCTCATGGAGGAACCCGCAGGCCCCGACGCCTTAACGCCGGAGACAGCAGGTCCCACCGCTGAGGCGGCCTCTGTCCCTAGGTCGGCCATAACGCCGAATACAACACGGGTGCGTCGTCGAGCGACCCTGGGACAACGGCGCTGCGGATCGACTCCATGCGCTCCAGCGACATGGACCCCACCAACATCTCGTCATTAAACGAGTTGCTTGGTCGGATTCAAACCATGGGAGTGACCGACGGCCAAACTTCAATCTATGACCGGATCGGGTTTAAACCAGATGATAGGGAAATTCATACCCCACCTATCACTCACTTAGTCGCCACCATTGAGTGTCCGGCTGGAGGCTCGTCCTCTCAACTACCGGAATTAAAACGGTTTACATCCCGGTTTCTGATCGTCAGGATCTCTCCTACAATCCGGAATCCGGAACCCACACCGGAAATAGTTCAGGATCGGTTGCCGATCTAGCGCGCGACCCAGAACCCGCCAAGCCGGATCCCGTGATAACACGGGAGGCAAACGCTATGATCCCGGACTCACATCCTGGCGAGAAACTAAAATTTCCCCCGCCCACCACCCAAGTCGAGCACTCCTCAAGTAGCGCAGGAGAGCCCAAGTTACCGGGCTTATGGGAAGTTAAACAACAGTCAGGGGAATCAGTCCATCATTTTTGGGCTAGACTCCTCCTTATTAAAGACAGAGTACCAGACTCTAGTGGCCAAGAGATAATAGCAACCTTCAGGCACAATTGCCACAATAAAGGAATCCTCAATGCCTTGGCCCATGATCGCATTCATGACTTCACCGAGCTATCGGACCTGGTACAAAAATATTGCGCCATGGAAAGCACCTGGCAAGCCGAACGTTTGTTTTTGGATCCGCTCCCTGCCGAACACCCTAGAGGAGCTCGGAAAAAGCGAATACCTCCGAAACGGCCGGCCGAACTCGAACCCGCTGAGAATAAAAATAGACCCCCCACGGGAGTCAGAACTATCCTTGGCGGGCTATAAGACAAGCCATGCCCTATACACTCTGTATCACTGAACACAAGCCCGACTCACAGCCTTTGAGCTTGCTGGGTCGTCAGGCAGGTCGCGAAAAGCGGAGAGGCCATCCTCGAGGCCCTACCTCCAAGCAGACGTTCAACGGCGCTACCAGAATGCAACACCGAGATCCTGACGATCTACGAAACGTTTTCCTCCAGGAACAAGATGAAGAGAGCTCTTCGAGAACTCGAACAAATCTATCAGGTGGCAGCAACGAATTCATGGACAGACATACCAATCACCTTCGGAGAAGCTGATCAACCAATCAACCACCCCGGTCGAACACCTGCCGCACTGGTCCTCAACCCCATCGTCGATGGTTTTAGGTTACAAAAGGTGCTAATGGACGGCGGCAGTGGTTTAAACCTCATTTACGAGGATACCTTGGAAAAAATGCAGTTCGACCGATCCCGCATCGAACATAGCAACACAACCTTTTGTGGAATCATCCCTGGGAAAGAGGCACGTTGTTCCGGATGCGTTACCCTCGATGTGGTATTAGGCACGCCCGAGAAATACAGATCCGAGGAATTTTTCTTTCATATCACGCCCTTTCACAGAGGTTACCACGCTCTGTTGGGGCGTGACGCTTTCACAAGATTTCATGCTATACCACATTACGGGTATATGAAGCTCAAAATGCCGGGCCCAAACAGGGTGATCACAGTCACGAGTGACCCGCATAGTGTAGGGTAACGCAGCAGAATACAAAAAAATTCCGACCTACGCACCAGTCCAGGACCACTATGGAGACTGCATACAAGGTTTGACCTTTTTCGTTACCGACTCGTAGCGCAGCGGAAGTAGAATCGATGACGATCGGCAGTGCAGATCCCCGTAGCTAGGATTTACAACCTCCCAAACGCGAGGATGTATACCCTCATCCGCCCCACGGACAGCCCTCCGGGAGGTGGTCGGACAGTCCCCCGGACGGTGTCACGGACAGCCCTTCGGGAGGACCATCGAGACTCAGACAGTCACTCGGACAGCCCTTCGGGAGGACCCCCGAAACTCGGACAGCCACTGGGACAGCCCTTCGGGAGGCACTCTCGAACTAAGACCGAAACTTTGATCTCTATATAGAGTTGCACACATACGGTGTCATCTATCCGGCAGGGCTTTGCCGTCCAGAACTAGTTCCCACCGGAACCCAGACAGCCTTTCGGCTCTATGAAACTATTTCGCTGGGAGGGAGAGAGAAGCCAGATAACATCAGATGGCATGTGTATGTGAGAAGGGATGAAGGATTGGGCAGCCCCCTCACCTCCTTTTATAGGAAAACCAAGGCGTAGGATGGGTATTCAAAAATACCAAAGTACCCCCACTTTATGTCACACATAAGGGGCATATGAGGAAATTGGGGTGCCATGTGGAGCTCCATGGAGCTCCTCCCACCTTGGCCGGCCACCCCCTTGGGGCCCCCCATGAGGGGCTCCCTTATCCTCCTTGGCCTTCTAGAAGCCTTTTGGAAATATCCCAAAAGGTGGTTTTCCATAAATATCCCAAAAAGCACTTTCACTATTCACGACGACATTTTTCAGCGTCCGTTCGAACTGAAAATATTTATGTGGGCTTAGAACATTTCCAGTACCCACTAAAATAATTTTCAACGCGTTCCGAAACAATTCCGGATTAGTGATTTCATCTGCGAAAAGCATCTGAAGTGGTTCCGGCAGCTCCGAAACATTTCCGGTTTTTCTTCCGGAAAATTCCCAGAAGTTTCCAGAATGATTCTGGTACCCTCCAAGAATTATCAGGCATGTGCCGAAACTAATTTGACTTAATGGTATCCCCTGAAACAACTTTTTAGTTTTACCGAAACTGTTCCGGTGTTCTCTCTGCGGAACTTTTCCGCTGTCCGAAACTTTTCCGGTGTCCGAAACTTTTCCAGTGATTTTCTCTCAGACTCCGTGTCTAGTATTCACCAGATAGATGACCCTTAAGCGTGTGACCCTATAGGTCCGGTGAAGTATAGACATGACCTGGAACCCCTTCCGATCAATGATCAACATCGGAGCCGTGGACACCCATATTGACCCCTATACCCACACGAATGAATATTCGAGTGAACCTCCGGTTGCCGTGTGCTATTCCTGTTGCTTCGCGATATGTTACAAATACCCGAGGTGAGACATGTTGGCATCCCCGTGGATCAACAACTTGTCCACTATGGCAGTTACCTCGTTACCGGTATTGTTCTCTTCTCTCGTTCCCGTGTTCCGGCATCCCCGTGATCAAATCACAAAGTGTCTGGCCAGACGATGATGGATACCGTAACACCGAGAGGGCCCAGAGATATCTCTCCATCGTCGGAGGAGCTAATCCCAATCTTGAGCTATCAAGTTACTTGACATACTTTCCCATGAACCCGTAAGCCGCCGTAATAGCCATCCAGTAACGGATGACGTTTAACAAACCCCAAAGTTCATGAATCAAGCATGAAGAAACTCGATACTCTCATGGTCTGAGGAATCATGCAAACATTAACCATCTTTGTGTTATTAACCATTAACTTGTGACGAATGAATCTCATAGCATAACATCAGTTCGGGTCGATTCAACACAAATGTTCTTCTAACATAGTGCCCTCAAAGTTGCTGGCATAGACATGCCCAAGATCAGGAAAACAGAACCATCATGCAACACTTGAGCTAGTCTTAGAGGCCAGAATAGGAATACATTTTACCGTTTATTATTCCACACGTGCATATGAGTCTTCCTTCGAGCCTCGTGGTTATTGTAGACTCGAGAACCATAGCAGTTATAGCATGGAACATAAACCTAATTATGAACAGGGAGATAATCAATAACATTTATTATTGCCTCTAGGGCATATCTCCTACAGACTCCCACTTGCACTAGAGTCAATAATCTAGTCAATGCTAATGCACTTTACACCTATGGCATACTGGTGTAAAATATGCTTCACTTGTGGTATAGCCTGATGTCCAACGGATCTGACAACTTCAGCTCCGTGTGTCACTTTGCATATCCTCGCGTTTTCACGCTTTCACAAAATTCATATTTTGTGTGGAATTGGCTTTGCATATGTGTGAATCATTGGTCGAAACCTGATTCCTCAGACTGAGCTATGGAGCAACTATCTGCAATAGTGTCCCATAGACCAAAGCCATCTTGGAACCATACTAAGTTCATGAATGAACTATATGATTCAACAACTTCTTTGTCGCTATTAAAACGTCAACATACTTAGCCTTTGTTATAGAATTCGCCACAGTATCTTGTTTGGAACAATTTCCAACTACCGTGCCACCATGTTGTGTATTACACAAAACCCTTAACTTAAATCGAAAATCGCATGGAGCATTGATGAAGACTGTATTGATGTAATTACTTACAACGAGCACTTCATAATCTCTGCTTGCGAGAAAACATGTCATCAGTACTGCTCTAGTACTTAATGACATCTTTCACTGTTGTCCCATGATCAGTACTTTGATCACTTTGGTATCTATACTCGCAACAACTTTGGAGTATTGGACATATCTGGTTGTTTTTACATACCATGGAATACATGATTAATCCAAACACAAGAGTGTGTGGAATCACCATCATGTATTTTGCTCATCAGTGTTTTGGGACACCGAGTTTTGCAAAAAACTCTTTCCATGTGACTTCGGCAAGAATCACTCCTTGACGTTTTTCAATGCTAAAAGGTTTTAGCATTTTGTCAATATGTATCTTTGCTCTGCCCCATTAGGTAAATCTATCTCCATAGATCATCATGCCTAATATCAAGGCTATTTAGCCCAAGCACTTCATCGAAAAAACTATTTTCAAATGAAGTCCTAATTCGTGTCAAGAAATTTATTTCCAATTAACAATGTGTCAAGCACACAAGGTTTTTAGAAATATTATTATGCTCCCACTTATTTTCTTGAATCACAAGCATCTTCGTTACCCATTGATGAAGTCAAAAACCCTTTTCGACCATTTCATCAAAACACGAAGATTCCAACTCCATTTTGCTCTCTTCTGTCCATTGCTGGAACTCTGAAGTTTGCATACTTACTAGCATCCTCTGGACTGACAAAATACCTTGGACTGTAACACATGCAAGTCCTTGGTTACATTTCCATCAGATGGAAATCCTTTCGTCATCCATGTTTCATATCTCATGATAGAAATATGTATTAATTGCTAGTTCAACCCGAACCGACTTTAAGCATCGCTACGGTGAAACAACCTCATCGCAGTCAACTCCTTGAACTTGTTATTTCAACAAGTCGAGCTTTATGGATAAAACATTTTTATCCGTATCAGTTTTCAGTTCCATAAATATTCGTTAGACTCTAAGCCTTCCGAAAGGTGTATCAAGATTTTAATCTTGAAACATTTATATGGAAACTATCTCGGATTGTATTGGCATTTAGCCAATTCCGGAGTCAGGGCCCATCACCGCTTCCTTGCGTATCGTAGGTATACTGTTGTCCAACAACAATATCTCGTTTGCGCACCTGAGAGGTTTGCACGAGCCTTGCCTATGTGGTTCAGCTGCAAGTTCGATCGAAGTCCATAGATTTTATTGTAGAGACTTCCGTATCAGTCGCAGTAGGAAACTTCGGAATCACTTCCAAGGTTCCTTTCCTTTGTCCTGATGACGAAGATACTGGTTATCTCATCGAGTTGCACTGTCCTCCCACTCACCTTTTGTAAGAACTATTCTCTTTAAAAGCATACCATTTTGTGGCAAAATCCTTTGCCTCGGTATAGTGGTGGGGGAATACCCAATGACTTGGGATAACCTACAAAGTAGCACTTGTCTGATTTGGAATAGGTTTGTAACCTTTTACACAAGCCCCATATTCCAAATGTTAAGAAAAGATATAACATGGTTGGGCGTACCATACCATGACGTCATTTCAACAGACCCGATGGAGCTCTTTTCAGTGTAAAAGCCGCAGTCTCTAAAGCATCACTTTAAAAGGGATAATGGCAAATTTATTTATGTCAACTTTGATCTTACCATGTCATAAATGGTTCGATTACATCTTCACGGACTTTTCACTTGCAGTGGTGTTTCGGGAGGTGCAAGTTATGAAACCCCTTTCACAACTCATCAGACATTCGCTAAACTTGTAACTCAAATATTCCTTTCTGCAATCGAATTGTAGAAACATAATTTTCTTGTTACAACAACTTCTACTTCATTTTTGAAAACCTTTCGAATGATTTCAAAAGATCCAGACTTGCGTCTTATCAAGTAAATATCCACATATCTACTTGAGTCATTTCTGAAGAGAGATAAATCCACTACTTGAACAACATTTATTGAACTACACACATCAAAATGTATGATCACCAATAAGTTTGTTGCTCGTTCCTTATGGCCTGTGAACAGTATTTCAGTCACTTCACTTTTTGGAGGAAAGTTGCAAGTGTCAGATGATTCAAAATCAAACGACTTCAAAATCCATCATAATGGAATTTTCCATGCGGGTTTCTCCAATGTGACCAAATGCAGTGCCACACATATGTGGAATTCTTTTAGTCTTGCGACATTTAGCGTCAGTGTTATGGATGTATCATATTTCCATCAATATTCATAACATACATCCCATCTTTGATGGAAGCATGGCCCTTCATGTTATTCATAATACTGAACAACAATTGTTGTTTTTATGAACAACTCTTTTGCAACAAACATTGTGCAATGGGCTAGAGTGTATGAAACTCTAAAATGACTTATGAAAGTAAACCCAGAGGTAATGTATTATTATCAATATTCATAACATACATCTCATTCATAATGAAAGTATGGCCCTTATGTTATTCATAACACCGAACATCAAAAGTTCTCTTATGAACAACCTTCTTGCAAGATACCTTATGCAAAGGGCTAGAGTGTGAAACTCTAAAATGAATTAGGAAAGTAAATACATAGGGAATACACCGATGGAAGGCATAGTAACATTTACTATGTTCCCTGCGTGTATCTAAACCTCATTCCTGGCTAGTCTTTCAGGCCATAGTAGTTCTTACATCGAGTTGCAACAGAATGCAATCGAGCGGGTTTGTGATCAACTCACAATACCCAAGAATTAGTGATTAACATGTTTAACCATAATTCCCAAGAACCATATCTTTGACCAGCCTTCTATACATCAAAAACTTGTATGACATTCATACATGAGCTGGATATTCCAGTCTTCTTTCTTTTTGCCTTTATACTTCTAACAGTTTAACTTTCAGTATTTTTCCTACTCTCAGAAGAAGCACCCAACTTAAGAGTGGCGTTTGCCCCGGACTTCCTAGGCGTGAAAGTTCCACCAACACCCTTCGGACACTTCCTTTCTCTTTAAGTTGTTGTTTTATTCACCTTCATAACATATGACAGACGTTCTTCTGGATTCCTCTCCTAACAGTCAAATGCATAGTAAACACTTTTACTAATAGTTTGCAAACAAACATTGCTTTGTTTGTATCTAAAAATGATTTTCAGTTCCATGAATATCACATAACTATCCCAAACTTTCGAAGTTCGGGTCTCATGGAAGCAAACATATTTCACTTGACCGTAACGGAATTTTAGCTTTTGGATCGAAGGACGAGAGTCATATCATCCATAGCATTAGCGGGAGAATACCGAAAGTATGCGAGAGGACAAAGTCCTTCTCGGCACTCTTGAGGACAATCCGCATATTACGTTACCAACCGTAAAGTTTTAACCAGATATTTAACAGCTATTCAATTTTAATAGGGAAGGTGGAAACGCGAGCCATTCTTCTACAACTATTATGCAAATCACACTTAGACAGTGTTCAAAATTAATTGCACTGAGAATTTAAACAAGGTAATTCTATAGTGCGCTCCCACTCAAATCAATATCTCTCATAATTGATTGTGAGTGATACAAGACCCGTATTTTAATTCAACGCCACGGTTCGAGATGAACTCAAATGGCGCGAACTTCAATCGGTAGGCAAACTTGCCGATCACATCTCTATGTGATTCTTGTTCATCTTTCGATGCGTGTGTTCCGAGCTCAGGACTGTCCTGCCTAAACGTCAAGACAACCAAGTGATCTCGCTGCGAGGTCTCAACTCACCCGCCTCACACTTCTCTAATCGTTCGCACCCATGGAGATCATGTGATGCCCCGAAGAGATAGGTGTCGTGACGGTGCTACACTTGGGAGAACACTAACTACTTGATATTTTTGTGAGAGATCACCCTAATAAAAAGCGACTACCGCGCAATCAAGAAGGGTGCATCATACGGGATAAACATCTCAGGCAATTCATAATAGCATGATATGGTATAGCCCTTTCTGACGGAGAAGTCTTGTATTTCTTCGTCTTCGGCATTCGCGTCGGTGTTCACCTTCGCGAAGTTTGCCACCACCTTGTCGATGCACCAGATAATATTGCTATCTCTATAGCTAATAAAATAAGTGCATTACTTAAGGTTGACACGCAGGTCATTTAAAGTGACAATCATATGGCTCCAGCCATCATGCCGAATCATGGCACGCAGGTCATGTTAATATTACATCATATAGTCATCTCATACATAATCAAATTAATATGAGCACTACTATACCACATCATATGCACATGCAAACCATCCTGCAAAACCAAGTTAGACACCTCTAATCGGTTCACGCAAAAACTTGTTTTACGTGGCTTCTAAGGTTTTGAACAAACCGAAGCTACCAACGTCCATCATCAAGCATGATAATCCAAGTCGCTAGATTAACATTGCGGGGTGTATGAAACACGAGATAATAAAATCTCGAGCCCCATACTAAACTTTGTCATACGCATGATCCCCGTGCAGATCATATCTGCATTGCCCTTTCGTTTGCGAAATTTCATCTTTCTTTTTAACTACGGTGGAATTCAATGAACTGTTAGCACTTCATTGATCAATCAGGATCGCGGATTGCCAGAACATTGAAACTCCACCATGCTGTTATCAAGATCAGAAATATGCAAATTCTAGGGAAGCAACAAGAACATCGGGTAACAGATTTCATCTGCTACCCGCACAAATAATTTTCAGTAATAGAACTCATCTACTACCTAATTATATTGTGGAACACCCATACATCTCTATGTATTCTAGATCGCACCCTGCATCTACGCATAGCACGGCTCATGATGCCACTGTAGGGCAACGCAGCAGAAAACAAAAAAATTCCGACCTACGCACCAGTCCAGGACCACTATGGAGACTGCATACAAGGTTTGACCTTTTTCGTTACCGACTCGTAGCGCAGCGAAAGTAGAGTCGATGACGATCGGCGTTGCAGATCCCCGCAGCTAGGATTTACAACCTCCCAACCGCGAGGATGTATACCCTCATCCGCCCCACGGACAGCCCTCCGGGAGGTGGTCGGACAGTCCCCCGGACGGTGTCACGGACAGCCCTTCGGGAGGACCATCGAGACTCGGACAGTCACTCGGACAGCCCTTCGGGAGGACCCCCGAAACTCGGACAGCCATTGGGACAGCCCTTCGGGAGGCACTCTCGAACTAAGACCGAAACTACGATCTCTCTACAGAGTTGCACACATACGGTGTCATCTATCCGGCAGGGCTTTGCCGTCCAGAACTAGTTCCCACCGGAACCCAGACAGCCTTTCGGCTCTACGAAACTATTTCGCTGGGAGGGAGAGAGAAGCCAGATAACATCAGATGGCATGTGTATGTGAGAAGGGATGAATGATTGGGCAGCCCCCTCACCTCCTTTTATAGGAAAACCAAGGGGTAGGATGGGTATTCAAAAATACCAAAGTACCCCCACTTTATGTCACACATAAGGGGCATATGAGGAAATTCGGGTGCCATGTGGAGCTCCATGGAGCTCCTCCCACCTTGGCCAGCCACCCCCTTGGGGGCCCCCCATGAGGGGCTCCCTTATCCTCCTTGGCCTTCTAGAAGCCTTTTGGAAATATCCCAAAAGGTGGTTTTCCATAAATATCCCAAAAGGCACTTTCACTCTTCATGACGACATTTTTCAGCGTCCGTTCGAACTGAAAATATTTATGTGGGCTTAGAACATTTCCAGTACCCACTAAAATAATTTTCAACGCGTTCCGAAACAATTCCGGATTAGTGATTTCATCTGCGAAAAGCATCTGAAGTGGTTCCGGCAGCTCCGGAACATTTCCGGTTTTTCTTCCGGAAAATTCCCAGAAGTTTCCAGAATGATTCTGGCACCCTCCAAGAATTATTAGGCATGTGCTGAAACCAATTTGACTGAATGGTATCCCCTGAAACAACTTTTCAGTTTTACCGAAACTGTTCCGGTGTTCTCTCTGCGGAACTTTTCCGCTGTCCGAAACTTTTCCGGTGTCCGAAACATTTCCGGTGATTTTCTCTCAGACTCCCTGTCTAGTATTCAGCAGATAGATGACCCTTAAGAGTGTGACCCTATAGGTTCGGTGAAGTATAGACATGACCTGGAAACCCCTTCCGATCAATGATCAACATCGGAGCCGTGGACACCCATATTGACCCCTATACCCACACGAATGAATATTCGAGTGAACCTCCAGTTGCCATGTGCTATTCCTGTTGCTTCGTGATATATTACAAATACCCGAGGTGAGACATGTTGGCATCCCCGTGGATCAACAACTTGTCCACTATGGCAGTTACCTCGTTACCGGTATTGTTCTCTTTTCTCGTTCCCGTGTTCCGGCATCCCCGTGATCAAATCACAAAGTGTCTGGCCAGACGATGATGGATACCGTAACACCGAGAGGGCCCAGAGATATCTCTCCATCGTCGGAGGAGCAAATCCCAATCTTGAGCTATCAAGTTACTTGACATACTTTCCCATGAACCCGTAAGCCGCCGTAATAGCCATCCAGTAACGGATGACGTTTAACAAACCCCAAAGTTCATGAATCAAGCATGAAGAAACTCGATACTCTCTTGGTCTGAGGAATCATGCAAACGTTAACCATCTCTGTGTTATTAACCATTAACTTGTGACGAATGAATCTCATAGCATAACATCAATTCGGGTCGATTCAACACAAATGTTCTTCTAACATAGTGCCCTCAAAGTTGCTGGCATAGACATGCCCATGATCAGGAAAACAGAACCATCATGCAACACTTGAGCTAGTATTAGAGGCCAGACTAGGAATACATTTTACCGTTTATTATTCCACACGTGCATATGAGTCTTCCTTCGAGCCTCGTGGTTATTATAGACTCGAGAACCATAGCAGTTATAGCATGGAACATAAACCTAATTATGAACAGGGAGATAATCAATAACATTTATTATTGCCTCTAGGGCATATCTCCTACACATAGAGCCCTTCGAGCCGAAAACAGAACAGCAGCGCTCGCCCTCGAGGCACTAGCTGAGACCTTTACAGTAGAGGAATTGACCGCACTTCGGTCAACAGTGGACAAGGATGATGTGGTCCTTAGCAAGAGGCCCAAACCCACGTCCTTTAAACCTGCAGATGAAATCGTCAAATTTCAGGTACATCCAATGGACCCCAATAAAATAGTGTCCATCGGAGCTCAGCTGGATCCCATAGTGGACGAAGCACTGCGAACATTTTTACGAGAAAACTGGGATATCTTTGCCTGGCATCCTTCAGATATGCCAGGAATCCCACGACGGCTAGCAGAACACAGTCTGAACATAATCGCAGGCTTCAAGCCCGTCAAATAGGCTCTAGGGCGGCTGTCAGTGAGACACTGCGCCCCCACTGCTGCGGCGTCGGCAAGTCAACATCCCATCTCGGACACAACAGGTTGTGGCCTGGCTGTCTCCCGCAATGTCGGACCTGGTCATCACAAAGCTGTGTGCCTTAAACCGTGCAGATCGAGCCTGCACATTAAGAATCTTAATTGCAAATGAGAGCTCTTTTTTGGAATATTAGAGGGTTCAGTGCTCGGGTGCGCTGCAACCAACTACGTGGTTACTTATCTGACGATCGCCGAGACGTGATTTGCATCCAGAAAACGATTCGCCAATCCTTTACTCTGCATGAGCTCGAATCTCTTGTCGCCCCTCCTGTTTTCTCCTGGTTCTGGAGCCCGGCTGTGGATCTTTCGGGTGGGCTACTCATTGGCGTCAACTCCGAACTGTTCGATGTGACGGCCACAGAACTCCATCGCTTCTGTATCATTACTTCCATTCGTAGTAGAGCGGACACTTTTTCCTGGGACTTGTTCAATGTGTATGGTCCCGCTAACCACTCCTTATCCAGTGACTTCCTTGTCGATCTGGATGCCTATTTGAAGGGCTCGACCTTACCTATTTTGGCGGGCGGTGCCTTCAACCTCCTTAGATCCCCGACAGACAAGAACAATAACATTTTCTCGTGGCCTGCTGCTGATCGCTTCAATGTTGTTCTTGATGTTTCGGCCCTTAGAGAAATTCCGCAGGTTGGGGGCCGTTTCACTTGGACAAATCGGCAATCGAACCCTGTCAGATGCGTCCTGGACAGAGTGCTGATGACCCCTGATTGGGAAGCCCATTTTCCCCTGGTTTCCCTTCTTGCCAAACCATGTGTGGCTTCAGATCACTCAGCCTTACTTGTCTCAACGGGACTCCAGGGCCCTAGTCATCCATCTCGCTTCTGTTTTGAACCCAGCTGGTTCCTTTGTGAGGAATTTGTCCCTTTAGTAGTTAACAAATGGACCTCGTTGTGCCTGGATGGCCCCAGATCCTTTGGTCTGCTTGATGACTGGAAATACTGCTCCCAGAACCTCCGCTGTTTCCTTAGGGGTTGGGGGGGCAACCTTAGGGCTGACGCGCTCCACGCCAAACGCGCCGTGGAGGCCGACATTGAATTTCTCGACCAGCATGCAGATTCTGTGGGTCTTGACGAGGCGGGATGGCAGACCCGCTATGCCCGTGAGGCTGACCTCGTCAATATCCGTCTTTTGGAAGAGATATATTGTAAACGTCGTAGTATTCTTACGTGGGTCCTTAAGGGCGACGCTAACATGGCCTATTTCCAGGCTATTGTGAACTGTCAGCGCCACCGTTGCCTTTTGACCTCGCTTATTATTGATGGGGTGTTGTGTACTGATCCTTTTACTCTTTCTGCCCACATCTACGAATTCTTTTCTGACCTGCTGAGGGCACGTCCCTCTCCTAGGATTAGCTTCTTCTCTGAAGCTTGGGACCCGTCCCAGCGGATCTCCCGTGCTGACATGGAACTGCCATCCACCCCTCTATCCGATGAGGAGATTGATGCGGCAGTATCGGCGTCTAAATCCAACTCAGCTCCGAGGCCTGATGGCTTCTCTATCTCGTATTTCAAGAATTTTTGGAGTACCCTGAAAACGCTTATTTACTCTATCTGCACGGGCTTCTGCTTAGGTACTGTGGACATATCGCGTCTTAACTATGCCTCTTTAACATTGATTCCCAAGGTCAAGGGAGCTGACCAGATTCGCCTTTTCAGACCGATAACGCTGATCAAACAACATTGCTAAACTCCCCTCCAAAGCGTTTGCCACTAAACTCTCCCCCATTGCTCATAAACTTATCAATCCCACGCAAACTGCCTTCATCCGAGGCAGATTAATTCTGGATGGCATTGTGGTGCTACATGAACTTCTCCACGAACTCCAGGCTAAGAAGAAAAAGGTGGTCGCCCTTAAACTAGACTTCGAGAAGGCCTACAATTGCGTGCGACGGTCCTTTCTTCAGGAGATCCTACTGGCTCGCGGTTTCGTTCACGCTTTTGTAGCTAGGGTCATGTAATTGGTCTCAGTTGGCCACATCGCCATCACAATCAAAAGGGTGGTCGGCCCCTATTTCAAGAATGGTCGGGGCCTGCGGCAAGGCGACCCAATTTCACCTCAGCTGTTCGAATTTTTGGTTAATGCGCTGGCCAAAATGTTAGACTCTACGGTGGCCTGTGGCCACATATCTAGCGTAGCTACCAACTTGTACCCGAAAGGTATCACCCACCTACTGTACGCACATGACACTATCATCCTGGTCGAATACGATGAGTTGCAACTAGCCGATCTTAAATTCGTTCTTTTGTGCTTTAAACAACTTTCTGGTCTCAAGATCAATCTTGCGAAGAGTGAGGCCTTTGTCCTAGGATGTTCCCCCGATGAGCGTACGCGGCCAACTTGCTTAACTGTGGGCTTGTCCAATTCTCTACAACTAACCTCGGCGTCCCCATCATCCCGTTTACGCTGAAAGCTAAGGCTTTTAGACCCACAAAGAAGAAAGTTGCTACGAGGGTTGCCCCTTGGTGTGGCAGGCACCGCTCCTAGGCAGGTAAGGTGATCCTGATCAATTCAAGCTTATCTAGCCTTCCTACCTTCATTATGGGCTTTTATAGACTATTTGCGTCTAACCACAAGGCCTTCGACAAGGACCGTAGCGCCTTTTACTGGAACTCTACAGAGAACAAGACAAAATATAGAATGGTCAAGTGGAAACTTATGTGTAGACCCAAGTGCCTTGGGGGATGGGCATCACTAATACCTCCATCATGAATAAATGTCTGATTATGAAATGGTGGTGGAGGATTCTGACGGAACCTCCTGAGGCCATGTGGATCAATGTCCTCAAAACAAAATACTTTCCTTCGTCCTCGCCGCTTTTTGCCTCTTTCAGAGGAGGGTCTCAGTTCTGAAGATCCCTTGATCGCGTAAGGGATGATTTTAGGAGTTTGATCAAATTTTCTGTAGGCGATGGCAAGTCTACAAGATTTTGGCTTGACTGATGGACTGGTGACGGCCCTCTGGCACACGCGTTCCCGGTACTCTTTTCGTATGTCTCCCAACCGGATGACTCCATCGCTGAGATGGCTGCCCATAATTGGGACTTAGGCTTTCGTCGGGTGTTGTATCCTAAAGAGTTGGAAAGATGGCAGTCCCTCTCTGCCCTTTTCCCCGTGCTCTTAGAGCACCCTGACTCCTTCTCTTGGCCGCATGCACCCTCTGGGCGCTTCTCAGTTAAACCGCTATACGCTAAGCTCTCTCATGGACGACAGGACACTCATTTCAAGGCCATCTGGCGCTCATGTATCCCACTCAAAATTAGAATTTTCCTTTGGCAAGCGATCCGGCGTAAACTCCTGGCTAGTGACCAAATTATCAAGCGAAACGGTAACGCGAACGCAGCCTATGCTCTTTGTGGAGAGACAGAAGACACTGAGCGCATTATTTTCATTGCGTTATTGCCAAGTTTGGCTGGAGTTGCGTCCGAGACTGGTTCAACCTTAACTGGAATCCCACGAACTGGGACGTTCTTTTGCAGATTGCGTCTACGTTTGCTGGACAAGTTGCTCGTGTCTTTTGAATTGTTTTTGCTGCTTTTGCTTGGTGTTTTTGGATCACCATGCATAACTTTACTATTGAGCATGTTTTCCCTAACCATCTGGCTTATTGCCTTTTCAAATTGGCTGCTCTCTGACAGCAATGGAAGCCGCTAGCTAAACAGGCGGACTCTGACGTGCTCACTGACGCCATTGCCAAGATCCGTGCTTCAGCTTTCTCTTTGAGTCATGCTGTCCATTCGAGCCAGCCGCCTAGAGGATGAAGCTGTTGGGTGTTATAGCTTCGGGTTTTATTTTGGGGCATGCGTGCCTCTTCGCCTGTTTGGCTGTATGAAACTCCGTTATTTATGTTTTTGTGATCTTGTTGGTACTTGGTGACTTGGCCGGTGTGATTTTATTTATAAAGTCGGGCACCCTGCCTTTTCTCTAAAAAAATGGTTTGTACACATTAGAGAAAACATGCCACGGTGACATGCTGAAGTGGAAAAAGCGTGTGTGTGTGTGCAAAGAACGTGGCCTAGACCATTCCTTTTGTTTTTTGCAGAAGGGCCAATCGAGTTTAAAATCCCTTTAACTAGCACCTTTTGTGTTTATTTTTCTCCCAGTTAACTCACGGAGGTGCTGAGGTTAGGAAGTGGCTATCAAGAGTGGGAACACGTTCATGCACTTCAATGCTTTTTTTTTTTTGCGAATCATGCACTTCAATGCTTTGATTGAATGAAGACCAACATTGGAACTATGCATTAATGACGACTACAATTTTTACTTGTCTTGTTTACATCTTCAGTCCAAAAGATCATCAAATGACATTTAATACATACGGGATAGTATGTTTCAATAATTCTAGTTGCTCAGGGATGTTTATTCGTTGAGGAACCATGCAAGTTGAGATGAAAAATGCAAAGGTTGTCTCAAAATGTGGCTATCTAAAGAAGCTATGCTATGAACTTGAATTGATACGATCAACGTGTTTATTTATAGCTACTTTATTGATGGAGGGGATGCTCAAAACGTACAAGAATGCCCATGTGCTTTCTATGGCAGTATTCAACAACATAAAAGCATCCAACAACATTGTTGTTGCACCACATGGTATCAATTGGTGCTCCTATTTATACGAAGACATGGGGAACATGATCATAATTTACAAAGAAGAAATATTTGAATACTTGAGCCGAGCAAGGAGTATAGCTCACCCATTCCTAGGTTCATATCATCATACCATGCTCACAATTAACATACAAAAGTTGTGCACTTGCCTAGAATTGCTTTTCCAATACCACCAAAACCCACACACACTAGGACTTGGAAGCATCAGGATTTACGATTCTGTTGTCCCAGATTATAGAAGGAAGTGACATCACCACGACAAAACTATTCTTTAGGAGCACACTTGATCATACAAAAACTAGTTACCACAAACTCGGGATAGCTTGCATGATACAGGGCACCCAGTCTTCTCGGTGCAATCATGGATGACAATGTGTGCTTCATGTAGAACGGTCAGCTGTACACCTCGCCCAAGACGTAACAGAGTGGGTTAATCGCCGCCTACTACGAAGCGATGATCGCCAACACTAGTAGGCAAAATATTGGGCCCCATTTACAAGTCGAGGGTGGACTTGCAACTAGAAACAAAAATGTTGGGCTCTAGTTGCGAGTCGAGGATGGACCTGCAACTGAGACAAAAAAAAAAGTCGCGCCCCAGTTGTGAGTCAATGATGGACTTGCATCTGGGACATAAAAACCCTTGGGAGTCGACGGTGGACTTCCAACTGGGACAAAAAAAAAGGTTAACCCCAGTTGTGAGTCGAGGTTGGACTATCAAGTGTAACAAAAAATGTCAAACCCCAGTTGCCAGTCGATTGTGGACTTGCAATTAGGTAAAAAAAGGTCGGGTCACAGTTGCGAGTCGAGGGTGGACATGCAATTGGGACTAAAAAAGATTGGGCTCCGGTTGTGAGTCGAGGGTGAGCTTGCAACTAGGACAAAAAACGTTGAGCATCATTTACGAATCGAGGGTGGACTTGCAACTTGGGAAAAAGTTCGATCCCAGTTGTGAGTCGAGGGTGGACTTGCAACAAGGACAAAAAATGTCGGTCTCAGTTGCGAGTCGAGGATGGGATTAAAACTGGAACAAAAAAAAGTCAAACCCTAGTTCCGAGTCAAGTCGAGGGTGAACATACAATTAGAACAAAAAGGTTGGGCATCATTTGTGAGTCGAGGATGGACTTACAATCGAGACACAAAATAAGTTCTGCCCTCAATTGTAAATCGAAGATATACTTACAATTGGGACAAAAAAATAAAAATATCGATGCCCAGTTGCAAGTCAAGGGTGAGATTGGAACTGGGACAAAAAAAGATCGGGTCCCAGTTGCGAACAAAGAACTCTATCTCTTCCGCTTCTAGGCAGCAAACAAATTTAATTAACAAAAACCCTCAAATGGCAAGGAAAAAACATAACAGGGGTTGAACAATAAATGGGCCTAACAAAAATAGATCGACAAACTGGACCTCACGATGACTCGAGAAGCACGTGGCAAAAATAAAAGCGGGATCATGTTTGAATGAAGATTGCAACAAATAGATCAGAAGAACCACAACTTGAATGAGAAATTTTTAGAATATCTTCTAGATGAGATTTAAAAAATCAGATTTAAAACTATTCAAACATTTTTAAAATGTTTATGAAATATTAAAAAAAGAAACAAATTCAAAAGAATGTTTACAATTAAAAAATCATGAATTTTAATAAGTGTTCGCACACCTCAAAAAGGCTAAAAATATCATGAATTGAAAATCAGAAAAATAAGAAGAAGAATGAAAAGGAGAAGAACAACCAAAAATAAAATAAACATAGACATTCACTGTACTGGGTTAAAAAGCCAAGAAAATGGCAATTCTATTCTCACAAAATTCCATCACTGGATTCATTCTACTTGAACATTTATGTACAAGAACAAAATTATACATAAAAGAATGAATCTAATTCATAGTTTCACAGCAAAACGAATTGAGCCTTTCTTTTTTATATTTCATACAAACAAAAAATGTTTTGCTACCTAAAAAGACTTCCCAAGCACTCGAAATACAACACTAACATGCATGAAATCTTCTATCGCTCAAAGCATGCTTGAGAAATTTTACTTTACTTGTGTAGATACATATGAAAACAAAACGAATAAAATCGGCAGGTATGGATACATATTTAAACAAAAATTGACACTCGCACTGACTAATCATCATATATGAACACACAAAAAAGCCGAGACAATCAAAAACACACGGGCAACCCAGGCCACAAAAATGCAGATAAACGGGAAATTATTTTCGCCACTGGGCCTGGACCAAGAAAGACAACTCAACACACACGATGGGGAACCAAAAGCAGCGGACAACAACGAGCGACAACTCATTTAAAAAATAAACAAGTTTCTCAGAAAAAATCAGAAAAAAAAACCAGCGTTGTTGCACCACTCTCATAGTAAGTTTGATCGGTTCTGGACATAGATGTAAGATAATTATTTCACATGTAGATGTGAAATAGCAATCCCACATTTTGATTTGAGTTTACTTTATTCACGTCAGATGTGGAGGGAGGGGTGAAGCATGTGGCAAAGGAAACTGAGGAGAAAGAAGAGGCAGATGTTTAGCAGGGGGTGGAATCGGTTGGCGAGAAGAAAGGTGATAATGGCGCATCGGCGACCTCTGATGAGGATGTTCGCCGGGCCAAATAAAAATCCTAGGGTGGAACTGTCATGGTATGCTCTCCCACACGGCAGTTCGTGAGCTCTTGGACCTCCAGGAGCGCGTAAGGGCAGATTTAGTTTTCCTTTCGGAAGCTCATTTGAATAAATGTAAAGACGATGAGCTGCGCCGTGTCCTAAATTTTGATTCTATGTTTGTAGTGGAAAGTGATGGTCGGGCCGGTGACCTTGTTCTATTTTATCAAAACTTGAATAAAATTGAGTTGAACTATGTTTCGCCTCACTTTATTGATATTCTTTTTATACATGAAGATACTGTACAGTGGAGGTTTACGGGTTTTTATGGTCATCCAAATTGGAACGAACGCAATTTGTCTTGGAATGATATACGCAATTTGCATAGTAAGGGCGATCACCCTTGGGTGATTTTGGGTGATTTTAATGAAATTTTATATTCTTCGGAAAAAGAGGCGGTAATGCGAGACCAAATGGAATGATGGGAGATTTTCGCGAATGCCTTATGGATTGTGGGCTGGAGGACCTAGGTTACATCGGGACCCTTTCACCTGGAGAAGAGGTGATATTCATGAACGACTTGATCGTGCAGTTTGTAACATAGCTTGGGCACATAAATTTCCTCGAGCGGCGGTAATTAACGAAGAACATATTCATTCTGACCATCGTCCGCTGGTCTTGGACATGGACTATCTGGATGCCAACATTTTCAATCGACCAAAAGGGCGTGTGAAACTATTTGAAGCGAGGTGGTTAAAGGAAGAGACAATAAATGAAATAGTCAAGGCGTCCTGGGAGAAAGCTAAGCTCGCAGGTATCGGCCCCTCTCTTGCTGATCGAACGAGAGCGGTGCATGCCGATATGCACTCTTGGGATCGGGAAACTCTCAAAGGCCCCAAGCGGAGAATAAATAAATTAAAGAAGGAGTTAGAGAGATTAAGGCGTGGCCATTTGAGTATGGAATCCCGTTGTCGTTAGAAGGAAATTATTGTGCTAATAGAGAATCTGCTGGATCAAGAGGAATTTTTCTGGAACAAAGAGGGCGGGCAAACTGGCTGATGCACGGGATCGTAATACTTCGTTTTTCCATAATGCAGCCACGGTCAGGAAAAAAAGAAATAGTATTAAGAAGCTCCTTGATGATTCGGGAGTCTGGAAAGAAAATAAGGAGTTAAAGGATCACGTTACTAATTATTTTTCTAAGCTATTCACATCGGAAGTGCAACATCTGAATCAAGATGTGTTATCCCTTGTCCATAGGAGGGTGTCTACTGAGATGAATAACGTTCTTTGTGCCCCGTATAATGCTGAAGATGTTCGTAAGGCAGTTTTTGATATTGGGGACTTAAAAGCTCCAGGGCCAGACGGTCTCCATGCTATCTTCTATAAAAGGTTTTGGCCTATGTTAGGAGATGATCTAATAGAGGAGGTTCTACAAGCAATTAATACATGCACTATACCTGCGGGTTGGAATGACACTGCGATCGCGATGATTCCAAAAGTTAATACTCCAACGAAAGTGACCCAATTTAGGCCGATCAGTTTATGCAATGTAGTATATAAAATTATTGCAAAAATGGTGGCTTCTCGTTTAAAGGCTTTTCTACCAGAAATTATTAGCCCAACTCAGAGTGCCTTCGTGCCCGGAAGATTGATTACGGACAACATTTTAATGACTTATGAGTGTTTTCATACTATCAAGAATAAGCGAGAAGGTAGAGAAGGCCTATGTGCCATAAAACTCGATATGCACAAAGCTTACGATAGAGTTGAATGGCCTTTCTTGAAGGAGATTATGTTAAGATTGAGCTTCCGTCAAGATTGGGTGAAACTTATTATGCAATGTGTCTCAACAGTCGATCTCAACAGTCGAATACATAGTAAGGATTAATGGGGAAGAAAGTGAGAGTTTTAAGCCTACAAGGGGGTTGAGGCAGGGAGACCCGCTGTCACCATATATATTCTTATTGTGTACTGAGGGGTTGAATGCTTTACTTACACATGCAGAGGAAAGTGGAAATATCTCAGGAGTAAAGGTATGTAGAGAGGCCCCGTCCATCACAAATCTTCTCTTTGTGGATCTCCTTGATTCTCATGAAAGCTAACCAAAATAATGCGGTAGCCTTGAAATCGGCGCTAGATTTATACTATGCGGCATCGGGGCAATTGATAAGTGTTGAAAAATCCAGCATTTTCTTTAGCCCAAACATGAAGGTGGATATTAGAGAACAAATGTGTACGACGTTGAATATAATGACTGAGACCCTCAATGATAAGTATTTGGGGCTGCCAACAATTGTGGGATTAGACAAAACAAAATATTTCCAATTTCTAATTGAACGTATTGTGAAGAAAATAAGTGGTTGGAAGGAAAAACTATTGTCAGCGGGGGGGAAGGAGATCCTGCTCAAGGTGGTTGTCCAAGCCATACCCACCTATGCAATGTCGGTCTTTAAAATTCCTAAAAAAATTGTAAAGGAATCATTGACGCGATAGCGCATTTCTGGTGGGGAGACGAGGAGAACGAGAGGAGGATGCATTGGATGGCTTGGTGGAAAATGTGTGTGCCAAAAAATCAAGGAGGGATGGGATTTCGTGATATTCATTGTGTCAACTTGGCGTTACTCGCCAAACAGACGTGGCGTCTAATTGATAAACCTGATTCTCTGTGTGCTACTATCCTAAGAGCCAAGTATTACCCGGATGGAGATCTGTTGAACACCAAGCTAAAGAAAGGATCCTCTTTTACTTGGCAAAGTATTATGGCAGGGACAGAAACCTTGAAACGTGGATATATTTGGCGTGTAGGGAATGGGCATAATATCAAGATTTGGGAGGATGCATGGATCCCTAATTGCGCCACAAGGAAAATTTTGACTCCTAAGGAGGGACAATTATTGTCTAAGGTAGGTGACCTGATTGACCCTGTCTCGAATATCTAGGATGAAGACCTCATTCGACAAACAATGTGGCCCATTGATGTACAACGTATTCTTTCAATTCCACTCCCACAACATGATATGGAAGATTTCATTGCTTGGAGCTATACGAAAAATGGTATGTTCTCGGTTCGGTCTGCCTACGTTGTGGAGTGGGATCACCAGTATGGAAGTAAATTAAGATATACTAATGGGATGGGACGAACCACAACAAACCCTATTTGGACTAATATATGGAAATTATCTTGTCCGGCAAAAGTAAAAATATTTTTATGGCGTACGCTTCATGGCACACTTCCTTGCCGGGTTACGCTTGCAAATAGACATATGAAGATTTTGCCCATTTGTCCTATTTGTTCAGAGGGCCTAGAAGACACGAAGCACATGCTCTTCCTTTGTATCAAAGCCAAGGAGGTTTGGAAAAGACCAGGGATGGTTGATATCATTGAGAAAGCGTGCAAGATTGATCATGCTGGAGAAGAGGTGCTGGCATACCTGCTACTCCTGCCAAATCAAGAACTGAGTATTCTGGGTCATCATAATATGCATGAAATGATAGCTATCGTAACATGGTATCTATGGTGGGAAAGACGAAATATGGTGTATAAGGAGACTGCGCAAAATGCACAACAAATTTCAATGGGTATTCTAGCCATCACGGCAAACTACGTTAATGCTTCGTCCACAAAGGCTTCTATGAAAAAGGGGGTTGGTCATGTCCCCCCAGGGAGTTTGTTAAACTTGATGTGGACGCTTCTTTTGACCACGACCTTCTTAGGGGCACAATGGGAGTGGTTCTAAGAGATGACAAAGGTAGGTTCATCGCTGGAGGAAATTGGAAGATAGACTATTGCGCGGATGTTTTAATGACGGAAACTCTAGCTCTCAAATTTGATCTAAAAGTAGCGCAAAGAGCGGGATGTAATCGCCTAATTATTAACTCGGACAACCTGGAGGTGATCGAAACCATGCAGGACGGAGGACAGTCGGCGGGAGCGGCGGCGACGATTTTCAATGATTGTTTTCATTATGCGTGTGATTTTATTATTTCGAGATTTGAACATTGTAATAGAGAAGCAAATAAAGTAGCTCATGAACTTGCTAGATTAGCTAGATTTTCTTTGACCTCAGAATGGTTTGAGGAACCCTTATGTGAAATTGTAACGATGCTCACAAACGATGTATTGGTTATATCTAATGAATAAAGTTTACGGTTTAATTTTAAAAAAAAACACTTTATTCACGTCCATACCCGGCAAGCCGCTGCCGAGCTCCCGACCAACGTAACTCGGCAAACAATGGGAACTTTGGCATTCGCAGCGATTCCAGTAGTCCATCTACAAGATATGCCTGTATATACAGTCCATGTGGCAGATTTTATTCAAAAGCATCACTACACCATACACACAAAATTTAGCCCTACACCATCCGTACTTAGCCACCACCGGATCCATACTTCTTGTCAAAGACGACCACCTGGAGCTTGTCATACACGGCGAGGACACCAGCACCCGCAACAGCACGAAGGATGTTGGCGCCAGCACCCTTGAAGAGGGACTTGGCACCCTCCTCGGCGATGATCTTCTTGAAAGCATCCATGGAGTTCTTATACTTCACGGATTCACCAGATGTCATCATCATACGGCGGCGCACGGTATCAATAGGATATGAGGCGAGCCCAGCACCCATCGTTACACCCCAACCAAGGAGGAAACTGGCAAGCAAGTTATCCTGAATAATTTGCATAGAGTGAAGTATAATATCAGTGGAAAATACAGAGTGAAGTATGATCATTGCAAGCAGTTTTAATGCAATGTAGTCTACAACGGAAGAACACGCCAACGAATTTACAGAAAAAAAAGGTATGGTCACTGACCTCAAGAGAACCAACGAGAACCGCCGGCTTGAGGGAGTCGTACATTCCAAAGTAAAGACCTCGATAAACGATGATGCCCACACAGGAGACGTTGAACCCACGGTACAACCCGGGGACACCATCGCTAGCAAGCGTCTTGCGATAGACATCTACGATGCCGTCGAACTGCCTTTGGCCACCCACCTTTGCAGCCTTGGCATCATTGGCGAGACGAGTACGAGCGTAATCCAGAGAATACACAAACAACAGAGAAGATGCACCGGCGGCCCCTCCAGAAGCTATGTTGCCAAAGAACCACTTCCAGTACCCATCCTTCTCCTTTTTGAAGTTGAACATACGCTTAAAGTGGTCCTTGAAGGCAAAGTTCAAGGCCTGAAGCAAAGATGTAAATCATTCAGTTCATTTTTTTTCATGAAAAGAAAAATGCAAGAAAAAAACTAAGGGTAGGATATATAGGATGCAGGACCTGAGTCGGGAAGTAACGGATAACATTGGCCGTGTTTCCCCTCCAGAGTGCAACCACACCCTCATCTTTTATTGTGCGGGAAAAGCAGTCGCCGATACTTTTGTAAGGATGAGAAAGCCTACCACTCTTGATCATTTCGTCCTGGTTCTGAATCAAGAGCTTAACACGCTCAATCGGAGCAGCCGCTGTTTTGGAGACGGCAGCAGAAACTCCACCCATTAGAAAATCAATCATGAACCCAGAAAACCCCTTCTCTTCGGGCGCAGGGGCACGGATCAGTGATGGCGTATTGAGAGGCAAACGCCCAGTACTTCCATCCGTCTGATGGTATTTTGTCACAGACAAATTGTGCGCATAATGTGCATTGTTGATTACATGACTTCTCATGGCAGAAGAAGAGATTTCTCTGAACAACATGGACTGTCCATGGAGCTTCTGGACCACAGATGGAGGGTGTAGTTCATCCATCGTTTTAATATGCAAGTCGAAGTGATCTGTTAGACAACAATTGCGGACATGTTTGGGTTAGACTGAAGTTAATCTATCAAAAAAGTCTTAAATTATAAATAGCTTGTACAAAGTTACAAGTAGAACACAAAAATAATTTAATGAAATTTATGTTCCAACTACATTCCTTTAAGGTTGAGTGCTGCAGAAAATATTTTAATGGAATATAATGGCAGTAGGAAGAACAACTACATATTTAACAACATATTGATGTGCACCCAAATAATCCAAACGAAATAAAAATGTTGGTATTTAAGTAAAAATGAAAATACATCGCCAACATTACGGACAGCAGGAGGTTGATGATATCTAAGCAACACAATATTACACACAAGTTTGCACTTAGTTGTGAACTAAGCTTAGCTCATATGGCTAGGTTTCCTTGTGGTGGGACCTGTCCACCCATGGTTCAAGTCCTAGACTTGGTATGGGTGGTTGCATTTTCTTGGATTTATTCCAGGCTCTTTGACACTATTTTTTCAACAGTATGCCGTGGTGTATTCGTCAACTATATAGTGGTAACTTGCTAAGTCCCAACAACCAAACTATTGCTCCAGGAGTTTGGTGGTTCAAGGGGAAGTGCATGGATGAAGCCAGATACATATCAACCCATTTCGAAAAACACATTTCTAAATGCTAAAAAAAATCTGAAAAAGGTTGCACGGGTACATCTCCATGTTCTATATATGCGCGCATAAAGTTTCATGAAAAAGTATTATTTTGGGTGGTCTGTGCAAAAAGGACAAAAAATATATGTCGTGGAATATTATTTAGAAGCACTGAATTTTTTTTGCGGAGACAAAACAAAAAGACATTTTTTCACAAACAATTGTGCCGCGCACACATATTTAGGAACATGTATGCGTCATTTTTTTTGAATTTTTTGACATTTTAAAACGTGCTTAAAATGCGTTTTTTGAAAAGTAGGTGCATATGCCCATGCGTGCATGGGGTGCCCTCTCATGGATCAAGCCCATATATAGTACCAACTTCTTTATTTCGTTTTTTCTCTCGCCGACATGTGGGGGCCATCAATTTGACAAACATCAAGCCACCATTCACTAAAGGAGAAGTACAAATTGCCAAAGTCATGAATCAAGCACAAGACCATGATGTCTAGATTAGTACTCCCTCCGTAAAGAAATATAAGAGTGTTTAGATCAATTTCTTCTTAGATCAAAGATTGATCTAAACACTCTTATATTTCTGTACGGAGGGAGTACCTGCATATAATATACGCCCTAAAAAACTTGCATATAATATAAAAAAATCAAAGTTTTTGAGAAAAAAATAAATCAAGAAATATGATTTTGCTGAAACTTCTCCAAATATTTTCCCCTTAACTTCCAGAATAGGACGGAATCCCCATATCTTGAATGAAGCGAAAGAGACGTACAAAATTGAAGTTGTATTCCTGCTTCTAAGAGCATCTCCACTCGCGCCCCCAACAGGCCCCCCCCCCCCCCCCAAGGCCCCTTTTTATCACCGGCTGAGGAAAATCGGCCCAGTCGCGCCCCCAGGAGCCCAATTTTCGCCGGTTAGGGCCGAAATTGGCGCCGGCGTACCCAAGCCGAACCCGGCGCGTTGGGGGGCGTCGGGGGAAACCTTTTTTGGCGCGAAAAAGGGCGGGCCCGCCGAGTCAGCAACCGGGAGGCGCTTCGTCGTCCTCATCGCCTCGGTTTCCCGCGGGGAATCAATGCGAAGGCTGCCCGCCGGTCAGCCCTCCATTGATGCCTCACGGGCGGCGCAGTCAGAGCGGGCGACGCGCGTCCACACCTTTCCCTCCACGCGGCCACACGGTGCCGCCCGCTCGCCGCTATAAAAGCAGCCCCTCCTCGCCGGTGGCTGGGCACTCCTCGACGCACCCTCTCTCCCACTCTCACCGCCGACGCCCCTCTCTCCCTTCTCCGACGAGTCTCCTCTCCTCCCCGATGGCTGAGCGCTTCCCGGGCGACAGCGCGGCGGCCAACGACTTCGGCCGCCACCACCTGCACGAGGACGAGGCTCGCCTCCTCTACGAGGCGGAGTACCCGGCGCCCCCCGACATGCTGGTGCCGGGCTCGTGGCGGCTCAACGCCGGCGGGGTTCCGGTTCCTCCGGTGCCCAGCGGCGTCGAGCGGCATGCCGAGATCGCCAGGATCTGGTCGTCCCTGTCGGAGACGGTGCGCCAGCAGCTGAGGTACGCCCCGGACAACCACAACTTGTGGATGGCGTACTTCGAGCGCCGCCACGAGGAGCACATCGAGGGCGTTCTCGAGCACATCGAGGGCGGGAACACGCCGCGCCTCGACTACCCCGCGTTGTCCTTCTCGCGCCGGACCGGCTCGTCCTGGCGGCCGAGGCGCATGGCCGGGACGTCGTCATCATCGTCCGGCTCCCACTCCTCCGGCGCACGAACCCCGCTCGTCGCCGTGAAGGCCGAGCCCGGCGAGACGCCGCTCCGGCGCAGCGGGCGCAGTGGTGGTGTCGGCATCACCATCAACGAGGGGCGCCGCCACGAGCCTTCTCCCCCTCCCCGCGGCCACCTCCGCCTTGTCAGGCCAAAGACCAAGCCTGGCTTGGAGGCGCCGGTCGCCGACGACGAGACCGCCCTCAAATGGGCGCGCGACGACTACGTCCGCGAGGAGATGGAGCGTCAGCGGCGCACCCTCGAGGAGATCGCCGCTCACCGCCGCGGCCGCGAGGAGGGTGGCGTCGTCATCCTCGACAGCGGCGGCGAGGAGGCGCCCGGGCCGTCCAACCAAGAGCTGCATCGCCACGGCGACCCAGTCCAGGGTTGCAGCAGGGACGGCGGCGGGCAGGACTGCGACGATGGCGGCGACGGCGACGACGGCGGTGACTACACCACCTTCTACAAGCTCCTCGGCATGTAGAAGACGGCGGCGGCGGCGGCGTATCGGTGACGTAGTTTTAGTTTTAGCTATGTTTTTAATTTTTTTATCACCTTTTGTATAAATATCGTATGAATCGCCCGAACTTTACCTGAATTTGGCCGAAATCGCCCGAAACTAGCCATATTTTGTTTTAAAAAAAACGGCGTTGGGGGGGAGGGGGGGCGTGGGGGCGCGACTGGGAACCAAACCCACCCCACGCCGAATTTTACGCCGGTTGACCCCCAGGCGGCGCTATTTCTGCCCCTGGGGGCGCCGAACGGCTGGAGATGCTCTAAGACCCATCATTGAGTACTCAACACCCCTTCCATATGAGGGCACAGGGCAGTCCTGTTGTGTGCCAAAAAGGTGAAATCATGGGTAATACTATTCAGCGAAAACGAACGTTTTTCATGGCAACTTATGTGTTGGGGGCATGGCCGTTCTTTCAAGCGAACATGTCAATTTTTGCAGCAAAATCCTCCGTTTCCCAGAAGTTGCCATGTGTTTGTAAAGAAATTGTCATGTACTTCAAAGAATTAGCCATAAAAAATGTTCGTAATTGTCATGCCCCACAGTGAACGTTCACCGGCTATTGGGACCCAAAATTATTTCTACCCACACGCTAGACATATAGGCCAAATTAACAGCAACAAGCCTGATCACGGCGGAACTAAACTTCACTACTAGGAGCAATTTTTTGCCTCAAAAAAAAAATACTAGGAGCAATTTTGAAGGGAAAAGGCGATTCTAAAAACAGAATTATCCACGGACAATTGTGAAGAACTCACAAAAAACAGATATTGTTGGTTTCCATTTGCCTCTGTACCGGACTCCGAGGTTAGCGGCGGATATTGAAGTGGAAACGAAGATCTAGCATCAGAAGCACCAGACGAAGATCTAGAGAGCCTAGGAACCATGAAGAAGCCACAGGCATCTACAGCTGCCAACCACGAAGTGATAATGTGATTTTCCATACCTGAAGAGAAGGGTCGACAGTTTATCCGCTGGCTCGGTGGACTCTTTGCGAGGAGAGGAATGATCGGAGGTCCAGATAGAAGAGCTTGTTCCCCTTCTCAAGCCTGTACCCCTTGTTCTAGTTTCGCTGCTGGTCGCTTGATCTTCTCCTTTTGCTCGCTTGCATATTTGTTCTTTCATCTCCTTCTGTATCAATGGAAGTGCAGGGCTGACGTTAAAAAAATATGAAGAAGGGTCGAGAGAGAGCTGCCCTGCCCTCGTGTTCTGGTTCGGTTGGCGTCTGATCTTCTTCCAGAGAGCTCCATGGGACACCTTGCCGCCGCTTCTCGTGGCAGTTTCTAGGATGAGTGGTGAGCTGGACCGTTCTATCATTTTCAGCTCAATTTTCCTTGGTCATTTAAGAGATCAGGATAACTTGTTGGCTTTCGATTATTTTATTTTTTTGACTTGTTTGTTGTCTTTTAGGGACAACAATTAGGCAAACTAACTGCACTTCCAATCGACAAAAATAAGGCCTGGTTCTTAGTGCCGCGACTTCAATCTTTTCTTTCGATTTGTTTTGCGGTGAGGTTCGGTTTCTTCAACTCTGCAGACTGATGGTGAGAATTATGATCTATTTTTACGGCGACGTTCGATTTCTTGTACTCTCTGCATCGATAGTGAAGAATTGTAGATCTACGCTATGTGGGAAAATTTCTCAACCAGTGTTCCTTCAACGGATCTAAATCTCATTATTAGCGACGAGTGGTCTTCAAAGCTTTGTATTGTGAGGGTGTTCGAAGCTGTCCCTTTTGTTTACTATTAATGCACTATACTGTGAATCTGCGGCTAGCGTGTAAAATAGAGGCACTAGTAGAAAACGGGCCTTTAATCCCGGTTTGTAAGGCCCTTTAGTGCCGGTTCTACAACCGGCACTAAAGGGGGGACTAAAGGCCTCCCCTTTAGTCCCGGTTCGTCACGGCCCGGTACTAAAGGCCCATCACGTAGTGCTTGCCGGGGCCGTTCGCTGTTACCAACCGGGACTAAAGGTGGAGCCTTTAGTTCCGGTTGGTAACACCAACCGGGACTAAAAGTATTTAATTCTTTTAATTTTGGTTTATTTTTCCTTTTAATTTTGTGTTTTCCATTTAATTATTTTTCATTTCAAACATATATTACGCTACTACATACTGTACACATTGTGCATATATATATATAAATCAAATTTCTCGTACGACGACCATTCACATACATACATATATACAATTTGGTATATACAATTTCTCCTACAATTTGCGGATCATTACATATGCAGGGCATTACTGCTTGATCTTGTAATGGTATTCTATTTTGGGATCTATGACCTAGTCGACCAGAAATCCAGCTATTTCCTCTTGAATTGCTCGTACGCGAGCCGTTGGTAGGAGCTCGTCCCGCATTTCTATCATCTATAATCAGGAGATCAAGATGAATATATTAGTTGTGTGTGTATATATTAGCTAGATCATGATAAAAAAATTATGGATAGTGTTCTAGCAAACGTACCCAAAGAGTTTTTTCATCTATGCTCCTTTCAGACGTGATCATGCGAATATTCTCGCAAACGTAGTATGCGCATAAATTATTCCCCTTCTCCTGCCTCATGCACTTTACGAGAATAAAATTCAATCAGGTAATAATTAATCAAGCATGATAATGGTATTGAAACTAGAATTAAAGAGATACACGGACGTAGCTAGCTAGTACTACTTAATTACCTTGGGTCGCACCCATTTCAGCTGTTGTTTCCATTGGCCGGGGACCTCTTCGATGAACTTTTTCCAAGCCCTGCCCGCCGGCAAAGAAAATGAATAAAGGAGTTATTAACTAGTTGATATCAGGAAATGAAGTAAAGAAGCAGACATAGTGCGATAATGATTGAAATTACCTGTCGAACATCCCCTTCACGGTTGCGTATTCGGATGGATCCTTATATAGTGAGTCCAGTACTTCAACTTTTCCCTTGTCAACTTCAATGATTAACAAGATCCAGTGGAAACTGCATGCGCACACGTTTTTTATAAATAAGCGGGCATGTGCATAACTCATCAACTACACTTATTAACATCTAGTAAGCAAAAAATAGAATTTGTAGTACAAGATATAGTAACACTCACCCGAAGTTGTAAGGAAGTAGTATTTTTGATTGGGTGTTTAGTTGCTTCAAAAACTCTAGCAGGAATCTCTCTGTGTCTTCTCTCGAATATTGATCTTCCCATATCGCCTGATTAATCGTATTTGGGTCAATGAACCCAACTCCATAGCGTCTAGTTTTTTTCATTTCATACATCTTCATTCTGCATAATACCATAGAAAAGAATATAGTGAGGATAATTATAGTTAATGAACGAGAGCACATCTAGCTAGCTAGCTAGAGACTTAAATTACAGAAAGAAATCACTTACAGACAATAGCAACTGACGATAGATTTGTCTAGTGCGTCTTGTTGGAATAACTGAAACAACTCTGAAAAATCAATCCACACATCTTTTCCATGGAAGTAATGCTCTGGCTTGACTTTCACCATGAGGGACTCTTCATTGGTATTTGCTGTTTTTTGCATGTACCACGTATGCAAATTGTACATTCTCGTTGGTAGAAGCTTGACATCGTCAGGCTTGACCAGAGGTTTGCCACGGACATATTGGTATTTTACTTCCTCCTCTGTAATCCCGGGGATTTCCTCAAGGCCTAGGAGTTGTTCAACAGTGACACCGGCCTCTTTAGCCTGCCTTCTAAGATCGCCGGTTATTGCCGGCCGATCGGCGGTACTCACATGTGTTTGTACAATGAGCGGGGGGATCGATTGCACTGCTTGTTCTCCCAGCTGGGGAACAGTTTTCCCGCTTTTTTTGCCAACTGCTTGGCTCGAGCTCGAGCTCGACTCCTTTTGCCCTGCAGAATATGACTTCTTGATAGACCGCACATAGTCGGAGTCCTTCTGATTGTCAGCCGGTCGAGCCATATCAATAAAGTGTTGTGATACATGCTCAGGTACTTTCTCCTTTGGCGGCGCGGGCGGTTTCGGTGCAAAATGGGCCTTCAATTGGGCATCACATGCGTCGTCGAGTTCCTCCTGAGTCAGGTGGTAAGACAACTTCGGAAGAGGCTTGAGATCTGGACCATATTTGAATTTCTTGCCTGTTGTACCGCTAGCCGTCGTAGCTGCGGCCTCTCTCTTCCGCTGTTGCTTAGGCGGAGCATGCTCAGTCGGCTGACTTGGAGGAGGAGGAGTTGGCTGACGCCGTGCCGGACTTGGAGGAGGAGTCGGCTGACGCGGTGCCGGACTTGGAGGAGGAGGAGTCGACTGAAGCGGCGGAGGACTTGGAGAAGGAGAAGTCGGTGGCCTTGGAAAGACGATGCAAGATTTGCTCGATCCGGAGGCCTAAAAGAAGAAAGATCGATTCGTTAATACATACAAATCAATTAAGACATGTAATGATCACCGGATGGCTTATATATTAAATATACCTCGCCGGTCATTTGAAGAACATTTTCTTCGTCAACATCGTTGTTGTCACCTTCATCTATTCGTTCGTCTTCATCAAACATCATACCCTCACCCGAAGGGTTCAGATATTGCGAGCCGTCATCATGATCATCTGGGCTCGTGGAGCGTATGATGTCGAACACAGCCTCTTCTCCTTCTCTGCCGGTATTGTCCATAGCTTTTATTTAACTAATCCAGAAGAAAGATAAAACAATTTAGTATTCAGAGATCCGAAAGGTAGATGCATGAGATCAGAAAGAAATTGGATCAACTTGTGCACATCCATAATGGGGGCATTCCTGATAATTAATCCCTTAAAGGACTAAGAAAATCTATTGCAAATACAACATTAAAATATGCAACTTTTGCAAATACTAATTGCTATACATTGGATCAAATGTCAAAATTCCTCAACGTTTTTATATCTAACATTTATCTAGCTATAACTAAAAGTATAAAAAACTAAAAAACATTCATCTAACATTTCTATAACTAAAAGTATAAAAAATTAAAAAACAGAAAAAGAAACACTAATTAAGCATACTTCTATACATCCATTAAAAAACAGAAAAGCAACATTATATTAAAAAAATTATACTAATTAAACACTAATTATATCCATCTAACATGCATTCATACATACATATATACTAGTGAAAAACAACTGAAACATCTAAATAGAAAATGTGTGTGTGTGTGTGTGTTCATGCATGTGTGTGTGGGGGGGGGGGGCTCGGGGACGGGCGGCCATGGCGGCAGGGGGCGAGGGAGGGGGGGGAGAGGGAGGAACTGAGCTCACAGCGGGGCGACGGCGAGGCGAGGCGAATCGGGGGCAGCGACGACGTCGGGGCAGGCGGCGCAGCGAGGAGCGGGCGCACGCGGGCGGGCCGGCGGCGCCGTCGGGGATCGGCGAGGAAGGGCGCGTCCGGAGTAGGGGTCGACGAGGAGGGACGGGCGGCCGGCGTCGGGGGCGGCGACGGCGTCGATCGGGGCAGGCGGCGGCGCGCAGCAGCCTGGCGGCGTCGTCTGTGTTTGGCGTCGAGAGAATGGAGAGGATCGTAAGTGGAGTTATATATATGAGAGCCTTTAGTCACGGTTGGTGGCTCCAACCGCGACTAAAGGCCACCTTAAGTCGCGGTTGGAGCCACCAACCGCGACTAAAGGTCTCGCTTCCCGCCGCTTGGACTGGATGAAATTCACCTTTAGTCGCGGTTGGTGGCTCCAACCGCGACTAAAGGCCCCCCTTTAGTCGCGGTTGGTGGCTCCAACCGCGACTAAAGGCCTGTTCCTGGCACGGCGCAGTGTGGTGGATGTTTAGTCCCACCTCGCCCAGCGAAGGGCGCTCGCACTGGTTTATAAACCCCGGC
The DNA here is from genome assembly GCA_039707655.1 of Elymus sibiricus. Lineage (NCBI taxonomy): Eukaryota > Viridiplantae > Streptophyta > Magnoliopsida > Poales > Poaceae > Elymus > Elymus sibiricus. Next base: position 151,767,518 of record CM077675.1, on the reverse strand, counting down.
GCGGTAGCTCATTCGAGCTCCTCTCTAAAGCAGGCCTACAAGGCCTACCGTTCTTTCCTGCCCTGTGGGCCATACTGGGCCTTGCGGGCCTGCATCCTGGCCCAACTAGTGGGTGTCTAGTCGTATGCAGGCCGTGGCGGCCCAGTAGGCGGGCTTTTTTTTTTACTTTTCAGTTTTTTTTTGTTTTCTTCTATATTTATTTTCTTTTGTTTCTTGGTTGTTTTTTGCTTTATTTAGAGTTTCTGAGTGAATCTTTTTGCTTTAGGTCAAAAAAATTATAAACTTTCTGTTAGTGCCAGTAGTTTTCAAATTTGAATTATTTGAAATTTGTGTGAATCACTAGTTTGTGAATAACTTTATTTTAAAAAAAGATTTTTCAGTGATTCTTTTTTCTGCTGTTTAATATTAGTGTGTTTTATCATTATATTCAATTTGGTAATTCTTAGGTTATTTAAAAAAATGAAATGCCTTTGTAACAGACAAGTTTTCGTCCGAAAGCGTGATACTTCGAAAGAGATTGTCCATTTTGTACACGAAGTGCATCCAGTTTTTGCCGTAACCCTCTCAACTTTTTAGCACATGCTATGTGGGTGAAATGATGATACCATGCCAACTTTCAACCTTTTCTGATTGTGATTTGTAGTGCTTTTCAATTTCAGGGTCATTTAGCTCAAAAAAAATCAGTAAATGCATGAAAAATAGCAAATGAAGTCAGAAAGGGTTGAAAATTGATGACGTGGCTTTGGACATAATATTTCTTCACGTTTCAAATGCCAAAACACATAAGTCGGAGTTCTATTACAAAGATTCCCTGCGGTTTGTCCGAAGTGGGACTTTCCAGATATATAAGTCCGGAAACTAACTAGAGAAGCCGGTCACATCCCAGAGTGGGATCTTTGGATATAAAACTTTTTCTTCGCGTGTGTCCCTTTGTGCCGTAACCATGGACAATCTTCATCGTTTAACTTGATGCTCGGGTCAACATTCACTGTGAAGGGAGCAATTTCATGAAACTTTTCATAATCTTCTGACATGTCTGTCTTGTCCTCCACTCCCACGATGTTTCTTTTCCCTGAAAGAACTATGTGGCGCTTTGGCTCATCGTATGATGTATTCGCTTCCTTATCTTTTCTTTTTCTCAGCTTGGTAGACATGTCCTTCACATAGAAAACCTGCGCCACATCATTGGCTAGGACGAATGGTTCGTCTGCGTACCCAAGATTGTTGAGATCCACTGTTGTCATTCCATACTGCGGGTCTTCCTTTACCCCGCCTCCTCTCAGATTGACCCATTTGCACCGAAACAAAGGGACCTTCAAACCAAGTCCATAGTCAAGTTCCCATATCTCCTCTATGTAACCATAATATGTGTCCTTTGGCCTATTGGTGTTTGCTGCATCAAAGCGGACACCACTGTTTTGGTTGGCGCTCTTTTTATCTTGGGCGATCGTGTAAAATGTATTCCCATTTATCTCGTACCCTTTGAAAGTCAATATAGTCGAAGATGGTAACTTGGACAGCAAGTACAGGTCATCTGCAACAGTGTCGTCATGCATGAGACGTGTCTGCAACCAACCGGCGAAAGTCACAGTTTGTTCATGTGTAATCCAGTCGTCAGACTGCTCCGGGTGTTTGGAGCGTAGAATATTCTTGTGTTGCTCGATATACGGAGCCACCAAGGCGGAACTTTGTAGAACTGTGTAGTGTGCTTGCGCCAAAGAATGCCCATCCCGGCATATTACTGAATTCTTTCCTAGCGTGCCTTTTCCACCCAGTCTGCCCTCATGCCGCGATTCAGGAACACCAATCGGCTTAATGTCAGGAATAAAGTCAACACAAAACTCAATGACCTCCTCTGTTTCATGGCCCTTGGAGATGCTTCCTTCTAGCCTAGCACGATTATGAACATATTTCTTTAAGACTCCCATGAACCTCTCAAAGGGGAACATATTGTGTAGAAATACAGGACCCAGAATGGCAATCTCCTCGACTAGGTGAACTAGGACGTGCGTCATGATATTGAAGAAGGATGGTGGGAACACCAACTCGAAACTGACAAGACATTGCACCAAATCATTCTCTAACCTTGGTAAGATTTCTGGATCGATTACCTTCTGAGAGATTGCATTGAGGAATGCACATAGCTTCACAATGGCTAATCGAACGTTTTCCGATAGAAGCCCCCTCAATGCAACCGGAAGCAGTTGCGTCATAATCACGTGGCAGTCATGAGACTTTAGGTTCTGGAACTTTTTCTCTGCCATATTTATTATTCCCTTTATATTCGACGAGAAGCCAGACGGGACCTTCATACTGAGCAGGCATTCGAAGAAGATTTCCTTCTCTTCTTTGGTAAGAGCGTAGCTGGCATGACCCTGAAACTGCTTTGGATCCATGCCGTCTTCTCCGTGCATACGTTGCTGGTCCTCCCGTGCCTCCGGTGTATCTTTTGTCTTCCCATACACGCGCAAGAAGCTTAGCAGGTTCACACAAAGATTCTTCATCACGTGCATCACGTCGATTGCAGAGCGGACCTCTAGGTCTTTCCAATAGGGTAGGTCCCAAAATATAGATTTCTTCTTCCACATGGGTGCGCGTCCGTCAGCGTCATTCGGAACAGATTGTCCGCCAGGACCCTTTCCAAAGATTACTTTTAAATCCTTGACCATATCAAGTATATCATCACCAGTACGGTGGCGAGGCTTCTTCCGGTGATCTGCCTCACCTTTGAAATGCTTGCCTTTCTTTCTTACGGGATGCCTGCTCTGAAGAAATCGACGATGCCCCAGGTACACATTCTTCTTACATTTATCCAAATATATACTGTCATTATCATCTAAACAGTGCGTGCATGCGTGGTATCCCTTGTTTGTCTGTCCTGAAAGGTTACTGAGAGCAGGCCAATCATTGATGGTTACAAACAGCAACGCTCGCAGGTCAAATTCCTGCTGTTTGTGCTCATCCCATGCACGTACACCTTTTCCATTCCACAGCTCTAAAAGTTCTTCGGCTAATGGCTTTAGGTACACATCAATGTCGTTGCCGGGTTGCTTGGGGCCTTGGATGAGCACTGGCATCATAATGAACTTCCACTTCATGAACAACCAAGGAGGAAGGTTATAGATACATAGAGTCACAGGCCAGGTGCTATGATTGCTGCTCTGCTCCCCAAAAGGATTGATGCCATCTGCACTTAAACCAAACCATACGTTCCTTCTGTCATCTGCAAAGTCCTTCCACTTTCTCTCGATTTTTCTCCACTGTGATCCGTCAGTGGGTACTCTCAACTTCCCGTCTTTCTTACGGTCATCTTTGTGCCATCGCATCAACTTGGCATGCTCTTTGTTTTGGAACAAACGTTTCAAGCGTGGTATTATAGGAGCATACCACATCACCTTGGCAGGAATCTTCTTCCTGGGGCGCTCGCCCGCAACATCACCAGGGTCATCGTGGCCGATCTTATAGCGCAATGCACATCATACCGGGCATGCATTCAAATCCTCGTACTCACCGCGGTAGAGGATGCAGTCATTAGGGCATGCATGTATCTTCTGCACCTCTAATCCTAGAGGGCAGACGGCCTTCTTTGCTTCGTACGTACTGTCGGGCAATTCGTTGTCCTTTGGTAGCTTATTCTTCATTATTTTCAGCAACTTTTCAAATGCCTTGTCAGGTACACCATTCTCTGCCTTCCATTGCATCAATTCCAGTGTGGTACCCAGCTTTTTCTTGTCATCTTCGCAATTTGGGTACAACAATTTCTTGTGATCCTCTAACATGCGCTGCAACTTCAGCTTCTCCTTTTCACTTGCACAGTTTCTATTTGCATCGGCAATGGCCCGACCAAGATCATCAGCGGGCTCATCTGATGCCTCTTCTTCAGCTCTTCCTGCATTGCCGGCTCAGCTTCTTCCCCCATTGTTGTACCATCGTATTCATGGAACCCATGGCCAGGATAGCTGTCGTCATCCTCTTCTTCTTCATTCTCTTCCATTAGGACCCCTCTTTCTCCGTGCTTGGTCCAACAGTTATAGCCGGACATGAAACCGGACTCAAACAGGTGGACGTGAATGGTTCTTGAGTTAGAGTAATTTCGATCATTCTTACAGCCAGCACATGGACAATACATAAAACCATCCGCCCGCTTGTTTGCCTCAGCCGCAACCAGAAAAGTATGCACGCCATTAATGAACTGGGGAGAGCATCAGTCATCGTACATCCATTGCCGGCTCATCTTCATTACACAACACCGAAAAGACCAAATTAATACAAGTTCATACATAAAGTTCATACACACTTGTTCTCATAAAGCAACATACAAACTCTCTAGCTAAAGCATTTAAATGCAACAACAAATGCGATCAAGATCGCAACTAAGGTAACAATTGATCCAACAGCATAGTGATACCAAGCCTCACTATCAATGGCATATTTTTTAAATTTTCTAATCTTCAAGCGCATTGCATCCATCTTGATCTTGTGATCATCGATGACATCGGCAACATACAACTCCAGTTTCATCTTCTCTTCTTCAACTCTTTTCAATTTTTCTTTCAAATACTCGTTTTCTTTTTCAACTAAATTTAACTTCTTGACAAGAATATCTATGTCGGTTGCAATTTCCGGTTCACATACCTCCTAGATAAAAATATCTATGTCAACTTGATGGGCATAATTGTCATAAACGCGAAATGCAACAAATAGTTATAAAAGAGAATATATATACCACATCCGAATCATAAACCGGACGAGGGCCGACGGGGACGGATATCAAAGTCATGGCACTATGTATAACAAACAATCATACATGTAAGAAAATTATACAATTAACTATCTAAATCATACAAATAAGATTTTTTTTTATAAAAAGGATAAGAACGAACAAGAGGCTCACCAAGGTGTGGTGACGGCGACGGGACGGTGCGGGCGATCGACGGTGGTTAGGACGGGGACGGGAAGGCACTAAGTAAACCACAGCTACACATGCAAAGTAAGAAGTTAATTTGAGCTCAAATTGCATATAAATCAAATGAACTACCACATATAAATACTCCCAAACTAAAACCCACAAATCACTATACTTATAGAGCATTGCAAGAGCTAATCTAGCAATGAGAGATGAAAGGACAAAGTTGCTAACCTTTGTGAACACTTGGATGAATGGGGTGCCTCCAAATCTTGACAAATTTTGGCAAAAATGGAGGAAGAGCTCGAGGAAGAGGAAGAACAAAGGAGGGGAAGAAGGGGGAAAAAAGGGAGGAGTACTGTGATCGGGCTGGCCGAATTCATATAGGGGATCTTTAGTCCCGGTTGGTATCACCAACCGGGACTAAAGGGGGGCCTTTAGTCCTGGTTGGTGATACCAACCGGGACTAAAGGGGCTCGTGGGGGCCCCAGCTGACACCAGCCTGTCACCACCCTTTAGTCCCGGTTCGTGTTATGAACCGGGACTAAAGGGGGGGCCTGTAGTCCCGGTTGGTGATACCAACCGGGACTAAAGGGGCTCGTGGGGGCCCCAGCTGACACCAGCCTGCCACCACCACATTAGTCCCGGTTCGTGTTACGAACTGGGACTAAAGGTCCGAAACGAACCGCGACTAATGATGCCCGTCCCGAACCGGGACTAATGGTCACATTAGTGCCGGTTCAAAACCCGACCGGGACTAAAGCTGTGGACAAAAGGTCCGTTTTCTACTAGTGATGGTAGCTAATGAAAAATATAATTTCCGATGTAGCTTTTTTTACCGTCGGTATCAGCCAAAAAAATATGGACCGCAATGAGCTTTATGCTTTGACGGATGAAGTTTCATTGCAAAACTTGATAACGAATTTAATGAATTGGGTTGGCCCCATTAGGCCTCCTTTGATCCATAGAAATAGCAAAACCATAGAATGCATCTCAAATTTTACAGGGAAAGAGATGTTATTTGATTCATATCATAGAATTTTTTCCCCACTAATTCTAGGCGAAGGATTGACTCATATTCTAGATTTTTTTTCAGAAGTATGACTAAATTTATAACAAATTTGAAAACTATATGGCGAAATGCAAGAAAACCGAAAATATGTCCCTGTCGGCCTGTGGTGGGCCGAAGGGGGGCCTGTCGGCCAGCAGTGGGCCGAGGGGAGGCCTGTCGGCCAGCAGTGGGCCGACTAGTGGCCTGTCGGCCTCCACGCGGCCGACGAGTGGCTGTCGGCCTCCAGCCGGCTGAGGGGGGCCTGTCGGCCTCTGGTAAGCCGAGAGGTGTGTAGATAAGGCCAGCCGCTCGGTTTCTTCTTCCTCTCTCTCTCTCTCGTTCTTGGTCGCTGGCACTTCTCTCTCTCTCGTTTCCTCTCTGTACTCTCCACCCCCTCACCGATCTACTCATTCTTCCACCCATTTTCCCTTCCAAGCGGCAGAATCAATAGATCATAGCATTCTCCAGCGGCCTACGGTCATTTTTTTTGCTATGGGGTAGTTATTTGTGCGTAAGTGAGGAGGAGCCATGGTGGGGTGGAGGAGGTGACGAGGTGGCGGGGTGGAGGAGGTGTGGCTGGTGAGGAGGTGGTGGTGTGGAGAGGAAAAAGAAGGGGACACACGCGTCGAAGGTATATTTTTGTTCGTGTAGTTAGTGTAGTTTTAGTGTACAGTTTATTTAGTGTACATAGTCATTTTAGTGTACATAGTCATTTTAGCGGATAGGTAGTGTAGCCGGTAATAATTTTCTATGAGTTGTAAAATTTATTTAGTGTACATTGTCATTTTAATGGCTAGTTAGTGTAGCCGGTAATAATTTTGTAATTTGCGATTAATGAGAATGTGGCAATGTATGACAGGTGAAAATGTCTGAATCAGTAAATTTGACTGTTTACTACGGCCCTGGTAATGTTCGATATAATGAGTTGGGGGTTGATCTTAGCGAGTTTAAAAATGGCGTCATGACACTTTCAGACCCTGACAGACTGGACATTAGACAGTTGAAGCACTGGTTGACTACTAGTTTTGGGCTGGATCCTGAAGTATGTTCCGTCAGTATTCATGCATTGTGGACCAAATCCTGTAAAAATGTCAAGTGGGAGTTGATGCCGATAGATAGGAGCCAGCATTGGGTGACCCTGTTAAGTCGTTGCCGAGACCGAAGAATCCACCCATATGCCCTAGTGCAATCAGTGGCGAAGGAGGAGAATACCGTACAACTCCACGTGGGGTATGAACCAGGCCAGGGTAGTCAAGTGGCTAACGATATTTATTTATCCGGGTCACAGCCACCGGATGTGGATGCTAGCCAAGCCGAGAAAGAGTCAGACTACGTGCCACACAATGTTTGTGGTCATGATACTGGGCAGAGTATTCAGTCGATAATATTAGCTGGTTCTGATGTTGCTGATGGGGATGAGGAAGGCGATGAAATGCAGAGGGTGATGGAGGAAGAGGACGAGGATGGATTTGCGGAGGATCTGGATTCTGAAAATTCCGAGGATGAAGTGGAGATACCGATTCCTTCTGCATGGGATCAGGACATATCCACCGGCCTTACTGTCAACGATGGCCATGAGACTCCATGGCAATATAATCAGAACCAAGTCCAGATAGGGGCTATGTTTGATACAAAGAAAAAATTGAAGTATGCGGTGATAAAGTGGGCTATGTCTACGCAGAGGGTTTTCCGGACACACATATCGAGTCCAACAAACTATACCGTGAAGTGTGTTGAAGCAGGTTGTCCTGGGAAGGTGCACGGGCACGTGCCGAAGTATGACATCCACTGGGTTGTCACCAATGTGGTCCCACATAATTGTGTGAGGAAAAACCTGTTGGTTCGTCATCCAAACCTGACTTCAACTCTCATTGCGCAACTCATGTATACTGAAATAGTGGAGAAGAAAGATATGGAAGCAAAACACATCCAGACAGCAGTGAAGGTCAGATGGAATTATGACATTCCTTATGGAAAGGCTTGGAGGGCTAAGCAAAAGGCTATGGAGGAAAGGTTTGGAACGTTCTTCGACTCATATGATAATGTTGTCCGTCTCCTTGACATACTGAAGGAGAGGAATCCCGGCACTTATGTTAACATACAACACACGAGGTTGGAGAGTATACCATATTTCAAGGTGTTGAAACGAGTATTCTTCTCTTTCGCTATGTGCATCGAAGCTTTCCGGCATTGTCCTCCTGTGATGTTTGTGGATGGTACATTCCTGACTGGTCAGTACAAAGGGCAAATCCTGACTGCTATTGGTGTGGACGGGAACAATCAAATCATCCCACTAGCCATGGCATTTGTGGATGGTGAGAACTTTCCGAGCTGGGTATGGTTCTTCCGGCAAGTTAAAATTGCGATCGTGAAGGACCGACCAAACGTGTGTGTCATTCATGACAGACATGCTAGTATATTGAAGGTCGTGAAGACACTAAGGAATCCAACAGCTGACGAACCAACACCTTGGAAGGACTTGCAGAGCCGGTGGTGCATGCGCCATCTTGGGGCTAATTTTTTCTCACAGTTCAAGAACAAACGGTTGATGAACTTGTTCAAAAAATTATGCAAGAAGAACCAGCAGCGCAAATACGAATTTATTTGGTTAAAACTAGATGAGTTTACTAAGAAGCAGGTCCGTGCCAGGAAGAAAATGGAAAAAGACCAGGTTAAATTAGCAGCACTCATCGCGGAGCTAGAGGAGCCAGTAGCTCTTTGTGACTTGCCAGCAATTGACCCTCCTAATACTCAGAGAAAGAAGGGCAGGGCAATAAAGAATTTTTCTGAGTGGATAGAGAAAGAGCCTCCAGTGAATTGGTCTTTGCTGCATGACACCCATGGAGCTAGGTATGGCCACATGACAACCAATCTTGCAGAGGTGTATAACTTTGTACTCAGAGGAAATAGAGCATTGCCACTCACAGCTATTGTGGAGGCTGTATTCCATGGCACTTTGAGATATTTTAGAGAAAGGCACGAGTTAGCAAAGAAGCATATTGCAGATAATCAGAACACACCTTATTGTAGCCATGTCATGGAGTACATGGCAAAGAAGATAGAGAAAGCAAAGAAGCACACTGTCAGACTCATAGGTAATCAGGAAAGGAGGTATGAGGTTCAGCTTCCTACTGATGGTTTTGGTTCTGCAAATGAGGTGAAGACGCACGAGGTAAAAATTGGAACGGAATTTTATCCAACTTGTGAGTGTACATGCAACAAACCGAAGTTGTTGCACCTGCCTTGCTCACATGTGTTGGCTGCCTGTGGCCAGATTGAGTTGGACGCTATCTCCTTCGTGTCCCCGTACTATTTAAAAGATGCAGTACTCAATGTCTGGACAGGTGAGATGACAGGGTTTAGAGTCGTCGGCAATTTCAACAAGGTAAACAATGGGGAAAGAGTATACATCCCGGATCCAGAACTTCGGCGAAAAAGCAGGGGCAGATGCAAGATAAAGCACATCCGTAACGATATGGACCAATCTGAAGCTGGTGGAGCAACCAGACAATGTTTGCTATGCGCGGCTTATGGGCATAGGATGAAATATTGTCCCGACCTAAACAAAGACGGTGCTTTCACATCGATGAGTGCTTCCACATCGACGACTGCGACAACAGTAGCAAGAGGCGGACGTGGTCGTGGCAGTCGTGGTGGTCGTGGAAGTCGAGGCCGAAGGGGCGGACAAGGAAGAAATAACTCACAAGCTATATAATGTGTCGGACTATGTTTTAATTTGTAATATGTCTGGACTATGTTTTAATGTGTAATATGTCGGACTATGTTTTATTCTGTAATATATCTGGACTATGTTATAATTTGTAATATGTCTGAACTATGTTTTAATTTGTAATATGTCTGGACTATGTTATAATTTGTAATATGTCTGGACTATGTTTTAATTTGAAATATGTCTGGACTATGTTTTAATTGCAGATATGGCTTCGTATCCGTTGCTTAATGGTAATATCGATAGAGGGCACCGGGCCGCACTTATGGAAGCGGGCAAGAACTTAGACGTGTTGATCACTCGCACCCCAAAGTCTAACTGGATGATACACCCTTTATGGGTTGATAGGTATGTGTCGGTATAATGACTTACTATGTTTGACATCCTTTTGATAGCCGCTAACTGTAGGCTACATTCTCTTTATTTTGTAGGTTAAGTTGGGCTGGACTTCTACCGTTGGCACAGCTGGTTCAGGGTACATTGGATGAGTGGGTTGAACATCCGGAATTGGATGAGGCAGGTGAACCAATGCAGTTACACAAGAGGCAAGTGACACGTTTCTCTTACGACAGGTCACTCCTTACCTGCTTAGTAGATAGATGGAGACCAGAGACACATACGTTTCACTTTCCCTGGGGAGAGATGGCGCTTACTTTACAGGATGTGTCTTACTTGTTGGGATTACCTCTGACCAGTGCTGCCATAGGTCCTTTAGAGGTAGAACCTGGTTGGCTAGCATCGATGCAGGCCCGTTTTTTGGCTGCGGTGCCAACTGCATCAGTCCTAGACAACGATCGTCACGGGCCTCGTTTTAGGTGGTTGAGCCAGTTTTAGGTAACCTTCACGACATGTTTAAAAAATGTTGTTTTCATTGTTGTCCTCAGTGCATAGTTCATACAATCGTTTTCTATGTAGATTGTCTCCTTAGGATATCCCGATGTTCAGTTGTTAGAGGCACAGATTGACCGATCCCTAGAGGCATATATTATGTGGTTGTTCGGCAAGACGATGTTCACGGAGAACCATGTGACCACTGTCGATGCACGACTCATCGGTATTGCACGAGAGATAGCTGACGCACGTTGCCCGGGGGACATTCTGCAGAGGAGTTTTGGTTCTGCTGTGTTAGCGGCTACGTACAGAGGCCTGTGCAAAGCTTGCGTGTTGAAGTCTAGAAAATCAGCTCTTGTTGGATGTCCACTATTGTTGCAGCTCTGGTCATACGAGAGATTCCCTATTGTTCGACCCTATGTCTGCGTTGATAAACCTTTTGGTTATGAGGACATGGCTGGGACTTATGTGCCTACTATCGGCGACTTGCCTACTATGGGATCTGTGTGGACACGGAGAGAGGTATTTTCATATTAAGTAACAATATGAATTACTAATGTTTATTTCTTGCCATTCAATAGAATTACTAATGCTTATTTGTTGTCATGCACAGAGACAGTTTGTGCATAGCCAGGTGAGGGGCTGCTACCCCTCCTTCACGGCACAGTTTGATAGTTTGCACGAGGATCAAGTTATCTGGGAGCCATACTCCGTCCATGCTATATTATCCAGGTGTCCAGCTGGGATTTCTGGATTGTGCACTAGAGATCAGCACTATTGGATGACCAAGGCCAAGTTGGAGTTCGACGTGACGGTTGAGGAGATGGCTCTTCATAGGGTGATGAGACAGTTCGGTCTATGCCAAGAGCCTGACATTCCAGTTATTCCACACTTACCAGATCACGTGCACAAGTAAGTAATACTATTTTAGTACTCATGTCTGCATTCAGAATATAACATTTCAATCTCAGGTACAGTCGCGCAGGAGGAAACAAGTCCCAGGATTCTTGGCTTCGCGACATTAGCCCTTACGTGGACGAATGGACTACTGCGCTGACAAATATCTGGGATGAAGTTCGGCCCTTTGACTGGGACAAGTTCGGGTTGTATCTGCAGCGTTACCGGCATAGCACGAGGATCTACTTCGTTCCATCAACAGCTCCTCATCAGATCGAAGCCCCTCTCACCAGCGATCTGTTCCCAACTGCCTCTGTTGTGGGGACCAGACACCACGCGGTACATGCTATGGTTCTCACATGTTAAGTTTTTTCTTAACCTGAACATATACAATTGGTTAACTATTCGTGTTGTCTGCCATACAACGATGATCTAATTGGTTAACTCTCCGTGTACAGGGTGACTTGGCATGCGAGGTGCTAGAGGAGGTTTCCTCTTTAATGCAACGCTTTGAGAGGGGAGATAATATCCCACCGCGAGAGCACGTCTCATGGTTGAGGGGTCTTCATGAGAAGGTACGCGGGATTTACGCAGCTGTTACATGTAGACGATCTTCGGATGTTGCTATTCCTCGTCCAGCACATCGTCCGCCACACCCCTCTCTGCAACGTTCAGAACCTCGACCCTCTGTGCACCGTTCGGAACCACGACCTTCACAACCAGGGAGCTCTTCCTGGCAGCAGACACCTCCTTCACAACCAGGGAGCTCTTCCTGGCAGCAGATACCTCCTTCACAACCAATGAGCTCTTCCTGGCAGCATACACCTCCTTCACAACCAGGGAGCTATTTCTACCAGCAGCCACCTCCTTCACAACCAGGGAGCTCTTCCTGGCATAATTAGATGGACCTAGGTAACACTACTTTGTACATTCTTTTAAACATTGTAGGTTCGGAAATCAATTTTACATGTTTTACTTTACCGCAGTCGGTAGCCAGTCGCAACCGTTCATGCATTCAGTCCAGTGACCAATGCTTAGTGGTGCTGGTTCGTTCTTAGACGGCGACGGCGACGACGATGACCGAGCTACAAACACCTATGAGTTCTCGCAGACAGTTCTTCACACTCCACCACCACCATGGACGCAGGAGACACAGACACTGACAGACGAGGTGGTCTATGGTCGTGGTCATCATGAGACTCGTCCACCGCCTGAGCGCTTATCACCTTCCGGTCCTCGTCCGAGGAAGACCAAGATTCGTTGCCGTCCCCAGCAGTGATATGGTTATCTATGTATGAGACATGACTATCTAATTATGTATGAGACATATGTCTATTTTATGTATGGGACAAATTACTATATCTACTTATGTATGAGACATATTCATGTTCTATTTAAGTGGTCAATTGGTTTAGAGGGATAACACTTGTACTGCAAACTAAATGCATCCAAACTAAACGTCGTGCTTTACATAAAACATAATGCCCACAAAACAAGAATATAAAATACAGCTGAATTAAACAATACAACTGAAATTACAAATTATAGCTAAAAAACTACATGAATGCATCATCGTCCTCCTCCGTCCATGTAGAGCTCTTGCCCTTTGTCAATGCAGAGCTCTTGCCCTTTATCGATGCAGAGCTCCCGCCCTTCGTCGATGCAGAACTCTTGCCCTTCGACGATGTAGTCTTGACCGTGGTGCTCGGCATGAAGAGGTCGTCTTCGTCCTCCGTCGATGCAGATCTCTTGCCCTTCGTCGATGTAGAGCTCTTGCCCTTCGACGATGCGGTAGTCTTGACCTTCGTGCTAGGCATGAAGAGGTCGTCTTCGTCCTCACTGTCTTCTGACCATAAATCTGAATTATTTACAGCAAGCCTGAGGTAAGATTCACCTTTATGCAGTTGCTTCTGCCATCTGCCATGCAACCTGAGAAGTTCTTTCCGTATCTCCTCAAATGTCCTGGGAGGCCACCCACTCCTAGCTAATGAGTGAGCCAACTCATTCATTATGGTGTCACTACTGATGAGTTCCTCCCATGGAACAACTCTATCGTCGATCTTGAAATTGGCGGCTAGACGGAGAAGACGATCGGACATACCAGAGTGAAAACTACGATCAAATGGATAATGGGACATCTCCACGAAACTACACTTGCCTGCTCACACACCTTACTGCGGAGGGGGTTATATAGGTTCAGAAGAGAAGATGGCGGGAAAGAATGGCGGGAGAGAAAGGCGGGAAAGAAAATGGCAGGAGAGAAAATGGCGGGAAAGAAAATGGCAGGAAATAAAATGGCGGGAGAGAATGGCGGGAAAGAAAATGGTGGGAAAGAAGGGCGGGAAAGAAAATGGCGGGATAGTAGGGCGGGAAAAGAAAATGACGATCACTGCGGCAGAGGGCTGAAAACAACAGCAAGCTCCTGATCACGCTCTTTGAAGGTTATGAGCACCAAATTGTTTACTTCAATAGACGATGCCCGAAGAAAATTACCGAAACCTTCCTTGTTGAACACCATTCTACCACCCAAGCCAATAAAGTACGAACAAGGAATGCTCACAGATATATCATCATCTTCAGAATCCAAAGTAATTTCAAGAGTTAAAGAACCAGTCCTAGGAATTGACCAAAAATCCTTCAAACTCCTCACAACCATGCTCGGAATAACCTGACAAAAAACATCAAGTTATATGATGTTCAGCTTACAAATTTAAAACAGTATACTACAGCAAAGAACAAATAAATAAACAGTAGCCAAAAACAAAGTTCACCATATGTTGACCATTAACATTCATGGAATCAATCCTATGAACAAAAGGAGTACACAATATGTAGTTGTCATCAAAGAGCTGTCGCGACATGACATACATTTGGTGATAATTCAGACTGAAGACACCACGACTATAAAAACAACTGTCAACAAGTTCCCTCTGAGTTTCACTCAGATCCTCAAGAGCTACAAAAAAATAATTTCACTAATTGAGCAGAACAGCAAAACGTATAAGCTGAAACAAAACTTAAAATCACTCAAAAAAAAACTTACCAACGCAGGGTAAAGGGAACAACATAACACCATCCCGATGAAAATCAACACCAATCATAGTTCCATAGTGCTCAAGCCTAACAGTCATCATGTCACGATGACGGAGACCATAATCATTCACAAGTTCCTCCCAGGAAGGACCATGGAATTTACTGCTCACTCGACCATGACTAAACAGAACACCATATAAGTTACCCTCACTGCTGTGAAGAGCAAGATCAATATCTGTGTCACCCCTCCGAATAGCTAAAGCTCTACACTCCTCAATGTACCGAGCAAGATGTGATCTAACACTGCAGGGAACATACTACAAAAAGAATGGAAGCAAACATCATAATCATATAAACAAAGGCATTAGAATACATTCCAACCAAAACAACATCAACCATATGCCACAATCAGATAAACAAGATATAGAATCTTACAACACGCCTTGAACAGCGACGATCCAGCACCACAGTGAAGACAGACGCACAAGAATCAAAGGAAAAAACAAGGGCCACCTAGAGCTCGGCAAAAGGGGCAAGCCATTACCACCTCGCGGACTCCTTGCACCACCGGACAACACCACCGGAACTCCTCCTCCTCACGCACATAAAACTACCCCGTAGCAAAAAAAATACCATAGGCCGGCGGAGAATGCTATGATCTATTGTTTCCACGGGTTGGATAGGAAAATGGGTGGACGAGGGAAGAGATCGGCGTGGGGGTGGAAGCACCAGAGAGCAACGGGAGAAAGAGGAGGAGCTAGCGAGCAGAGGAGGAAGAAAGGAGTGGCTCGATCGGCCTTATCCAGGGAAACTACGGCCCCTCGGCTTACCAGAGGCCGGCAGGCCCCCCTCGGCCGGCTGGAGGCCGACAGCCACTCGTCGGCCGCGTGGAGGCCGACAGGCCACTAGTCGGCCCACTGCTGGCCGACAGGCCCCCCTTCGGCCCACCGCAGGCCGACGGGGACATATTTTCGGTTTTCTTGCATTGCGCCATATAGTTTTCAAATTTGCTATAAATTTAGACATACTTCTGGAAAAAAAAATCCATATTCTACATACGAATATGATTCCATTTGTGCAAAACTAAAGAGCTCCAAAGAATTTTCCTATGAAATTCCAAAGAATTCCTACAAAATTCTTATAAACCAAAGGTCAAAGGAGACTTTAAACTTAACGGCTCTTTAATGGCTTGTATCATTATGACAGGTGAACTTTATCACAGAATGATGCCACGAAAAGCATGTCAGATGTTGGCATGGAAGCACCCACCACCCAACGCCCCTAAAAAACCACCATCCAACATGATGCAACATCATTCAGTTTCATGATGGACAATAAACGACATGAAACCGAGTAAGCATTATGTCTGGCAGTTTTCGGCGAGACCCCCTCAGGCTACTATCTCTATCTCTTCCGTCTTTCGGACTCACAACAAATCATAAGATCGGTGGTTGATTCACCATCGACAACTGGGTTGTTAGGCCTAATGAGTCGGCTCAGTTACATTATAGTTTGCAAAATCAGTGGTCTTTGGTTATTTTAATAAAAGACACTTCAATTCTTCATACACATGGTGATTGGAAAAAAAATGGCCCGTCTCTAATGTCAATCCTACATACAAAACATTTCGGATAAGTCTCACCCTTACTTGGGAGATCTAAAAAACATATATCAATCAGTCATATAATATTTTTTCAAACGGAGGCAAAAGCTTTGCCTCATCGATTAATTAAGAAGGAGAGAATTGCCTAGTTAATTCACGGAAAACCGGGTGAAAACCGATACAAACTGACCACAGACGAACAACTCACCAACACTACCACCACGCAAAGCGATCCTCGACACAAGACATCGGGTACCCCCAAACCACAACGACAACCCAATCCAAAAGGACGGGCCGAGAGACCGAAGATCAAGCAGCCACATACGTCTTCCCTATGGCACCACTCTTCTTGCCTTTGCCCACCTTCTCGCATTTGCCCCTTATTTTCGTCCCCGAGGCAAGCAATTGACCTGCCCAAACCAGGTCTAGCAACCTCCACGCGGGCAAGTAAGTCACACAGCTCCTTCGCAAAGGGATCATCTGGAACAGGAGTAGGCGTCATCGGACCTGGCTCAATGGTCACGTCACTCACAGGAATCACCTGCCCTAAGGTCACAGGCGAGGGAGTGGCAGCATCATCTAAAACTCCACGCTCTGCGACACACATGAGCTGCTCCATCGACCGGGACGAAACAGGTTCCCCACAGATCACTTGCAGCTCAGGCATGATCTTCAGCACCGGAGACACAACCTCGACGGAGGCCTCACCCTTGAAATCCAGCAACACTGGGGGCATCGAACTGGACCCAACACGAGGCGAGAAGCTACCAAAGAGCTCCACACCCGCCTCATGCACGAAGCCAACAACATGCTCAACATAGGAGCCGACGCAAGAGGGAGCGCTGGCAAGTGGCCCAGCTGGCCAGCAACAACCTCCATCCGCTCCAAAACTCCCGCGAGCAGAGTCGTCCACCCCTAAAAAGCAGTCATCATGTCGCGAAGAGGCTGGACCACCTCCTCCAAACGAGACACGGTCAAAGCCCGCATCTCAGAGCGCAACACTTCCATCTGAGAAGGAAGGAGAGGCTCGAGCAATCCCAAATCAGCAGCAACACACTTGCAGGGATCCGATGCAGCCGGAGGGGCAACAACCGAGGCCCAAGAGCGTCGTTGCGAATGCGGAGATCCAGGAGTCGAATGGCTGCAGTGGCGAGGAGCTCGGCAGGCCGGCAGGTCCCTGGGACGACGCGGGGAAGCCGGAGGCGACGCGGGACATAACATCGCCCACTAACAACCTCGAAATAGGCTTTCGTCCCGCTTTATAGATAGAGTAACCCATTGTGTACAAACTGCAAATGGGGTATATAGACTTATATTTTGCTACCTTAGATACAAACCTACATTCATATCAAACCGTTCACGCTATTTTTCTATTAATGCTAAGACAACACCTTCTTAAGTTGTCTTACCGAGAAATATGAGAATATAAGTCTGCTAAGAAAACTTTGGTTGTCAATTTAACTAGTGAAACATATATAATATTTCACAAAAAAATATGCGTTTAGAAACTTCATTCAACGAGGAATCTAAAATATATTTTTATTACATACAAGATACAACACAATTTTTGTGAATCAAATCGAATACGTAAAAACATGTGTCTGACTTATATTTCCATCCGGACGGAGTAAAAGAGTATCCCACCAACCGTGACTCGTTTAAGTAATGCCCCCTCTTTGAGTTGGAAAACCAAAAATATGTGAATATGAGGCATTAGGAAACAAACGAACCACATGTCTGTTTGACGGTCGATCAACCGAGATGCGACTAAGCCCATATTCCTAACGGTTTGGCATATATTCTAGCGTGATCAGCGACTGCTGACTTGTGAGTCTATGGCGAAGTTACATGAACTGAAGTTGCTTAACAGATTTGTGGGTTATGAATTCGTGAAGCATGGATGCGAATTAAACAACTAGTATGCACAGTACGCTAAGAAGCGATCCGCGGATGCATTTTAGGTTGTTCCAACGAACTATACTCAAGTGCATGTTCCCATAGGTGCCTAAGGAAAGACTTAGTCAAATGAAACTCCGGGTGTTCCTTTTCTTTGGTCGGAAGGAAAAGGAGATGTTGGAGGCCACCTATTTGGTTCTGTTAGAGCATATGCAATCATAGTTAGCTAATCCGAGACCTTATGCATCCGTGGATGAGCCCGGATTGGCCGGTCACGTCCTCGTTTGTCCTCCACAATCACACCCCTCATATCTCGATACTCAAATTCATGCACGCCCATCATATGACGCAAATTCATCACAAAATTTAACGATACAAAGCAAACAACAATCCATTATATGCCAAAATAAAATTCAGTATTTCATACAGAGATAGACGATACACGAATGAATCAATGATTCATTGATCCTCTTCTTCATGCGGACCAATCATTTCTTCCCTTCCTCATCCGGAAACGACTAGTGTAGAATATGAGCTTGTGGTGAAAAAACGACAGAAGAAATGATATTGGGCCATCGGATGAGAGATTGATGGCACAGGTCCGGATGAAGGGATCTTTGCACAAAATTTGCGAAAAGGCCCAACGCTGCAAGCAAATTTGCTTTCGCTGCCCTCTCTAGCATGTTCGAACTTTGTTATGCGTAGAAAGTAGAAACACGGCGGTCCTGGCAACTTTGGATACACACGAGTAGGGAGATGAGCGTGACTTACGGAGCCCCTGTCGGGGCGACGGGGAGGCGATCCCCGAGCGAGATCCCGTTGGACCGACCGACGGGAGGATCTCAAGATCTGGGAAGCCAGAGATCATGCGTTGATGAAGGAGCGGATAAGCTGATGGAAGCGGATCCTTTGGGGCTGCGGGAGGCATGGATGCGGACCAGAAGAGCGCTCAAGCGGGTCGTGCTGGAAAGGAAGCAAATCGCCAGGAAGGGAGATGATACAGAGGATGGGCCATCGGATTCAGGCGCTAATGCGGTGAGGAGGATCAGGGATAGGATTCTTTCAATGAGGGAGGATTTGTCGCATGGATTAGGGAAGAGAGATGGCAAATCAGTTCGGACGGAAATCTCATGCCTACCAGAGGAGGATCCACCCGACAAATGAGGAGGGTTTTCAAGATCCGGAGAGGAGGAAAGGAATTGCCCTGAAAGAAAGATATCCTCCGTCCAATCACAGGCTCGGATGTGGATTGATTTGGACCAAACATCAGTGAGCATAAAAGGACCAAAGTCCTATGGATCCAGCAATCCGGCCTGCACTCTATCAAAGCAATTCCACCGTCGATGGCAAACCAGGAGAACCCGAAGCAGAAGGCCGTCGTGGGGGCTGACGATGGTGCACCGCACTCCGGCGGCGGTGGTACCATCTCCAGGGTGCTTCTGCGCGGGGATTCGTCACGCAGCCAGGATGGGCGCGCGAACCTGAGGAGCTACGGCGCCGGCGGTGACGTTGTCGCCCCGAGGTTTCCTATCAATCTTGCTCCTCGGGTCGACGACGCCGTCGAGCTGGACCTCACCAAGGAGAGGGAGGCCATGAGGTCTCAATGGGTTGCTGGAGGGCTCTACTTGTCGCCCCTTCCCTACAGCAACGAGGGTCTGATCGGCGCCCTCAAGAACAAGTGGGGGCTCCGTGGTCGCCTGAGCTACAAGCCGCTCAAAAACAACCGATTTCTCCTGGAGTTTGAGCGGGAAGGGGACCGACGTTTCATCCTCGACAACGGCCCCTGGACCTACAATGGTGATGCCTTCCTGATGGTGGTACTGGACGGTGGCAATCCTCCGGGTGAGCTAGAGGTGGCCTACATGCCAATCTGGGTACGCATCCACGATGTCCCCCCGATCATGCTGGAGGAGGGGGGGCATGGAAGCTGGGAGCCAAACTTGGTAAGGTCCTGGAGGTGGACACGGACAGCTGTGGAAAGGTTTGGGGAGATTTCATTAGAGTACGTATAGAGCATGATGTAGATGAACCTCTCAGGAATAGGATCACATCACATGATAAGCCAAAAAATGAGTTGTTTTTCTTAGAGGTGAAGTACGAGAGAGTGCCAAGGTTTTGTGGCTTTTGTGGTTTCCTCGGGCATGGACAACGCGATTGTAAGTTGCCGGTGGACCTCCACGAGATGAGGTACACGGCAACAATGCGTGCCTCCCTGTCGTGGTTTTGTCAACCCGGCAGATGTCCTCGTAACAGGACTTAGGTGTGAGGCCATCGCCGCTTGGTGGCGACTCGAAGGGGTTGAGCGAGAGAGGGAGTCGAGCTTACCCAGGTTCGTCCCCTCCTATGGAGGTAATAGCCTACGTTCTGCTTTGTGTGTATTTGATGAGTAGATCTCGATTAGAAGGGTATGGAATCGCTAACCTAGCTATCGAGAGGTTGTAAATTAAGTCTTCCGGCCCTAGGGGCCTTCCTTTATATACAGGTCAAGCCCTAGGGTTTACAATAGAGTCCGGGTCACATCATGACCCGTGACTCATAATATGTCTAACGTGTCTTGCATCTTAAGGAAACCCGGCCGGCGTCGTCAACTTCGTGGGCCTTGAGCCGCCATGTTCAAGCATTGGGCCATCTGGCAACTTTAGTCTTCCACCGCCTCACCTTCCTCATCTGGATGACACGGCCCACCTTGAACTTTGGTCACAAGACTGTTGATATGTTGACTCGGCCGAGTAGGGCGGGTTATACCGTGGAGTTATATCCCCGAGATTAGGCCCCAGATTGATTTGAATCCATTCATGTCAATAGATCTTTCCTTCCTTTGGCGGCTCATCCTTGGACTGTTTATCTTCTATGAATTTCAAAACGCCGACTTGTTCCACTTCCTCACTTGTCATTTTTTCAATGTTCATTTATTGTGACGTCATCTGTCGTCAATCTGGAAGAGCGATAATGACATCATGGCGAATCTGATCATATCTGCTTATCCCAAAAATCGAGGCGTTTTTGTTTCCCGAAATTTACTGTATTCCCTCGATTCTCGCGCTTGTCAGTTGCCCCTTCAGGCTCCTTCCCCTTAAATATGTACCAAAAGGCCCTGGATTCACTTTCCACTTCCTTTCTTTGCTTCTTCTTCTTCCTCGAGTCCGGAGGCTCCTTGTGCCACTGCCGCAGTTTCCTCATCTCGGCGATCTTCCTCGAGGTCGTCGCGGCATTCCTTCTTCGTCAGTCAATCCTCCGCGCACTTCCCCTGCCATCGGTCGACCGCTCGAGTAAGTCATCTTTCCTCTGACCTAGATCCATTATAGCACCTCTAGGTTCTTCGAGTTCTTCGACAACTTTTCTCCGGTTCATCGCCGTTGCTAGCCCCGTGAGTAGATCCCGGAAACATAATCACCAAAGTAGAGCAGTAGAGACACCAACTCTGTTTCGTGTATGACATGTCTTAATCCTTCCTAGTATTAGATGAACCGTACTATCATTGCTTCCATGCCTTCCTGCTAGGGCTAGCGAATATTCTCCCATTTTTGAACTATTCTTAGATCCAAAATTGTTGCGGCTTCGGGAGAAACTTGTTTGTCTCATACTTAGCAAAATTCCCAAGAACCTCTTGTTTTAGCACAAGTCGCCCTTACTTTTACCGGCTTAATAATTGTAACCCATCATACGTTTAAGCCATTGTATAGACTTTGGTTCTTTACCAGGCTTGCCCTTTTGTTGCAAATACTTAGATCATTTTACTTGTACCATTTACTTAAGCCGCCCTCTTTACTTTATCCAGGCGACTCATTATGTCGGAGTCAAAAGCCTGCAACTAGGTGGCAACTCAAATTTCTGATGTTCACTTAAAGGATTATGAGGAACATGGGTTTCTGCCGCCTCAAAACATAGTTGGCTGGCGAGTTGTCCTTGGAGACGAAATCCCAAACCCCCTAGGAGGGGGAAGTGGTGATATTTTTGGATCACCTTCAGAGGGGTTTTTCACCTCCCGGGTCAAAATTCTTCCGGGACGTCTTGCAATTCTTTAATCTGCATCCCCAGGACCTGGCTCCTAACTCTATATCGAACCTCTGCCAGTTCCAAGTATTTTGTGAGGTGTATCTTCAAATGAAACCCACTGTCTCCCTCTTCAGGGAGTTCTTCTATTTGAACCGGCAAACAGAGTGTGCGGATGGTCCCGGCTTAGAGCTTGGCGGGTTTCAATTCAAAGGAGGAAGGATGTTCTTTTTCCTGCTGCCGCCTTACCAAGCCACCCTAAAGGGTGGAACAAGACTTGGTTTTATTGCCGAAACACAGCTCCCGCTGATGAAAATCCCTTGTCGGGTTATAGGCCCAACCGCCTCCCCATGGATCTTGAGCTTCCGGGTTGGGCTCCTCCAGAGGAACGCTCCCAACACGCCCATGTTTACCCAAAGTTGAGGGCTCTGCTAGCCAACGGGTTGACTAGGGTCGACTTAACCCGGTGTTGGGTATCTTGGAGGATTCTTCCATTAAGCCTGCGTAGTGGCTTAATGTGTACTTACTCTGGCGATTTGAATGACGCTCAACGGTACAGCAATTTTTCCTTGGACGCCGGTGAAATAAACCGGATTGTGAAGAAGCTGTTAGGCGAAAACCAGGAGACTTGCAGCAAGGACGGTTTGAAACCTTTCTACGCCCTTAACCCGGCTCCTCATGTACAAAACCTTTAAGATCTTAATCCGACTTTTTGAACAAGCTTTGATCCTTTGCTTTCTTGATCTGAATGTTTTAATTTTGCAGGCTACCTCCTCTTTCTGGAATCGGAAACTCCTCAAGACTGCAGTTAACAAGCCCAAAGCCGCTCCGAGCAAGAAGAAGAGTAAGGCAGCTGCAGAAGGACCGTCTTATATGGACGAAACAGCTGCTACTGATACCCGATCAGAGGTAAAATTGATCGTTTGTTTATATTTTATTGAATCTTTCTGACGCCTTTTTCTCTTAGGGTGATGTTGACACAAGCCATGCAGGCGATGTTGAGGTAATTTCCATCTCTTCTGACTCAGAACCTTTGCCTCTGTTGAAAGCAAGGCGGGTTGTTCGGAAGGTAGGCTTTTCTCACTCGGACACTTATCTAGACCCTCATTTTATTTTGAAGAAAACCCAGCACCAGTCTAGGCGTCAGGCCCGAAGTGGGAGTGGTGAGCTTGTTGAGGGCTTACCTGATAAATCAGCCGCCAGAAAACGACCAGCCAAGGTACTTAATATTCCAAACTTCCAAAGAAGCTCTGACTTGATGTGTCAACTTTTTGACTCATATGCCTTGGTTAATCAGGAGTCGCCACCTTCGTCGGACGACTCAACTGCGTCCAAGCTGGCGCCCTTTGTCATCAATCATGGGTGAATTCCTCATCAATTCATCTGTTTGAGTAAACTACTGTTTTCCTTTCCATTCTTCTTATCATACTCTTTAACTTGGCAGGGCCAAAGCCAAGAAAAGGAAGACTGACGGGTCTTCTGTTGACCCTGAGGCCCCTGAGCCGGAGCTTCCTGATCCGGCGGCTCATGAAATCCATCTTGATCATCCTGAAGACCCTCGGGATATCCAAAATGATTTACTGCCCCCCACCATCTGAACCAACCAATACTGATGCCGTAACTATTGAGACTACATCAACACTTAACATTGCCCCGCCCGATCCTCCAGCAACAAATAAAGATGCCCTTGAAGTTATCATTACTAGGACGGGTTATACTGCTCCCAAGATTTCCAGGGTGTTAACAAAAGTTGTTGCTAAGGACGAAGCGGTACTGCAAGAGAAAGGGAAGACCAAGTTGGAGCTTCCAAATTATAAAAGTTTTAGTGTTGAGGATCTTCATGCTGCCTGTTTGGACCACCTGTCAACAAGCCATGAGATGGAAATCGGTCTTGTTAGTATGATGAGAAATAAATACGAGGTATGTTCTCCTTTATGTGCTCTCATCATATATCCTTTTTGTATCCCCCAAGGCCCAGTTTTATCTAAGATAAGCTGGGTCTTGCGAATGTTTCACTGACTCAACCTGTAGCCCCCAAGGGCCGGCTCATCTCCTTGAGATGAGTCGGGTCTTTTTGTAATAATTTTGAAGAGCTTCGACCTGTAGCCCCCAAGGGCCGGCTCATCTCCTTGAGATGAGTCGGGTGTCGGTGTCAAAACCGGCGGATCTTGGGTAGGGGGTCCCGAGCTATGAGATTAGGATCGAAGGGTAACAAGGGACAAAGGAGACGATGTTTTACCCAGGTTCGGACCCTCCTATGGAGGTAAAACCCTACGTCCTGCTTGGTTGTATTGATGTGTATGAAGATTACAGAGTCGATCTACCTCGAGATCAAGTAGCCAAAACCCTAGATGAGCTTGTTTGCCCTCTACGATCTAAACCTCCCGGTTTATATAGACACCAGGGGTACCTAGGGTTTACACATGATAAGTCTCTAGCCGGAAGTAAAGACGCTGATCCCCACATCTTGACTTGGAGTGCACGCCGCATCTTCGGAGGTTTCCTTCTAGAATATGGGGTCGCCGCATAGCCCGGTCCTTCCTGCGATAATCAGAGAGCGGCCCACCAAGCCGTCCTATGAGAGATAGGTCAGCGGCCCGAGGACCCCTTAGTCCAGGACTCCCTCAGTAGCCCCCGAACTAGCCCCCAACGCCAGGGGTCATGACACTAGCAGCTTCGCGTGATCAAAGTCTTCGGCTTGCGGGGTGAGTTCTTTTCCCCCTTTATAATCGGATGGCTTTAGTCCGGACGACGATTATATGTAATTATCCGAACATGTAGTTATCCGGACGCCATACGTCCCTTAACCTCGAAGGCCAAACGTCAAAGTGTGAATAGTGTTTCCTGACAACCTTTCTGATGAAGGGTCGTGGCCTATCACGACCGCCGAGCCGGTTACAGAAACTCGATTCGCGGTTCGAGGCCATTTCTCCATTGGCACGTCTTATCGACGTGTAGATCGTGTCCCGTTTCTTGCTGGATATGATCAATCCCCTGGGTTATCCCACGCGCGCATAACGGCACGATTGTTTCGGGAAGTGGCGAGGCCTGCGGCGCAGTAAAAGGGAGGCTCTTGGTATTACGGCACCCCATAAAAGGGAGAAAACCCCCAAGGCCTATTCACGCTTCCAAATTCGCACCCTCAGCCTCCTCAACCCTCCCAAGCTCCGAGAGCCCAGATCCAGTTCTTCCTCAATCTTCCCTCCGAGTTCGGCCATGGATGGTTCAGGCTCCAAGGGCAAGTGGGAGGCCTCCTCCATCACCGACAATGACATTCGGGAGCTAAAGCGTGCCGGCTACCTCTCCGCCAACATCGCCCACCGCGCTCCAGAGGCGAATCAGGTGGTTCCCACACCGAAGCCAGGCGAGAGAGTGGTGTTCGTCCCCCATTTCATCCGGGGACTGGGCTTTCCGCTCCAGCCCTTCATCAGGGGCCTCATGTTTTTCTACGGGTTAGACTTCCACGACCTCCCCCCGAACTCCTTCATGCATATCTCGGCGTTCATCATCGTCTGCGAAGCCTTCTTGCGGGTACCGCCGCACTTCGGCCTGTGGCTCAAGGTGTTCAACGTCAAGCCGAAGACAGTTGCGGGCGCGCATGCGGATTGTGGAGGGGCGGTAATCAGCAAGCTCCCCCGTGTCGAGTGGCCGGACAACACCTTTATCGACACGGTCAAGATCTGGCAAAAGGAGTGGTTCTACATCACCGAACCAAGGAGCGCGGACTGGGCGGCTCCTGCCGAGTTTAGATCTGGACCCCCCGCGAGGCTAACCTCGTGGCTCAAGAAAGGCCTTGACTGGGGGGTCAGCCGCAGAGGTAAAGTCGCTGCAGAAGCGCATCTCTACGATGATTGAGGCCAAGATCGAGCTGGTCAATGTGATCCAGGTCATGCTCTGCCGCCGCCTTCTCCCCTGCCAGCACCGGGCCTCCCCAATGTGGGCTTACCAGCTCGAGGACCCGGCTACCGTGCGTCAATTCTTCCGCACTACCCACGAGAAATTGTGGAAAGTGTTGTTCAAGCCCCAGAAGAGCTGGCCGGCCGAGGAGGAGGACACCGGTCTAGACGCCGAAACCCCTCCTACCAAGGTATGAATAAACTTTTAATTCTCCGGCTCTATTTCTTGGCAAAGAGCTGAAACCCCTTCTCCCTCATCTTCGCAGAAATGGCTCAGCAAGGCCGTGCAAATTGAATGTCCGGCCCCGCAACCCGAAGACCCGCGATCAGATCTATTGACGGAGATGCTCATCGTGGCGCCGTATTCGGCGCCAGAGAAGAAGGAGAAGAAGAAGAAAGGAGAGAAGAAGGAGGCCCGAGAGGGTCTTCGCCAAAGGGGTCTTCCAGACTCTAAGTCCGAGGAGACCCATGCTTCTTCCACTCATGAGGAAGAGCACGAGGATGAAGGGGAGTGTGGCTCCCCCCTCGCAAGAAAAAGGGGGGCATCAGCGGACGCCGCGAAGGATCTACCTCCTCCTGCCCCGAAGAGGACGTGCCGGACAAAGACAGTCCTAGCCGACGATAACTCGGACTCCGATAAGGAGTCTGAGGCTTTTGAAAGGGTTCCCCGAAGGAACCCCAGGGTTAAGCCCCCAGCCCAGAGGTACGAATCTGAAGACCCCCTGGGTAATTTATAGAGAGTTTTTAATGCTAAATGGGCGAATTTCTTTCGATTTGCAGCCCACCACGTGATCTCCCCACCGACCAACTTTCGGACGGGGAGTCTCTGCCCGCCGACCTGGCGGAAAGTGGGACCGCGTCACATCCTACGCCTCCTGAGGTCTCGAAGGAGGCCGGGGAGGTGTTATCGCACCAGGCTCCTCCCGAGCCGAACACCAACGACGGGGGTGACGATGTTATGGCCGAGGTTAATACCTCGGCCGCCGAAGACCAGGAGGAGGAACATGTCCTGGCAACCGAAGAGGGGGGACGAGGTCCGATCCAGTCCCCTCCGAAGACATCCCCAGAGGGTTCTGTGCCTCCGGAGCTGCCCGCCCAATCCCCTACCGGAGGGGGGGCTGGCAGGTCACCACCGGCACCGCCCATGACTGGGTGACCGGCCATGATGGAGGAAGGTTTATCCGGATCCTCCATTGCCGAAGATCACCGCGCCCTTATGGGTGCGGTTTTGCAAGGCATTCAGTCCGTTGATAGCGGACTGAAAGAGGCTTCAACGGTCTCTTGACGGGCTTCAAGGTGAGACACGTAATGCTCTTTCTTCTAGAAAAAGTTAATTTTCCTAGTTTAAGCAATCCTTATAAGTGTAGTAGCCCCCAAGCCCTGGGTGAGTTTGAAACACCCACCCGGGGGTCAAATGCCCGAATACTAATAACGATGCTCAAGGCACCGGAGAGTACTTAGCAGAGGGTCTGAATCTGACATCTCGGGAGTTTTAATGCACATAAGTTGTTTTTGTAGGCTTCCTCATCGGCGGTGGCCGCCAACGCAGGGGAGCTTGCCGAGCTAAATCGGAAGCTCAAAAGCTTCGATGGGGAGCTCGATCGCCTGAACAAGAGGTTCGACGAGACACAAGGTGAGTCCGAATTGTATCATTCGGGTCTATTTTTCCATTCTCACTGATTGAGATATCCGGATTGTTATCCCTAATTGTATTTACTTATTGTTACCACAGTTGTGGCCACGGAGGTCAAGAACCTCAAGGCCGAGTTGGCAAAGGCGAGGCAGGAGGCCGCGGATGAGAAGGCGGCGGCCGAACGAGCGGCAGCCGACCTGTTGGCGTTAAAAGCCGTGAGCGACAATCATGAGGCCCGGGTGGTAGAGATGCAGCTGGAGCTCAAGGATGCCAACACGAAGTGCGAGGCCGTTGAGCAAAAGAACGAGGACCAGGCCACCGAACTATCCTCACTGAAATCCGATCTCAAGTCGGAGCGAGTTGAAAGGCGGTTCTTTGAAGAAGAACTCCGCCAAGTCAAGGCAATCGCAGATGGTAAGCCGTACTTACTGCAGCGTGCCTTTGGTGGTAACAGGTTTGCATTGCTCACCCGGGTGTGGTGTTCCTCAGGCGCCTTTACGGACCTTCTGAGGAGTGCAGCGGACGCGAACAGATACTTCACCTCTCGGGATGGGGACGTCGAGCGTCCGCTGTTCTAGGCGCAATTTCAAGCCCCCGAGCATCCTCCCCTCCTGAGCAAGTAGATGAAACAGTTAATGGAGCTCCACAGGATGGCGGAGCCAGCCATGAGGGACCTTTGCATCCGGCTGTGGCCTGCAGAGCCGTTGCCGAGCAGTTACTTCGGCTTGGTGCAGAAACTGTGCGACGCTGCGCCCCAGATTGACGCTCTAAAGCGTTCTACGTGCATCGAGGGAGCTCGGATGGCCTTTGCAAGGACCATGGTGCACCTACCAGGGCTCAAGCCGACCGAAATGGCCACCGCGCCTCCACCCCCTTTGAAAGGGCATAGGCGCGCCGAGAGATACTTTGCCACCGTGATGGATGGTGCTCGGGCGATAGAAGCTCAATGCCCTAAAGATGTAATGTATGAATGAATGTTTTGTCATGTATCCGATGACTGTTCCGCTTTATAATGCAGTTGCATGGTTTATCATGTCTTTAGGCTTTGTATTATTTTGACTCCTGTGTGGCAGTTTAATCTGAAAGTTGCAAGTCGTCGGCTTCAGCCCCCATGCAGATACTACACGAGGTGTTTCTTCCTCCACACCGTGACCCTTAGCCGACGTGTCGGTGCCCGAAGGCGGTGGTGCGAGGGGAACAAGGCAAACGGACTATGATGCTTTAGTGCTTTCACTTAGCCGTAGGAGCTTGACTACGGGGGCTTATGACGAGCCCCCAGTGTTTTGTGATATTTGGATAAACCGAGGTTGAAACCAGCATCACATGGTTTGTAATAGTACAAACCCCTCGTATAACACGGAATAACCTCTATCGATTTTTAGTTTGACACTTAAACTCGGATTGCAGACCGGTTCTCGCTTATTATGACAGTTAGTTTTTGGCTTTCTCCACTGAGGCACTTGACCAGGTGAGCTGGAAGCACAATCGCAGTGGTTCTTCCTTTACCCTGTTAGCCAAACGAGCGGAACGTAAGAGGGCAAACACAGGAGCCGGGCAACCCAAGCATTGACCCAAGACATAATTCAGAACCGATTCATATAAAGCAACATCCGAGACGCCGAACACGTAAACAATAGTGTCGGGGTGATGCTTGGGGCGATTGTTATAGTCAAGCCCCGGTCTATTAGCCGGTCGCATCGCAATATGTACCGAACAGCTTTGCTACCGGCGTTGGTGAGTAAAGAATAGGGTATGTGACATAAAATACAGCGAGGAGGCCATAAAGGATGGTCTTTATTTCTGATGAATTCTTATAACTCAAACTGCCGAAGCAACTGTTATAGGTATTTTGAAATGAAAAATAAAATTTACAAAGGAGAGGTTTTACCCAGGGTCTTCAATGGGTGTCTTGACGTCCTCAATGTGCCCTGTCGCCTGTCTGCTCCATTGCTCCCAAGGGGGTTGCGTTCCTTTAAAGGTGATTGCTATCGGCGAGCGGACCTTGGGAAGAAGATCTTGAGAAATCGCCACAGTGTGGATGAGCTTTACGCTTGGAAGGTCCTAGATGGTACCTGTGGTTTGTCCGAAGACATGTGTTGGTAGTAGTTCGATCGAGCCGAACGCTTTCCTTTGATAGTGCGTCCTCACAGCTGCCCATGGTATTTTAAGCGCGAAGTTGTGCCTTCTTGGCACGTATCTTATGGGAACTAGGGCTGTGCTGTGGGGAGCGTATCCCTATTTTTGTGGGCCGGAAGATGGTTCCGGGAGTTCGGGTTGAGACCGAACTCGTTTGCTATCATGACGTGCCTTTATGGCTGATTTGGGCGCCGGCCTATCATCGCCGTACTGGAATTCAGCTGCCAGGGCCGCTGTGTGTTCCTCAGTTCGGAGAGAGCGCTATGTGTTGCCGTTGACAGTAATGATCCCCCTGGGCCCGGGCATCTTGAGCTTTAGGTACGCGTAGTGGGGGACGGCATTAAAGCGAGCGAATGATGTGCGGCCGAGTAGGGCGTGGTAACCGCTGCGAAAGGGGACAATGTCGAAGATCAAGTCTTCGCTGCGGAAGTTGTCGGGCGAGCCGAACACTACTTCCAGATTCACGGTGCCCGAGCAGCGGGCTTCGACGCCTGGGATCACTCCTTTAAAGGTAGTGTTGCTGGGTTTCATCCTTGACGGATCTATACCCATCTTTTTCACCGTGTCTGAGTAAATCAGATTAAGGCTACTTCCTCCATCCATTAGGACTCTAGTGAGGTGATACCCATCGATAATGGGGTCTAGGACGAGGGCTGCCGAACCTCCATGACGGATACTGGTCGGATGATCCCGTCGATCGAAGGTGATCGGGCAAGACGACCATGGGTTATACTTCGGGGCTACGGGCTCGACGGCGTAGACCTCCCGAAGGGCGCGCTTCCTCTCCTTTTTTGGTATGTGAGTGGCATATATCATGTTCACAGTTTTTACCTCTGGAGGGAACTACTTTTGTCCTCTATTGCTTGGACCGCGGGGCTCGTCATCGTCCTCGCTGCGTGGGCTCTTGCCATGCTCCTCGGCTGCAAGTTTGCCAGCTTGTTTAAATACCCAACAATTACGGTTGGTGTGGTTAGCGGGCTAGTCTGGGTGTCGTGGATCTGGCAGGGCCTATCCATAATTTTGTCCAGCGTGGTAGGTCCGTCTCGATTTCCTTTGGAGGGTTTCTTCCGCTGTCCGGATTTCAGGTTACGGAAACCGACATTAACGGCCGTGTCCTCCGCATCGCCGTTGGTGTGCCGGCGTTTGTTTTTGTTACGTCACGGTTTCCCATTTCCATCCCGGACTTCGGAGGTGCCGGGGTCTTCGGGGTTATGTCTTCGTCGAGCTAGCCAGTTATCCTCACTCACGCAAAAGCGGGTCATAAGTGAGGGTAAGGGCGGACATTTTCCTTGGCTTGTCCTGGCCGAGCTGGCGAGCTAGCCACTCGTCGTGGATATTATGTCTGAAGGAGGCTATTGCCTCGGCGTCCGGGGAGTCAACGATCTGGTTTTTCTTGGTCAGGAACCGATTCCAGAATTGCCGAGCCGATTCACCTGCTTTCCGGACAACATTGCTTAGGTCGGAGGAGTCCGGTGGCCGGACATAAGTGCCCTGTAAGTTAGATCGGAAGGCATCCTCGAGCTCTTCCCAGCTCCCGATAGAATTCTCGGGGAGACTATTTAACCAGTGTCGAGCTGGCCCCTTAAGTTTTAGGGGCAAATACTTGATGGCGTGGAGATCATCTCCTCGTGCCATATGGATGTGGAGGAGGAAGTCCTCAATCCACACGGCCGGGTCTGTTGTCCCGTCGTATTTCTCTATGTTAACTGGTTTAAACCCTACAGGGAACTGATGCTGCATCACCTCGTCTGTGAAGCATAGCGGGTGGGCAGTGCCTCTGACCCGAGCTATGTCATGCCTGCGATCGGTGGTAGATCGGGCCCGGTTTTGTTCCCGACCTCTATTGTTACGGTCGAGGCCGGATTGGTACCCGTCCCGTCTAGCGGGGGAGTACCCTCTGGATCCGTAGATGGATCTTGTGTGGCCTGCTCTATAATCCAGGTCTTGTCGTAAGTCGTACCTGTCCTGAGGCCCTGCTGGCTCTTTTCCTCTCCTGCGGGGTATCGCAGGTCTGTACTCGGCCTCGCCGGCCATTCTACCCCGTCCTCGGGGAGGGCGGTCCGACTGGTCGTATGGAGTACGCCTGGGAGGCGATGTTTCCAGGGCCTCATCATCGAACTGCGGTAGCAGCCGCCGGCGAGGGTAGCTCTTGGGTTGGTCCGGTAGATCGGTATCATACCCTTCTTCGGCAGCCAAGACCCTTGTCCATCTGTCGTTTAGGGTATCTTGTTCGGCTTTTAGATGTTGTTGTTTTGCCTTCAGGCTTCGGGCAGTGGCTAGAAGCTGCCGCCTAAACCATTCCTGATCCGCAGGGTTTTCGGGGACGGTGAAGTCTTCGGCTTCCAGGATGTCTTCCTCCTCGACAGGGGGAAGGTAGTTGTCGTCCTCGGAATCATTAGGATCATCGGTGTCGCACCGATCTTCGGGCCTTTCCTGGTCCTCCAGTGGCTGTTCGAGGGCTTCAGGGTCGCCGAGGTCTTCCGGGGTGTCGTTTTCCCCGGTGCCTGCAATGGCTGAATTCCCTTATTTGCCTTAGATTGTTTGCGCTGTTTCGGGCGCCTTGACGACGCCTCACCGAATTTATCGCCGTTCTTCTTACGGGTGTGATCGCCCTTATCGTCGGGGGTGTCTACCATGTAGACGTCGTAGGTGGAGGTGGCAGCCCAGCGCCCAGTTTTGACAGGGGCGGGGGCGCGGTCCTCTTCATCCATGTCTTCTGCCTCCTTTGAGGCGTAGTCCAGCATATCGGTTAAGTCTTCAATAGTGGCTACCAAGTGGGTGGTGAGTGGGTCGAAAAATTCCCCATGACCCGCCTCCAGACCGATCTGAGCATGGGTCGAGGTCGGGTCGTCTGTGATTTTTATTGATAAGATCCGATCCAGCGCCTCGTTGAGCATCGAGAGTTCGACCGGATCGATCTGCCTAGGACTTTCGGAGTTAACCTCCAAAGTGTCCGTACAAGGAGCGTGTTCGGCAGAGACCAACCCCTGGCCCTCAGGTACTATAACCGAATCCGGACTAGGAGCCAGACCATCGGCAGAGATAGACCCGAGGGCGGAGTCGAGAAGGAAATCCGAAGTTAAGGCTTCGGAGACTTCGGGCTC
Source organism: Elymus sibiricus (assembly GCA_039707655.1). Taxonomy (NCBI): domain Eukaryota; kingdom Viridiplantae; phylum Streptophyta; class Magnoliopsida; order Poales; family Poaceae; genus Elymus; species Elymus sibiricus. Next base: position 151,734,809 of record CM077675.1, on the reverse strand, counting down.
GTCGGATGAGATCGCGAGCCTGGCGAATGAAAGATCGCCCCGGGAGTCTATGGAGAACTCTAGGTTCCCGAATCTGATCTCTTGATTGGGGGCGAGACTCCCGATCCGACTACGGTGGCCGGTCGGGTCGGTGTGCAGCACGATGCCGCCGAAAGCAAAAATCTGTACGGGGGCGAAGGAGCCCCCGTTACGGACTTCATCGCTAATGATTAAGCGAGCCATCAATTCCTCTTGCGATCCCACAGCGGAACTCTCAATGAAAGCACCAATGTTGGTGTCAAAACCGGTGGATCTTGGGTAGGGGGTCCCGAGCTGTGAGATTAGGATCGATGGGTAACAAGGGACGAAGGAGACGATGTTTTACCCAGGTTCGGGCCCTCCTATGGAGGTAAAACCCTACGTCCTGCTTGGTTTTATTGATGTGTATGAAGATTACAGAGTCGATCTACCTCGAGATCAAGTAGCCAAAACCCTAGATGAGCTTGTCTACCCTCTACGATCTAAACCCCCCGGTTTATATAGACACCAGGGGTACCTAGGGTTTACACATGATAAGTCTCCAGCCGGAAGTAAAGACGTTGATCCCCTCATCTTGACTTGGAGTGCGCGCCGCGTCTTCGGAGGTTTCCTTCTAGAATACGGGGTCGCCGCACAGCCCGGTCCTTCCTGCGATAATTAGAGAGCGGCCCACCAAGCCGGCCTATGAGAGATAGGCCGGCGGGCTGAGGACCCCTTAGTCCAGGACTCCCACTTCGGGTCTTTTTGTAATAATTTTGAAGAGCTTCGACCTGTAGCCCCCAAGGGCCAGCTCATCTCCTTGAGATGAGTCGGGTCTTTTTGTAATAATTTTGAAGAGCTTCGACCTGTAGCCCCCAAGGGCCGGCTCATCTCCTTGAGATGAGCCGGGTCTTCTTCACATCTTCAATGACCAAAAGAGCTGAAATACATTAGCCCCCAAGTGCCAAATATATTGCTTGCAATTTACTTGGGACTTGACATATAATTTATTTATGATTCCAGGAAGCTTTGAAGACAGTCGAATCCAGTGTGACCAGACTAAAAAAAGATCTGGAAAAAGGAGAAAACTCCCAGGTAGAAGTTGAAGAAAAACTTCGCCTCTCTTTGATCGAGCTGGAAAATACCAAAGCAGGCTTCTTAAAGGAGAAGAAGTCCTTTGAATATGAAAAGGCGACTCTACTGAAGCGTGCAGAGGACGCTGAGGGCCGGCTTAAACCCATTGCCGAGGAGTTGTCCGGGTTAAAGCGGCATATCGCCCAGATGGCCCAAGCTATTTTTGCTAAGTGTACATAGCTTCCTGCCTTCTGGAAATATAGATATAATTTGCTCGGTGACTCATACATTGATTCTATTTTTGCAGGCCGCCGGACTAGCAGTTTCTATGATAATAGTCTGATCATGCTCAAGGCTATTTATTCTCTGACGGAGCAACCCTTTGCTGGGAGTCATCTTGCCATCAAGGTGACAATGGGGGATAAGCAGCCTTTAAAGTTTATCAAGAATGTATTGGAAAGTCTTTCCATTATCCCTCGGCATATTCCAGAGTTAAAAAGATCAGCCGCCCAATCTGGCTCGATATATGCATTGAGCCGGGCTTTAGCTTACGGTGAGGAGCTTGATCCAGCCGAACTGGCAAAGGGCTTCCCTGAATTTAAAAATGACGGGTCAGAATTCTCCCAGGAGGATTACGCGGCCTGTGTCAAGGATGCTCAAATTCTTTCGACTCAGCTGGTCTCTGAGATGAAACTGAGGAATTATCAAGTAGCTTATGGCGCCAATCATACTCGGATTCCACCACCTGATTTGATAACAAAGAGTCTGGCTCCCCAACGGCGCGAGCATATCTTTGCCCCTGAAGTTGACCAGTCTTCAATTCTTGATGACGAGGCTGTGTTCCATGCTTTAACTCACTGCAACTAGGACGCAGACAACCTTCAAATTCAGGAGCCGGAAGACCAATCAGTGGATAACCCGGAGGCATCACATGCGCAAGATATAGCCGCCACTGACCCGAATGATACAGTCAGTGATTAAACTTCCTCAATCATTACTCTGTCAACTTAAGACCCCAAGTATGGGTGGAAAAACATTTTATGGCTTCCTTGAGCATGTAATAGGGATAGCCGAAAAATGTTGTCGTGCCATCGTGCACGTTTTGCGCCTTTGATGCAAGAGGCTTTAGTTGCTGTTTCACCACTCTGTCTGCTCACAGTCTTTCTATTGATGGGCTTTTTGATAAGGTAAAGGCGGGCAAACTGAGCCGGCCTTTGATCTTTCTAGATTTAACTATCTATTCTTCTTTCAACAATGTTGAGGATTGTAGGATAGCTTGTCAATTGGTTGCTCATGCATACTCAATTGTTCAACCCGTCCCTTTAAGCGTGAGCCGATAGTAATTTTGAACCTGAAGCTTGCTATATATAATAAACAAACCAAATAAAACATATTTGATAAGCCGGCTCAGTGAGTCCTTGGCCGAAATTGATGTCCAAAGCTCGAGGTCCTTTGTTAACATAATTTTGTGCTGGTCATGCAGCTAATAACCCGGTTATTTCATGCATAACTGGTAACCACAGTAAGGCGTGCTCACAGCCTTTCATGTGATAAAATTTCAATATATAGCTCCGCTTTTAAGGGCTGGCTTTCGAGTTTTAAAACCACAACAGTCCCCTTTTTTTGAAAAGGACCTTGCATGATCCCAGTTAGCTTTTAGCCAAGATGCTAACTAGCAAAAAGGCTTCATAAGAAAGCACAAAAACCTTGTGATATATTCTGATTTGTAAATCAGTTTCCCACATAAACACAGTGTTATGATGATGAGAAATATGTAACATCACACTTATAATGTCAAAATAAACCGTCGGCTTTCGAGGCTCGACAGGGGAGACCGGCTTTCGAGGCTCAAGTCTTGCTTCAATGAAGCGGGTATAATAACCCATGGTTTATCCTAGCTTTCTGTATGCCGGCTCTCACATGACTCAAGCCAGTGTTTTAACCTTGAAAAGTTCAGGGTCGAAATAGGATTGACTTGTCAAGAGTACACGGGGTCATCTGATCGGAGTCGCATCAAGCATACAGGCAGGTATAACCATACATGACTTTTTTTCTGGGTCAAGAGGGTGAGAAAGCTAAGCCCGATGGGCTGGAAGCCCCCAAATGCCCTTGATATTGTGGCATTTATTACACCGGGTCAAAAGGGTGAGAAAGCTAAACTCGATGAGTTAGAAGCCCCCAGGTGCCCTTTGCTTCGGAAGATAAAGACTCAAACTCAATTTGTAAGTTGAAACGACAAAAAATATGCCAGCTTTATTCATACTCGAAACATAAAGAAGTATAAACAGAATTCTGCAAAGGGGGAAGAAATTACAAAAAAGAGCCGGAAATGCTAGGTATAAAGAGGCCACTAGGGTCCCAGGACCGGCTTGTTCTTTCCCGGAGACATAAATTTCTTGTTTGAGGTCCTCCGGGGTGAATTTTATTCAGGGATTCAGGTGCTAGTGGTACTGACCATTATTCAATTGCTTGGGATTACTTTGGAACCCTCCTTGGTTATTATGCTGATTGCTCTGGCCAGGATGGTGCTCATTGCCATGATTTCCCTGATTATGAAAACCAGCCCCTGGGCCAGCTTGTGACCCGCCAGGTCCGTGTTGACCCGGGTGTCCTCCACCATTGCCTCCTGAGTTATTCTGGAAAGCCTGGCTATGGAATTCTTGCATGATATAACAATTCTCCCAGGAGTGGCTAGCCGGCTTATCTTGGGTGATGTGCTTAGGGCAAGGTGATTTTAGTGCCTCCTCATAATTGCGAGGTTTATTCCCATTGTAAGCTCCTCCGAGTAGACCATTCCGGCGCTGGTTCTTGAAGCCCGTATTAGTATTGGCTACAAAGTCTGACCCGCCGTCCAGCTGCTTCCGCTTATTATTTTGAGCCCCCTAGTTGCCTCCTGAACCGTGCTGACCTTTTCCTCCTTCAGCTTTTTTGCCTTTGGTGGTCTTGTCCTCATCTGAGCCGGGATCCTTCGTGCTATCTGACTCAGCATATCTGGTGAGAACGTCCATCAAGTCGCCCATGTCTTGATCCTTTCGCTTGAGCCGCCCGAGCTTCTGGACCAAAGGCTGGAAGTGACAGTTCTTCTCCAATATTAGGACTGCCCGAGCCGCCGTGATGCTGTCCGATGAGTTGATGATTTACGCAACCCGATGAGTCCAATGGTGAGCCGACTCGTCTACTCGTTGAACGCAATGTTGTAGATCTACTATTGTCATAGGCTTCTTGCAGGTCCCTTGCAAATTCTTGATGAATCGCTCTTTCAGCTCGGCCCATGTGGTGATGGAGTTAGGCGGCAAGTTTTTCAACCATGTCTGAGCCGGTCCTTCCAACATCATAGTTAATTATTTAGCACATACGGCGTCAGTGACATCCAGCATGTCCATTGCTAACTCATAACTTTCAATCCAAGATGCCTGCTCAAGATCTGCCGTGTAGTTTGGCACCTTACGAGGCCCCTTGAAATCTTTGGGCATGTGCTCAGCGCGGAGCGCCGGGGATAAGCATGGTATACCAATCGTCCTGTTGGACCAAGCCCCCAAACTCGCCTGTTGAGGGTGAAGCTGCTGGATCGCCCGTGCTGCTGCTTCCGCTTCTGCCTGTCGTGCGCCTCTTGCAGCATCAAGAACTGCCTGGGCGTCTGATGGCATGAGACGGGTTGGAGAAACCTGAAGCTGTTGTCTTCGCCCACTGCTAGAGACGGCCGGGGACTCCACATGACGGCCTTTGCTAGCGTAGGGAGTGGAATGCATCAGATCTCGGCTGTACGAATACTGCGCCTGTTGTACCACAACAGTTTTTAGCATCTCAATGGCGTTTATAGCTTCAACCTTAAGAGGGGAGTTTCCGTTAATAGGCAATGCTTCCAAATTCCGGGTTGCATCCAACATGTTGTCAACATGATTGGAAAATGGCCCCGTGGTGTCTGAAATCGCCGAGGCGGGGATTGAGCCGGTGGTGGTTGAGCTGGTTCCTCTTGCTGATTCCCGAGTTGCTGAGCAGTTCCTGGTGTCTGTTGTGGGGTGTTAAAAAGCTGTTGAGGCTCAAGGTTCGGAGGGAGTCCACGGTGGCGTCTTCTCTCGTAAACCGCCTCCGATGCCTCTCTCTGAACCCCCAATCGCAAGGCCTCGGCTTTAAGGCGCTCCGTCTCTTGATGTATGCGAGCCTGCAAATCCGCCATTCGTGCATTTTCAGCATCAATCTCCTTCTGAACCTCAGTTATTTGGCTACGCAACTTGGTTAGCTCCACATTGCGTTCTTCCTGATTTTCTGCAGTGACTGGAGTGTCCACGAGTTTTGCCATCTCAGCCATGAGATCAATCATGGCCTGAGCCGGCGTTTTAGTTGACCCACCAGAACCTCCAGCTGTGGCCGGATCTGGAACCGTCGTAGCCCCCGCCATGTAGACAGCGACTTGTCGAGGCGACTCATTGTATTCCTTAGGGGCTTCGGTCTCCAATGAGCCCCCAAGTCCGCCATCATAGAGAGGGAAGATTGACTCCGTATCTCCTATGGATGATGTGCCGTCCGAATTGATGAGGACGTCGCCACTAGAAGTCGGCTCGTCCGAGAGGCTGATCCCTTGCGTGAAGCCGACGAAGACATGACGAAGGCCGCCCTGGCATTGATTGGATCGGGCGCTCCGAAACGGCTCGTCGGTGTTGATGTAGTTGTCCGACTCGGAGGCCTCTAAATCAATCTCTCCCGCGGGATCCCGAAACCCATGTCCGACCGGGTCGGCCTTGTCGCCCCCAGCCGGCTCGTCGATCTTCTGACGGTGGTTCTTGATCATCTGGTTCACCGTAAACTTCCCAAATCCTGGTTGGATTCCCTTCAAAAACTCAACTCCACCGGGCGAGGGCCCCATGGTGGGCGCCAACTGTCCTGGTTTTGTCAACCCGACAGATGTCCTCGTAACAGGACTTAGGTGTGAGGCCATCGCCGCTTGGTGGCGACTTGAAGGGGTTGAGCGAGAGAGAGAGTCGAGTTTACCCAGGTTCGGCCCCTCCTATGGAGGTAATAGCCTACGTCCTGCTTTGTGTGTATTTGATGAGTAGATCTCGATTACAAGGGTGCGGAATCGCTAACCTAGCTATCGAGAGGTTGTAAATTAAGTCTTCTGGCCCTAGGGTCCTGCCTTCATATACAGGTCAAGCCCTAGGGTTTACATTAGAGTCCGGGTCCAATCATGACCCGTGACTCATAATATCTCTAACGTGTCTTGCATATTAAGGAAACCCGGCCGGCGTCGTCAACTTCATGGGCCTTGAGCCGCCATGTTCAAGCGTTGGACCATCTGACAACTGTAGTCTTCCACCGCCTCACCTACCTCATCTGGATGACACGGCCCACCTTGAACTTTGGTCACAAGACTGTTGATATGTTACTCGGCCCAGTAGGGCGGGTTATACCGTGGAGTTATATCCCCGACACTCCCCGTACAAGAAAAGCAACAGTAGAGGGGGCTATGTTGCCCCGGTAGCAAGTAGTGCTCGTCGTCTCATGAGCTTTGGGAAGGAGGTGGTTCGAGACAGGCACAGCCCAAGTAGATCAGAGTATGATAGAGTCCCTGAGGAGATTATGGCTAACCCCCTGGTGCAGGCGGCGATAGCAGCAGTCAGCGGTTTGAGAGTTTCAGATGTCAGATCCAGTGCCAAAACCCAGATGTCCTCGGCAGTGCCTACTGCTAATGCTAATGGCAGCAATGGGTACATGATTGGGATGCCGGCTGGGCTGACGTTAGAGCCTTCTGCTGCTCTTCTGGACAACAAGGCGAGTGATGGCCTTCAGACACCACCACACACTATGAATCTGACAGACCAGGTGCAAGCACACAGGGCAGACCTGGATATAAGTCCTATGTACCCGCCGGGTTTTGTCCCGGTGACAAAGTCTGCAGTTGACGTAGCTGAGCCAATGACAAAGTCTGCAGTTGACGTACCCGATGGGCAGCTTGGTGAGATGGCCCTGCAGCATGGCCCTGCTGACGGCTTGATGAAGCACAAGATGCAGAAGGATGGTACATTGTCAGTCAAGGAATCTAAAGTTTCAGCGTTAGTGCTTGGCAAGAGAAGTGACCGTGAGCAGGAAGAATTTGCAGCAAATGGCAGCACCAAGGGTGAACGGGGAAGCGATCAGAAGAAGAAGGTCAAAGGTACAACTTTAGAGGGAGGACCGACAAGTGTGGGGTCAGGTGGTGGTCAAGGAGCAACCGGCGAAGGGGCTACCGGTCAACTGGCAGACGCCGAGGAGGGCGCCCGCCAGAAGCCATGACACTTCTAAGTTGGAACTGTCGAGGCCTCAGGCAGCCTTGCACAGTTCAGGAACTCGTGTGTCTCGTGCACACCTATAAGCCCAAGCTCGTCTTCCTTTCCGAAACTCGGCAAAACAATAAATACGTCAAAAATCTAAAGTGGAGGTTAGGCCTCCGACATTGTATCACGCAACCTGGCATCGGAAAAGGTGCCGGCATTGCCCTCTTTTATGATGAGAGTATTGAAATAAAGAAGAATGCCGTGGGAGCGAGATACATGGATGTGTTGATTCGTTTGAGTCCTCTTGGCTACCAATGGTGAGCAACTTTTGTTTATGGGGAACCAAAGGCCCACGAGCGTCATCACATGTGGACTTTGCTGCGGAGAATAAAGGACTCAGCTAATATGCAATGGCTCATGATAGGCGACTTCAACGAAACCATATGGCAATCTGAACACATCTCGGCCTCGAAAAGGTCTGAGAAAAACAAGGAGAATTTTCGCGCAGTCCTTGCTGATTGTAATTTGTTTGATCTGGGGTTTAGAGGCCCGGTTTGGACTTATAACAATAAACAAGAGGGAAGAAACAATGTATGGGCTAGACTAGACAGAGCAGTTGCATCACCGGATTGGTCTGATCACTTCAGGAAGGCTACGGTGGAGCACATCTGCTCGTCGCGCTCAGATCATATGCCCATCCTATTGCGCTTTACAGAGAAAGGAGTGGAGACCGAAAGGAGAAAATGGGCCAAAGATATTTAGATATGAACAAATGTGGGAATGAATAAACACACTCCAGCCTACAGTAGAGAATTCTTGGAAGAGAGGTGGCCTGGCTGGGAATCTACAACAAGTGAGGGAAAAGCTAGTGGCGATGCAAAAATATTTGAGGGGATGGGCGCAACAGGACTTTGGATCGATAGTGAAACAAACAGCACAGATTAGGAAAAAGCTGAATGTACTTTGGACCCTGCCTAACTCCTGTGTACAACAAGGTGAGGTAAACAAGCTATCTAATGAACTGGATGAACTACTTCTGCGGGAGGAAATCATGTGGAGGCAGAGATCCAGAGTAACTTTTATTAGAGAAGGAGACAAAAATACCAAATGGTTCCATAGAAAAGCAACATGGAGGAAGAAGAAGAATGACATAATAAAATTGAAAGACTCCAGTGGTGATTGGGTAGAGGACAAGGCTGGTTTGGAGGAGATGACAAAATCTTTTTTCAGAGAATTGTATGAGGAAGACAAGAGGGTGACGCCAAATTGAATAATGGAGCTTTTTGAGGTGAAAGTGACACAAGACATGAATGAGATGCTGACGAAACCTTTCTCTGCAGTGGAAATCAGCGATGCATTGTTTCAAATTGGGCCGCTTAAGGCACCAGGACCTGATGGATTTCCAGCCCGATTTTTTCAAAGAAACTGGGCGGTGCTTAAGGATGATGTTACTAAGGGTGTACTAGATTTCTTTGATCGTGGGGTGCTACCTGAGGGCACAAATGACACAGTCATAGTGCTCATACCAAAAGGAAAAGACCCCCAAACCCTGAAAGATTACCGACCGATCAGTCTATGCAATGTCATCTACAAGGTGGTGTCGAAGTGCATGGTAAATCGACTACGACCTATCCTAGACGAAATCATTTCGGAGACACAAAGTGCGTTCATTCCGGGCAGATTGATCACTGATAACGCCATCATTGCTTTTGAATGTTTTCATAAGATCCAACATAGCAGAAACTCTCATGACACATATTGTGCATACAAATTGGACTTGGCCAAAGCCTATGACAGAGTGGATTGGGGATTCCTGGAAGGCGTGTTGCTGAAGAGTGGCTTCTGCGAGAAATGGACTAACTGGGTAATGCAGTGTGTCCGATCAGTAAGATACTCAGTTCGATGCAATGGTGAACTACTGGAACCTTTCAAGCCTTCGAGAGGACTACGACAAGGGGACCCTCTCAGTCCTTACCTATTGCTATTCATGGCAGAAGGTTTGGTAAACCTAATAAAGAAGGAAAATTTGGTTGGCAGTTTAAGTCCCATCAAGGTTGCTCGCAACAGTCCTGGTGTTTCTAACCTTCTTTTCGCTGATGACAGCTTAGTTTTCTTCAAGGCATCCATAGAGCAGGCCGGGACGATAAAGAAGGTGTTGGACTCATTTCAGAAGTGCACGGGACAACTGCTTAGTGAAAGCAAGTGTTCGCTTCTCTTTAGTGAGAAATGCCCTGCCGAGACAAGAGAAGGAATCAAAGCCATTCTTGGGGTGCAGTCAGACGTCTTTGAAAGTAAGTACCTAGGCCTGCCAACCCCGCAAGGGAGGATGAAGGAGGAACAATTCCAACCCATCATGGATCGTTTTGGAAAACGGTGTAATGACTGGTCTGAAAGATTCATGTCTTATGCGACTAAGGAAGTCCATGTCAAATCAATTGTCCAAGCCCTCCCTACCTTCACTATGAGTGTGTTTATGCTCTCGAAGGGCTTCTATGAGAAATACGAAAGAATGATCAGAGACTTCTGGTGGGGGGATGAAGGACACAGGAGGGTACACTAGATGTCTTGGGAGCATATGATTAAACCTAAGCGTGCTGGAGGTATAGGCTTCAGAGACATGCATCTCTTCAACCAAGCACTCCTTGCCAAACAAGGGTGGCGATTAATTCAAAATCGTGATAGTCTGTGCGCGAGAGTCTTGAAGTCTAAGTATTACCCCAATGGTGATATTTTGGACACTGCTTTTGCCTCGGATGTCTCCCCTGTGTGGAGGGCTATTGAATTCGGCTTAGAGCTACTGAAAAAGGGACTAATCTAGCGGGTGGGTGACGGAAAAAGGAATCAGATTCAACGAGACCAGTGGATTCCGAGGAATGAAGGCCTCAAGTCAGCCGCTTTCATTAGAAGATCTCGGCTCCGATGGGTTAACCAACTCATGGAAACGGATAGAAAGGAGTGGAATGTGAATCTGATCCAACAAATATTCCACCGATTTGATGCTGATGAAATTTGCAAGATACCCATCCCGAGCACAGACACAAAAGATCGTATTGCATGGCATTATGAGAAGAACGGGATTTTCTCGGTCAGGAGCGCTTACAAGCTGGCAGCCTCATCAGGCCAAAATGGCCAGCCAAATTCCTCAATTTCATCCAAGGAAGGGGGTGACCGCAGCATTTGGGACCTCATTTGAAAAGCTAAAGTGCCTGAGAAAATTAGGATCTTTGGATGGAGAGTTGCCACAAATACCCTAGCCACAAAACTAAACAAATTCAGGAGGACACTCGAGCTTGATTCCACCTGCAGTATTTGTGGCAATGGCGAGGAAGATGAATTTCATGTTGTGATCACTTGCTCGAAGAGTAGGGCCCTACGATCGGCCATGAGGAAGGAGTGGAACTTACCTGCAGAAAAATCATTTAGGAACACTGGGAGGGACTGGCTGCAGGTACTCCTAGACACTGAACCTGAGGACATCCGAGCAAAAATCATGCTGCTGCTATGGAGATGCTGGCACTTGAGAGAGGACACACTTAGACATAATGGAAGAGAAACAATCTCAGGATCTGTGCTTTTCCTAAAGAAATATGCTGAGGAATTAAACATGGCGGCTATGGCTGGGGATGGGAACAGTATTGACACTGTTGTTCAAACGTCCTGCCCCGTGGACCAGCACAAGGTGCTATTAAGCTAAATACAGATGCAACCTTCCAGATAGAGACCGGAGTATCTGCAACAGGTGCTGTTGATGGGGATACGTACCTAGGGTAGGGTTATAGGCCTGACCTACATATCCTACCTAAGGACACTGCCCCAGAAAGCTTAAGGGCCACAAGGAAGTCTCCGACTGAAATAGCGAAGAAGCATAAGTCACTCGACAATATACACTCAGAGATGCCTTTCACTCGACGGTTATCTTTCACTCGGAAGAGTCTGAAGACAGTCGACCGCAGGAGTCCAGAAGTCACCCCAGGGAGGCTAACGGGCAAGCATTCATCAAGATCATTAACATCATTTATGGTGTACGTTACCAGTAACGTACACCTCTTTATGACCACGATTAAACCCCTTAATGCCGGACGTTATGAGGGGCAGCACACTCTATATAAGCCACCCCTCCTCGCTGGTAGAAGGGTTCGCAACCTTTTGTAACACAACACACATATTTCACTCGACAGAGTAGAGAGCTCTCCGGAGCACTGAGACGTAGGGCTGTTACCTCCACGAGAGGGGCCTGAACTCATACATCTGTGTGTACAACCTCGCCGTAGCTAGGACTCTGCCCTCTCCATTCGTACCCCTACCTTCTACTGTCAGGCTTGTTCCCACGACAGTTGGCGCCCACCTTGGGGCAGGCGTCTAAGCGACTTCCGGCGAGTTTGCATTTTTTCTCCTTCGTCATGTCTTCCGGTGGTGATTTGTTCCTGGGCCGCGAGATCCGTCTCGGAGCGCTCACCTTCATCGCCGACGATTCGGCATGGCTCCAGGAAGCGCCTTTGGATGTGGAAGCGCTCCCGATTCGCGGGGCGACGCACTTCTGTGCAAGCTCCTGCGGCGTTCTTCTCCTTCAGTCGTCGACTCCTTGTGTGTCGGCCCTCCCTGCTGTTCATCGTCGCAAGCGATCCGGTCGCTCGCGGCTACAGCGTTGGGTGCGGCACGCCAGGTTTCGTCCCCGCAGATTGCGGCCATCGAACCCGCCGAGTCACTTCACGGCGTGTTGGACTCGGCGTCGGATCAGTTCGACATCCCTTCCGAGTGCGAGAGCTGCGACCCTGCGGCGGAAGTTTTCATGGCTGGCTCTCATCAGAGTCCGCCGCCCGGCTTCAACCACTCCAGACGTGAGATTGGTGGAAAGTCGAATGATCAGCAGCGCCGGGATGAGGATGTTCTCCGTACTCCCATCGTCGGTACGACCGCTGAGGCCCAGGCCATGGAGGCTACACGCCTTCGGCTCATAGAGATGCAGGAGGCACTCGACGAGCGTGCTGGGCAGCGTCCACCACGTCCCAATCGACAGCAGCGACAGTTGTTTCCGAGTAGATCTCGAAATAACGTCGAGGTATTTCGTACTCCAGTTTTAAATGTTGCAGCAGCTGCTAGAATTGCAGAGTCTATTCAACCGTCACGATCAGAGGCTGGTAGAGGTCTGCAGCAGATCAAGACATTGCTTGAGGCGGCGCAGCACCAGAACGCAGCTGTTTCTCAGTCGCAGAACAGGTTACATGGCAATTCTACCAGGGCAGAAACAGTTCAGTCGGCTCACAGTCCTGGGTCACCTTCGCGTCGCAGAGGCGGAGAATACCGTGAAGACCGGTACAGAGATCAGGGGCGAGATCAGTCTGCTCCCCGTTATCACCGTGATGACCGCCATCGAATGTTTTCTCCTCCGCGGAATGGTTCTTATGTGTCCCGGCACAATGATGATAGGCGCCCGTTCGGTGATGAGCGGAATCCTGGATTCGACGCAAGGGATGTCCTTGCTCAAAGGAGGGTCGACAGAGGCAGAGCCCACAGAGATGGTCATAACAGAGATTATCCGAGTGGAAGCAGTGCTGTTGTTTCTGGGCCCGAGTGTTTTAGCAGAGCCATTCGCTCTGCAGAGATTCCCCCCAACTTCAGGTTGGCGGCCGGGATTGGCAAGTTTTCTGGCGAGTCAAAGCCTGAAACCTGGTTGGATGATTACCGAGTGGCTGTACAGATTGGTGGAGGTAACGACAACATAGCCATGAAGCATCTGTCCTTGATGTTGGATGGTTCGGCCAGAGCTTGGTTAAATCGTTTGGCTCCCTCTAGCATCTATTGCTGGGAAGATTTGGCCCGAGTGTTTATCAGAACTTTTGAAGGCACTTGTAAACGTCCAGCTGGTTTGATTGATTTGCAGCACTGTGTCCAGAAGCCCAATGAAACCTTGCGAGATTACATTCAGCGTTGGTCCACCTTGCATCACACGGTGGAGAATGTTTCCGAGCATCAAGCTGTTTGTGCCTTCAAGGCTGGGGTTAGATACAGAGAGCTCTATCTGAAGTTTGGTCGCACCGGTGACATTTCTATGAGCAAGATGATGGAGATTGCCACTCGGTACGCCAATGGAGAAGAAGAAGACCGCCTCCGAAGCGGTAAAGCCAAAATAGTCGACAATGATGCAGGTGGGAATTCCAGTCGGAAACAAAAGCGCAAAGCTGATCCCCCTGCTCAGGCAGAAGCAGCCGCCCTGGCGGCACAAGGCAAGAATAAGGGAAAGTCCAAGGCTAAGTTCACCCCAAAGAAGTCAAAGAATCAGTCGGGTACTGATGTTTTGGATTTACCGTGTGCAATCCACACGAGGAAAGATGAAGAAGGCAATTTGATATTGCCGAAGCATACCACTCGACAGTGCCGTTTGTTGATCCAGTCATTCAAAGAGAACCAGTCGAGTGAGAAAGACCCTGAGAAAGAAGATGAAGAGGAAAAGGAAGAGTTCCCTGAAGTCAATGCCACCTTGTTGATTTTTGCTGATGTTGAGAGTAAGAGTCGACTGAAAGTTATCAACAGGGAGGTTAACATGGCGGTTCCTTCTACCCCCCACATATCTCAAGTGGTCTCAAACTGCTATCACTTTCAGTCAGTCAGATCACCCTGCGCACATTGCTACCCCCGGGCGGCAAGCGCTGGTGGTAGACCCAGTTGTGGGGGGCACTCGACTCCGCAAAGTTTTGATGGATGGCGGGAGCGGTCTGAACATCCTGTATGCTGATACCCTTAAGGCAATGGGCATTCCGATGTCCCGGCTCAGTGAAAGCAACATGCAGTTTCATGGAGTAATCCCTGGGAAGAAGGCCCGTTCACTCGGCCAGATAGCATTGGATGTGGTGTTTGGTGATGACAAGCACTTTCGCAAGGAAAAACTGACGTTTGAAGTGGTAGATTTCCAGAGTGCCTACCACGCCATCCTTGGTCGACCAGCTTATGCCCGTTTCATGGCCCGACCATGTTACGTGTATCTCAAGCTGAAGATGCCTGGACCAAAAGGCGTGATCACAGTCACTAGCAATCGACAAAGGGCTGAGGAGTGCCTCCAGCAGGGCTCCAAGATCGCCGACCAGCAGATGGCTATGGTTGAGTTGGAGGAATACAAGAAAAATGCTGATCCTGCCGACCTGTTGCGTGCTAAGAAGCCCGCTTCTGAGTCAGCTTTTCAGTCGGCAGGAGAGGTGAGGAAGGTGCACATTCACCCGACAGATCCGACTGCTGCCCCGACCAACATCTCAGCAACACTCGACAGCAAATAGGAAGCCGAGCTCATCCAGTTCCTCCGTGAGAACTGGGACATCTTCGCATGGAAGCCCGTTGACATGCCTGGTGTTCCCAGGGAACTGGCTGAGCACCGTTTGAGAGTTGATCCGAAGGCCAAGCCTGTGAAGGAGCATTTGCGTCGGTCAGCAACAGAGAAGCGAAAAGCAATCGGCGAAGAGGTGGCTCGTCTCTTGACGGCCAAGTTTATACGTGAGATTTACCACTCCGAGTGGTTATCAAACGTTGTCATGGTCCCTAAGAAAGACAAGTCTCTTCGCATGTGTATTGATTTCAAACATATCAATCGGGTCTGCCCGAAAGATCATTTCCCGCTCCCCCGCATTGATCAGATTGTCGACTCAACTGCGGGATGCGAGCGTTTATCTTTTCTTGATGCTTATTCTGGCTACCATCAGATCCGTCTGTTTGGTCCAGATGAAATAAAGACAGCCTTCATCACCCCTTTCGGGTGTTTCTGTTATATCACCATGCCTTTTGGTTTGAAGAATGCTGGCGCTACTTTCATGCGCATGATTCAGAAGTGTTTGCTCGATCAGATCCCTCGAAACATCGAAGCTTATATGGATGATATCGTGGTCAAGTCTCGCAAAGGTTCCGACCTGTTGTCTGACTTGGCTGAAACATTCGCCAATTTGAGGAGATATGATATTAAGTTAAATCCGACTAAATGCACTTTCGGCGTTCCTGGTGGCAAATTACTCGGTTTCCTCGTTTCCGAGAAAGGAATCGACGTCAACCCTGAAAAGATCGGCGCCATCGTCCGAATGAAAAGCCCTGAGCGTGTGCACGATGTCCAGAAGCTTACAGGTTGCTTGGCAGCATTGAGTCGATTCATTTCTCGTCTCGGTGAGAAGGCACTGCCTTTATACCGACTGATGAAAAAGTCTGATACATTTGAGTGGACTCCAGAAGCTGAAGCAGCGTTTGTCGAGCTCAAAGCCCTGCTTACCACCCAGCCGGTGCTTGCTGCTCCGCACAGCAAAGAGCCATTGTTATTGTACATCGCGGCCACTAATCAAGTCGTCAGTACAGTACTAACTGTCGAGCGAGAAGAAGAAGGCAAGGCTTACAAAGTTCAACGCCCGGTCTATTATATTTCTGAAGTGTTGACTCCGTCGAAGCAAAGATATCCACATTACCAGAAGCTCGTATATGGTATATATCTGACTGCAAAGAAGGTAGCACACTATTTTCAGGATCACTCCATTTCAGTCGTCAGTGATGCTCCGTTGTCTGAAATTCTCAATAATCGAGACGCGACTGGTCGAGTGGCCAAATGGGCTATTGAGCTCCTTCATCTTGATATCAAGTTTGAGGCGAAGAAAGCAATCAAATCTCAAGCGCTGGCTGATTTCCTCGCCGAGTGGATTGAGCAACAGCAGCCAATCCAACTTCACTCGGCACACTGGACCATGTTCTTTGATGGTTCAAAGATGTTGAATGGGTCTGGTGCTGGCGTCGTTCTGGTATCCCCAAAAGGTGATAAGCTCAGTTATGTCTTACAGATTCACTTTGATTCCTCCAACAATGAAGCTGAATATGAAGCACTTTTGTATGGATTGCGTATGGCCATTTCACTCGGCGTCCGTCGCCTGATGGTATATGGCGATTCTGATTTGGTGGTTAATCAAGTGATGAAAGAGTGGGATGTCAGGAACCCCGCTATGACTGGATACTGCAATGCAGTAAGAAAACTTGAGAAGAAATTTGAAGGTTTGGAACTCCATCATGTTCCCCGAGTGAAGAATCAAGCAGCTGATGAGTTGGCAAAGATTGGATCCACTCGGAAACCTGTCCCCAGCAATGTATTTCTCGAGCACATTCATTCTCCTTCGGTGCAAGAAGATCCTTTCACTGAAGAGCCCCCGCAAGCAAAGAGTGCTTCTGATCCGACTGAAGTTGATGTCCCAGCTGTCATTGATCTGGTCATGGAGATTTTGGTAATCACGCCCGACTGGACTGTACCATATATTGCGTACATTCTCAGAAGAGAACTCCCGGTTGATGAAGATGAGGCTCGGCAGATAGTCTGCAGGTCCAAGGCTTTCACTGTGATCAATGAACAACTCTACAGAGAAAGTGTGACTGGCGTAGCTCAGCGGTGCATTTCTCCTGAAGAAGGTCGACTGATTCTGGAGGAGATTCACTCGGGAACTTGTGGCCATCATGCGTCCTCTAGGACGATTGTTGCCAAAGCTTATCGAGCTGGTTTCTTCTGGCCACGCGCCAATGAGATGGCTAAAGATATTGTCGATCACTGCGAAGGATGTCAGTTTTACTCGAATCTGTCACACAAACCTGTGTCTGCCTTGAAGACCATTCCACTCGTCTGGCCGTTTGCTGTGTCGGGCTTGGATATGGTTGGACCCCTTAGAACAGGTCAGAGTGGGTTTACTCATTTACTGGTTGCAGTCGACAAGTTCACTAAGTGGATCGAAGCTAAACCCATCAGGAAGCTGAACGCCCGCACTGCTATCAAATTCATAAAAGAGATAACGTTCCGGTATGGGGTCCCTCACAATATCATTACAGACAATGGTTCTAACTTTGACTCGGAAGAGTTCAGGTACTATTGCTCTTCTCAAGGCACTCGGGTGGATTACGCATCTGTTGCGCACCCCCAGTCAAACGGTCAAGCTGAGCGAGCGAATGGCCTTATCCTCCAAGGATTGAAGCCTCGGCTCATGCGAGATCTTGATCATGCTGCCGGAGCTTGGGTCACTGAGTTACCGTCTGTTCTGTGGGGCTTGAGGACAACTCCCAACCGGTCGACTGGACGAACTCCTTTCTTCCTTGTATATGGAGCCGAAGCCGTATTGCCAAGTGACATCCTTCACAATTCTCCTCGAGTGGATCTTTACTCTGAAGACGAGGCTGAACAAGCAAGACAGGACGGAGTGGATCTCCTGGAGGAGGAGCGTGAGATGGCCCTGATCCGATCAACTGCATATCAACAAGACCTTCGCCGCTTCCATGCAAGACATGTCAAGAGCCGTTCATTCCACGAAGGGGATTTGGTGCTCCGAGTGGATCAGCAGCGACCTCATAAATTGGCCCCAGCCTGGGAAGGCCCATTCGTCATTACCAAGGTGCTTAACAACGGGGCGTACCATCTTTTCAACTTGAAGAAGAATATTGACGAGCCACGCGCCTGGAATGCGGACCTACTTCGACGTTTTTATTCTTGATAACAGAGTTGTTTTGATGTAATAAGAGTATCCCAGACGATGTTATGGATTGAATGAAGACTCCCGCAGTCTATTGTCGATTCCGATCGCACAGATTTACATTCAAAATTATTCCGAATGAAGAGCAATCCTCTCTCTCGGGGGCTTAGCTGCGAATCCGTTTCGCCTAAGTTCAAAACTTTTCCGAGTGTATTACATTCAATACAC
This sequence comes from Elymus sibiricus, assembly GCA_039707655.1. Lineage (NCBI taxonomy): Eukaryota > Viridiplantae > Streptophyta > Magnoliopsida > Poales > Poaceae > Elymus > Elymus sibiricus. The sequence goes on along the minus strand of CM077675.1, from coordinate 151,716,799 downwards.
TCGGAGACTTAGCTGCGAGCCAGTCCTCGTCTAAGTTCAAAAATTACTCCGAGTGAAGAGCAGTCCTCTCTCTCGGGGGCTTAGCTGCGAATCCGTTTCGCCTAAGTTCAAAACTTTTCCGAGTGTATTCCATTCAATACACTCGGAGACTTAGCTGCGAGCCAGTCTCGTCTAAGTTCAAAAATTACTCCGAGTGAAGAGCACTCCTCTCTCTCGGGGGCTTAGCTGCGAATCCGTTTCGCCTAAGTTCAAAACTTTTCCGAGTGTATTACATTCAATACACTCGGAGACTTAGCTGCGAGCCAGTCCTCGTCTAAGTTCAAAAATTACTCCGAGTGAAGAGCAATCCTCTCTCTCGGGGGCTTAGCTGCGAATCCGTTTCGCCTAAGTTCAAAACTTTTCCGAGTGTATTACATTCAATACACTCGGAGACTTAGCTGCGAGCCAGTCCTCGTCTAAGTTCAAAAATTACTCCGAGTGAAGAGCAGTCCTCTCTCTCGGGGGCTTAGCTGCGAATCCGTTTCGCCTAAGTTCAAAACTTTTCCGAGTGTATTCCATTCAATACACTCGGAGACTTAGCTGCGAGCCAGTCTCGTCTAAGTTCAAAAATTACTCCGAGTGAAGAGCAATCCTCTCTCTCGGGGGCTTAGCTGCGAATCCGTTTCGCCTAAGTTCAAAACTTTTCCGAGTGTATTACATTCAATACACTCGGAGACTTAGCTGCGAGCCAGTCTCGTCTAAGTTCAAAAATTACTCCGAGTGAAGAGCAGTCCTCTCTCTCGGGGGCTTAGCTGCGAATCCGTTTCGCCTAAGTTCAAAACTTTTCCGAGTGTATTACATTCAATACACTCGGAGACTTAGCTGCGAGCCAGTCCTCGTCTAAGTTCAAAAATTACTCCGAGTGAAGAGCAGTCCTCTCTCTCGGGGGCTTAGCTGCGAATCCGTTTCGACTAAGTTTAAAACTTTTCCGAGTGTATTACATTCAATACACTCGGAGACTTAGCTGCGAGCCAGTCCTCGTCTAAGTTCAAAAATTACTCCGAGTGAAGAGCAATCCTCTCTCTCGGGGGCTTAGCTGCGAATCCGTTTCGCCTAAGTTTAAAACCTTTCCGAGTGTATTACATACAATACACTCAGAAGCTTAGCTGCGAGCCAGTCCTCGTCTAAGTCCCAAATTCTTTCGAGTGCAGAACACCCGTTTCACTCGAGAATCAAATAAATTCGGCCAAGCTAAATGTCAGAAAGCGAAATGCGAGTAAGACTAAAATCTCCGGCGCAGCAGAAACTTGTTCGCGCAAAAGGGAAGTTCTCAGGCTTAAAGCCTGAACGAAGTTTACTCGGTTACACCAACACTCGGCATACCGAGGCAAATAAAGTTTTTACCATAAGCAAAATACCAATTTAAGCTCCAGCAGGACTTGAAGGCTCAACAAAGGTATCCAGGTCGATTCCGTCGGCGATCCGAGTGGCAGCATCGATGAAAGTCTCCATGAAATCTTCAAATTTGAGTTTCTTCGTGTTGGTCACTCGGAGATCCTTCAGTTTGTCCTCTCTAGCTTCCTTGCAATGAACCCTGACGAGTGAAAGTGCCACGTCAGCTCCACAGCGGGCAGCAGATTTCTTCCACGATTGCACTCGATTGGGAATCTCATTGAGCCGAGTCATCATTGACTCGAGGTCAGTCTGGAGAGGATCTTCAGGCCACAGTTCCTTGTCGACCTTCTCAAATGCAGCTCTCAGCCGAGTGATGAATCCTTGGACGCTCTTAAGACGAGCTTCGAGACGAAACATATCCATGGCCACGGCGTCTCCGACGAGAGACTTTGTGGGGTCCAGATTGGGTTCAATTTCTTCAGTTTCTTTTTCGAAGTCTCGACAGAATTCTACATGAAGAGAAAGTGAAAGGGTGATCATAATACCATTCGGGAAAAACCGGAGAAATTCATTCGACAAATGAGGGTTACCTTCGAGCATGCTGAACATTTTCTTCGCAAAGTCGCCCAAGTGTTTCTCCAGAGCGGTCCTACTCTTGGTCTGCTCTTCGAGTTTTTTGATCCACTCGGATCGTTCCTGCTTGAGCTTGGCGTTCTCCTCTTCCAGTTTACTGGCTGCTGCAAGTTTCTTCTCAGCAGCTGCAGTCTTCTCCTTCGCTTCCTTCTGAGCATCAGCAAGTGATTTGTCCTTGTCCTCGAGCGCTTTCTTCATGGTATCTAAAGAAATAGCATTGTTGAGGCGCACTCGGAGACGACGGTTTTCATCACGTACGTCTGTTCGAGTGGATTCACTCGGTTCAAAAGATGGAAATTGAAAGTGATAATACAATTGATCAACAAAGATTACCTCCCAAAGTCTTCAGTTCGGTCTGTGCACGGTCCAGGTTGTTGTTCGTCAGTTCCAGATCCAGCAGAAGTCGGTTCTTTTCCTTCTCCAGCTCGACGTACTTGGTCCCGAGCCCACAGGCTTTCTGAAATCAGCAGAAATAGGGGTTCAGTCGACATAACCATTTCTCTACTCCCGAGTGGAAAAGGTCAATTGCACTCGACTGAAAGACGGCCCGCCACCCCACCCCACAACCCTATACAAGCATCATACCATGGTTGATGGAAATGATGTCCATGAAACCTGCAGAATGGTTCTAAAGACTACTGCCCATCGTCAACGATCGACAGTAGTCTCGGGGACTACACCCAGTGGGTGCACTCAGCGTGCCCCCACTGGAAACGAAAATACTCGACCAGGTCTGGCCTGTCCGAGTATAAAAGAAAGAAGCAAGCAACCGAGCATCGTCTCTATCAGACCACCGCCGAAGCAAGCACTCGACGGCGGCCTCGGGGACTACACCCAGTGGGTGCACTCAGCGTGCCCCCACTGCCCTGTCGAATGGAAACAATATTAAGACCCCCGCCGAAGCCTTCGTCATTCGACAGCGGTCTCGGGGACTACACCCAGTGGGTGCACTCAGCGTGCCCCCACTGGACCAGAAACTATTTGGTCTACTGGCGAAGAAAAACACCCCAGTGGGTGTAAAATCAAGACGGACAGGAATTCAATCGGAAATGAACTTACAATACCACTTACTCGGACGTTGGCCTGAAGCGCTGAGCTGGCATCATAGGCTAACTTGCTGGCTTCATACGCCTCCTTTGTTCGTAGCATCATCTGCCCAGCCTGGATCATGGCTTCCTTGGCAGCTCCGGTTTGGTCCTCCGGGACGTGGTACAAAGGGTATGCAGGCGTCGAGTGAATTGGTGTAGTCAATGGAGCAGCTGGAGGTGCTTGGGATTGTCCGATCTGCGTCGAAGCCACCAGAGTAGAAGTGGCCGGCGGAGCACTCGACAGCGGAGTTACAAGGCTTGGAGGCGTCGCAGCACTCGTCCCACGGGGCGTCTGGGCAGACGGTGGTCCCCGAGTGTCCACGCGTGGAGCCTCCGGAAGCACAGCTTCATCCTCCGCTCCCCGCCGCGGCTCCTCATCATCTTCCAGTTCGATGACTTCGTCAGCTGCATTCGACACTCGACAATTATTCTTCAGCAAGCAGAGTAAAGTGTGGGATTGTCATACCTCGTAGGGAGGTGGCCGCATCAGGAGTGTCTACTTCCATATGGTCTCCATCATCCCGATGGGGCGACGTTACGGAGGTAGCGGCTCTGGCAAATATATTTCACTCGGTCAACGTCAACATAAAGTTCTTCAACAGCAGAATAAGGAAAACGAACACTCACGTGGAGGCAACAGGCACGGCTATCTTGATTCGAGGCAGGTCCTTCCGAGGCTTTGGCACGTCTGGCTTGAGCTGTTTTGCAGCCTTTTCAGTCGACCCCAATGCCGCGACACGGTCACGTTCCGGGTTCCTTGTGCTCGACGCCACTGTTTTGCTCGGGGTGACTTCCGGGTCGTTCTGCTGCCTGGCTCGACGCTCGGTGCGCGAAGGGACAGGGGCCTCCACCTCATCCTCATCCAGGTCGTCATCACTGCTCTCGGTGTCGTCAGCATAGTCACCGTCTGCGCTGCCGTCGACGCTTCCTTCCTCTTCATCAGGATGTTCTCCATTGGGTATGGGCGAGTACATGTTCGTAAATTCCTGCGAGGTTCAAGCTTCAAATTCAGTCGACTGAAGATTCAGTTACTCGGCAAAGTATTAAAACAATCGACAAATATATGACTCACCAAGTTCTTTGGCGGGTTCAAAGCGGAGAAAGGCGGAATTCGTTTGGACCCTTCCGGGTTATCACAGGCTCCAGTGATGCTCCTGAGCCACTGAGAAACAGTCTGATCGGAAACTTCCTCAGGATGAGTCCGAGTGGTATCCTCAGGGCCCGAATAATGCCACATGGTGTGATCCCGAGCTTGGAGAGGCTGAATTCGCCGACTCAGAAACGTTTCAAGGAGGTCCAGACCAGTCACTCCACCGCGGATCAGTTCGGATATGGCGTTCACTAAGATCCCTACCTGGATTTTCTCTACCTTTGTCACGTACAGCGGTTTGGGAGTAACAGGTCGATCCAAGGTGAAGGTAGGAAGCCCAGTCGACATATTTGGCGATGCGGCATCTTTGCAGTAAAACCAGGTCGACTGCCATCCCCGAACAGAATCGGGAAAGGTCATAGAGGGGAACCCACTCCTACCTCTCTTCTGAATCCCTAAGCCACCACACAGTTGGATCACATTGGTTTTGCTATCTTTGGGATTGGCTTTCTTGAAAGCTTGGGATCGGACAGAGAATATGTGCTTGAACAAACCCCAATGTGGGGGACAGCCCAGGAAACATTCGCACAAAGTTACGAAGCAGGAAAGATATGCAATCGCATTCGGAGGAAGGTGGTGGAGTTGCGCTCCAAAATAGTTCAAGAAAGCGCGGATGAACGGATGGGGAGGCATGAAGAAACCTCGCTCGATGTGGGTGAGAAGCAGAACTCGCTCGCCGTCGCGTGGATCCGGCTCGATCTCCCCCTTCGGCAACCGCCAGGAATCGGCAGCTATCAACCCGTCGACGACGAGTTTGTCCACATCTTCCGCAGTGACCGTCGATTGGAGAAAATCCCCCTGGATCCACCCCGGCGACACCGTCGACCGGGCTCCCGACGGCTTCTTCGCCTTGGCGCCTCCCCTCTGGGCGCGCTCGAGCTTCTCCGTCTTGCCCTTCGTCATGGCGGCGGCGGTCAACGAAGCAGAGCAGGGCGGAGGAAGAAGAGGAGAGGAGTGGATTTGGGAGAAAAATACTGTGCCAGCACCGGCGTCGTCGCCTCTTATATGCACTCAAGTGAGCCACTGACCTGCGGGCCCGCCGGATCTCTGAATATCCCGAAATCAGAGGAGGAGCGGTACGTGGCGATTTGGGCGGCGCGATAATCGAGGCGTCGTTCCCGCACTTGCCTTAGCAGTTACGCCATCTCCGCTGCGCGCGCGCGCGCTCTTATCCAAATTTCGAAGCCCGCGAGGCCCGAACCCGGTGGAGCAAACTATTTCGTCAGAAGGTTTTCCAGATCACTCGGACCTGTTTTCAAGTTCAGTTTTACTCGGACTCTCGAACCAGTTTTACTCGGACCGGTTTTCAAGCTCAGTTTTACTCGGATAACTTCAAGACGGAATTGATCAGGGCAAACGGTTAAGGTTTCAATCGACGCAGATTTCGAGGAAGCCTCAAAATACACTCGGAGTTTTGGTGTCTCGTTCGAACCTGCATTGACACCTTTTACCCTCGAACCCCTATCCATTCGGGGGCTAATGATGGGGATACGTACCTAGGGTAGGGTTATAGGCCTGACCTACATATCCTACCTAAGGACACTGCCCCAGAAAGCTTAAGGGCCACAAGGAAGTCTCCGACTGAAATAGCGAAGAAGCATAAGTCACTCGACAATATACACTCAGAGATGCCTTTCACTCGACGGTTATCTTTCACTCGGAAGAGTCTGAAGACAGTCGACCGCAGGAGTCCAGAAGTCACCCCAGGGAGGCTAACGGGCAAGCATTCATCAAGATCATTAACATCATTTATGGTGTACGTTACCAGTAACGTACACCTCTTTATGACCACGATTAAACCCCTTAATGCCGGACGTTATGAGGGGCAGCACACTCTATATAAGCCACCCCTCCTCGCTGGTAGAAGGGTTCGCAACCTTTTGTAACACAACACACATATTTCACTCGACAGAGTAGAGAGCTCTCCGGAGCACTGAGACGTAGGGCTGTTACCTCCACGAGAGGGGCCTGAACTCATACATCTGTGTGTACAACCTCGCCGTAGCTAGGACTCTGCCCTCTCCATTCGTACCCCTACCTTCTACTGTCAGGCTTGTTCCCACGACAGCTGTCGCCAGGGATTGTACAGGCCGAGTTCTAGTCTCTATGTGCAGGAGTCTGTCCCCCAGCCGATGCGTGGAGGAGGCCGAAGCAAAAGCTGCTCTGGTCGGACTGCAGACCCTTGCAAAATTTTACATAGGGCCCCTGATCCTGGAACCGGACTGCCATGCAATCAGTAAACAATTGGAGATGAGAGGGAGCCCCGGTCTCAATGCTTTGCTCTGATCAAAGATATTAAACACGCACTATCAATGTTTGCGAGCTACAGTGTTAAACATGTGGGAAGAACATACAACGCTATTGCTCATGAGCTTGCGACGGCGACGAGAAGTGAAGGCGATCAGGAGATCATGGCCAACGTTCGGAAAAACTCCGACCTTTGATGGAAGCTGAATTTGTATCTCCTGTAGAGTAGTCCCTACTCTTGTTTCTCAAAAAAAAATCTCAGTGGCGCAGCGGCCCAGATCCTGGGCGGGCGCGCACAACAAAGATGCTGATCCATCTCCTTTCCGATGGCTCCTAAGAGCAACTCCAATGGGGCGACCCAAACGGATGGTGGATTTGTCCGCTTTTTGTCTGTTTGGGTCGGCTCGGCGGACATCAACGTCCGCTTCCATGTTTGGGTCGGCGCGTGCGCCGAACGCTGGCCCAACCCATTTTGACGGCGCGCCAAAAAATATAAAACACATACATTTTGAAAATTAAAACCAACATTAATTAAACATTAAAGCCGGCCACAAAGGCCGGCGATAGTCCACGCGTCCACACAAACATAAAAACACTAACTACGAGGCGGCGCGCTGCCCTAGGAGTCCTCGTCGTCGTCGTCGGGGCCGGTGAGGTCGATGAGCGTCAGTGCAGGGCCGGCCTAGGGGAACGCCGTGTTCCAGAAGACGTTGATGTCGGCCGCGGGCTGAGCCACCGCTGCTTGTGCCTGGCGCGCCTCCTCCTCGGCCTCACGCTGCTCCTGCTCGGCGTCGCGCTCGAGCATCTCGAGGTATTCGCCGTGGCGGCCTTCCTCGTCCATATGTCGCTGGCGCCATTCTTCGAGGTACGCCGCCTCATCAGCTGGCGTCGCCCCCATCCAGACCGGCGGAGCACTGACCCACTCGCGCACCATCCCGGCCCATGAGTACCGCTCGATGGGGGTCGGCTCTGGCTCAGGCTCGGCCCTGACGGGGGAAGGCGGGGCCACCAGCGGCACGACGCAGTCGCCCGCCGCGGAGAGGACCATGGGCTCCGCCATAGCCGCCTGGTACGCCGCCTCCTACTCTTCCTCCCTGCGACGCTCCTCCTCCTCGCTCTCCCGGAGGACGGCCGCCATGGCCGCCTGGTAGGAGGCCTCCTCCTCCTGGTCCTCGTCGCGGACGACAAGCGGGGTCGGCGGCGACCTGCGGCCAACTTCGCGGACGCCACGCCGCCTGGCCTCCTCGTGCTCGAAGGCGAACCACCGAGCCCAGTTAGGCGAGTCGAAGGCGTACGCGGCGTCGCTGCGCTGCTCCGGCATCAGTTTCGCCCGCCGGCGCCGCACCTCCTCCGCGTGCGCCCTAGCCAACCGCGGCGCCACCGGGGTACGGGATCTAGATGCCAGTCGTGCGGCAGGGTGACATCGGGGTACGGGAGAGGCACGCTGTTCTGCCAGTGCCACTCCGCCTGGTGCACTGGCACGTTGACGCGCTGCCTCGGCCGGCGAGCTGGCGCCGGCGGAGGCGGGCCGAGCTCAAGGGGAAAAGGGATGGCCGGGGCCTTGCCCTTGGCTTTGCTGCTGCCGGTGCCGGAGAAGAGCCCCATCTGGGTTGACTATGGTGGCTAGGGTTGCTGCCGACGGGGGAGCGAGATGGGGACGGGAGCTTTCTGGAAGCGGATGAGGACGCCCCCCTCCCCCGCGCACGGTCGGCTTAAAAAAGGACGACCGTCGACACTGACGCGTGTCCCCGGGGTGGGCGGTCTTCATAAATTAAGTTGACCAAACTGGCCGCTGGGTGGTTGGACCACCGCCAGGTGGGGACGCGGCGGACACCGAGAAGGCGCGCGTGGCGTCCGCTTCGCGTCCGTGCCGACGCATTTCGGCCGCAAATTTGGGCCGCAAATGCGTCGGCGCGGACGCGATTTCAGTTTGGATCGGCGCGTTGGGCCTCCACTTTTGTCCGCGCCGACCCAAACGGACGCAGGCGGACAAAATTGGTCTCCCCATTGGAGTTGCTCTAACCGTTCAGAGCAAGAGCAGCCCAACTACAATAGAAGCTGACCCGTTCTGGGGACCGGGGTGACACTTATGTTCGTTGGATTCCTATTTTATCCAGCAGCACCATGTTGATTAGTGCTATGACTTAGTTATGGTATTGTGTATTGCTACTGGCTCATGAAAAGTTTGTGTTGGCATCAATGGCTACTCCAAGCGCGTGTACGAACTGTACATAAACGCTAACTCATTTCTACCAGGACGCAATTAATACGCTAGCAAAACTAGCTATACCAGCGAGATGCACTAGTACACGAAGTAGGCTGCTCTGGCTTCGTCGATTCTTCGGCGGCAAGCCAAAACGCACACACGACGAGACACAATGGCTATATTTCTTTTTTTCTCTCTCAAGGCAAAGATACATATGATGATGCATGTATGTATACACGCCACTTGTACAACTCTAATCTATCTCAAGCTGATTACTTTCCTAATCTAATCACATGGTCTCGTTGATCACTAGGACTCCAATAGGAAAGACACAACTATTCTCTACGGACAAGTTTTTAATTCCAACAGCTTGGTGGATCGCTATTGGACAACTTTCCAATCAGCTGAAGCAAATGGAACAAGTTCATATGTTGTGATTCTGTAATCATGATAGTTGTTGGCCTCCATTTCTACTGCTTTACCTAAAAAGGCTTCCGTCCCACTTTATATATAAAGCAAAGATCATCATCACCCGGTATAAACCCAGGTCACCACAACACACACACCCAAGGCAGGATACATAGGCGCTGAGCGCAGCAACACCACCCCTAGCACTACCATCGCGAAGAGATGAAGCCGCATACGACGAACCGTGGGCTCCAAGGCGACGCCTTCAGGAAGGATACGACACCGGAGCGCCGCCACCGCCCGATCCGAGGATCGGAGTTTCCCCTGGAGCCACACAACGGGCAATGAGAGCCGCGAGGACACCTTCAAGAAGGGAACGAGCTTCGTCGTCGCCGGTCCGTCCGAAGATAGAACAGGTTTTCACCCCGGCCAACACTCACCGCCACCGGACGCCACACCTCGGCCACCACGCCGCTCACACGACCATGGCCACCGGGCAGCACCAAGCTACGGCCCCTGCCCAAGACCATCGCGCTACCACCACTAGGGCCGCTGCCCCGGCATCCAAGACCTTGACACCAACTCACCCGACACCCGCCACTACCCCAACCAATGAGATGCATGGAAAGGTCCCACATTTCGTACCCCTGGGCTGCCCCCATTGCCGAGACCCAAAAGGCCGACCACCACTGGCTTCCATCGACCCGTCCCGCAGCACCAGGCGCGAGACGAGCTCGGTCCTGTGGCACCGTGCGCGAGACGAGGTCGGTCCTGCTACACTGTGCGCGAGACGAGCTCGGTTCTGCCGCACCGAACACGAGACGGGTGATGGACCACAGCTGGGAGCCGGCCAACCCATCGATGAGAGAAGCGACCGGACAACGAGGAGAGGGTCGAAGGCCGACACAAGCCGCCCGCCAACGAACCGACGCCGAAACCTGCGAGCCGCCGCCGCAACCGACCTGCCAAGCTGTCATGGAGCTATCCACGGCCGGGGCAGCAGCCACACCGTACCACTGCCCATCCCGTGCCGCCCGGCGAGCTCCAAGCGTCGGAGCCGCCAAGCACACACCCGTGCGCCAAGGTGCCGAGCGGGAGGAGCATAGTCGAAGCCCCCAAACCTGGTCCATCCAGGTCGGAGAAAGATAGGCCCGACCCCCTGCATGCATCTGCCGCCACAGGCCACCACCGCGCAACCCATGCTGCCTTCGACCGCGCACAGGAGCCACCGCCACCCGCGCTCGCCGGAGCGCCACCGCTAGCCCCGCGCCCGTCACCGCCTGCCAAGGCCCACTGCCGCGCGCACGTCGGAGCGCCGCCACGCGTCGCACGCCCTGCCACCGCTCGCCAAGGCCTGCCGCCTCGCGCCCGACCGCGAGCGCCGCAGGACACCGCCGCCTGTCCCCTAGATCCGCCGCCCGTGGAGGAAGGGAAGCCGGAAGAGGGAGACCGCCCGCCGCCGCCATCTGCCACGCGGGTTTCACCCAGCGGCGTAACCCGGTGACAACGCAGGGAGGGGAGGAGGAGAGGGTGGCGCCGCCGCCTAGGGTTTCTACTGCTTTTGTTCTGTGATGTGTCGGATACCTTCTTAGCTTGCCGAGTACATGGTTTACTTTGGCCTCCCTTGCTCTAGTGTTAAACTGGAACACTTGTAGAGTTCTTTAGATGTTCTTCCCCTTTCTCTGTAGCAACACATTGGTTTTATAGAAATAAACAGGAGAGGGGAGCTCTGTATTTTTGAAAAAGTAGTTTTGATATTGTATCCAAAAACACAAGTCTGGATTTAAAGTTGGCCATCATAGCCATCATACCCAAACTTTTTTTTCTATGCAGAAAGGGAATATGTACTATAATTACCAACACTTCACAAAATAAATACTCATGCACTTTATATTAGTTCAACTCTTGATGTTGGAGTAAAATGTAATTGCTCTGGTAAAAATTGTTGTTGATTTTCTAAATCTGACAAGCAAGTATTATTGGGGTGTATGAGCGCACCCGACACACGGAAATATAGCATATATTCATAAGTATACGTTTGATGTTGTTCTCCTTTGATCCACTCCTTATTTCGACAGTGGCACAAGGCATCACCATGTCCAGTCACTCGCACTTGTGATAGTTATATTTCCCACTGCAGAGCTAATTACTGCTATTTTTCTTTTGTCAATTTCATGTAATCCTATTTTCCTCCTATTGTGATGAATAGACACAAATATTCCATTACATGTTCTGCTAGGGGATTCCTTGGATTGGCAATTCCTTTTTAATGCTTGCTGCTGATATTTCCTCGCCAAAATTTTGACATTTGTTATGGCTAGGTGGTTGTTCGGTATTTCTATGCACATTAATATTTTCCTGTCCTTCTATTCAGCATTTTGCACCAGATTAATTAGTTACATTTCCCTACAATAGAATTGTTCCCATAAGCTATTCTTTTGATATGGTCCATGTGCCACAAGTTTGACATGGAAAAGATGATCCCTGATCTGAATTTGCAATTCTCGTCTCAAGATGCAGTAATGGTAGCAGTGCGAGCCCTCGGTTTCAATGATCGCAACATGCACTGGCAGAGCTACGTGTTGCCAAAAAGGGTCGTGGCCCGCCCAGTACATTGCAAATGCAGTAGAGAATTGAGAGTAGAGTGGGCCATGATTGCAAAAGTAATGGGCTATGTCGAGGGAACGAGCCTAACAATAATACCAGGGGTATGAAAGAGGGGTGGAGCCTAGCTACGGCGCAAGTGTATCACTCGGATTTTGCGAATTCGGAGGTAAAGACCCTACGTCTCGTGCCCGTGGGCTTTGTGTTTCTTAAGGGGGTATCAATACAGTAGAGTGCGGAACCCCTGCTCAGTAGCCCGGGGGTGGCTTGTATAGAGTGCGCCACCGCCGGCCGAGCACCATTACAAGTGCAATTAATACTAGTAACTGCGGGCGTTACTTGAAACTGCTGCTTTAACTAGGGTCGTTACAGGTAACGTCAGTCTTCACAGCACTTCATGTGTGACTTTACGTCTCTCGAACGTTGCAGCTCCCACGTCGTCTCAGCTCCCTTAATCCCGAATGCAGACACTGATCCGACTGGTGGGATGTCGTCCGAGTGGCTTGGTGAATCCGAGTGGATCTTTGCTACTTCTTGGGCTTGCGTTGGTTTTCCCTTGAAGAGGAAAGGGTGATGCAGCAAAGTAGATAAATATTTCCCTCAGTTGTTGAGAACCAAGGTATCAATCCAGTAGGAGATACAAGCAAGTCCCCAATCTTCGCACCTACACAAACAATAAACTCTTGCACCCAACGCTAAAAGGGGTTGTCAATCCCTTCACGGTTATTTGCAAGGATGAGATCTGATAGAGATAGATATAAAAGATTGTTAGAACGTAAAGTAAAACAAAAGTAAAAAAAGAATGCAGCGAGGTATTTTTGGTATTTTTTGGTTTATAGATCTGAAAATATAAGATGGAAAATAGACCCGGGGGCCATAGGTTTCACTAGAGGCTTCTCTCATGAAGGAAAATAATACGGTGGGTGAACAAATTACTGTCGAGTAATTGATAGAAAAGCGAATAATTATGACGATATCCAAGGCAATGATTATGCATATAGGCATCACGTCCGTGTCAATTAGACCGAAACGATTCTACATCTACTACTATTACTCCACACATCGACCGACTCCTGCCTGCATCTAGAGTATTAAGTTCATGAAGAACAGAGTAACGCATTAGGTAAGATGACATGGTGTAGAGGGATAAACTCAAGCAATATGATGAAAACCCCATCTTTTTATCCTCGATGGCAACAATACAAATACGTGCCTCGCTACCCCTACTTTGTCACTGGGTGAGGACACCGCAAGATTGAACCCAAAACTAAGCACTTCTCCCATTGCAAGAATTACCAATCTAGTTGGCCAAACCAAACCAATAACTCGAAGAGACTTGCAAAGATATGAAATCATGCATATAAGAATTCAGAGAAGATTCAAATAATATTCATAGATAAGCTGATCATAAACCCACAATTCATCGGATCTCGACAAACACACCGCAAAAGAGTATTACATCGGATAGATCTCCATGAAGATCATGAAGAACATGGTATTGAAGAACAAAGAGAGAGAAGAAGCCATCTAGCTACTAGCTATGGACCCGAAGGTCTGTGGTGAACTACTCACGTATCATCGGATGGGTAATAGAGTTGATGTAGATGCCCTCCGTGATCGAATCCCCCTCCGGCAGATTACCGGAAAAGGCTCCAAGATTGGATCTCACGGGAACAGAGGCTTCCGGCGGCGGAAAAGTATTTTCGTGGCTCTCTTTGGTATCCAGGGAATATTTGGGAATTTATAGGCCGAAGAATAGGGTTAGGAGGGCTGCCGTGGGGCCACAAGCCAGGGGGCGCCCCCCCCCCATAGGGCGCGCCCTGGTGGCTTGTGACTCCACGGCAGGTCTCCTGCCTTCGTCTCCAAGTCTGCTGGGTTTCTTCTGGTCCAAGAAAAATCATTCCGAAAATTTTATTCCGTTTGGACTCCGTTTAATATTCCTTATCTGCAATACTCAAAAACAAGGAAAAAACAGAAACTGGCACTAGGCTCTAGATTAATAGGTTAGTCCCAAAAATAATATAAAATAGCATATTAATGCATATAAAACATCCAAAACAGATAATATAATAGCATGGAACAATGAAAAATTATAGATACGTTGGAGACGTATCAAGCATCCCCAAGCTTAATTCCTGCTCGTCCTCGAGTAGGTAAATGATAAAAACAGAATTTTTGATGTGGAATGCTACCTAACATATTCATCCATGTAATATTCTTTATTGTGGCATGAATATTCAGATCCATAAGATTCAAAACAAAAGTCTAATATTGACATAAAAACAGTAATACTTCAAGCATACTAACAAGGCAATTGCGTCCTTTCGAAATAACATGGCCTTAGAAAGTTATCCCTACAAAATCATATGGTCTGGCTATGCTCCATCTTCCCCACACAAAGTATCTAAATCATGCACAACCCCGATGACAAGTCAAGCAATTGTTTCACACCTTTTATGTTCTCAAACCTTTTCAACTCTCACACAATACATGAGCGTGAGCCATGGATATAGCACTATAGGTGGAATAGAATATGGTGGAGGTTGTGAGGAAAAAGGAGAAGATAGTCTCACATCAACTAGGCGTATCAACGGGCTATGGAGATGCCCATCAATAGATATCAATGTGAGTGAGTAGGGATTGCCATGCAAAGAATGCACTAGACACTACTGGAATCAGGGTCTTTGCCATCTGCTAGCTCTTTGCCGTCTGCCAGCTGATGGCAAAGAGGTTGTTTGCCGTCTGTCTTGCCAAAGCAGTCGACAAAGAACCAACTGATGGCAAAGAGGGTCTTTGCCATCTGCACTTCTTTGCCGTCTGCTGGCAGACGGCAAAGACCAAAGTGGGCCCCACGGGGCACGGCACTGGCTAGGTCAAGCTCTTTGCCGTCTGCCAGCAGACGGCAAAGAGGTGAGGGTGGGGCCCACAATGTCACGGCGGGGGCGGGCTAACGGTTACCCTCTTTGTCGTCTGCTGGCAGACGGCAAAGAGTTCTTTGTCGTCTGCCAGCAGACGGCAGAGAAATGAACTTAACTTTCGGCCCCGCGCCCCGCGCCTCTCTCTCTCTCTCACATCTCTCTCTCCCTCTCTCTCTCAGCGCCGCCGCCCCGCCCTCCCACCGCCGCCCCCTCCCTGCAGCCCTCCTCCACCACCGCCCCCTCCCCGCGGCCCTTCTCCACCGCCGCCGGAGCCAGGCCGCGGCGCCGCCCGCCCCCTCCCCGCGGCCCTCCTCCACCACCTCGGCCCCGTCGCCCCCGCCGCCCCCTGCCCTGCCGCTCCGCCGTGTCGGGTCGCCGGCGAGCAGGCACCCCCGACGACCCAGCTCCGCCCCTCCCCCTCCGCCGCCCCGCGCCGCCGCCTCGACCCCCCCTCCGATGAGCTCCACCCTCCCCCCTTTTTATGTTTTTTTCTGTTTTTATTAGTTCATATTAGTTAGTTTATATTAGTTAATTATTAGTTCATATTAGTTAGTATATATTAGGTAGAAAAAACTTAGATAGAAAAGAAGAAAAGAAAAAACCTAGAAGAAAAAAAAAGAAGAAAAGAAGAAGAAAAAAAAGGAAAAATAAAAAAGGAAAAGAACAAAAAATAAGAAGAAGAAGAAGAAACAGAAGAAGAGGAGGAGGAGAAGAAAAAAGAAGAAGAAGAAGAAGAAGAAGAAGAAAAAAAGAGGAGAGGAGGAGAAGAAGAAGAGGAAAAAAGGAAAGGAAGAAGAAGAAGAGGAGGAGGAGGAGAAGAAAAAAGAAGAAGAGGAAGAAGAAGAAGAAAAAAGAGGAGAGGAGGAGAAGAAGAAGAGGAAAAAGGAAAGGAGGAAGAAGAAGAAGAAGAAGGAAAAAAAGGAAGAAAATGAAGAAAAGGAAGAAGAGGAAGAAGAAGAAAAGAAAAAAAGAGGAAAAACCCCGACCCCGACCCCGACCCCGACCCGACACCCCGACCCCGACCCCGACCCGACACCCCGACCCCGACACCCCGACCCCGACCCCGACCCCGACCCGACAACCCGACCCCGACACGGCACCCCGACCCCGACCCCGACCCGACACCCCGACACCGACACGGCACCCCGACCCCGACACCCCGACCCCGACACGGCACCCCGACCCTGACACCCCGACACCACGACACCCAGACACGACACCCCCCGACACCCCGACACCCCGACCCCGACACGACATGCCGACACCACGACACCCCGACACCACGCCACCCAGACACGACACCCCCGACCCCCGACACCTCTTCGGCCTCCTGTTGACCGAAAAGGTGCTCTTCGGCCTTCCAGAGGCCGACGGGGTCATATATTTGTGAATTATGAGTTAGGAAGTATATTTCCCGATTTTGTTAAGAAAAACATCATATATATTTGTGTTGATCGGGTGGATTTAAATGTGCAGTTCTTTCGTTGTTGTGAGGGTCTGGTGTTCAACGACCTCCCCGTGCATTCGACGAGCTCCGCCCATGCGTTCGTGGGTGAGCACAAATGACATCTCCTCCTCCCCCCTTCATTTGCTCTGTTCCGGTCTTCGTGCCGATGAAACTTGCTAGCTATAGGTGTCAATCATCAGTATGCGTGACCACTATGCGTCTCCCGTTCGAAAGGGTTACATCTATAAATATGCATGCATTTGCATATTTATAACCGTGATTCTTTCGAATTGTCCAACGTTATCCATGGACAGCCCGAGTATGTGTAGATTGGGTTCGTTTTCCCATATGCTCTGCTCCGGATCCGATGCAGAATTTCATCAGTGCCTCCCTGTTGTTCTCCGGGTACACATCCTCTCTGCTTATTGCCGAGACGTGTATCAGGAGAACAGCGGGGAGGTGCTGCCGAAATTTTGCGTCGGATCCGGAGCAGAGCATGGGAAAACGAACCCAATCTACACATACTCGGGTGGGATTAGGACCTATCTTTACCTACTAGCGTCTAGGTTGCATGGACGTAATAAAACTGACAAACTCTATTAACTGATGAATATGGTTTGCTGAATTATGTATATATTTCTTGTGTGTCTAGTAGCTAGGCAAGATGAGTGATCGTGCGTGGATGTACACCGGTCACACTAGTCAGAAAGACATGACCCATGAATGGATAACAAAAACCAAGGGGTTTGTGACAGCCGCATTTGCAAATGGACAGAAAATAACCTGGTGCCCCTGTGCCGATTGCGACAACTATCATCGGAGGTCAGAGTTTGAAATGATCAAACACCTGCAGAAGTTTGGTTTTACGCCTAATTATACGGTCTGGACATTTCATGGTGAGTCTGCCCAACGTGCCAGAGCTGAGGTGGTTCGTCGTCGCACCGACGAGCATGGTACCGGGATCGAAGACATGGTGCAAGACTTTGATGATGCTCGGGATTCGAACGATGAGATGGAGGAATCTGCAAAAGGCCTTCTATGAAATGTTGGAGTCTTCAAAACGTCCTCTCCACGAGCACACTGAGCTTTGTCAGCTGGATGCCATCGCGCAAGTAATGGCTCTCAAGGCTCAGTTCAACCTGGGCAGAGAATGCTACGACGCGATGATGACGACATTTGGACGCTTTCTACCGAAAGGCCATGTATTGCCAGCAAACCTGTACCAGTCGGACAAAATCCTACGTGCGCTTAAGATGCCCTATGAGAAGATAGATGCCTGTGAGAATGGATGTGCCTTATTTAGGCTTGAGTATGCGGGCTTCAACTATTGTCCCATTTGCAAGTCTTCCAGGTATGTTGTGGTAGACAACGGTATGGGTGAGAAGAGTCAGACCAAAATCCCAGTTAATGTTCTTCGGTATATGCCAATCATACCAAGACTTCAACGTCTTTTCATGGTCGAAGAGACGGCCAGACAGATGACGTGCCATAAATTGGGCAAAAGAACCGAACTAGATGCAGATGGGAATCCGATGTTGGGACACACTTCAGACGCTTTTGCGTGGAAGCACTTCGATGCTTTACATAAGGACAAAGCGGCAGATCCAAGGCATCCTCGAGTCGCCATCAGCACGGATGGGTTCCAAGTGTTTGGTATGACGGCAACCCAATACAGTTGCTGGCCTGTATTTGTCATTCCACTCAATCTCCCCCCCCCCCCCCCCCGGAGAGATTATGAAAAGAAAGAACATTTTCTTGACGTTGATAATTCCAGGGCCCAACTATCCGGGGAAGAAAATGAATGTGTACATGCAGCCGCTTAAGGATGAATTGCAAGAAGCTTGGGATAATGGGATCAAGACATACGACGCCGCAACAAAACAAAACTTCAAAATGCATGTGTGGTACATGTACTCGACGCATGACTTGCCGGCGTATGCGCTATTCGTTGGCTGGTGTGTGCATGGAAGGTTCCCGTGCCCCACATGCAAGGCAGCTCTTCAGTTCCGTTAGCTGTAGGCGGGTCGCAAGTATTCTTGCTTCGACTTGCATAGACAGTTCCTGGATCCTGGCCATAAGTTCAGAAAAGACAAGAAAAATTTCATGAAAGGTAGAGTTGTCAAAAACTCTGCACCACCTGCATTGACAGGCCAACAGGCCCTGGATCAGTTAAACGCTCTCGAGCCTAATCCAGAGCGTCCAGGATATTTCAAAGGGTATAATTCGGAACACGCCTGGACTCACAAGATATGCTTGTGGGATCTGCCTTACTTTAAAGACCTCATTTGCCCACACAACATCGACGTGATGCACACTGAAAAGAATATCGCCGAGGCCCTTTTTGGTACATTGTTCGGCATAGAGGGGAAGTCAAAGGATAACCCTAAGGCTAGAGTCGATCAAGAGGCTCTATGTGATAGACCGTTACAAAACATGCGACAACCGAAAGGAAAGAAGAACTGGAGGAAGCCAAAGGCATGGTTCAATCTTGGAAGGCCAGCTATGAGGGAAATGATCTTGTGGGTGAAAATGCAGTTGATATTCCCCGATGGGTATGCAGCGAATCTAAAGAGGGGAGCGAGTCTTGACAAATTGAAAATATTTGGTATGAAGAGTCATGATTGGCACATATGGCTTGAGCGGGTAATGCCGGTGATGTTGTGTGGCTTTATCCCTGAGTATGAATGGCTAGTACTGGCAGAGCTGAGCTATTTCTTCCGTGCTCTTTGTGCGAAAGAACTATCGCCTGACGTGCTAGACGAACTGGAAGAGTTGGCGCCGGAGTTGATCTGCAAGTTAGAAAAGATCTTTCCACCGGGATTCTTTAATCCAATGCAGCATTTGATTTTGCATCTCCCGACCGAGGCAAGATTGGGGGGGCCCGTGCAAAATCGTTGGTGCTTCGCAACTGAGAGGATGCAGAAGACGCTTCGAGCAAAATGTAAAAATAAACGTAGAATTGAAGCATCGATGGCCGAGGCATTCATTACTGAGGAGGCCGCAAACTTCGTGACAGCACACTACAAAGCCAAGAATCGTCATTTGCATAATCCGAAGCCTCGGTACAATGATGGCGACCATGAAAAAGGTCGATCCAACCTCAGCCTATTCAAAGGGAAGCTCGCACCAGCCGGTGCTTCGAAAGCAATAGCGTTGGATGTCGAAGAATGGCGGACCATTTCGTTGTATATCTTCAACAACCTAACAGAAGTGCGGCCGTACATCGAGTAAGTTCTCGGTACATTGTTTCGCAACTTCTAATTCCTTTGAAATGCTCTTATTCCCGGATATGTGATACAGTCGATACGTCGCCAAATTCTCGGATGGAGCGGTGATCCAAAAGGATTCCATCGAAGAGTATGAGCTTCTAGCAAAGCATGGAGGAGGCTATCCCGGTTTCATCTCTTGGTTCAAATAAACGGTAATTTCCATTAGAACATTTCATTTCTTCGTCTAGTTTGCGGCTAATGCAACAATCCTTTCGTATTAAACTTGTAGGCTAATGCAGAGTCTATGGACTCCGAATTGAGACAAGTCGCAAATGGTTTTGACTATAAGGTCCGTTCATTTGACAAATACGACATCAACGGGTATCGCTTTCGTACTTTTGGCAAAGAGCTATCTATGGCCGACCGAAATTCTACAAATTGTTGTGTCTCCGCTGTCGGCGAAGGAGGGGTCGAGTATTATGGAAGAGTTGAAGCAATTTATGAACTTACATTCTTTGGTGAAAACCCACCAAACGTCGTAGTCTTCAAATGTTATTGGTTCCAGCCAAAGGAGACTAGAAGGACTCATGAACATATAGGGCTAGTCGAAATCAAACAAAGCACCCATTTAGATGTTCCTGGTGTCTATATTACGGCTCAACAGGCGACCCAAGTTTTCTATCTACCGTGGGCCTGCCAAACTGATCCAAATCTAAATGGTTGGGATGTCGTTTATGATGTGCCGCCACATTTTAGACCACCTCCCCTCAATGAAGAAGATTATGACCCTCACATTAACCCAGACACATATGAAGGAGAATTCTTCCAAGAAACACGTGTTTCCAAAAAACGTTTCAAGAACCGCTCTACTTCACCCCAGAACATTGAGGTAGACAGCAACAGTGAATCCGACTTCACCCCTGAGCCGGAACAAGAAGAGACGGAAGAAGAAGAGGTTACTGCTGCGGATGACCTGTCAATGCTTGACCGATTACATAAAGGAGGCCTTCCACATGTTGATGCATTTATTGATGATGCTGATGAGCACGTCATTACTGATAGTGATGATGATTCTGCATTTATTGATCCCGGAGCATATATAGACGATGAAGATTAATATTAGTAATGTTAGGTATTCAATTATTATTATGTACATATATATTATTAATTAGTTCATGTTATTAGGTATTCAACAAAATGACATTGACTTAGCTTATTTTCCTCGAAAATGACATAATAACCTTACTTAGCTCCAAACTGACATACTTTACCTAGGATAGCTATAAAATGACCTATACTTAGCATTTTTCCTCCTAAATGACTTAATATGCTTAGTTAGCTAAAAATGGCATAACTACCTAGGATAGCTCCAAAATGACCTATACTTAGCTTCTTTAATTCATTTATGACATACTTAGCATACTTAGGTAAAAAATGGCATGATAACCTTGGTTTAGCTCCAAAATGACATTGACTTAGCTTATTTTCCTCCAAAATGACAAAATAACCTTACCTACCTCCAAAATGGCCGATTTTAACTAGGATAGCTCTAAAATGACCTACACTTGCCATTTTCTTGTATGATTGTATGATTTATATAGTTACTTGTATAATTTTCTTACTTTGTATGATTGTTTCTTATACATAGTGCCATGGTCTTGAAATCCGTCCCCGTAGGCCCTCGCCCACTTTATGATTCGGATGTGGTAAATTCTCTTTTATAACTATTTGTTGCATTTCGCATTTATGACAATTATGGCCATCAAGTTGACATAGAGATATTTTAATCTAGGAGGTATGTGAAGCGGAATTTGCAACCGACCCTCTTGTCGAGAAGTTAAATTTAGTTGAAAAAGAAAATGAGTATTTGAAAGAAAAAATTAAAAGAATTGAAAAAGAGAAGGTGACATTGGAGTTGTATGTTGCCGATGTCGTCGATGATCACAAGATGAAGATGAATGCAATGCGCTTGAAGATGGATGCAATGCGCTTGAAGATTAAGAAGATTAGAAAATATGCCATTGATAATGAGGCTTGGAATCATTATGCCATTGGATCAATTGTTACCTTAGTTGCGATCTTCATCGCATTTGTTGTGATGAGGGTACGTTTTCTCTATACTTAGCTTATTTTCCTCCTAAATGGCATAATTACCTAAGTTAGATAAAAATGAGCTATACTTACGTAAGTTGGCTCAAAAATGGCATCATCCTCGAAAATGACATAATAACCTTACTAAGCTCCAAAATGACCTATTTACCTAGCTTAGTTCTAAAATGACCTACACTTAGCATTTTTTCCTAGCTTAGCTAAAAAATGGCATTTTTACCTACCTTAGTTAGAAGAAGAAGAAGATAAAGAAGAGGAGAGGAGAAAAAGAAAGAGAAGAAAAATTCTTCTTCTTCTTCTTCTTCTTCTAGTCTTCTTCTTCTTCTTCTTCTTCTAGCTAGTCTTCTTCTTCTAGTCTTCTTCTTCTTCTTCTTCTTCTAACTTTCTTCTTTCCCAATTTGCAGATTTGCTTTCGATGAGGAAGCTTGCGTTGATGGAGTCTACTCTTCTTCTTGTGCTTCCTTTTTGTTTTGATTTTGTAGGATGAACAATGTGAAACTTGCTACCTATATATGTATGTATGGATGAAACTATATGGACCTTTTGCTTAATTGTTGGATATGTTGGACTTTTCATTTGGTGTATATATGTGTTGGATGATCATATCCATATGGCAGGGATATGTTGGCTATATGTACTTGTTGAAATATTTTGAAATGAATATATATATATATATATATATATATATATATATATATATATATATATATCTGTGAAATTGATTGAATTTAAGAAAAAAAACAGCGGCAATATAGCCACTTTGCCGTCTGCTAGCAGACGGCAAAGGTCTTCGCCGTCTGCCAGCAGACGGCAAAGAGGCCACGTGGCAGCAGCCTGTGCAACCTGGGCTGGCCTATTTGGCCTCTTTGCCGTCTGCTGGCAGACGGCGAAGACCTTTGCTTCTTTGCCGTCTGCTGGCAGATGGCAAAGAGCCTGCGTTGGCCCAGCTGACGCCTGACGTTAGCTGACGTCAGCTGCAGCTCTTTGCCGTCTGCTGGCAGACGGCAAAGAAGAAAAGGTCTTCGCCGTCTGCCAGCAGACGGCAAAGAGCGCCGTTAGCCCCCTAACGGGGCTGGCACCTTTTGTCTGCCGTCCAGGGGCTTTGCCGTCTGCCAGCAGACGGCAAAGAGCTTGGCTTCTTTGCCGTCTGCCAGCAGACGGCAAAGTGGCCTTTGCCGGCAACTGTTCGGCCGGACTGTTCGCCGGCTGCTGGCGGACGGCAATGGCTTTGCCGTCCGCCAGGCAGGCCTTTGCCGTCTGCTATGGCAGATGGCAAAGCAGCTAATTCCTGTAGTGAGAGCTATAAGTGTATGAAAGCTCAAAAAGAAACTAAGTGGTTGTGCATATGATGAAAAATTCCACTAGTTATATGAAAGTGACAAAATAGGAGACTCTCTGTCATGAAGATCATGGTGCTACTTTGAAGCACAAGTGTGGAAAAAGATAGTAGCATTGTCCCTTCTCTCTTTCTCTCATCATTTTTTATTTATTTTGGTGGGCATCTTTGCCCTCTTTTTTTTATTTGGGCTTCGCTGGCCTCTTTTATTATTTGTAAAGTCCGGAGACTCATCTCAACTTGTGAGGGAATCATAGCTTCCATCATCCTTTTCTCTCGCGGGACAACGCTCTAATAATGAAGATCATCACACTTTTATTTACTTACAACTCAAGAATTACAACTCGATACCTAGAACAAAATATGAATCTATATGCAATATGAAAGTGATAGTGCGTGTCATGAAAAATGGAACGGTGGAAGTTGCATGGCAATATATCTCGGAATGGCTATGGAAATGCCATAATAGGTAGGTATGGTGGCTGTTTTGAGGAAAGTATATGGTGGCTGTTTTGAGGAAGGTGGGTTTAATGCACCGGCGAAAGTTGCGCGGTACTAGAGAGGCTAGCAAAGGTGGAAGGGTAAGAGTGCGTATAATCCATGGACTCAACATTAGTCATAAAGAACTCACATACTTATTGCAAAAGTCTATTAGTTATCGAAGCAAAGTATTAGACGCATGCTCCTAGGGGAGAGGTTGGTAGGAGTTAACCATTGCGCGCTCCCGACCCTCACACAAAGGTTGACAATCATTAAACAAATCATGCTCCGACTTCGTTACATAACGGTTCACCATACGTGCATGCTACGGGAATCACAAACTTTAACACAAGTATTTCTTCCAATTCACAACTACTCACTAGCATGACTCTCATATTACCATCTTCATATCGCAAAACTATATGCAAGGAATCAAACTTCTCATAGTATTCAATGCACTTAATATGAAAGTTTTTATTATATCCCTCTTGGATGCCCATTATATTAGGACTAAATTCATAACCTAAACCAATTACCATGCTGTTTAAAGACTCTCAAAATAATATAAGTGAGGTACGAGAGTTCAATTATTTCTATAAAATAAAACACCACCGTGCTCTAAAAAGATATAAGTGAAGTACTAGAGCAACATTGCCTAGCTCAAAAGATATAAGTGAAGCACATAGAGTATTCTAATAAATTCACGATTAATGCGTGTCCCCCTCAAATGATGTGTGCAGCAAGGATGATTGTGGCAAACTAAAAAGCAAAGAGTCATATCATACAAGACGCTCCAAGCAAAACACATATCATGTGGTGAATAAAAATATAGCCTCAAGTAAATTTACCGATGGATTGAAGACGAAAGAGGGGATGCCTTCCGGGGCATCCCCAAGCTTAGGCTCTTTGGTATCCTTTAATATGGCTTGGGGATCCTTGGGCATCCCCAAGCTTAGGATCTTGCCACTCCTTATTCCATAGTCCATCAAATCTTTACCCAAAACTTGAAAACTTCACAACACAAAACTCAACAGAAAACTCATGAGATCCGTTAGTATAAGAAAAATAAATCACCACTTTAGGTACTGTTGTGAACTCATTCTTTATTTATATTGGTGTAATATCTACTGTATTCCAACTTCTCCATGGTTCATACCCCCCGATACAACCCATAGATACATCAAAATAAGAAAACAACACAAAGAAAACAGAATCTGTCTAAAACAGAACAGTCTGTAGCAATCTATAGACTTCGAATACTTCTGTAACTCCAAAATTTCTGAAAAATTAGGAAAATCAGGGAAATTTATATATAAATCTTGTGTAAAAATTTCAGATCAAAAGCACATTCCGGTGAATTTACAAAATTCCTGGACTGAGAGCAAAAGTTTATGTTTTTCAGCAAACTCAAATCACAAACACCGTAGACCATCCCAAAGGTCTTACTTGACTCAAACACTAATTTAAACAAGAAAACACAATTACTACAGAGGTAATAATTTGCAAAACACTCAAAAACAGAAGCAAAAACAAAAGCATAAAAATAAAATTGGGTTGCCTCCCAACAAGCGCTATTGTTTAACGCCCCTAGCTAGGCATAACGCAATAGATCTAGGTATTGTCATCTTTGGTATGCAATCCATAAGTAGCTCTCATAATAGATTCATAGGGTAATTTTATTTTCTTTCTAGGAAAGTGCTCCATGCCTTTCCTTAATGGAAATTGGAATCTAATATTTCCTTCCTTCATATCAATAATTGCACCAAAGGAAAGGTCTACCAAGAATAATAGGACATGTAGGATTACAATCTATATCAAGAACAATGAAATCTACGGGCACATAATTCCTATTTGCAACAATAAGAACATCATTAATCCTTCCCATAGGTTTCTTAATGGTGGAATCCGCTAGATGCAAATTTAAAGAGCAATCATCAAATTCACGGAAACCTAGCACATCACATAAAGTTTTTGGAATCGTGGAAACGCTAGCACCCAAATCACACAAAGCATGGCACTCATAATATTTAATTTTAATCTTAATAGTAGGTTCCCACTCATCATAAATCTTTCTAGGTATAGAAACTTCCAACTCAAGTTTTTCTTCAAAAGATTTCATCATAGCATCCACGATATGTTTAGTAAAAGCTTTATTTTGATTATAAGCATGCGGAGAATTCAACATGGATTGCAACAAGGAAACACAATCAATCAAAGAACAACTATCATAATTAAAGTCCTTGAAATCCAAAAGAGTGGGCTCATTGCTATTTAAAGTTTTGACCTCTTCAATCCCACTTTTATCAATCTTAGCATTAAGATCTATAAACTCCGAATCATTGGGACGCCTTTTAACTAAAGTTGACTTATCTCCAGTCCCATATTTATCAAGATTTATATTAGAAAACAAAGATTCAATAGGAGTCACATCAATAACCTTAAGATCTTCATCATTATTATCACGAGAACACACTTTTTCAAGCCATTCACGCTTAGCACGTATTCTAGCGGTTCTTTTCTTACACTCATCAATAGAAATTCTCATAGATTTTAAAGACTCATTAATATCATGCTTGGGTGGAATAGATCTAATTTCAAATAATCAATCTCAAGAGAAATTCTATCAACGTTCCTAGCCAAATCATCAATCTTGAGCAATTTTTCTTCAATCATAGCATTGAAACCTTTTTGCGAACTAATAAATTCTTTAATATTATTCTCAAGATCAGAGGGCATCTTATTATAATTTCCATAAGAATTGTTGTAGGAATTACCATAATTATTAGAGGAATTACTAGGAAACGGCCTAGGATTGAAATTACCTCTATACGCGTTATTACCAAAATTGTTCCTACCAACAAAATTCACACCCATAGATTCATTATTATTTCCAATCAAAGAAGACAAAGGCATATCATTAGGATCAATAGGAGCACTATTACTAGCAAACAATTTCATCAATTCATCCATCTTTTCACTCAAAGTATTTATTTCTTCAATAGCACGCACTTTTTTACTAGTAGGAGATCTTTCGGTATGCCATTGAGAGTAATTTGCCATAATATTATCTAGGAGTTTAGTAGCTTCTCCTGATGTGATTTCCATAAAAGTACCACCCATGGCGGAATCTAAGAGATTCCTAGAAGCAAAATTCAATCCCGCATAAAAAAAATTATAATCATCCATAAACTCAAACCGTGCGCGGGGCAATTTCTAATCATTAGTTTCATCCTCTTCCAAGATTGTGCAACATGCTCATGATCAAGTTGCTTGAAATTCATAATATTGTTCCTAAGGGAGATGATCTTAGCGGGCGGAAAGTACTTGGAAATAAAAGCATCTTTACACTTATTCCATGAATCAATACTATTTTTAGGCAAAGATGAAAACCAAGTTTTAGCACGATCTCGTAGTGAGAACGGAAATAAGTTCAATTTAACAATATCATTATCCACATCTTTCTTCTTTTGCATATCACACAAATCAACGAAAGTATTTAGATGGGATGCGGCATCTTCACTAGGAAGGCCAGAAAATTGTTCTTTCATAACAAGATTAAGCAAAGCGGCATTAATTTCATAAGATTCCGCACTAGTGGCGGGAGCAATCGGAGTACTAATAAAATCATTATTATTAGTATTGGAGAAGTCACACAACTTGGTATTCTCTTGAGTCATCGTGACAAAGCAAGCAATCTAGCACACAAGCAAACGAAAAAGTAAACGGAAAGACGAACGGAAGAAGGGCGAATAAAAAGGCAAATCTTTTTGGTTTTTTGAAAATCATTTTAGAAGTGGGGAAGAGGAAAACGAGAGGCAAATGGCAAATAATGTAAATGCAAGAGATGAGTTTGTGATGGGTACTTGGTAGGCTTGATGTAGATCTCCCCGGCAACGGCGCCAGAAATCCTTCTTGCTACTTCTTGAGCTTGCGTTGGTTTTCCCTTGAAGAGGAAAGGGTGATACAAGCAAGTCCCCAATCTTCGCACCTACACAAACAATCAAACTCTTGCACCCAACGCTAAAAGGGGTTGTCAATCCCTTCACGGTTATTTGCAAGGATGAGATCTGATAGAGATAGATATAAAAGATTGCTAGAACGTAAAGTAAAACAAAAGTAAAAAAGAATGCAGCGAGGTATTTTTGGTATTTTTTGGTTTATAGATCTGAAAATATAAGATGGAAAATAGACCCGGGGGGCATAGGTTTCACTAGAGGCTTCTCTCATGAAGGAAAATAATACGGTGGGTGAACAAATTACTGTCGAGCAATTGATAGAAAAGCGAATAATTATGACGATATCCAAGGCAATGATTATGCATATAGGCATCACGTCCGTGTCAAGTAGACCAAAACGATTCTGCATCTACTACTATTACTCCACACATCGACCGATTCCTGCCTGCATCTAGAGTATTAAGTTCTTTAAGAACAAAGTAACGCATTAGGTAAGATGACATGATGTAGAGGGATAAACTCAAGCAATATGATGAAAACCCCATCTTTTTATCCTCGATGGCAACAATACAAATACGTGCCTCGCTACCCCTACTTTGTCACTGGGTGAGGACACCGCAAGATTGAACCCAAAACTAAGCATTTCTCCCATTGCAAGAATTACCAATCTAGTTGGCCAAACCAAACCAATAACTCGAAGAGACTTGCAAAGATATGAAATCATGCATATAAGAATTCAGAGAAGATTCAAATAATATTCATAGATAAGCTGATCATAAACCCACAATTCATCGGATCTCGACAAACACACCGCAAAAGAGTATTACATCGGATAGATCTCCATGAAGATCATGAAGAACATGGTATTGAAGAACAAAGAGAGAGAAGAAGCCATCTAGCTACTAGCTATGGACCCGAAGGTCTATGGTGAACTACTCATGCATCATCGGAGGGGCAATAGAGTTGATGTAGATGCCCTCCGTGATCGAATCCCCCTCCGACAGATTACCGGAAAAGGCTCCAAGATTGGATCTCACGGGAACAGAGGCTTCCGGCGGCGGAAAAGTATTTTCGTGGCTCTCTTTGGTATCCAGGGAATATTTGGGAATTTATAGGTCGAAGAATAGGGTTAGGAGGGCTGTCGTGGGGCCACAAGCCAGGGCCCCCCCTGGGGCGCGCCCTGGTGGCTTGTGACTCCACGACAGGTCTCCTGCCTTCATCTCCAAGTCTGCTGGGTTTCTTCTGGTCCAAGAAAAATCATTCCGAAGATTTTATTCCATTTGGACTCCGTTTAATATTCCTTATCTGCAATACTCAAAAACAAGGAAAAAACAGAAACTGGCACTAGGCTCTAGATTAATAAGTTAGTCCCAAAAATAATATAAAATAGCATATTAATGCATATAAAACATCCAAAACAGATAATATAATAGCATGGAACAATCAAAAATTATAGATACGTTCGAGACGTATTAATCTTTCATATGCATCCGAATGCATCTCTAATCCAGGGACTTTAATGATAATGTGGGGCCCCAGGTGGGCCTTAGATGTCAGGTCTATGACCCTACCTCTGGTAGGCGACGTCATCAGTAGCCTCCGAATCAGTTGAGGTTTGAGAGAGTGAGTGAACGACGCTCGGAAGTGTCATCAGCGCCTCGGAGGCGTCAGGATAAATGGGCTAGGGTGTCTCCCACTCGGTCTTAAAACTGCAGCTCATTCAGGATTTACAAATTCCGATTGATTTGACTAGCTTGACTATTTAGCCCAATCGGAAAACGTTGGATTATCTCTCGGGACAAACAATCTAATGGCTCTCGTGCAAGTTCATTAGGAACCCTGGTCGATGGGGCTGGAGCAAAGGCTGGCCTCCCAAGTTTCCTTGCATGACTCCCGTGGTCACCAGTGGTTTCATCCGAGTATTCGGTTAACTTGCATCGGGCATTCGGTGGACCGAAATGAGTCGAGATGAGCCGACGGGCGCGGAACCCATTCGGACCAACCCATAGCGAAATTTCCACTAGTTTGAAATCGTGGGCGACGCGCGCGCGTGTGCATGGGGACGGTTGCGTCGTGGAAGTGGGGCAAGTGGGCGCGGTGCCTCGATTTCCGCACCACATTTATCACCACGTGTCCCCGAAACACTGTATAGGAGATCCCGCAGATCTCGCGCCGCCCGCTGATTGACGGCTGTAGATGCGTCGGGCTCGTGTATAAGAGACGGTCGAGCGGTGGTAGAAAGGCAGGACTCGTTTCCCTCACCCTCAATTTCTCCGACGCTCTGCCAAACTTCCCCCTCCTCTGCTCTGCCTCTGACCCGCCACCCAATCCACCGGAGATGACGAAGAGTGCGACCGCGAAGGCCGCGCGGGTGAAAAAGGGGTCGTGTGGGTCATCCTCGAGCACCGGCGTGCCAGCAGGGTTCATCCAGGGCGACCCGCTGTCGTCGCGGACTACCACCGGTCGGCTGCGGGAAATGGAGAGCCAGCGGCTCCTGGCTGCTGGGAGTTGGCGGGCGCCGGAAGCGAGCGAGCTCAAGCCTGCGCCGCGAGGGGACGAGCGAGTCCTCCTCATGACTCACATCGAGCGAGGTTTCCCTCTGCCGCCGCATCCATTTTTCCGCTCGTTTTTAGATTTTTAAGGTGCTCAGCTCCACCACCTTCCTCCCAACGCCATTTCCTATTTCGTCGCTTTTGTCTCTCTCTGCGAAAACTTCCTCGGCTGCCACCCCCACTAAGGGTTGTTCAAACACCTCTTCACATGCCGAGTGATGACCGTGAAGAAGTCCAATCAGACTGGGGGGAAGACGAATGTAGCGCAGTTATGCGGGGGCTTAGGAATCCAGCTGAGGGGAAAGGGTAGTTTCCCGCACATGACGTTTCCCGACTCGGTGAAGGGCTGGCAAGACTCTTGGTTCTATTGCCAAGAAGTCCCAATCGGTGAAGGTCCATCGGGTCTTCCGCCATATTCGGCGGAGCGCATTCGGCTGGTCCCTTCATTGACCATGTCCAAGGAAGAGAGGACGGAGGTGGACATCCTTGTGATCGTGTTGGTTGCTTTGGTGTGGAAGGGCATGAACGGTTTGGAGCTTCTGCAGGTCTTCTTTCAGCGGAGGATCAAGCCACTGCAAGCCAGGTTCCATCCCATGTGGAAGTACACGGGGCCGAGTGATCCCACACGAACGCACCCAGAGGAGCTCGGGACGAAGGTGGTGGAGGCCAAGCTCATGGCAATTACTCTGGCTCGCGACAACCCCTCGGGGGACCAGGCTGGTGCCCCCATTCTCATATGAGAATCCGCCGAATGAGGTAACTTTTGAATGTTCTTTATCCGAGTGATCTTGAAACTTGTTGAAATTGTCTCGACTGACTTGTTCTTCACTCGGTAGGCTTTCATGGAGATGGTGAGTCCGGTGCTTGTTGTTGACCGCATGCCGGTCGATTTGGCGAGTGACACCGAGCACCAGGAAGGCTCGGGGGACAAAGAGGAATACGCAGACGATGATGAGAGCGATGGGGAAGAGGATGCCTCAGACTCAGGAGACGAGGCGGAATCTTCTCCGTCAGAGGAAGTTCCTCCCGAGACCCGCTCCAAGGCGAACCAGGACCCAGGGGTCCGCGGCGGCAACACCAAGGGGCCAAGTGCTGTAAGGCCGTCTGGACCTGGCCTCCCGACTCGCAGTTCGAAGCGTGGGCGAGGAGAGCTCGCCCCGTCACCTGAGAAAGCGGCCAAGCAGCCCAAAGTCACCATGGTCAAGCCTTGGAAGGCTGTCTTCCCAAAATTCAAAGTGGA
Source organism: Elymus sibiricus (assembly GCA_039707655.1). Lineage (NCBI taxonomy): Eukaryota > Viridiplantae > Streptophyta > Magnoliopsida > Poales > Poaceae > Elymus > Elymus sibiricus. Next base: position 151,685,842 of record CM077675.1, on the reverse strand, counting down.
TGTTCCCGTGGCCTCGACGTAAGTGTTTCTATTTTGATTGACGTTTTCATTATCTGGCCGAGTGATGCGATGTTTCGAATGACTTCATTGTAGCGTAGACACCTCGGCCGCCTCGCTGGAACCAAAGGCTCTGGAATAGAACCGAACTGACGTCGATGTTGCGTCTTCAAAAGGTAGCCTTCTAATTCACTGGGACATCGTTTTTTGGACACCATGCTTTTTCCTTTCTGCTTACTTCCGAATGTCTTCTGGATGCTTGCAGGGCCGCGCGAGGTGATTGAAATTGACGGGGATGACAAGGTCAATCCACCAAACCCCTCCGCCGACGCAGACGTCGTGATGAGGGAAGCTTCGCCCGCTAAGGCCTTGACATTGGTTCAGGGAACCTCTTCACGGCCCGGGGCCGCATTCGGAGTTAGCTCGTCCGCTCTTTCGCCTGTCCCTCCCATGGCCAACATCATCGCGCTGCACCACATCCCGGAGGACCAAGTGGGAGCGAGCAAGGAGGCATTGATCCAGCTAGCGCTGATGAGCGGTCGACTGCAGGAAGCTTACGATGCCAGCGAGGCACTGAAGAAGAATGTTCGAGTAAGTACTCTCGTAAGTACCATCCTCAGTCGGGAATTTTGATCTGTATGCAGCTTGTTTCTGTTTTGGTTCTCGAATGGGTTTGCGTCTAGGCACACCCACTGGGTGGTGTTCTCTGGTTCCAGTGGGAGCTCGCTGAGCGCACCCACTGGGTGTAGTCCCTGAGACTGCCGTCAACTGAAGCAGTCGGCGGGAGTCTTAGAGTCCGAATAATCCTGTTACCGAGCCCGTAGAGGTAGCCGTAGACCCATAGTGGTACTTGTCGAAGAGGATGGGGTGATGGTCCATGGACCAGAGCCTCTCGACGTTGACTATCGGGGTGTAGAACCTGTTGCTCAGCTTGTGCAAGTACCTAGTACCGACTGAGTAGAACATGTTGCTCAGCTTGTGGAAGTACCTAGTATCGACTGGGTAGAACGTGTTGCTTAGCTTGTGGAAGTACCTAGTGCTGATCCTCCAGCGGGGGCGCGCCGAGCGCACCCACTGGGTGTAGTCCCTGAGACTGCCGTTGACTGAAGCAGTCAGCGAGAGTCTTAGTCTTGTTGTTAACCGAATGACCTTTTTTTATCATATCTGAGTGTCATCACTGATATTTGTCTGTTTCCCGTTGGCAGAGCATGTGCGAGCACGGGACCCACTACAATGCCCTGCAGAAGGAGGTGCAGGACCTGCGCGTCAGCCTTGAGGCTAAGAAAGCCAAGAAAACACGTCTGGAGCAGGAAAAACGCTCACTCAGAGGTAAGCGTGTTCCGCCCGACTGCCGTAGAATTTGTTTCTCTTCCCTGTCCGACTGAGGTTACTTTATCAGATGTTCGTAGTGAAAATCTCCAACTTACTAACAGGCTCCGGGCTTCCAATTCTTTAGATACCATGAAGGAGGCCCTGGAGAAGAAGGACACGGAGTTGGCGTCCGCTCGGATGGAGGCCAACCTGATGACCAAAGCAGCCGAGGACAAGCTGAAATCACTCAAGAAGTGGGACGAGGAGAAGAAAATCTTGGAGTTAACTGCAAAGAAGTCTGCAGAGGAAGCTGTCGAGTGGGAGTCTAAGTTGAAGCATGTCGCATCCAAAAGGCTCGACCTGGAGAAGTTTGTCGAGGACTTCGGCAATGAAATGAAGGAAAAGCTCAAATGTAAGTCAATGAACCGAATGACTTTCACACTGCTTCGACATCCCACTTGCCCCTGATTAGTTTTCCTACCATCTCGGTGTCCAGAGTTCTGCGTTGACGTCGAGGAAGAAACAAAGAGGATCGAGAAGGAGCTAGATTCGTCTCTGGGCATTCTCAAAGACAGTTCGGCCCTCGCCCTCCTCTGATTGGAGGAACGCATCGGGGATGCGACCGTCTACTTCAACCGTCTTCGCACCGCCATCCAGGACATCGACAGAGAAATCGCCCCCGGAGAGGAATTCCCGAATGACCCGGATGCCATCATCAACCGACTGAAGGACGTACCGCGCCGAGTGCAATCCTGGAAGAAGTCTACGGCCCGAGGCGGAGCCGACATCGCTGTTTCGCTCGTCCACGTCCATTGCTAGGGCGTGGATGAGGAAAAGCTGAAATTCCTCAAAGTCGTCAACAAGAAGCATGCCAAGATTCAGGACTTTATGGAGACGTTCTTGGAGGCTGCCGCCCGGATCGCAGATGGCATCGACCTCGACACCTTTATCGATGCAATAGTTCCTTCAACCCCCGAGTGATCCTCGGATAAAAAACTTTGAATTTGATTTGCCTCGAAATGCTGAGTGGTTGGTGTAACCGTACACTTAAAGCGAGCCATCGGCCACTACTATCTGTGCTTTTGTTTCGGACAACACATGGTTTGTTTGCTTCATTTTCATTCGGCTTTTTGAATCTTTATTTCGAGTGGGGCCCCGTATGGAGCGTCAGCCAAGTTCCAGAGTGTGGATGTTATCCTTACTCGGAGTAGTTTTAAACCTAGGCGAAATCCGGTTCGCAGCTAAGCCCCCGAGTGTGGACGTTATCCTCACTCGGAGTAGTCTTAAACTTAGGTGAAATCGGGTTCACAGCTAAGTCCTCGAGTGTGGACGTTATCCTCACTCGGAGTAGTCTTAAACTTAGGCGAAATCGGGTTCTCAGTTAAGTCCCCGAGTGTGGACGTTATCCTCACTCAGAGTAGTTTTAAACTTAGGCGAAATCAGGTTCACAGCTAAGTTCCCGAGTGTGGACGTTGTCCTCACTCGGAATAGTTTTAAACTTAGGCGAAATTAGGTTCGCGGCTAAGTCCCTGAGTGTGGACGTTGTCCTCACTCGGAATAGTTTTAAACTTAGGCGAAATTGGGTTCGCAGCTAAGACTCCGAGTGTGGACATTGTCCACACTCGGAATAGTTTTAAACTTAGGCGAAGTCGGGTTCGCAGCTAAGTCCCCGAGTGTGGTCGTTATCCTCACTCGGAGTAGTTTTAAACTTGGGCGAAATCAGGTTTGCAGCTAAGTCCCCGAGTGTGGACGTTATCCTCACTCGGAGTAGTTTTAAACTTAGGTGAAATCAAGTTCGTAGCTAAGCCCCCGAGTGTGGAGGATGTCCTCACTCGGAGTAATTTTAAACTTAGGCAAAATGAGGTTCGCAACTTGGCCCCTGAGTGTGGAGGATGTCCTCATTCGGAGTAGTTTTAAACTTAGGCGAAATAAGGTTCGCAGCTAAGTTCCCGAGTGTGGACATTGTCCTCACTCAGAATAGTCTTAAACTTAGGCGAAATTGGCTTCACAGCTAAGTCCCTGAGTGTGGACGTTGTCCTCACTCGGAATAGTTTTAAACTTAGGCGAAATTGGGTTCGCAGCTAAGTCTCTGAGTGTGGACATTGTCCTCACTCGGAATAGTTTTAAACTTAGGCGAAGTCGGGTTCGCAACTAAGTCCTCGAGTGTGGACGTTATCCTCACTCGGAGTAGTTTTAAACTTAGGTGAAATCAGGTTCACAACTAAGTCTCCAAGTGTGGATGTTATCCTCACTCGGAGTAGTTTTAAACTTAGGCGAAATCAGGTTCGCAGCTAAGCCCCCGAATGTGGAGGATGTCCTCACTCGGAGTAGTTTTAAACTTAGGAATGAAGGAGTGCTCACTGTTTTAAGTATAAAACTTGCGGAGTAGGTCCGTCTTCCAAGCTCGGGGCTCTTCTCCCTCTGTCTTGAAGTTGTAGAGCCGATAGGCTTCATTGTTCAGCACTTTGGAGATCGCGAATGGCCCTTGCCACGGCGGTGCCAGCTTGTGAGGTTTTTTCTGGTCCAGTCGGAGCACCAGGTCACCTTCTTGGAAGGCATGCCCTCTGACTTGTTTGTCATGGTAGCGCCTCAAATCCTGCTGATACAACATTGATATTACCAAAGCCAACTCCCTTTCTTCCTCTAGGAGGTCTAGGCCGCCCCATCGCGCTTCTTCGGCTTGAGCTTCATCATAAAGTTCCATTCGGGCGGAATTATGCTGCAAGTCACTCGGGAGGACGGCTTCCGACCCGTATACCATGAAGAAGGGGGTGAGATTGGTGGACCGGTTAAGGGTCGTCCAGAGACCCCACAACACTGATGGAAACTCTTCCACCCATGCTCCTGCAGCGTATCCCAGATATCTTATGAGACGTGGCTTCAGTCCTTGCAAGATCATCCCATTCACCAGTTCTGCTTGTCCATTCAACTGAGGGTGAGCCACGGAGGCGTAATTGAATCGAGTGCCCTGGGTGTAGCAGAACTCATGGAACTCATCCAAATCGAAGTATTTCCCATTGTCTGTGATGATGTCATGGGGTACTCCAAATCTGAAGATAATCTCTCTGACGAAGCTGATTGATGTTCCCAAGTCCAGGCTCTTGATAGGTTTCGCTTCTATCCACTTTGTAAATTTGTCCACCGCCACCAGCAGGTGGGAGAAACCACTCGACCCAGTCTGCAGGGATCCGACCATATCGATACCCCATACGACGAACGACCAAGTGAGAGGAATCGTCTTCAGCGCTGACGCGGGTTTGCATGATTGATTCTTGTAAATCTGGCATCTCACACACATATCGACAATGTCTCTTGCCGCCTCATTGGCACGGGGCCAATAAAACCCGCTCGGAAGGCTTTGGCGACCAGTGTCGATGATGATAATCCTCCTCTCCAAACTCACACTCAGTTCAGGACATAGGTCAGATCTTCTACCGTGCCAGTTCCAGAGATGAGACCATATTCATCAGCACCTGCATCAGCTCCCTCAACACCTCCAGTATCTACTCCACGACCTCAGAGGACTTCAGCAGAAGCATTTGTGGACGCTGTTCTTTCGACTCCTTACACGGCCACCGGAGCCGCTTTATCATCTCATGGAGGAGATCGAGCCCAGAGTGACGCTTAGCTCTATACCTTCGAGTTTTTTGGTAACTTGTTGCTAAAGGGGGAGAAGTGTTATAGATCATAGGGCTTCGAGAGAGAGTGTTGCATTTTTTTGCTCTCTTCGTTCTAAAAACATTTGGTTTATTGTGTGGATGTCCCAAAAACTTCGTCGTGTTTGATCATATGCTTTGTGTTTGATGCTACTACTTCCTATCCTTGTGATGTTGATATGATGATCATTCACTTATTTTTGGTATTGTGTGCATTGTAATCCATTCATATCATTTATGCGCACCACCAAGATGTATGTGACATGGAAGAGTGACCCATGATCCTAATCGATTGTGCATTTGCATTCAAACGCAAATTTGAAATAGGGCACACATTTAGGGGGAGCTCTTGCTTACCACATACTTCTCAAAGCGACGATGCTATTCATTGTTTATATCCCTATCGAAGCTTTGATCTATATATTGTCATCAATTACCAAAAAGGGGGAGATTGAAAGCAAAACTTCTCCCTAGGTGGTTTTGGTAATTAATAACAACATATATTTCATTGGACTAATGATTCTACCAAGTATATTTCAAGAACAACTCAATGAATGGATTGGCAAAGGATTGTGTGGAGATCCCCTAGATGCAAGGAGCATCTATTGGCAACAAGCTTCAAGACTCTACATTTTGCATTTTGTGAGAAATCACATTTGAGTCCATAGGAAAGCCAATACTATTAAAAGGGGATGAGGTATCCATGATGATCTGGTTGCTCAAGTGCTTAGAGTTAGCCACCAAAAATAATCATGAATTCTCCCACAAAGATACTCTGTCTAAACCCTACCACTCAAATTCGGTGCCATCAATATTTTCAAATCGGCCCTACCGAGTTTCACCCTAGACAGATCCTAAGCCAAACCCTAGTGTCTCGATGACACCAAGTCCTTTTTCGGTGACACCGAAACCAGTGACCAACTCTCGGGCATCATATTTCTAAAAATTGGAATTTCCGATTTTTGCAAATCGGTTCCACCAAGTTTGGGTAACTGCATAGGTCAGCCAAATCGGACCCACCGAGATTTATATATCGGTCTCACCGAAACACCAAAAGTTGCCACATTTTGCACTAGTCGGTGCAACCGAGTTTTTGCTTTGGTTTCACTGAGTTGGGCAATAATGTTGTAACAGTTGAATTTTTGGAGATGCCTATATATACCCCTCCACCTGCCTCTCACTCGCAGAGGAAGCACTCAGAACATACCAACACTTGCCCAATCCATTTTCTGAGAGAGAACGACCTACTCATGTGTTGAGATCAAGATCTTCCACTCCAACCATATGAATCTTGATTTCTAGCCTCTCCAAGTTGCTTTCCACCCAATCAACCTCTTCTATCAAGCCAAATCTGTGAGAGAGTGATTGTGTGTTGAGGACTATCTTTTGAAGCACAAGAGCAAGGAGTTCATCATTCTTACCGCATCTATTACCTTTTGGAGAGTGGTGTCTCCTAGATTGGTTATGTGTTGCTTGGGAGCCTTCATCTTCGTGTGTGGAGTTGAACCAAGAAGTTTGTAAGGGCAAGGAGATCGTCTACTTCGTGAAGATCTACTCCGAGTGAGGCTAGTCCTTCATGGACGTAAGCCGTGTTGGAATAGACGAGGTTGCTACTTCGTGGACCCTTATGGATGGAGCCCTCCGTGGACTTTCGCGACCGTTACCCTCCGTGAGTTGAAGTCTCCATCAACATGGACATACGATAGCACCACCTATCAGAACCACGGGAACAATCTTCGTGTCTCCAATTGCATTTGATCCTCCTATCCTTTCCCTCTACTTATATGTGCATGTCTTTACTTTCCGCTGCTATACTCTTAGACTTGCATGTGTAGGGTGTGCTTGACTTGATATAAATTGCTAAAACTTGCCAACATCTAAAATTGAGAAAATGCTAGATTTTTTATTTGGTCAAGTAGTCTAATCACCCCCTTCTAGACATACTTTGGATCCTACAGACCTGTAGGAGAGAGATAAAGTTCCTGCAGGAGAGAGAGATTAGGGGAGGGGAGGGAGATAAGAGCTTACATGTGGGCCTCACATGTAAGTTAACGTTCAAAGAAACAGTTTGACTGGTGGCGTTATATCTATTGCCACGTGGCCAGGACGGATGGGCCCTAGATGTCATAAACATAGTTAAATTTTCATCAATCGATCATTAGTGTTTTGTTGGAACAGCGAACCAAATTTGTGATAGCTTTCTAAAAAATTAAGAAAATAGGTAGTTTTTTTGTACCCTAGCCCGTAATGTGATAGTTTTTTGCCATTTACTTTCTTTTTTAAAACAGGAGAATAATTACGCATAATTGTGATTTGTAGTTTCACTGCCTTGATGAAATTGCAGTAAATATTTTTATGTCAGCTAATGTGAACTCGACTGAACATTTTTGTAACACTTTTGCTAGGATGATGTGTCTTAGAAACACGGCAGCACAGAAGGCCTTGATAGTAGTTCCATGTGTATTCATGTTATAAGCCGACCTCTCGTAAACTTGCAAGTCGGAAAGGCTAAGCCTTTTCACACAACTGTTAGGATTGAATTTTTATTAACCATGGGTACCTCTACACGATGGATCAATGTCTTAGTTATCATCACCTACCAAAGTACCCAAATTTAAAGCAACTTTTGGAGGGACTTAGTATTTATACCACCACTATCTCTCGCCTCTCTTCAATCCTTTTAGTAAACTATCACCCAACGTTGTGTCTACTAATAGGTCTAACATAATCTGGAGGAGAAAGAACATGCACCAAAGGTAGAAATGAAATCCCTAGGAAAATGATGGGAATAGAAGGTGTCGGAAAGCAAGCTAACAGTGCAAGCAAGAGCGGATAATTTGAACCCAGTCGCATTTGCCACAGGTGTCAAGGTCATGGGAAGGATAGTGCGGAGTTGTGGGATATTTTCCATAGCTATACGATGTCGTGATAGTGGTAGAGGTTGTATACACTTGGTGCTTAGCCGTTGGCTGTACTCTGAATCCATGAAGTCTCGCGAAATGAAAATCCATGAAGTCTCGCAAAATGAAAAACTAATGGTCCGGTTTCTACGGAGTAATGGAATGACGCATATTTTGTTTGGGGATGTCTGCATACACATATTAGATACGAAGTATTCCATTCATTTTGCTTTGAACACACGTGATTTCTTTTCCCTAGGCCCCAATCACTGTTTGACAACTGGAAATTATTGCACTCAACATATTTTATTCTTTCAGCCCAGGATCATCCACCCATATTTTTAGTTTGATTCCACACTCTGTAAGACTTGTAACTTTTGAGCGAATGATCCATTTTTCAATATGTTTACAGATTTGGGTTCATGACATTTAAATCTTTAAAACAAGATTAGTTTTGGACATGGTTTGAGCAAGTTCAAATTGGAATATTGATACAATAATGAAACTAATATGATACTCCCTCCATCCATATATATAGGGCTTAACACGACTTCAAGGTAGACTTCGACCAATGATAAAATTATTAATATATGAGATGTATGATATAAAAACTATATCATCACAAAGTCCTTTTTCATGCAAATTCGAGGGTATGCTTTGTGTGACATGCATATCATATAATATTATGCTAACCCATAGTATATGGAGGGTCCTAAATATGTGGATGGAGGGAGTATAGCGGTTGGTAATGAAACCGGAGTGAACCAATAATGAAAGCATGCAAAAAAATAATAAACAATCATTAAACTTATATCAAATCAGAGATGAAACATTAATGATGTATAGAATGAAACAATGACAAAAAAACATGCAAAAGAGAATGCATGAAAAAATAATGAAAACATGTAAAATAATCGTGGCACAGAAATGAAATCGTATAGGAAAATATGAAAAAAAACACCTTTAGAATTCAGCCAAACCAAGAAACATAATTTAATAAAGTGATATGAAAACTTATTTGAAGACTCCAAAAATAGAAATTAACCTGAATGAATTAGTACTGATATCCGGAATGAAAAGGCAATGAAAACATGGAACAAAAAAATAATTTGAATTTGAAAAAAAAATCAACCATGCCCAAAATTGATCTTGTTTTGAAGATTTAAATATTAGGAGTAATAAAATCCAAACGGTTTGTCAATCGGATATTTTGTTCAAAAGATATTATTCATACAAACTATGTAATCAGACTGAAAAGCATGGGTGGGTGAGATGTAATACTACCTTTTATTATTTTAAACATACCTTCTAGTCACATCGTCGCGGGGCCTCCTAGCTAGCTGTCCCACATGTCACAGAGATGGGTAAGAAAGTTAGCTGGATTGAATGAGAGAGAAGGTAGTGTGATGTATATGTGTCAGACAATGTGTGGTATTGACATAATATAGCAATACATGCATACATCCCAAACAAAATGTGCGGCATCCCACTACCTGCTAGTAACCGGTGCGGCTAAAAAAATCACCCTCATGAAGTCTCTTCCTGCGTAAGTTTGTGTGGGTTATGAGATGACATGTATATCGTGTATTTTTTATACATGCACCCATCTCCAAACAAAATGTGCGGCATCCCACTACCCGATAGTAACCGATGCGGCTAAAAAAAACACTCTCATGAAGTCTCTTGCCGCGGAAATTTGTGTGGGTTAGGAGATGACATGTATATCGTGTATTTTTTCAAGAAAAGATGCTTCATGTACCGTTGACCTACAAATCTCATTGAAATTGTTGCCCAGAATCCTGACTGTCCGGACCGCAACAAAACAAAGTGGCTATAGTCCCATAGTGGCATGTTATGTTAGGGGGGTTGAAGGAGGCAGAAGAAGCTCATCTGCGACCGCTTGAGCACATCGTCCATGTTCTCGTCACGCAAATTGGTCGCATAAATAAACTATTGCAAAGACCAGAATGGTGGCTTAGTTTTCCTTCCTTGCTTGACCAGTTTTCTCTCCTGCATCGAATCACATTGGTTTTGCCACCATGATTTGGGCTAAGCCGCTGGAGAAGATGAGCCATGGCGTTAGATGATCCTAGATCTGGACAACATAGTACCAGGGTAGCATGGATGCCTTTCGATCTTGTGTGACGAACCTTTTGATTGCCCTGGGACTTTGAAATTTGTGCATGCTTAGTTTGCATTGCCCCGCTGATAAAAGGTTTGTGTTGTCCTAGCTGAAGCGGATCTCACACTTTGTGCTGACAGGCTTGGTGCCATGAGATAATTTGTTGAGCAGAGAACAACAGTTCTAGTTAATCTAACTATCAGGTCATTGTTTGATTCATTAAGGGGAGGCTTACAATTTTTTCATGAAAGATAGGATTTGGTTGTGCATGCAACTGCAGTTTGATTATAACGTCGGTGAGAGCTAGCTATGAAGAGAAAATAACAAACTTTGTGACTGGTTACATTTTTGTCATCATATTGTTGGACATCATCTATTGGCATGAATTGGCAATGTGTGGGAGGTGGAGCTGCTCCAACCTGGTAAGTGAGTGTCATGCTAGTAACATTTGTACACACCATGCTAGCAAAGTTTCGCGAGATAATATATCAGGAAGGTCCTCACCACACGGAAGAGATGGAGTTTTTTACTTACGGGAGCATAATCAGGCAGAATGGAGGGAAAATTAGTATAGAGTTGTGAGTTGTCCAATATGTTATGATGATTGACGAGGTTAACATCATAATTAGGTTCAATGACTTGATGAAACTGTGGTAATTTTGTCGATGTTCAATTCAGTCAATGTGAACTTGGCTGGATATTTCTCCGGCATTTTTATTAGAGCAGAGTGTATTGGGAGCATGGTAGCACACGAGGCCACAATAGTAATCCTACATGTATTCACACTCAATATAAGGTGATTAGTCGTAAACTTGAGAGCTCGAAACACTGGCCCTTTTCGCAAAACTGTAAATATTACCATTTATAGCAACATTCAGAACTCACTCAACAACCGATCGCCTACACGACAAAATGAGGTCTTAGTTATCACCCAACAAAGTACTCAAATTAAAGCAACTTTCTAAAGGACTTTAGTATTTATAGCACTATTGTCATGCCTCTGTACAATCCTTTTACTACACTACATCACCTGGTGTAGTGTCCACCAATATGTGTGACATGATTTCAAGAAAAGGATGAGTCGGGCATAGACATCAAATGCTCGGAGAAACTATGGGAATAGAAGGCTTTAGAAAGAAAGCTAGTACTGGAATCATCTTTGGCCTTTCTTCATTGTAGTGAGTTACATCTATGGGAACATTGGCAATCCTAGCAAGCCTGATTTCCAGCATCTCAGGTCATGTACTCACTCAACAACTGTGATTGTAAATCTCTTGGGTGATACCTTGCACTGGGTATAACTGCAAGAGGAACCGAACGAAGCCACTGAATTGTTTCTTTTCCCAAGAGACTCTAAAGGTCACGGTGGAGAAGTCCTGAGTGAACCTATTCTTCCAGGAGGAAAATGATGGTTGCATGCCACGAAAGTAGTTATTGTTGTCTTCCTTCCAAAGTCTCCAAGCAACCACCAAGAAGATACCCATGAACATTATATATCTCCACTGGTTCTTGCCCTGCTTAATAAGATGCAATCTATCTCCATGTGAGGGCCAATGTATACCAAGAGAACGCCAGCAATCTTGACTAAAGTTGCAAGGAAAAAAGTGATCAACAGTTTCTTCAGCATGCTTTTCACGTAGCAAGCATGTTGAGGGTAAAAAAACATTTAAGCATGTTTCTGGTATTAAGGCTATCTGAGAGGAGTGGACATCCAAATAATGTGATCTTAGGGATGTTTTTGATTTCCACAACCAGTGAAAGGCTTCGTGTGCATGTACATCTCTGAAATAGAAGTGAGTGTTGGCTTTAAACTATGTTGCCCCTCACACTTATGTCCACTTATCTGTGTCATCTCCAAAAATAGTTGTGCTTCACAGCTCATCTTAGAGTTGCTTCACTTCATCATGCGCCTGGACAGAGAGTGGAAGGTGAAAGGCCAGACGTAGGTCAGGCGTGAGGAGGAAGTCCCTCACAAGCGCACTTCAATGGTAGCACTGGAGGAGCTATGTGTATTACTGCAGGGTCCATGACCCCCTAGCAATTGGAATTTTTTGTGAAGAAACTCTAAATTTGGGTGTCACAAATTGAGAGAAATATAATTTGTGAAGAAACCAGCCCTCCATACATGCCATGCCCCCTCAGTCATTTTCGGCTAGCTCCGCCACTGAATGGTAGTGTAAGAAAACTCCCATGGGGAGTTCTCCGCTAGGGTGCTATCGTGCCAAGAATCCTTCCGGAATAGGGAAGTCGTGCCACAACATATATGAACTGCAGTGATCCCTCTGAAGATCGAGCCAAGTTGCATGATGTCTCACCACCAAAACGAGCCACAAGAATCCACAACATGAGGAATGAACGTGGTGTAGTAAGTGTCCTAGATTAGTTGCACGCATGGGATGTCCAGATGATTATAGAATTTGTGCACAAACTTGAGTAACAAAGCATAATTCTGAACTTGTAGGTTGAGCACCCCTAGGCCTCCATGATTTTTTGGACGAAAAATCATGTCCCATGATGCAAGCGAGTTGCATTTATCATATTCAGTTCTTTTTGGTCCAGAGGCAATGGCGTTTGATCTTGTCAAGCTGAGCCAGAATTTTAGGGTGGAGTCTAATCGTGCACATGGTGAACATGACCAGTGACGTGACGAGACAGTTCATGAGAGAGAGCTTTGCAGCATAATACATCCAAGACATGGTAGCAGTAATCCGTCGTTCGACTCGATAAACTAGCAGCAAAAGTTCTTGAATCGTGGGTCTCGTGGTTCCGAGGGGGATCCCAAAGTACATAAATGGTGTTGGCCACCGTGCAACCGAAGATGGATGCAATGCTTTGACACACATCATGATCCATGTTAATCGGAACCAGTGTGGATTTGTGAAAATTAATCCTCGGTCCATAAATGGGCTTCTTAAACATATTTTGAGCCAGCTAGGATAGCTTGGAGATTTTAATGTAGTTTGTAGGTGGAGAAAGTACCTAGTAGGCTTCTCCCATTTTTGATCACTTATGGAACCATTATCTCAAGCAAATAAAAGGGATTTTGTGTCGATGGCTCCTTCTCACCACCTCTTCCCCTACTATCACCAACAATGTCAGCACCAGCTCCAAAGAATCCACCCTGAACCTAGCCCAGCCTCATCATCCCTCCCTCATTACGTCCTTTCGACACTAAATATGACCTCTCTCCCTGTTGATGATGACTCCCCCTCCTAGGCTTCCATTCGCTCGGTAGTTAGAGTGGGAAACGCCATGGGTGCCAACTTCGAGCTCCAACGTCGGTGAGCACTCTGCAAGATTGCGACACCACTATGACAGGACTCTGTGGTTCACCTCCTCATTGTTGGAAATATGCCCTAGAGGCAATAATAAATTGGTTATTATTATATTTCCTTGTTCATGATAATCGTTTATTATCCATGCTATAATTGTATTGATTGGAAACTCAAATACATGTGTGGGTACATAGACAACACTGTGTCCCTAGTAAGCCTCTAGTTGACTAGCTTGTTGATCAAAGATGGTTAAGGTTTCCTAGCCATGGACATGAGATGTCATTTGATAACGGGATCACATCATTAGGAGAATGATGTGATGGACAAGACCCAAACTGTAAACGTAGCATTTGATCGTGTCAGTTTATTGCTATTGTTTTCTGCATGTCAAGTATCTGTTCCTTTGACCATGAGATCATGCAACTCACTGACACCGGAGGAATACCTTGTGTGTATCAAACGTCACAACGTAACTGGGTGACTATAAAGGTGCTCTACAGATATCTCCGAGGGTGTCTGTTGGGTTGGCATGGATCAAGACTGGGATTTGTTACTCCGTATGACGGAGAGGTATCTCAGGGCCCACTCGGTAATACAACATCACAATGAGCCTTGCAAGCAATGTGACTAAAGTGTTAGCCACGAGATCTTGTATTACGGAACGAGTAAAGAGACTTGCCGGTAACGAGATTGAACTAGGTATAGAGATACCGACGATCGAATCTCGGGCAAGTAACATACCGAAGAACAAAGGGAACAGCATACGGGATTAACTGAATCCTTGACATAGAGGTTCGACCGATAAAGATCTTCGTAGAATATGTAGGAGCCAATATGGGCATCCAGGTCCCGCTATTGGTTATTGGCCGTAGATGTGTCTCGGTCATGTCTACATAGTTCTCGAACCCGCAGGGTCTACACACTTAACGTTTGGTGACGATTAGTAAAATTGAGTTATTATGTTGGTGACCGAAAGTTGTTCGGAGTCCCGGATAAGATCCCGGACATGACGAGGATCTCCGGAATAGTCCGGAGGTAAAGATTGATATATGTGATAATAGTGTTTTGATCTCCGGAAGAGTTCCGAAGTTCACCGGAAGGGGTTCCGGATGTTTACCGAAGTGTTCGGGTGCAGCAACACTTTATATGGGCCAAAGGGATAAAGCCCACGAGGTATTGGAAAGTGCAAAAGTAGTTTTTCTGCCGCGTAAGCGGTACTACCGCTTGGTGAAGCGGTACTACCGCCCGAGCGGTACTACCGCTTGTGTTAAGCGGTACTACCGCCCAAGCGGTACTACCGCTTGTGAGCGGTACTACCGCTTGTGCGCGGCTGTGCACAGTTCGGCCGGGATCCGAGTTGGACTCTTTCCCTGCGGGCCAAACCGACCTTGTGCGGGCAAAACCGACCTGGAGGAGGCTTTTACTCCAAGTTTAGACCCCAAGGCTCAACATATAAATAGAGGGGCAGGGCTAGCACACGAGATACATCAAGATTTCCCCAAGCCGTGTGCGGCAACCCTAACCCTCTAGTTCCTCCGTCATAATCTCCGTAGTGCTTGGCGAAGCCCTGCAGAGATTGTTCCTCACCACCATCACCACGCCGTCGTGCTGCTGGAACTCAACCACTACTTCATCATCGCTCGCTGGATCGAGGAGGTGAAGGCGTCATCAAGCCGTACGTGTGTTGAACGCGGAGGTGCCGTCCGTTCGGCACTAGATCGGAAGGATCGTGATTGGATCGCGGGACGCTCGGCGATTTGGATCGCGAAGACGTTCGACTACATCAACCGCGTTTCTTAAACGCTTCCGCTTAGCGATCTACAAGAGTATGTAGATTCACTCTCCCTCTCGTAGATGCTCATCACCATGGATAGATCTTGTGTGTGCGTAGGAAAAATTTTGTTTCCCATGCAACGTTCCCCAACACTCATCACATTCATCAATTGGGCATCGCTCTAGGTTGATATTCCTATCCTAGCCACATGCCTGCAAACTTGCTTCGAAGGGGAGAATCCTCAATATTTGGTGTATCTCACCTCACTAACTCCACCTTTCGTTTCCATGTCGTTGACCCTACTATTGTGAAAGTCGTACTCTCTGAAGACATGATCTCTTCCACCAATATATCGGTTTCCTTTCTTTACCCTAATGAACTTCTTCGAACAAATTTGCATGTCTCTACACCATCCTATTCTCAGCTATATCAACTGCATGTTGGGTAAGCTTTTCAATTAATGTGATTCTTCCTTAGTATATTCCAATGGCAATGACTCGATTTCCTAAACCATTTGGAACTCTTTTGGTTGTCCAATGTCATCAAACGGTAATCCCTCCGTACATACATCTATCGTTGTCATCTGCTTCCACTAAACTTATTTGCCACTCAACTGACTTCTCGTTGCCACCCAATTTCCGTTTTGATTCGGTGGACCCGCTAAAAAGTACCACCCGTTTCAACTCTCCGGACACTCATTTACCTTCATTATCCATTATTCCCCGGTTGTTGACGTGATGGTGCAGTGATCCCCATTATCTTCGCCTACTACTATGTTTGCGTTGTGCCATCAACAAGGAGGGGGAACCTCGTCTTTCTCCTCTCACCCTGTTACGGGACGCCCACCGCCAGGTTTCCTCCCTCCTAGAATATGGTGGAAACAAAACCCTACATGTGTCCTTGACTTCACCGACAAACCCCTCTGATGCTAGTGCCCGGGCAAAGCAACACATGGCTTAGAATGCGTCTACACTCATCTAGTTAGAGTGCGCTCATCATGGCTTCTAAGGTTGGTCGGTCTCACCTTGTGTTTGTTTCTAACTATTATGCATGATTATCACTTAAGTGTTACCTTTGGTCTCTCCAACAACCACCCACTTGCTAATACACCATTCTTAAACATGTTATTTAATCAGGCCCAATGAAAATTAGATGTTGATGGTTACTTTGTACCACCATTTTCCGAGACCTCCTAATTAGCGTTTACAGCACCACGAACAAGAATTAGCGCTCACGCCCCGCTCACTGTGGACCATCCTAGTTACCCGACATTCCTCGCTCGCTCGTACGGGAGATGCTCGATTAACCGTTTGACTTGCCTAAAAAATATTTAACCACCTGACCGGTGACCAAATTGACATTTGACTTTAGAAAAAATCATATATCTGCATAAATTCATAAATTTGGAAAAAGTTCATGGATCTAAAAAAGTTGACAAAACTGAGAAAATATTGTGAATTTGAAAAGTTTCATAAATTCATAAAAATGTTCATAAATTTGAAAAAAAGATTATGAATTTGAAAAATATTCATAATTTTTTGAGAAAACAACTTCATGAATCTAAAAACATCAAAAAAGTTGAAAAAAAATCACAATTGGAAGTTTAAGAAAAGTTCATGAATTTGAAAAGGTTTTGAAATTTGAAAAAAGTTCATGCATTTGAAAAAAGGAAAATGAAAAATAAAAAAACTGATGAAGCAAGAAACCGAGGCCCCCAAAACCAGAGGGGACCTTCTGGCTCATTACCAAACCGGTTATGGGAAATCGGCATTTTCGAGCCAGCCAAATTGCGCTAGAGAACGGTCGGTTTCAGCACCGGTACCGGGTATCGAAAGAACGAGCGTCATAAGCGCCGAATAGGATCTGGCATGTTTTTCCGCATGCGAAAGTCTTGCTTATTGTGAGACCATAGGAATGTTCGCCTACAGTGTCATGTAGTGGGCCGGCCCAACAATGTTCCTAGGCTGGTTTTCTGAACCTTCTACACACTGGTTTGGGAACCTTCTATGAGCGGTTTTATGAACCATCTGTCTTAGTAAGCTTACGTCCGGTTTTTATTTTTCATTCTTTCTTGCTTTTATTGGTTTTCATCCATTTTTATTTTATTTTTCAAATATGTGTCAACGTTTGTCAAATACACATCAAACAATTTACGTATAAAGTTTCAACATTTTTTAGATACACATTGAAAAAAAAATACGCGTTGAACATTTATCCTAACACATGTTGAACATTCAGAAAATGCACATTGAGCATTTTTAAATACATAGCAAATATTTATAAACGCATGTTCTTTTTTAAAAATTTCATGTTTTTTTAAAATGTGCAAACATTTTTTTATGTGTTATAATTAGTTTTATTAAAACTCCACGAACATTTTAGAAAATTGGGGGAACGACTTTCTTACATTTCATGAACATCTTTTTAAAATGTCATGAAACTTATTTTTGATGAATCGAACGTTTTTTAAATTTTATAGAGAATTTTTTTTGAATGGTATAACCATTACTTTACATATTACGTGAATAAATATTTACATTTCATGATATTTATCGTGAACATATTTTTAAAATGTGTGAACATTTTTAAATGACATGAATGATATGAATAGTTTTAAAAATTATTCAAACAAAATTTTACATTTCGTGAAGATTTTTAATGCATAGGAAACATTAATATTGAAGCAAAGTAAATTTTAGACCATTTACCGGGTTCGCTGAGGCGTCCTTTGGTCGCGCAATAGGAGAGACCTAGAGACGTTCTTGTTTTTATGGGAGCAACTAATTAAGAGATGCCCCTCGGTGGTTTTCCCGGAGGGCAAGGGGGCACTATGTGGTCATTGTTCGATTCATTAAGGGGACGCTTACACTAGTTACAATTTTTATTCATGAAACATAGGATTCAGTCGTACATGCAACTACGGTGTGATCATGATTCCGGTGAAAGCTATGAAGAGAAAAGAACCCCTTTTTTGACTATAGTGACTGGTTATATGTTCAGCATCATATTGTTGGATATCATCCGTTGGCATAAATTTGCACTGTGCTCAAGGTGGAGCTGCTCCAACCTTGCAGCCGAGTGTCATGTTAGTAACATTTGTACATGCCATGCTCAAGAAGTTTGGCAAGATAGTATATTAGGCAGATCCTTTCCACGTGGAAGAGTTGGAGTTTCTTTACTTACATGAGCATAACCAGGCATAACTAAGGGAAAGGTAGTATCGAGTTGTCTAATACGTTAAGATAATAAACAAGGTTACCATCATAATTAGGTTCACCAGCTTTGATGAAATTCATTTTGGTCAATATGAACTTGAGTGATTTCTTTTGCGTCATTTTTATTTGGGTGACATGTCTTCACACAAAGTCACAGTAGTAATTTTACATGTATCTTCACGTTCTATATAAGGCGGTCTGTCTTAAACTTGAGAGCTCAAAAGACCGACCTTTCACAAAATTGTAAGCATTGCCATTTATCCACCATATATACCCCCGCCCACCCCTATACGACGGGAACGATGTCTTAGTTATACCAACCAAAGTGCTCAAAATTAAATCAAATTTGGAGGACTTTAGTATTTATAACACTACTATGCTGCTTCTCTTCAATGACTACACTATCATCCAGTGCGGTGTCCACTAATAGGTGTGACAAAGTTTGAAAGAGGATGCGTCAGGTACATACACGAAATCCTTGGAGAAACAATGGGAATAGCACCCATAAAAACAACAATGGGAATATAAGGCTTCAAAAGACAACTAGTACGGGCATCATCTTTAGAAATTCTTCATTGCAGTGGTTATGCCTATGGGTACTTAGGCCTATGAATTGGTCGTGATTGCAAATCTTGTTTCATTGGGTATAACTGTGAGAGAAATCGAATGAAATAGGTGTCCTATAGGCAACAGTGTTGGGAAACATAGTAGAAAACAAAAAAAATCGCCCTATGATCAACCAGGAACACTATGAAGATACAATAATGGTTGGGATCGGATCTTTACCAACTCTGAATTGCAGTGGAAGAATACGAGTTGTTGTAGATATTTGATGAATTCCCTCGAATCATAGATGAACAATCCCGTGGACCGCCCACGAACGATCCCTCGAACTGAAGACCGAAAGCACGACCTCTCTACTTGGTTGCAAGCGTGCAGTCTTCACGATCCTGCAGCGTTTCGCCGTCCAGCGCTAATCGTTACCAGAGAATTAGAGGGAGGAGATTAGAACCATACTGGGCTTCTAATTATAAGGATTAGAGGAACTAGACCTAGCTCTAATTAGTCAATTATGACCAACTAGAACTAGAACTAGAAGAACTAGAGGAGGCTCCAAAACTTGTGTATAAAAAGGGCCAAAGTCCTCAAGTATATATAGGTTGGAGGAAGGGGAGAGGGGGCGTCGCAAGGGAGGACAACCCCTCCCTTTGGCCGGCCTAGGAGGGGGAATCCCCCTCCAAGTCGGCCTCACCTTCCTTCTACAAGGAAGAAGGGGACGCCTCCACCTATTCGGGCCCAAGTGGCCCAAGTAGCTCTCCACCTCTTGGTCTTTTAAGGATCGGTGATATTAAATTAAATATAAAAGTCTCCTAACTATTATTAGAGCCTTTTATTATTAATTTGACATCTCCGGAAACATTTTCCACCTATATATATTTATCGGTAATACCTGGTATTGCCCGATAAATCCCCAAACCCTTCTGGTGACCCCAAAATGCTTCCGGTTCCTCTTGGAACTATTATGAATATTAATGAAACAATTCCAAAAATAAATCTTCGATACTCTCGTCGTACTAACACTCAGCATATCATGATTACCTACCTCGTAGGTTCGGTAACTCATAGATATGAACGAAACCCCTTCGTTCGATGACTGATGGCGGAACCGTGGACATCCATATCAATCCCTATGAGTACAAGAAGGATATTCGAATGAACCTTTGGTTACCATGTGACCTTCACTTTGATTCATGATACTTTACAAAACCCGAGAAGCATCAGTATCCTCTGGAGTCATTCACATGCTCACTATACCGTTATTCTCGTTAGCGGTTTTGTTCTTCTTTCTCGTTGATGTGTTCCAGCATCCCCGTGACATAGTCACCTATGTCTGGCCAGACAGTGATGGATGTTTTCACACTGAGAGGGCCCTAAGAATATCTCTCCATCGTCGGAGGAGCAAATCTCACTCTCGAGCTATCTAGTCCCTTGTCAAACTTTTTGATGAACCTATAAGTTGTCATTATGATCACCTAGTTACAGATGAGGTTTGAGCAACCCCAAAGCTCATCGTACGACAATAAGTGATTACGATACTCTCATGCTCAAAGGAACATAAAACACATGTTAACACTCCATGTTATAACAATTGATTTGAGACGATATTATCTCAAAGTATAACAAACAAGTTTGCGTCGATTCAATATGATCGTTGTTCTGATGTCATACTCTCAATATTTTTTAGGACTATTGTTACACTTAACGATATCCTAAGATCTACAAAACATGATCACTAACAACACTTGGGCCAGTCTTAGAGGCAACACTAGGAACCTTTATTTTACCGTTTATCATTCCACACGTGCACATGAGTTTTCCACTAAATCGCATATTCAAGGATCATAGCAGTTATTGCATAGAATATAAACTCTTAATTATGAATATGGAAATATAATAATACAATATTATTGCCTCTAGGGTATATTTCCAACAGTCTACCACTTGCACTAGAGTTAATAATCTAATTAGCACATTTTACTTTTACATCAATGGAAATCCGATGCGAGTCCATGCTTTGCTTGTATAGACTTCATACTATTGAATCTGACATCTCTTCAGATTCGTGTGTATCATTTATATTTCAATGCATCTACCATACTTTTGAAAAGAGTTCATAATTTTGTGAAACTGGCCTTCATTGAATTGAATCACTGGCGGAACCTTTGATTTCTAAGACTTAGCTATGGAACCACTATTGAGAACAGTGTTCTATTGGCACAACCATCTTAAACCATATAATAAATGAACTTTTGATTCATTATCCTCCATTGTTGCTTCTAAAGCGACAATATAATCAGCCTTATGTTATATAATTCACCATAGTAACCCTTTTTGGACCAATTCCAACTTACTGTGCCACTATGAATCATTTAATTGAAATCAAAAATCGCTTGGAGCCTTGATGAAGATTTTTATCGATGTACTACTTACATCGAGCATGTATTGATGTAATTCCTTACACAATCTCTTCATTTTCTCTGTATGCAAAAAACATGTCATGAGTACTTAATAACATTTTTATTGTTGTTCTGTGATAAAAAAATTTGACCATTGTGGTCTCTTTACTCCAACTTACTTGGAGTACTGGACATATCTGGTTATTTACATACCATGAAATATAATTAACACAATTGTGATTGAAATCATGTATTTCACTCATCAGCATTTCAAGATACCGGTTCTTGCTTAAAAACTCCTTCCATGTGATTTCGACAAGAAACTCTTCTTGGCTTATTTTTCATTCTAGATATCTTTAGTATCTTCTCAATATGTATTTTGGCTAAGCCCGATTAGACACTATTATCTTCATAGATTATTATGTCTAATACCAAGGCTATATTGCCTAAGTACTTTACTGAAAAACAAGTTTCAATAAAGTCTTAATTTGTGTCAAGAAATTTATATAATTTCCAATCATCCATGTGTCATGCACACACACCGTGTTTAGAAATATTATCATGCTCCCACTTAATTTCTTGTGAATACAAGCATCTTTGCTTTCCTCAATGAAATCAAATTATTTGACAATTTCATCAGAACAAAGATTCCAACTCCATTGTGCTTGCTTCAGTCCATTATAGGATGTCTTGAAGTTTGCACATTTATCAGCATCCTCTGGATTGACAAAATTATTTTGGATCGTATCATATACACAATCCCGTTCTATTTCCATGTCATGGGTTTCCTTTTGACATCCATCTATTATATCTCATAATTGAAATACGTAGTAATTTCTAGTTTGACCTGAACTAACTTTTAAGTATTGCTATGATGAGACAATCTCATTATAGTTAATCTGTTATCTTGTCGTAAACTATTTGCAACAAGTCAAGCTTTATAAAATCTCTTTATCTTTGTCAGTCTATAGATCAATTACAATACATTAGACTCTAAGTCTTCCGGAGGGTTCATCAAGTTCTAAACTTGATTCAGGTGTATGGATACTATCTTAGATTATTTTGGCATATAGCCATTTCCCGAGTTAGAGCCCATCAACGCTTCTCTGTGTATCATAGGTTCATTGTTTGTTTCAACAATATTTCGTTTGCACACCATGAAGGTTTGCACGAATTTTCCTCAACCTATATAGTTCAGTTGCAAGTTTAGACGAAGTCTTTATTTCTCATGTAGAGGCTTTCGTATCAATCGCTATAGGAAATTCTAGAACCACTTCTAGTTTTTCTTTTCTTTGACCATTATGAAGATTTTGTAATCTCGTTGAGTTGCAATGTCCTCCCACTCACTCTTTTGTAGAAAACATTTTCTTCAAAATTTCCGCACTCTATGGAAAAACACTTTGCATTGGCGTAGTGATAAAGGAATACCCAATCATTTGGGATAACCAACTAAGTAGCACTTATCATTTCATATCTTATATGGTGTCATTTCAACAATTTTGATGGCGCTCTTTTCAGTGTAAAAGCCATGGTCTCTAAAGCACCACATTAAAAGTATATTACAAATTTGATTAATGTCATCTTTGATCTCAGTATGTCATATATAGCTTAATTACATCTACTCAAAACACTCTACTCTCAGTAGTGCTCTAGGATGTGCAAGTATAAAATTATTTTCATAGCTAATCAAACATTCGCGAAACATGTAAATCAAATTTTCTTTCTGCAATCCAATTTTAAAAATATAACTCTCTTGTTACAATAATTCCTACTTCATTCTGAAAACCTTTTGAAACATTTCGAAGGATCCAGATTTAGGTCTCAATAAACATCTACTTGAGTCATCATTGAAGATAGATAAATCCACTGCTTGTAACAACACTTATTGTACTATATACATCAATATGCATATGTCGAATTATTTTCGTCGCTTGTTCTTTCTGGCCTATGAAAGGTATTTTAGTTTACTTCACTATTTGGACGAAAGTTGCAAGTGTCAGATGATACAAAATCAGATGACTCAAAATCCATCACTATGGAATTTTTCCATGCAAGTTTCTCCAATGAAACTAAATCCAGTGACACACATATGTGGTATTCTTTTAGTCTTGCGACATTTAGCATCGGTGTTATGGATGGTCAATTTTATCATCAATATTCATAACATACATCCCATTCATAATAGGTGTATGGCCGTCTGTTCATAACATCGAACAACTATTGTTCTCTCATGAACAACCTCCTTGCAACTTCTATGCAATGGGCTAGAGTATACAAAAACTCTAAAATGAATTATGACAATAAATTACGAAGGTAATATGTTGATGGGACGTACTGTAACTTTTACAAAATTTCCATCAGATATTTTAACCTCATTATATTTTTGATCATTTAGGTCGTAGTAGTTCTTGCATCGATTTGCAACAACATGCAATCGAGCCGGTATCCTTGTGATCAACTTTTAACCATAATACCAAAGAATTTAGTGATCAACAATTTTAATCACAATTCCCAAGAGTTACTATTACTTAACCAACTTTCTCTACATCTCATAACTTGTATAACATTCATACCTGAGCTAGACATTCCAGTCTTCTTTCTTTCTTTCTGCCTTTTAACTTCTTATAGTTTTACTTTTAATATTTCTCCTACTCACAGAAGAAGCATCCAACTTTAAGAGTTGTGTTAGCCCCGAACTTCCCTAGGCATGTAAGTCTCATTACATCCTTCGGATTTGTATGTCCTTTATGTACCTGATTGCATGTGCTCTTTTTCCTTCCGTTAGGGATTACATTTGGTCTACTAGCAGCAGCAATCGACACCAACATGATGTATGTCCTTTATGTACCTGATTGCATGAATAGTTTCACTACATTGTTAATTGCTTCGATTATTATCTCTATTATGATTATCATATTTAATCAACAGTTTTTCTTGATTAAACTTGATAAAAATGCTCAAATGAAATCAATTAATTAAGTGTGGTGCCTTTTAAAAGAAGGAGAATCAACACCGCATCTGCATTTTAGTCTTTAGGACATCAAAGCTCAGTCAAGATCCCATCAAGACCGCCTCAGGTACTTTGTTGAATTATAGTAACACAAAAGGGGCCAAGCTAGCAGAAGCACACATACGATTGACTAGCAGAAGCATGGATACATCAATGCCCTTGTGATCTCCGTGCCTTTGCCAGTGAGCTGGCGTGATTGTGAAGACATGAACAAAGCAGGTCGAGTAGAGCACTAGAGCAAACTTTTTGTCCATCCATCCCGTAAAGAAGCTGCCACATGCCCACATGCATGTCTACACTCCACACTACAGCACTAGTGTCCTATTTTTTTATTTTTTTATTTTTTGCGAGTACAGCACTAGTGTCCTAGAGAGATAAGAGAGAGAGAAAAAAGAAAAAGAAAAAAAGGTGAAAGGAAGAAAAACAAAGGGGTGCGTGGCGTGGGTGGATCTTGTGATGTTTGCATGCAAATATATGCGGTACATCATCATGGGATAGAACGTTGGCCGGACCCCGGACGGACTGGATGTATGGGACGAGCAGGCCGTTCGAGCTCTCCAACAGTTGAACGTGGCACGCTTTTGCCGTGGTGGGAAGCAACTGACACACGTACCGTCTTGCCCGTAGGCCGTAGCCATGTCGATCACTGGCCAGATGTGCACGGCTGCACGCTCCGGTCGTGCACAGTACGAGAATTAACTCAGTGACAACTCCGGCCGTCCTCGAGAAGCGGCATTTTTTTCTTGCGGGATAAAACAGAGGTTTATTCCATCATAATAGGGTTACAACCTGTTAAAATAAGATTCTGAATAAAACGAAGGCTTCACTGTAACCAACAAGCGATACTGTGAACTGTGCGAGCATAATTACCTAGACAGTGAGAAACCATATTTTGAGAACGACCTATCTTAACTGGAACAAACTTCCACTCCAACATGAGCATCTTTATATCCTCCACCAAGTGACCATAAGGCGATTTGCCGAGGAAAAAAATTGAAAGTGAAGAAAGAGCTTCCATCGAGTCGGATTGCATCAAAATAGGGAGAGTAGATCGTTCAATGGTCAATGACATCCCTTCCGTATAGCTAGAATCTCCGCCTCGAGAGCATCGTTGCAAACGAAAAGCAAGTGACAAGCTGCAAAAATAACCTCTCATGTGTTGTTGCGGAGAACCATCCACGCCCCAGTGGAACCGTCCTCCGAGCAAAAGGATCCGTCCATCGAAAGAGCTAGCCAGCCCGAGTGGGACGGAGCCCATGCTGGCTCTGGTGGGTTTGGTTGTTCATTCCGAACAGGGATGATTTGTGTCTCGTGAGATCCATGTGACACACTAGGTTGGGGTTTAAAAGCAAGGGCTTCCTTCTGTGAGCTCCATGGTTCTCCCCGGTTGCCGGAGACTATATCGGGTGTGGAACCTCGGTCTCCATCTTTGGTTTGCATGAAGAATTTCCTTTAGTAGATTGTGGTGTCGTGGCGAGTCGTAATTGCGGTACCATCTCGAATAAATGTCATGCGGTTTCAGTCCCGTCTCAGCGACACTTGGTTTGCTATCGTTGATGAGCCTAAGAGTATTTTTCCCCACCGGTCTTCGCCGATGATGGGTTGATTCTTGTTGTCATCTGACAAGTGGGTACGTGGGCATTGTCGGCGGCAAGTCAACTTCTTCAACAACCCTTCTTCTGAGCCTTTGTGCGTAAGATCGTTGGCTTGGTCTGATAGGTTGGTGCAGTGTCTGCCTATAGATTGGGGTGGTGCCGCCCACTGATGTGCTTGCGGTGGTTGCCAATCTCCGTCGTACCCAACGTCCTACTTTTGCGGAGATCCAACGAGGTTTGGCACTTTATATAGAGGTCTTTGTAGGTGCTTAATAGCAAGACTTTAAATGTTGTCTATCACCGGCAACAGCTATCGTCACCCAATTACGACATGTGCAGTAGCTAGAACTCTGATGCAAATTGTCTTGGATGTAATCCTCTTATGTTAGGGCTCTTTCTGTATTTGTGTGTTCAGTTACCTCATTATCTAGTTGTATATCCCTATTCTAATTATCCAATATAAGCCTGATTTGACTAGAAAAGACTATGAATATGTTCTACTAGCAAAACTAGGGTTTTCTTGTCCACATGGCGACGCTAGCACATGCCATGAGTTCCACCATTCGATGAACATCGGATTTCCACCCCTACCCCCTGTGTAATACCACTCAGGTCGAATAAGAGGTAGATTTGTTATGCTTCTCGGTCATGCAGTGGATCATGAGTTGTAAACAAAAGCTAGATGAGAGATATTTGTAGTGTCGTATGGCAGTAGAGGGTGGTTTTTTTCGTGATGGTGACGATGAACGTCCTCGACAAGTTGTGGACAAAGCATGGTGATTTTGATGATCAAAACGTAGATGGTGAGTAAAGAGGATATGCATATCCGGCACGAAGTGGATGTCATTTACTCAGGTTAATACTGAGAAACCCAGGAATATGTAGTCCTTTTACTCAACCATGAGATTTGCTTGGAGTCTTGATTGTGACACTCGCTTTTTGCAACATTGGTGAGAAGTTGCTTATGCTCCAGTTGTCGGTTCACCTACAAGAGGCGATGGAAGAAGGGTCGTGGTTATTCTGCGGCTGGGTTGTGGTGACGAAGGAGTATGATGGATTCTGCAACCATAGTTGGTGATGCCGAACAAGCTCCCTATATTGATCCAAAGTAGATGATATCATGGAAGTATATATGAAGGAGAAGTTGATCCTGACTTTTACACGCGAGCCGGCAAGATGATCAAGCTTGTTAACATTCTGGGCTCCTTTGATTCAATGGTGTTTCACATGATTTTTTGAGGTCTAGATCCTTCGAATTTTTTCCTACGATGGTATTTTGATTTGCATGACTGGAATCCTTAGAATTTTTCTGTACGATTCATTTGTAACCTGTTTCGGAGGAAACTTTCCGCCCACTCAAATATCTCAGTAGAATTCCTTTGTTTCCCTATTCTATGAAACATGAGTAGTTTTAACAAGGTCCCTCTTACCTCATCGGAGATAAGAGTATATAATCGATTTGAGCCATTGATTTTATTATGTAGTGGGTATGAGTAACTCTTACCACTACTTATATATTCTTACCTCTTATGTGAAAATAGGAGGTAAGAGGGACGATGTTAAAATTGCTCATGGAACATTCTTCCATCCATTTTTTTGTACTTTTGCAATCATATAAGATATAAGAGGACATGACACTCTAATCCTGCATTTTTTCTTATCCTAGATTTTGCGAATCATGTGAATCAGAGAAGCACTGGGTGGTGATAGATCCTTGACCGTGTTTGTATCGAGCCTGCTGTGAGCAAGGTTTGACCAGGTTTGCCTATGTGGCCCAATGTTGTAAGTGTGAGGCGTTCTGTATGAAGTATGAGAGAATCTCACACTATCGTATGTCCATACACACGCGGTCTGCTACATTATACATACTTTTTGACGGATCAAGAGTGGTGACTAATAACAAAATGAGGCCGGAGGGCTGATCGGGAGGCCCGTGAGATTGGAAGGTGTAGATGGGCGGGAAGGTAGGGCGATATGCGGCGTAGGAGATGAGGCCAGCGACCTAGAGCTATGGACGCAACAAGATAGGGCCTAGGGAGGTTGTGGGCACATATGGACTCTAGTGGTGATGCAAAGGGTCTCACAAGGTATTCGTGGTACAAGGGGGCTCTAGAGTTTAGGCAAGGGTTGCTATAACAGGTCAGTTCTTTTCACCCGAATTTGTAGAATCTAGGACTATAATAATCAAAATCACAAAGGAAATTGATTTTCCCTTGAGAATCACCAAATAATCATAGTGTATCTCAAAATCCTCCAAAAGCCACGATTCCGGCGATTCTGGACAGTCCCTCGAAATAAAAGCTTTTGTTTTGGGGCAATACCCCCATTCAAAATCCTACATGTTTGCTAACCTCTTACATGCGTATGTTTATGTGGAAGATGAATATTTCAAATGAAGAACAAGAAGAAGAGGAATTTCAGTTGGTCATGGTTGCATTTGCTTTGAATGTGGCATCGTCAAGTAAGAGATTGTTGTATGCACCCCAAAAATTATACATTGTTACATGCCTACAATGGGTGGAAGAGAACGAGCAAGATCCAAAAATATCCCACTCTTTGTTTCGAATGAGAAAGTCAGTGTTTCACCCATTATATGATATGTTAGTTGAGAAGTATGGTCTTAAGTCAATTTGCAGCATATCATCGAAAGAAGCATTGGCAATTTTTACTTGACTTTGGGGACAAGGCGGTCCACTCATAATACCACAGGTCAGTTTGCGCATAGTCATTATGTCATCAACAAAAGGTTTCACAGGGTTTTGGAGTGTGTAGACTACATGGCCAGTAATTACATTAGACCAACTGGTCCATCTTTCTTTGAACGTCACCCCATACTTGGAAGAACAAATTGGCCTCATTACAAAAATTCATTTTGAGCCATAGAAGGAACACACATTCAAGTGGTCGTGCCCAAGGAGTTGGAGCTCTAACATAGGGTTAGGAAATGTTATACAAGTGAAAATGACATGGCAGTGTGTGATTTCAATATGAGGTTCATTTTTGTTTTTCCCGGATGACTCGATTTTTTCATGACACACATTTATAGAGCAATGCTAGATCATTCTTCACAACCCCCCACGAGTAATCTCATGCTAGATATTATCATGTACATGATGCTATGTTGTACATTTGTAGTGTCTTACTGTAGATAAATACGATAGCTCTAGACTTTGTATATCTAAACAAGGTTAGATAGTTGGATATGTAGCATCATACAAAGGGCAACAATATCATGTAGCAGAGTTCCAACAACACCCTTCGGGAGGGAGATTGAAGACATTCAACCATCGCCACTCTTCTTTGCGAAAGGTCATTGAAAGATCATTTGGTGTTCTGAAGATGAAATGGCGAGTTCTCCTAGGCATATCACTGTACAAACCGAAGACCCAAAAGATGATCATCACTGTTTGCATATGTTTCCACAATTGCATTCATGATAGCAAGCTACGTGATGAGAATTTTAACAGGTTTGACTATCATGCGTAAGTGCAACCACCATTGACGTGTACATATGTCAACACTACCACCAGAAGATGATGGTATCCTGGTCGCAACACGTTAGGCTTTGGATGTCAGTCTAGTACCTTGGGGTTAGTCCTTCTATTTGTAGTTGACCCTCTTTTGTTATGAAAGAAACTTTACAACATTTTTAATCAGCACTTTATGATATTCGTAATCGCTTTCATGCTCATATTCGACGAGAAACTATTCGAAACAACCAAGTGTTAGCAATTTGGCACACTCGTTTAGTGTTGGGGAACGTTGCATGGGAAACAAAAAATTTCCTACGCACACATAAGATCTATCCATGGTGATGAGCATCTACGAGAGGGAGAGTGAATCTACATACCCTTGTAGATCGCTAAGCGGAAGCGTTAATAAACGCGGTTGATGTAGTCGAACGTCTTCGCGATCCAAATCGCCGAGCGTCCCGCGATCCAATCACGATCCTTCCGATCTAGTGCCGAACGGACGGCACCTCCGCGTTCAACACACGTACGGCTTGATGACGCCTTCACCTCCTCGATCCAGCGAGCGATGGTGAAGTAGTGGTTGAGTTCCAGCAGCACGACGGCGTGGTGATGGTGGTGAGGAACAATCTCTGCAGGGCTTCGCCAAGCGCTACGGAGATTATGACGGAGGAACTAGAGGGCTAGGGTTGCCGGCACACGGCTTGGGGAATCCTGATGTGTCCCGTGTGCTAGCCCTGCCCCTCTATTTATATGTTGAGCCTTGGGGTCTAAACTTGGAGTAAAAGCCTCCTCTAGGTCGGTTTTGCCCGCACAAGGTCGGTTTGGCCCGCAGGGAAAGAGTCCAACTCGGATCCATGCCGAACCGTGCACAGCCGCGCACAAGCGGTAGTACCGCTTCACACAAGCGGTAGTACCGCTTGGGCGGTAGTACCGCTTCACACAAGCGGTAGTACCGCTCGGGCGGTAGTACCGCTTCACCAAGCGGTAGTACCGCTTACGCGGCAGCAAAACTACTTTTGCACTTTCCAATACCTTGTGGGCTTTATCCCTTTGGCTCATATAAAGTGTTGCTGCACCCGAACACTTCGGTAAACATCCGGAACCCATTCCGGTGAACTCCGGAACCCTTCCAGAGATCAAAACACTATTATCACATATATCAATCTTTACCTCCGGACTATTCCGGAGATCCTCGTCATGTCCGGGATCTTATCCGGGACTCCGAACAACTTTCGGTCACCAACATAATAACTCAATTATACTAATCGTCACCAAACGTTAAGTGTGTAGACCCTGCGGGTTCGAGAACTATGTAGACATGACCGAGACACCTCTACGGCCAATAACCAATAGCGGGACCTGGATGCCCATATTGGCTCCTACATATTCTACGAAGATCTTTATCGGTCGAACCTCTATGTCAAGGATTCAGTTAATCCCGTATGCTGTTCCCTTTGTTCTTCGGTATGTTACTTGCCCGAGATTCGATCGTCGGTATCACTATACCTAGTTCAATCTCGTTACCGGCAAGTCTCTTTACTCGTTCCGTAATACAAGATCCTGTGGCTAACTCTTTAGTCACTTTGCTTGCAAGGCTCAATGTGATGTTGTATTACCGAGTGGGTCCTGAGATACCTCTCCGTCATACGGAGTAACAAATCCCAGTCTTGATCCATGCCAACCCAACAGACACCCTCGGAGATACCTGTAGAGCACCTTTATAGTCACCCAGTTACGTTGCGACGTTTGATACACACAAGGTATTCCTCCGGTGTTAGTGAGTTGCATGATCTCATGGTCAAAGGAACAGATACTTGACATGCAGAAAACAATAGCAATAAACTGACACGATCAAATGCTACGTTTACAGTTTGGGTCTTGTCCATCACATCATTCTCCTAATGATGTGATCCCGTTATCAAATGACATCTCATGTCCATGGCTAGGAAACCTTAACCATCTTTGATCAACAAGCTAGTCAACTAGAGGCTTACTAGGGACACAGTGTTGTCTATGTACCCACACATGTATTTGAGTTTCCAATCAATACAATTATAGCATGGATAATAAACGATTATCATGAACAAGGAAATATAATAATAACCAATTTATTATTGCCTCTAGGGCATATTTCCAACAGTCTCCCACTTGCACTAGAGTCAATAATCTAGTTCACATCACTATGTGATTTACATTGTAATGAATCGAACACCCATGCAGTTCTGGTGTTGTTCATGTTTAGCCCTTGGAAGAGGTTTAGTCAACGGATCTGCAACATTTAGATCCGTGTGTACTTTGCAAATATTTATGTCGTCCTCCTTGATGTAATCGCGGATGGAATTGAAACGTCGCTTTATGTGTCTGGTCCTCTTGTGAAATCTTGGTTCCTTGGCTAGAGCAATGGCACCAGTATTATCACAAAACAGAGTCATTGGGTTAAGTGCACTAGGCACTACTCCAAGATCTGTCATGAACTCCTTCATCCAGACACCTTCCTTCGCCGCCTCCGAGGCAGCGATGTACTCCGCTTCGCATGTAGAATCTGCTACCACGCTTTGCTTGGAACTGCACCAGCTAACCGCACCCCCATTAAGAATAAATACGTATCCGGTTTGCGACTTAGAGTCATCCGGATCAGTGTCAAAGCTTGCATCGACGTAACCCTTTACGACGAGCTCTTGATCACCTCCATAAACGAGAAACATGTCCTTAGTCCTTTTCAGGTACTTCAGGATATTCTTGACCGCCGTCCAGTGTTCCATTCCTGGATCACTTTGAAACCTTCCGACCATACTTATGGCAAGGCTGACATCGGGTCTTGTGCACAGCATTGCATACATGATAGAGCCTATGGCCGAAGCATAGGGGATGACACTCATCTTTTCTCTATCTTCTGCAGTCACTGGGCATTGAGTCTTACTCAACTTCACACCTTGCAAAACAGGCAAGAACCCCTTCTTGGACTGATCCATTTTGAACTTCTTCAAAATCTTATCAAGGTATGTGCTTTGTGAAAGTCCTATTAAGCGTCTTGATCTATCTCTATAGATCTTGATGCCTAATATGAAAGCAGCTTCTCCTAGGTCCTTCATTGAAAAACTCTTGTTCAAATATTCCTTTACGCTTTCCAGCATTTCTATATTGTTTCCAATCAGCAATATGTCATCCACATATAAGATTAGAAACGCTATAGAGCTCCCACTCACTTTCTTGTAAATACAAGCTTCTCCGTAAACTTGTATAAACTCGAACGCTTTGATCACCTCATCAAAACGAAGATTCCAACTCCGAGATGCTTGCACCAGTCCATAAATGGATCGCTGGAGTTTGCAAACTTTGTCAGCATTCTCTGGATCGACAAAACCTTCTGGTTGCATCATATACAACTCTTCCTTAAGGTAACCGTTAAGGAACGCTGTTTTGACATCCATCTGCCAAATTTCATAATCGAAAAAGGCAGCTATTGCTAACATGATTCTGACGGATTTAAGCATCGCTACGGGTGAGAAGGTCTCATCGTAGTCAACTCCTTGAACTTGTGAAAAACCCTTTGCCACAAGTCGAGCTTTATAGACGGTGACATTACCGTCCGCGTCCGTCTTCCTCTTAAAGATCCATTTGTTCTGAATGGCCTTACGCCCTTCAGGTAATACTTCCAAAGTCCATACTTTGTTTTCATACATGGATCCCATCTCGGATTTCATGGCCTCTAACCACTTATCGGAATCCGGGCCCATCATCGCTTCTCCATAGCTCGTAGGTTCATCGTTGTTTAACAACATGACCTCTAAGACAGGGTTGCCGTACCACTCAGGAGTAGTACGCGTCCTTGTCGACCTACGAGGTTCGATAGCAACTTGATCCAAAGCTTCATGATCATCATCATTAACTTCCTCTTCAGCTAATGTAGGCTCCACAGAAACAACTTTCTGCGCTGCGCTACTCTCAGGTTGAAGTAAAGGTTCAATAACCTCATCAAGTTCTATCTTCCTCCCACTCAATTCTTTCGAGAGAAACTCTTTCTCAAGAAATGTTCAGTTTTTAGCGACAAACACTTTGCCCTCGGATCTGAGGTAGAAGGTATACCCAATTGTCTCTTTTGGGTATCCTATGAAGACGCATTTCTCCGCTTTGGGTTCCAGCTTTTCAGGCTGAAGCTTTTTGACATAAGCATCACATCCCCAAACTTTAAGAAACGACAGTTTTGGCTTCTTGCCAAACCAAAGTTCATATGGCGTCGTCTCAACGGATTTCGATGGTGCCCTATTTAAAGTGAATGCAGCTGTCTCTAATGCATAACCCCAAAACGATAGTGGCAAATCGGCAAGAGACATCATAGATCGCACCATATCCAATAAAGTTCGATTACGACGTTCGGACACACCATTACGCTGTGGTGTTCCAGGCGGTGTTAATTGTGAAACAATTCCACACTGTCTTAAGTGACTGCCAAACTCATAACTCAGATATTCTCCTCCTCGATCAGATCGTAGGAATTTAATCTTCTTGTTACGATGATTCTCAACTTCACTCTGAAATTGTTTGAACTTTTCAAATGTTTCAGACTTGTGTTTCATTAAGTAAATATACCCATATCTACTTAAGTCATCAGTGAAGGTGAGAAAGTAACGATAACCACCGCGCGCCTCAATACTCATCGGACCGCACACATCAGTATGTATGATTTCCAATAAGTCACTTGCCCGTTCAATTATTCCAGAGAACGGCGTTTTAGTCATCTTGCCCATGAGGCATGGCTCACATGTGTCAAGTGATTCAAAATCAAGTGACTCCAAAAGTCCATCAGCATGGAGCTTCCTCATGCGTTTTACGCCAATATGACCTAAACGGCAGTGCCACAAGAAAGTGGTATTATCATTATCAATTCTACATCTTTTGGCATCAATGTTATGAACATGTGTATCATTACTATCGAGATTCAACAAGAATAAACCCCTCACATTGGGTGCATGACCATAAAAGATATTACTCATATAAATAGAACAACCATTATTCTCTGATTTAAATGAATAACCGTCTCGCAATAAACAAGATCCAGATATAATGTTCATGCTTAACGCAGGCACCAAATAACACTTATTTAGGTTCATCACTAATCCCGACGGTAATCGAAGAGCGAGCGTGCCGACGGCGATCACATCAACCTTGGAACCATTTCCCACGCGCATCGTCACTTCGTCCTTTGCCAGCCTCCGTCTATTCCGCAGTTCCTGTTTTGAGTTGCAAATATGAGCAACCGCACCGGTATCAAATACCCAGGCACTACAACGAGAGTTGGTAAGGTACACATCAATAACATGTATATCATATATACCTTGTTTGTTGTTGGCCGCCTTCTTGTCAGCCAAATACTTGGGGCAGTTCCGCTTCCAGTGTCCAGTTCCCTTGCAATGAAAACACTCAGTTTCTGGTTTGGGTCCAGCCTTGGGTTTCTTCACGAGAGGAGCAACTGCTTTGCCACTCTTCTTAGAGTTACCCTTCTTACCCTTGCCATTTTTCTTGAAACTAGTGGTTTTATTGACCATCAACACTTGATGCTCCTTCTGAATTTCAGACTCAGCGACTTTCAGCATCGCAAACAGCTCGGCGACTGACTTGTTCATCCCGTGCATGTTATAGTTCAACACGAAGCTCTTGTAGCTAGGTGGCAATGATTGAAGAACTCTGTCAGTGATAGCCTCTGGCGGAAGGGGCATCCCTAACTCAGCCAGACGGGTGGAGTACCCAGACATTCTGAGCACGTGATCACTGATAGACCCGTTCTCCTCCATCTTGCAAGCATAGAATTTGTCGGAGATCTCATATCTCTCGATCCGGGCATTCTTCTGAAAGATAAACTTCAACTCCTGGAACATCTCATATGCTCCATGACGTTCAAAACGTCTTTGAAGTCCCGGTTCTAAGCCATACAACATTGCACATTGAACTATTGAGTAATCATCAGAACGAGCCTGCCAGGCGTTCACAACGTCTAGAGACTCAACTGGAGCAGGTGGATCACCAAGCGGTGCATCAAGGACATAAGCCTTCTGGGAAGCCGTAAGGATAATCCTTAGATTACGGGCCCAGTCCACAAAGTTACTTCCATCATCTTTCAACTTAGCTTTCTCTAGGAACACATTAAAATTCAGGGGTGCTACTGCGCGAGCCATGATCTACAACATAAATATAGCAAAGACAACTTAGACTATTGTTCTTAGATAATGAGTTTAGTTAATCATATTTAAAAAACTCCCACTCAAATTGACATCCCTCCGATCATTCGAGTGTAACATGATCCAAATCCACCAACTCAAGTCCGATCATCACGTGAGTTGAGGTGGTTTCAATGGTGAACATCTTCATGTTGATCATATCTACTATATGACTCATGTTCGACCTTTCGGTCTCTTGTGTTCCGAGGCCATGTCTGTACATGCTAGGCTCGTCAAGTTTAACCCGAGTGTTCCGCACGTGTAACATGGCTTACACCCGTTGTATGCGAACGTAGAGTCTATCACACCCGATCATCACGGCGTGTCTCGAAACGACGAACTTTCGCAACGGTGCACACTTGGGGAGAACACAATTTATCTTGAAATTTAAGTGAGGGATCACCTTATAATGCTACCGTCGTCCTAAGCAAAATAAGATGCATAAAAGGATTAACATCACATGCAAATCATAAGTGACATGATATGGCCATGAACTTGTGCTTTTGATCTCCATCTCCAAAGCACCGGCATGATCTCCATCGTCACCGGCATGACACCATGATCTCCATCATCTTGATCTACATCAACGTGTCGCCATAAGGTTGTCGCGCCGACTGTTGCTTCCACGACTATAGCTAACGTTTAGCGATAAAGTAAAGCATTACATAGCGCTTAATGATTGACACGCAGGTCATACAATAATTAAAGACAACTCTATGGCTCCTGCCAGTTGCCGTACTCATCGACATGCAAGTCGTGATATTCTATACAAAACATGATCATCTCATACATCACATATATCTCATCATGTAATTGGCCATATCACATCACAACATACCCTGCAAAAACAAGTTAGACGTCCTCTAATTGTTGTTGCAAATTTTACGTGGCTGCTACGGGTTTGCAAGAACCGTTCTTACCTACGCAAAACCACAACGTGGTGTAGTGATTGCTTTTTGATCTTCTAAAAGAACCCTCTTCATTGAACCGATTCAACTAAAGTGAGAGAGACAGACACCCGCCAGTCACCTTTATGCAACAAGTGCACGCAGCGGTAAAACCAGTCTCGCGTAAGTGTACGCGTAATGTCGGTCCGGGCCGCTTCATCTCACAATACCGCCGAATCAAATATCAACTAGTAACGGCAAACAATATGTATACACCCACGCCCACAACTCGTTTGTGTTCTACTCGAGATCTCATCTACGCATAGACCTAGCTCAGATGCCACTGTTGGGGAACGTTGCATGGGAAACAAAAAATTTCCTACGCACACATAAGATCTATCCATGGTGATGAGCATCTACGAGAGGGAGAGTGAATCTACATACCCTTGTAGATCGCTAAGCGGAAGCGTTAATAAACGCGGTTGATGTAGTCGAACGTCTTCGCGATCCAAATCGCCGAGCGTCCCGCGATCCAATCACGATCCTTCCGATCTAGTGCCGAACGGACGGCACCTCCGCGTTCAACACACGTACGGCTTGATGACGCCTTCACCTCCTCGATCCAGCGAGCGATGGTGAAGTAGTGGTTGAGTTCCAGCAGCACGACGGCGTGGTGATGGTGGTGAGGAACAATCTCTGCAGGGCTTCGCCAAGCGCTACGGAGATTATGACGGAGGAACTAGAGGGCTAGGGTTGCCGGCACACGGCTTGGGGAATCCTGATGTGTCCCGTGTGCTAGCCCTGCCCCTCTATTTATATGTTGAGCCTTGGGGTCTAAACTTGGAGTAAAAGCCTCCTCTAGGTCGGTTTTGCCCGCACAAGGTCGGTTTGGCCCGCAGGGAAAGAGTCCAACTCGGATCCCTGCCGAACCGTGCACAGCCGCGCACAAGCGGTAGTACCGCTTCACACAAGCGGTAGTACCGCTTGGGCGGTAGTACCGCTTCACACAAGCGGTAGTACCGCTCGGGCGGTAGTACCGCTTCACCAAGCGGTAGTACCGCTTACGCGGCAGCAAAACTACTTTTGCACTTTCCAATACCTTGTGGGCTTTATCCCTTTGGCTCATATAAAGTGTTGCTGCACCCGAACACTTCGGTAAACATCCGGAACCCATTCCGGTGAACTACGGAACCCTTCCAGAGATCAAAACACTATTATCACATATATCAATCTTTACCTCCGGACTATTCCGGAGATCCTCGTCATGTCCGGGATCTTATCCGGGACTCCGAACAACTTTCGGTCACCAACATAATAACTCAATTATACTAATCGTCACCAAACGTTAAGTGTGTAGACCCTGCGGGTTCGAGAACTATGTAGACATGACCGAGACACCTCTACGGCCAATAACCAATAGCGGGACCTGGATGCCCATATTGGCTCCTACATATTCTACGAAGATCTTTATCGGTCGAACCTCTATGTCAAGGATTCAGTTAATCCCGTATGCTGTTCCCTTTGTTCTTCGGTATGTTACTTGCCCGAGATTCGATCGTCGGTATCACTATACCTAGTTCAATCTCGTTACCGGCAAGTCTCTTTACTCGTTCCGTAATACAAGATCCTGTGGCTAACTCTTTAGTCACTTTGCTTGCAAGGCTCAATGTGATGTTGTATTACCGAGTGGGCCCTGAGATACCTCTCCGTCATACGGAGTAACAAATCCCAGTCTTGATCCATGCCAACCCAACAGACACCCTCGGAGATACCTGTAGAGCACCTTTATAGTCACCCAGTTACGTTGCGACGTTTGATACACACAAGGTATTCCTCCGGTGTTAGTGAGTTGCATGATCTCATGGTCAAAGGAACAGATACTTGACATGCAGAAAACAATAGCAATAAACTGACACGATCAAATGCTACGTTTACAGTTTGGGTCTTGTCCATCACATCATTCTCCTAATGATGTGATCCCGTTATCAAATGACATCTCATGTCCATGGCTAGGAAACCTTAACCATCTTTGATCAACAAGCTAGTCAACTAGAGGCTTACTAGGGACACAGTGTTGTCTATGTACCCACACATGTATTTGAGTTTCCAATCAATACAATTATAGCATGGATAATAAACGATTATCATGAACAAGGAAATATAATAATAACCAATTTATTATTGCCTCTAGGGCATATTTCCAACATTTAGTCCAAGGGCATTATAGATATTTCAGCACACAACTCATACTACAATCTCAAAAATAAATGGGACGACTAATTTTGTGAACAATTCTCCAAAATTTGATTTTAGAGAATCAGGGGCTAAAAAAATGGCCCAACAAGGGCTTCGGTAGGGTTTTAGATGAACTTATATTTTAAATAAACCATAAAAAATATTTGAGGGTCGTGTCCAGGTAAACCTAGGCATGGGGTCTTAGCCCACGAATTGAACCAGAAGCCCCGCACCCGAATCAACTCAAAAATATGGTTTCTACAGAAAACACAGCTATAATGATCTTTTTCCTTTTTTTTTCCGAAAAGGAGGTTAGAACCTCTGGCCTCTGGATCAATCGATGCATACAACCATCTTTATTAATTATTCAACAAAGGTCTCACAAGAACATACATCAAGTCACATGAAGCCACCACTCACACCTACGCCCTCGATAATGTGGAGTACCCTCACTCCCACCATCTAGAATCGGGGTCACCACCGATCCGCACGTATGGCGTATGAGAAATTTACACCCGGTGCAACAAATCTAAAGCGTACACTGCATGCAAACATTTTAGAAGCCGCCACCACCATTGAACCGCTGACCCATCCCCAGGAAAGAGAACTACATCATCCTTGACTGGCCGCCCATCTATCGACGCCGCCACGACGTCAAATAGCACCACCGCCTTGCGCTCGTCCATCCAGACGCATGTGTCGCCGAGACTCAGCTACACCATGCCGCCAAGATCCGTCGTCGTCGACGCGGTAGATGCGACATCGCTCCACCTGCCAACCTCCACACCATTGCCGTCGTTGGAGCCCTTGCCACACGGAGCCCACCACCCACAACAACCCTCCCCGAACACCCAAGCCCCCCAAGATGGCGCGTTCATGAAGGGTACGACGCGCAGGGTGCCACCGTCACCCAATCCAAGATGGATTTTTGAATTTTGTCCGGGAGGGGGGGGGGTCGGGGTAGGATAGGAGGGACCATGGCTTTGCCTCCAAGGAGGGTAGTGACGTCGAGAGATATCATCGCTACTAGGCCGAACCAGCCGACGAAAGTTTCCGCCATGAGGGCTCAACCCCCCAAAATCAGTTGACTAGGAAGATCGAGTAGAACATCTGAAGCATATCAACAACCCAGCGCCGGATCTGGGAGGATCCAACTTGGCCAACGACGAACGCCACCACCCCGCGCTGGCCGCCAACATCCAAGCACTACTAGGGAAAAGCCTACTAGTAGCGCCGGTTTTTGTACTAGCAGTAGCGCGGGTACC
Source organism: Elymus sibiricus (assembly GCA_039707655.1). NCBI lineage: Eukaryota > Viridiplantae > Streptophyta > Magnoliopsida > Poales > Poaceae > Elymus > Elymus sibiricus. Next base: position 151,645,955 of record CM077675.1, on the reverse strand, counting down.
CGCGCTACTGCTACGGCACTACAGCTAAATTTTAAAAGTAGCGCGTGTTCTACACAGCGCTACTGTTACAAGCGCGCTGCAGGTAATATTTTTCCAGCGCTACTACTAATATTATTTTTTTTGCGTTTTTTTGCTCTATTTATACAGATACAGCTTCCATACGATAACAACATGCATATCATCATCACTAATAGTCGATCACGTTCATGTCTCGAAGATATAGCGATACAAGTTATTAATTGATGACAACTTGAGTTCAAACAGATAACTAGATTTCAAAAACCTTACAAGTCCAAACCGAACTCTTAGATCGAGACCACTAATCTTACTACAATACTATTAATCTTACTACAATACTATTGATCTTACTACAATACTATTAATGAGCAGAATCTGGTGGTGGTGGGGGCATTCTCGGCGGAAGTATCCTGACCACACTTCCCCATCGGGCTCTCTGAGCCGGGCACGAAGATGTCACTTGTTGTAGCGCCCATTCCATAACCAAGTGGGGACTACTCTAAGGCGGCATCCGAGCATGCTCTGCAGCGTTGGCCTTCGCGAAGATGACGTCTGACGCAACTTTTAGTTGTGTTTCGGCGTAAGACTTGCACTCATTGACTTCGTACTCCCAGAAACCAGACTGAGTCTCCCGAAACTTATTCTCTGCCTCTTTCAGCTCCCGCATACAATCTCTCCATCCGAACACTGCATCGTCAACCCTTTTTCCCAGCACCAGCAACTGCCTCCGCCACTCCAACTCGTGTTCACGAGAACGTTTAGGAGACATGGGAATCCCTGTAAATTTGGCATGACATTTGCTTAACAATGGACATATTAAGTAGACATCACATAGAACAAATCTCATAAAGAAATCAGATCCATAGGAGCAATGGTTTAGATACAATCCACGAAAGTGTGCATGTTTAAACATTTTCTTACGGTTACGACACGAAGCACCTTTGTAACACAATTTAAATGCATCCATCCATCCATCTAAATGCATGCATTCATTCATCTAAATGCATCCATTCATCCATCTAACCATCTAAATGCATCCATTCACAAGCATCTAAATGCATCCATTCACAACCATCTAAATGCATCCATTTACATCATCCATCCATCTAACCATCTAAATTTCATCCATCCATTCATCTAACCATCTAAATTTCATCCATCCATGGGAGAGAGGAGGGAGAGGGAGAGATACCGCTGCGTGGATGGCCGGGACGGGGAGCCGCCGCGTGGGGAGGGCCGAGACAGGCAGCCGCCGCGTGGGGATGACCGGGACGAGGAGCCGCCGCGTGGGGACGGCCGGGACGGGGAGGGCCGCCGCGTAGGAGCCGCCGCGTGGGGAGGGTCAGCGCGTCGGAGCGCCAGCGCGGGGATGTGGGAGCGGCGGCGCGATATCAGATCTGAGAGTGAGGAGTGAGGGGCGCGCGCGGGGTAAGATGATAAGGCGAGCCGATACTTAGCAGTAGCGCGGGGATGGGAAGAGCGCTACTGCTACGCCTTGATCAGCCCAGCGATCCCACTTGATCGGGTCGTCATGCGCCAGCCGAAACGCGCGAATGGGAGGGGAAGACCGCCGCCACCCCTGCCAGCCGGGCTTCGCCCGACGGCGCTGTTGGCGGCGGCGAGGCAGGAAGGAGAGGCGACGGCTAGGGTTTTCCCCAGGTCGCCCATAGGACGACACGAGGGGGGAGAGGGGCTTACTGCCATGTAAAACCCATGATGTATTTATATACGAAAATGATTAAAATAATTTTATTTGAATTACAAAAGGTGCACTATTTCTTTACTTTGGAGCAGGATGGGTCGGGCTCGGGCTTTGGGTTTACAGCCCGACCCGACATATGCCCAGGCTAGTCCAGGGAGCCAACGGGCCTGTTTGAGTTTACTCCGATGGAAATGCTCCAGGGCCCGAAACATCGGAAACCCAAAAGAAAGGCAACAAGACGGGCGAGCCGCAGTGTACCAGCAATAACAACAGAGACGGCAGCCATAGCACAGCAGTGAGCACCACCACCACCACCACCACACTGTCGTCTCTTCCACTCTCTGTCCTCGCTTTACCCCCTCTCTCTCTCCCTCTGATCTCTGCCCGTCTTCTTTTCTTGCCTTTTCTTGGCGGAGAGCGAGGACTGCAGGCAGGTCCCCCCAAAAAGAGGTCTGGATCCTTTGGTGTTCTCTGAACCTTCTTTACCTGTCCTCAAATGGCCGCCTCCTCCCCCTCCCCACATCCCCCCTAGCCCCCCCTCCCACTCTCCCTCCCCTGCCCGCTTCCTGGTTCTTCGCTCCACGAGAGGAGCACGCGATGGAGGCCAGGGCGGCGTCGGCGGCAGGCTCGAGGGCCGTGGCGGCGCTCCTTGTCGCCGCCCTCCTGCTAGGCGCCCCCGTCTCCGCCGCGGCCGCGTCCTACTACCCCGCAAGTGAGCGAGCTCGGTTCGTGGTTTCTTCAAGTTTCGCTTTGGTTTTCTTGCGGCTGACTGGTGCGTACCGGCGGCAGAGTTTCTGGGCGGGCTCCTGACCAGCACGGCGACGGCGGTGGCGAAGAAGCTCTGGTCGCTCAAATCGACCGCCAGGACGGGTAATCGGTGCGTTTCTTTCCCGGGGTTTCCGCGTTTCGGTTTCCTCAACGGGGGGTTCTTTGTGTCGGCAGCGACGGCGTCGGCGGCGTCGGTGGCGGCGTCCGGGAGGTCGATGGTGAAGTACGAGGGCGGGTACGCGGTGGAGACGGTGTTCGACGGCAGCAATCTGGGGATCGAGCCGCACTCCGTCGAGGTCACCCCCGCCGGCGACCTGCTCCTGCTCGACTCCATGAACAGCAACCTCTACAGGGTCCAGCTGCCGCTGTCCCGATGTGAGCATACAGTGCCCCCATACTTCCAACTGATTCTTCCTGTCCTTTTCAGGCTTTGCTGCTATCTTGGTAGAGTACTACTCAGTCATGAGTCATCATTGGTTTCTGCTAAATATGGCTGTTAACTAGATGATGTGGGCGTGTTTGGGTGGTTGGTCAGGGGTGATGTGTGATGGTTGGATGCTAAATTTTGAGGGCTTTGGTCAGGCATGTTTCTTGATTGCGATATGTTTGTTAGTTTATTACAGTCCTTATTATGTGGTAGTGATGTGTCACTTTCACTTCCCTTGTTTAGAAGTTGAAGACACACGGCAAGTATTTGCCTGAAAGTTTTGTAGCGAAATATAGTACTCCCTCCGTTCCTAAATATAAGTCTTTCTAGACATTTCACTACGGACTACATACGGAGTAAAATGAGTGAATCTATATTCTGAAGTATGTCTATATACATTCATATATGGTCCGTAGTGGAATCTCTAAAGACTTATATTTAGGAACGGAGGGAGTATGAATTGTTGGACACAGATATTAGCAAAATCTTCCATCTCTGATGTGAAGATCTGTCATTCCAACTTTGGTATGCGCAAACATCCTACGTATCTTCTGTTCTAAAGCGATAAACTCTGTGGCTTTTCTCTGTGGTAGCTGATGTTCAGCTTATATACTACTAGTATTTTCCCTTGCACATCTTGAAAATGGTTCAAACCATGCAGATAGCAGGCCAAAGCTTGTCGCTGGTTCGCTTGAAGGATTATCTGGTCATGTTGATGGGAGGCTCCGAGAGGCCAAGATGAACCACCCTAAGGGATTTACAGTTGACGACAGGGGCAACATTTATGTTGCAGACGCTATGAACATGGCAATAAGAAAGATCAGTGATACAGGTAAGCTAAAATGTCTTATTGTAGGGTCTGTTCACATGATATTTGTGATGTATGTATGCACCGTCAAAAAATATTTGTGATGTATGATCCTTAGCATCCCATGTTTGCTCTTTGTTTTCGATTGAGCTTCTGCGGTACTTTTTCTTGGCACTTGTGTCCAAAAATTGCATTTGGGATAAAGTAATCTGTAAGATCCAGTGGATGCGGAGATCAAACACACAGGTTTAAATGTTATATAACAGGTAGTGTATCTAGAGTCTAATTATGGGTAGTTGAATTACATAGTTATAATTTAGATTATAGAGTATCCCATTCTTAAAATTTTATGATACTGAAAAGATCTTGGAGAAATCAGTAGTCCGTGACATCATAATTGCTCATTCAGATTGTATGTGTTCTAAGTGTGTTCAATTAAACCAAGGAGTTTCCTGCGCAAAACATCTATATATTTTTACTGTAATATCATATGGTGTTGATATGATTGCTTCGAGTTTGACCAGCCATTTTAACTTCCCAATTAGTACTTTTGAAATTGCTTTTATGTACAGATCTTCAAACTTTATTCAGTTTGGCTGCAGATAAATTTTTTTGTGGGTCTTAAAGAAACATCTAGAATAGATGTCCTCAACTCCTTTTGAATCTGTAACTGGTAATGAATAGATTCATGACAGAGTGAGCAATAATGTGTAGGGGTCACAACCATTGCTGGGGGGAAATCAATGAGAGGTGGACACATGGATGGACCCAGTGACGATGCAAAATTTTCAACCGATTTTGAAATCAGCTACATCAGCAGTAGCTGCTCCCTCTTGGTCATTGACAGAGGAAACCAAGCAATTCGGGAGATTCCGCTCCAGCCTGAAGACTGTGAATATCAGGATGAGGCTGGTTTCCCTCTAGGTACATTCCACTAAGCTTTTCAATAGTACTATTTCACCAAAGAATCTATTGTAAATTCGCTGATCATGAGGAAAGGTGAATAAAACCACAGACTAACTACTTCAGTTTAAATGCTTACAGGTGTTGCCTTGCTTTTTGCTGCTGGTTTCTTTGGTTACATGCTTGCGTTGCTCCAGCGCCGTGTTTTAGGAATGGTATCAGCAACAGAGGTAATTTTGCCAAACTGCTTTTGTTATTCTGAGGAAAACATCATGCACACTTGCTGGCAACAAGGGTTGATAACTAGGGCAGGGTCTATACTGGACCATGGTTCTAACAGCAGGCCATCTCATGAATACGTTACAGTCAGCCTTGGGTCACCTAGATGTGGTGTCCAACTGTCCATCATCCTTTTGCCCACAGCCTGTTCACCTATTCATCATAGAGGTGCTATGAATTCACTTTATTATCCCTCTAGAGCGCGCCTAGATCATTACTAAAGTAAAGGATGGAGTCCATGCATATTCTTCAGAACTACTTTATTTATGCAGCAAATTTACAGTGAAAATTCAACCATACAGGAACCTCAGACGCCTCCAAGACCCAGCAATGCAAGCATCCCTCCATATCAACCATACCAACCATACCAGCAGGCATTCAAGCCTTCGTTTCGCCCGCCGCTGATCCCAAATGAAGACGAAGCTGGGAAACATGAAGCTGAAGAGGGATTCTTCACCTCAGTGGGCAAGCTCATGGGAGGAGCAAAATCATCCGTGGCAGACATGTTTTCCCGAAAGAAGCGCCCGGCAAGACAGCACCATCAGCACCACCAGCAGAGAAGAGCCAACCCTTGGCCGGTGCAAGATAGCTACGCCATCCCGCACGAGGAAACGCCTCCGCCGCTCGACTCGAGAGGACCAACCCCTCAGAAGAGCTACGGCTTCGTGACGACGGAGCCTGAGAAGGCTCACCACCTCCGGCACGGGCAGCCCTATCTCGGCGGCTGGGATGCGTGCGGCCCTCAACCACCGCCGGAGCGGCAGCAAGTGTATCCCCACCACCACCAGCAGCAGCAGCACAGACAGCAGTTGGAGCAGCAGGTGTACCGGCAGCAGCAGCAGCAGCACAGGCAGCCGCCGGAGCAGCAGGCGTACCACCTGCAGCAGCACCAGCAGAGGCGGCAGCCGGAGCAGCAGCAGCAGATGTACCAGCTGCAGCAGCACAGGCAGTACTCCTCCGGGCCGCAGACGTTCTACGAGCAGAGCTGCGAGACGACGAACGAGGTGGTGTTCGGCGCGGTGCAGGAGGTGGACAGCAAGCGGCGCATGGTGGAGATCAAGGCGGTGAACTACGGCGACACCTTCTACGAGCAGTACGGGATGCGCTACCGCAACAACTACATCGGCTACAACAGCAACAACTACTGAAGGATCGATCAAGAAATGGAAGGCGATGGGAGAAAGATGGAAGAGTAGGTAGTAGGAATCAGTAGTAGTCTCGTGTCTTTCTTAGATTGTGCAATGGAAGCGCTGAGGTTTTGGTAGTGTACCCTGATGAATGATGATCATAGATTTCTGGCCTTCCTTTTGTATGTATAGCGCTCTAGTCTCAGCTGCTGGGATGAGTAGAATTCGATTGCATAATTTTCGGCCATCTAGGATTAGAACTTCTCTGAAGGTAAATACCAGAATCACGCAACACAGGTTGCCATGGATGAAAAGAGGATTTGTCTCAAAATGAAGAAGAATTACAATCATCACGGCATCTTCAGAACCGCATCATGCTCGGATTGAAGGAGAATTTCAGAAAATTAAAGCAACGGGGGCGGCAAGTTTCAGATAACTGACGGCAAACTGGGACCGAATCGGATTCAGAGAAATGAAATCTGCCGCGTCCTCCATCGCGTGCAAGCCCGTCGTCTTTAAATATCAGACACCCCTTCTCTTCTCGTCCCAAATCCCACTCGCCCGCCCTCCATCCACATCAACCCCTTCCTAGCTACTCGTAGAACCCTAGCACCAGATCGATTGGGCAACCGCCGGCCGGGATGGAAGGGCTCGACGTCGACGGCATCTTCCAGCACTATCGCCTGAACCCTACCGAAGTGGAGGCCGTCACGTACTACCTGCCACGCCTCCTCTCCGGCGAGACGCTGCACGGGGCCGAGAAGCTCATCCACTCCGTCGAAATCTCCGGCTGCGAGCCCAAGGATCTTGCCGCCCGATACGCGCCCGTGCCGCAGGCCGTCAGCAGCGGCGACCGGTTCTTCTTCACCACTTGCAAGAGCAAGAACGGGAGCAAACTCCAGAGCGTGCGCACCGCCGGCGGCGGCACCTGGACCATCCAGAAGACCACGGAGATTAGCCATGCGGGAGGCAAGGTCGGCGAGGTCAAGAACCTGTCTTTCAAGAAGAAGGGCAAGTCCACCGGCTGGGTCATGGAGGAGTACCGGTGCCTGCTGCCGGAGGCCACCGTCGCCGAGGGGGTGAAGGTGTTCTGCAAGATGCACTTGGCTCAGCATGCTCCTGACGCGGCCCGCCAGGAATCGGCCGCGTACAAGCTTCAAGAACCGCAGCCAGAGGCCGTACCTGCGGGCACGCACGCACAGAAGAGGCCAGCGCCGGCTGCCGCCGCCGATCCTCATCAGCCGCGCCCCAACAAGAGGATGCGCGATGCCACACCGTCGTTCACCGCTGCTGCACCGGTTTTCTTGCCGGATGAGTCCATACCTGAAGCTGACAACGACATGGGCCGGTTCTCTTGCTCAATGGAAGAGCTTTTCGGGCTGCAAGTCGACGAAACTCTGAGGGTGGAAGCTACAGAGAACATCGCCGCGCTCGAAGCTGAAGAGAACATCGAACAGTCTCACTACTCTGAACCAGACGAGGAGCTGCAGTTGCTTACGGGTATACTCGATGAAGCAGCAGCAGAGCTTGAGCGGCAGGCCGTCTCGACGAACGAAAAGTCATCCATGGTCCAAGACGTGGCGAGCTTCTCCCATCCATCTGAAGCGGAGTGGCAGGCCGACGAGGCGCTCGGGAAGGATGGGGAGGCAGATGGTTTTGATATCGAAGAACTAGGGAGAATGATGGAAGCCGACGAGGCGCTCGGGAAGGAGAACGCCGCGCCGGATGGGGAGGCAGATGGTTTTGATATTGAAGAAGTAGAGAGAATGATGGGCATGCTGGAGGACATGCTGCAGTCCGACAACCCTGCCTTCCATGATGCTGAGAAGGAGGAGAGGTACAATGCCGCGCCGGATCTTCAGGGACACGACCACTTGTTCCAATCGCCGCCGTGCTCCTTCGATCCATTTGAAGCAGCGTGGAAGGCTGAAGAGGCGCTCGAGAACGAGAAGAGGAACAATGTCGCGGCCAATCTGCTTGGAGGATACAACGACTTCTTCTTGTCTGCAAGTGTCCATTAAATCCGATGTTGAAATTGTATGCAAAGTGTATACGAGGATACTCACTGGCTGATATATTAGTTCGTCCTTGTACGATCGCCACGGATGTACCTCTGAGCAATTTGCTCCACTTGTTCATGCAAGCTACTAAAACTGTTGTTGTTCATGCCCCTGTGATGGATTTTCTGAACCTTGCATTCACTCCTGCACTACTTCTTCAGCTATGTTTCCAGATAGATAAGCAAGCATGATGCAGTCATATGATCTGGACAACTGCAGATAGGTAGCAACTATGTTTGTCTATCAAAACCATTTCACTTCTCGTGATAATCTGCAGAACAACTTCAGGTTCATAAGTTGCAGAGCAAATTGAAGTTGTGGCAAAGAAAAATGCGTTCCATCTATTTTGCATCGCTGAATTCATGTCTTTTATCATCAACTAAAGCCCGATCCTTCTGGGAGATGCCAATCTATTTAAACAGTTGACTGAATCATCAAAATGTTCTGGTCAAACAATCCTTATTTTGTAGCTTCCCAGTTGAAACATATACAGACCTCAAAGGAGCAACTGGCTACAGTGAATAGAGTATGAGTTTAAGCTCCTTATCCCATTAGTCTAGATCTCTAGACCCACTAGCTTATTTAGACTCATCAAATGCAGAATTCAGACCATCTTTTGTACGGTCAGTTCCATCGTGGTCAGTTGTGGCTGTTGTTCGCTTCGGTTCGGTTTTGGTTTGGTGGTTCCTTGTGCTTAGTTGGACTATTGGAATTATCTCTAGCATGGATCTTGTTATTTGAATGTTGCATATTGATGGTGCCCTGTACCTATGCATTTAGAAACTAGGAGTATTTGTTATCTGAATTATTATTATTTTTCATTACAACATTACAATCTGTGGATTTACCTTTTTGTAGTGATACCACTATTTAGTATTTACCCCTTGTTGGTAAATCTGTGATAGTGTTTAGTCTGTTTAAAATTCCCTGCCATGCTTGTCAAGCCGACATGGCCATCTCCGAAGCGTAAATCAACTGGGCATTTTCTCCCTAATCACACAACACTTCAGCGATTTCATCAAGACAGACCCACTCAATGGTTCCGGTGAAGCCACTAGCAGTGGCAATGCAGTGGTGATCCCGCGTTGATCACTTGATTCATACAAGCTACTGAATAGCAATTTGCTCCACTTGTTCATGCAAGCTACTGAACTGTTGTTGTTCCTGCTCTCTTATCGATGTTCTGAAGTTCTGAACCTTGCATGCTGCAGCTCAGATATGTTTCGCTTAGTTTCTCTCAGCTCCAAACTTCTTAGTTAGTACAAATTCTCATGGTTCTGGTCAATTTTGATTCATGGTCAACTACTAATTAAGCTTTGTTTCAGTTCTTTCGCTCACATTTGATTCTATATGAATCAAGTCCGAAGTCTTGGTTTTAGAGAGGTTTTCTCTGTACTATTGTTTGAGAATACTTAAGCACTGCAGTATGCTCTAGCAGTTCAAAACACAAGATCTTTTCACTTAGTACTTGAAAGAATGGTAGTTCGCCATCCAACCTTAAACAACTGGTCAACCCATCTCAAACCTTGAGTTGAGAGGATAGGACCAGTTAAAAGAGAACCAGGTAATAATAGGTAGCTTGTCTCCTGCCTTCACCAGTTCCTCGGCTGAAAATCTCTACAGAGAAAAGGTGTGAAAAATCTTCTATGGCGCAGCCCGGAGCTGCTTCTTCATACCCTGCGGCCATGGTTTCCACCTGTTTTACATGTGCTAGGAGCAGGAGGCATGTTTCTACTCCGAAGTCCTTTTTTTTTAAAACTGAAACTTTCGACTCCGGAGTCAGGAGTTCCAACTGTGCAGCTTAGACTAAGTTTTACAAGTCTGATTAACTTCTGGGTGTGCTTTTGAGAACAGGTGTACAATCCAAGGTTCATATGTTATTAAACCTGAGCTTGCAAATCTTGTTTTAACAGTCTCACTTAACCTTGAGGAGCTCTCTCTGAACATTTCAAACTTTTTTGGTTGGAGAAAGCTTATTTCAGATTAGTTTGACTAGACACCTCGACAGATTTTTGTATGGAATAAGTGGAAATGTGTTGTCACTGAAGAATTGCTTATCATCGCTGCACGATTGTTGAAGGTGAAAACAAGACCTGCCTAGTCTCCCCATGGACATGGCTAAAGGCGGTCTCTCGGTACTCCCCTATACAAGAGGTCAGAGAATGTGTGCAAATGTGTGAAGGGTACTGTTGAATGTGCATTTTCCCTCATAAGTTTACTGCTATATGTGTGCAAATATACTGCCATGTTCGAGACCCATCAAGTACAATTTTCATATTTGTCCTAGTACTCGGATTATCTCATAAGTGTCAGGAAATAATCCTTAAGCGAATTATATATCCCAACAAAAAATAGGACAACTGAATGCTGTGTGTAGCAGCAGAATGGTCCATAATTAATTCTGAAGGAAGATGGCGCCCACAGTGTTATATGTTGGATGTATACAGTTTGACTGCAGTTCACTCAGACACTCACTTGGTAGAGTTCAGTTAATCTGCAATGATCCATTGTGATGACCATCCATAATATATCTGCTAGTATTTTGTTGCAGTAAATCCATCTATCTATGTATCTATGTCATACCAACCAGAGGTCGTTAATATGTAGCATGTGTCGATTCACTGTATTTATTTTGGTTAGTGTTGCAGTTTGTGGACGATGATGGCAAGGTGTATACAGCTTTGAGATAAGGAAGGACTGGCCTACCCTGCCTAATTAACAGACAACAAGAGAGACTTGACTCACCCGGTCAGTCAGTAGTACCTAGGGTTGGTCTCAGAGAGGAGATGGGATGAGATGAATGTTAGTTCAGGTTCTGCGGTCTATGTCGAATTTGCATGCATGTTATTGACATTGTAACCTGGACTGAAAGTGTATGTCTGAATTATAACTTGTGTTAACTGAGAAAAATTGCGGTATTTCCAACGAAAAAATATATTATTACCGCATATTTGGTGCTCCATGTACCGTTGAAAAGCTCTCTATGCATCTCTCTGTACTGAATACTGAAAAAATCGCAGCAATAGCTCCTGTTGGAAAAACAACTGGGCACTGTTTTCAGCCCAAACTAACATAAAGTCATGCAGCCCAGCCCATTATTGTGCTCTGTTTTAGCCTCCTTAGAGCAAGGGGCCGAAATGGGCTGCCTCTAGCCAGTCCTGGAGGGGCGCCCAACAGGCCTAGCGCTGGGAGAAGCCAGGACAACACCGAACACATTTACGCGAGTGTAGACAAGCGCATGCGAACGGCGGGCAAAGTTCCCTCTTGCTAGGGTTTTGATCCTCTGATCGCCTGCGGCGACGTTGAGAACACCAGTCCCTCTCGTCCACGGATTCCGATCAACCTTGCTCGGGCTGATATAGGGGGCAGTCCTGGACTGCCGCCCAGCCTTGGGGAAGACTGCGATCTACGGGGCTAGGGTTTCAAGTCTATCTCCCGTTTTCGACGGGATCACAAGATATCGATCTGGTTTTCTTCTCTGATCGCGACCATGACGAGCCGCTCGGAGTCATCGATCTCCCCATAGCGTATCATGGCAAAGTTAAAGCATTGGCGTCAAAGGTGGGAGAGTTCGTGGACGCGGCAATTTCTACAGGATCAAAGTGCGGTTGGACGTTTGTAATCCTCTATAAAAAGCAACTTCACTGATCCGAGGAGGCGTGAGGGAAATCTTCGCGGTTAAGTATGAACGCTTACCGGACTGGTTCCAAGTTTGTAGAATGATGGGCCACGAGTTCAAAGAGCACGGGGACGGGGTTCACCCTCCATCGGCTCTACTTTTCAAAAATTTGCGTGCACCGGCGACTATAACTTGGGGTACTCGACATCGCAACAATAACCAAAAGGCCAGAAAACAGGACACACAGGCTGGCGAGACTGTCTTTGAGAAGGGTGTAACTTCGGGCGAACAAGAAACCGATGAGAAGGAGGACTTTGATATGGTAGCAGTTGACTCCAACCGTAAACGTTCATGTGACCAGGTGGTAGGGGCTTCCGATCACACAGCCACCACCGGGCTGGAGCTTGCCCTGGTGACCAAGGATACTGAGAATGTTGTACCTCCCAGCCCCCCCAAGAGGTCTAGGACTGCAATCCGGGAAGGACTGGCAATAGTGGCTTAAGAAGACCCCGGCGATGAGTGAAAGGATTGATATGGTTGACTAGAGGGGGGTGAATAGGCAACTACCATTTTTTAACTTTTCTTTAGCAAATTAGGTTTAGCAACAAATAGGTTGTCTAGATATGCAACTAGGTGAGCAACCTATATGATGCTAACAACAATAACAACACAAGCAAGCAAAGGATACAAGATAGGTAAAGCTTGCACAAAGTAAAGGTAAGAAGTCACCACAAGTGGAACCGATGGAGACGAGGATGTGTTACCGAAGTTCCTTCCCTTTGAGCGGAAGTACGTATCCGTTAGAGCGGTGTGGAGGCACAATGCTCCCCAAGATGCCACTAAGGCCACCGTATTCTCTTCACGCCCTCACACAATGCGAGATGTCGTGATTCCACTAGTGGTGCTCTTGAAGACGGCAACCGGACCTTTACAAACAAGGTTGGGGCAATCTCCACAACTTAATTGGAGGCTCCCAACACCACCACAAAGCTTCACCACAATGGAATATGGCTTCGAGGTGACCTCTTCCGTCTAGGGTGCTCAAACACCCAAGAGTAACAAGATCCGCAAGACATTAGTGGGGGGAATCAAATTTCTCTTGGTGGAAGTGTAGATCGGGGCCTTCTCCTCCAAACCTTAGAGCATCAACAAGGATCGATGGCTAGGGAGAGAGATCGGGCAAGAATGAGCTTAGGAGGAACAATGGAGCTTTTGAGGGAAAAGAGGTGAGTCCACTTGGAGAAGAAGACCCACTTATATAGTGGAAGAAAATTTGACCGTTTTTTGCCCACAAGTCGTGCATAAGCGGTTGTACCACTCGGGGGCGCGGTACTTCCGCTTGCACGGAAGTACTGGGCTTCACAAGCACTTGACGTAAGTCAGGAAGGCGGTAGTTCTGCCGGAGAGGTACTTCCGCTTAGCACTGAAGGAAGCCTAGACTTATCAGTAGAAGAGGAGGGCAGTACGGCAGTACTGCTCAGAGCAGTACTTCCGCTCAAAAACTGTTCGAGTGCCGAAGACATCATAGAGCATAAAATAAGCGGAAGTGGGCCGGAAGTGGAGGGCGGCAGTACCGCCCGAGCGGTACTACCGCTCCGCTCCCAGTTGTACTTTTGCCAAAAAAGGCAAGGCCACCCGAGGACACCAGAAGGAAAACATAAGCAGAAGAAGTACCGGTACCGCAGGACGGCAGTACCGCTGGAGCGGTACTACCGCCCTGTGGAGCGGTACTTCCGCTTATATGTCACTTAGGGGTCAAGGGGACAGAAAGAAACTCCATTGTGCCTAGAAAGAGAATGGGGCGCAAGTGTGTACGTGATAGTTCCTCCCAACCTTTCCAAATGCGGATCCCCTCTTGATAGTATGGATTTTCCTACGACTCAAGTCCACCAACACTAAATCGATAGAAAAATGCCGTCTTCTCTTTTAACAATTGAGGGGATGAAAACCGTATCGTGCCACCTGATAATCTCTGAAAGCTTAATGCACACGTTGGTCCGCAAGGGTATTGTCATCTACCACCAAAACTACTTGGGGAAAATTATGCTCTTACAACGAGGAAAAACAATGAAGCGAAATCGGCGGCCTCCTCGGCAGAGGACCACTGGTTGCAGTGAATCTGTTGATCTAGAATTGTCATGGGATTGGCAATGCCCCGACAATTCAAGAGCTACGCAAACTCGCGAAAAAGTTTGCCCCTAGAGTACTATGTATTGTTGAAACACATATTAGCGGAGAGAGAGTGGAAAATTTAAAGAGTACACTAGGTTATGATAATTCTTTTGCTGTAGATTCCTCTGGTAGAAGTGGAGGCTTAGCTATGTTTTGGAATGATGATATAAAGTGTGAGATTTTGGGTTACTCGAGGTACCACATCGATGTGAAAGTTTCTGAACTAGGTGCTACACCGTGGAGGCTCTCTCGCTTCTATGGCGAGGCACAAACACACCTTCGCACAACACCTGGAATACAATGAAAAATCTCTCTAATTTGCAGGACATGCCATGGGTATGTGTGTGAGATTTCAACGAAGTTATGAGACATGATGAACATGATGGCATTGGTGAGAGAAGTCAAGCACACATTCAAGGCTTTAGGGACGCAGTTGATTTCTGTGGTTTGGTTGACCTCGGATTTAAAGGAACGAAGTGGACCTTTGAAAAGAAGGTAGCAGGAGGTACTTTCACCCGTGTCCGCCTCAATAGAGCCCTCGGTTCGATTGACTGGTGCGCCCAATTCCCAACTGCAGTGGTGGAACATCTTACAGCAGCTACTTCCGATCACTCACCTATCTTGGTACAGTTGGTTCAGCCACCGAGTGGAAGGAGGAGTAAGAAACATTTTCGATATGAGGTGATGTGGGATACTCACTCAGATCTGAAGGCCGCCGTTCAAAGTAAATGGGAGCCCAACAGCCACAGCTTGACGGCGAGTGATGTCTGTGCGAAACTCGATGCTCTACAAAAATATGGGCGAGTGGTCACAAACTACCTTTGGTAGCGTCCGGGGGGAGATCCGCAGTTTGAAGAAGGAGCTTGAGCACATGAGGGGCGACTCCGTGCGAGTGGGGCCTTCCCATGCAGAGACAAAAATCAACAACCGCCTAATGGAGCTCTATTTGCGCAAGGAATTGATGTGGAGGCAGCGTTCTCGCGTTGAATGGCTTGGTGCAGGCGATCATAACTCACACTTCTTCCATATGAGGGCATCAATGAGGCATAGGAAAAATCTGACTAAAGCCCTCCAACGTTCGGATGGGCAACTCACATGATGTAACCTAAATGCAGCAACTTGCATTGGAGTTTTACAAAAATTTATATACCTCGAAAGGAGTCCAGGGGGTGCCGGAGGTGCTTCAACATGTTCATGTCAAAGTTATAGCAGCTATGAACGATATCTTATTGGCCCCTTATGATGCAAAAGAGGTTAAAACAACGCTTTTCCAAATGTTCCCAACTAAAGCTCTAGGACCCGATGGATTCCCTGCTCATTTTTTTAGAGACATTGGGATGTCTGTGGAGATGCGGTTACTAAAGCGGTGATAGGTATTGTCAAGGGTGAAGAGAACCCGGCGTGTCTAAATGACGCTTTGTTGGTGCTTATCCCTAAGGTATCTAACCCTACGTTGTTGTCCCAGTTTCGTCCTATAAGTTTATGTAATGTGTTCTACAAGATTGCTTCGAAGGTGCTCTCAAACAGACTTAAGTTGATTCTTACGGACATCATCTTTTAGGAGCAATCGACATTTGTACCAGGGAGGCTTATAACTGACAACATAATATCTTCTTATGAATGCTTACACTTTATGAAGTGGAACAGGCCAAGAGCAACAGTTTTGCTGCACTTGAACTTGACATGATGAAGGCATATGATCGAGTGGAATGGTCGTGCCTAAGATCAATTATGGAGAAGATGGGCTTCACAGTACCGTGGATTAATGTGATTATGAAAATGGTGAGCTCAGTTTCCTTTTCAGTGATGTTCAACGGTAACAAGTCGGAGGTGTTCAAACCAACACAAGGCATTCGACCGGGGGATCCTATCTCTCCATATCTTTTCTTGTTAGCAGCGGAGGGCCTTTTGTACCTTTTAAAGTCTCATAATCAGTCATCCCAACTCAGCGGCATTAAGGTGGCAGCATCGGCTCCGGCAGTGAACCATCTTTCATTCGCGGTCGACAGCCTGTTGTTTTTTAGGGCAAGTATTAATGGAGCAGAGGAGCTATCAAACCTATTGGATGCATATTGCATGACCTCTGGGCAAACAATAAATAGGGACAAGTCTTGAATATTTTTCAGTAGGGGTTGTCCTGAGATAGTCCGCGATGCTGTCAAAGGCCTCATGCTTGTCCCTAATAAATAGGTACTTGGGCATGCCAACTGATGTTGGGAACTCCAAGAAGGGCACGTTTTAAATACCTGAGTGACAGAGTATGGGAGAAGGTCAAGGGATGGATGAGCAAGTACCTCTTAGCGGGAGGTAAAGATGTCCTAATTAAATCAGTAGCTCAAGAAATCCCGATATATTCTATGTCTTGCTTTAAGCTTCCTATGGGATTATGTGGTCATATAAAATCCATCATACAGAAGTTTTGGTGGGGATGCAAGCAAGGAGAGTGCAAACTAGCTTGGGTCTCTTGGGATGTGATGACAAGACCCAAAATCCTTGGAGGACTTGGTTTTAAAGATCTTGAAATATTTAACTTTGCATTATTAGCAAGACAAGCTTGGACAGTATTGCAAGAGCGAGGAACGTTGAGTGCGAGAATTCTAAAGGCTGCTTACTTTCCAGAGAGCAATATTCTTGAAGCAGAGCTTGGCCCCAAACCATCCCAGATATGGAGGGCTATAATTGAGGGTAGGGACTTGCTACAACAAGGGATTATCCCTCGGATTGGCAATGGCCAAAGCACGGATATTTGGAATGACAATTGGATCCCGAAGGAAACTACACCAAGACCGATCACATCACTCATTGCGGATCCACCAAGATTTGTATGTGAACTGTTGTCGCCAGTTACAGCATCATGGGATGTGGAACTAGTTGAGGGAGTCCTGGACTAAGGGGTCCTCGGGCCGCTGGCCTATCTCCCAATAGGCCGGCTTGGTGGGCCGCTCTCTGAATATCGCAGGAAGGGCCGGATATGTCATGACCCCGTGTTCTAGAAGGAAGCCTCGAAGGCGCGTCGTGCACTCCAAGTCAAGATGAGGAAATTGGCATCTCCATCCCCGGCAGGAGGCCTATCATGTGTAAACCCTAGGTACCCCCCAGTGTCTATATAAACCGGGGAGGTTTTAGACTGTAGGACAGAGAAACTCATCTAGGGTTTTAGCTAGTTGATCTCATGGTAGATCAACTCTGTAACCTTCATACACATCAATATAATCAAGCAGGACGTAGGGTTTTACCTCCATAGGAGGGCCCGAACCTGGGTAAACGTCGTCTCCTTCGTCCCCTGTTACCATCGATCCTAGACTCATAGTTCGGGACCCCCTACCCGAGATCCGCCGATTTTGACACCGACATTGGTGCTTTCATTGAGAGTTCCGCTGTGATCGCCAAAGGAATCAATGGCTCGCTTAGTCATTAGCGAGGAAGTCCGCAACATGGACTCCTTTGTCCCTGGACAGATCTTCTGTTTCGGCAGCGTCATGCTGCATGCCGACCCGACCGGCCGTCTTGGCCGGGTCGGGACTTTCGCCCCTGATCAAGAGTTCAGATTCGGGAACCTAGAGTTCTCCGTAGACTCTCGGGGCGATCTTTTGCTCACCGGGCTTGCAATCTCATCTGATGCGCCCGAGGACTCCGAGGCCTTGACTTCGGATTTCGGTCTCAACCCCGCCCACGGGACCAACCCCGACGACGATCTGGCTTCTAGTCCGGATCTGGTCATAGTACCGGATAGTCGAGGGTCAGCTCTTGCCGAACACACTCCTTGTTCGGACGCGTCGGAGGTTAACTCCGAAAGCTCTGGGCAGATTGACCCGATCGAGCTCTTGACACTCAACGAGGCTCTAGATCGGATCCTATCGATGATAATCCCTGACCCAACGCCGACCCACGCTCAGATCGGTCTGAAGGTGGGTCAAGAGGAATTTTTCATCCCACCCACCACCCACTTAGTAGCCACTGTCGAAGACTTAACCGACATGTTGGACTACGCCTCCGAGGAGGCAGAAGACATGGATGAAGAGGATTGCGCTCCCGCCCCCTTCAACACCGGGCGATGGACTGCCACCTCCACCTACGACGTCTACATGGTGGATACTCCAGCCGATAAGGGCGATCACACACCCAAAAACAATGGCGATAAATCTGGTGAGGAGCCGTCAAGGCGCCACAAACTGCGCAAAGGGTTAAAAACAAAAAGGGAAGGGAAGCCATTGCTGACACCGGGGAGAACGACACCCCGAAAGACCTCAGCGATCCCGATATCCTCGAACATCCGCTAGAGGACCAGGAGAGGCCGGAAGATCAGCGCGACCTCGAGGATCTATACGATGCCGAGGATGACAACTACCTCCCCCCTGTCGAGGAGGAGGACAGCCTGGAAGCCGAAGATTTCACCGTCCCCGAAAACCTCGAGGATCAGGAACGGTTTAGGCAACAACTTATAGCCACTGCCCGAAGCCTGAAGGCAAAAGAACGGCAGCTTAAGGCCGAACAGGACACCCTCAATGATAGATGGACAAGGGTCCTATCAGCCGAGGAAGGATACGGTGCCGGTCTATTGGACCAACCCAAGAGCTACCCACGCCGACGGCTGCTGCCGCAGTTCGATGATGAGGTCTCTAATACACCGTCGCCCAAACACACTCCATATGACCAGCCGGACCGCCCTCCCCGAGGACGAGATAGGACGGCTGGCGACGCAGGTTATAGGCCGGCGATACCCCGCAGAAGGGGAAAAGAGCCAGAGGACAGGTACGACCTGCAACACGACCTGGATTATAGAACAGGCCGCACGAGATCCACCTATGGATCTAGAGGGTACTCCCTTGATAGACGGGACGGGTACCAGCCTCGGCTCGACCACAACAACAGAGGTCGGGAACCAAACCGAGCCAGATCAGGCGCCGACTACCGGCGTGACATAGCCCGGGTCAGAGGTGCTGCCCACCCACTATGCTTCACCGATGAGGTGATGCAACATCAGTTCCCGGAGGGGTTTAAAGCCGTGAACATAGAGCAATACGACGGGACAACGGACCCAGCAGTATGGATCGAGGATTTCCTCCTCCACATCCATATGGCACGAGGAGATGATCTCCATGCCATCAAATATCTGCCCCTAAAACTTAAGCCAGCTCGGCACTGGTTAAACAGCCTCCCCGAAAATTCTATCGGGAGTTGGGAGGATCTCGAGGATGCTTTCCGATCTAACTTCCAGGGCACCTATGTCCGGCCGTCGGACTCCTCTGACCTAAGCAATGCTGTCCAGAAAGCAGGCGAATCGGCTCGACAATTCTGGAATCGGTTCTTGACCAAGAAGAACCAGATTGTCGATTGCCCAGACGCCGAGGCAATAGCCTCCTTCCGGCACAATATTCGGGATGAATGGCTGGCTCGCCAGCTCGGTCAGGACAAGCCTAGGACCATGTCCGCCCTTACATCACTCATGACCCGCTTTTGCGCGGGCGAAGATAACTGGCTAGCTAGACGAAGCAACAACCCCGAAGACCCCGGCACCTCCGAAGTCCGAGATGCAAACGGCAAACCACGACTCAACAAAAGTAAACGCCGGCACAACAACGGTGATGCCGACGACACGGCTGTTAACGCCGGTTTTCGCAACCCCCGATCCGGGCAGCGGAAGAAGCCCTCTAAAGGCAATCGTGATGGACCCACCCCGTTGGACAAGATCATGGATAGGCCCTGCCAGATCCACGACACTCAAGACAAGCCCGCCACCCACACCAACCGTAATTGCTGGGTGTTCAAATAAGCCGGCAAACTCGCAGCCGAAGAGCAAGACAAGGGCCCACGCAACGAGGACGATGACGAGCCCCGCGGTCCTAGCAATGGAGGACAGAAGCAGTTCCCTCCAGAGGTAAAGACTGTGAACATGATATACGCTACTCATATACCTAAAAAGGAGAGGAAGCGCGCCCTTCGAGAGGTCTACGCCGTAGAGCCTGTGGCCCCGAAGTTTAACCCATGGTCGGCCTACCCGATCACCTTTGATCGACGAGACCATCCGACCAGTATCCGTCATGGGGGTTCGGCGGCCCTCGTCCTAGACCCCATTATTGATGGGTATCACCTCACTAAAGTCCTAATGGACGGAGGAAGTAGCCTCAATCTGATTTACTCAGACACGGTGAAAAAGATGGGTATAGATCCATCAAGGATCAAGCCTAGCAACACTACCTTTAAAGGAGTGATCCCAGGCGTCGAAGCCCGGTGCACGGGCTCTGTTAGCCTGGAAGTAGTGTTCGGTTCGCCCGACAATTTCCACAGCGAGGACTTGATCTTCGACATTGTCCCCTTCCGCAGTGGTTATCACGCCCTGCTGGGCCGCACAGCGTTCGCTCGCTTTAATGCCGTCCCACACTACGCATACCTCAAGCTCAAGATGCCCGGGCCCAAGGGGGTCATTACTGTCAACGGCAACACAGAGTGTTCCCTCCGAACTGAGGAACATGCATTGGCCCTGGTGGCCGAATTCCATTACGATAACGATCGGCCAACACCAAAATCTGCCATAAAGGCACGTAAGGCTGACAAACGAGCTCGGTATCAGTCAGAACTCCCGGAATCTTATTCTCCCCAGAAATAGGGACACGTTCCTCACTGCACAACCCTAGTGCCGGTCAAACATGTGCCAAGACGGCACAACTTTGCACTCAAGAATCCATGGGCAGCAGTGAGGAACAACTATCAAAGGGAAAGTGTTCGGCTGGACCGAACTACTGCCAGTACATGTCCTCGGACATACCACAGGTACCATCAAGGACGTGCTAAAGCGTAAAGCTCATCCATACTTGGGCGACTTCTCAAGATCTTCTTCCCAAGGTCCGCTCGCCGACACCATCACCCTTAAAGGAATACAACTCCCTAGGAGGCGCAGGAGCGGTCATGCGGCTGGGCACATCAAGGTCGTCAAGCCACCCATCGAAGACCCCTGGTACAACCACTCCTCCGTAAACTTTATATTTCCTCGTCAAATACCTGTAAACAATGGCTTCGGCAATTTGAGTTATAAGAACTAATGAGCAAATAAATAGACCATTGTACATGGCTTCTTCGCTGTATTTTATGCTACACACTCTGTTCTTCCCTCATCAACGCTTCTTGTGAAACTGTTTGGTATACATTACGATGCAACCGGCTAATAGACCGGGGGATTGAATTTAAAACATCACCCTAAGCATCACCCCGACACAATTGATCGTGTGTTCGGCATCTTGGATTTTGCTTTATATGCATCGGATCCGAACTATGTCTTGGGTCAATAGTTGGGTTGCTCGGCTCCTGTGTTTGCCCTTTTACGTTCCGCTCGTTTGGCTAAAAGGGCAAAGGGAGAACCACTGTGATTGTGCTTCCAGCTCGCCTGGTCAAGAACCTCAGGGGAGAAAGCCGAAAACTGACTGTCATAGTAAGCGAGAACCGGTCTGCAAATCCGAGCTTAAGTGTCATACTAACAAATCGATAGAGGTTATTCCGTGTCATACGATGAGTTTCGTACTTGTACGAACCATGTGATGCTGGCTTAAACCTCGGTACATCCGAACATCACAAAACACTGGGGGCTAGTCATCAGCCCCCGCATTTTTCCCTACGGCTAAGTGAAAGCAATAAAGCATTATAGTCCGATTGCCTTGTTCCCCTCGCACTACCACCTTCGGGCACCGATACCTCGGCTAAGGGTCACATTGCGGAGGCAGAAACACCTCGCGTAGTATCTACGTGGGGTCTGAAGCCGACGACTCACAACTTTCAGATAAAACAACCACATAGGAGTCACAATAAATACAAAACTCAAAAAGACATGATAAACCATGCAGCCTCATTATAAAGAGTTAACAGTCTTCAGACATATTACAACGCGCTCATTCATAGAAAACATCCTTAGAGCATTGGGCCTCTATCGCCCGAGCACCCTCCATCACTGCGGAGAAGTATAGCTTGGGGCGCCTATGCTCCTTTCCAGGGGGCGGAGGTGCGGTGGCCATCTCGGTCGGCTTGAGCTTCGGCCAGTGCACCATGGTCTTTGCAAAGGCCATCCGAGCTCCCTCGATGCATGTAGAACGCTTTAGCGCGTCAATCCGAGGTGCAGCATCGCACAGTTTCTGCACCAAGCCAAAGTAGCTGCTCGGCAACGGCTCTTCAGGCCACAGCCGGATGCAGAGATCCTTCATGGCCGGCTCCGCCATCCTGTGGAGCTCCATCAGTTGCTTCATCTGCTCGATCAGAAGAGGAGAGCGCTCGGGGGACTCAAACTGTGCCCAGAATAGCCGAGCCTCATCATCCTCCTCCCGCGAAGCATAGAACTTGTTCGCATCCGCTGCACTCTTCTGGAGATCCGCACAGACGCCTGAGGAACGCCACACCTGGGTAAGCAAAGCAAACCTGCTACCACCAAAGGCGCATTCTAGTGAATACGGCTTACCATCTGTGATAGCCTTGACTTGGCGAACCTCTTCTTCAAAGGACCGCCTGTCCACCCGCTCCTTTTGGAGCTCGGATTTCAGTGCGGTTAACTTGGTGGCTTGCTCTTTGCCTTTCTGCTCAAGGGCCTCACACTTCGTGCTGGCATCCTTGAGCTCCTGCTGCACCTCCTCCACCCGGGCCTCATGCTTATCGCTCGCAGATTTTAATGCGGATAGCGCGGCTGCTGCTTGTTCGGCCACCGTCTTCTCATCCGCGGCTGCTTGCTTCATCTTTTTTAGCTCGGCCTTGAGGTTCTCGACCTCCGCAGCCGAAGCTGTGTTAACAGTAAACGAGTCATTACACTGGGTTAAGAGTCTGGATTAATAATGATAGATAGCCGGACATTTTAATTCGACTTACCTTGCGGTTCGTCGAACCTCTTATTCAGGCGATCGAGCTCCTCATTGGAGCTCTTGAGCTTCCGATTTAGCTCGGCAAGCTCCGCAGCGTTGACGGCCGCCGCCGCCGACGAGGCTTGCAAAAAAAGAAATTGTACAATATCAAGTTATGTGGGTTCAAACCCTCGAGCTGTTAAGAATATGACCCTATGCTCGGTCCTCTTAAGGGCTTTTAGGGCAGTGCGGGACAAACGATGCCTTATGCATCGTTGGTCACTCCGGGGTTATTTGACCCCCGGGTGGGTTTTTGCAAACCCACCTAGGGCTCGGGGGCTACTGCATATATAAAGATAGCGCAAACTTAATAAAATTAAATTTTTCGGGAAAAGGGTATTACGTGGCTCACCTTGAAGCCCGTCAAGAGACCATTGAAGGCCTCTTTCAGTCCGCTGTCAACGGACTGAATACCTTGCAAAACCGCACCCATAAGAGTGCGGTGATCCTCGGAGATGGAGGCGCTTGATAAAGCCTCCCCCATCATGACCGGCCACCCAGTCATGGGTGGCACCGGTGGTGACCGGCCAACCCGATCTCCGATGGGGGATTGAGCTAGTAGCTCCGGAGGCACATTCCTCTCCAGAGATGTCCTCGAAGGAGACTGGACAGTATTTCGTCCCCCCTCCTCGACAGCCAGGGGAGTTTCCCCTTCCTGGTCTTCGGCGGTCGAGGCGTTAGCCTCGGCCATGACATCGTCACCCCCGTCGCCGGTGTTCGGCTCCTCAGGAGCCAGACGGGATGACACATCCGTGGCCTCCTTTGCGGCCCCTGGAGGTGTGGGGTGCGACGTAGTCCCGCTCTCCGCTAGCTCGGCGGGTGGAGACTCCCCATCTGATATTTGCTCGGTGGGGAGAACGCGCGGTGGGCTGCAGATTAAAAGGCATTCGTCCATTTAAAACATTAAAAACTTCACATAAACGACCCAGGGAGTCTTCGGATTCGTACCTTTGGGCCGGGGGCTTGACCCTTAAGTTCCTTCGGGGAACCCTCTCGAAGTCCTCGGACTCAGCATCGGGGTCCGAGCTGTCGTCGGCCAAGATTAACCTCGGCCTACGCGCCCTCTTCTGGGCAGGAGGAGGTAGATCCTCCGTAGCGTCCTGCGACGCCGTCCTCTTTCTTGTGAGGGGGAATCGCCTTTCCCCCCGTCCTCGTGCTCTTCCTCATGAGTGGAGGAGGCATGGGTTTCCTCGGACATAGTGTCCGGTAGGTCCCTAACGCGGAGGCCTTCTCGGCTTTTCTTCTTTTCCTTCTTCTCCGGCGCTGTGTAAGGCACAACGACAAGCATCGACGTCAGCAGATCCGACCCGGGGCCTTCGGGCTGTGGGGCCGGGCAGTCCATTTTGGCGGCCTTGCTTAGCCACTTCTGTAAAGATAAGAAGGAGGTGGTTCAGCTTTTTGTCAGACGACAGGGCCAAAGTATCAAAATAATGTTATACCTGGGTAGGAGGGTTATCGGCGCTTAGGCCCGAGTCCTCCTTCTCGGCTGGCCAGCTCTTCTGGGGTTTGAATAATGCATTCCACAACTTCTGGTGAGTGGTGCGGAAGAATGCTCGCACCATAGGCTGGTCCTCGGGCTGATAGGCCCACATTGGAGAAGTCCGGTGCTGGCAGGGAAGAAGACGGCGGTGGAGCATAACCTGGACAACATTGACCAGCTCGACCCTGGTCGCGATTACCGAGGAAATGCGCTTCTGCAGCGATTTCACCTCTGCATCCGACCCCCAGTCAAGCCCCTTCTTGAGCCACGAGGCCAGACTCGCAGGGGGTCCAGATCTAAACTCGGCAGGTGCCGCCCAGCCCTCGTCCCTTGGTTCGGTGATGTAGAACCATTCCTTCTGCCAGATCTTGATTGTATCGATGAAGGTGCCGGCCGGCCACTCGACGCGGGGGAGCTTACTGATTACCGCCCCTCCGCAGTCGGCGTGATCACCCGCGACTATCTTCAGCTTGACATTGAAAACCTTGAGCCACAGGCCGAAGTGCGGCTCGACCCGCAGGAAGGCTTCACAGATGATGATGAATGCCGAAATATGCATGAAGGAGTTCGGGGGAAGGTCGTGGAAATCCAGCCCGTAGAAGAACATGAGGCCCCTGACAAAGGGGTGGAGCGGAAAGCCTAGTCCCCGGAGGACGTGGGGGACGAACACCACCCTCTCGCCTGGCTTGGGGGTGGGAACCACCTGGTTCGCCTCTCGAGCGCGGTGGAAGACATTGGCGGGGAGGTAGCCGGCGAGCTTTAACTCCCGGATGTCCTTGTCGGTGACCGTGGAGGCCTCCCACTTGCCCATAGAGCCCGAACCCGCCATGGCTAAGCTCGGAGGAGAAGTTGAGGGAGAACTGGATCTGGGCTCCTGGAGCTTGGGAAGATTGAGGAAGCAAGGGATGCGAATGGGAAGCGTGAATAGGCCTCGGGGTGTTTTCCCCTTTTATGAGGCGTGACGCCGATGAGCCTCCCTCTACTGCACTGCGGACCTCTCCACTTCCCGAGATATCCGTGCCGCTACGCACGCGTGAGAAAACCTAAGGCGTTAATCATATCCCGTGTGAAACGGAGCACGATCTGTACATTGATGAGTTGTGCCAATGTAAAAACGGCCTCGAACCGCGAATTAAGTTTTCATGACTGGTTCGGTGGTCATGATAGGCCGCGACCCTTCGTCAAAAGGGCTGACAGGAAGCACTGTTTACACTTTGATGGTTGGACTTTGGGGCCAAGCGACTCATGGCGTCCGGACGGTTGTATGATCGGAAAAATTACGCGTCATCGGGAGCCGGACTAGTCTCAGCCGATCATTAATGGGAAGAAGAACTCACCCCGCAAGCCGAAGACTCCGATCACGTGGAACTGCCAGTGCTGTGACCCTTGGTGTTGGGGGCTAGTTCGGGGGCTACTGAGGGAGTCCTGGACTAAGGGGTCCTCGGGCCGCTGGCCTATCTCCCAATAGGCCGGCTTGGTGGGCCGCTCTCTGACTATCGCAGGAAGGGCCGGATATGCCATGACCCCGTGTTCTAGAAGGAAGCCTCGAAGGCGCGTCGTTCACTCCAAGTCAAGATGAGGAAATTGGCATCTCCATCCCCGGCAGGAGGCCTATCATGTGTAAACCCTAGGTACCCCCCGGTGTCTATATAAACCGGGGAGGTTTTAGACTGTAGGACAGAGAAACTCATCTAGGGTTTTAGCTAGTCGATCTCGTGGTAGATCAACTCTGTAACCTTCATACACATCAATATAATCAAGCAGGACGTAGGGTTTTACCTCCATAGGAGGGCTCGAACCTGGGTAAACGTCGTCTCCTTCGTCCCCTGTTACCATCGATCCTAGACTCACAGTTCGGGACCCCCTACCCGAGATCCGCCGGTTTTGACACCGACACTAGTGCGTTCAGTATTCTTACCAATAGATGCAAACGCAATTTTGAAGATTCCGACCTGCACTAACAATACAGAAGATTTCTGGGCTTGGTACCCAGACAAAAAGGGCTAGTTTACAGTTTCCTCAGCGTACAAATTCTTGCTCAAAACTAAGCTGCAGCGAGAAGAGTGGTTCCAGGGGAGAACGGGTTCATCTAGTGCTCAGAGAGATGAGAAATCCTGGTGCTCATTGTGGAAACTCAAGGTTGCCTCGAAGATTGGGATATTTTTATAGCGATTGTCTCATCGTTCTCTTCCTACCACTGATGTCCTAAAGAAGTGCAACATGTCGGTGCAGGATGCATGCCCACTCTGCGGCTGTCAAGATTCTTGGAGGCACGCCCTTGTCTCATGCACCATGTCAAGGTTTATCTCGGCGTTGTCTAACGAGGCTCTGGTATCACACATGTCTGCTAATTTGGAGTCTAATGCGAGATTGTGGCTTTTGGTACTCAGTGATGGATTGGATCATGCTATTTTCACGAGGATGGCAGTCACCCTTTGGTCCACATGGTATGCTAGGCATAAGACGGTCTATGAATCTATTTTTCAAAGCCCTCAGCAGACAATATCCTTTGTAACAATTTCATAACAGAGCTGGGACAACTCGTAAATGGCCAGGAGTGCCAAGGAGCAACATCAACATCAACTGCCCAAACTAAACGGTGGTTGTCTCCTCTGAGTGGCACTGTGAAGAATAAACGTCGATCGAGCGGTTGCAAGATCACACCTCGGGGGAGCGGTGGCAGCTGTTTGTAGAGACCATTCCGGTCTATATCTTGGATCCTCGACGGTGTTTTTCCAGGGAATTAATGATACTCTAATTTTGGAGAATTACTAGTAATATGCCCGTGCTACGCTACGGATCACATAAGATTAGGTGGATTTAAGTTATAGTCAGAAATCCATATGTTGCTATAGACAATAACAAATGTACGAAGACATGATTGAAGCAATGTTATATTGTTGACGTGTACATATCACACATGCTCAAACTTAGAGTTTACAATCAATGAACCTTTAATCCAAGCCAAACATTTTCCGTCTTCACCTCGCAAAAAGACTTGTTGTTCAGTTGTTCTCCCTACTCACCTTTCTCACTACTCACTGTATCATGTATCGAGGAGACAGAGCATGCAGGAAATTAAAAATACTGGGAAATTAAAAAAAAACACTGGAATTTTGCAATATCAAACTTGCGTGTCCAATCTACTTTCGTGTGAAATCGTGAAAAAATACCAAGAAACTATCCCTGACAAAGAAAGACCAAAAAATCCTATGTGTGAAAAAACTGTTTGGATGGATTTTAGTTTGGATTGTATTTCCACCAATTTTTTCACGAAACATCACATGGGAGTAGATTGGGCACCTAGGTTTGATATCCCCAAATTACCGTTTTCTAAAAAAATTGGTATATTTTAAATTTAATACTCATATAGGGGTGTGGAGCACCCAGGAGCTCCTGAGTATTTCCCATTAACACACATAATATAGCTTGAGCACACACTTATATATATGGTTTCATGACAAACAAGAATGAAGTAGAAGTGGTTAACTAAATGCTTTGCTAAATATGCAAAAATAATAATAATGAATCTGCACATATTCAGGCAAAGGGAAGAAAACTGAGCCCTTAGAGGGTCTTTAGTATATTTAGACAAAAGGAAAAAAAGGGAACAACACTTGCAATACGTTTTGTACCGAGCAAAGAAACAAAATGTACAGTAAAAGATGCTTCGAAATCATGTGTATATAGAATGGAAGAGTGCACATGTGCATACATACAAAAAATTAGTACTGGTCCTCTTGTAACTCCAGGTTGTATGCAACAGAGACAATCCTAAATAATTTACAACTATGCAATTGTGACGTTGTTCAACAACAAGACACAACTTGGCACCACCCAAACAGACAAGAATTCTGCGCAAAGACTTATTTCAACAACAACCAGTTCTAGATCAGTAGTCTTCACTGAAGCCAGCTCCAGGACATTTCTCTGCAGAGGCATATACTGAGAGAAATTAGTGTGATTTCTTTGAACAAACTAACACAATAATAGACGCAATGGCCTCACCTTGCTCGTCAGCGATCCCTATGCGAAGCTGCCTTCTATATCCTGAAATCTACAGGAAAAATCAAAATAAAAAACAGACATGTTAGAACGAGATTATCTCGTGAAATATGCACCTAATCGACAGGAAGCAAACTTAAAAAGATCCATCTCACATGCACCTTCTCGTCTTCTATTAGCAGCTTGGCACCGGAGCCGTCGGGAATGAGTAGCTCGCCACTGTCAGAAATGCTCTACGGCCTACTCATGGCGGTCCTGCCACTCCTAGCCTCCATGGGAGCACAAAAAAAGGGCATCTCGTTAGAGGTTCAGAACCAGAGACAAAAAAGGGAATAACACCAATAGAGAAAACAAAGTAACCTGCATCCCAGTTCATTCACTATTCACCAACGCTGATCTCTGCACCCGCCCGTGCGAGGAAGAGTCGTTGTCCACGAGACAACGGGCCTGAGGAGCACCATCGCCAATCCATGGCTTTGTGAGCCACATATAAGTCACACCCCAAAAGACAGGAACCAGGGCGGGTTCCGGTGCATCGGCCCGGGGTAGACCCAGTGATCCCCTATCCTTGAAGCCACCACCAGCGCCAGCCTATGACGGAGTGGAGCAGTAGCTCAAACCACTTCGCCCACCATAGTCCGCAGCAGTCGGTCGTCCGTGGCGACCGGATCTGGGGATATCCCTCCACAAATCCCAACCCCTGTAATGTTGTACACCCCCATGATCCATCACCGACCAAACCTCACCGGATCAGAGAGAGACCAACCTCCCTAACCACGTAGCGCCACCAGAGAGAGCACCGCCACGACGCGGAAGGAGACGGAGGAACCTTCTTCCATAGCGTCAACATCGCCAACCGCGTCACGGTCGAAGTGCCCGATGGCTACCGGAGGCGAGGGAGACCAGCGGAGGCGAGCCGCAGGGAAACGCCCTCTCACATCGGCAGAGAGATCGAGAGATTTCCACCGCGCGTAGTGACGTTACTGGAAGCTTCTGTTTCTTTCGTGAGCGAAATAGAAACAAGTAGTTCGTCCGACATGCGGGGTGAATGTTGTACAAGGGGCCAGGGACAACTCTCACTCTCAGCCGTCTGTTTCGGATCAGACGATACAGATACAAAGGCAGCCACACCATCATCACCAACTCGCATTTTTATAGGAGTAGAGATGATTGTCGTGAAGTGCTAGCGCTTGCAGATGATCTCGCTGAGCAAAATATCAGGGTGACCTTGGACTGTTAAGGGGTGGTGAATGATATCAACAACGAGACAAGAAGTCCAAATGCTGCTATAGTACATGAATTAATGAATCGTTGTAATAGTTTTATTTCTAGTTCTTTTATCCATGAACATAGGAACTTTAATTTTGAGGCTCATAATCTCGCCAAGTTCACGTGTAACCTAGGTGTAGGTCTTCATGGTTGGTTGGGCAATCCACACGACCCAAACCTTGCACCTATGACCTTTGATTTTGATGAATAAAGATGGCGAGTTTTCTAAAAAAAAGCACTGAACACATTTTTGTTTGCCAGCTGAAGCGTGAAGCTGGCTGGAGAAGCTGGATTTTCAGATTTTGAGAAGTTTGGAGAGGTTCAGAACACGCCCTAACATAGACATTCAGGACGCATTTGGTTACCTGGGCCCAAAACACCATGAAATCTCACGTGAAGAAAATTGACACTGACATTTAATGACCCAATCGTGTGGCATGCCAACCCGAAACCCTCACCTCCCCTGGGAAGAGGTCATATGCCTATGCACCCGTGGAAATTTCTCGTGTCGTCTGCCTCACACTATGCTCATCCACCTCCTGGTTAAACTTTGCGTCCGTCGCCTGCTGCCTCCCTTCTCCTCCCTCTCTTACCACCAAATGATCATCCCCAAGGAGGACATATCTCCTGTGAAAGGAAGGGGATCCCATATTCCCATGTGCTCTTGAAATTTCTCTATTGAGATTTTAGCACCCTATGCTTTCTCCCCTAGCTACCAAACAAAGTTTCAAAGGAGAATTTTTTATCCTATCGGTGTTCAACACCTAAACATCCTAGGATTCCTCTATATCCCAGAGAAGTAGGGGGTTACTCAACAGTGAGGCAACAAAAATCATAGGGATAATCAGGCAATCATGGATGAATGATCAATATAATACTCTTAGGAATCCACCTATGGTTTTGATATTACAAAGGGATGATGATGGTGATGATGACGAAGGTAATGCCGAAGTCTCATTGGTCGGGTTGATGGCATGGTGGTACCCCTCACACACACAAACAGTATAAAGGTAGTGTGGTCCTTTGGCCAAAAGGTATACAACCTCCATATGTGGCATGTAGGAGATGTATGTAGGCGTACATCGTCGATCCGCTAGCCCCATGCGATCCGCCTGCTCGTCATGATCCTCACCCGCCCTCGACCCTCGGGCCGATTGCTGCGCCCTGACCACCTATAGTCGATGGCTGCCGCCGCCGGATGCCGCCGCCTCACACACCACCCCGCCCCCCATTGCGGCTCTAATATATTCACAACCTCCTTGTCGGGAGTGTCGCCGTGCTTGCCATCGTTTGAGACGCCGTCCTCGCCACCATCTGTCGTTCTCGTCGCCATCTGCAATCATGCCGCCATTGGCGCCCTTTCCCGCACAACCCTGACGACCACCACCCTTGGACTTATTGAGCGACTCGACCCCCAATGTCATAGGTTTGCATTCTAAATCATTCATTGCGCATTGAAATGATGGCATAGGTAAATAATACCCAAATGATAAGTGCCATAAGTGTGGCACAAAGACATTCAGTCCAAACGCCTTAATCACCATTGAATCAACTAGCACGAATTTTGAAAAGAAAAACAACACCGATATTTGCCAGGTCGGTTCCCAGGCGTTCGGGCTCACGAGCCGTCGCACCGAACGACCTCTTCACCCACTGCTCTGCTTCTCCCCATCTCTCTCATCTTAGAGCAACTCCAACTGGGCAACCAATTTCGTCCGCCCATGTGCTTTTGGGTCGTCGCAGACAAAAGAGGTGGCCCAACGCAGAGACCCAAACCCAAATCTTGTCCGCTCCGTGTTCGCGCCGACCCATTCAGGCTTAAATTTGAGCCGGATTTGCGTCCTCGCGGACACGAAATGGACGCGCACTGCGTCCCCTCAGTGTCCGCCGTAGGTCCACCAGTCGGCCGCTAAACCATCGCCCGCGTCTTATTAAATGCCAGCACCAACCTCGGGGCCCGCCTGGTGGTGGGTGGAAGGTCCGCGTGGCCGTCCTTTTTAATGGAAGCATGCTGCGGGCCCAACCTCATCCACTTCCAAACGCCCGTCCACATCTGGCCACGCCCTGCTCCCTCGCCAGCGACCAGAAACCCTAGCTAGCAAGTCACCATGGGCATGTTCAACGGGAAGGGGAAGGGACAGGGCAAGCTTAGCTCCGGCGCGAGCTCTTCCCGCGGGCGCACGCCGCCTCCGCCTGCTAGACGCAGCTCCCCACCGGCGCGGGCAGGTGATACGTCTGCAATGTATCGATAATTTATGAAGTATTCATGCCATATTTACCTATGTTTACAATACTTTTATATGGTTTTGATGCACTTTACATGATTTATTTAGAAATAATCCGGACTAACGCTATTGTCAGTAGAATTACCGTGGTGTTGTTTTTATGTAGAAAATGAAAGTTCTCGGAATCGCCCGAAACTTTTTGATGATTTTTTCTAGAGAAAATAAGCAATATTGGAGCGAAGAACCACAGGAGGGGAGCCACCCGTGGGCCACAAGCCATCAGGGCACGGCCCCCCTAGGCCGCGCCCTGATATGTGGTGGGGCCCACGTGGCTCCGTTGTGCGTCATTCCAACGCTGAAAAATCCTATAAATCCCAGAAACCCTGGAAATAAACAGAGACTCTCCGTTCCGTCGCCGCAACTCTCTGTATCAACGAAAAACCAATCTGGAGATGTTCCAGTACCCTGCAAGAGAGGGGAAACCATCATCGGTGGCCATCTTCATCATCCCGACGAAGGCCATGACGAGGAGGGAGTAGTTCACCCTCGAGGCTATGGGTATGTACCAGTAGCTATGTGTTCAATCTCTCTCTCTCTCTCTCTCTCTCTCTCTCTCGTGTTCTTGAGATGGCACGATCTTGATGTATCATGGGCTTTGTTAATATAGTTGGATCATATGGTGCATTTCCCTTGTTATCTTGTTGTGATGAATTGAATCTTTCCCTTTGAGATCTCGTTATGTTGGATTGAATATTTTGGTTTGAGAACACTTGATGTACGTCTTGCGTGGGATACCCGTAGCAAGATTGGGGTATTCTATTGATTCACTTGATATATGTTGAGGCATCAACTTGCGGATTCCGGTGACCTTGGGGATCTATGCATAGGGGTTGATTGCACGTTTTCATACTACGTTCTCCGATAGAAATCTTGGGGTGCTCCTTGAAGTTCTTTGTGTTGGATTGAATATGATGGACCTTAAATTGTTTGATGCATGTCGCATAATTTACCCACGGATAGTTGAGCTGACATTGGAGTATCTAGGTGGCATTAGGGTTGATCGATATGTATCATTGGTGTT
Organism: Elymus sibiricus; assembly: GCA_039707655.1. Taxonomy (NCBI): domain Eukaryota; kingdom Viridiplantae; phylum Streptophyta; class Magnoliopsida; order Poales; family Poaceae; genus Elymus; species Elymus sibiricus. Next base: position 151,613,139 of record CM077675.1, on the reverse strand, counting down.
GTTCTAGTATGAACTCTAGGTCTCTTTGTGACACTTATAGGTATAGCCCAAAAGATAGTTCAGAAAGAATAACTTTGAGGTGGTTCTACTACCTACACCAATTTCATCTTATGTTCTCCGCTAGATAGGAACTTTGGAGTGATTCTTTGTTGCACGTTGAGGGATAATTATATGATTCAACTATGTTAGCATTGTTGGGAGATTGCACTAGTAAAAGTATGAACCCTAGGCCTTATTTCCAAGCATTTATACAACGTTTTGCTCGCTATTTTCCACTTGCTACCTTGCTGTTTTTATATTTTCAGATTACAAAAACCTCTATCTACTATACATACTACATTTGTATCACCATCTCTTTGCCGAACTAGTGCACCTATACAATTTACCATTGTATTGGGTGTGTTGGGGACACAAGAGATTTCTAGTATTTGATTGCAGGGTTGTTTGAGAGAGACCATCTTCATCCTACACCTCCCACGGACTGATAAACCTTAGGTCGTCCACTTGAGGGAAAATTGCTACTGTCCTACAAAACTCTGCGCTTGGAGGCCCAACAGAGTCTACAAGAATAAAGTTGCGTAGTAGACATCAAGCTCTTTTCTGGCGCCGTTGCCGGGGAGGTGAGTGCTTGAAGGTATATATTTAGATCTTGCCATTAAATCTTTTAGTTTCTTGTTTTTCACCAGTTTGGTTTTATAAAAGAAAACTACAAAAAATGGAATTTAGGTTGCCTCAATTGTTTCGTCTTTTTAATGTCTTTCGTGAAAATGATGGTTCGGAAAATTGTGCTCAATTGGTAGAGGAAGAGTTTGTGAAAATACTTAATGAGAATTCCTTGAATGATGAGCATGATTGCAATGTTGCTAGATTGAATTCTCTGAATATCCATGATGCTAATGATATGCAAAGCCACAAGCTTGGGGATGCTAAGTTTGATGAAGATGATATTTTTAGTCCCCCAAGTTTTGATGAGCAAATTTATTATGATGATGGCATGCCTCCTATCTATGATGATTATGATGATGACATGTATGCTATAAAGAATAATTATAACTATTAAACTTTTCATCATGATTTTAATTTTCAATTTGGTTATGTCAATCATGTATCTCATGATAGTTATTTTGTTGAGTTTGTTCCCACTACAATGAATGAGAAGAAAATTGCTTATGTGGAGAGTAATAAATTTTCTATGCTTGTGGATCATGAAAAGAATGATTTATGTGATAGTTATATTGTTGAATTCCTTCTTGATGCTACTGAAAATTATTATGAGGGAGGAGCATATGCTTGTAGTAATTGCAATAATATCAAGTTTCCTCCCTATGTGTTCAAAGTTTTGAAGATATGCTTGTTTTGCCTTCCTATGCTAGTTGATTCTTGCTCCCATGAATTATTTGCTCACAAAATCCCTATGCATAGGAAGAGGGTTAGACTTAAATGTGCTTGACATGTTATTCATGATGCTCTCTTGCATATTTCAATTACTATTCTTACGTGAGCATCATTGAAATCATCATGCCTAGCTAAAAGGCATTAAAGAAAAGCGCTTGTTGGGAGACAACCCAACACTTTTAATTTATGTTTTTGAGGTTTAACATGATTAAGCTACTTTATTAATCATGTTTTGTGTCTTTTATTTCAATAAAGTGCCAAGTAAAGCCTTTGGGATGACTCACAAGATGAGTAGAATTGATGCTGAACCAAACAGAAACTTTTGACTCCAGTACATGAATTTTCATTTTTTACTAGAGAGTGATAATGATATAAAACATTTACAAAGTGTTGATATACAAATTCTTCAGGTTTTCCTAATTTTTCAGAATTTTAGAGACAGGGAAGCATGGTTATACTACAAATCTTTACAGACTGTTCTGTTTTTGACAGATTTTGTTTTGCATGCATAGTTTGCTTGTTTTAGTGTTCCCATAGCTTATATTCAGTGATATAAATTATGTGAATGGTAGAATACATTAGGTATTATGTGAGAACAATTATGAATCTTGTCTTGATAGTACCTAAGTTAATGATCTTTATTTATTATACTAACCCATCTCACGAAGTTTCGTTAAGTTTTGTGTGATTGAAGTCTTCAAGTTTTGGGTGAGACACCGATATGAGGAGAATAAGGAGTGAAAAGAACCTAATATTGGGGATGCCCCAGGCACCCCAAGGTAATATCTAAGGAAGACTCAAGCGCCTAAGCTTGGGGATGCCCCGGAAGGCATCCCCTCTTTCGTCTTCAACACTATTGGTATATCTTACTTGGAGCTATATTTTTATTCGTCACATAATATGTGTTTTGCTTCGAGAGTCATTTTATTTTGTTAGTATTTTCTTTCTGTTATTTATAATCTTGTTTTTCAATAAAAATTTCCAAGAATTGCCTTTTAGGATGCTTGAATTGCATGTTTGATGTGTGCTGTGTAAAAACAGAAAGTATTGCTGTAGTGTTTGAATTTTCGTATTTTATTGGAACATGGAAAGTTTCTGAAATTTTTACACACTATTTTCCTATAAATTATTTATCATGTCCTAAAATTTCATAATTTTTAGAGTTACATAAGTGTACTTTGTAAATTAATTTCTATAGACTGTCCTGTTTAGACAGATTGCTGTCATAGTTTTGTTATCTACTTCTCCTATAGTTTTCATGACTTATATTGGTAGATATAAATTGTGGAAATGATAGTATACAGTAGACAATGTTTGAAAATTATTATGCAACTTGTCTTGGCAGTACATAAAGAGTTGATTTATTATTATGTGCACTAACCTATCTCACGAGTTCTTTTCAAGTTTTTTGTGGATGAAGTTTTTGAGACCTAGGTGAAACCGGGATATGAGAGGATTGAACGAGATACAAAAGCTCAAGCTTGGTGATGCTCAAGGCTCCCCAAGTAAATATTTCAAGAAGTCTCAAGCATCTAAGCTTGGGGATGCTACGCATCCCACCTCTCTTCGTCAACTATCGGTTAGCCTATGTTAAGCCTAAATTTTTATTCCTTCACATGATATGTGCTATTCTTGGAGTGCTATTTTTGTTTAGTTTGTTGTTTGAATAAAATACTCAGATCTGAAAATCTTTATTGAGAGAGAGATTCCTCATATAGCTACTTTATTGTTTGACTACTCATTGATCTTCACTTATATCTTTTGAGAGTAGTTCGAAATTTACTCTTGTGCTTCACTTATATCCTGAGAGTAAACGTTGAATGAATTGAATGTCATAAATGTGAAATTATATATGCTTCATATTCTTGTACCATGGGGAGTAGTGACTTCACCTACTAGGAGTATAAGCGGTAAAATTTATTGGAAGTTAGCAAACATAGCATTGGTCATTTAAACAATTCATGAAAGAATATTGAAGGAAGAGAGGTTTCACATATAAATACACTATCTTGGACATCTTCTATGATTGTGAACCCCCATTAAATATTTTCAAACTTGATCAAGTAGTTGACGTTGGACAAGGAAGGCAACGTAATGGTTATGTTTGTTAATATTCACGTAGCAGTTATATTGTCATGGATCCTCTAACATGTGATGCTTGTTTAGAACCTTTTGCTAGCCAAAACTTCGTACTACGTAGAAATACTACTTGTGCATCCAAATACTTAAGCCAAGTTTCTTCCATGAGAGTCCACCATGCCTACTTATATATGGTATTTCACTGCCATTCCAAGTAAATTTGCATGTGCCACCTCTAAACATTCAAATAAACATCCGTTTTGTGTGCTCGTACCGCTCATGGAGCAACGGGGCAGTCACTATCTTCCATGCTAATCGAATTATTCTCAATATAAGTGTTTATTCACTTGTCATTGCACGAGAGAGGCTGGTAAAAAGGATGCCCATTCCTGCATAATACAAAAATAAATAAACAAGAACTCCCCCCTAGAAAGTTGATTGTTTGGATGATACACGTGGATTCGGCTAGCCATGGAATGTGTTTGAATGGTGGAGGGGGAGTAAAATTTAAATTCTGTTTGGGAACCGCCAATAATGTGATTAGCATGGAAGATATTGAAAACTCTGTTGTGACGTTGACAGGAAAAGTATATCACTCAAAATTACATATTCATCTCTGCTTTAAAACAATGAGCTCTGGCACCTCTGCAAATCCCTGCTTCCCTCTGCGAAGGGCCTATCTTTTACTTTTCATGTTGAGTCAACTTCTTATTCCAATCTATTAATTCCTTAGTTGGCAAGCATCATGTGGCGGGGAAAGATCCAGACACATATATCCAATGAATATAAGTGATCATGATTCATTATTTGTTGACATTATCCCCGAGATAAATAAGTTGGGAGGCGAAACTCTAAGCCCCTATCTTCATATGTGTTTGACTGAATCTGCTTGTTCTAAAAATATGCTTTGAGTGTCAACAATCATGGAAGACTAAATGATAGTTGAGTATGTGGAATTTTCTAAACCAAATCTCTTACATAGAACTGATATGTCCATTTTGCATCATGTTTTCCTACTGTTATTTATAATGTTTTTATGCATAATAATACTTTGGGGAGTAATTCTAATGCCTTTTCTCTCACAATTTGCAAGGTTTACACCAAGAGGGAGAATGCCGGCAACTGGAATTCAGTACCTGAAAAAAGCATGTCAGAGATACCTATTCTGCACATCCCCAATGAAGCTGAAATTTTACGGAGATTTTTTATACAATAAATAAGAAATACTGGAGCTGAAAACTACCGGAGGGGGCCACCAGGTGGCCACCCTCCACCAGGGCGCGCCAGGCCCCCTACCCGCGCCCTAGTGGAGGGTGCCCATCCTGGCCCACCTCCGGAGCCCATCTGCTGGTATAAATTCCCAAAAAAACTAAAAAATCAGGAGGACTTTCGGGACGAAGCGCCGCCTACTCGAGGCGGAACTTGGGCAAGAGCACTTTTGCCCTCCGGTGGAGCGATTCCGCCGGGGGAACTTCCCTCCCGGAGGGGGAAATCGAAGCCATCGTCATCACCAACAACCCTCTCATCTTGGGGAGGCCATTCTTCATCAACATCTTCAACAGCACCATCTCCTCTCAAACCCTAGTTCATCTCTTGTGTTCAATCTTTGTACCGGAACCTCAGATTGGTACCTATGGGTGACTAGTAGTGTTTATTACCTTGTGTAGTTGATTGTTGTATGGTTTATTTGGTGGAACATCATATGTTCAGATCCATTATGCTATTCAATACACCTCTGATCTTGAGCATGCATATTATTTGTGAGTAGTTACCTTTGTTCTTGAGGTCACGGGAGAAATCATGTTGCAAGTAATCATGTGAATTTGATATGTGTTCGATATTTTGATGATATGTATGTTGTGATTCCCTTAGTGGTGTCATGTGAACATCGACTACATGACACTTCACCATCCTTGGGCCTAAGGGAATGCATTGTGAAGTAGTTATTAGATGATGGGTTGCTAGAGTGACAGAATCTTAAACCCTAGTTTATGTGCTACTTCGTAAGGGACTGGTTTGGGTCCACATGTTTAATGCTATGGTTAGACTTTGTCTTAATACTTTTCTCGTAGTTGCGGATGCTTGCGAGGGGGTTAATCATAAGTAGGTTGTTAGTTCAAGTAAGAACAACACCTTAGCACCGGTCCACCCACATATCAAATTATCAAAGTAGTGAACACGAATCAAACCAACGTGATGAAAGTGACTAGATGAAATTCCCGTGTACCCTCAAGAACACTTTGCTTATCATAAGAGATAGTTTTGGCCTGTCCTTTGCCACAAAAGGATTGGGTTACCTTGCTGCACCTTACCTATTGTTACCGTTACTTGCTCATCACAAATTACCTTGCTATCAAACTACTTGCTACTTACAATTTCAGTGCTTGCAGAAATTACCTTGCTGAAAACCGCTTATCATTTCCTTCTGCTCCTCGTTGGGTTCGACACTCTTACTTATTGAAAGGACTACGATTGATACCCTATACTTGTGGGTCATCAAGAACCTTCCTGAAAAATAGATGAATTGTAATTGTTTGATGACTGAAAACATAGTTTGCTAGTTTTCAAGAAAGTTTATGGTCTACACTTTAACATGGCTCGGTGGGGAGAACGCGTGGTGGGCTACAGATTAAAAGGCATTCGTCCATTTAAAACATTAGAAACTTCACATAAACGACCCAGGGAGTCTTCGGATTCGTACCTTTGGGCCGGGGGCTTGACCCTTAGGTTCCTTCGGGGAACCCTCTCGAAGTCCTCGGACTCAGCGTCGGGGTCCGAGTTGTCGTCGGCCAGGATTAACCTCGGCCTACGCGCCCTCTTCTGGGCAGGAGGAGGTAGATCCTCCGCGGCGTCCTGCGACGCCGCCCTCTTTCTTGTGAGGGGGCATCGCCTTTTCCCCGTCCTCGTGCTCTTCCTCATGAGTGGAGGAGGCATGGGTTTCCTCAGACATAGCGTCCGGTAAGTTCCTAACGCGGAGGCCTTCTCGGCTTTTCTTCTTTTCCTTCTTCTCCGGCGCTGTGTACGGCACAACGACAAGCATTGACGTCAGCAGATCCGACCCGGGGCCTTCGGGCTGTGGGGCCGGGCAGTCCATTTTGGTGGCCTTGCTTGGCCACTTCTGTAAAGATAAGAAGGAGGTGGTTCAGCTTTTTATCAGACGACAGGGCCGGAGTATCAAAATAATGTTATACCTGGGTAGGAGGGTTATCGGCGCTTAGGCCCGAGTCCTCCTCCTCGGCTGGCCAGCTCTACTGGGGTTTGAATAATGCCTTCCACAACTTCTGGTGGGTGGTGCGGAAGAATGCTCGCACCATAGGCTGGTCCTCGGGCTGATAGGCCCACATTGGAGATGTCCGGCGCTGGCAGGGAAGAAGACGACGGTGGAGCATAACTTGGACAACATTGACCAGCTCGACCCTGGCCGCGATTACCGAGGAAATGCGCTTCTGCAGCGATTTGACCTCTGCATCCGACCCCCAGTCAAGCCCCTTCTTGAGCCACGAGGCTAGCCTCGCAGGGGGTCCAGATCTAAACTCGGCAGGTGCCGCCCAGCCCTCGTCCCTTGGTTCGGTGATGTAGAACCATTCCTTCTGCCAGATCTTGATTGTATCGATGAAGGTGCCGACTGGCCACTCGACGCGGGGGAGCTTACTGATTACCGCCCCTCCGCGGTCCGCGTGCTCACCCACGACTATCTTCGGTTTGACATTGAAAACCTTGAGCCACAGGCCGAAGTGCGGCTCGACCCGCAAGAAGGCTTCACAGATGATGATGAATGCCGAAATATGCATGAAGGAGTTCGGGGGAAGGTCGTGGAAATCCAGCCCGTAGAAGAACATGAGGCCCCTGACAAAGGGGTGGAGCGGAAAGCCTAGTCCCCGGAGGAAGTGGGGGACGAACACCACCCTCTCGCCTTGCTTGGGGGTGGGGACCACCTGGTTCGCCTCTGGAGCGCGGTGGAAGATGTTGGCGGGGAGGTAGCCGGCAAGCTTTAACTCCCGGATGTCCTTGTCGGTGACCGTGGAGGCCTCCCACTTGCCCATAGAGCCCGAACCCGCCATGGCTAAGCTCGGAGGAGAAGTTGAGGGAGAACTGGATCTGGGCTCCTGGAGCTTGGGAAGATTGAGGAAGCAAGGGATGCGAATGGGAAGCGTGAATAGGCCTCGGGGTGTTTTCCCCTTTTATGAGGCGTGACGCCGATGAGCCTCCCTCTACTGCGCTGTGGACCTCTCCGCTTCCCGAGATATCTGTGCCGCTACGCACGCATGAGAAAACAAAAGGCGTTAATCATATCCCGTGTGAAATGGAGCACGATCTGTACATTGATGAGTCGTGCCAATGTAAAAACGGCCTTGAACCGCGAATTAAGTTTTCATGACTGGTTCGGTGGTCGTGATAGGCCGTGACCCTTCGTCAAAAGGGCTGACAGGAAGCACTGTTTACACTTTGACGGTTGGCCTTTGGGGCCAAGCGACTCATGGCGTCCGGACGGTCGTATGATCGAAAAAATTACGCGTCATCGGGAGCCGGACTAGTCTCAGCCGATCATTAATGGGAAGAAGAACTCACCCCGCAAGCCGAAGACTCCGATCACGTGGAACTGCCAGTGCTCTGACCCTTGGCGTTGGGGGCTAGTTCGGGGGCTACTGAGGGAGTCCTGGACTAAGGGGTCCTCGGGCCGCTGGCCTATCTCCCAATAGGCCGGCTTGGTGGGCCGCTCTCTGACTATCGCAGGAAGGGTCGGATATGCCATGACCCCGTGTTCTTGAAGAAAGCCTCGAAGGCGCGTCGTGCACTCCAAGTCAAGATGAGTAAATTGGCATCTCCATCCCCGGCAGGAGGCCTATCATGTGTAAACCCTAGGTACCCCCCCCGGTGTCTATATAAACCGGGGAGGTTTTAGACTGTAGGACAGAGAAACTCATCTAGGGTTTTAGCTAGTCGATCTCGTGGTAGATCAACTCTGTAACCTTCATACACATCAATATAATCAAGCAGGACGTAGGGTTTTACCTCCATAGGAGGGCCCGAACCTGGGTAAACGTCGTCTCCTTCGTCCCCTGTTACCATCGATCCTAGACTCACAGTTCGGGACCCCCTACCCGAGATCCGCCGGTTTTGACACCGACACTAGCGCGTTCAGCATTCTTACCGATAGATGCAAACGCAATTTTGAAGATTCCGACCTGCACTAACAATACAGAAGATTTCTGGGCTTGGTACCCAGACAAAAAGGGCAAGTTTACAGTTTCCTTAGCGTACAAATTCTTGCTCAAAACTAAGCCAACTTATATATGGTATTTCACTGCCATTCCAAGTAAATTTGCATGTGCCACCTCTAAACATTCAAATAAACATACATTTTGTGTGCTCGTACTGCTCATGCAGCGACGGGGCGGTCACTATCTTCCATGCTAATCGAATTATTCTCAAGATAAGTGTTTATTCACTTGTCATTGCACGAGAGAGGCTGGTAAAAAGGATGCCCATTCCTGCATAATACAAAAATAAATAAACAAGAACTCCCCCCTAGAAAGTTGATTGTTTGGATGATACACGTGGATTCGGCTAGCCATGGAATGTGTTTGAATGGTGGAGGGGGAGTAAAATTTAAATTCTGTTTGGGAACCGCCAATAATGTGATTAGCATGGAAGATATTGAAAACTCTGTTGTGACGTTGACAGGAAAAGTATATCACTCAAAATTACATATTCATCTCTGCTTTAAAACAATGAGCTCTGGCACCTTTACAAATCCCTGCTTCCCTCTGTGAAGGGCCTATCTTTTACTTTTCATGTTGAGTCAACTTCTTATTCCAATCTATTAATTCCTTAGTTGGCAAGCATCATGTGGTGGGGAAAGATCCAGACACATATATCCAATGAATATAAGTTATCATGATTCATTATTTCTTGACATTATCCCCGAGATAAATAAGTTGGGAGGCGAAACTCTAAGCCCCTATCTTCCTATGTGTTTGACTGAATCTGTTTGTTCTAAAAATATGCTTTGAGTGTCAGCAATCATGGAAGACTAAATGATAGTTGAGTATGTGGAATTTTCTAAACCAAAGCTCTTACATAGAACTGATACGTCCATTTTGCATCATGCTTTCCTACTGTTATTTATAATGTTTTTATGCATAATAATACTTTGGGGAGTAATTCTAATGCCTTTTCTCTCACAATTTGCAAGGTTTACACCAAGAGGGAGAATGCCGGCAACTGGAATTCAGTACCTGAAAAAAGCATGTCAGAGATACCTATTCTGCACATCCCCAATGAAGCTGAAATTTTACGGAGATTTTTTATACAATAAATAAGAAATACTGGAGCTGAAAACTACCGGAGCGGGGCCACCAGGTGGCCACCCTCCACCAGGGCGCGCCAGGCCCCCTACCCGTGCCCTGGTGGAGGGTGCCCATCCTGGCCCACCTCCGGAGCCCATCTTCTGGTATAAATTCCCAAAAAAAACTAAAAAAATCAGGAGGAGGACTTTCAGGATGAAGCGCCGCTTCCTCGAGGCAGAACTTGGGCAGGAGCACTTTTGCCCTCCGATGGAGCGATTCCGCCGGGGGAACTTCCCTCCCGGAGGGGGAAATCGAAGCCATCGTCATCACCAACAACCCTCTCATCTTGGGGAGGCCATTCTTCATCAACATCTTCAACAGCACCATCTCCTCTCAAACCCTAGTTCATCTCTTGTGTTCAATCTTTGTACCAGAACCTCAGATTGGTACCTATGGGTGACTAGTAGTGTTGATTACCTTGTGTAGTTGATTGTTGTATGGTTTATTTGGTGGAAGATCATATGTTCAGATCCATTATGCTATTCAATACACCTCTGATCTTGAGCATGCATATTATTTGTGAGTAGTTACCTTTGTTCTTGAGGTCACGGGAGAAATCATGTTGCAAGTAATCATGTGAATTTGATATGTGTTCGATATTTTGATGATATGTATGTTGTGATTCCCTTAGTGGTGTCATGTGAACGTCGACTACATGACACTTCACCATCCTTGGGCCTAAGGGAATGCATTGTGGAGTAGTTATTAGATGATGGGTTGCTAGAGTGACAGAATCTTAAACCCTAGTTTATGCGCTACTTCGTAAGGGACTGATTTGGGTCCACATGTTTAATGCTATGGTTAGACTTTGTCTTAATACTTTTCTCGTAGTTGCGGATGCTTGCGAGGGGGTTAATCATAAGTAGGTTGTTAGTTCAAGTAAGAACAACACCTTAGCACCGGTCCACCCACATATCAAATTATCAAAGTAGCGAACACGAATCAAACCAACGTGATGAAAGTGACTAGATGAAATTCCCATGTACCCTCAAGAACACTTTGCTTATCATAAGAGGTAGTTTTGGCCTGTCCTTTGCCACAAAAGGATTGGGCTACCTTGCTGCACCTTACCTATTGTTACCGTTACTTGCTCATCACAAATTACCTTGCTATCAAACTACTTGCTACTTACAATTTCAGTGCTTGCAGAAATTACCTTGCTGAAAACCGCTTATCATTTCCTTTTGCTCCTCGTTGGGTTCGACACTCTTACTTATTGAAAGGACTACGATTGATCCCCTATACTTGTGGGTCATCAAGAACCTTCCTGAAAATTAGATGAATTGTAATTGTTTGATGACTGAAAACATAGTTTGCTAGTTTTCAAGAAAGTTTATGGTCTACACTTTAACATGTGAACAACGTACTTAATCATGAGAAGTTTTATGAGAAATACTTGCTGTTTATGATGCTAGAAAAATGGCTGAAATTATCCTTGATCAATATTATACATTAGGGATTTCTTTTCTTGTGCCCCTGGTTCCTTAGTTGTACTCATTCATCCCCACGCCCTTAACTTTTGCTCACTTTTCCCCACTCCCATGTCCAAAACCCACAGAAATGGTCACAACAGAGGATGCCATCGGGTCAATGGTTTGACCGTTAACTCTGACGTGTGGGGCCGCGCTGGACTGTGTCGCCCGTTGGACTTGCCAAGTGGGGCCGCGTTGGACTGTGTCGCCCTCCTTTGACCATTCTGACCTGTGGGGCCGCGCTGGACTGTGTCCGCCATTGGACGGTGGTGCTGGTTGGACCGTTGGGCCGTGATTTCGTTTAGGCCGTTCAATTAAACGCCTGCGTCCATGCGCTGATGCACGCCGCCACGATAAGCCTGCTATGCATGCGCGACATGATCCAGCTAGCCTGCCTGGATGCGCCGATTCGAGCCGCCACGGACGCAGCGACTCTCGCTGCTGCCGGTTCGTCTCTTCTCGCACGCGCCTCCTCGATCGATTCACAGTTCACACTATCTCAGCCTTTGACCTCCGCAGCATCAATTTAGCGTGGCAATTAAATTCTAGGGCATACCGATCGACGTGCGCCGCCACGATACAGAACCCTGCTATGCATGCCACGTGATCCAGCTAGCCTGCCTGCATGCGCCGATGCGCGCCGCCACGGACGTAGCGACGGTCGCTGCCGCTGGTTCCTCTCTTCTCGCACGCGTCTCCACCTCATAAGTGCCACAGACCGAGGCCAGGGTGCAGTACTACGTGTGGGCTTCGCCCACCTTTTTTACCCACCCATATGTCACTCCCTCCATGTACAAAAGCATGCAATATATTTTTTGAAGCATAAAATAGAACCAGCAACAAGAGTCACCTAAACATAGCTCAGAGAGCATAATAGCGAAAGCATACAATATATATCCTACGTACTACCTAGTGCACTACGCGTCTTCGTCGTCGGAGATGTCCTGATCCGCCTGCGCCGGAGTCTGATTCGCCTGCGCCGCCCGCACTGCCTCCATCTGCTGCTGACGAAGACGCCGGGCCTGCTCCAAGCGGATGGAGTTGAGGATCACCACCTGGTCGGGCCACAGATAGTAGACCGGCGGTGCCTCCACTTCCGGCTCCTCCGACGGCGCCTCCTCCTCCGGCTCCTGCGGAGGCGCCTCCTCCTCCGGCTGCGGCGGCGCCTCCTCTGGCTCCTCCTCCCCCATCTCCGACCCCTCCTCGAAATCCTCCTCCGGTTCCAAAGGTAGCCTCACTTGCCTCCGGATTTGGGCCAGCCGAAGGAGGAAGAGACGGTGTTCGATTGTGTAGTACTCGCGGCGTGGTGGCATGGCTAATGGGCTCGGAGAGGGGAGTGCTCGGGTGCCGGCGGGGAGAGGGAGCAGGCGGATGAGCTAGGGCTGGGGGACGCTGTCCGGCTTAAATAGCCTTCTATGGATAATGACGGGGAGCCGGATCGGTGCCTCCTCCCTCGACAGTCAACGCGTAGCGAAGGACCAACCAGGACTTTTTTTCCGCGGGCGAGTGGGTGAGCAGAACCAACGTCTCGCAGATCGCCCAACGATCCAACGATGCAAAGCCATCCATGTGATCCAACGGCGCGGAGCCTGCACGCAGCCTGCCTGTATCCTTCTAGAAGACCATATCCGACGGTTTTCGCTTGGCGCTAGGGTATGATCGGACGGCTGCAGTTCGACGTTAGGGTTTGTAGAGATGCTGCGGGGTTTTGAGCCGGCCAGCGGGGTTATCTTAAGTTTGACCAACTTTCAAATGACCTTAACTAAATAAAAAACAATCAAAAAATATGAAACCTTCCCTGTTCGTCGTTATATAAGACATAGTTACCCTAAAAAATATAAACCTCGGTTTAGGGACTTTTTTAAGAAAAAAACTTCTTTTGAGATGAGCTACCGTTTCCAAGTTCAAATGAGCAGAACTAAATTAAAAAAAAATTCAAAAAAATGTAAAACCTGCTCACAATGCCTTTGAATGTGACATGGTTATGGCAAAAAAATAAAAATCTTGGTTTATGGGCATTTCCATGAAAACTCCTTCACACATATGAGCTATCACATACGGGGTTGTATAGAGTTGGAGAAGAGAGCGACAGTGGGTTTATCTTTACGAAAAATAAAAAATATAAAAAAATCATCAGAGCTCCATTTCAGTGTGAGTACGAAGGATCCGAACGTATTTTTCATTTTTGAAATTTTAAAATGTCTTCATAATAATGGGTTTTGTAATAAAGGGTTAAGGTTAGGGTTTAGGGTTAGGGTTTAGGAGTCTATTTTCGTTTTGTTTGCTGTTAGATCATTTCAACATAGGGTAACATGATCATTACAACTTAGGCCTCTTTCAACATGTCGCTTATAATTCAAATGTTAGTTCAAATTCAAGTTTTTACCTTAATTAATCATCAAATCACATCATATCAAACATCACATAGGATTGGCGGCATATAAGTGGTTAGATGATGGCCATCTATCTTATTGCAAATGCAGGTATTTATTCACTGGATTTCTTCTTGTTTACGAATAATGGGGCATCTGCCTAACCCTATCAAACCTTTCGGTAATATAATACAAGAATCGTATTTGGTTGGGTTCTAACTCTGATGTTCAGTCTGGCGCGGGTGTGATACCGGTCACATCACATCACATCACATCACATCACATCACCATGCATTAGCTTTAATTAAACATCAATGCTGACCACAGAGGCCGGCGATAGTTCTAGTGCATTATACACAATGCCAGTAGCAACTAATATAAAAACACAAATAAAAATATAACACATGTAAAATATAGACAATTCCGCCCGCCGGTGAAGCCGCCGCCATCTTTAGGAGCACCGTCCTACTCGTTGTCGTCGCTGGTGAGGTCGACGTAGGGAGGCAGCTGCCAAAGGTGGGTTGGCGGCCCCTGCCAGGCCAGAGGCGCTTGCGATGCCTGCAACACCTCCTCCCGTGGCTCCTGCTCCGGTTCGGGTGACTGCGGCGGCATGGGTGCCCACGGTTGGACAGCCAGCGCATTGGCCATCTCCGACGCAGTGGCCGACCATCCCCACGACTGGCCCACCAGCCGGGGGTTCTACGCCGCAAGGGCCGGCTCCTCTGCCACCTCCTCCTTCACCTCCTCCTTGACGACGGCGGCCATCTCCAGCTCAGGGATGGCCACGTCACCGGCCGCAGAGAGGGCCAACGCCCTCTCCATGTCCGTCCATTGACGCTCGTCGTGCGTGCGCGAGATTCCTCCATGACACGCCTAATGAGCTCGGCCTCCTCCTCCTCGGTCATCGGAGGTGGTGGTGACGGGGACGGAGATGGTGTCGGGGTGAGGCCGCGGACACGCCTACGACCGCGCACTTGGGGCGGGCTAGCAGCACGTCGTCGTCGTGGGCTAGGTGGACGACCGGCAAAAAAAGACTGCCGCCGTAGGTCGTGCTCGTCGTGGAGCCACGTATCCCACAACGGCGAGTTGACACCATACCTTGGGTCATGGAGGAGATCCGGAAGCAGGCGCGCGCGACGTCGGTCGATCTCCACACGGCGAGCGCGGCCGCTCATCGGCACCGGGGGGATTGGAACCCGATCCGCGGACAGATGCCAGTTGTTCGGGAGGTGGGCATCTCCCCACGGCAATGGCATGGCCGTCTCCCAGTACCTCCGGCATATTTCCGTGCCGACGTACGGGCGCGTGCGCTGCGGGGCGGCCGGCAGACTGACTGCAAATGCGGGCGGAGCGGACAGAGCAGGCGACGGTGGTGGTGGTGGTGGTGGGCTCCTAGAGCGACCGGAGCAGCGCCTACCAGAGGATGAGCCGGCCTCATGGCCGTGCTTCCCCTTCCCGGACCACGGCCAGGTCATGGCGACGGCGGCGGGCTAGGGTTTCTAGAAACTGCCGGGGGTGGAGGGGGCAGGATTGGCTTTGGAAGCGGAAGCTACTGTGTAGAGTGTGACTGGCCGGTCCACGGGTTTCCACTTAAAGTAGGACGACGACACGAAGGTGGGTGGCTGACGACCGGGCCCCACCGCGCGTGCGCATTTACTTTGGGTGGTGGGGGTAGGTTGGACGCCGCCACAAGTGACGGCCCGTCTGTCCGTTTTGCCCCAAGCGGACGTGGGCGTACGATTTGGAGTTGCCCTTACGACGCGGCCCCACTAGTCAGAGTTAACGGTCAAACCATTGACCCGACGGCATCCTCCATTGTGACCTTTCGTGAGGGTTTTGGACAAGAGAGTGGGGAAAAGTGAGCAAATTCTAAGAGCGTGGGGATGGATGAGTACAGCTAAGGAATGAGGGGCACCGATGTAAAAAAACCCTATACATTATGCTAGCATTCACACTTCATAAATTATTTCTTTTATCATTTATCTACTCGAGGACGAGTAGGAATTAAGCTTGGGGATGTTGATAAGTTTCCAACGTATCGATAATTTATGAAGTATTCATGCCATATTTGCCTATGTTTACAATACTTTTATATGGGTTTGATCCACTTTACATGATTTAATTAGAACTAATCCGGACTGACGTTGTTTTCAGCACAATTACCGTGGTGTTGTTTTTGTGCAGAAAATGAAAGTTCTCGGAATCGCCCTAAACTTTTTGATGATTTTTTCTGGAGAAAATAAGCAATATTGGAGCGAAGAACCACCGGAGGGGAGCCACCTGTGGGCCACAAGCCATCAAGGCGCGCCCCCCTAGCCCGCTCCTTGATATGTGCTGGGGCCCACGTGGCTCCGTTGTGCGTGATTCCAACGTTGAAAAATCCTATAAATCCCAGAAACCCCAGAAATAAACAGAGACTCTTCGTTCCGCCGCCACAACTGTCTGTATCGACGGAAAACCAATCTGGAGACGTTCCAGTACCCTGCCGGAGAGGGGCAACCATCACCGGTGGCCATCCTCATCATCCCGGCGGAGGCCATGACGAGGAAGGAGTAGTTCACCCTCGGGGCTGAGGGTATGTACCAGTAGCTATGTCTTCATTCTCTCTCTCTCTCTCTCTCTCTCTCTCTCTCTCTCGTGTTCTTGAGATGGCACGATCTTGATGTATCACGGGCTTTGTTAATAAAGTTGGATCATATGGTGCGTTTCCCTTGTTATCTTGTTGTGATGAATTGAATCTTTCCCTTTGAGATCTCGTTATGTTGGATTGAATATTTTGGTTTGAGAACACTTGATGTACGCCTTGCGTGGGATATCCGTAGTGACATTGGGGTATTCTATTGATTCACTTGATATATGTTGAGGCACCAACTTGCGGATTCCGGTGACCTTGGGGATCTATGCATAGGGGTTGATTGCACGTTTTCATACTACGTTCTCCGATAGAAATCTTGGGGTACTCCTTGAAGTTCTTTGTGTTGGATTGAATATGATAGACCTGAAATTGTGTGATGCATGTCGCATATTTTACCCACGGATACTTGAGGTGGCATTGGAGTATCTAGATGACATTAGGGTTGATTGATATGTATCATTGATGTTGTTCTAGTACGAACTCTAGGGCTGTTTGTGACACTTATAGGTATAGCCCAATAGATAGATCAGAAAGAATAACTTTGAGGTGGTTCTACTACCTACACCAATTTCATTTTATGTTCTCCCCTAGATAGGAACTTTGAAGTGATTCTTTGTTGCATGTTGAGGGATAATTATATGATTCAACTATGTTAGCATTGTTGGGAGATTGCACTAGTAAAAGTATGAACCCTAGGCCTTATGTCCAAGCATTTATACAACGTTTTGCTCGCTATTTTCCACTTGCTACCTTGCTGTTTTTATATTTTCAGAATACAAAAAACTCTATCTACTATCCATACTACAGTTGTATCATCATCTCTTCGTCAAACTAGTGCACCTATATAATTTACCATTGTATTGGGTGTGTTGGGGACACAAGAGATTTCTTGTATTTGATTGCAGGGTTGTTTGAGAGAGACCATCTTCATCCCACACCTCCCACGGATTGATAAACCTTAGGTCATCCACTTGAGGGAAAATTGCTACTGTCCTACAAAACTCTGCGCTTGGAGGCCCAACAGTCTACAAGAATAAAGTTGCGTAGTAGACATCAGCAGGCGCGGTAGCACTGGCAGTACCACCGGCCGCTACAGTATCCAGACGTCAACCTGCCCCATGGTTGGCATCTGGATCCGTAGCGGATCCCAATTCCGGCAGTGCCCCGATCAGGACGGAGCAGCGGGCGCTGCGTGACTACGCGCCAGACTCCCTCAACTGGGAGCGCTAGTTCGCGCTAGAGCACGAGAAGGAGCGCCGCCGGGGCGTCCATGTCGACCAGGCCGTCCCTCCTCCGCTGGCCGAGGTTCTACCGGAGGAGGACGAAGAGGCGATACCAAGCCGCCCTCTAGCTGGCCATGCAACACACGCTGGAGGCCAGCAGGATCGAGGAGGACGCCAAGTGGGACGGACTGGACCGCGTCCACACCTTGTCGGCTGCGGGGGACTTCGTCCACGCCCCGCTCTTAGTCTCGTAGCCGCCACGGCCGCCGCCGCCCACCGTCGAGCCCAAGGCGGAGCCGGAGCCCACACCGTCGCGGAAGCGCTCGCCGCCTCCGCCCACTATGCTGGAGGAGTCCTACAAATGGGTAGGCGTGGTCCGCGAGTGGGTGAGCGTGCCGACTGTCTACTACAACGCGGTCCCGGAGGAGGAGGCGGCCCACCTCGAGAAATGACGGTTGCACTGGCTCGCCGAGGAGGAGGCGAACAGGCGGCGACAGATGCAGTGAGAGCGGGAGGAGGAGGCACTGTGCCTTGAGGAGGAGGAGGAACGCGCCCGGCGAGCCGCAATGTCGCTGTCGTAGCATACGTCGAAGGAGGCTGTCCTGGTAGCCTACCAGGCGGGATTCGGGTGGGCTGTGGCGTCTCCCGCCTTCATCGACCTCACCGACGGCGATGGAGACGACAAAGGCAAGGGCAAGGTGGACGACTAGGGTGGCGTGCGGGCGTGGATTTTTTTTTTGTTTTACTTAATGTTTAATTATGTTTAGGTGGACTTTGGCCGGCGGTTGACCGACCACTTATGTTTAATTAAGTTTTTATTATGTTTATATGTGGCCATGTGTTTTTTTTTTGACGCATGCAAATTTGGGTCAGGCTTCCGTTGGGACACAGACGATCCAAATAAAAAAAAGGGCAGCACTAAGCATCAGACTACTGATGTTTTTGCATCCTATCAGACTAGTCATAGACCGTCGGATCGGACATATGATGTACGTTTGATCTGCCGGTTTAGGCCCATGCAAAACTACCTATCCCTGCTTCATGGGATTGCTTCCGTAAATCATGTGTACCTAGTTCCCTGATTTCACGTGGGAGCTTCCCTGATTATACGTCGTATTAACTGCTGATATGCATGACCCCTTCATTTTACAACTTACAGATTTGTTTAGGCAGCTTGATTCCTCATGAAACAAAATTTTAACCGAACGTTATCAAAATTTGCATCCAATGCAAATAATACGTGAGTCATCCTTACTTGTAATGTTGTGTACCAGATCAACTCTAAAATAAATAAATTATGTTTCCGTTCAGTGAAGAATTTGCTTTTATGGCGAATGAAAATTTGCTTCGATTTATTTGACATTTTATGGCCTATGTAACACAATATTTTGTTTCAGAAGCATCATCGTCTTCCTTCCATCAACTAGAAAATTGCTTCGATTTATTTGACATTTTATGTCCTATGTAACGCAATATTTTGTTTCAGAAGCATCATCGTCTTGTTTCCATCAACTAGAAAATTGCTATTAACCTGCTTTGCCGTGTAAAAGAAATTTATTTAACATGTTTGAGAAGCATCACGACCTTGTTTCAATCAACTCGAGAATTGCTTCCAGCCAAACATTATCATGCTTCCATCCAATAGGAAAATATTTCTAGTGGTAATTACATATGGTTCTAATTCGCATTAGGGAATTGTTTGCAAGAAAATAAATAGCTACTGTCAAACGGAGAGTATGCTTCAATAGGAGAAGTCACATTGCTTCCACGCGTCAATTTTTGCTAATTTCAAAATTGACCCAGCCATCATGTAATAGAAGGCGTGATCCGCGGTGTCGACGGTAGAAGCTGAGGTGTCCTTGCCCAAGCACTTCGATCTTCTTCGACATGAAGTCATATAGGTTGTATACCTCGAATGTATGAGCCATGGTGATCGATGCGTGAACTTGACCGTCTTTGAAATTGCTGCATCTGGCTTTGATCTCCGAGCGTCCCCCTCATCACCATAGAAATATATGTGAGAAATAAAGAAGTAGGAAGCATGGCTAACACAAAACAAAATGATGCTATCATGCACTAGAAGCACACAGAAATTTGATTTGAGAAATCTACACGCTTGACAAGCAAAATTGGGGTGCATAAATCTAATGCTCGCGGAACCTTGTTGTGATGGGGCACTACATGTCTACAATAGAAGCATAGTAAAAAAATCAAGGAAGCATGGTTAACAAGAAGCATAGTTGAAGCAAACACTTTTAGATGGAAAACATAGAAATTTGAGTATAGAAAACAATGACATCTCAACAAGAATCATCTCAATCGTGAGCATACAAATTTGGACATGTAAATTAGCACCAAATTCACACACAAAAAAGATGATAATTCAGTGACTTTGTATATGCCAAATTGAGATGAAAAAATGAGTCAGCTAGGGGACATGAGACGAGGTGAGGACCGATTTCGTACAGATTGTAGATTGCCGTCGTCGTTCGGAAGAAGGGACATTGGTGGCAGCCACCAGCAAACATCAAGCCGCGGTTGGTGTGTCGCTTTTGTGTGTCTTGAGTAGACACAAATAGGTCGATGACTGTGCTGCAGGGAAATGGGATGTAGGAGCAGAATCAAACCCAGATCAAATGTAACGCAAACCCAAACAATTTGATTAAAAATGGACCAAAGATGAGATGAGTCAAGCCCTTGTTCGGGTGGGTGCATACCGGGGGGCGATGCCTGGGAATCGTGCGCAGTTTCTTTGCGGCCATGGGAGTTATGCGGTCGGCGGGGAGATCAGGGAACGACGGAGCAGGCGGGGGAGCAACGCCGCACCATCGTCGTGGATGAGCTGTAGACGTCGCAGATTTTTTTGTCAGCAACGATGATGGCGGAGGTAGCCATCGCGGCAAGCTCGGGGATGAGTTTGTTGGGACGGGGCTGGCGGGGCGAGATTTACTCGCCCTGGCCACGGTGAGTTTGATGGGACGGGGATGGAGGCGAGATTAACTCGGGATGGATAAAATTGTGTGATTAATTGATCCCTTAATTAATGGATTGAAGATTTGCTTCTAAGTATGAACCGTTGGATTAGGAAAGAATCAGCGACGTAGGACTAGTCTGAAGAAAGTTTTCTATCAGACTACAGATTAGGCAGCACTAAGCATCAGACTACTGATGTTTGCATCCTACCAGACTAGTCATAGACTGTCGGATCGGACATATGATGTACGTTTGATCTGCCGGTTTAGGCCCATGCAAAACTACCTATCCCTGCTTCATGGGATTGCTTCCGTAAATCATGTGTACCTAGTTCCCTGATTTCACGTGGGAGCTTCCCTGATTATACGTCGTATTAACTGCTGATATGCATGACCCCTTCATTTTAGGAAACAACTTACAAATTTGTTTAGGCAGCTTGGTTCCTCATGAAACAAAATTTTAACCGAACGTTATCAAAATTTGCATCCAATGCAAATAATACGTGAGTCATCCTTACTTGTAATGTTGTGTACCAGATCAACTCTAAAATAAATAAATTATGTTTCCGTTCAGTGAAGAATTTGCTTTTATCCACCCGCAAAATTTTTTTTTTGCTTTTATGGCGAATGAAAACGCGTCGGTCCGTGTGGCCGATTCAAACGGACAAAAAGACCGGATAAAGCGAGCCGGCCGGTTGGAGTTGCTCTCGCTCACCCGCTCTCTATCTCACTCTGCAATCCCCTCTCTACTATTCCCTCGCAGCATGAGGCTGGATCCCGGCGAGGAGGGGAGGAGGACCCCGGATCCCGGCCAAGAGGCAGGAGGCGCTGGTACGAGGGAAGAGGTCGCGGCGGCGGAGGTGCCACATCGCGCGCGGAAGAGGGCTTGAGAGGCAGGAGGGCGCCGCATGCGGGCCGGCGCGACGGAGGCGGGGAGCTCCTGCGGGGTTGCTGCGCCGATGGCGGTCTCAGTGACCGCGACAGCGAGGAGTTTCTCCTGGAGCGCGAGCGCGGCGCTCTGAAGCGCTCGTGCTCGGGCGGCTCCGGCGACGCACGAGGAGGCCAGGGCGAGGAGCTGTGCGAGGAGCCCGCGGTGGCGGCGTCGGAGAGGAGGCGCGTCGGAGATGGGGGCGCTTCCAGATGCAGCGGGTGTTGATGGGCCCGGTCGTGGGCGCGCTGGTGTCCGCCCCCTGCTCGCCGACACCCCTGCGCTCGCTCGACGGGCTGGTGGCGGTGATCCGGACGCCGCTGGTGGACGAGCAGCACGCGAGCGGCGAGCTCCCCCCTGCTCGTGGCCCTACTGTGCGCTCCCGCACGCTCAGCGGCTGCGCGCCCGCACTGGAGCTCTGCCTCAGGGTCGCCTACTACGGCGAGCTCCAGCGTTGCTCTCGCCGGCGCAGGCCGTGCACTTCCAGTGGCTGGCGCAGAGCTCCACCTCGCTGTGCACGACTTCACAGCAAGCAAGGACGGCGCAGCCGCCGTGAGAGTGAGCCTATAGCTGCGTGCGTTTTGCAGAGACAGAGAGGATGCAACGTCATGCAGTTCGAGCTGTGCAGTGGTAGATGGCCATGGTGGCGCACAAGGATCAGCAGCAACTCATGTGCATATATGCGCCAGCGGACACGGTACTTTTGCCATCTCTCCCATGGCTTTTTAGTAGTCCTTACTAACTCTTGCATTTTTTGCAATGTGATTGATTTTTTTATTTGTTTTGAAAAGGAGGTTAAAACCCCTGACCTCTGCATCAATCAGTGCATACAATGAATATGGTTATTTTTGCTCAGAATTTTTTAAGCGGCAAGTTAGTTCAGGTGGTGCGCTGCAACTGTTTGAATGAAATGGCTAGCTTGGGTTTCATGCTATGTACTAAATTGGTTGTGTGCTAGTACATTATTTTGATGAAATGGCTAGATTGGTCATGTTATATAGTTAGATTTTCAAGAAGCTTTTTAAATTGATTTCTTGTCTGTTCTGCTAATGGGCTACGCTAAATCTCAGTCAACTGAGATTTAGCGAAGTCTCAGTCGATGGCGTTCAGATTCGTGCGTACGTGCAGGTACGCTCGAGCGCTTTTCTTTGTCGCTGCACAGGCCGGTGGAGATGAGAGAGCCCGTTTCTTTATTTTGCTTCTGGGCCTTTTTCTCTTTGCTGTGCAGCCCAAGTTTCCCGAGAGTGTTTTTGTATTTCCTTTTTATCAGCTTACAAAGACAGTACTTCTTTTTTGTTTTTTCTCTCTCCCTACACAAGTGAGTTTTGCCTATTGGAGATAAGGTCAGGGTGGCTTCTCTTTTTATTTTTCTTGTTTCTTTACCTTTCTCTTCTTTTTATTTTTTTACTTTTTGTATATCTTTACCTTATACTTCCTTTTAATTTTTTACTTTTATATATCTTTAATTTCCTTTTATTTATTTATTTTTTAGTTTTTGCTTGTTTTGTTTCTTTTTGTTTGTTTGTTTGTTTGTTTGTTTTTCTTCTTATTTTATTTTTCATTTTAATTTTTCCTTTGGTTACTAATGTTATGTTTTATTTTATTTGATTTTAGCATATTTTCCAACTTTTTAGCAGCTCAATTTTAGCATAAAAAATTGCCTATCAATTGTTTTTAATATCATTTTTAGTTGTACATCGATCAAACGCTTTGTAAGTAAATGTTGGCCGTGATAGTTGAAAATTTATTAGTAGGATTGCTAAAACTCAGTCGATTGAGTAACCGAAATCTTGGTAGACATATATGGTCGTTAGATCAATGTTTCCGTAAGATTCACGCAACACTTGTCTAGTGTTACCTCGGCATGTTTAGCGTGTGCTTCTTCTTTTTTTTACCTTTCTCGTGTTTGGTATTGATGTACGATGTGCTAGTTGTGAGAGGGATTTTTCTTTCTCTTTGTTGGACTTTTCAATTGCCATATACACACCATATCTACGGTGGAGAGACTACTTGTCTCAGTTGAGAGGCGTCGTCCCTCGTGGTTCTCTAGTTGCATTTGTTCTCTTCTGTCTTTTTCCCTCTTTTTGCCAGATATATGTGTGTGGATTTACTGATGTATGCATTTTTGTTGTTTTTTGTGCTCATATAATGAAGGTCTGCTTTTTTTATGGATGAATGAGGATTTTTGAACCATGCATACACACCCAAATGTTGGTGCGTATGTTGGTTAGTAGCGGAGTTTTTAAACCATGACTTTTGTTTTGTATAGGACAGGCATTTCAATCTAATCCTTGTTTTTGGGTAAAAGTATATTAGTATATCTTGTGAAACAAACATATAAGCATGCCTTTTTTAGTGTAATAGGGATCTTTCATAAATATCAGCATACATGTTTAGTAGAGTATAGAATTGGAAAGAGATGGGACATGGGAGGACAGTTGCATCTCTATCACTAAGCTCGCAACTGCCAGTGTCACCACTAACTGTAACTATGTCTTCAACGCGATTACCACTTAAAGGCCGGAAGTGATGTTTTTGCCGTGGAAGTTGCATGTTTGTCATTAGGCACGCAACAGCAAGCGTCGCCCTCGACTGCAACTACATGTCTTCAACCTGACTATAACTTATTGGTGGTTTGTCGTGGACAGGGGGAAATTGCACGTATGTCACTAGGAACGCATCTGCAAGCGTCGCCCCCCGACTGCAATTGCATGTCTACCCATCAGACTGCAACTAACCTTTGTTTCGTCGAATGACGACGGGAGAGGGTGCACTTGCATGTATGACACTAGGCGTGCAACTGCAAGTGTTGCCCTTGATTACAACTGCATGTCTACCCACCCGACTACAACTTACCTTTTTTTATTGGTGGTCGAAGGGAGAGGAGGGAGGCAGTTGTATGTCTGACACTAGGCATGCAACTGCAATTGTCGCCCTCAACTATAACTGACCTTTGTTTTGTGGGAGGAAGTTGGGAGAGCATGGGGTAATTGCATGCCTGACACGGCATGCAACTGCAAGTGTCGCCCTCGACTGCAACTTCATGTCTACCCAAACGACTACAATTGACCTTTGTTTTTCGGTGGGCGGGAGAGGGGGCGGTTGCATGTAGACTCGGCATGCAACTATAAGTTTTGCCTTCGACTGCAATTGCATGTATACCCACCCTACTGCAATTGACCTTTTTGTTATGTCGGAGGACGGTGGGAGAGGAGGGAGTTGCATATCTGACACTAGGCACGCAACTGCAAGCTTGAACTTTTATTGAATACACAATGAAAAATTTCCAGATACAGTTTGAACTTTTATTAAATACAACGAACATTTATAAATAATTTTGATTTTTTCTAAAAATGCATGATGAAGTTCTTTAATTGCAAGATAATATTTTAAATGTGGGAACACTTTTTACATTTTTTTACATTTATCAAGGAACAAACAAAAAGTAAACAAAAGATAAAAACAACAACCACACTTTTTGCAGGAGAAAATATTTTCCTACTTTAAAAAAAACATAGGGAGGAATCGTTCTCTAAATTTTGCCTCCAAAATACCTGGACACTTCTATTACATATCTACTTATTTTTTCCATTGCTTTTTATGTTCAGACAAACCAAAAGCTTTCTCTTGTTTGTGTATGACGGCAGCTCAGCCGGACTCGAGGCTAATAAAGATCAAACGAAAAACAAAACCAGCCTAGACACGTCCAGGCCACCAATGTGTAACACGTCCAGCCCAAAACGAAAAAAGAGAGACAAACCAGTCCGACAAACCAACGTATAACGCTTCCAGGCCCAAAAAAGCAAAACAAAACTACTAGGCCATCGACGAACAAACAGGATTTCATGCAACGATTGATGACGTCAGCCGACTGAGACTTCGTTAAGTCTCAGTCGACTGAGTCCTAGTCGCTCCCTCTGCTAATTGGTAATTGTCGGGCAGCTACACCATTTTTTAGTTGAATATGTGAGAAAAATAGCATGGGAAATTCTCTCCCATGGCTTCAAGTCTTTTTTGCGGTAGACATTGAGTAGAACATGGCAATTTTCTTGCCATGGCAAATATATTTTAACATGTTTTGCCATGGGAATTCAATATGCGTTACCATGTAAACTCAACTTTTGTTGCCATGTATTAATTACATCCTCTTTTTGTTGCCCATGGCAAAAAAATAAAATATGTTGCCATGGTAGCTCACTTGTGATGGCAACCTTTTTTCATGACATTGTTTGGACATTAGTTCTTGACATGGAAAATTGTACTTTTTCATTTGTCATGGCAAATTTATATTCATCACCACAACAAAATTATTTATATTGCCATGGCAAATTTAGTTTTTACATGTCAATTTAATAGATCATGTCAATCTTTTGCTTTTCATGGCACCATGGCATTTTTACTCTGAGTACATTGAGCATGACAAATGAACAAGAAATAAAGTCTACAATCATTTAGCATTGTATGATTGTGTTGAATTTCATTATCCTGCATTTGTGTGATGCGATCCACACGGTAATTCAGTTTTTAACTAGTCCTTGATATAGTTTTCTCTGTTTTACCATTCAGAAGATTTTTGTTAGTTTGAGAAATGAAAACCGTGTGCGAAGGTGCCCATTTTTGTGTGTGTTGATTATTGTCAATAGACGAGCCGTTTTTGCCCCCCCTCCTTTTTAATGATGATGGCAATGATAGTAGTTCACTCCATAATTGCGATGGTAATTTTCAATCTATAGTTTTTTCATGTTTTAGCATTGGAAGGGACATAGTAGTTGCCATGGAAATTCAAATCTGCAGGCAGAGGATCATATAGTCGTCCGCGTCATTCATACAAGTGTTTTATGTTGCCATGTGTTCATGTTTTTGTTGTGCATTTTGATCACATGGCAAATTCATAACAGTTTTTACTTCCCAACATTGCAATTTTAGCTTTTTTGTAATGCTCTCATGGCAAACTTCTTTAATTAGTATGTTCAAAAACACGGCAAACTTGCCATGGAAACTTAAGATGTTCAAAAACGTTGGCAACCTAAGATGATTCAAAAGCATGGCAAACTTGCCATGGCAACTAAAATCAGTAAACTTATAGATGTGTTTTTTGCCATGGCAAACTAAAAGCATGCGTTGTGATGATTCGCTGTGTCTTTTCCCATGCCCATCCAAAGAATGTTGCCATCGCAATTACAAATTAGTTTGAGAACACGAAAGTTTGATCTTTAAAATCAGTTTTTCCATGGCAAGAAGTTTTGATCTTTTGAAATTCGTTTTTCCATGGTGATTACATGTATGATATCACTACAACTTCAGATGTTTTCTCCATTTTTTTTTAAATTCAATGTGTTTAGAGAAACATTTTTCACCATACCTTTTTTTTTGCATATGTTACCATGATGGCAACTTTCGTATTGTAAACTTCATATTTTTTGCCATGATGTATCCATATATATGTAAACTTCATGGCAACTTTCATAGTGTAAACTTCATAGCGATGGCAAATTAAGATGTTTAAAAATGTTTCCATGAAAATGGCATTTTTTTATAAAAATGTAGTGTCGTTGTCTATATTATTCGAAGAATGTTGCCATGGTTACTTAAAATATTTATTGCCATGGCAAAGTTATTGTTTTTGAACATGAAATGTTTGTAAGTTACACCCATGGCAAATTTATATTTTTTTTGCCATGGCAAATTTATCTTATTTAACCATTGCAAAGTTATTTTTTGCGACCATGGCATTTATATTATTTTAACCATAGCAAATTCATACGTCATAAGATGGAAAATTTATTTATTTACGGGGCATGGCAACTCTAGTTTACGGGGCATGGCAACTCTAGATTACGGGGCATGGCAAATGTAGTCATGGAAAATTTATTTACTTATGAGGCATGGTAATTGTAGTTTACGGGCATGGCAAATTCATACTTTCATAACATGGCAAATGTCGTCATGGCAAAATATATCAAAACTTTTGTCATGTCATCAGTAACAAACTTTGCCATGGCAAAATCTTACAACTTTATGCCATGTCATAAATACAAAATTTGCCATGTTACCAAAGCAACTTTTGCCATGGCAAAATCTTACAACATTTGTCGTGGCATGGTAAATTAACTAAAACGCCATTACAAAGCATGTCATTTTAGGTTAAATGCCACGTCAATTTTAATATACATTTGCCATACCAATTTTTTAATCATAATTTGTGTTACTTTATATACATGGAAAATTTCTTTTATATCAGCATGGCAATTTTAAATATGCATCTTGCCATGGTAATTTTGGTCCTAATTTTGTTTGTGCAATATTCATTCTATTCATTTGAATTTTTTCACCATGATAATTTCCGAACTTACTTTTGTTGCCACGACAATTTTTGAAATTTTTTGTAACGACACAACATCAACTAATGATGATTTTGGCCATGTATATAAAGTGCATCTCTGGTCCTGCAACTTGCAGGCAGTGTCTATAATGGTCCTCATACTCCCGAAGTGCTCCAGTACGGTCCTTCTACTCGAAAATCCGGTCCACTACGGTCCTGGCGACGCGTACCCGATACGCCACCGGACACGTCAGCAGCGAGGCAAGAAATTACGATTCGTCTTGGTTTTCATCCGCTTTTTCGTTAATTAACTAGACAATTCACTTTAAGGCAAATCTTTTGCCTCCGTTTGGAAAAAAAATAAGCATATTTCACCGGCTTGGTGGACAATTTTTATTTAATTTTTTATATCTAGATTTCAAACAAAAATTGGATTGCATGGGCGGTCATTTCCTCTCTTTTTCAAAATTTTCAAACTGACAAATTTGGACGTAATTTAAACATAGTTCAAATTTTATTTATATTTTAGGATTTTTTACAAAGATTTGAAAGAAATTTGAACTAAAACTAAAAAAACAAATCTACTCGTCCTCGCTTGCATCATCCAGCACGACAATGTCGAGCTTGCCGTCATCGTCGTCGCCGTTGGCGCCCACACTGAGGAAGTCGAGGCCGTCGTCTTTCGTCGACGTTGCCTTTATTGGAAGGCGGATGGCCTTTTCCCACCCCAGCATGTCCTCCAAGTAAACCTGGGCATGCACCGGGCCGGGCTTCGGGCCGGGCTTTGAAAAGCCCAAACCAAAAATCTCAGGCCCGAGCCCGGCCTGGCCCGGCCAAAAAATGCAATAAACAGGCCCGAGCCCGGCCCAAACGGACTAAAAAGGGGATTTTCGGGCCGGGCCGGGCCGGGCCTCCGTGTAAAATGGTGATTTTGGTAAGCCCGAGCCCGGCCCGAACTGCTGCCCGGGCTTGGAAACATGGCCCGAACCCGGCCCAAACCTAAAGCCCGGCCCGGCCTGGATCACCGGGCCGGGCTGCCCATGCCCAGGTTTACCTCCAGGTCGTCGGGCGCGCGTGACGGAACCCACCCTGGAGCCGCCACGGACTGGCGGATCACCCAGAAGAGGTCGGGCATGTCGTTGGGGTCACTGGCCTCTCTGAACGCCGCCAGCTTGGGTGGGATCTTCGGCGCGGGTGCCGCCAGAGGCGGGGTCGACCACCGCGGGCGCAACCGGAGGGCGGTGCGGGGGAGCATGGACAGGTTGTGCCAACCTAGCCCGACGACGCGCAAGTTCCTGCCGCCGAGCCTCCGCGATGACCTTGTCGGAGTTCTCCCCTCTCAGAATTCGTTTCAGCCGTGCGCGTTCCACCGGCCGCCATGACACTGCCGCTGCTTGTCACAGGCTAGGGCAGGCCCTCGACCGCGTAGCCGCCGCTGCTTGTCGCAGGGGAGGGCTAGTGCGTCGCCAACGCGGCGTGCTGGGGCTATTTATAGCGGGGCCACGCCATTGTGAGGCCAGTAGCCGAAGTAAAGGCTGACGAGACCCGCCATCAATGGCGGCCTCGGGAGTCGGCGAGATGTCTCATGGTGCCCAAACCGCCATCCACACGGTACGACAAGGCCCGGGTAACGCGACGAGTCAAACTAATCACCCACCAGACATGCAACGCACGTCCGGTTTGACCACATGTTGCATCGTAACCCATGCGTACTCAGCATGCCCGACGCGCGTACGACCGGTTGGGGTGCGTATTTGTACATACACAGCGGGAGTATCGCCGCAGACGGGCGCACAACATCTTTTAAAAATAAGACCATCATGCCCTTTTTATGAAATGGTATGGGGTGATCTTAGCCATGTGTTTGGAGGGGGAAGGGTATCGAAGCAGAAGTATAGTAGTCTCATGTCTCACTTAGATTGTGCAATGAAAGCGTTGAGGTTTTGATAGTGTACATGATGAATGATGATTCTAGATTTCTGGGCTTCTTTATGTACTCCCTTCGTCCGAGTATGAGTTTAAGCTCCTTATCCCATTAGTCTAGATCTCTAGACCCACTAGCTTATTTAGACTCATCAAATGCAGAATTCAGACCATCTTTTGTACGGTCAGTTCCATCGTGGTCAGTTGTGGCTGTTGTTCGCTTCGGTTCGGTTTTGGTTTGGTGGTTCCTTGTGCTTAGTTGGACTATTGGAATTATCTCTAGCATGGATCTTGTTATTTGAATGTTGCATATTGATGGTGCCCTGTACCTATGCATTTAGAAACTAGGAGTATTTGTTATCTGAATTATTATTATTTTTCATTACAACATTACAATCTGTGGATTTACCTTTTTGTAGTGATACCACTATTTAGTATTTACCCCTTGTTGGTAAATCTGTGATAGTGTTTAGTCTGTTTAAAATTCCCTGCCATGCTTGTCAAGCCGACATGGCCATCTCCGAAGCGTAAATCAACTGGGCGTTTTCTCCCTAATCACACAACACTTCAGCGATTTCATCAAGACAGACCCACTCAATGGTTCCGGTGAAGCCACTAGCAGTGGCAATGCGGTGGTGATCCCGCGTTGATCACTTGATTCATACAAGCTACTGAATAGCAATTTGCTCCACTTGTTCATGCAAGCTACTGAACTGTTGTTGTTCCTGCTCTCTTATCGATGTTCTGAAGTTCTGAACCTTGCATGCTGCAGCTCAGATATGTTTCGCTTAGTTTCTCTCAGCTCCAAACTTCTTAGTTAGTACAAATTCTCATGGTTCTGGTCAATTTTGATTCATGGTCAACTACTAATTAAGCTTTGTTTCAGTTCTTTCGCTCACATTTGATTCTATATGAATCAAGTCCGAAGTCTTGGTTTTAGAGAGGTTTTCTCTGTACTATTGTTTGAGAATACTTAAGCACTGCAGTATGCTCTAGCAGTTCAAAACACAAGATCTTTTCACTTAGTACTTGAAAGAATGGTAGTTCGCCATCCAACCTTAAACAGCTGGTCAACCCATCTCAAACCTTGAGTTGAGAGGATAGGACCAGTTAAAAGAGAACCAGGTAATAATAGGTAGCTTGTCTCCTGCCTTCACCAGTTCCTCGGCTGAAAATCTCTACAGAGAAAAGGTGTGAAAAATCTTCTATGGCGCAGCCCGGAGCTGCTTCTTCATACCCTGCGGCCATGGTTTCCACCTGTTTTACATGTGCTAGGAGCAGGAGGCATGTTTCTACTCCGAAGTCCTTTTTTTTTAAAACTGAAACTTTCGACTCCGGAGTCAGGAGTTCCAACTGTGCAGCTTAGACTAAGTTTTACAAGTCTGATTAACTTCTGGGTGTGCTTTTGAGAACAGGTGTACAATCCAAGGTTCATATGTTATTAAACCTGAGCTTGCAAATCTTGTTTTAACAGTCTCACTTAACCTTGAGGAGCTCTCTCTGAACATTTCAAACTTTTTTGGTTGGAGAAAGCTTATTTCAGATTAGTTTGACTAGACACCTCGACAGATTTTTGTATGGAATAAGTGGAAATGTGTTGTCACTGAAGAATTGCTTATCATCGCTGCACGATTGTTGAAGGTGAAAACAAGACCTGCCTAGTCTCCCCATGGACATGGCTAAAGGCGGTCTCTCGGTACTCCCCTATACAAGAGGTCAGAGAATGTGTGCAAATGTGTGAAGGGTACTGTTGAATGTGCATTTTCCCTCATAAGTTTACTGCTATATGTGTGCAAATATACTGCCATGTTCGAGACCCATCAAGTACAATTTTCATATTTGTCCTAGTACTCGGATTATCTCATAAGTGTCAGGAAATAATCCTTAAGCGAATTATATATCCCAACAAAAAATAGGACAACTGAATGCTGTGTGTAGCAGCAGAATGGTCCATAATTAATTCTGAAGGAAGATGGCGCCCACAGTGTTATATGTTGGATGTATACAGTTTGACTGCAGTTCACTCAGACACTCACTTGGTAGAGTTCAGTTAATCTGCAATGATCCATTGTGATGACCATCCATAATATATCTGCTAGTATTTTGTTGCAGTAAATCCATCTATCTATGTATCTATGTCATACCAACCAGAGGTCGTTAATATGTAGCATGTGTCGATTCACTGTATTTATTTTGGTTAGTGTTGCAGTTTGTGGACGATGATGGCAAGGTGTATACAGCTTTGAGATAAGGAAGGACTGGCCTACCCTGCCTAATTAACAGACAACAAGAGAGACTTGACTCACCCGGTCAGTCAGTAGTACCTAGGGTTGGTCTCAGAGAGGAGATGGGATGAGATGAATGTTAGTTCAGGTTCTGCGGTCTATGTCGAATTTGCATGCATGTTATTGACATTGTAACCTGGACTGAAAGTGTATGTCTGAATTATAACTTGTGTTAACTGAGAAAAATTGCGGTATTTCCAACGAAAAAATATATTATTACCGCATATTTGGTGCTCCATGTACCGTTGAAAAGCTCTCTATGCATCTCTCTGTACTGAATACTGAAAAAATCGCAGCAATAGCTCCTGTTGGAAAAACAACTGGGCACTGTTTTCAGCCCAAACTAACATAAAGTCATGCAGCCCAGCCCATTATTGTGCTCTGTTTTAGCCTCCTTAGAGCAAGGGGCCGAAATGGGCTGCCTCTAGCCAGTCCTAGAGGGGCGCCCAACAGGCCTAGCGCTGGGAGAAGCCAGGACAACACCGAACACATTTACGCGAGTGTAGACAAGCGCATGCGAACGGCGGGCAAAGTTCCCTCTTGCTAGGGTTTTGATCCTCTGATCGCCTGCGGCGACGTTGAGAACACCAGTCCCTCTCGTCCACTGATTCCGATCAACCTTGCTCGGGCTGATATAGGGGGCAGTCCTGGACTGCCGCCCGGCCTTGGGGAAGACTGCGATCTACGGGGCTAGGGTTTCAAGTCTATCTCCCGTTTTCGACGGGATCACAAGATATCGATCTGGTTTTCTTCTCTGATCGCGACCATGACGAGCCGCTCGGAGTCATCTGCATCTGGGAGTAAGGGCAAGGAATAGGTCGAGGACCTCATGAAGGAACTCGCCCTACAGGAGGACGACCTCGACGACGTGGTCTTCGAGGAATCGGACGCACCAGCGGAGGAGGACATCCGGTGGATGGTTTTGGTTCGTGTTCACATGGACAAGGGATTCAACTCCTACTGGTTCTTCCGCAACATGCGGACTGCATGGGATTTTGCTAGAAAGGCCAAGATAAAAACTCTGGAAGAGAACCTGTTCATGATGCAATTCAACTGCTTGGGAGATTGGGGGAGAGTTACCCGGGGTGGGGGGGGGGGCCTTGGCACTTCAGGGGCAATCCGGTGCTCATTGCGGAGTATGATGGATACTCTAAGCCATCATCCATTGAACTGTAAAAGTTTGAGATATGGGCGCGCATCATCGATCTCCCCATAGCGTATCATGGCAAAGTTAAAGCATTGGCATCAAAGGTGGGAGAGTTCGTGGACGCGGCAATTTCTACAGGATCAAAGTGCGGTTGGACGTTTGTAATCCTCTATAAAAAGCAACTTCACTGATCCGAGGAGGCGTGAGGGAAATCTTCGCGGTTAAGTATGAACGCTTACCGGACTGGTTCCAAGTTTGTAGAATGATGGGCCACGAGTTCAAAGAGCACGGGGACGGGGTTCACCCTCCATCGGCTCTAGTTTTCAAAAATTTGCGTGCACCGGCGACTATAACTTGGGGTACTCGACATCGCAACAATAACCAAAAGGCCAGAAAACAGGACACACAGGCTGGCGAGACTGTCTTTGAGAAGGGTGTAATTTCGGGCGAACAAGAAACCGATGAGAAGGAGGACTTTGATATGGTAGCGGTTGACTCCAACCGTAAACGTTCATGTGACCAGGTGGTAGGGGCTTCCGATCACACAGCCACCACCGGGCTGGAGCTTGCCCTGGTGACCAAGGATACTGAGAATGTTGTACCTCCCAGCCCCCCCCCCCCCAAGAGGTCTAGGACTGCAATCCGGGAAGGACTGGCAATAGTGGCTTAAGAAGACCCCGGCGATGAGTGAAAGGATTGATATGGTTGACTAGAGGGGGGTGAATAGGCAACTACCATTTTTAACTTTTCTTTAGCAAATTAGGTTTAGCAACAAATAGGTTGTCTAGATATGCAACTAGGTGAGCAACCTATATGATGCTAACAACAATAACAACACAAGCAAGCAAAGGATACAAGATAGGTAAAGCTTGCACAAAGTAAAGGTAAGAAGTCACCACAAGTGGAACCGATGGAGACGAGGATGTGTTACCGAAGTTCCTTCCCTTTGAGCGGAAGTACGTATCCGTTAGAGCGGTGTGGAGGCACAATGCTCCCCAAGATGCCACTAAGGCCACCGTATTCTCTTCACGCCCTCACACAATGCGAGATGTCGTGATTCCACTAGTGGTGCTCTTGAAGGCGGCAACCGGACCTTTACAAACAAGGTTGGGGCAATCTCCACAACTTAATTGGAGGCTCCCAACACCACCACAAAGCTTCACCACAATGGAATATGGCTTTGAGGTGACCTCTTCCGTCTAGAGTGCTCAAACATCCAAGAGTAACAAGATCCGCAAGACATTAGTGGGGGGAATCAAATTTCTCTTGGTGGAAGTGTAGATCGGGGCCTTCTCCTCCAAACCTTAGAGCATCAACAAGGATCGATGGCTAGGGAGAGAGATCGGGCAAGAATGAGCTTAGGAGCAACAATGGAGCTTTTGGGGGAAAAGAGGTGAGTCCACTTGGAGAAGAAGACCCACTTATATAGTGGAAGAAAATCTGACCGTTTTCTGCCCACAAGTCGTGCATAAGCGGTTGTACCACTCGGGGGCGCGGTACTTCCGCTTGCACGGAAGTACTGGGCTTCACAAGCACTTGACGTAAGTCAGGAAGGCGGTAGTTCTGCCGGAGAGGTATTTCCGCTTAGCACTGAAGGAAGCCTAGACTTATCAGTAGAAGAGGAGGGCAGTACGGCAGTACTGCTCAGAGCAGTACTTCCGCTCAAAAACTGTTCGAGTGCCGAAGACATCATAGAGCATAAAATAAGCGGAAGTGGGCCGGAAGTGGAGGGCGGCAGTACCGCCCGAGCGGTACTACCGCTCCGCTCCCAGTTGTACTTTTGCCAAAAAAGGCAAGGCCACCCGAGGACACCAGAAGGAAAACATAAGCAGAAGAAGCACCGGTACCGCAGGACGGCAGTACCGCTGGAGCGGTACTACCGCCCTGTGGAGCGGTACTTCCACTTATATGTCACTTAGGGGTCAAGGGGACAGAAAGAAACTCCATTGTGCCTAGAAAGAGAAAGGGGCGCAAGTGTGTACGTGATAGTTCCTCCCAACCTTTCCAAATGCGGATCCCCTCTTGATAGTATGGATTTTCCTACGACTCAAGTCCACCAACACAAAATCGATAGAAAAATGCCATCTTCTCTTTTAACAATTGAGGGGATGAAAACCGTATCGTGCCACCTGATAATCTCTGAAAGCTTAATGCACACGTTGGTCCGCAAGGGTATTGTCATCAACCACCAAAACTACTTGGGGAAAATTATGCTCTTACAATGAGGAAAAACAATGAAGCGAAATCGGCGGCCTCCTCGGCAGAGGACAACTGGTTGCAGTGAATCTGTTGATCTAGAATTGTCATGGGATTGGCAATGCCCCGACAATTCAAGAGCTACGCAAACTCGCGAAAAAGTTTGCCCCTAGAGTACTATGTATTGTTGAAACACATATTAGCGGAGAGAGAGTGAAAAATTTAAAGAGTACACTAGGTTATGATAATTCTTTTGCTGTAGATTCCTCTGGTAGAAGTGGAGGCTTAGCTATGTTTTGGAATGATGATATAAAGTGTGAGATTTTGGGTTACTCGAGGTACCACATCGATGTGAAAGTTTCTGAACTAGGTGCTACACCGCGGAGGCTCTCTCGCTTCTATGGCGAGGCACAAACACACCTTCGCACAACACCTGGAATACAATGAAAAATCTCTCTAATTTGCAGGACATGCCATGGGTATGTGTGTGATATTTCAACGAAGTTATGAGACATGATGAACATGATGGCATTGGTGAGAGAAGTCAAGCACACATTCAAGGCTTTAGGGACGCAGTTGATTTCTGTGGTTTGGTTGACCTCGGATTTAAAGGAACGAAGTGGACCTTTGAAAAGAAGGTAGCAGGAGGTACTTTCACCCGTGTCCGCCTCAATAGAGCCCTCGGTTCGATTGACTAGTGCGCCCAATTCCCAACTGCAGTGGTGGAACATCTTACAGCAGCTACTTCCGATCACTCACCTATCTTGGTACAGTTGGTTCAGCCACCGAGTGGAAGGAGGAGTAAGAAACATTTTCGATATGAGGTGATGTGGGATACTCACTCAGATCTGAAGGCCGCCGTTCAAAGTAAATGGGAGCCCAACAGCCACAGCTTGACGGCGAGTGATGTCTGTGCGAAACTCGATGCTCTACAAAAATATGGGCGAGTGGTCACAAACTACCTTTGGTAGCGTCCGGGGGGAGATCCGCAGTTTGAAGAAGGAACTTGAGCACATGAGGGGCGACTCCGTGCGAGTGGGGCCTTCCCATGTAGAGACAAAAATCAACAACCGCCTAATGGAGCTCTATTTGCGCAAGGAATTGATGTGGAGGCAGCGTTCTCGCGTTGAATGGCTTGGTGCAGGCGATCATAACTCACACTTCTTCCATATGAGGGCATCAATGAGGCATAGGAAAAATCTGACTAAAGCCCTCCAACGTTCGGATGGGCAACTCACATGATGTAACCTAAATGCAGCAACTTGCATTGGAGTTTTACAAAAATTTATATACCTCGGAAGGAGTCCAGGGGGTGCCGGAGGTGCTTCAACATGTTCATGTCAAAGTTATAGCAGCTATGAACGATATCTTATTGGCCCCTTATGATGCAAAAGAGGTTAAAACAACGCTTTTCCAAATGTTCCCAACTAAAGCTCTAGGACCCGATGGATTCCCTGCTCATTTTTTTAGAGACATTGGGATGTCTGTGGAGATGCGGTTACTAAAGCGGTGATAGGTATTGTCAAGGGTGAAGAGAACCCGGCGTGTCTAAATGACGCTTTGTTGGTGCTTATCCCTAAGGTATCTAACCCTACGTTGTTGTCCCAGTTTCGTCCTATAAGTTTATGTAATGTGTTCTACAAGATTGCTTCGAAGGTGCTCTCAAACAGACTTAAGTTGATTCTTACGGACATCATCTTTTAGGAGCAATCGACATTTGTACCAGGGAGGCTTATAACTGACAACATAATATCTTCTTATGAATGCTTACACTTTATGAAGTGGAACAGGCCAAGAGCAACAGTTTTGCTGCACTTGAACTTGACAT
Organism: Elymus sibiricus; assembly: GCA_039707655.1. Taxonomy (NCBI): domain Eukaryota; kingdom Viridiplantae; phylum Streptophyta; class Magnoliopsida; order Poales; family Poaceae; genus Elymus; species Elymus sibiricus. The sequence goes on along the minus strand of CM077675.1, from coordinate 151,576,012 downwards.
GATGAAGGCATATGATCGAGTGGAATGGTCGTGCCTAAGATCAATTATGGAGAAGATGGGCTTCACAGTACCGTGGATTAATGTGATTATGAACATGGTGAGCTCAGTTTCCTTTTCAGTGATGTTCAACGGTAACAAGTCAGAGGTGTTCAAACCAACACGAGGCATTCGACCGGGGGATCCTATCTCTCCATATCTTTTCTTGTTAGCAGCGGAGGGCCTTTTGTACCTTTTAAAGTCTCATAATCAGTCATCCCAACTCAGCGGCATTAAGGTGGCAGCATCGGCTCCGGCAGTGAACCATCTTTTATTCGCGGTCGACAGCCTGTTGTTTTTTAGGGCAAGTATTAATGGAGCAGAGGAGCTATCAAACCTATTGGATGCATATTGCATGACCTCTGGGCAAACAATAAATAGGGACAAGTCTTGAATATTTTTCAGTAAGGGTTGTCCTGAGATAGTCCGCGATGCTGTCAAAGGCCTCATGCATGTCCCTAATAAATAGGTACTTGGGCATGCCAACTGATGTTGGGAACTCCAAGAAGGGCACGTTTTAAATACCTGAGTGACAGAGTATGGGAGAAGGTCAAGGGATGGATGAGCAAGTACCTCTTAGCGGGAGGTAAAGATGTCCTAATTAAATCAGTAGCTCAAGAAATCCCGATATATTCTATGTCTTGCTTTAAGCTTCCTATGGGATTATGTGGTCATATAAAATCCATCATACAGAAGTTTTGGTGGGGATGCAAGCAAGGAGAGTGCAAACTAGCTTGGGTCTCTTGGGATGTGATGACAAGACCCAAAATCCTTGGAGGACTTGGTTTTAAAGATCTTGAAATATTTAACTTTGCACTATTAGCAAGACAAGCTTGGACAATATTGCAAGAGCGAGGAACGTTGAGTGCGAGAATTCTAAAGGCTGCTTACTTTCCAGAGAGCAATATTCTTGAAGCAGAGCTTGGCCCCAAACCATCCCAGATATGGAGGGCTATAATTGAGGGTAGGGACTTGCTACAACAAGGGATTATCCCTCGGATTGGCAATGGCCAAAGCACGGATATTTGGAATGACAATTGGATCCCGAAGGAAACTACACCAAGACCGATCACATCACTCATTGCGGATCCACCAAGATTTGTATGTGAACTGTTGTCGCCAGTTACAGCGTCATGGGATGTGGAACTAGTTGAGGGAGTCCTGGACTAAGGGGTCCTCGGGCCGCTGGCCTATCTCCCAATAGGCCGGCTTGGTGGGCCGCTCTCTGAATATCGCAGGAAGGGCCGGATATGCCATGACCCCGTGTTCTAGAAGGAAGCCTCGAAGGCGCGTCGTGCACTCCAAGTCAAGATGAGGAAATTGGCATCTCCATCCCCGGCAGGAGGCCTATCATGTGTAAACCCTAGGTACCCCCAGTGTCTATATAAACCGGGGAGGTTTTAGACTGTAGGACAGAGAAACTCATCTAGGGTTTTAGCTAGTTGATCTCATGGTAGATCAACTCTGTAACCTTCATACACATCAATATAATCAAGCAGGACGTAGGGTTTTACCTCCATAGGAGGGCCCGAACCTGGGTAAACGTCGTCTCCTTCGTCCCCTGTTACCATCGATCCTAGACTCACAGTTCGGGACCCCCTACCCGAGATCCGCCGATTTTGACACCGACATTGGTGCTTTCATTGAGAGTTCCGCTGTGATCGCCAAAGGAATCAATGGCTCGCTTAGTCATTAGCGAGGAAGTCCGCAACATGGACTCCTTTGTCCCTGGACAGATCTTCTGTTTCGGCAGCGTCATGCTGCATGCCGACCCGACCGGCCGTCTTGGCCGGGTCGGGACTTTCGCCCCTGATCAAGAGTTCAGATTCGGGAACCTAGAGTTCTCCGTAGACTCTCGGGGCGATCTTTTGCTCACCGGGCTTGCAATCTCATCTGATGCGCCCGAGGACTCCGAGGCCTTGACTTCGGATTTCGGTCTCAACCCCGCCCACGGGACCAACCCCGACGACGATCTGGCTTCTAGTCCGGATCCGGTCATAGTACCGGATAGTCGAGGGTCAGCTCTTGCCGAACACACTCCTTGTTCGGACGCGTCGGAGGTTAACTCCGAAAGCTCTGGGCAGATTGACCCGATCGAGCTCTTGACACTCAACGAGGCTCTAGATCGGATCCTATCGATGATAATCCCTGACCCAACCCCGACCCACGCTCAGATCGGTCTGAAGGTGGGTCAAGAGGAATTTTTCATCCCACCCACCACCCACTTAGTAGCCACTGTCGAAGACTTAACCGACATGTTGGACTACGCCTCCGAGGAGGCAGAAGACCTGGATGAAGAGGATTGCGCTCCCGCCCCCTTCAACATCGGGCGATGGACTGCCACCTCCACCTACGACGTCTACATGGTGGATACTCCAGCCGATAAGGGCGATCACACACCCAAAAACAATGGCGATAAATCTGGTGTGGAGCCGTCAAGGCGCCGCAAACTGCGCAAACGGTTAAAACAAAAAGGGAAGGGAAGCCATTGCTGACACCGGGGAGAACGACACCCCGAAAGACCTCGTCGATCCCGATATCCTCGAACATCCGCTAGAGGACCAGGAGAGGCCAGAAGATCAGCGCGACCTCGAGGATCTATACGATGCCGAGGATGACAACTACCTCCCCCCTGTCGAGGAGGAGGACAGCCTGGAAGCCGAAGATTTCACCGTCCCCGAAAACCTCGAGGATCAGGAACGGTTTAGGCAACAACTTATAGCCACTGCCCGAAGCCTGAAGGCAAAAGAACGGCAGCTTAAGGCCGAACAGGACACCCTCAATGATAGATGGACAAGGGTCCTATCAGCCGAGGAAGGATACGGTGCCGGTCTATTGGACCAACCCAAGAGCTACCCACGCCGACGGCTGCTGCCACAGTTCGATGATGAGGTCTCTAATACACCGTCGCCCAAACACACTCCATACGACCAGCCGGACCGCCCTCCCCGAGGACGAGATAGGACGGCTGGCGACGCCGGTTATAGGCCGGCGATACCCCGCAGAAGGGGAAAAGAGCCAGAGGACAGGTACGACCTGCGACACGACCTGGATTATAGAACAGGCCGCACGAGATCCATCTATGGATCTAGAGGGTACTCCCTCGATAGACGGGACGGGTACCAGCCTCGGCTCGACCACAACAACAGAGGTCGGGAACCAAACCGGGCCAGATCAGCAGTATGGATCGAGGATTTCCTCCTCCACATCCATATGGCACGAGGAGATGATCTCCATGCCATCAAATATCTGCCCCTAAAACTTAAGCCAGCTCGGCACTGGTTAAACAGCCTCCCCGAAAATTCTATCGGGAGTTGGGAGGATCTCGAGGACGCTTTCCGATCTAACATCCAGGGCACCTATGTCCGGCCGCCGGACTCCTCCGACCTAAGCAATGTTGTCCAGAAAGCAGGCGAATCGGCACGACAATTCTGGAATCGGTTCTTGACCAAGAAGAACCAGATTGTCGATTGCCCAGACGCCGAGGCAATAGCCTCCTTCCGGCACAGTATTCGGGACGAATGGCTGGCTCGCCAGCTCGGTCAGGACAAGCCTAGGACCATGTCCGCCCTTACATCACTCATGACCCGCTTTTGCGCGGGCGAAGATAACTGGCTAGCTAGACGAAGCAACAACCCCGAAGACCCCGGCACCTCCGAAGTCCGAGATGCAAACGGCAAACCACGACTCAACAAAAGTAAACGCCGGCACAACAACGGTGATGCCGACGACACGGCTGTTAACGCCGGTTTTCGCAACCCCCGATCCGGGCAGCGGAAGAAGCCCTCTAAAGGCAATCGTGACGGACCCACCCCGTTGGACAAGATCATGGATAGGCCCTGCCAGATCCACGACACTCAAGACAAGCCCTCCACCCACACCAACCGTAATTGCTGGGTGTTCAAATAAGCCGGCAAACTCGCAGCCGAAGAGCAAGACAAGGGCCCACGCAACGAGGACGATGACGAGCCCCGCGGTCCTAGCAATGGAGGACAGAAGCAGTTCCCTCCAGAGGTAAAGACTGTGAACATGATATACGCTACTCATATACCTAAAAAGGAGAGGAAGCGCGCCCTTCGAGAGGTCTACGCCGTAGAGCCTGTGGCCCCGAAGTTTAACCCATGGTCGGCCTACCCGATCACCTTTGATCGACGAGACCATCCGACCAGTATCCGTCATGGGGGTTCGGCGGCCCTCGTCCTAGACCCCATTATTGATGGGTATCACCTCACTAAAGTCCTAATGGACGGAGGAAGTAGCCTCAATCTGATTTACTCAGACACGGTGAAAAAGATGGGTATAGATCCATCAAGGATCAAGCCTAGCAACACTACCTTTAAAGGAGTGATCCCAGGCGTCGAAGCCCGGTGCACGGGCTCTGTTAGCCTGGAAGTAGTGTTCGGTTCGCCCGACAACTTCCACAGTGAGGATTTGATCTTCGACATTGTCCCCTTCCACAGTGGTTATCACGCCCTGCTGGGCCGCACAGCGTTCGCTCGCTTTAATGCCGTCCCACACTACGCATACCTCAAGCTCAAGATGCCCGGGCCCAAGGGGGTCATTACTGTCAACGGCAACACAGAGTGTTCCCTCCGAACTGAGGAACATGCATTGGCCCTGGTGGCCGAATTCCATTACGATAACGATAGGCCAACACCAAAATCTGCCATAAAGGCACGTAAGGCTGACAAACGAGCTCGGTCTCAGTCCGAACTCCCGGAATCTTATTCTCCCCAGAAATAGGGACACGTTCCTCACTGCACAACCCTAGTGCCCGTCAAACATGTGCCAAGACGGCACAACTTTGCACTCAAGATTCCATGGGCAGCAGTGAGGAACAACTATCAAAGGGAAAGTGTTCGGCTGGACCGAACTACTGCTAGTACATGTCCTCGGACATACCACAGGTACCATCAAGGACGTGCTAAAGCGTAAAGCTCATCCATACTTCGGCGACTTCTCAAGATCTTCTTCCCAAGGTCCGCTCGCCGACACCATCACCCTTAAAGGAATACAACTCCCTAGGAGGCGCAGGAGCGGTCATGCGGCTGGGCACATCAAGGTCGTCAAGCCACCCATCGAAGACCCCTGGTACAACCACTCCTCCGTAAACTTTATATTTCCTCGTCAAATACCTGTAAACAATGGCTTCGGCAATTTGAGTTATAAGAACTAATGAGCAAATAAATAGACCATTGTACATGGCTTCTTCGCTGTATTTTATGCTACACACTCTGTTCTTCCCGCATCAACGCTTCTTGCGAAACTGTTTGGTATACATTACGATGCAACCGGCTAATAGACCGGGGGATTGAATTTAAAACATCACCCTAAGCATCACCCCGACACAATTGATCGTGTGTTCGGCGTCTTGGATTTTGCTTTATATGCATCGGATCCGAACTATGTCTTGGGTCAATAGTTGGGTTGCCCGGCTCCTGTGTTTGCCCTTTTACGTTCCGCTCGTTCGGCTAAAAGGGCAAAGGGAGAACCACTGTGATTGTGCTTCCAGCTCGCCTGGTCAAGAACCTCAGGGGAGAAAGCCGAAAACTGACTGTCATAGTAAGCGAGAACCGGTCTGCAAATCTGAGCTTAAGTGCCATACTAACAAATCGATAGAGGTTATTCCGTGTCATACGATGAGTTTCGTACTTGTACGAACCATGTGATGCTGGCTTAAACCTCGGTACATCCGAACATCACAAAACACTGGGGGCTAGTCATCAGCCCCCGCATTTTTTCCCTACGGCTAAGTGAAAGCAATAAAGCATTATAGTCCGATTGCCTTGTTCCCCTCGCACTACCACCTTCGGGCACCGATACCTCGGCTAAGGGTCACATTGCGGAGGCAGAAACACCTCGCGTAGTATCTACGTGGGGTCTGAAGCCGACAACTCACAACTTTCAGATAAAACAGCCACATAGGAGTCACAATAAATACAAAACTCAAAAAGACATGATAAACCATGCAGCCTCATTATAAAGAGTTAACAGTCTTCAGACATATTACAACGCGCTCATTCATAGAAAACATCCTTAGAGCATTGGGCCTCTATCGCCCGAGCACCCTCCATCACTGCGGAGAAGTATAGCTTGGGGCGCCTATGCTCCTTTCCAGGGGGCGGAGGTGCGGTGGCCATCTCGGTCGGCTTGAGCTTCGGCCAGTGCACCATGGTCTTTGCAAAGGCCATCCGAGCTCCCTCGATGCATGTAGAACGCTTTAGCGCGTCAATCCGAGGTGCAGCATCGCACAGTTTCTGCACCAAGCCGAAGTAGCTGCTCGGCAACGGCTCTTCAGGCCACAGCCGGATGCAGAGATCCTTCATGGCCGGCTCCGCCATCCTGTGGAGCTCCATCAGTTGCTTCATCTACTCGATCAGAAGAGGAGAGCGCTTGGGGGACTCAAACTGTGCCCAGAATAGCCGAGCCTCATCATCCTCCTCCCGCGAAGCATAGAACTTGTTCGCGTCCGCTGCACTCTTCTAGAGATCCGCACAGATGCCTGAGGAACGCCACACCTGGGTAAGCAAAGCAAACCTGCTACCACCAAAGGCGCATTGTAGTGAATACGGCTTACCATCTGTGATAGCCTTGACTTGGCGAACCTCTTCTTCAAAGGACCACCTGTCCACCCGCTCCTTTTGGAGCTCGGATTTCAGTGCGGTTAACTCGGTGGCTTGCTCTTTGCCTTTCTGCTCAAGGGCCTCGCACTTCGTGCTGGCATCCTTGAGCTCCTGCTGCACCTCCTCCACCCGGGCCTCATGCTTATCGCTCGCAGATTTTAATGCGGATAGCGCGGCTGCTGCTTGTTCGGCCGCCGCCTTCTCATCCGCGGCTGCTTGCTTCATCTTTTTTAGCTCGGCCTTGAGGTTCTCGACCTCCGCAGCCGAAGCTGTGTTAACAGTAAACGAGTCATTACACTGGGTTAAGAGTCTGGATTAATAACGATAGATAGCCCGGACATTTTAATTCGACTTACCTTGCGGTTCGTCGAACCTCTTATTCAGGCGATCGAGCTCCTCATTGGAGCTCTTGAGCTTCCGATTTAGCTCGGCAAGCTCCGCAGCGTTGACGGCCGCCGTCGCCGACGAGGCTTGCAAAAAAATAAATTGTAAAATATCAAGTTATGTGGGTTCAAACCCTCGAGCTGTTAAGAATATGACCCTATGCTCGGTCCTCTTAAGGGCTTTTAGGGCAGTGCGGGACAAACGATGCCTTATGCATCGTTGGTCACTCCGGGGTTATTTGACCCCCGGGTGGGTTTTTGCAAACCCACCCAGGGCTCGGGGGCTACTGCATATATAAAGATAGCGCAAACTTAATAAAATTAAATTTTTCGGGAAAAGGGTATTACGTGGCTCACCTTGAAGCCCGTCAAGAGACCATTGAAGGCCTCTTTCAGTCCGCTGTCAACGGACTGAATACCTTGCAAAACCGCACCCATAAGAGTGCGGTGATCCTCGGAGATGGAGGCGCTTGATAAAGCCTCCCCCATCATGACCGGCCACCCAGTCATGGGTGGCACCGGTGGTGACCGGCCAACCCGATCTCCGATGGGGGATTGAGCCAGTAGCTCCGGAGGCACATTCCTCTCCAGAGATGTCCTCGAAGGGGACTGGACAGTATTTCGTCCTGCCTCCTCGACAGCCAGGGGAGTTTCCCTCTCCTGGTCTTCGGCAGCCGAGGCGTTAGCCTCGGCCATGACATCGTCACCCCCGTCGCCGGTGTTCGGCTCCTCAGGAGCCAGACGGGATGACACATCCGTGGCCTCCTTCGCCGCCCCTGGAGGTGTGGGGTGCGACGTAGTCCCGCTCTCCGCTAGCTCGGCGGGTGGAGACTCCCCGTCTGATATTTGCTCGGTGGGGAGAACGCGCGGTGGGCTGCAGATTAAAAGGCATTCGTCCATTTAAAACATTAAAATTTTCACATAAACGACCCAGGGAGTCTTCGGATTCGTACCTTTGGGCCGGGGGCTTGACCCTTAGGTTCCTTCGGGGAACCCTCTCGAAGTCCTCGGACTCAGCGTCGGGGTCCGAGCTGTCGTCGGCCAAGATTAACCTCGGCCTACGCGCCCTCTTCTGGGCAGGAGGACGTAGATCCTCCGCGGCGTCCTGCGACGCCGTCCTCTTTCTTGTGAGGGGGAATCGCCTTTCCCCCCGTCCTCGTGCTCTTCCTCATGAGTGGAGGAGGCATGGGTTTCCTCGGACATAGTGTCCGGTAGGTCCCTAACGCGGAGGCCTTCTCGGCTTTTCTTCTTTTCCTTCTTCTCCGGCGCTGCGTACGGCACAACGACAAGCATCGACGTCAGCAGATCCGACCCGGGGCCTTCGGGCTGTGGGGCCGGGCAGTCCATTTTGGCGGCCTTGCTTAGCCACTTCTGTAAAGATAAGAAGGAGGTGGTTCAGCTTTTTGTCAGACGACAGGGCCGGAGTATCAAAATAATGTTATACCTGGGTAGGAGGGTTATCGGCGCTTAGGCCCAAGTCCTCCTCCTCGGCTGGCCAGCTCTTCTGGGGTTTGAATAATGCATTCCACAACTTCTGGTGAGTGGTGCGGAAGAATGCTCGCACCATAGGCTGGTCCTCGGGCTGATAGGCCCACATTGGAGAAGTCCGGTGCTGGCAGGGAAGAAGACGGCGGTGGAGCATAACCAGGACAACATTGACCAGCTCGACCCTGGTCGCGATTACCGAGGAAATGCGCTTCTGCAGCGATTTGACCTCTGCATCCGACCCCCAGTCAAGCCCCTTCTTGAGCCACGAGGCCAGACTCGCAGGGGGTCCAGATCTAAACTCGGCAGGTGCCGCCCAGCCCTCGTCCCTTGGTTCGGTGATGTAGAACCATTCCTTCTGCCAGATCTTGATTGTATCGATGAAGGTGCCGGCCGGCCACTCGCCGCGGGGGAGCTTACTGATTACCGCCCCTCCGCAGTCCGCGTGATCACCCGCGACTATCTTCAGCTTGACATTGAAAACCTTGAGCCACAGGCCGAAGTGCGGCTCGACCCGCAGGAAGGCTTCACAGATGATGATGAATGCCGAAATATGCATGAAGGAGTTCGGGGGAAGGTCGTGGAAATCCAGCCCGTAGAAGAACACGAGGCCCCTGATAAAGGGGTGGAGCGGAAAGCCTAGTCCCCGGAGGAAGTGGGGGATGAACACCACCCTCTCGCCTGGCTTGGGGGTGGGGACCACCTGGTTCGCCTCTCGAGCGCGGTGGAAGACGTTGGCGGGGAGGTAGCCGGCGAGCTTTAACTCCCGGATGTCCTTGTCGGTGACCGTGGAGGCCTCCCACTTGCCCATAGAGCCCGAACCCGCCATGGCTAAGCTCGGAGGAGAAGTTGAGGGAGAACTGGATCTGGGCTCCTGGAGCTTGGGAAGATTGAGGAAGCAAGGGATGCGAATGGGAAGCGTGAATAGGCCTCGGGGTGTTTTCCCCTTTTATGAGGCGTGACGCCGATGAGCCTCCCTCTACTGCACTGCGGTCCTCTCCGCTTCCCGAGATATCCGTGCCGCTACACACGCGTGAGAAAACTTAAGGCGTTAATCATATCCCGTGTGAAACGGAGCACGATCTGTACATTGATGAGTTGTGCCAATGTAAAAATGGCCTCGAACCGCGAATTAAGTTTTCATGACTGGTTCGGTGGTCGTGATAGGCCGCGACCCTTTGTCAAAAGGGCTGACAGGAAGCACTGTTTACACTTTGACGGTTGGCCTTTGGGGCCAAGCGACTCATGGCGTCCGGACGGTCTCATGATCGGAAAAATTACGCGTCATCGGGAGCCGGACTAGTCTCAGCCGATCATTAATGGGAAGAAGAACTCACCCCGCAAGCCGAAGACTCCGATCACGTGGAACTGCCAGTGCTGTGACCCTTGGCGTTGGGGGCTAGTTCGGGGGCTACTGAGGGAGTCCTGGACTAAGGGGTCCTCGGGCCGCTGGCCTATCTCCCAATAGGCCGGCTTGGTGGGCCGCTCTCTGACTATTGCAGGAAGGGCCGGATATGCCATGACCCCGTGTTCTAGAAGGAAGCCTCGAAGGCGCGTTGTTCACTCCAAGTCAAGATGAGGAAATTGGCATCTCCATCCCCGGCAGGAGGCCTATCATGTGTGAACCCTAGGTACCCCCCCGGTGTCTATATAAACCGGGGAGGTTTTAGACTGTAGGACAGAGAAACTTATCTAGGGTTTTAGCTAGTCGATCTCGTGGTAGATCAACTCTGTAACCTTCATACACATCAATATAATCAAGCAGGACGTAGGGTTTTACCTCCATAGGAGGGCTCGAACCTGGGTAAACGTCGTCTCCTTCGTCCCCTGTTACCATCGATCCTAGACTCACAGTTCGGGACCCCCTACCCGAGATCCGCCGGTTTTGACACCGACACTAGTGCGTTCAGTATTCTTACCGATAGATGCAAACGCAATTTTGAAGATTCCGACCTGCACTAACAATACAGAAGATTTCTGGGCTTGGTACCCAGACAAAAAGGGCTAGTTTACAGTTTCCTCTGCGTACAAATTCTTGCTCAAAACTAAGCTACAGCGAGAAGAGTGGTTCCAGGGGAGAACGGGTTCATCTAGTGCTTAGAGAGATGAGAAATCCTGGTGCTCATTGTGGAAACTCAAGGTTGCCTCGAAGATTGGGATATTTTTATAGCGATTGTCTCATCATTCTCTTCCTACCACTGATGTCCTAAAGAAGTGCAACATGTCGGTGCAGGATGCATGCCCACTCTGCGGCTGTCAAGATTCTTGGAGGCACGCCCTAGTCTCATGCACCATGTCAAGGTTTATCTCGGCGTTGTCTAACGAGGCTCTGGTATCACACATGTCTGCTAATTTGGAGTCTAATGCGAGATTGCGGCTTTTGGTACTCAGTGATGGATTGGATCATGCTATTTTCACGAGGATGGCAGTCACCCTTTGGTCCACATGGTATGCTAGGCATAAGACGGTCTATGAATCTATTTTTCAAAGCCCTCAGCAGACAATATCCTTTGTAACAATTTCATAACAGAGCTGGGACAACTCGTAAATGGCCAGGAGCGCCAAGGAGCAACATCAACATCAACTGCCCAAACTAAACGGTGGTTGTCTCCTCCGAGTGGCACTGTGAAGAATAAACGTCGATCGAGCGGTTGCAAGATCACACCAGATCACACCTCGGGGGAGCGGTGGCAGCTGTCTGTAGAGACCATTCCGATCTATATCTTGGATCCTCGACGGTGTTTTTCCAGGGAATTAATGATCCTCTAATTTTGGAGAATTACTAGTAATATGCCCGTGCTACGCTACGGATCACATAAGATTAGGTGGATTTAAGTTATAGTCAGAAATCCATATGTTGCTATAGACAATAACAAATGTACGAAGACATGATTGAAGCAATGTTATATTGTTGACGTGTACATATCACACATGCTCAAACTTAGAGTTTACAATCAATGAACCTTTAATCCAAGCCAAACATTTTCCGTCTTCACCTCGCAAAAAGACTTGTTGTTCAGTTGTTCTCCCTACTCACCTTTCTCACTACTCACTGTATCATGTATCGAGGAGACAGAGCATGCAGGAAATTAAAAATACCGGGAAATTAAAAAAAAAACACTGGGATTTTGCAATATCAAACTTGCGTGTCCAATCTACTTTCGTGTGAAATCGTGAAAAAATACCAAGAAACTATCCCTGACAAAGAAAGACCAAAAAATCCTATGTATGAAAAAACTGTTTGGATGGATTTTAGTTTGGACCGTATTTCCACCAATTTTTCACGAAACATCACATGGGAGTAGATTGGGCACCTAGGTTTGATATCCCCAAATTACCGTTTTCTAAAAAAATTGGTATATTTTAAATTTAATACTCATATAGGGGTGTGGAGCACCTAGGAGCTCCTGAGTATTTCCCATTAACACACATAATATAGCTTGAGCACACACTTATATATATGGTTTCATGACAAACAAGAATGAAGTAGAAGTGGTTAACTAAATGCTTTGCTAAATATGCAAAAATAATAATAATGAATCTGCACATATTCAGGCAAAGGGAAGAAAACTGAACCCTTAGAGGGTCTTTAGTATATTTAGACAAAAGGAAAAAAAGGGAACAAAACTTGCAATACGTTTTGTACCGAGCAAAGAAACAAAATGTACAGTAAAAGATGCTTCGAAATCATGTGTATATAGAATGGAAGAGTGCACATGTGCATACATACAAAAAATTAGTACTGGTCCTCTTGTAACTCCAGGTTGTATGCAACAGAGACAATCCTAAATAATTTACAACTATGCAATTGTGACGTTGTTCAACAACAAGACACAACTTGGCACCACCCAAACAGACAAGAATTCTGCGCAAAGACTTATTTCAACAACAACCAGTTCTAGATCAGTAGTCTTCACTGAAGCCAGCTCCAGGACATTTCTCTGCAGAGGCATATACTGAGAGAAATTAGTGTGATTTCTTTGAACAAACTAACACAATAATAGACGCAATGGCCTCACCTTGCTCGTCAGCGATCCCTATGCGAAGCTGCCTTCTATATCCTGAAATCTACAGGAAAAATCAAAATAAAAAACAGACATGTTAGAACGAGATTATCTCGTGAAATATGCACCTAATCGACAGGAAGAAAACTTAAAAAGATCCATCTCACATGCACCTTCTCGTCTTCTATTGGCAGCTTGGCACCGGAGCCGTCGGGAATGAGTAGCTCGCCACTGTCAGAAATGCTCTACGGCCTACTCATGGCGGTCCTGCCACTCCTAGCCTCCATGGGAGCACAAAAAAAGGGCATCTCGTTAGAGGTTCAGAACCAGAGACAAAAAAGGGAATAACACCAATAGAGAAAACAAAGTAACCTGCATCCCAGTTCATTCACTATTCACCAACGCTGATCTCTGCACCCGCCCGTGCGAGGAAGAGTCGTTGTCCACGAGACAACGGGCCTGAGGAGCACCATCGCCAATCCATGGCTTTGTGAGCCACATATAAGTCACACCCCAAAAGACAGGAACCAGGGCGGGTTCCGGTGCATCGGCCCGGGGTAGACCCAGTGATCCCCTATCCTTGAAGCCACCACCAGCGCTAGCCTATGACGGAGTGGAGCAGTAGCTCAAACCACTTCGCCCACCATAGTCCGCAGCAGTCGGTCGTCCGTGGCGACCGGATCTGGGGATATCCCTCCACAAATCCCAACCCCTGTACTGTTGTACACCCCCATGATCCATCACCGACCAAACCTCACCGGATCAGAGAGAGACCAACCTCCCTAACCACGTAGCGCCACCAGAGAGAGCACCGCCACGACGCGGAAGGAGCCGGAGGAACCTTCTTCCATAGCGTCAACATCGCCAACCGCGTCATGGTCGAAGTGCCCGATGGCTACCGGAGGCGAGGGAGACCAGCGGAGGCGAGCCGCAGGGAAACGCCCTCTCACATCGGCAGAGAGATCGAGAGATTTCCACCGCGCGTAGTGATGTTACTGGAAGCTTCTGTTTCTTTCGTGAGAGAAATAGAAACAAGTAGTTCGTCCGACATGCGGGGTGAATGTTGTACAAGGGGCCAGGGACAACTCTCACTCTCAGTCGTCTGTTTCGGATCAGACGATACAGATACAAAGGCAGGCACACCATCATCACCAACTCGCATTTTTATAGGAGTAGAGATGATTGTCGTGAAGTGCTAGCGCTTGCAGATGATCTCGCTGAGCAAAATATCAGGGTGACCTTGGACTGTTAAGGGGTGGTGAATGATATCAACAACGAGACAAGAAGTCCAAATGCTGCGATAGTACATGAATTAATGAATCGTTGTAATAGTTTTATTTCTAGTTCTTTTATCCATGAACATAGGAACTTTAATTTTGAGGCTCATAATCTCGCCAAGTTCACGTGTAACCTAGGTGTAGGTCTTCATGGTTGGTTGGGCAATCCACACGACCCAAACCTTGCACCTATGACCTTTGATTTTGATGAATAAAGATGGCGAGTTTTCTAAAAAAAAGCACTGAACACATTTTTGTTTGCCAGCTGAAGCGTGAAGCTGGCTGGAGAAGCTGGATTTTCAGATTTTGAGAAGTTTGGAGAGGTTCAGAACACGCCCTAACATAGACATTCAGGACGCATTTGGTTACCTGGGCCCAAAACACCATGAAATCTCACGTGAAGAAAATTGACACTGACATTTAATGACCCAATCGTGTGGCATGCCAACCCGAAACCCTCACCTCCCCTGGGAAGAGGTCATATGCCTATGCACCCGTGGAAATTTCTCGTGTCGTCTGCCTCACACTATGCTCATCCACCTCCTGGTTAAACTTTGCGTCCGTCGCCTGCTGCCTCCCTTCTCCTCCCTCTCTTACCACCAAATGATCATCCCCAAGGAGGACATATCTCCTGTGAAAGGAAGGGGATCCCATATTCCCATGTGCTCTTGAAATTTCTCTATTGAGATTTTAGCACCCTATGCTTTCTCCCCTAGCTACCAAACAAAGTTTCAAAGGAGAATTTTTTATCCTATCGGTGTTCAACACCTAAACATCCTAGGATTCCTCTATATCCCAGAGAAGTAGGGGGTTACTCAACAGTGAGGCAACAAAAATCATAGGGATAATCAGGCAATCATGGATGAATGATCAATATAATACTCTTAGGAATCCACCTATGGTTTTGATATTACAAAGGGATGATGATGGTGATGATGACGAAGGTAATGCCGAAGTCTCATTGGTCGGGTTGATGGCATGGTGGTACCCCTCACACACACAAACAGTATAAAGGTAGTGTGGTCCTTTGGCCAAAAGGTATACAACCTCCATATGTGGCATGTAGGAGATGTATGTAGGCGTACATCGTCGATCCGCTAGCCCCATGCGATCCGCCTGCTCGTCATGATCCTCACCCGCCCTCGACCCTCGGGCCGATTGCTGCGCCCTGGCCACCTATAGTCGATGGCTGCCGCCGCCGGATGCCGCCGCCTCACACACCACCCCGCCCCCCATTGCGGCTCTAATATATTCACAACCTCCTTGTCGGGAGTGTCGCCGTGCTTGCCATCGTTTGAGACGCCGTCCTCGCCACCATCTGTCGTTCTCGTCGCCATCTGCAATCATGCCGCCATTGGCGCCCTTTCCCGCACAACCCTGACGACCACCACCCTTGGACTTATTGAGCGACTCGACCCCCAATGTCATAGGTTTGCATTCTAAATCATTCATTGCGCATTGAAATGATGGCATAGGTAAATAATACCCAAATGATAAGTGCCATAAGTGTTGCACAAAGACATTCAGTCCAAACGCCTTAATCACCATTGAATCAACTAGCACGAATTTTGAAAAGAAAAACAACACCGATATTTGCCAGGTCGGTTCCCAGGCGTTCGGGCTCACGAGCCGTCGCACCGAACGACCTCTTCACCCACCGCTCTGCTTCTCCCCATCTCTCTCATCTTAGAGCAACTCCAACTGGGCAACCAATTTCGTCCGCCCATGTGCTTTTGGGTCGTCGCAGACAAAAGAGGTGGCCCAACGCAGAGACCCAAACCCAAATCTTGTCCGCTCCGTGTTCGCGCCGACCCATTCAGGCGTAAATTTGAGCCGGATTTGCGTCCTCGCGGACACGAAATGGACGCGCACTGCGTCCCCTCAGTGTCCGCCGCAGGTCCACCAGTCGGCCGCTAAACCATCGCCCGCGTCTTATTAAATGCCAGCACCTACCTCTGGGCCCGCCTGGCGGTGGGTGGAAGGTCCGCGTGGCCGTCCTTTTTAATGGAAGCATGCTGCGGGCCCAACCTCATCCACTTCCAAACGCCCGTCCACATCTGGCCACGCCCTGCTCCCTCGCTAGCGACCAGAAACCCTAGCTAGCAAGTCACCATGGGCATGTTCAACGGGAAGGGGAAGGGACAGGGCAAGCTTAGCTCCGGCGCGAGCTCTTCCCGCGGGCGCACGCCGCCTCCGCCTGCTAGACGCAGCTCCCCACCGGCGTGGGCAGGTGATACGTCTGCAACGTATCGATAATTTATGAAGTATTCATGCCATATTTACCTATGTTTACAATAATTTTATATGGTTTTGATGCACTTTACATGATTTATTTAGAAATAATCCGGACTAACGCTATTGTCAGTAGAATTACCGTAGTGTTGTTTTTATGTAGAAAATGAAAGTTCTCGGAATCACCCGAAACTTTTTGATGATTTTTTCTAGAGAAAATAAGCAATATTGGAGCGAAGAACCACAGGAGGGGAGCCACCCGTGGGCCACAAGCCATCAGGGCACGGCCCCCCTAGGCCGCGCCCTGATATGTGGTGGGGCCCACGTGCCTCCGTTGTGCGTCATTCCAACGCTGAAAAATCCTATAAATCCCAGAAACCCCGGAAATAAACAGAGACTCTCCGTTCCGTCGCCGCAACTCTCTGTATCAACGAAAAACCAATCTGGAGATGTTCCAGTACCCTGCAAGAGAGGGGAAACCATCATCGGTGGCCATCTTCATCATCCCGACGAAGGCCATGACGAGGAGGGAGTAGTTCACCCTCGAGGCTATGGGTATGTACCAGTAGCTATGTGTTCAATCTCTCTCTCTCTCTCTCTCTCTCGTGTTCTTGAGATGGCACGATCTTGATGTATCATGGGCTTTGTTAATATAGTTGGATCATATGGTGCGTTTCCCTTGTTATCTTGTTGTGATGAATTGAATCTTTCCCTTTGAGATCTCGTTATGTTGGATTGAATATTTTGGTTTGAGAACACTTGATGTACGTCTTGCGTGGGATACCCGTAGCAAGATTGGGGTATTCTATTGATTCACTTGATATATGTTGAGGCATCAACTTGCGGATTCCGGTGACCTTGGGGATCTATGCATAGGGGTTGATTGCACGTTTTCATACTACGTTCTCCGATAGAAATCTTGGGGTGCTCCTTGAAGTTCTTTGTGTTGGATTGAATATGATGGACCTTAAATTGTTTGATGCATGTCGCATAATTTACCCACGGATAGTTGAGCTGACATTGGAGTATCTAGGTGGCATTAGGGTTGATCGATATGTATCATTGGTGTTGTTCTAGTATGAACTCTAGGTCTCTTTGTGACACTTATAGGTATAGCCCAAAAGATAGTTCGGAAAGAATAACTTTGAGGTGGTTCTACTACCTACACCAATTTCATCTTATGTTCTCCGCTAGATAGGAACTTTGGAGTGATTCTTTGTTGCACGTTGAGGGATAATTATATGATTCAACTATGTTAGCATTGTTGGGAGATTGCACTAGTAAAAGTATGAACCCTAGGCCTTATTTCCAAGCATTTATACAACGTTTTGCTCGCTATTTTCCACTTGCTACCTTGCTGTTTTTATATTTTCAGATTACAAAAACCTCTATCTACTATACATACTACATTTGTATCACCATCTCTTTGCCGAACTAGTGCACCTATACAATTTACCATTGTATTGGGTGTGTTGGGGACACAAGAGATTTCTAGTATTTGATTGCAGGGTTGTTTGAGAGAGACCATCTTCATCCTACACCTCCCACGGACTGATAAACCTTAGGTCGTCCACTTGAGGGAAAATTGCTACTGTCCTACAAAACTTTGCGCTTGGAGGCCCAACAGAGTCTACAAGAATAAAGTTGCGTAGTAGACATCAAGCTCTTTTCTGGCGCCGTTGCCGGGGAGGTGAGTGCTTGAAGGTATATATTTAGATCTTGCCATTAAATCTTTTAGTTTCTTGTTTTTCACCAGTTTGGTTTTATAAAAGAAAACTACAAAAAATGGAATTTAGGTTGCCTCAATTGTTTCGTCTTTTTAATGTCTTTCGTGAAAATGATGGTTCGGAAAATTGTGCTCAATTGGTAGAGGAAGAGTTTGTGAAAATACTTAATGAGAATTCCTTGAATGATGAGCATGATTGCAATGTTGCTAGATTGAATTCTCTGAATATCCATGATGCTAATGATATGCAAAGCCACAAGCTTGGGGATGCTAAGTTTGATGAAGATGATATTTTTAGTCCCCCAAGTTTTGATGAGCAAATTTATTATGATGATGGCATGCCTCCTATCTATGATGATTATGATGATGACATGTATGCTATAAATAATAATTATAACTATTAAACTTTTCATCATGATTTTAATTTTCAATTTGGTTATGTCAATCATGTATCTCATGATAGTTATTTTGTTGAGTTTGTTCCCACTACAATGAATGAGAAGAAAATTGCTTATGTGGAGAGTAATAAATTTTCTATGCTTGTGGATCATGAAAAGAATGATTTATGTGATAGTCATATTGTTGAATTCCTTCTTGATGCTACTGAAAATTATTATGAGGGAGGAGCATATGCTTGTAGTAATTGCAATAATATCAAGTTTCCTCCCTATGTGTTCAAAGTTTTGAAGATATGCTTGTTTTGCCTTCCTATGCTAGTTGATTCTTGCTCCCATGAATTATTTGCTCACAAAATCCCTATGCATAGGAAGAGGGTTAGACTTAAATGTGCTTGACATGTTATTCATGATGCTCTCTTGCATATTTCAATTACTATTCTTACGTGAGCATCATTGAAATCATCATGCCTAGCTAAAAGGCATTAAAGAAAAGCGCTTGTTGGGAGACAACCCAACACTTTTAATTTCTGTTTTTGAGGTTTAACATGATTAAGCTACTTTATTAATCATGTTTTGTGTCTTTTATTTCAATAAAGTGCCAAGTAAAGCCTTTGGGATGACTCACAAGATGAGTAGAATTGATGCTGAACCAAACAGAAACTTTTGACTCCAGTACATGAATTTTCATTTTTTACTAGAGAGTGATAATGATATAAAACATTTACAAAGTGTTGATATACAAATTCTTCAGGTTTTCCTAAATTTTCAGAATTTTAGAGACAGGGAAGCATGGTTATACTACAGATCTTTACAGACTGTTCTGTTTTTGACAGATTTTGTTTTGCATGCATAGTTTGCTTGTTTTAGTGTTCCCATAGCTTATATTCAGTGATATAAATTATGTGAATGGTAGAATACATTAGGTATTATGTGAGAACAATTATGAATCTTGTCTTGATAGTACCTAAGTTAATGATCTTTATTTATTATACTAACCCATCTCACGAAGTTTCGTTAAGTTTTGTGTGATTGAAGTCTTCAAGTTTTGGGTGAGACACCGATATGAGGAGAATAAGGAGTGAAAAGAACCTAATATTGGGGATGCCCAAGGCACCCCAAGGTAATATCTAAGGAAGACTCAAGCGCCTAAGCTTGGGGATGCCCCGGAAGGCATCCCCTCTTTCGTCTTCAACACTATTGGTATATCTTACTTGGAGCTATATTTTTATTCGTCACATAATATGTGTTTTGCTTAGAGAGTCATTTTATTTTGTTAGTATTTTCTTTCTGTTATTTATAATCTTGTTTTTCAATAAAAATTTCCAAGAATTGCCTTTTAGGATGCTTGAATTGCATGTTTGATGTGTGCTGTGTAAAAACAGAAAGTATTGCTGTAGTGTTTGAATTTTCGTATTTTATTGGAACATGGAAAGTTTCTGAAATTTTTACACACTATTTTCCTATAAATTATTTATCATGTCCTAAAATTTTATAATTTTTAGAGTTACATAAGTGTACTTTGTAAATTAATTTCTATAGACTGTCCTGTTTAGACAGATTGCTGTCATAGTTTTGTTATCTACTTCTCCTATAGTTTTCATGACTTATATTGGTAGATATAAATTGTGGAAATGATAGTATACAGTAGACAATGTTTGAAAATTATTATGCAACTTGTCTTGGCAGTACATAAAGAGTTGATTTATTATTATGTGCACTAACCTATCTCACGAGTTCTTTTCAAGTTTTTTGTGGATGAAGTTTTTGAGACCTAGGTGAAACCGGGATATGAGAGGATTGAACGAGATACAAAAGCTCAAGCTTGGTGATGCTCAAGGCTCCCCAAGTAAATATTTCAAGAAGTCTCAAGCATCTAAGCTTGGGGATGCTACGCATCCCACCTCTCTTCGTCAACTATCGGTTAGCCTATGTTAAGCCTAAATTTTTATTCCTTCACATGATATGTGCTATTCTTGGAGTGCTATTTTTGTTTAGTTTGTTGTTTGAATAAAATACTCAGATCTGAAAATCTTTATTGAGAGAGAGATTCCTCATATAGCTACTTTATTGTTTGACTACTCATTGATCTTCACTTATATCTTTTGAGAGTAGTTCGAAATTTACTCTTGTGCTTCACTTATATCCTGAGAGTAAACGTTGAATGAATTGAATGTCATAAATGTGAAATTATATATGCTTCATATTCTTGTCCCATGGGGAGTAGTGACTTCACCTACTAGGAGTATAAGCGGTAAAATTTATTGGAAGTTAGCAAACATAGCATTGGTCATTTAAACAATTCATGAAAGAATATTGAAGGAAGAGAGGTTTCACATATAAATACACTATCTTGGACATCTTCTATGATTGTGAACCCCCATTAAATATTTTCAAACTTGATCAAGTAGTTGACGTTGGACAAGGAAGGCAATGTAATGGTTATGTTTGTTAATATTCACGTAGCAGTTATATTGTCATGGATCCTCTAACATGTGATGCTTGTTTAGAACCTTTTGCTAGCCAAAACTTCGTACTACGTAGAAATACTACTTGTGCATCCAAATCCTTAAGCCAAGTTTCTTCCATGAGAGTCCACCATGCCTACTTATATATGGTATTTCACTGCCATTCCAAGTAAATTTGCATGTGCCACCTCTAAACATTCAAATAAACATCCGTTTTGTGTGCTCGTACCGCTCATGGAGCGACGGGGCAGTCACTATCTTCCATGCTAATCGAATTATTCTCAATATAAGTGTTTATTCACTTGTCATTGCACGAGAGAGGCTGGTAAAAAGGATGCCCATTCCTGCATAATACAAAAATAAATAAACAAGAACTCCCCCCTAGAAAGTTGATTGTTTGGATGATACACGTGGATTCGGCTAGCCATGGAATGTGTTTGAATGGTGGAGGGGGAGTAAAATTTAAATTCTGTTTGGGAACCGCCAATAATGTGATTAGCATGGAAGATATTGAAAACTCTGTTGTGACGTTGACAGGAAAAGTATATCACTCAAAATTACATATTCATCTCTGCTTTAAAACAATGAGCTCTGGCACCTCTGCAAATCCCTGCTTCCCTCTGCGAAGGGCCTATCTTTTACTTTTCATGTTGAGTCAACTTCTTATTCCAATCTATTAATTCCTTAGTTGGCAAGCATCATGTGGCGGGGAAAGATCCAGACACATATATCCAATGAATATAAGTGATCATGATTCATTATTTGTTGACATTATCCCCGAGATAAATAAGTTGGGAGGCGAAACTCTAAGCCCCTATCTTCATATGTGTTTGACTGAATCTGCTTGTTCTAAAAATATGCTTTGAGTGTCAACAATCATGGAAGACTAAATGATAGTTGAGTATGTGGAATTTTCTAAACCAAATCTCTTACATAGAACTGATATGTCCATTTTGCATCATGTTTTCCTACTGTTATTTATAATGTTTTTATGCATAATAATACTTTGGGGAGTAATTCTAATGCCTTTTCTCTCACAATTTGCAAGGTTTACACCAAGAGGGAGAATGCCGGCAACTGGAATTCAGTACCTGAAAAAAGCATGTCAGAGATACCTATTCTGCACATCCCCAATGAAGCTGAAATTTTACGGAGATTTTTTATACAATAAATAAGAAATACTGGAGCTGAAAACTACCGGAGCGGGGCCACCAGGTGGCCACCCTCCACCAGGGCGCGCCAGGCCCCCTACCCGCGCCCTAGTGGAGGGTGCCCATCCTGGCCCACCTCCGGAGCCCATCTGCTGGTATAAATTCCCCAAAAAACTAAAAAATCAGGAGGAGGACTTTCGGGACGAAGCGCCGCCTACTCGAGGCGGAACTTGGGCAAGAGCACTTTTGCCCTCCGGTGGAGCGATTCCGCCGGGGGAACTTCCCTCCCGGAGGGGGAAATCGAAGCCATCGTCATCACCAACAACCCTCTCATCTTGGGGAGGCCATTCTTCATCAACATCTTCAACAGCACCATCTCCTCTCAAACCCTAGTTCATCTCTTGTGTTCAATCTTTGTACCGGAACCTCAGATTGGTACCTATGGGTGACTAGTAGTGTTTATTACCTTGTGTAGTTGATTGTTGTATGGTTTATTTGGTGGAAGATCATATGTTCAGATCCATTATGCTATTCAATACACCTCTGATCTTGAGCATGCATATTATTTGTGAGTAGTTACCTTTGTTCTTGAGGTCACAGGAGAAATCATGTTGCAAGTAATCATGTGAATTTGATATGTGTTCGATATTTTGATGATATGTATGTTGTGATTCCCTTAGTGGTGTCATGTGAACATCGACTACATGACACTTCACCATCCTTGGGCCTAAGGGAATGCATTGTGAAGTAGTTATTAGATGATGGGTTGCTAGAGTGACAGAATCTTAAACCCTAGTTTATGCGCTACTTCGTAAGGGACTGATTTGGGTCCACATGTTTAATGCTATGGTTAGACTTTGTCTTAATACTTTTCTCGTAGTTGCGGATGCTTGCGAGGGGGTTAATCATAAGTAGGTTGTTAGTTCAAGTAAGAACAACACCTTAGCACCGGTCCACCCACATATCAAATTATCAAAGTAGTGAACACGAATCAAACCAACGTGATGAAAGTGACTAGATGAAATTCCCGTGTACCCTCAAGAACACTTTGCTTATCATAAGAGATAGTTTTGGCCTGTCCTTTGCCACAAAAGGATTGGGCTACCTTGCTGCACCTTACCTATTGTTACCGTTACTTGCTCATCACAAATTACCTTGCTATCAAACTACTTGCTACTTACAATTTCAGTGCTTGCAGAAATTACCTTGCTAAAAACCGCTTATCATTTCCTTCTGCTCCTCGTTGGGTTCGACACTCTTACTTATTGAAAGGACTACGATTGATACCCTATACTTGTGGGTCATCAAGAACCTTCCTGAAAAATAGATGAATTGTAATTGTTTGATGACTGAAAACATAGTTTGCTAGTTTTCAAGAAAGTTTATGGTCTACACTTTAACATGGCTCGGTGGGGAGAACGCGCGGTGGGCTACAGATTAAAAGGCATTCGTCCATTTAAAACATTAGAAACTTCACATAAACGACCCAGGGAGTCTTCGGATTCGTACCTTTGGGCCGGGGGCTTGACCCTTAGGTTCCTTCGGGGAACCCTCTCGAAGTCCTCGGACTCAGCGTCGGGGTCTGAGTTGTTGTCGGCCAGGATTAACCTCGGCCTACGCGCCCTCTTCTGGGCAGGAGGAGGTAGATCCTCCGCGGCGTCCTGCGACGCCGCCCTCTTTCTTGTGAGGGGGCATCGCCTTTCCCCCGTCCTCGTGCTCTTCCTCATGAGTGGAGGAGGCATGGGTTTCCTCGGACATAGCATCCGGTAGGTTCCTAACGCGGAGGCCTTCTCGGCTTTTCTTCTTTTCCTTCTTCTCCGGCGCTGTGTACGGCACAGCGACAAGCATTGACGTCAGCAGATCCGACCCGGGGCCTTCGGGCTGTGGGGCCGGGCAGTCCATTTTGGTGGCCTTGCTTGGCCACTTCTGTAAAGATAAGAAGGAGGTGGTTCAGCTTTTTATCAGACGACAGGGCCGGAGTATCAAAATAATGTTATACCTGGGTAGGAGGGTTATCGGCGCTTAGGCCCGAGTCCTCCTCCTCGGCTGGCCAGCTCTACTGGGGTTTGAATAATGCCTTCCACAACTTCTGGTGGGTGGTGCGGAAGAATGCTCGCACCATAGGCTGGTCCTCGGGCTGATAGGCCCACATTGGAGAAGTCCGGCGCTGGCAGGGAAGAAGATGACGGTGGAGCATAACTTGGACAACATTGACCAGCTCGACCCTGGCTGCGATTACCGAGGAAATGCGCTTCTGCAGCGATTTGACCTCTGCATCCGACCCCCAGTCAAGCCCCTTCTTGAGCCACGAGGCTAGCCTCGCAGGGGGTCCAGATCTAAACTCGGCAGGTGCCGCCCAGCCCTCGTCCCTTGGTTCGGTGATGTAGAACCATTCCTTCTGCCAGATCTTGATTGTATCGATGAAGGTGCCGACTGGCCACTCGACGCGAGGGAGCTTACTGATTACCGCCCCTCCGCGGTCCGCGTGCTCACCCGCGATTATCTTCGGCTTGACATTGAAAACCTTGAGCCACAGGCCGAAGTGCGGCTCGACCCGCAAGAAGGCTTCACAGATGATGATGAATGCCGAAATATGCATGAAGGAGTTCGGGGGAAGGTCGTGGAAATCCAGCCCGTAGAAGAACATGAGGCCCCTGACAAAGAGGTGGAGCGGAAAGCCTAGTCCCCGGAGGAAGTGGGGGACAAACACCACCCTCTCGCCTTGCTTGGGGGTGGGGACCACCTGGTTCGCCTCTGGAGCGCGGTGGAAGATGTTGGCGGGGAGGTAGCCGGCAAGCTTTAACTCCCGGATGTCCTTCTCGGTGACCGTGGAGGCCTCCCACTTGCCCATAGAGCCCGAACCCGCCATGGCTAAGCTCGGAGGAGAAGTTGAGGGAGAATTGGATCTGGGCTCCTGGAGCTTGGGAAGATTGAGGAAGCAAGGGATGCGAATGGGAAGCGTGAATAGGCCTCGGGGTGTTTTCCCCTTTTATGAGGCGTGACGCCGATGAGCCTCCCTCTACTGCGCTGTGGACCTCTCCGCTTCCCGAGATATCTGTGCCGCTACGCACGCGTGAGAAAACAAAAGGCGTTAATCATATCCCGTGTGAAATGGAGCACGATCT
The DNA here is from genome assembly GCA_039707655.1 of Elymus sibiricus. NCBI lineage: Eukaryota > Viridiplantae > Streptophyta > Magnoliopsida > Poales > Poaceae > Elymus > Elymus sibiricus. Next base: position 151,551,107 of record CM077675.1, on the reverse strand, counting down.
GTACATTGATGAGTCGTGCCAATGTAAAAACGGCCTTGAACCGCGAATTAAGTTTTCATGACTGGTTCGGTGGTCGTGATAGGCCGCGACCCTTCGTCAAAAGGGCTGACAGGAAGCACTGTTTACACTTTGACGGTTGGCCTTTGGGGCCAAGCGACTCATGGCGTCCGGACGGTCGTATGATCGAAAAAATTACGCGTCATCGGGAGCCGGACTAGTCTCAGCCGATCATTAATGTGAAGAAGAACTCACCCCGCAAGCCGAAGACTCCGATCACGTGGAACTGCCAGTGCTCTGACCCTTGGCGTTGGGGGCTAGTTCGGGGGCTACTGAGGGAGTCCTGGACTAAGGGGTCCTTGGGCCGCTGGCCTATCTCCCAATAGGCCGGCTTGGTGGGCCGCTCTCTGACTATCGCAGGAAGGGTCGGATATGCCATGACCCCGTGTTCTTGAAGAAAGCCTCGAAGGCGCGTCGTGCACTCCAAGTCAAGATGAGTAAATTGGCATCTCCATCCCCGGCAGGAGGCCTATCATGTGTAAACCCTAGGTACCCCCCCGGTGTCTATATAAACCGGGGAGGTTTTAGACTGTAGGACAGAGAAACTCATCTAGGGTTTTAGCTAGTCGATCTCGTGGTAGATCAACTCTGTAACCTTCATACACATCAATATAATCAAGCAGGACGTAGGGTTTTACCTCCATAGGAGGGCCCGAACCTGGGTACATGTCGTCTCCTTCGTCCCCTATTACCATTGATCCTAGACTCACAGTTCGGGACCCCCTACCCGAGATCCGCCGGTTTTGACACCAACACTAGTGCGTTCAGTATTCTTACCGATAGATGCAAACGCAATTTTGAAGATTCCGACCTGCACTAACAATACAGAAGATTTCTGGGCTTGGTACCCAGACAAAAAGGGCAAGTTTACAGTTTCCTTAGCGTACAAATTCTTGCTCAAAACTAAGCCTACTTATATATGGTATTTCACTGCCATTCCAAGTAAATTTGCATGTGCCACCTCTAAACATTCAAATAAACATACATTTTGTGTGCTTGTACTGCTCATGCAGCGACGGGGCGGTCACTATCTTCCATGCTAATCGAATTATTCTCAAGATAAGTGTTTATTCACTTGTCATTGCACGAGAGAGGCTGGTAAAAAGGATGCCCATTCCTGCATAATACAAAAATAAATAAACAAGAACTCCCCCCCTAGAAAGTTGATTGTTTGGATGATACACGTGGATTCGGCTAGCCATGGAATGTGTTTGAATGGTGGAGGGGGAGTAAAATTTAAATTCTGTTTGGGAACCGCCAATAATGTGATTAGCATGGAAGATATTGAAAACTCTGTTGTGACGTTGACAGGAAAAGTATATCACTCAAAATTACATATTCATCTCTGCTTTAAAACAATGAGCTCTGGCACCTTTACAAATCCCTGCTTCCCTCTGTGAAGGGCCTATCTTTTACTTTTCATGTTGAGTCAACTTCTTATTCCAATCTATTAATTCCTTAGTTGGCAAGCATCATGTGGTGGGGAAAGATCCAGACACATATATCCAATGAATATAAGTTATCATGATTCATTATTTCTTGACATTATCCCCGAGATAAATAAGTTGGGAGGCGAAACTCTAAGCCCCTATCTTCCTATGTGTTTGACTGAATCTGTTTGTTCTAAAAATATGCTTTGAGTGTCAGCAATCATGGAAGACTAAATGATAGTTGAGTATGTGGAATTTTCTAAACCAAAGCTCTTACATAGAACTGATACGTCCATTTTGCATCATGCTTTCCTACTGTTATTTATAATGTTTTTATGCATAATAATACTTTGGGGAGTAATTCTAATGCCTTTTCTCTCACAATTTGCAAGGTTTACACCCAGAGGGAGAATGCCGGCAACTTGAATTCAGTACCTGAAAAAAGCATGTCAGAGATACCTATTCTGCACATCCCCAATGAAGCTGAAATTTTACGGAGATTTTTTATACAATAAATAAGAAATACTGGAGCTGAAAACTACCGGAGCGGGGCCACCAGGTGGCCACCCTCCACCAGGGCGCGCCAGGCCCCCTACCCGTGCCCTGGTGGAGGGTGCCCATCCTGGCCCACCTCCGGAGCCCATCTTCTGGTATAAATTCCCAAAAAAAACTAAAAAAATCAGGAGGAGGACTTTCAGGATGAAGCGCCGCCTCCTCGAGGCAGAACTTGGGCAGGAGCACTTTTGCCCTCCGATGGAGCGATTCCGCCGGGGGAACTTCCCTCCCGGAGGGGGAAATCGAAGCCATCGTCATCACCAACAACCCTCTCATCTTGGGGAGGCCATTCTTCATCAACATCTTCAACAGCACCATCTCCTCTCAAACCCTAGTTCATCTCTTGTGTTCAATCTTTGTACCGGAACCTCAGATTGGTACCTATGGGTGACTAGTAGTGTTGATTACCTTGTGTAGTTGATTGTTGTATGGTTTATTTGGTGGAAGATCATATGTTCAGATCCATTATGCTATTCAATACACCTCTGATCTTGAGCATGCATATTATTTGTGAGTAGTTACCTTTGTTCTTGAGGTCACGGGAGAAATCATGTTGCAAGTAATCATGTGAATTTGATATGTGTTCGATATTTTGATGATATGTATGTTGTGATTCCCTTAGTGGTGTCATGTGAACGTCGACTACATGACACTTCACCATCCTTGGGCCTAAGGGAATGCATTGTGGAGTAGTTATTCGATGATGGGTTGCTAGAGTGACAGAATCTTAAACCCTAGTTTATGCGCTACTTCGTAAGGGACTGATTTGGGTCCACATGTTTAATGCTATGGTTAGACTTTGTCTTAATACTTTTCTCGTAGTTGCGGATGCTTGCGAGGGGGTTAATCATAAGTAGGTTGTTAGTTCAAGTAAGAACAACACCTTAGCACCGGTCCACCCACATATCAAATTATCAAAGTAGCGAACACGAATCAAACCAACGTGATGAAAGTGACTAGATGAAATTCCCATGTACCCTCAAGAACACTTTGCTTATCATAAGAGGTAGTTTTGGCCTGTCCTTTGCCACAAAAGGATTGGGCTACCTTGCTGCACCTTACCTATTGTTACCGTTACTTGCTCATCACAAATTACCTTGCTATCAAACTACTTGCTACTTACAATTTCAGTGCTTGCAGAAATTACCTTGCTGAAAACCGCTTATCATTTCCTTTTGCTCCTCGTTGGGTTCGACACTCTTACTTATTGAAAGGACTACGATTGATCCCCTATACTTGTGGGTCATCAAGAACCTTCCTGAAAATTAGATGAATTGTAATTGTTTGATGACTGAAAACATAGTTTGCTAGTTTTCAAGAAAGTTTATGGTCTACACTTTAACATGTGAACAACGTACTTAATCATGAGAAGTTTTATGTGAAATACTTGCTGTTTATGATGCTAGAAAAATGGCTGAAATTATCCTTGATCAATATTATACATTAGGGATTTCTTTTCTTGTGCCCCTGGTTCCTTAGTTGTACTCATTCATCCCCACGCCCTTAACTTTTGCTCACTTTTCCCCACTCCCATGTCCAAAACCCACAGAAATGGTCACAACAGAGGATGCCATCGGGTCAATGGTTTGACCGTTAACTCTGACGTGTGGGGCCGCGCTGGACTGTGTCGCCCGTTGGACTTGCCAAGTGGGGCCGCGTTGGACTGTGTCGCCCTCCTTTGACCATTCTGACGTGTGGGGCCGCGCTGGACTGTGTCCGCCATTGGACGGTGGTGCTGGTTGGACCGTTGGGCCGTGATTTCGTTTAGGCCGTTCAATTAAACGCCCGCGTCCATGCGCTGATGCACGCCGCCACGATAAGCCTGCTATGCATGCGTGACATGATCCAGCTAGCCTGCCTGGATGCGCCGATTCGAGCCGCCACGGACGCAGCGACTCTCGCTGCTGCCGGTTCGTCTCTTCTCGCACGCGCCTCCTCGATCGATTCACAGTTCACACTATCTCAGCCTTTGACCTCCGCAGCATCAATTTAGCGTGGCAATTAAATTCTAGGGCATACCGATCGACGTGCGCCGCCACGATACAGAAGTCTGCTATGCATGCCACGTGATCCAGCTAGCCTGCCTGCATGCGCCGATGCGCGCCGCCACGGACGTAGCGACGGTCGCTGCCGCTGGTTCCTCTCTTCTCGCACGCGTCTCCACCTTATAGGTGCCACAGACCGAGGCCAGGGTGCAGTACTACGTGCGGGCTTCGCCCACCTTTTTTACCCACCCATATGTCACTCCCTCCATGTACAAAAGCATGCAATATATTTTTTGAAGCATAAAATAGAACCAGCAACAAGAGTCACCTAAACATAGATCAGAGAGCATAATAGCGAAAGCATACAATATATATCCTACGTACTACCTAGTGCACTACGCGTCTTCGTCGTCGGAGATGTCCTGATCCGCCTGCGCCGGAGTCTGATTCGCCTGCGCCGCCCGCACTGCCTCCATCTGCTGCTGATGAAGACGCCGGGCCTGCTCCAAGCGGATGGAGTTGAGGATCACCACCTGGTCGGGCCACAGATAGTAGACCGGCGGTGCCTCCACTTCCGGCTCCTCCGACGGCGCCTCCTCCTCCGGCTCCTACGGAGGCGCCTCCTCCTCCGGCTGCGGCGGCGCCTCCTCTGGCTCCTCCTCCCCCATCTCCGACCCCTCCTCGAAATCCTCCTCCGGTTCCAAAGGTAGCCTCACTTGCCTCCGAATTTGGGCCAGCCGAAGGAGGAAGAGACGGTGTTCGATTGTGTAGTACTCGCGGCGTGGTGGCATGGCTAATGGGCTCGGAGAGGGGAGTGCTCGGGTGCCGGCGGGGAGAGGGAGCAGGCGGATGAGCTAGGGCTGGGGGACGCTGTCCGGCTTAAATAGCCTTCTATGGATAATGACGGGGAGCCGGATCGGTGCCTCCTCCCTCGACAGTCAACGCGTAGCGAAGGACCAACCAGGACTTTTTTTCCGCGGGCGAGTGGGTGAGCAGAACCAACGTCTCGCAGATCGCCCAACGATCCAACGATGCAAAGCCATCCATGTGATCCAACGGCGCGGAGCCTGCACGCAGCCTGCCTGTATCCTTCTAGAAGACCATATCCGACGGTTTTCGCTTGGCGCTAGGGTATGATCGGACGGCTGCAGTTCGACGTTAGGGTTTGTAGAGATGCTGCGGGGTTTTGAGCCGGCCAGCGGGGTTATCTTAAGTTTGACCAACTTTCAAATGACCTTAACTAAATAAAAAACAATCAAAAAATATGAAACCTTCCCTGTTCGTCGTTATATAAGACATAGTTACCCTAAAAAATATAAACCTCGGTTTAGGGACTTTTTTAAGAAAAAAACTTCTTTTGAGATGAGCTACCGTTTCCAAGTTCAAATGAGCAGAACTAAATTAAAAAAAAATTCAAAAAAATGTAAAACCTGCTCACAATGCCTTTGAATGTGACATGGTTATGGCAAAAAAATAAAAATCTTGGTTTATGGGCATTTCCATGAAAACTCCTTCACACATATGAGCTATCACATACGGGGTTGTATAGAGTTGGAGAAGAGAGCGACAGTGGGTTTATCTTTACGAAAAATAAAAAATATAAAAAAATCATCAGAGCTCCATTTCAGTGTGAGTAAGAAGGATCCGAACGTATTTTTCATTTTTGAAATTTTAAAATGTCTTCATAATAATGGGTTTTGTAATAAAGGGTTAAGGTTAGGGTTTAGGGTTAGGGTTTAGGAGTCTATTTTCGTTTTGTTTGCTGTTAGATCATTTCAACATAGGGTAACATGATCATTACAACTTAGGCCTCTTTCAACATGTCGCTTATAATTCAAATGTTAGTTCAAATTCAAGTTTTTACCTTAATTAATCATCAAATCACATCATATCAAACATCACATAGGATTGGCGGCATATAAGTGGTTAGATGATGGCCATCTATCTTATTGCAAATGCAGGTATTTATTCACTGGATTTCTTCTTGTTTACGAATAATGGGGCATCTGCCTAACCCTATCAAACCTTTCGGTAATATAATACAAGAATCGTATTTGGTTGGGTTCTAACTCTGATGTTCAGTCTGGCGCGGGTGTGATACTGGTCACATCACATCACATCACATCACATCACATCACATCACCATGCATTAGCTTTAATTAAACATCAATGCTGACCACAGAGGCCGGCGATAGTTCTAGTGCATTATACACAATGCCAGTAGCAACTAATATAAAAACACAAATAAAAATATAACACATGTAAAATATAGACAATTCCGCCCGCCGGTGAAGCCGCCGCCATCTTTAGGAGCACCGTCCTACTCGTTGTCGTCGCTGGTGAGGTCGACGTAGGGAGGCAGCTGCCAAAGGTGGGTTGGCGGCCCCTGCCAGGCCAGAGGCGCTTGCGATGCCTGCAACACCTCCTCCCGTGGCTCCTGCTCCGGTTCGGGTGACTGCGGCGGCATGGGTGCCCACGGTTGGACAACCAGCGCATCGGCCATCTCCGACGCAGTGGCCGACCATCCCCACGACTGGCCCACCAGCCGGGGGTTCTACGCCGCAAGGGCCGGCTCCTCTGCCACCTCCTCCTTCACCTCCTCCTTGACGACGGCGGCCATCTCCAGCTCAGGGATGGCCACGTCACCGGCCGCAGAGAGGGCCAACGCCCTCTCCATGTCCGTCCATTGACGCTCGTCGTGCGTGCGCGAGATTCCTCCATGACACGCCTAATGAGCTCGGCCTCCTCCTCCTCGGTCATCGGAGGTGGTGGTGACGGGGACGGAGATGGTGTCGGGGTGAGGCCGCGGACACGCCTACGACCGCGCACTTGGGGCGGGCTAGCAGCACGTCGTCGCCGTGGGCTAGGTGGACGACCGGCAAAAAAAGACTGCCGCCGTAGGTCGTGCTCGTCGTGGAGCCACGTATCCCACAACGGCGAGTTGACACCGTACCTTGGGTCATGGAGGAGATCCGGAAGCAGGCGCGCGCGACGTCGGTCGATCTCCACATGGCGAGCGCGGCCGCTCATCGGCATCGGGGGGATTGGAACCCGATCCGCGGACAGATGCCAGTTGTTCGGGAGGTGGGCATCTCCCCACGGCAATGGCGTGGCCGTCTCCCAGTACCTCCGGCATATTTCCGTGCCGACGTACGGGCGCGTGCGCTGCGGGGCGGCCGACGGACTGACTGCAAATGCGGGCGGAGCGGACAGAGCAGGCGGCGGTGGTGGTGGTGGTGGTGGTGGTGGGCTCCTAGAGCGACCGGAGCAGCGCCTACCAGAGGATGAGCCGGCCTCATGGCCGTGCTTCCCCTTCCCGGACCACGGCCAGGTCATGGCGACGGCGGCGGGCTAGGGTTTCTAGAAACTGCCGGGGGTGGAGGGGGCAGGATTGGCTTTGGAAGCGGAAGCTACTGTGTAGAGTGTGACTGGCCGGTCCACGGGTTTCCACTTAAAGTAGGACGACGACACGAAGGTGGGTGGCTGACGACCGGGCCCCACCGCGCGTGCGCATTTACTTTGGGCGGTGGGGGTAGGTTGGACGCCGCCACAAGTGACGGCCCGTCTGTCCGTTTTGCCCCAAGCGGACGTGGGCGTACGATTTGGAGTTGCCCTTACGACGCGGCCCCACTAGTCAGAGTTAACGGTCAAACCATTGACCCGACGGCATCCTCCATTGTGACCTTTCGTGAGGGTTTTGGACAAGAGAGTGGGGAAAAGTGAGCAAATTCTAAGAGCGTGGGGATGGATGAGTACAGCTAAGGAATGAGGGGCACCGATGTAAAAAAACCTATACATTATGCTAGCATTCACACTTCATAAATTATTTCTTTTATCATTTATCTACTCGAGGACGAGTAGGAATTAAGCTTGGGGATGTTGATAAGTTTCCAACGTATCGATAATTATGAAGTATTCATGCCATATTTGCCTATGTTTACAATACTTTTATATGGGTTTGATCCACTTTACATGATTTAATTAGAACTAATCCGGACTGACGCTGTTTTCAGCACAATTACCGTGGTGTTGTTTTTGTGCAGAAAATGAAAGTTCTCGGAATCGCCCTAAACTTTTTGATGATTTTTTCTGGAGAAAATAAGCAATATTGGAGCGAAGAACCACCGGAGGGGAGCCACCTGTGGGCCACAAGCCATCAAGGCGCGCCCCCCTAGCCCGCTCCTTGATATGTGTTGGGGCCCACGTGGCTCCGTTGTGCGTGATTCCAACGTTGAAAAATCCTATAAATCCCAGAAACCCCAGAAATAAACAGAGACTCTTCGTTCCGCCGCCACAACTGTCTGTATCGACGGAAAACCAATCTGGAGACGTTCCAGTACCCTGCCGGAGAGGGGCAACCATCACCGGTGGCCATCCTCATCATCCCGGCGGAGGCCATGACGAGGAAGGAGTAGTTCACCCTCGGGGCTGAGGGTATGTACCAGTAGCTATGTCTTCATTCTCTCTCTCTCTCTCTCTCTCTCCCTCTCTCTCTCTCGTGTTCTTGAGATGGCATGATCTTGATGTATCACGGGCTTTGTTAATATAGTTGGATCATATGGTGCGTTTCCCTTGTTATCTTGTTGTGATGAATTGAATCTTTCCCTTTGAGATCTCGTTATGTTGGATTGAATATTTTGGTTTGAGAACACTTGATGTACGCCTTGCGTGGGATACCCGTAGTGACATTGGGGTATTCTATTGATTCACTTGATATATGTTGAGGCACCAACTTGCGGATTCCGGTGACCTTGGGGATCTATGCATAGGGGTTGATTGCACGTTTTCATACTACGTTCTCCGATAGAAATCTTGGGGTACTCCTTGAAGTTCTTTGTGTTGGATTGAATATGATAGACCTGAAATTGTGTGATGCATGTCGCATATTTTACCCACGGATACTTGAGGTGGCATTGGAGTATCTAGATGACATTAGGGTTGATTGATATGTATCATTGATGTTGTTCTAGTACGAACTCTAGGGCTGTTTGTGACACTTATAGGTATAGCCCAATAGATAGATCAGAAAGAATAACTTTGAGGTGGTTCTACTACCTACACCAATTTCATTTTATGTTCTCCACTAGATAGGAACTTTGAAGTGATTCTTTGTTGCATGTTGAGGGATAATTATATGATTCAACTATGTTAGCATTGTTGGGAGATTGCACTAGTAAAAGTATGAACCCTAGGCCTTATGTCCAAGCATTTATACAACGTTTTGCTCGCTATTTTCGACTTGCTACCTTGCTGTTTTTATATTTTCAGAATACAAAAAACTCTATCTACTATCCATACTACAGTTGTATCATCATCTCTTCGTCAAACTAGTGCACCTATATAATTTACCATTGTATTGGGTGTGTTGGGGACACAAGAGATTTCTTGTATTTGATTGCAGGGTTGTTTGAGAGAGACCATCTTCATCGCACACCTCCCACGGATTGATAACCTTAGGTCATCCACTTGAGGGAAAATTGCTACTGTCCTACAAAACTCTGCGCTTGGAGGCCCAACAGTCTACAAGAATAAAGTTGCGTAGTAGACATCAGCAGGCGCGGTAGCACTGGCAGTACCACCGGCCGCTGCAGTATCCAGACGTCAACCTGCCCCATGGTTGGCATCTGGATCCGTAGCGGATCCCCATTCCGTCAGTGCCCCGATCAGCGCACGCGCACGTGGAAAAGGTTCGCCTGCGCCGTGAGGTCCTCAGGACGGAGCAGCGGGCGCTGCGTGCCTACGCGCCAGACTCCCTCAACTGGGAGCGCTAGTTCGCGCTAGAGCACGAGAAGGAGCGCCGCCGGGGCGTCCATGTCGACCAGGCCGTCCCTCCTCCGCTGGCCGAGGTTCTACCGGAGGAGGACGAAGAGGCGATACCAAGCCGCCCTCTAGCTGGCCATGCAACACACGCTGGAGGCCAGCAGGATCGAGGAGGACGCCAAGTGGGACGGACTGGACCGCGTCCACACCTTGTCGGCTGCGGGGGACTTCGTCCACGCCCCGCTCTTAGTCTCGCAGCCGCCACGGCCGCCGCCGCCCACCGTTGAGCCCAAGGCGGAGCCGGAGCCCACACCGTCGCGGAAGCGCTCGCCGCCTCCGCCCACTATGCTGGAGGAGTCCTACAAATGGGTAGGCGTGGTCCGCGAGTGGGTGAGCGTGCCGACTGTCTACTACAACGCGGTCCCGGAGGAGGAGGCGGCCCACCTCGAGAAATGACGGTTGCACTGGCTCGCCGAGGAGGAGGAGGCACTGTGCCTTGAGGAGGAGGAGGAACGCGCCCGGCGAGCCGCAATGTCGCTGTCGTAGCATACGTCGAAGGAGGCTGTCCTGGTAGCCTACCAGGCGGGATTCGGGTGGGCTGTGGCGTCTCCCGCCTTCATCGACCTCACCGACGGCGATGGAGACGACAAAGGCAAGGGCAAGGTGGACGACTAGGGTGGCGTGCGGGCGTGGATTTTTTTTTTTGTTTTACTTAATGTTTAATTATGTTTAGGTGGACTTTGGCCGGCGGTTGACCGACCACTTATGTTTAATTAAGTTTTTATTATGTTTATATGTGGCCATGTGTTTTTTTTTGACGCATGCAAATTTGGGTCAGGCTTCCGTTGGGACACAGACGATCCAAATAAAAAAAAGGGCAGCACTAAGCATCAGACTACTGATGTTTTTGCATCCTATCAGACTAGTCATAGACCGTCGGATCGGACATATGATGTACGTTTGATCTGCCGGTTTAGGCCCATGCAAAACTACCTATCCCTGCTTCATGGGATTGCTTCCGTAAATCATGTGTACCTAGTTCCCTGATTTCACGTGGGAGCTTCCCTGATTATACGTCGTATTAACTGCTGATATGCATGACCCCTTCATTTTAGGAAACAACTTACAGATTTGTTTAGGCAGCTTGATTCCTCATGAAACAAAATTTTAACCGAACGTTATCAAAATTTGCATCCAATGCAAATAATACGTGAGTCATCCTTACTTGTAATGTTGTGTACCAGATCAACTCTAAAATAAATAAATTATGTTTCCGTTCAGTGAAGAATTTGCTTTTATGGCGAATGAAAATTTGCTTCGATTTATTTGACATTTTATGGCCTATGTAACACAATATTTTGTTTCAGAAGCATCATCGTCTTCCTTCCATCAACTAGAAAATTGCTTCGATTTATTTGACATTTTATGTCCTATGTAACGCAATATTTTGTTTCAGAAGCATCATCGTCTTGTTTCCATCAACTAGAAAATTGCTTTTAACCTGCTTTGCCGTGTAAAAGAAATTTATTTAACATGTTTGAGAAGCATCACGACCTTGTTTCAATCAACTCGAGAATTGCTTCCAGCCAAACATTATCATGCTTCCATCCAATAGGAAAATATTTCTAGTGGTAATTACATATGGTTCTAATTCGCATTAGGGAATTGTTTGCAAGAAAATAAATAGCTACTGTCAAACGGAGAGTATGCTTCAATAGGAGAAGTCGCATTGCTTCCACGCGTCAATTTTTGCTAATTTCAAAATTGACCCAGCCATCATGTAATAGAAGGCGTGATCCGCGGTGTCGACGGTAGAAGCTGAGGTGTCCTTGCCCAAGCACTTCGATCTTCTTCGACATGAAGTCATATAGGTTGTATACCTCGAATGTATGAGCCATGGTGATCGATGCGTGAACTTGACCGTCTTTGAAATTGCTGCATCTGGCTTTGATCTCCGAGCGTCCCCCTCATCACCATAGAAATATATGTGAGAAATAAAGAAGTAGGAAGCATGGCTAACACAAAACAAAATGATGCTATCATGCACTAGAAGCACACAGAAATTTGATTTGAGAAATCTACACGCTTGACAAGCAAAATTGGGGTGCATAAATCTAATGCTCGCGGAACCTTGTTGTGATGGGGCACTACATGTCTACAATAGAAGCATAGTAAAAAAATCAAGGAAGCATGGTTAACAAGAAGCATAGTTGAAGCAAACACTTTTAGATGGAAAACATAGAAATTTGAGTATAGAAAACAATGATATCTCAACAAGAATCATCTCAATCGTGAGCATACAAATTTGGACATGTAAATTAGCACCAAATTCACACACAAAAAAGATGATAATTCAGTGACTTTGTATATGCCAAATTGAGATGAAAAAATGAGTCAGCTAGGGGACATGAGACGAGGTGAGGACCGATTTCGTACAGATTGTAGATTGCCGTCGTCGTTCGGAAGAAGGGACATTGGTGGCAGCCACCAGCAAACATCAAGCCGCGGTTGGTGTGTCGCTTTTGTGTGTCTGAGTAGACACAAATAGGTCGATGACTGTGCTGCAGGGAAATGGGATGTAGGAGCAGAATCAAACCCAGATCAAATGTAACGCAAACCCAAACAATTTGATTAAAAATGGACCAAAGATGAGATGAGTCAAGCCCTTGTTCGGGTGGGTGCATACCGGGGGGCGATGCCTGGGAATCGTGCGCAGTTTCTTTGCGGCCATGGGAGTTATGCGGTCGGCGGGGAGATCAGGGAACGACGGAGCAGGCGGGGGAGCGACGCCGCACCATCGTCGTGGATGAGCTGTAGACGTCGCAGATTTTTTTGTCAGCAACAATGATGGCGGAGGTAGCCATCGCGGCAAGCTCGGGGATGAGTTTGTTGGGACGGGGCTGGCGGGGCGAGATTTACTCGCCCTGGCCACGGTGAGTTTGATGGGACGGGGATGGAGGCGAGATTAACTCGGGATGGATAAAATTGTGTGATTAATTGATCCCTTAATTAATGGATTGAAGATTTGCTTCTAAGTATGAACCGTTGGATTAGGAAAGAATCAGCGACGTAGGACTAGTCTGAAGAAAGTTTTCTATCAGACTACAGATTAGGCAGCACTAAGCATCAGACTACTGATGTTTGCATCCTACCAGACTAGTCATAGACTGTCGGATCGGACATATGATGTACGTTTGATCTGCCGGTTTAGGCCCATGCAAAACTACCTATCCCTGCTTCATGGGATTGCTTCCGTAAATCATGTGTACCTAGTTCCCTGATTTCACGTGGGAGCTTCCCTGATTATACGTCGTATTAACTGCTGATATGCATGACCCCTTCATTTTAGGAAACAACTTACAAATTTGTTTAGGCAGCTTGGTTCCTCATGAAACAAAATTTTAACCGAACGTTATCAAAATTTGCATCCAATGCAAATAATACGTGAGTCATCCTTACTTGTAATGTTGTGTACCAGATCAACTCTAAAATAAATAAATTATGTTTCCGTTCAGTGAAGAATTTGCTTTTATCCACCCGCAAAAAAAAAAAAAATTGCTTTTATGGCGAATGAAAACGCGTCGGTCCGTGTGGCCGATTCAAACGGACAAAAAGACCGGATAAACCGCGCCGGCCGGTTGGAGTTGCTCTCGCTCACCCGCTCTCTATCTCACTCTGCAATCCCCTCTCTACTATTCCCTCGCAGCATGAGGCTGGATCCCGGCGAGGAGGGGAGGAGGACCCCGGATCCCGGCCAAGAGGCAGGAGGCGCTGGTACGAGGGAAGAGGTCGCGGCGGCGGAGGTGCCACATCGCGCGCGGAAGAGGGCTTGAGAGGCAGGAGGGCGCCGCATGCGGGCCGGCGCGACGGAGGCGGGGAGCTCCTGCGGGGTTGCTGCGCCGATGGCGGTCTCAGTGACCGCGACAGCGAGGAGTTTCTCCTGGAGCGCGAGCGCGGCGCTCTGAAGCGCTCGTGCTCGGGCGGCTCCGGCGACGCACGAGGAGGCCAGGGCGAGGAGCTGTGCGAGGAGCCCGCGGTGGCGGCGTCGGAGAGGAGGCGCGTCGGAGATGGGGGCGCTTCCAGATGCAGCGGGTGTTGATGGGCCCGGTCGTGGGCGCGCTGGTGTCCGCCCCCTGCTCGCCGACACCCCTGCGCTCGCTCGACGGGTTGGTGGCGGTGATCCGGACGCCGCTGGTGGACGAGCAGCACGCGAGCGGCGAGCTCCCCCCTGCTCGTGGCCCTACTGTGCGCTCCCGCACGCTCAGCGGCTGCGCGCCCGCACTGGAGCTCTGCCTCAGGGTCGCCTACTACGGCGAGCTCCAGCGTTGCTCTCGCCGGCGCAGGCCGTGCACTTCCAGTGGCTGGCGCAGAGCTCCACCTCGCTGTGCACGACTTCACAGCAAGCAAGGACGGCGCAGCCGCCGTGAGAGTGAGCCTATAGCTGCGTGCGTTTTGCAGAGACAGAGAGGATGCAACGTCATGCAGTTCGAGCTGTGCAGTGGTAGATGGCCATGGTGGCGCACAAGGATCAGCAGCAACTCATGTGCATATATGCGCCAGCGGACACGGTACTTTTGCCATCTCTCCCATGGCTTTTTAGTAGTCCTTACTAACTCTTGCATTTTTTGCAATGTGATTGATTTTTTTATTTGTTTTGAAAAGGAGGTTAAAACCCCTGGCCTCTTCATCAATCAGTGCATACAATGAGTATGGTTATTTTTGCTCAGAATTTTTTAAGCGGCAAGTTAGTTCAGGTGGTGCGCTGCAACTGTTTGAATGAAATGGCTAGCTTGGGTTTCATGCTATGTACTAAATTGGTTGTGTGCTAGTACATTATTTTGATGAAATGGCTAGATTGGTCATGTTATATAGTTAGATTTTCAAGAAGCTTTTTAAATTGATTTCTTGTCTGTTCTGCTAATGGGCTACGCTAAATCTCAGTCAACTGAGATTTAGCGAAGTCTCAGTCGATGGCGTTCAGATTCGTGCGTACGTGCAGGTACGCTCGAGCGCTTTTCTTTGTCGCTGCACAGGCCGGTGGAGATGAGAGAGCCCGTTTCTTTATTTTGCTTCTGGGCCTTTTTCTCTTTGCTGTGCAGCCCAAGTTTCCCGAGAGTGTTTTTGTATTTCCTTTTTATCAGCTTACAAAGACAGTACTTCTTTTTTGTTTTTTCTCTCTCCCTACACAAGTGAGTTTTTCCTATTGGAGATAAGGTCAGGGTGGCTTCTCCTTTTATTTTTCTTGTTTCTTTACCTTTCTCTTCTTTTTATTTTTTTACTTTTTGTATATCTTTACCTTATACTTCCTTTTAATTTTTTACTTTTATATATCTTTAATTTCCTTTTATTTATTTATTTTTTAGTTTTTGCTTGTTTTGTTTCTTTTTGTTTGTTTGTTTGTTTGTTTGTTTTTCTTCTTATTTTATTTTTCATTTTAATTTTTCCTTTGGTTACTAATGTTATGTTTTATTTTATTTGATTTTAGCATATTTTCCAACTTTTTAGCAGCTCAATTTTAGCATAAAAAATTGCCTATCAATTGTTTTTAATATCATTTTTAGTTGTACATCGATCAAACGCTTTGTAAGTAAATGTTAGCCGCGATAGTTGAAAATTTATTAGTAGGATTGCTAAAACTCAGTCGATTGAGTAACCGAAATCTTGGTAGACATATATGGTCGTTAGATCAATGTTTCCGTAAGATTCACGCAACACTTGTCTAGTGTTACCTCGGCATGTTTAGCGTGTGCTTCTTCTTTTTTTTACCTTTCTCGTGTTTGGTATTGATGTACGATGTGCTAGTTGTGAGAGGGATTTTTCTTTCTCTTTGTTGGACTTTTCAATTGCCATATACACACCATATCTACGGTGGAGAGACTACTTGTCTCAGTTGAGAGGCGTCGTCCCTCGTGGTTCTCTAGTTGCATTTGTTCTCTTCTGTCTTTTTCCCTCTTTTTGCCAGATATATGTGTGTGGATTTACTGATGTATGCATTTTTGTTGTTTTTTGTGCTCATATAATGAAGGTCTGCTTTTTTTATGGATGAATGAGGATTTTTGAACCATGCATACACACCCAAATGTTGGTGCGTATGTTGGTTAGTAGCGGAGTTTTTAAACCATGACTTTTGTTTTGTATAGGACCAGCATTTCAATCTAATCCTTGTTTTTGCGTAAAAGTATATTAGTATATCTTGTGAAACAAACATATAAGCATGCCTTTTTTAGTGTAATAGGGATCTTTCATAAATATCAGCATACATGTTTAGTAGAGTATAGAATTGGAAAGAGATGGGACATGGGAGGACAGTTGCATCTCTATCACTAAGCTCGCAACTGCCAGTGTCACCACTAACTGTAACTATGTCTTCAACGCGATTACCACTTAAAGGCCGGAAGTGATGTTTTTGCCGTGGAAGTTGCATGTTTGTCATTAGGCACGCAACAGCAAGCGTCGCCCTCGACTGCAACTACATGTCTTCAACCTGACTATAACTTATTGGTGGTTTGTCGTGGACAGGGGGAAATTGCACGTATGTCACTAGGAACGCATCTGCAAGTGTCGCCCCCCGACTGCAATTGCCTGTCTACCCATCAGACTGCAACTAACCTTTGTTTCGTCGAATGACGACGGGAGAGGGTGCACTTGCATGTATGACACTAGGCGTGCAACTGCAAGTGTTGCCCTTGATTACAACTGCATGTCTACCCACCCGACTACAACTTACCTTTTTTTATTGGTGGTCGAAGGGAGAGGAGGGAGGCAGTTGTATGTCTGACACTAGGCATGCAACTGCAATTGTCGCCCTCAACTATAACTGACCTTTGTTTTGTGGGAGGAAGTTGGGAGAGCATGGGGTAATTGCATGCCTGACACGGCATGCAACTGCAAGTGTCGCCCTCGACTGCAACTTCATGTCTACCCAAACGACTACAATTGACCTTTGTTTTTCGGTGGGCGGGAGAGGGGGCGGTTGCATGTAGACTCGGCATGCAACTATAAGTTTTGCCTTCAACTGCAATTGCATGTATACCCACCCTACTGCAATTGACCTTTTTGTTATGTCGGAGGACGGTGGGAGAGGAGGGAGTTGCATATCAGACACTAGGCACGCAACTGCAAGCTTCGCCCCCAACTGCAATTGCATGTCTACCCATCAGGCTGCAACTGGCCTTTTTTCTTTGTAGGGCGACGGGAGAGAGGGGGATTTGTATGTCCGACACAAGGTGTGCAACTAGAAGAGTCACCCTCGACTGCAATTGCATGTCTACCCACCCAACTGCAGCTGGATTTTTGTTTTGTCGATGGACGAAGGGAGAGGACGGCACTTGCATGTCTCACACTAGGCATGTAACTATAAGCGTCGCTCTCAAATGTAACTGACCTTTGTTTTGTCCGAGGGTGTTGCATGTCTCACACTAGGCATGCAACTGCAAGTGTCGCCTCGAGTACAACTGAATATCTACCCAAATGACCGCAAGTGACCTTTGTTTTGTTGGGGGCGAGAGATGGGGGCAGTTGCATGTCCGAGACTAGACATGCAACTGCAAGTGTCACCCTCGATTGCAACTGCATGTCTACCCACCTTATTGCAATTGACATTTGTGTTATGTTTGAGGAGGAGGAGGGGGTGGGCATTTGCATGTGTGAACTAGGCACGAAACTGCAAACGTCGCCCTAGCTGGAATTGCATGTCTACCCATCCGGCTGCAACTGAACTTTTTTCGTCCTAGGACAACGCAAGAGGCGGACATTTGCATGTCTGACACTAGGCATGCAGCTGCAAAAGTCACCTTCGACTAAACTGCATGTCTACCAAACGAGTGCAACTCACCTTTTATTTTGTCGGTGGACGACAGGGGAGGGGGGAGTTGCATGTCTGACACTAGGCATGCAACTACAAGTGTCGCCCTCAACTGCAAGTGCATGTCTTCAATGCGTTTGTAAATTTGTGGTGTTTTATTGGAGGGAGTTGGGGCAATTGCATGTCCGTCATTGGGCAAGCAATTGCATGTGTTGTCTCGGACTGCAACTGCATGTAAGCGACTCCAACTCTGTGGTTTTTGTGTGGGGAGTGGGGTAGTTGCATGTCCGCCACTAGGCATGCAACCAAGTGTCGACCCCGAATGCAACCACATGTCCACAATGCGAGTATAACTTTGTGGTGTTTTATCGAAGGGACTAGGGGCATTTGCATGTCTGCCATTATAACCGGACTGTAACTGTCGGGGATAGTGACACCCCAAGTCACTTGCCCAATTGCATGTTCGTCCCTCCACGAGCAACTCCATGCATCGTACCACTTGCATTCAACTAGGGATATATTATTATTATTATTATTAATTTCCACATGAACATCTTTTTAAATACATGATGAAATCTTTTTTCTAAATGCAAGTTAAAATTTTATAAAAGACACGGAGAATATTTTTTGAATATAATATAATTTATCTTTTCAAATACACAATGAAAAATTTCCAGATACAGTTTGAACTTTTATTAAATACAACGAACATTTATAAATAATTTTGATTTTTTCTAAAAATGCATGATGAAGTTCTTTAATTGCAAGATAATATTTTAAATGTGGGAACACTTTTTACATTTTTTTACATTTATCGAGGAACAAACAAAAAGTAAACAAAAGATAAAAACAACAACCACACTTTTTGCAGGAGAAAATATTTTCCTACTTTAAAAAAAACATAGGGAGGAATCGTTCTCTAAATTTTGCCTCCAAAATACCTGGACACTTCTATTACATATCTACTTATTTTTTCCATTGCTTTTTATGTTCAGACAAACCAAAAGCTTTCTCTTGTTTGTGTATGACGGCAGCTCAGCCGGACTCGAGGCTAATAAAGATCAAACGAAAAACAAAACCAGCCTAGACACATCCAGGCCACCAATGTGTAACACGTCCAGCCCAAAACGAAAAAAGAGAGACAAACCAGTCCGACAAACCAACGTATAACGCTTCCAGGCCCAAAAAAGCAAAACAAAACTACTAGGCCATCGACGAACAAACAGGATTTCATGCAACGATTGATGACGTCAGCCGACCGAGACTTCGTTAAGTCTCAGTCGACTGAGTCCTAGTCGCTCCCTCTGCTAATTGGTAATTGTCGGGCAGCTACACCATTTTTTAGTTGAATATGTGAGAAAAATAGCATGGGAAATTCTCTCCCATGGCTTCAAGTCTTTTTTGCGGTAGACATTGAGTAGAACATGGCAATTTTCTTGCCATGGCAAATATATTTTAACATGTTTTGCCATGGGAATTCAATATGCGTTACCATGTAAACTCAACTTTTGTTGCCATGTATTAATTACATCCTCTTTTTGTTGCCCATGGCAAAAAAATAAAATATGTTGCCATGGTAGCTCACTTGTGATGGCAACCTTTTTTCATGACATTGTTTGGACATTAGTTCTTGACATGGAAAATTGTACTTTTTCATTTGTCATGGCAAATTTATATTCATCACCACAACAAAATTATTTATATTGCCATGGCAAATTTAGTTTTTACATGTCAATTTAATAGATCATGTCAATCTTTTGCTTTTCATGGCACCATGGCATTTTTACTCTGAGTACATTGAGCATGACAAATGAACAAGAAATAAAGTCTACAATCATTTAGCATTGTATAATTGTGTTGAATTTCATTATCCTGCATTTGTGTGATGCGATCCACACGGTAATTCAGTTTTTAACTAGTCCTTGATATAGTTTTCTCTGTTTTACCATTCAGAAGATTTTTGTTAGTTTGAGAAATGAAAACCGTGTGCCAAGGTGCCCATTTTTGTGTGTGTTGATTATTGTCAATAGACGAGCCGTTTTTGCCCCCCCTCCTTTTTAATGATGATGGCAATGATAGTAGTTCACTCCATAATTGCGATGGTAATTTTCAATCTATAGTTTTTTCATGTTTTAGCATTGGAAGGGACATAGTAGTTGCCATGGAAATTCAAATCTGCAGGCAGAGGATCATATAGTCGTCCGCGTCATTCATACAAGTGTTTTATGTTGCCATGTGTTCATGTTTTTGTTGTGCATTTTGATCACATGGCAAATTCATAACATTTTTTACTTCCCAACATTGCAATTTTAGCTTTTTTGTAATGCTCTCATGGCAAACTTCTTTAATTAGTATGTTCAAAAACACGGCAAACTTGCCATGGAAACTTAAGATGTTCAAAAACGTTGGCAACCTAAGATGATTCAAAAGCATGGCAAACTTGCCATGGCAACTAAAATCAGTAAACTTATAGATGTGTTTTTTGCCATGGCAAACTAAAAGCATGTGTTGTGATGATTCGCTGTGTCTTTTCCCATGCCCATCCAAATAATGTTGCCATGGCAATTACAAATTAGTTTGAGAACACGAAAGTTTGATCTTTAAAATCTGTTTTTCCATGGCAAGAAGTTTTGATCTTTTGAAATTCGTTTTTCCATGGTGATTACATGTATGATATCACTACAACTTCAGATGTTTTCTCCATTTTTTTTTAAATTCAATGTGTTTAGAGAAACATTTTTCACCATACCTTTTTTTTTTGCATATGTTACCATGATGGCAACTTTCGTATTGTAAACTTCATATTTTTTGCCATGATGTATCCATATATATGTAAACTTCATGGCAACTTTCATAGTGTAAACTTCATAGCGATGGCAAATTAAGATGTTTAAAAATGTTTCCATGAAAATGGCATTTTTTTATAAAAATGTAGTGTCGTTGTCTATATTATTCGAAGAATGTTGCCATGGTTACTTAAAATATTTATTGCCATGGCAAAGTTATTGTTTTTGAACATGAAATGTTTGTAAGTTACACCCATGGCAAATTTATATATTTTTTGCCATGGCAAATTTATCTTATTTAACCATTGCAAAGTTATTTTTTGCGACCATGGCATTTATATTATTTTAACCATAGCAAATTCATACGTCATAAGATGGAAAATTTATTTATTTACGGGGCATGGCAACTCTAGTTTACGGGGCATGGCAACTCTAGATTACGGGGCATGGCAAATGTAGTCATGGAAAATTTATTTACTTATGAGGCATGGTAATTGTAGTTTACGGGCATGGCAAATTCATACTTTCATAACATGGCAAATGTCGTCATGGCAAAATATATCAAAACTTTTGTCATGTCATCAGTAACAAACTTTGCCATGGCAAAATCTTACAACTTTATGCCATGTCATAAATACAAAATTTGCCATGTTACCAAAGCAACTTTTGCCATGGCAAAATCTTACAACATTTGTCGTGGCATGGTAAATTAACTAAAACGCCATTACAAAGCATGTCATTTTAGGTTAAATGCCACGTCAATTTTAATATACATTTGCCATACCAATTTTTTAATCATAATTTGTGTTACTTTATATACATGGAAAATTTCTTTTATATCAGCATGGCAATTTTAAATATGCATCTTGCCATGGTAATTTTGGTCCTAATTTTGTTTGTGCAATATTCATTCTATTCATTTGAATTTTTTCACCATGATAATTTCCGAACTTACTTTTGTTGCCACGACAATTTTTGAAATTTTTTGTAACGACACAACATCAACTAATGATGATTTTGGCCATGTATATAAAGTGCATCTCTGGTCCTGCAACTTGCAGGCAGTGTCTATAATGGTCCTCATACTCCCGAAGTGCTCCAGTACGGTCCTTCTACTCGAAAATCCGGTCCACTACGGTCCTGGCGACGCGTACCCGATACGCCACCGGACACGTCAGCAGCGAGGCAAGAAATTACGATTCGTCTTGGTTTTCATCCGCTTTTTCGTTAATTAACTAGACAATTCACTTCTGCTTAATTAATCGATAAGGCAAATCTTTTGCCTCCGTTTGGAAAAAAAATAAGCATATTTCACCGGCTTGGTGGACAATTTTTATTTAATTTTTTATATCTAGATTTCAAACAAAAATTGGATTGCACGGGCGGTCATTTCCTCTCTTTTTCAAAATTTTCAAACTGACAAATTTGGACGTAATTTAAACATAGTTCAAATTTTATTTATATTTTAGGATTTTTTACAAAGATTTGAAAGAAATTTGAACTAAAACTAAAAAACAAATCTACTCGTCCCCGCTTGCATCATCCAGCACGACAATGTCGAGCTTGCCGTCATCGTCGTCGCCGTTGGCGCCCACACCGAGGAAGTCGAGGCCGTCGTCTTTCGTCGACGTTGCCTTTATTGGAAGGCGGATGGCCTTTTCCCACCCCAGCATGTCCTCCAAGTAAACCTGGGCATGCACCGGGCCGGGCTTCGGGCCGGGCTTTGAAAAGCCCGAACCAAAAATCTCAGGCCCGAGCCCGGCCTGGCCCGGCCAAAAAATGCAATAAACAGGCCCGAGCCCGGCCCAAACGGACTAAAAAGGGGATTTTCGGGCCGGGCCGGGCCGGGCCTCCGTGTAAAATGGTGATTTTGGTAAGCCCGAGCCCGGCCCGAACTGCTGCCCGGGCTTGGAAACATGGCCCGAACCCGGCCCGAACCTAAAGCCCGGCCCGGCCTGGATCACTGGGCCGGGCTGCCCATGCCCAGGTTTACCTCCAGGTCGTCGGGCGCGCGTGACGGAACCCACCCTGGAGCCGCCACGGACTGGCGGATCACCCAGAAGAGGTCGGGCATGTCGTTGGGGTCACTGGCCTCTCTGAACGCCGCCAGCTTGGGTGGGATCTTCGGCGCGGGTGCCGCCAGAGGCGGGGTCGACCACCGCGGGCGCAACCGGAGGGCGGTGCGGGGGAGCATGGACAGGTTGTGCCAACCTAGCCCTACGACGCGCAAGTTCCTGCCGCCGAGCCTCCGCGATGACCTTGTCGGAGTTCTCCCCTCTCAGAATTCGTTTCAGCCGTGCGCGTTCCACCGGCCGCCATGACACTGCCGCTGCTTGTCACAGGCTAGGGCAGGCCCTCGACCGCGTAGCCGCCGCTGCTTGTCGCAGGGGAGGGCTAGTGCGTCGCCAACGCGGCGTGCTGGGGCTATTTATAGCGGGGCCACGCCGTTGTGAGGCCAGTAGCCGAAGTAAAGGCCGACGAGACCCGCCATCAATGGCGGCCTCGGGAGTCGGCGAGATGTCTCATGGTGCCCAAACCGCCATCCACACGGTACGACAAGGCCCGGGTAACGCGACGGGTCAAACTAATCACCCACCAGACACGCAACGCACGTCCGGTTTGACCACATGTTGCATCGTAACCCATGCGTACTCAGCATGCCCGACGCGCGTACGACCGGTTGGGGTGTGTATTTGTACATACACAGCGGGAGTATCGCCGCAGACGGGCGCACAACATCTTTTAAAAATAAGACCACCATGCCCTTTTTATGAAATGGTATGGGGTGATCTTAGCCATGTGTTTGGAGGGGGAAGGGTATCGAAGCAGAAGTATAGTAGTCTCATGTCTCACTTAGATTGTGCAATGAAAGCGTTGAGGTTTTGATAGTGTACATGATGAATGATGATTCTAGATTTCTGGGCTTCTTTATGTACTCCCTCCGTCCGGGTTTATTAGGCCCTCTTATATTCTGCGTCCAACTTTGACCATCTATTTGACTAAAAAATATAAAACATATTGCTATAAAAATTATATTGGTGGATTTGTATTTGAAAGAGGTTTTCTGTGGTATATTATTGTAAGATAGAATTTATATTTCACAAGTTTAAATTCATGATCAAACTTTGGCGCAAAATGAAAGGGGGCTTAATAAACCTATGACGCTCTATTTAATTGCACATGGTTGGACAGGGCCCAACAATTTCTTTCCGGGTTGAATCTGCTTGCTGCTGTTAACAATGTCTCTGAAGGTAAATAATATTATCATGCAACACATGTTGCCATGAATGAAAAGGAATGGACCCGGATAAGAAATATGACCTGTATTACTACTCAAAATCAAGAAGATTTACAATCAGCACGGCATCTTCAGGACCGCATCATGCTCGGATTGACGGAGAATTTCAGAAAATTAAAGCAACGGGAGCGGCAAGTTTCAGATAACTGACGGCAAACTGGGACTGAATCGGATTCAGAGAAAGGAAATTTGACGCGTCCTGCATCGTCTGCAAGTCCATCGTCTTTATATATCAAGTACAGAACGCATTCGCGTCCCACAACACCTGCCAAATCCCAGTCGCCTGCCGTCGATCCACATCGACCCCTTCCTAGCTAGAACCCTAGCAGCAGATCGGCCAGCCGGCCGCCGGGATGGAAGGGCTCGACGTCGATGCCATCTTCCAGCACTACCGCCTGAACCCTACGGAAGTGGAGGCCGTCACCTACTACCTGCCACGCCTCCTCTCCGGCGAGACGCTGCACGGGGCCGAGAAGCTCATCCACTCCGCCGAAATCTCCGGCTGCGAGCCCAAGGATCTCGCCGCCCGATACGCGCCCGTGCCGCAGGCTGTCAGCAGCGGCGACCGGTTCTTCTTCACCACGTGCAAAAGCAAGAACGGGAGCAAAGTCCAGAGCGTGCGCGGCGCCGGCGGCGGCACCTGGACCATCCAGAAGACCACGGAGATTAGCCATGCGGGAGGCAAGGTCGGCGAGGTCAAGAACCTGTCTTTCAAGAAGAAGGCAAGTCCACGGGCTGGGTCATGGACGAGTACCGGTGCATGCTGCCGGAGGCCACCGTCGCCGAGGGGGTGAAGGTGTTCTGCAGGATGCACTTGGCTCAGCATGCTCCTGACGCGGCCCGCCAGGAATCGGCCGCGTACAAGCTTCAAGAACCGCAGCCAGAGGCCATACCTGCGGGCACGCACGCACAGAAGAGGCCAGCGCCGGCTGCCGCCGCCGATCCTCATCAGCCGCGCCCCAACAAGAGGATGCGCGATGCCACACCGTCGTTCACCGCTGCTGCGCCGGTTTTCTTGCCGGATGAGTCCATACCTGAAGCTGACAACGACATGGGCCGGTTCTCTTGCTCAATGGAAGAGCTTTTCGGGCTGCAAGTCGACGAAACTCTGAGGGTGGAAGCTACAGAGAACATCGCCGCGCTCGAAGCTGAAGAGAACATCGAACAGTCTCACTACTCTGAACCAGACGAGGAGCTGCAGTTGCTTACGGGTATACTCGATGAAGCAGCAGCAGAGCTTGAGCGGCAGGCCGTCTCGACGAACGAAAAGTCATCCATGGTCCAAGACGTGGCGAGCTTCTCCCATCCATCTGAAGCGGAGTGGCAGGCCGACGAGGCGCTCGGGAAGGATGGGGAGGCAGATGGTTTTGATATCGAAGAACTAGGGAGAATGATGGAAGCCGACGAGGCGCTCGGGAAGGAGAACGCCGCGCCGGATGGGGAGGCAGATGGTTTTGATATTGAAGAAGTAGAGAGAATGATGGGCATGCTGGAGGACATGCTGCAGTCCGACAACCCTGCCTTCCATGATGCTGAGAAGGAGGAGAGGTACAATGCCACGCCGGATCTTCAGGGACACGACCACTTGTTCCAATCGCCGCCGTGCTCCTTCGATCCATTTGAAGCAGCGTGGAAGGCTGAAGAGGCGCTCGAGAACGAGAAGAGGAACAATGTCGCGGCCAATCTGCTTGGAGGATACAACGACTTCTTCTTGTCTGCAAGTGTCCATTAAATCCGATGTTGAAATTGTATGCAAAGTGTATACGAGGATACTCACTGGCTGAAATATTAGTTCGTCCTTGTACGATCACCACGGATGTACCTCTGAGCAATTTGCTCCACTTGTTCATGCAAGCTACTAAAACTGTTGTTGTTCATGCCCCTGTGATGGATTTTCTGAACCTTGCATTCACTCCTGCACTACTTCTTCAGCTATGTTTCCAGATAGATAAGCAAGCATGATGCAGTCATATGATCTGGACAACTGCAGATAGGTAGCAACTATGTTTGTCTATCAAAACCATTTCACTTCTCGTGATAATCTGCAGAACAACTTCAGGTTCATAAGTTGCAGAGCAAATTGAAGTTGTGGCAAAGAAAAATGCGTTCCATCTATTTTGCATCGCTGAATTCATGTCTTTTATCATCAACTAAAGCCCGATCCTTCTGGGAGATGCCAATCTTTTAAACAGTTGACTGAATCATCAAAATGTTCTGGTCAAACAATCCTTATTTTGTAGCTTCCCAGTTGAAACATATACAGACCTCAAAGGAGCAACTGGCTACAGTGAATAGAGTATGAGTTTAAGCTCCTTATCCCATTAGTCTAGATCTCTAGACCCACTAGCTTATTTAGACTCATCAAATGCAGAATTCAGACCATCTTTTGTACGGTCAGTTCCATCGTGGTCAGTTGTGGCTGTTGTTCGCTTCGGTTCGGTTTTGGTTTGGTGGTTCCTTGTGCTTAGTTGGACTATTGGAATTATCTCTAGCATGGATCTTGTTATTTGAATGTTGCATATTGATGGTGCCCTGTACCTATGCATTTAGAAACTAGGAGTATTTGTTATCTGAATTATTATTATTTTTCATTACAACATTACAATCTGTGGATTTACCTTTTTGTAGTGATACCACTATTTAGTATTTACCCCTTGTTGGTAAATCTGTGATAGTGTTTAGTCTGTTTAAAATTCCCTGCCATGCTTGTCAAGCCGACATGGCCATCTCCGAAGCGTAAATCAACTGGGCGTTTTCTCCCTAATCACACAACACTTCAGCGATTTCATCAAGACAGACCCACTCAATGGTTCCGGTGAAGCCACTAGCAGTGGCAATGCGGTGGTGATCCCGCGTTGATCACTTGATTCATACAAGCTACTGAATAGCAATTTGCTCCACTTGTTCATGCAAGCTACTGAACTGTTGTTGTTCCTGCTGTCTTATCGATGTTCTGAAGTTCTGAACTTTGCATGCTGCAGCTCAGATATGTTTCGCTTAGTTTCTCTCAGCTCCAAACTTCTTAGTTAGTACAAATTCTCATGGTTCTGGTCAATTTTGATTCATGGTCAACTACTAATTAAGCTTTGTTTCAGTTCTTTCGCTCACATTTGATTCTATATGAATCAAGTCCGAAGTCTTGGTTTTAGAGAGGTTTTCTCTGTACTATTGTTTGAGAATACTTAAGCACTGCAGTATGCTCTAGCAGTTCAAAACACAAGATCTTTTCACTTAGTACTTGAAAGAATGGTAGTTCGCCATCCAACCTTAAACAGCTGGTCAACCCATCTCAAACCTTGAGTTGAGAGGATAGGACCAGTTAAAAGAGAACCAGGTAATAATAGGTAGCTTGTCTCCTGCCTTCACCAGTTCCTCGGCTGAAAATCTCTACAGAGAAAAGGTGTGAAAAATCTTCTATGGCGCAGCCCGGAGCTGCTTCTTCATACCCTGCGGCCATGGTTTCCACCTGTTTTACATGTGCTAGGAGCAGGAGGCATGTTTCTACTCCGAAGTCCTTTTTTTTTAAAACTGAAACTTTCGACTCCGGAGTCAGGAGTTCCAACTGTGCAGCTTAGACTAAGTTTTACAAGTCTGATTAACTTCTGGGTGTGCTTTTGAGAACAGGTGTACAATCCAAGGTTCATATGTTATTAAACCTGAGCTTGCAAATCTTGTTTTAACAGTCTCACTTAACCTTGAGGAGCTCTCTCTGAACATTTCAAACTTATTTGGTTGGAGAAAGCTTATTTCAGATTAGTTTGACTAGACACCTCGACAGATTTTTGTATGGAATAAGTGGAAATGTGTTGTCACTGAAGAATTGCTTATCATCGCTGCACGATTGTTGAAGGTGAAAACAAGACCTGCCTAGTCTCCCCATGGACATGGCTAAAGGCGGTCTCTCGGTACTCCCCTATACAAGAGGTTAGAGAATGTGTGCAAATGTGTGAAGGGTACTGTTGAATGTGCATTTTCCCCCATAAGTTTACTGCTATATGTGTGCAAATATACTGCCATGTTCGAGACCCATCAAGTACAATTTTCATATTTGTCCTAGTACTCGGATTATCTCATAAGTGTCAGGAAATAATCCTTAAGCGAATTATATATCCCAACAAAAAATAGGACAACTGAATGCTGTGTGTAGCAGCAGAATGGTCCATAATTAATTCTGAAGGAAGATGGCGCCCACAGTGTTATATGTTGGATGTATACAGTTTGACTGCAGTTCACTCAGACACTCACTTGGTAGAGTTCAGTTAATCTGCAATGATCCATTGTGATGACCATCCATAATATATCTGCTAGTATTTTTTTGCAGTAAATCCATCTATCTATGTATCTATGTCATACCAACCAGAGGTCGTTAATATGTAGCATGTGTCGATTCACTGTATTTATTTTGGTTAGTGTTGCAGTTTGTGGACGATGATGGCAAGGTGTATACAGCTTTGAGATCAGGAAGGACTGGCCTACCCTGCCTAATTAACAGACAACAAGAGAGACTTGACTCACCCGGTCAGTCAGTAGTACCTAGGGTTGGTCTCAGAGAGGAGATGGGATGAGATGAATGTTAGTTCAGGTTCTGCGGTCTATGTCGAATTTGCATGCATGTTATTGACATTGTAACCTGGACTGAAAGTGTATGTCTGAATTATAACTTGTGTTAACTGAGAAAAATTGCGGTATTTCCAACGAAAAAATATATTATTACCGCATATTTGGTGCTCCATGTACCGTTGAAAAGCTCTCTATGCATCTCTTTGTACTGAATACTGAAAAAAATCGCAGCAATAGCTCCTGTTGGAAAAACAACTGGGCACTGTTTTCAGCCCAAACTAACATAAAGTCATGCAGCCCAGCCCATTATTGTGCTCTGTTTTAGCCTCCTTAGAGCAAGGGGCCGAAATGGGCTGCCTCTAGCCAGTCCTGGAGGGGCGCCCAACAGGCCTAGCGCTGGGAGAAGCCAGGACAACACCGAACACATTTACGCGAGTGTAGACAAGCGCATGCGAACGGCGGGTAAAGTTCCCTCTTGCTAGGGTTTTGATCCTCTGATCGCCTGCGGCGACGTTGAGAACACCAGTCCCTCTCGTCCACGGATTCCGATCAACCTTGCTCGGGCTGATATAGGGGGCAGTCCTGGACTGCCGCCCGGCCTTGGGGAAGACCGCGATCTACGGGGCTAGGGTTTCAAGTCTATCTCCCGTTTTCGACGGGATCACAAGATATCGATCTGGTTTTCTTCTCTGATCGCGACCATGACGAGCCGCTCGGAGTCATCTGCATCTGGGAGTAAGGGCAAGGAATAGGTCGAGGACCTCATGAAGGAACTCGCCCTACAGGAGGACGACCTCGACGACGTGGTCTTTGAGGAATCGGACGCACCAGCGGAGGAGGACATCCGGTGGATGGTTTTGGTTCGTGTTCACATGGACAAGGGATTCAACTCCTACTGGTTCTTCCGCAATATGCGGACTGCATGGGATTTTGCTAGAAAGGCCAAGATAAAAACTCTGGAAGAGAACCTGTTCATGATGCAATTCAACTGCTTGGGAGATTGGGGGAGAGTTACCCGGGGTGGGGGGGGGGGGCTTGGCACTTCAGGGGCAATCCGGTGCTCATTGCGGAGTATGATGGATACTCTAAGCCATCATCCATTGAACTGTAAAAGTTTGAGATATGGGCGCGCATCATCGATCTCCCCATAGCGTATCATGGCAAAGTTAAAGCATTGGCATCAAAGGTGGGAGAGTTCGTGGACGCGGCAATTCCTACAGGATCAAAGTGCGGTTGGACGTTTGTAATCCTCTATAAAAAGCAACTTCACTGATCCGAGGAGGCGTGAGGGAAATCTTCGCGGTTAAGTATGAACGCTTACCGGACTGGTTCCAAGTTTGTAGAATGATGGGCCACGAGTTCAAAGAGCACGGGGACGGGGTTCACCCTCCATCGGCTCTAGTTTTCAAAAATTTGCGTGCACCGGCGACTATAACTTGGGGTACTCGACATCGCAACAATAACCAAAAGGCCAGAAAACAGGACACACAGGCTGGCGAGACTGTCTTTGAGAAGGGTGTAATTTCGGGCGAACAAGAAACCGATGAGAAGGAGGACTTTGATATGGTAGCGGTTGACTCCAACCGTAAACGTTCATGTGACCAGGTGGTAGGGGCTTCCGATCACACAGCCACCACCGGGCTGGAGCTTGCCCTGGTGACCAAGGATACTGAGAATGTTGTACCTCCCAGCCCCCCCCAAGAGGTCTAGGACTGCAATCCGGGAAGGACTGGCAATAGTGGCTTAAGAAGACCCCGGCGATGAGTGAAAGGATTGATATGGTTGACTAGAGGGGGGTGAATAGGCAACTACCATTTTTAACTTTTCTTTAGCAAATTAGGTTTAGCAACAAATAGGTTGTCTAGATATGCAACTAGGTGAGCAACCTATATGATGCTAACAACAATAACAACACAAGCAAGCAAAGGATACAAGATAGGTAAAGCTTGCACAAAGTAAAGGTAAGAAGTCACCACAAGTGGAACCGATGGAGACGAGGATGTGTTACCGAAGTTCCTTCCCTTTGAGCGGAAGTACGTATCCGTTAGAGCGGTGTGGAGGCACAATGCTCCCCAAGATGCCACTAAGGCCACCGTATTCTCTTCACGCCCTCACACAATGCGAGATGTCGTGATTCCACTAGTGGTGCTCTTGAAGGCGGCAACCGGACCTTTACAAACAAGGTTGGGGCAATCTCCACAACTTAATTGGAGGCTCCCAACACCACCACAAAGCTTCACCACAATGGAATATGGCTTCGAGGTGGCCTCTTCCGTCTAGAGTGCTCAAACATCCAAGAGTAACAAGATCCGCAAGACATTAGTGGGGGGAATCAAATTTCTCTTGGTGGAAGTGTAGATCGGGGCCTTCTCCTCCAAACCTTAGAGCATCAACAAGGATCGATGGCTAGGGAGAGAGATCAGGCAAGAATGAGCTTAGGAGCAACAATGGAGCTTTTGGGGGAAAAGAGGTGAGTCCACTTGGAGAAGAAGACCCACTTATATAGTGGAAGAAAATCTGACCGTTTTCTGCCCACAAGTCGTGCATAAGCGGTTGTACCACTCGGGGGCGCGGTACTTCCGCTTGCACGGAAGTACTGGGCTTCACAAGCACTTGACGTAAGTCAGGAAGGCGGTAGTTCTGCCGGAGAGGTACTTCCGCTTAGCATTGAAGGAA
Source organism: Elymus sibiricus (assembly GCA_039707655.1). NCBI lineage: Eukaryota > Viridiplantae > Streptophyta > Magnoliopsida > Poales > Poaceae > Elymus > Elymus sibiricus. Next base: position 151,520,196 of record CM077675.1, on the reverse strand, counting down.
GCCTAGACTTATCAGTAGAAGAGGAGGGCAGTACGGCAGTACTGCTCAGAGCAGTACTTCCGCTCAAAAACTGTTCGAGTGCCGAAGACATCATAGAGCATAAAATAAGCGGAAGTGGGCCGGAAGTGGAGGGCGGCAGTACCGCCCGAGCGGTACTACCGCTCCGCTCCCAGTTGTACTTTTGCCAAAAAAGGCAAGGCCACCCGAGGACACCAGAAGGAAAACATAAGCAGAAGAAGCACCGGTACCGCAGGACGGCAGTACCGCTGGAGCGGTACTACCGCCCTGTGGAGCGGTACTTCCACTTATATGTCACTTAGGGGTCAAGGGGACAGAAAGAAACTCCATTGTGCCTAGAAAGAGAATGGGGCGCAAGTGTGTACGTGATAGTTCCTCCCAACCTTTCCAAATGCGGATCCCCTCTTGATAGTATGGATTTTCCTACGACTCAAGTCCACCAACACTAAATCGATAGAAAAATGCCATCTTCTCTTTTAACAATTGAGGGGATGAAAACCGTATCGTGCCACCTGATAATCTCTGAAAGCTTAATGCACACGTTGGTCCGCAAGGGTATTGTCATCAACCACCAAAACTACTTGGGGAAAATTATGCTCTTACAATGAGGAAAAACAATGAAGCGAAATCGGCGGCCTCCTCGGCAGAGGACAACTGGTTGCAGTGAATCTGTTGATCTAGAATTTTCATGGGATTGGCAATGCCCCGACAATTCAAGAGCTACGCAAACTCGCGAAAAAGTTTGCCCCTAGAGTACTATGTATTGTTGAAACACATATTAGCGGAGAGAGAGTGAAAAATTTAAAGAGTACACTAGGTTATGATAATTCTTTTGCTGTAGATTCCTCTGGTAGAAGTGGAGGCTTAGCTATGTTTTGGAATGATGATATAAAGTGTGAGATTTTGGGTTACTCGAGGTACCACATCGATGTGAAAGTTTCTGAACTAGGTGCTACACCGTGGAGGCTCTCTCGCTTCTATGGCGAGGCACAAACACACCTTCGCACAACACCTGGAATACAATGAAAAATCTCTCTAATTTGCAGGACATGCCATGGGTATGTGTGTGATATTTCAACGAAGTTATGAGACATGATGAACATGATGGCATTGGTGAGAGAAGTCAAGCACACATTCAAGGCTTTAGGGACGCAGTTGATTTCTGTGGTTTGGTTGACCTCGGATTTAAAGGAACGAAGTGGACCTTTGAAAAGAAGGTAGCAGGAGGTACTTTCACCCGTGTCCGCCTCAATAGAGCCCTCGGTTCGATTGACTGGTGCGCCCAATTCCCAACTGCAGTGGTGGAACATCTTACAGCAGCTACTTCCGATCACTCACCTATCTTGGTACAGTTGGTTCAGCCACCGAGTGGAAGGAGGAGTAAGAAACATTTTCGATATGAGGTGATGTGGGATACTCACTCAGATCTGAAGACTGCCGTTCAAAGTAAATGGGAGCCCAACAGCCACAGCTTGACGGCGAGTGATGTCTGTGCGAAACTCGATGCTCTACAAAAATATGGGCGAGTGGTCACAAACTACCTTTGGTAGCGTCCGGGGGGAGATCCGCAGTTTGAAGAAGGAACTTGAGCACATGAGGGGCGACTCCGTGCGAGTGGGGCCTTCCCATGCAGAGACAAAAATCAACATCCGCCTAATGGAGCTCTATTTGCGCAAGGAATTGATGTGGAGGCAGCGTTCTCGCGTTGAATGGCTTGGTGCAGGCGATCATAACTCACACTTCTTCCATATGAGGGCATCAATGAGGCATAGGAAAAATCTGACTAAAGCCCTCCAACGTTCGGATGGGCAACTCACATGATGTAACCTAAATGCAGCAACTTGCATTGGAGTTTTACAAAAATTTATATACCTCGGAAGGAGTCCAGGGGGTGCCGGAGGTGCTTCAACATGTTCATGTCAAAGTTATAGCAGCTATGAACGATATCTTATTGGCCCCTTATGATGCAAAAGAGGTTAAAACAACGCTTTTCCAAATGTTCCCAACTAAAGCTCTAGGACCCGATGGATTCCCTGCTCATTTTTTTAGAGACATTGGGATGTCTGTGGAGATGCGGTTACTAAAGCGGTGATAGGTATTGTCAAGGGTGAAGAGAACCCGACGTGTCTAAATGACACTTTGTTGGTGCTTATCCCTAAGGTATCTAACCCTACGTTGTTGTCCCAGTTTCGTCCTATAAGTTTATGTAATGTGTTCTACAAGATTGCTTCGAAGGTGCTCTCAAACAGACTTAAGTTGATTCTTACGGACATCATCTTTTAGGAGCAATCGACATTTGTACCAGGGAGGCTTATAACTGACAACATAATATCTTCTTATGAATGCTTACACTTTCTGAAGTGGAACAGGCCAAGAGCAACAGTTTTGCTGCACTTGAACTTGACATGATGAAGGCATATGATCGAGTGGAATGGTCGTGCCTAAGATCAATTATGGAGAAGATGGGCTTCACAGTACCGTGGATTAATGTGATTATGAACATGGTGAGCTCAGTTTCCTTTTCAGTGATGTTCAACGGTAACAAGTCAGAGGTGTTCAAACCAACACGAGGCATTCGACCGGGGGATCCTATCTCTCCATATGTTTTCTTGTTAGCAGCGGAGGGCCTTTTGTACCTTTTAAAGTCTCATAATCAATCATCCCAACTCAGCGGCATTAAGGTGGCAGCATCGGCTCCGGCAGTGAACCATCTTTTATTCGCGGTCGACAGCCTGTTGTTTTTTAGGGCAAGTATTAATGGAGCAGAGGAGCTATCAAACCTATTGGATGCATATTGCATGACCTCTGGGCAAACAATAAATAGGGACAAGTCTTGAATATTTTTCAGTAAGGGTTGTCCTGAGATAGTCCGCGATGCTGTCAAAGGCCTCATGCATGTCCCTAATAAATAGGTACTTGGGCATGCCAACTGATGTTGGGAACTCCAAGAAGGGCACGTTTTAAATACCTGAGTGACAGGGTATGGGAGAAGGTCAAGGGATGGATGAGCAAGTACCTCTTAGCGGGAGGTAAAGATGTCCTAATTAAATCAGTAGCTCAAGAAATCCCGATATATTCTATGTCTTGCTTTAAGCTTCCTATGGGATTATGTGGTCATATAAAATCCATCATACAGAAGTTTTGGTGGGGATGCAAGCAAGGAGAGTGCAAACTAGCTTGGGTCTCTTGGGATGTGATGACAAGACCCAAAATCCTTGGAGGACTTGGTTTTAAAGATCTTGAAATATTTAACTTTGCACTATTAGCAAGACAAGCTTGGACAATATTGCAAGAGCGAGGAACGTTGAGTGCGAGAATTCTAAAGGCTGCTTACTTTCCAGAGAGCAATATTCTTGAAGCAGAGCTTGGCCCCAAACCATCCCAGATATGGAGGGCTATAATTGAGGGTAGGGACTTGCTACAACAAGGGATTATCCCTCGGATTGGCAATGGCCAAAGCACGGATATTTGGAATGACAATTGGATCCCGAAGGAAACTACACCAAGACCGATCACATCACTCATTGCGGATCCACCAAGATTTGTATGTGAACTGTTGTCGCCAGTTACAGCGTCATGGGATGTGGAACTAGTTGAGGGAGTCCTGGACTAAGGGGTCCTCGGGCCGCTGGCCTATCTCCCAATAGGCCGGCTTGGTGGGCCGCTCTCTGAATATCGCAGGAAGGGCCGGATATGCCATGACCCCGTGTTCTAAAAGGAAGCCTCGAAGGCGCGTCGTGCACTCCAAGTCAAGATGAGGAAATTGGCATCTCCATCCCTGGCAGGAGGCCTATCATGTGTAAACCCTAGGTACCCCCCCCAGTGTCTATATAAACCGGGGAGGTTTTAGACTGTAGGACAGAGAAACTCATCTAGGGTTTTAGCTAGTTGATCTCATGGTAGATCAACTCTGTAACCTTCATACACATCAATATAATCAAGCAGGACGTAGGGTTTTACCTCCATAGGAGGGCCCGAACCTGGGTAAACGTCGTCTCCTTCGTCCCCTGTTACCATCGATCCTAGACTCACAGTTCGGGACCCCCTACCCGAGATCCGCCGATTTTGACACCGACATTGGTGCTTTCATTGAGAGTTCCGCTGTGATCGCCAAAGGAATCAATGGCTCGCTTAGTCATTAGCGAGGAAGTCCGCAACATGGACTCCTTTGTCCCTGGACAGATCTTCTGTTTCGGCAGCGTCATGCTGCATGCCGACCCGACCGGCCGTCTTGGCCGGGTCGGGACTTTCGCCCCTGATCAAGAGTTCAGATTCGGGAACCTAGAGTTCTCCGTAGACTCTCGGGGCGATCTTTTGCTCACCGGGCTTGCAATCTCATCTGATGCGCCCGAGGACTCCGAGGCCTTGACTTCGGATTTCGGTCTCAACCCCGCCCACGGGACCAACCCTGACGACGATCTGGCTTCTAGTCCGGATCCGGTCATAGTACCGGATAGTCGAGGGTCAGCTCTTGCCGAACACACTCCTTGTTCGGACGCATCGGAGGTTAACTCCGAAAGCTCTGGGCAGATTGATCCGATCGAGCTCTTGACACTCAACGAGGCTCTAGATCGGATCCTATCGATGATAATCCCTGACCCAACCCCGACCCACGCTCAGATCGGTCTGAAGGTGGGTCAAGAGGAATTTTTCATCCCACCCACCACCCACTTAGTAGCCACTGTCGAAGACTTAACCGACATGTTGGACTACGCCTCCGAGGAGGCAGAAGACATGGATGAAGAGGATTGCGCTCCCGCCCCCTTCAACATCGGGCGATGGACTGCCACCTCCACCTACGACGTCTACATGGTGGATACTCCAGCCGATAAGGGCGATCACACACCCAAAAACAATGGCGATAAATCTGGTGTGGAGCCGTCAAGGCGCCGCAAACTGCGCAAACGGTTAAAACAAAAAGGGAAGGGAAGCCATTGCTGACACCGGGGAGAACGACACCCCGAAAGACCTCGTCGATCCCGATATCCTCGAACATCCGCTAGAGGACCAGGAGAGGCCAGAAGATCAGCGCGATCTCGAGGATCTATACGATGCCGAGGATGACAACTACCTCCCCCCTGTCGAGGAGGAGGACAGCCTGGAAGCCGAAGATTTCACCGTCCCCGAAAACCTCGAGGATCAGGAACGGTTTAGGCAACAACTTATAGCCACTGCCCGAAGCCTGAAGGCAAAAGAACGGCAGCTTAAGGCCGAACAGGACACCCTCAATGATAGATGGACAAGGGTCCTATCAGCCGAGGAAGGATACGGTGCCGGTCTATTGGACCAACCCAAGAGCTACCCACGCCGACGGCTGCTGCCGCAGTTCGATGATGAGGTCTCTAATACACCGTCGCCCAAACACACTCCATACGACCAGCCGGACCGCCCTCCCCGAGGACGAGATAGGACGGCTGGCGACGCCGGTTATAGGCCGGCGATACCCCGCAGAAGGGGAAAAGAGCCAGAGGACAGGTACGACCTGCGACACGACCTGGATTATAGAACAGGCCGCACGAGATCCATCTATGGATCTAGAGGGTACTCCCTCGATAGACGGGACGGGTACCAGCCTCGGCTCGACCACAACAACAGAGGTCGGGAACCAAACCGGGCCAGATCAGGCGCCGACTACCGGCGTGACATAGCCCGGGTCAGAGGTGCTGCCCACCCACTATGCTTCACCGATGAGGTGATGCAACATCAGTTCCCGGAGGGGTTGAAACCCGTGAACATAGAGCAATACGACGGGACAACGGACCCAGCAGTATGGATCGAGGATTTCCTCCTCCACATCCATATGGCACGAGGAGATGATCTCCACGCCATCAAATATCTGCCCCTAAAACTTAAGCCAGCTCGGCACTGGTTAAACAGCCTCCCCGAAAATTCTATCGGGAGTTGGGAGGATCTCGAGGACGCTTTCCGATCTAACATCCAGGGCACCTATGTCCGGCCGCCGGACTCCTCCGACCTAAGCAATGTTGTCCAGAAAGCAGGCGAATCGGCTCGACAATTCTGGAATCGGTTCTTGACCAAGAAGAACCAGATTGTCGATTGCCCAGACGCCGAGGCAATAGCCTCCTTCCGGCACAGTATTCGGGACGAATGGCTGGCTCGCCAGCTCGGTCAGGACAAGCCTAGGACCATGTCCGCCCTTACATCACTCATGACCCGCTTTTGCGCGGGCGAAGATAACTGGCTAGCTAGACGAAGCAACAACCCCGAAGACCCCGGCACCTCCGAAGTCCGAGATGCAAACGGCAAACCACGACTCAACAAAAGTAAACGCCGGCACAACAACGGTGATGCCGACGACACGGCTGTTAACGCCGGTTTTCGCAACCCCCGATCCGGGCAGCGGAAGAAGCCCTCTAAAGGCAATCGTGACGGACCCACCCCGTTGGACAAGATCATGGATAGGCCTTGCCAGATCCACGACACTCAAGACAAGCCCGCCACCCACACCAACCGTAATTGCTGGGTGTTCAAATAAGCCGGCAAACTCGCAGCCGAAGAGCAAGACAAGGGCCCACGCAACGAGGACGATGACGAGCCCCGCGGTCCTAGCAATGGAGGACAGAAGCAGTTCCCTCCAGAGGTAAAGACTGTGAACATGATATACGCTACTCATATACCTAAAAAGGAGAGGAAGCGCGCCCTTCGAGAGGTCTACGCCGTAGAGCCTGTGGCCCCGAAGTTTAACCCATGGTCGGCCTACCCGATCACCTTTGATCGACGAGACCATCCGACCAGTATCCGTCATGGGGGTTCGGCGGCCCTCGTCCTAGACCCCATTATTGATGGGTATCACCTCACTAAAGTCCTAATGGACGGAGGAAGTAGCCTCAATCTGATTTACTCAGACACGGTGAAAAAGATGGGTATAGATCCATCAAGGATCAAGCCTAGCAACACTACCTTTAAAGGAGTGATCCCAGGCGTCGAAGCCCGGTGCACGGGCTCTGTTAGCCTGGAAGTAGTGTTCGGTTCGCCCGACAACTTCCACAGCGAGGACTTGATCTTCGACATTGTCCCCTTCCGCAGTGGTTATCACGCCCTGCTGGGCCGCACAGCGTTCGCTCGCTTTAATGCCGTCCCACACTACGCATACCTCAAGCTCAAGATGCCCGGGCCCAAGGGGGTCATTACTGTCAACGGCAACACAGAGTGTTCCCTCCGAACTGAGGAACATGCATTGGCCCTGGTGGCCGAATTCCATTACGATAACGATAGGCCAACACCAAAATCTGCCATAAAGGCACGTAAGGCTGACAAACGAGCTCGGTCTCAGTCCGAACTCCCGGAATCTTATTCTCCCCAGAAATAGGGACACGTTCCTCACTGCACAACCCTAGTGCCCGTCAAACATGTGCCAAGACGGCACAACTTTGCACTCAAGATTCCATGGGCAGCAGTGAGGAACAACTATCAAAGGGAAAGTGTTCGGCTGGACCGAACTACTGCTAGTACATGTCCTCGGACATACCACAGGTACCATCAAGGACGTGCTAAAGCGTAAAGCTCATCCATACTTCGGCGACTTCTCAAGATCTTCTTCCCAAGGTCCACTCGCCGACACCATCACCCTTAAAGGAATAAAACTCCCTAGGAGGCGCAGGAGCGGTCATGCGGCTAGGCACATCAAGGTCGTCAAGCCACCCATCGAAGACCCCTGGTACAACCACTCCTCCGTAAACTTTATATTTCCTCGTCAAATACCTGTAAACAATGGCTTCGGCAATTTGAGTTATAAGAACTAATGAGCAAATAAATAGACCATTGTACATGGCTTCTTCGCTGTATTTTATGCTACACACTCTGTTCTTCCCGCATCAACGCTTCTTGCGAAACTGTTTGGTATACATTACGATGCAACCGGCTAATAGACCGGGGGATTGAATTTAAAACATCACCCTAAGCATCACCCCGACACAATTGATCGTGTGTTCGGCGTCTTGGATTTTGCTTTATATGCATCGGATCCGAACTATGTCTTGGGTCAATAGTTGGGTTGCTCGGCTCCTGTGTTTGCCCTTTTACGTTCCGCTCGTTCGGCTAAAAGGGCAAAGGGAGAACCACTGTGATTGTGCTTCCAGCTCGCCTGGTCAAGAACCTCAGGGGAGAAAGCCGAAAACTGACTGTCATAGTAAGCGAGAACCGGTCTGCAAACTGAGCTTAAGTGCCATACTAACAAATCGATAGAGGTTATTCCGTGTCATACGATGAGTTTCGTACTTGTACGAACCATGTGATGCTGGCTTAAACCTCGGTACATCCGAACATCACAAAACACTGGGGGCTAGTCATCAGCCCCCACATTTTTTCCCTACGGCTAAGTGAAAGCAATAAAGCATTATAGTCCGATTGCCTTGTTCCCCTCGCACTACCACCTTCGGGCACCGATACCTCGGCTAAGGGTCACATTGCGGAGGCAGAAACACCTCGCGTAGTATCTACGTGGGGTCTGAAGCCGACGACTCACAACTTTCAGATAAAACAGCCACATAGGAGTCACAATAAATACAAAACTCAAAAAGACATGATAAACCATGCAGCCTCATTATAAAGAGTTAACAGTCTTCAGACATATTACAACGCGCTCATTCATAGAAAACATCCTTAGAGCATTGGGCCTCTATCGCCCGAGCACCCTCCATCACTGCGGAGAAGTATAGCTTGGGGCGCCTATGCTCCTTTCCAGGGGGCGGAGGTGCGGTGGCCATCTCGGTCGGCTTGAGCTTCGGCCAGTGCACCATGGTCTTTGCAAAGGCCATCCGAGCTCCCTCGATGCATGTAGAACGCTTTAGCGCGTCAATCCGAGGTGCAGCATCGCACAGTTTCTGCACCAAGCCGAAGTAGCTGCTCGGCAACGGCTCTTCAGGCCATAGCCAGATGCAGAGATCCTTCATGGCCGGCTCCGCCATCCTGTGGAGCTCCATCAGTTGCTTCATCTGCTCGATCAGAAGAGGAGAGCGCTCGGGGGACTCAAACTGTGCCCAGAATAGCCGAGCCTCATCATCCTCCTCCCGCGAAGCATAGAACTTGTTCGCATCCGCTGCACTCTTCTAGAGATCCGCACAGATGCCTGAGGAACGCCACACCTGGGTAAGCAAAGCAAACCTGCTACCACCAAAGGCGCATTGTAGTGAATACGGCTTACCATCTGTGATAGCCTTGACTTGGCGAACCTATTCTTCAAAGGACCACCTGTCCACCCGCTCCTTTTGGAGCTCGGATTTCAGTGCGGTTAACTCGGTGGCTTGCTCTTTGCCTTTCTGCTCAAGGGCCTCGCACTTCGTGCTGGCATCCTTGAGCTCTTGCTGCACCTCCTCCACCCGGGCCTCATGCTTATCGCTCGCAGATTTTAATGCGGATAGCGCGGCTGCTGCTTGTTCGGCCGCCGCCTTCTCATCCGCGGCTGCTTGCTTCATCTTTTTTAGCTCGGCCTTGAGGTTCTCGACCTCCGCAGCCGAAGCTGTGTTAACAGTAAACGAGTCATTACACTGGGTTAAGAGTCTGGATTAATAACGATAGATAGCCTGGACATTTTAATTCGACTTACCTTGCGGTTCGTCGAACCTCTTATTCAGGCGATCGAGCTCCTCATTGGAGCTCTTGAGCTTCCGATTTAGCTCGGCAAGCTCCGCAGCGTTGACGGCCGCCGCCGCCGACGAGGCTTGCAAAAAAATAAATTGTACAATATCAAGTTATGTGGGTTCAAACCCTCGAGCTGTTAAGAATATGACCCTATGCTCGGTCCTCTTAAGGGCTTTTAGGGCAGTGCGGGACAAACGATGCCTTATGCATCGTTGGTCACTCCGGGGTTATTTGACCCCCGGGTGGGTTTTTGCAAACCCACCCAGGGCTCGGGGGCTACTGCATATATAAAGATAGCGCAAACTTAATAAAATTAAATTTTTCGGGAAAAGGGTATTACGTGGCTCAAATTGAAGCCCGTCAAGAGACCATTGAAGGCCTCTTTCAGTCCGCTGTTAACGGACTGAATACCTTGCAAAACCGCACCCATAAGAGTGCGGTGATCCTCGGAGATGGAGGCGCTTGATAAAGCCTCCCCCATCATGACCGGCCACCCAGTCATGGGTGGCACCGGTGGTGACCGGCCAACCCGATCTCCGATGGGGGATTGAGCCAGTAGCTCCGGAGGCACATTCCTCTCCAGAGATGTCCTCGAAGGGGACTGGACAGTATTTCGTCCCCCCTCCTCGACAGCCAGGGGAGTTTCCCCCTCCTGGTCTTCGGCAGCCGAGGCGTTAGCCTCGGCCATGACATCGTCACCCCCGTCGCCGGTGTTCGGCTCCTCAGGAGCCAGACGGGATGACACATCCGTGGCCTCCTTCGCGGCCCCTGGAGGTGTGGGGTGCGACGTAGTCCCGCTCTCCGCTAGCTCGGCGGGTGGAGACTCCCCGTCTGATATTTGCTCGGTGGGGAGAACGCGCGGTGGGCTGCAGATTAAAAGGCATTCGTCCATTTAAAACATTAAAATTTTCACATAAACGACCCAGGGAGTCTTCGGATTCGTACCTTTGGGCCGGGGGCTTGACCCTTAGGTTCCTTCGGGGAACCCTCTCGAAGTCCTCGGACTCAGCGTCGGGGTCTGAGCTGTCGTCGGCCAAGATTAACCTCGGCCTACGCGCCCTCTTCTGGGCAGGAGGAGGTAGATCCTCCGCGGCGTCCTACGACGCCGTCCTCTTTCTTGTGAGGGGGAATTGCCTTTCCCCCCGTCCTCGTGCTCTTCCTCATGAGTGGAGGAGGCATGGGTTTCCTCGGACATAGTGTCCGGTAGGTCCCTAACGCGGAGGCCTTCTCGGCTTTTCTTCTTTTCCTTCTTCTCCGGCGCTGCGTACGGCACAACGACAAGCATCGACGTCAGCAGATCCGACCCGGGGCCTTCGGGCTGTGGGGCCGGGCAGTCCATTTTGGCGGCCTTGCTTAGCCACTTCTGTAAAGATAAGAAGGAGGTGGTTCAGCTTTTTGTCAGACGACAGGGCCGGAGTATCAAAATAATGTTATACCTGGGTAGGAGGGTTATCGGCGCTTAGGCCCGAGTCCTATTCCTCGGCTGGCCAGCTCTTCTGGGGTTTGAATAATGCATTCCACAACTTCTGGTGAGTGGTGCGGAAGAATGCTCGCACCATAGGCTGGTCCTCGGGCTGATAGGCCCACATTGGAGAAGTCCGGTGCTGGCAGGGAAGAAGACGGCGGTGGAGCATAACCTGGACAAGATTGACCAGCTCGACCCTGGTCGCGATTACCGAGGAAATGCGCTTCTGCAGCGATTTGACCTCTGCATCCGACCCCCAGTCAAGCCCCTTCTTGAGCCACGAGGCCAGACTCGCAGGGGGTCCAGATCTAAACTCGGCAGGTGCCGCCCAGCCCTCGTCCCTTGGTTCGGTGATGTAGAACCATTCCTTCTGCCAGATCTTGATTGTATCGATGAAGGTGCCGGCCGGCCACTCGCCGCGGGGGAGCTTACTGATTACCGCCCCTCCGCAGTCCGCGTGATCACCCGCGACTATCTTCAGCTTGACATTGAAAACCTTGAGCCACAGGCCGAAGTGCGGCTCGACCCGCAGGAAGGCTTCACAGATGATGATGAATGCCGAAATATGCATGAAGGAGTTCGGGGGAAGGTCGTGGAAATCCAGCCCATAGAAGAACATGAGGCCCCTGACAAAGGGGTGGAGCGGAAAGCCTAGTCCCCGGAGGAAGTGGGGGATGAACACCACCCTCTCGCCTGGCTTGGGGGTGGGGACCACCTGGTTCGCCTCTCGAGCGCGGTGGAAGACGTTGGCGGGGAGGTAGCCGGCGAGCTTTAACTCCCGGATGTCCTTGTCGGTGACCGTGGAGGCCTCCCACTTGCCCATAGAGCCCGAACCCGCCATGGCTAAGCTCGGAGGAGAAGTTGAGGGAGAACTGGATCTGGGCTCCTGGAGCTTGGGAAGATTGAGGAAGCAAGGGATGCGAATGGGAAGCGTGAATAGGCCTCGGGGTGTTTTCCCCTTTTATGAGGCGTGACGCCGATGAGCCTCCCTCTACTGCACTGCGGTCCTCTCCGCTTCCCGAGATATCCGTGCCGCTACACACGCGTGAGAAAACTTAAGGCGTTAATCATATCCCGTGTGAAACGGAGCACGATCTGTACATTGATGAGTTGTGCCAATGTAAAAACGGCCTCGAACCGCGAATTAAGTTTTCATGACTGGTTCGGTGGTCGTGATAGGCCGCGACCCTTCGTCAAAAGGACCGCGAATTAAGTTTTCATGACTGGTTCGGAGATGGACTAGTCTCGGCCGATCATTAATGGGAAAAAGAACTCACCCCGCAAGCCGAAGACTCCGATCACGTGGAACTGCCAGTGTTGTGACCCTTGGCGTTGGGGGCTAGTTCGGGGGCTACTGAGGGAGTCCTGGACTAAGGGGTCCTCGGGCCGCTGGCCTATCTCCCAATAGGCCGGCTTGGTGGGCCGCTCTCTGACTATTGCAGGAAGGGCCGGATATGCCATGACCCCGTGTTCTAGAAGGAAGCCTCGAAGGCGCGTTGTTCACTCCAAGTCAAGATGAGGAAATTGGCATCTCCATCCCCGGCAGGAGGCCTATCATGTGTGAACCCTAGGTACCCCCCCGGTGTCTATATAAACCGGGGAGGTTTTAGACTGTAGGACAGAGAAACTTATCTAGGGTTTTAGCTAGTCGATCTCGTGGTAGATCAACTCTGTAACCTTCATACACATCAATATAATCAAGCAGGACGTAGGGTTTTACCTCCATAGGAGGGCTCGAACCAGGGTAAACGTCGTCTCCTTCGTCCCCTGTTACCATCGATCCTAGACTCACAGTTCGGGACCCCCTACCCGAGATCCGCCGGTTTTGACACCGACACTAGTGCGTTCAGTATTCTTACCGATAGATGCAAACGCAATTTTGAAGATTCCGACCTGCACTAACAATACAGAAGATTTCTGGGCTTGGTACCCAGACAAAAAGGGCTAGTTTACAGTTTCCTCAGCGTACAAATTCTTGCTCAAAACTAAGCTGCAGCGAGAAGAGTGGTTCCAGGGGAGAACGGGTTCATCTAGTGCTCAGAGAGATGAGAAATCCTGGTGCTCATTGTGGAAACTCAAGGTTGCCTCGAAGATTGGGATATTTTTATAGCGATTTTCTCATCATTCTCTTCCTACCACTGATGTCCTAAAGAAGTGCAACATGTCGGTGCAGGATGCATGCCCACTCTGCGGCTGTCAAGATTCTTGGATGCACGCCCTAGTCTCATGCACCATGTAAAGGTTTATCTCGGCGTTGTCTAACGAGGCTCTGGTATCACACATGTCTGCTAATTTGGAGTCTAATGCGAGATTGTGGCTTTTGGTACTCAGTGATGGATTGGATCATGCTATTTTCACGAGGATGGCAGTCACCCTTTGGTCCACATGGTATGCTAGGCATAAGACGGTCTATGAATCTATTTTTCAAAGCCCTCAGCAGACAATATCCTTTGTAACAATTTCATAACAGAGCTGGGACAACTCGTAAATGGCCAGGAGCGCCAAGGAGCAACATCAACATCAACTGCCCAAACTAAACGGTGGTTGTCTCCTCCGAGTGGCACTGTGAAGAATAAACGTCGATCGAGCGGTTGTAAGATCACACCAGATCACACCTCGGGGGAGCGGTGGCAGCTGTTTGTAGAGACCATTCCGATCTATATCTTGGATCCTCGACGGTGTTTTTCCAGGGAATTAATGATCCTCTAATTTTGGAGAATTACTAGTAATATGCCCGTGCTACGCTACGGATCACATAAGATTAGGTGGATTTAAGTTATAGTCAGAAATCCATATGTTGCTATAGACAATAACAAATGTACGAAGACATGATTGAAGCAATGTTATATTGTTGACGTGTACATATCACACATGCTCAAACTTAGAGTTTACAATCAATGAACCTTTAATCCAAGCCAAACATTTTCCGTCTTCACCTCGCAAAAAGACTTGTTGTTCAGTTGTTCTCCCTACTCACCTTTCTCACTACTCACTGTATCATGTATCGAGGAGACAGAGCATGCAGGAAATTAAAAATACCGGGAAATAAAAAAAAACACTGGGATTTTGCAATATCAAACTTGCGTGTCCAATCTACTTTCGTGTGAAATCGTGAAAAAATACCAAGAAACTATCCCTGACAAAGAAAGACCAAAAAATCCTATGTATGAAAAAACTGTTTGGATGGATTTTAGTTTGGACCGTATTTCCACCAATTTTTTCACGAAACATCACATGGGAGTAGATTGGGCACCTAGGTTTGATATCCCCAAATTACCGTTTTCTAAAAAAATTGGTATATTTTAAATTTAATACTCATATAGGGGTGTGGAGCACCTAGGAGCTCCTGAGTATTTCCCATTAACACACATAATATAGCTTGAGCACACACTTATATATATGGTTTCATGACAAACAAGAATGAAGTAGAAGTGGTTAACTAAATGCTTTGCTAAATATGCAAAAATAATAATAATGAATCTGCACATATTCAGGCAAAGGGAAGAAAACTGAACCCTTAGAGGGTCTTTAGTATATTTAGACAAAAGGAAAAAAAGGGAACAACACTTGCAATACGTTTTGTACCGAGCAAAGAAACAAAATGTACAGTAAAAGATGCTTCGAAATCATGTGTATATAGAATGGAAGAGTGCACATGTGCATACATACAAAAAATTAGTACTGGTCCTCTTGTAACTCCAGGTTGTATGCAACAGAGACAATCCTAAATAATTTACAACTATGCAATTGTGACGTTGTTCAACAACAAGACACAACTTGGCACCACCCAAACAGACAAGAATTCTGCGCAAAGACTTATTTCAACAACAACCAGTTCTAGATCAGTAGTCTTCACTGAAGCCAGCTCCAGGACATTTCTCTGCAGAGGCATATACTGAGAGAAATTAGTGTGATTTCTTTGAACAAACTAACACAATAATAGACGCAATGGCCTCACCTTGCTCGTCAGCGATCCCTATGCGAAGCTGCCTTCTATATCCTGAAATCTACAGGAAAAATCAAAATAAAAAACAGACATGTTAGAACGAGATTATCTCGTGAAATATGCACCTAATCGACAGGAAGCAAACTTAAAAAGATCCATCTCACATGCACCTTCTCGTCTTCTATTGGCAGCTTGGCACCGGAGCCGTCGGGAATGAGTAGCTCGCCACTGTCAGAAATGCTCTATGGCCTACTCATGGCGGTCCTGCCACTCCTAGCCTCCATGGGAGCACAAAAAAAGGGCATCTCGTTAGAGGTTCAGAACCAGAGACAAAAAAGGGAATAACACCAATAGAGAAAACAAAGTAACCTGCATCCCAGTTCATTCACTATTCACCAACGCTGATCTCTGCACCCGCCCGTGCGAGGAAGAGTCGTTGTCCACGAGACAACGGGCCTGAGGAGCACCATCGCCAATCCATGGCTTTGTGAGCCACATATAAGTCACACCCCAAAAGACAGGAACCAGGGCGGGTTCCGGTGCATCGGCCCGGGGTAGACCCAGTGATCCCCTATCCTTGAAGCCACCACCAGCGCCAGCCTATGACGGAGTGGAGCAGTAGCTCAAACCACTTCGCCCACCATAGTCCGCAGCAGCCGGTCGTCCGTGGCGACCGGATCTGGGGATATCCCTCCACAAATCCCAACCCATGTACTGTTGTACACCCCCATGATCCATCACCGACCAAACCTCACCGGATCAGAGAGAGACCAACCTCCCTAACCACGTAGCGCCACCAGAGAGAGCACCGCCACGACGCGGAAGGAGCCGGAGGAACCTTCTTCCATAGCGTCAACATCGCCAACCGCGTCACGGTCGAAGTGCCCGATGGCTACCGGAGGCGAGGGAGACCAGCGGAGGCGAGCCGCAGGGAAACGCCCTCTCACATCGGCACAGAGATCGAGAGATTTCCACCGCGCGTAGTGACGTTACTGGAAGCTTCTGTTTCTTTCGTGAGAGAAATAGAAACAAGTAGTTCGTCCGACATGCGGGGTGAATGTTGTACAAGGGGCCAGGGACAACTCTCACTCTCAGCCGTCTGTTTCGGATCAGACGATACAGATACAAAGGCAGGCACACCATCATCACCAACTCGCATTTTTATAGGAGTAGAGATGATTGTCGTGAAGTGCTAGCGCTTGCAGATGATCTCGCTGAGCAAAATATCAGGGTGACCTTGGACTGTTAAGGGGTGGTGAATGATATCAACAACGAGACAAGAAGTCCAAATGCTGCGATAGTACATGAATTAATGAATCGTTGTAATAGTTTTATTTCTAGTTCTTTTATCCATGAACATAGGAACTTTAATTTTGAGGCTCATAATCTCGCCAAGTTCACGTGTAACCTAGGTGTAGGTCTTCATGGTTGGTTGGGCAATCCACATGACCCAAACCTTGCACCTATGACCTTTGATTTTGATGAATAAAGATGGCGAGTTTTCTAAAAAAAAGCACTGAACACATTTTTGTTTGCCAGCTGAAGCGTGAAGCTGGCTGGAGAAGCTGGATTTTCAGATTTTGAGAAGTTTGGAGAGGTTCAGAACACGCCCTAACATAGACATTCAGGACGCATTTGGTTACCTGGGCCCAAAACACCATGAAATCTCACGTGAAGAAAATTGACACTGACATTTAATGACCCAATCATGTGGCATGCCAACCCGAAACCCTCACCTCCCCTGGGAAGAGGTCATATGCCTATGCACCCGTGGAAATTTCTCGTGTCGTCTGCCTCACACTATGCTCATCCACCTCCTGGTTAAACTTTGCGTCCGTCGCCTGCTGCCTCCCTTCTCCTCCCTCTCTTACCACCAAATGATCATCCCCAAGGAGGACATATCTCCTGTGAAAGGAAGGGGATCCCATATTCCCATGTGCTCTTGAAATTTCTCTATTGAGATTTTAGCACCCTATGCTTTCTCCCCTAGCTACCAAACAAAGTTTCAAAGGAGAATTTTTTATCCTATCGGTGTTCAACACCTAAACATCCTAGGATTCCTCTATATCCCAGAGAAGTAGGGGGTTACTCAACAGTGAGGCAACAAAAATCATAGGGATAATCAGGCAATCATGGATGAATGATCAATATAATACTCTTAGGAATCCACCTATGGTTTTGATATTACAAAGGGATGATGATGGTGATGATGACGAAGGTAATGCCGAAGTCTCATTGGTCGGGTTGATGGCATGGTGGTACCCCTCACACACACAAACAGTATAAAGGTAGTGTGGTCCTTTGGCCAAAAGGTATACAACCTCCATATGTGGCATGTAGGAGATGTATGTAGGCGTACATCGTCGATCCGCTAGCCCCATGCGATCCGCCTGCTCGTCATGATCCTCACCCGCCCTCGACCCTCGGGCCGATTGCTGCGCCCTGGCCACCTATAGTCGATGGCTGCCGCCGCCGGATGCCGCCGCCTCACACACCACCCCGCCCCCCATTGCGGCTCTAATATATTCACAACCTCCTTGTCGGGAGTGTCGCCGTGCTTGCCATCGTTTGAGACGCCGTCCTCGCCACCATCTGTCGTTCTCGTCGCCATCTGCAATCATGCCGCCATTGGCGCCCTTTCCCGCACAACCCTGACGACCACCACCCTTGGACTTATTGAGCGACTCGACCCCCAATGTCATAGGTTTGCATTCTAAATCATTCATTGCGCATTGAAATGATGGCATAGGTAAATAATACCCAAATGATAAGTGCCATAAGTGTGGCACAAAGACATTCAGTCCAAACGCCTTAATCACCATTGAATCAACTAGCACGAATTTTGAAAAGAAAAACAACACCGATATTTGCCAGGTCGGTTCCCAGGCGTTCGGGCTCACGAGCCGTCGCACCGAACGACCTCTTCACCCACCGCTCTGCTTCTCCCCATCTCTCTCATCTTAGAGAAACTCCAACTGGGCAACCAATTTCGTCCGCCCATGTGCTTTTGGGTCGTCGCAGACAAAAGAGGTGGCCCAACGCAGAGACCCAAACCCAAATCTTGTCCGCTCTGTGTTTGCGCCGACCCATTCAGGCGTAAATTTGAGCCGGATTTGCGTCCTCGCGGACACGAAATGGACGCGCACTGCGTCCCCTCAGTGTCCGCCGCAGGTCCACCAGTCGGCCGCTAAACCATCGCCCGCGTCTTATTAAATGCCAGCACCTACCTCGGGGCCCGCCTGGCGGTGGGTGGAAGGTCCGCGTGGCCGTCCTTTTTAATGGAAGCATGCTGCGGGCCCAACCTCATCCACTTCCAAACGCCCGTCCACATCTGGCCACGCCCTGCTCCCTCGCCAGCGACCAGAAACCCTAGCTAGCAAGTCACCATGGGCATGTTCAACGGGAAGGGGAAGGGACAGGGCAAGCTTAGCTCCGGCGCGAGCTCTTCCCGCGGGCGCACGCCGCCTCCGCCTGCTAGACGCAGCTCCCCACCGGCGCGGGCAGGTGATACGTCTGCAACGTATCGATAATTTATGAAGTATTCATGCCATATTTACCTATGTTTACAATACTTTTATATGGTTTTGATGCACTTTACATGATTTATTTAGAAATAATCCGGACTAACGCTATTGTCAGTAGAATTACCGTAGTGTTGTTTTTATGTAGAAAATGAAAGTTCTCGGAATCACCCGAAACTTTTTGATGATTTTTTCTAGAGAAAATAAGCAATATTGGAGCGAAGAACCACAGGAGGGGAGCCACCCGTGGGCCACAAGCCATCAGGGCACGGCCCCCCTAGGCCGCGCCCTGATATGTGGTGGGGCCCACGTGGCTCCGTTGTGCGTCATTCCAACGCTGAAAAATCCTATAAATCCCAGAAACCCCGGAAATAAACAGAGACTCTCCGTTCCGTCGCCGCAACTCTCTGTATCAACGAAAAACCAATCTGGAGATGTTCCAGTACCCTGCAAGAGAGGGGAAACCATCATCGGTGGCCATCTTCATCATCCCGACGAAGGCCATGACGAGGAGGGAGTAGTTCACCCTCGAGGCTATGGGTATGTACCAGTAGCTATGTGTTCAATCTCTCTCTCTCTCTCTCTCGTGTTCTTGAGATGGCACGATCTTGATGTATCATGGGCTTTGTTAATATAGTTGGATCATATGGTGCGTTTCCCTTGTTATCTTGTTGTGATGAATTGAATCTTTCCCTTTGAGATCTCGTTATGTTGGATTGAATATTTTGGTTTGAGAACACTTGATGTACGTCTTGCGTGGGATACCCGTAGCAAGATTGGGGTATTCTATTGATTCACTTGATATATGTTGAGGCATCAACTTGCGGATTCCGGTGACCTTGGGGATCTATGCATAGGGGTTGATTGCACGTTTTCATACTACGTTCTCCGATAGAAATCTTGGGGTGCTCCTTGAAGTTCTTTGTGTTGGATTGAATATGATGGACCTTAAATTGTTTGATGCATGTCGCATAATTTACCCACGGATAGTTGAGCTGACATTGGAGTATCTAGGTGGCATTAGGGTTGATCGATATGTATCATTGGTGTTGTTCTAGTATGAACTCTAGGTCTCTTTGTGACACTTATAGGTATAGCCCAAAAGATAGTTCGGAAAGAATAACTTTGAGGTGGTTCTACTACCTACACCAATTTCATCTTATGTTCTCCGCTAGATAGGAACTTTGGAGTGATTCTTTGTTGCACGTTGAGGGATAATTATATGATTCAACTATGTTAGCATTGTTGGGAGATTGCACTAGTAAAAGTATGAACCCTAGGCCTTATTTCCAAGCATTTATACAACATTTTGCTCGCTATTTTCCACTTGCTACCTTGCTGTTTTTATATTTTCAGATTACAAAAACCTCTATCTACTATACATACTACATTTGTATCACCATCTCTTTGCCGAACTAGTGCACCTATACAATTTACCATTGTATTGGGTGTGTTGGGGACACAAGAGATTTCTAGTATTTGATTGCAGGGTTGTTTGAGAGAGACCATCTTCATCCTACACCTCCCACGGACTGATAAACCTTAGGTCGTCCACTTGAGGGAAAATTGCTACTGTCCTACAAAACTCTGCGCTTGGAGGCCCAACAGAGTCTACAAGAATAAAGTTGCGTAGTAGACATCAAGCTCTTTTCTGGCGCCGTTGCCGGGGAGGTGAGTGCTTGAAGGTATATATTTAGATCTTGCTATTAAATCTTTTAGTTTCTTGTTTTTCACCAGTTTGGTTTTATAAAAGAAAACTACAAAAAATGGAATTTAGGTTGCCTCAATTGTTTCGTCTTTTTAATGTCTTTCGTGAAAATGATGGTTCGGAAAATTGTGCTCAATTGGTAGAGGAAGAGTTTGTGAAAATACTTAATGAGAATTCCTTGAATGATGAGCATGATTGCAATGTTGCTAGATTGAATTCTCTGAATATCCATGATGCTAATGATATGCAAAGCCACAAGCTTGGGGATGCTAAGTTTGATGAAGATGATATTTTTAGTCCCCCAAGTTTTGATGAGCAAATTTATTATGATGATGGCATGCCTCCTATCTATGATGATTATGATGATGACATGTATGCTATAAAGAATAATTATAACTATGAAACTTTTCATCATGATTTTAATTTTCAATTTGGTTATGTCAATCATGTATCTCATGATAGTTATTTTGTTGAGTTTGTTCCCACTACAATGAATGAGAAGAAAATTGCTTATGTGGAGAGTAATAAATTTTCTATGCTTGTGGATCATGAAAAGAATGATTTATGTGATAGTTATATTGTTGAATTCCTTCATGATGCTACTGAAAATTATTATGAGGGAGGAGCATATGCTTGTAGTAATTGCAATAATATCAAGTTTCCTCCCTATGTGTTCAAAGTTTTGAAGATATGCTTGTTTTGCCTTCCTATGCTAGTTGATTCTTGCTCCTATGAATTATTTGCTCACAAAATCCCTATGCATAGGAAGAGGGTTAGACTTAAATGTGCTTGACATGTTATTCATGATGCTCTCTTGCATATTTCAATTACTATTCTTACGTGAGCATCATTGAAATCATCATGCCTAGCTAAAAGGCATTAAAGAAAAGCGCTTGTTGGGAGACAACCCAACACTTTTAATTTCTGTTTTTGAGGTTTAACATGATTAAGCTACTTTATTAATCATGTTTTGTGTCTTCTATTTCAATAAAGTGCCAAGTAAAGCCTTTGGGATGACTCACAAGATGAGTAGAATTGATGCTGAACCAAACAGAAACTTTAGACTCCAGTACATGAATTTTAATTTTTTTACTAGAGAGTGATAATGATATAAAACATTTACAAAGTGTTGATATACAAATTCTTCAGGTTTTCCTAATTTTTCAGAATTTTAGAGACAGGGAAGCATGGTTATACTACAGATCTTTACAGACTGTTCTGTTTTTGACAGATTTTGTTTTGCATGCATAGTTTGCTTGTTTTAGTGTTCCCATAGCTTATATTCAGTGATATAAATTATGTGAATGGTAGAATACATTAGGTATTATGTGAGAACAATTATGAATCTTGTCTTGATAGTACCTAAGTTAATGATCTTTATTTATTATACTAACCCATCTCACGAAGTTTTGTTAAGTTTTGTGTGATTGAAGTCTTCAAGTTTTGGGTGAGACACCGATATGAGGAGAATAAGGAGTGAAAAGAACCTAATATTGGGGATTCCCAAGGCACCCCAAGGTAATATCTAAGGAAGACTCAAGCGCCTAAGCTTGGGGATGCCCCGGAAGGCATCCCCTCTTTCGTCTTCAACACTATTGGTATATCTTACTTGGAGCTATATTTTTATTCGTCACATAATATGTGTTTTGCTTGGAGAGTCATTTTATTTTGTTAGTATTTTCTTTCTGTTATTTATAATCTTGTTTTTCAATAAAAATTTCCAAGAATTGCCTTTTAGGATGCTTGAATTGCATGTTTGATGTGTGCTGTGTAAAAACAGAAAGTATTGCTGTAGTGTTTGAATTTTCGTATTTTATTGGAACATGGAAAGTTTCTGAAATTTTTACACACTATTTTCCTATAAATTATTTATCATTTCCTAAAATTTCATAATTTTTAGAGTTACATAAGTGTACTTTGTAAATTAATTTCTATAGACTGTCCTGTTTAGACAGATTGCTGTCATAGTTTTGTTATCTACTTCTCCTATAGTTTTCATGACTTATATTGGTAGATATAAATTGTGGAAATGATAGTATACAGTAGACAATGTTTGAAAATTATTATGCAACTTGTCTTGGCAGTACATAAAGAGTTGATTTATTATTATGTGCACTAACCTATCTCACGAGTTCTTTTCAAGTTTTTTGTGGATGAAGTTTTTGAGACCTAGGTGAAACCGTGATATGAGAGGATTGAACGAGATACAAAAGCTCAAGCTTGGTGATGCTCAAGGCTCCCCAAGTAAATATTTCAAGAAGTCTCAAGCATCTAAGCTTGGGGATGCTACGCATCCCACCTCTCTTCGTCAACTATCGGTTAGCCTATGTTAAGCCTAAATTTTTATTCCTTCACATGATATGTGCTATTCTTGGAGTGCTATTTTTGTTTAGTTTGTTGTTTGAATAAAATACTAAGATCTGAAAATCTTTATTGAGAGAGAGATTCCTCACATAGCTACTTTATTGTTTGACTACTCATTGATCTTCACTTATATCTTTTGAGAGTAGTTCGAAATTTACTCTTGTACTTCACTTATATCCTGAGAGTAAACGTTGAATGAATTGAATGTCATAAATGTGAAATTATATATGCTTCATATTCTTGTCCCATGGGGAGTAGTGACTTCACCTACTAGGAGTATAAGCGGTAAAATTTATTGGAAGTTAGCAAACATAGCATTGGTCATTTAAACAATTCATGAAAGAATATTGAAGGAAGAGAGGTTTCATATATAAATACACTATCTTGGACATCTTCTATGATTGTGAACCCCCATTAAATATTTTCAAACTTGATCAAGTAGTTGACGTTGGACAAGGAAGGCAACGTAATGGTTATGTTTGTTAATATTCACGTAGCAGTTATATTGTCATGGATCCTCTAACTTGTGATGCTTGTTTAGAACCTTTTGCTAGCCAAAACTTCGTACTACGTAGAAATACTACTTGTGCATCCAAATCCTTAAGCCAAGTTTCTTCCATGAGAGTCCACCATGCCTACTTATATATGGTATTTCACTGCCATTCCAAGTAAATTTGCATGTGCCACCTCTAAACATTCAAATAAACATCCGTTTTGTGTGCTCGTACCGCTCATGGAGCGACGGGGCGGTCACTATCTTCCATGCTAATCGAATTATTCTCAATATAAGTGTTTATTCACTTGTCATTGCATGAGAGAGGCTGGTAAAAAGGATGCCCATTCCTGCATAATACAAAAATAAATAAACAAGAACTCCCCCCTAGAAAGTTGATTGTTTGGATGATACACGTGGATTCGGCTAGCCATGGAATGTGTTTGAATGGTGGAGGGGGAGTAAAATTTAAATTCTGTTTGGGAACCGCCAATAATGTGATTAGCATGGAAGATATTGAAAACTCTGTTGTGACGTTGACAGGAAAAGTATATCACTCAAAATTACATATTCATCTCTGCTTTAAAACAATGAGCTCTGGCACCTCTGCAAATCCCTGCTTCCCTCTGCGAAGGGACTATCTTTTACTTTTCATGTTGAGTCAACTTCTTATTCCAATCTATTAATTCCTTAGTTGGCAAGCATCATGTGGTGGGGAAAGATCCAGACACATATATCCAATGAATATAAGTGATCATGATTCATTATTTGTTGACATTATCCCCGAGATAAATAAGTTGGGAGGCGAAACTCTAAGCCCCTATCTTCATATGTGTTTGACTGAATCTGCTTGTTCTAAAAATATGCTTTGAGTGTCAGCAATCATGGAAGACTAAATGATAGTTGAGTATGTGGAATTTTCTAAACCAAATCTCTTACATAGAACTGATATGTCCATTTTGCATCATGTTTTCCTACTGTTATTTATAATGTTTTTATGCATAATAATACTTTGGGGAGTAATTCTAATGCCTTTTCTCTCACAATTTGCAAGGTTTACACCAAGAGGGAGAATGCCGGCAACTGGAATTCAGTACCTGAAAAAAGCATGTCAGAGATACCTATTCTGCACATCCCCAATGAAGCTGAAATTTTACGGAGATTTTTTATACAATAAATAAGAAATACTGGAGCTGAAAACTACCGGAGGGGGCCACCAGGTGGCCACCCTCCACCAGGGCGCGCCAGGCCCCCTACCCGCGCCCTGGTGGAGGGTGCCCATCCTGGCCCACCTCCGGAGCCCATCTGCTGGTATAAATTCCCAAAAAAACTAAAAAATCAGGAGGAGGACTTTCGGGACGAAGCGCCGCCTACTCGAGGCGGAACTTAGGCAGGAGCACTTTTGCCCTCCGGTGGAGCGATTCCGCCGGGGGAACTTCCCTCCCGGAGGGGGAAATCGAAGCCATCGTCATCACCAACAACCCTCTCATCTTGGGGAGGCCATTCTTCATCAACATCTTCAACAGCACCATCTCCTCTCAAACCCTAGTTCATCTCTTGTGTTCAATCTTTGTACCGAAACCTCAGATTGGTACCTATGGGTGACTAGCTAGTAGTGTTTATTACCTTGTGTAGTTGATTGTTGTATGGTTTATTTGGTGGAAGATCATATGTTCAGATCCATTATGCTATTCAAGACACCTCTGATCTTGAGCATGCATATTATTTGTGAGTAGTTATGTAACAGCCCGGGACCAACGCTCCAGAAGATTCCCCTTTATTTCCATTCTCGTCGTGTGATTCGTTTGATTGTCGCATTCATCATCGCATCATTTGCATCATGTGCATGGCATCATCACTTGTTTTCGAAAACTTGCATCCGTTAGCAGTCGCCGGTTCTTCCCATCGGCCGTTTCGAGTCCAAACACACACGCACGCGCCCGTGGCATCGGTTTATTATCGGACACTTTCGGTATTTCAAATCATGTCACGGGCCTCAAACCTCCCTCTCTTCTTGGCCCAACCACCTCTCCACAGCCCGCTAGCCCAACTTAGCCCCCCCTCCATTCGTGGTCATCGGATCGCGATCGGACGGACAAGGTCCAACCCCCCCATACCCCTTTCCCTATATAAGACACCCCATGGAGAGAGAGCCTCTCACTCTCTAGGGTTTCTCCTTGCCAAAATTGCAGCCACCCCCCTACCAAACTCCACCTTCAAGCCCCACCTCCCTCCAATCCCGCAGCCCTAGCCACCCAGCCAAATCTGGCCCTCAGATCTGAAATCTGGGGCTCAGATCGCCCAAAGCACCCACCTACCGGACATGTCCGCGGCTACCGGACAATGTCCGGCGACCACAGAGCCTGCATGCCGCCGCCTGTGCAGGAGCTCGCCCGAACCGCCCGAGCTCCCGTCGCCTCCGCACCCCGCGGCGGAGCACCGCCGTCCAGGCCCGAAGCCACCCGCATCGCGCCACCCGACCCTGGGAGCCGCCGCTCGCCGAGCATCGCCGCCGCCCGTAGCTCCATGGGAGCCCGCATCTCCGACCTCGCCCTCGCGCCTCCCGCCTCGCATCGGCCGGATTCGGCAAGATCCGGACCGGGGGCATCCCCGCCGCCTTGCGCCGCCTTCATCCCGCCGCCGGAGCTCGTCCAAGCGTCGCCGTTGACCTGCCATGGCCGCCTCCGTTTCCGCTCGTACGGGAGGACGAGGCTCCCGCCTCCCGCCTCGCATCGGCCAAGTGGGCCTCGGCCTGCCTTCCCCAGCCCCCGGCCCAGCTGCATCCCTAGGAGCGGCCCAGCTCCCGCAGTGCCTCAAGGCCCAGCCCGCGGTGAGCGCCCCTAGCCTATCCTTCGCAGCATGCGCAATATAGTATCTGTCGCCCTGCATGTTTTGGCCCATTAGCGTTCTTTTAATTCCAGAAAAACCCCGTTTTTAAATTGCTGTTATTTAAATAACCGTGCACCGTATTAAATAGTTTTATATATGTAAAATGCTCAGGAAAATGTGTAGATTAATAATATGCCTTTTTCATCCATGGTAAAATACCTAAGCTCGCTGTTTTGCATCATTTTGCATAATTGCCATCATTTTGCATTGTCATATATTTAATTAACGTGCATCGGAATTTAATCCAACAATATATTAAAAATGTTCATATTATCGGCATAGCATTTTCATGCATGACAAACTGGTTCATTGTAATATTTGCATTTAACTTGCATTTATATTTGCTAAAAGGGGATTAGGTCATAAACTTGCATAATTAATTGTGACATATTTCCCTACATGAACCTATGCATATTATATGTGTTTTCGGGGTAGCAAAATCCATAGAATTTTACTGTGCATTTAGTTTTGTCATTGGAGGAAGTTCGTGTGCATGTCATTTTTGGCCATGATGCCCGTTTGTCTATTTTGTGGGATTTAATCCGTGCATGATATGAAATAATTTTGAACATGAGTTATGCCCTTGGACATGTGTACTAGGCCCTGGTATTTTTGGTTGTCATAGAAATGCATGTTTAGGTGTTGTTTTCTTGTTGCCAACATGCTATAAAAATCTGATGTTTTGAGGGTCCAAAATATTTCTAAGTCTGAAATCTGTTATTTTGTTGCTGTGTTGCCATGTGATTTGCTAGTGATATAGGAGTCCTTTGGTGATGCCACCATGGAGTCTTTATTAAGCATGTTATGCTCTATCATGTTGTGCCGATAGTTTGCATGAATAGGGTGAGCATCATAATTAAACCTGCTGTCCAATATGTCAATCTGTTAAAAACTGCTGCTCAAGACTAGCCTAATTTTCACTAAGTCTGAGAATCTGTTTTCTTCAATATGCCATGTTGTGTTGATGGTTGCCATGAATCTGAGCATAATTTGATGTTGCCATAAAGTAATGATTTGTAGTGCATCATGCCTACTACCATGCTGTTAAGTTTCATGCCAATATATGCCCTGTAGCATATAGTTTTACTGCTGCCAATATGCCTTCGTGAAAATCTGCTATGCTAAAACCTGTTATTTTCACTAGTCCTCATCAGCTATATTTTGTTGCCATGTTGTGAGCTTCCTACCATGTGATCCATGACTCTTTTGAGTATGATATGTGAAGATGAAATGAAGTGTGTGTTATATGCTACTGCCCCATGCTTAGTTTGTGCATTTTAGATTATTGTAACTTGTTGTTTTCATGTGTGCAAAACGCTATCTTGCTGTTTTGGGTAGATTTCAAATAAAAACTTGTGTTGGTTGTTGTGGTTGATCCGTAACTCCGTTTTGAGCATGTCCTTCATGAATCTTGCTTAGAATCTCATGTAGTTTCATAATATCTTGCTGCATCTATGATTTAACATGTTTGTGGTGGGTGTTTGCATGCATTTTGCATTCATGTCATGTGCATCTTGCGAATGTCATATCTTTTAGACCGTAGCTCCGTTTGAGATGTTTCATATATGTAAATCGACTAGAATGACGTGCAGAATTGCATGGTTTACTTTATTTCCCTGTTTAACAAATATAAAACCTGGCTCTGATACCAACTTGTCACGCCCAAGATGCGATCCTATCCTTATTTTTGGCACGAGGGCCTCGACAGGGATAGAAGCGCATCTCGTCGCTTTGCAAGAATGGATATCATTACAAGTACATGTAAAGAAGAGATGAGTATATGGAATTGGCTTACACTCGCCACAAGCTACATCAATTCACATCAATACAACAACATATCCAAACATCATACAGAAGAGCAGGGTCCGACTACGGACGAAAACAAACGATAAAATGACATCCATCCTTGCTATCCCAGGCAGCCGCCTGGAACCCATCCTAGATCGATGAAGAAGAAGAAGAAGAACTCCAAATCAGACAAAGCATCGCTCTCACGTCAAAGCATCGCATTACCTGTACCTGCAACTGTTGTTGTAGTAATCTGTGAGCCACAGGGACTCAGCAATCTCATTTCCAAGGGTATCAAGACTATTAAAGCTTAATGGGTGAGGTAAGGTGAAGTGGTGAGGCTGCAGCAAGCACTAAGCATTTATTTGAGTGGCTAACTTACGAGTACAAGAATAAAGGGGGATGATTGTCGAATAAACGGACGTGAACTAGCAATGATCTCTAAGAGAACCTGAACACCTACATACGTCAAACATAACCCCACCATGTTCTCTCTCGGATAAGGACTCACGAGAAGAGACAGTCACGGTTACGCACACGGTTGGTGTATTTTAATTGAGTTTACTTCAAGTTTGCTATGACCGGGTGTTAAACAAAGTTTCCAAGTTGCCACGTAACCGCGGGCACGGCTTTCCGAAAGATTTAACCCTGCAGGGGTGCTCCAACTCATCCATCACAAATTAACCACACGCAGCGGGAATAACCTCGACCACGAATCCCATGATCTTCCTAGGCAATTCCAATGGAAAACCGCAACCTCGAGATAGCCCGAAGTATTCTCGGAATTCCTCGCACAAGACGTTCGAGAAAGGTAAAACAAATCCAGCAAGGCCGCCCGACGTGCCGACAATCCCGATAGGAGCCGCGTATCTCGTTCTCAGGGCAAATCGGATGGGACTAGCTACGGGGGAAAAAACCAATCCCCGAGTTTCCTCGAGGCGGCCCCGCAGGCAGCCCAGGTTGGACCAACACTCATGAGGAGCACTGGCCCGGGTTGTTGATTAAGGATTCTTTGCTAGGCATCTCTTGTTATTCATTCCTCTCTCTATTCTATCCGGAGTGCTGAAGATATCTCAGAAGAGTCGTGTTTCCGTTCAAATCCTTCCAAGTGTTTCAGGGTTCTCACCTCATCAGTTTTCATTTGTACCGGTGCAATCTCTCCTTCTAAGCAAATTTTTTTCAACGGTGGTCTCTTTGAGTGGGCTCATAACCCACAGGTTTTCCCCCAGGATCTTACCTGACTCTTCTAATCTTTTCCGGAGATCTCCTCAAGTTCTTTTCAATATGACGCAAGAATGAATTTCATCAGTCATATGCCTTCTCGTAGATCGCTGCTAAATCATTATTTTCATTGACTCACCCTTTTTCTTATTCATTGTCCCGGAGTTCTCGGTAATTCTTGGTGGTGTTTCTCATCATCATTCTCAACATGAAGACCGAAGGAGAGTTTCTCTTAAATCTTCGTCCATTCCCTTGAAGAATCATGGTTCAAGTTTCATGCTATCCGCTCGAATTGTGGTTGATCATGAGAAATTCTTTCCATATCTATCCGGAGCATTTCAGAGTTATTGTCATTTCTCGATCCTCCGAAGGCCATCAGTTCAGAAGATTTCTTCGTTCTCAACTTTTAGCTTTCGTTCTCAAATTCTTCTCAATTGTTGTCTCTTCGTTCGTCTCTCAATTATTCCGGTGCCTTGTTGAAGTTTTCTATTAGGCGGATCATGGTCTCTTCGTTCTCATGTATCTCCATTCATTCTTGGTATCCGCATTCGTTGTGAATTCTTACTGGTGTTTCATTGAAGACCTCTTCAATCCTGTGTTATCTCTCTTCAATCTTTCAAGAAGTATAAGTAGAATGCCAATCCGTTGCTTGTCATCAATTTAACTTGATGAAGGATAAGCATAACATAATTCTTATTCTTGTTTCATCAAGTGATTTCAATCCTTCTTCCGGAGTTGTCATGATATCAATTCTTGGTTCTAAGTGTTTCATCTTCTCTTTTCCGGAGTTCCATGTTTTCTCAAGCATCTCGTCATGAAGCTTCATCTAATCTTGGAGGTCATAATCTTATTCTTTTCATCCTTCAATTCTTTTCTATCATCCTTTCATTCTGCTGTTCTCCAAGAAGTTCTGCATGGTGGTTCATCAAGTTTTCTCTTATTCTCAAATGTCCTTCAAGATTTTGTTGGAGGTCCTCAAGTATTCTTATCTTGCATTTCAAAGTGCAATTCATTCTCTCTTATCTTTTAAGATGGTGTTATAGCATTCTTGATTCATGAGGAGTCTCGAAGAGTAGTTGACAGGAATGAGATATGTAAATCCATCATCTTCCTCATTGGAGCTATCTTGGATTGGATTTCACCTAAAGCATTTCCTTAGGATTGTTGCCATCATGGTGCTCATCAATGATCCAAGTATTCTCTTATCCTCTCGGTGAAAGAAGTTTTCATCTCTTTGTTGATCTCAAACAAATCAATTGTTTCCGTTAGTGGCCGGTTGTCACCTCATAATTTTGAGTTGTTTTCCATAAGCCCATAACCAGTTCTCTTTTCGTTGTTGGATCTCCAACAACTCCGTTCAACCCATGCTTTTCAAATTAAATGAAGGTAGTAGTTGTCATTTTCTTCTCCGTTCTTTTCTCTCCAATGATCTAGTTTCTATTCTTTTGTTCCGGAGGCGTTGTGATGTTGCTCTCTTCAATCTCATCTTGTTTTGTCAAGATCATGTTCTTCCCTTGCTTGTCCATTTAACCAGAGTGTTGTGTTCTCTTTCAAGTTCTCCCATATTATCATATTTTGTCCCTCTATCCTATCGGAATGCTGCCGAAATTTCTTTTGAATTCTTGCTTGTTTCTTATATCATTCTTCAACTCTTCCAACCTTCATGTTTTTATGGTTTCACTCATTTGTCAGAGAAGCAACTAAGTTTTACCTCGCCCTTTCTCTTCCTCTTCCCCTTCTCATTGTAAGATCTCGGGGCGAGATCTCTTGTAAGTGGAGGAGAGTTGTAACAGCCCGGGACCGACGCTCCAGAAGATTCCCCTTTATTTCCATTCTCGTCGTGTGATTCGTTTGATTGTCGCATTCATCATCGCATCATTTGCATCATGTGCATGGCATCATCACATGTTTTCGAAAACTTGCATCCGTTAGCAGTCGCCGGTTCTTCCCGTCGGCCGTTTCGAGTCCAACCACACACGCACGCGCCCGCGGCATCGGTTTATTATCGGACGCTTTCGGTAATTCAAATCATGTCACGGGCCGCAAACCTCCCTCTCTTCTTGGCCCAACCACCTCTCCACGGCCCGCTAGCCCAACTTAGCCCCCCCTCCATTGGTGGTCATCGGATCACGATCGGACGGACGAGGTCCAACCCCCCCATACCCCTTTCCCTATATAAGACACCCCATGGAGAGAGAGCCTCTCACTCTCTAGGGTTTCCCCTTGCCAAAATTGCAGCCACCCCCCTACCAAACTCCACCTTCAAGCCCCACCTCCCTCCAATCCCGCAGCCCTAGCCACCCAGCCAAATCTGGCCCTCAGATCTGAAATCTGGGGCTCAGATCGCCCAAAGCCCCCACCTACCGGACATGTCCGCGGCCACCGGACAATGTCCGGCGACCACAGAGCCCGCATGCCGCCGCCTGTGCAGGAGCTGGCCCGAACCGCCCGAGCTCCCGTCGCCTCCGCACCCCGCGGCGGAGCACCGCCGTCCAGGCCCGAAGCCACCCGCATCGCGCCACCCGACCCTGGGAGCCGCCGCTCGCCGAGCATCGCCGCCGCCCGTAGCTCCATGGGAGCCCGCATCTCCAACCTCGCCCTCGCACCTCTCGCCTCGCATCGGCCGGATTCGGCAAGATCCGGGCCGGGGGCATCCCCGCCGCCTTGCGCCGCCTTCATCCCGCCGCCGGAGCTCGTCCAAGCGTCGCCGTTGACCTGCCATGGCCGCCTCCGTTTCCGCTCGTACGGGAGGACGAGGCTCCCGCCTCCCGCCTCGCATCGGCCAAGTGGGCCTCGGCCTGCCTTCCCCAGCCCCCCGGCCCAGCTGCATCCCTAGGAGCGGCCCAGCTCCCGCAGTGCCTCAAGGCCCAGCCCGCGGTGAGCGCCCCTAGCCTATCCATCGCAGCATGCGCAATATAGTATCTGTCGCCCTGCATGTTTTGGCCCATTAGCGTTCTTTTAATTCCAGAAAAACCCCGTTTTTAAATTGCTGTTATTTAAATAACCGTGCACCGTATTAAATAGTTTTATATATGTAAAATGCTCAGGAAAATGTGTCGATTAATAATATGCCTTTTTCATCCATGGTAAAATACCTAAGCTCGCTGTTTTGCATCATTTTGCATAATTGCCATCATTTTGCATTGTCATATATTTAATTAACGTGCATCGGAATTTAATCCAACAATATATTAAAAATGTTCATATTATCGGCATAGCATTTTCATGCATGACAAACTGGTTCATTGTAATATTTGCATTTAACTTGCATTTATATTTGCTAAAAGGGGATTAGGTCATAAACTTGCATAATTAATTGTGACATATTTCCCTACATGAACCTATGCATATTATATGTGTTTTCGGGGTAGCAAAATCCATAGAATTTTACTGTGCATTTAGTTTTGTCATTGGAGGAAGTTCGTGTGCATGTCATTTTTGGCCATGATGCCCGTTTGTCTATTTTGTGGGATTTAATCCGTGCATGATATGAAATAATTTTGAACATGAGTTATGCCCTTGGACATGTGTACTAGGCCCTGGTATTTTTGGTTGTCATAGAAATGCATGTTTAGGTGTTGTTTTCTTGTTGCCAACATGCTATAAAAATCTGATGTTTTGAGGGTCCAAAATATTTCTAAGTCTGAAATCTGTTATTTTGTTGCTGTGTTGCCATGTGATTTGCTAGTGATATAGGAGTCCTTTGGTGATGCCACCATGGAGTCTTTTGTTAAGCATGTTATGCTCTATCATGTTGTGCCGATAGTTTGCATGAATAGGGTGAGCATCATAATTAAACCTGCTGTCCAATATGTCAATCTGTTAAAAACTGCTGCTCATGACTAGCCTAATTTTCACTAAGTCTGAGAATCTGTTTTCTTCAATATGCCATGTTGTGTTGATGGTTGCCATGAATCTGAGCATAATTTGATGTTGCCATAAAGTAATGATTCGTAGTGCATCATGCCTACTACCATGCTGTTAAGTTTCATGCCAATATATGCCCTGTAGCATATAGTTTTACTGCTGCCAATATGCCTTCGTGAAAATCTGCTATGCTAAAACCTGTTATTTTCACTATAGTCCTAATCTGCTATATTTTGTTGCCATGTTGTGAGCTTCCTACCATGTGATCCATGACTCTTTTGAGTATGATATGTGAAGATGAAATGAAGTGTGTGTTATATGCTACTGCCCCATGCTTAGTTTTTGAATTTTAGATTATTGTAACTTGTTGTTTTCATGTGTGCAAAACGCTATCTTGCTGTTTTGGGCAGATTTCAAATAAAAACTTGTGTTGGTTGTTGTGGTTGATCCGTAACTCCGTTTTGAGCATGTCCTTCATGAATCTTGCTTAGAATCTCATGTAGTTTCATAATATCTTGCTGCATCTATGATTTAACATGTTTGTGGTGGGTGTTTGCATGCATTTTGCATTCATGTCATGTGCATCTTGCGAATGTCATATCTTTTAGACCGTAGCTCCGTTTGAGATGTTCCATATATGTAAATCGACTAGAATGACGTGCAGAATTGCATGGTTTACTTTATTTCCCTGTTTAATAAATATAAAAAGTGATTAGTTCAGATCTGGACCAATTTCGAAATTAACATATGGGGTTGTTTCGGAAATGCTATATGTTGTTTCCGGCCTCATTTAAACTTGCCTAGATGTGTAGTTTACTTGTGCTACACCTCTTGCCATGTTTAACAACATTTAATATTGTTGTGTACATAAACGAGAGTGAACTAAATATTCAAATGTGAAGTTTCGTCAATATGCAACCCGTTGCATATTGAACTTCACTTAATGTGTAGTATTTGTTTGTTGTGATTGCCATGCCTTGCATAATTAAACCGGACATGCATCATATTTGAAGTGCATCATGTCATGCATATGTTGTGGTGTTGTCATGTGTTGATTGTTGTTTTCGGATTGCTTCTTCTCGCTGGAGTTCCGAAAGCATTCGGAGTGTGATGATTCGTTCGACTACGTTGGCTCGTCTTCTTCATGGATTCGTTCTTCTTCCAAGCGGGATCTCAGGCAAGATGATCATTTCCCTGGATACCATTACTATCATTTCCATGCTAGTTGTCTCGTTCTATCGCTGTCTCGCTACCTACCACTTGTATGTCAAGCCTCCCAAATTGCCATGAAAAGCCTCTAACCCCTCCACGTCCCAGCAAAACATTGTTTGGCTATGTTACCGCTTGCTCAGCCCTTCTTATAGCATTGCTAGTTGCAGGTGCAGTTGCTCCATGTGCCATCATGGATGTTTTTTTTTTGCTATATCACAATATTATTGCGATTTAATTTAATGCACATATATACTTGGTAAAGGGTGGAAGGCTTGGCCTTTTGCTCGGTGTTTTGTTCCACTCTTGCCGCCCTAGTTACTTGTGTACTGGCGTTATGTTCCATAAATGAGCGCTCCTAACATGCGCGGGGTTGTTATGGGGACCCCCTTGATTTTCGTTTTGGGATAAAACTTGTCTGACAAGGCCCAACATTGGTACTACTTTTGCCTAATAACTAATAAACCTGCATAGGGAGTAATTAACCCGAGGATCCTTAATCAACAACCCGGGCCAGTGCTCCTCATGAGTGTTGGTCCAACCTAGGCTGCCTGCGGGGCCGCCTCGAGGAAACTCGGGGATTGGTTTTTTTCCCCGTAGCTAGTCCCATCCGATTTGCCCTGAGAACGAGATACGCGGCTCCTATTGGGATTGCCGGCACGTCGGGCGGCCTTGCTGGATTTGTTTTACCTTTCTCGAACGTCTTGTGCGAGGAATTCCGAGAATACTTCGGGCTATCTCGAGGTTGCGGTTTTCCATTGGAATTGCCTAGGAAGATCATGGGATTCGTGGTCGAGGTTATTCCCGCTGCGTGTGGTTAATTTGTGATGGATGAGTTGGAGCACCCCTGCAGGGTTAAATCTTTCGGAAAGCCGTGCCCGCGGTTACGTGGCAACTTGGAAACTTTGTTTAACACCCGGTCATAGCAAACTTGAAGTAAACTCAATTAAAATACACCAACCGTGTGCGTAACCGTGACTGTCTCTTCTCGTGAGTCCTTATCCGAGAGAGAACATGGTGGGGTTATGTTTGACGTATGTAGGTGTTCAGGTTCTCTTAGAGATCATTGCTAGTTCACGTCCATTTATTCGACAATCATCCCCCTTTATTCTTGTACTCGTAAGTTAGCCACTCAAATAAATGCTTAGTGCTTGCTGCAGCCTCACCACTTCACCTTACCTCACCCATTAAGCTTTAATAGTCTTGATACCTTGGAAATGAGATTGCTGAGTCCCTGTGGCTCACAGATTACTACAACAACAGTTGCAGGTACAGGTAATGCGATGCTTTGACGTGAGAGCGATCCTTTGTCTGATTTGGAGTTCTTCTTCTTCTTCTTCATCGATCTAGGATGGGTTCCAGGCGGCAGCCTGGGATAGCAAGGATGGATGTCATTTTATCGTTTGTTTTCGTCCGTAGTCGGACCCTACTCTTCTGTATGATGTTTGGATATGTTGTTGTATTGATGTGAATTGATGTAGCTTGTGGCGAGTGTAAGCCAATTCCATATACTCATCTCTTCTTTACATGTACTTGTAATGATATCCATTCTTGCAAAGCGACGAGATGCGCTTCTATCCCTGTCGAGGCCCTCGTGCCAAAAATAAGGATAGGATCGCATCTTGGGCGTGACAAGTTACCTTTGTTCTTGAGGTCACGGGAGAAATCATGTTGCAAGTAATCATGTGAATTTGATATGTG
Organism: Elymus sibiricus; assembly: GCA_039707655.1. NCBI lineage: Eukaryota > Viridiplantae > Streptophyta > Magnoliopsida > Poales > Poaceae > Elymus > Elymus sibiricus. The sequence continues at coordinate 151,484,406 of CM077675.1, read as the reverse complement.
TTCGATATTTTGATGATATGTATGTTGTGATTCCCTTAGTGGTGTCATGTGAACGTCGACTACATGACACTTCACCATCCTTGGGCCTAAGGGAATGCATTGTGAAGTAGTTATTAGATGATGGGTTGCTAGAGTGACAGAATCTTAAACCCTAGTTTATGCGCTACTTCGTAAGGGACTGATTTGGGTCCACATATTTAATGCTATGGTTAGACTTTGTCTTAATACTTTTCTCGTAGTTGCGGATGCTTGCGAGGGGGTTAATCATAAGTAGGTTGTTAGTTCAAGTAAGAACAACACCTTAGCACCGGTCCACCCACATATCAAATTATCAAAGTAGCGAACACGAATCAAACCAACGTGATGAAAGTGACTAGATGAAATTACCGTGTACCCTCAAGAACACTTTGCTTATCCTAAGAGATAGTTTTGGCCTGTCCTTTGCCACAAAAGGATTGGGCTACCTTGCTGCACCTTACCTATTGTTACCGTTACTTGCTCATCACAAATTACCTTGCTATCAAACTACTTGCTACTTACAATTTCAGTTCTTGCAGAAATTACCTTGCTGAAAACCGCTTATCATTTCCTTCTGCTCCTCGTTGGGTTCGACACTCTTACTTATTGAAAGGAATACGATTGATACCCTATACTTGTGGGTCATCAAGAACCTTCCTGAAAAATAGATGAATTGTAATTGTTTGATGACTGAAAACATAGTTTGCTAGTTTTCAAGAAAGTTTATGGTCTACACTTTAACATGGCTCGGTGGGGAGAATGCGCGGTGGGCTGCAGATTAAAAGGCATTCGTCCATTTAAAACATTAGAAACTTCACATAAACGACCCAGGGAGTCTTCGGATTCGTACCTTTGGGCCGGGGGCTTGACCCTTAGGTTCCTTCGGGGAACCCTCTCGAAGTCCTCGGACTCAGCGTCCGGGTCCGAGTTGTCGTCGGCCAGGATTAACCTCGGCCTACGCGCCCTCTTCTGGGCAGGAGGAGGTAGATCCTCCGCGTCGTCCTGCGACGCCGCCCTCTTTCTTGTGAGGGGGAATCGCCTTTCCCCCGTCCTCGTGCTCTTCCTCATGAGTGGAGGAGGCATGGGTTTCCTCGGACATAGCGTCCGGTAGGTTCCTAACGCGGAGGCCTTCTCGGCTTTTCTTCTTTCCCTTCTTCTCCGGCGCTGTGTACGGCACAGCGACAAGCATTGACGTCAGCAGATCCGACCCGGGGCCTCCGGGCTGTGGGGCCGGGCAGTCCATTTTGGCGGCCTTGCTTGGCCACTTCTGTAAAGATAAGAAGGAGGTGGTTCAGCTTTTTATTAGACGACAGGGCCGGAGTATCAAAATAATGTTATACCTGGGTAGGAGGGTTATCGGCGCTTAGGCCCGAGTCCTCCTCCTCGGCTGGCCAGCTCTACTGGGGTTTGAATAATGCCTTCCACAACTTCTGGTGGGTGGTGCGGAAGAATGCTCACACCATAGGCTGGTCCTCGGGCTGATAGGCCCACATTGGAGAAGTCCGGCGCTGGCAGGGAAGAAGACGACGGTGGAGCATAACTTGGACAACATTGACCAGCTCGACCCTGGCCGCGATTACCGAGGAAATGCGCTTCTGCAGCGATTTGACCTCTGCATCCGACCCCCAGTCAAGCCCCTTCTTGAGCCACGAGGCTAGCCTCGTAGGGGGTCCAGATCTAAACTCGGCAGGTGCCGCCCAGCCCTCGACCCTTGGTTCGGTGATGTAGAACCATTCCTTCTGCCAGATCTTGATTGTATCGATGAAGGTGCCGGCCGGCCACTCGACGCGGGGGAGCTTACTGATTACCGCCCCTCCGCGGTCCGCGTGCTCACCCGCGACTATCTTCGGCTTGACATTGAAAACCTTGAGCCACAGGCCGAAGTGCGGCTCGACCCGCAAGAAGGCTTCACAGATGATGATGAATGCCGAAATATGCATGAAGGAGTTCGGGGGAAGGTCGTGGAAATCCAGCCCGTAGAAGAATATGAGGCCCCTGACAAAGGGGTGCAGCGGAAAGCCTAGTCCCCGGAGGAAGTGGGGGACGAACACCACCCTCTCGCCTTGCTTGGGGGTGGGGACCACCTGGTTCGCCTCTGGAGCGCGGTGGAAGACGTTGGCGGGGAGGTAGCCGGCAAGCTTTAACTCTCGGATGTCCTTGTCGGTGACCGTGGAGGCCTCCCACTTGCCCATAGAGCCCGAACCCGCCATGGCTAAGCTCGGAGGAGAAGTTGAGGGAGAACTGGATCTGGGCTCCTGGAGCTTGGGAAGATTGAGGAAGCAAGGGATGCGAATGGGAAGCGTGAATAGGCCTCGGGGTGTTTTCCCCTTTTATGAGGCGTGACGCCGATGAGCCTCCCTCTACTGCGTTGTGGACCTCTCCGCTTCCCGAGATATCTGTGCCACTACGCACGCGTGAGAAAACAAAAGGCGTTAATCATATCCCGTGTGAAACGGAGCACGATCTGTACATTGATGAGTCGTGCCAATGTAAAAACGGCCTCGAACCGCGAATTAAGTTTTCATGACTGGTTCGGTGGTCGTGATAGGCCGCGACCCTTCGTCAAAAGGGCTGACAGGAAGCACTGTTTACACTTTGACGGTTGGCCTTTGGGGCCAAGCGACTCATGGCGTCCGGACGGTCGTATGATCGAAAAAATTACGCGTCATCGGGAGCCGGACTAGTCTCAGCCGATCATTAATGGGAAGAAGAACTCACCCCGCAAGCCGAAAACTCCGATCACGTGGAACTGCCAGTGCTCTGACCCTTGGCGTTGGGGGCTAGTTCGGGGGCTACTGAGGGAGTCCTGGACTAAGGGGTCCTCGGGCCGCTGGCCTATCTCCCAATAGGCCGGCTTGGTGGGCCGCTCTCTGACTATCGCAGGGAGGGTCGGATATGCCATGACCCCGTGTTCTTGAAGAAAGCCTCGAAGGCGCGTCATGCACTCCAAGTCAAGATGAGTAAATTGGCATCTCCATCCCCGGCAGGAGGCCTATCATGTGTAAACCCTAGGTACCCCCCCGGTGTCTATATAAACCGGGGAGGTTTTAGACTGTAGGACAGAGAAACTCATCTAGGGTTTTAGCTAGTCGATCTCGTGGTAGATCAACTCTGTAACCTTCATACACATCAATATAATCAAGCAGGACATAGGGTTTTACCTCCATAGGAGGGCCCGAACCTGGGTAAACGTCGTCTCCTTCGTTCCCTGTTACCATCGATCCTAGACTCACAGTTCGGGACCCCCTACCCGAGATCCGCCGGTTTTGACACCGACACTAGTGCGTTCAGTATTCTTACCGATAGATGCAAACGCAATTTTGAAGATTCCGACCTGCACTAACAATACAGAAGATTTCTGGGCTTGGTACCTAGACAAAAAGGGCAAGTTTACAGTTTCCTTAGCTTACAAATTCTTGCTCAAAACTAAGCCTACTTATATATGGTATTTCACTGCCATTCCAAGTAAATTTGCATGTGCCACCTCTAAACATTCCAATAAACATACATTTTGTGTGCTCGTACTGCTCATGCAGCGACGGGGCGGTCACTATCTTCCATGCTAATCGAATTATTCTCAAGATAAGTGTTTATTCACTTGTCATTGCACGAGAGAGGCTGGTAAAAAGGTTGCCCATTCCTGCATAATACAAAAATAAATAAACAAGAACTCCCCCCTAGAAAGTTGATTGTTTGGATGATACCCGTGGATTCGGCTAGCCATGGAATGTGTTTGAATGGTGGAGGGGGAGTAAAATTTAAATTCTGTTTGGGAACCGCCAATAATGTGAATAGCATGGAAGATATTGAAAACTCTGTTGTGACGTTGACAGGAAAAGTATATCACTCAAAATTACGTATTCATCTCTGCTTTAAAACAATGAGCTCTGGCACCTTTACAAATCCCTGCTTCCCTCTGTGAAGGGCCTATCTTTTACTTTTCATGTTGAGTCAACTTCTTATTCCAATCTATTAATTCCTTAGTTGGCAAGCATCATGTGGTGGGGAAAGATCCAGACACATATATCCAATGAATATAAGTTATCATGATTCATTATTTGTTGACATTATCCCCGAGATAAATAAGTTGGGAGGCGAAACTCTAAGCCCCTATCTTCCTATGTGTTTGACTGAATCTGTTTGTTCTAAAAATATGCTTTGAGTGTCAGCAATCAGGGAAGACTAAATGATAGTTGACTGTGCCCTCCTTTGACCATTCTGACGTGTGGGGCCGCGCTGGACTGTGTCCGCCGTTGGACGGTGGTGCTGGTTGGACCGTTGGGCCGTGATTTCGTTTAGGCCGTTCAATTAAACGCCCGCGTCCATGCGCTGATGCACGCCGCCACGATAAGCCTGCTATGCATGCGCGACATGATCCAGCTAGCCTGCCTGGATGCGCCGATTCGAGCCGCCACGGACGCAGCGACTCTCGCTGCTGCCGGTTCGTCTCTTCTCGCACGCGCCTCCTCGATCGATTCACAGTTCACACTGTCTCAGCCTTTGACCTCCGCAGCATCAATTTAGCGTGGCAATTAAATTCTAGGGCATACCGATCGACGTGCGCCGCCACGATACAGAAGCCTGCTATGCATGCCACGTGATCCAGCTAGCCTGCTTGCATGCGCCGATGCGCGCCGCCACGGACGTAGCGACGGTCGCTGCCGCTGGTTCCTCTCTTCTCGCACGCGTCTCCACCTTATAGGTGCCACAGACCGAGGCCAGGGTGCAGTACTACGTGCGGGCTTCGCCCACCTTTTTTACCCACCCATATGTCACTCCCTCCATGTACAAAAGCATGCAATATATTTTTTGAAGCATAAAATAGAACCAGCAACCAGAGTCAGCTAAACATAGCTCAGAGAGCATAATAGCGAAAGCATACAATATATATCCTACGTACTACCTAGTGCACTACGCGTCTTCGTCGTCGGAGATGTCCTGATCCGCCTGCGCCGGAGTCTAATTCGCCTGCGCCGCCGCCTGCGCCGCCCGCACTGCCTCCATCTGCTGCTGACGAAGACGCCGGGCCTGCTCCAAGCGGATGGAGTTGAGGATCGCCACCTGGTCGGGCCACAGATAGTAGACCGGCGGTGCCTCCACTTCCGGCTCCTCCGACGGCGCCTCCTCCTCCGGCTCCTGCGGAGGCGCCTCCTCCTCCGGCTGCGGCGGCGCCTCCTCTGGCTCCTCCTCCCCCATCTCCGACCCCTCCTCGAAATCATCCTCCGGTTCCAAAGGTAGCCTCACTTGCCTCCGGATATGGGCCAGCCGAAGGAGGAAGAGACGGTGTTCGATTGTGTAGTACTCGCGGCGTGGTGGCATGGCTAATGGGCTCGGAGACATAGGGTAACATTTTGTTTGCTGTTAGATCATTTCAACATAGGGTAACATGATCATTACAACTTAGGCCTCTTTCAACATGTCGCTTATAATTCAAATGTTAGTTCAAATTCAAGTTTTTACCTTAATTAATCATCAAATCACATCATATCAAACATCACATAGGATTGGCGGCATATAAGTGGTTAGATGATGGCCATCTATCTTATTGCAAATGCATGTATTTATTCACTGGATTTCTTCTTGTTTACGAATAATGGGGCATCTGCCTAACCCTATCAAACCTTTCGGTAATATAATACAAGAATCGTATTTGGTTGGGTTCTAACTCTGATGTTCAGTCTGGCGCGGGTGTGATACCGGTCACATCACATCACATCACATCACCATGCATTAGCTTTAATTAAACATCAATGCTGACCACAGAGGCCGGCGATAGTTCTAGTGCATTATACACAATGCCAGTAGCAACTAATATAAAAACACAAATAAAAATATAACACATGTAAAATATAGACAATTCCGCCCGCCGGTGAAGCCGCCGCCATCTTTAGGAGCACCGTCCTACTCGTTGTCGTCGCTGGTGAGGTCGACGTAGGGAGGCAGCTGCCAAAAGTGGGTTGGCGGCCCCTGCCAGGCCAGAGGCGCTTGCGATGCCTGCAACACCTCCTCCCGTGGCTCCTGCTCCGGTTCGGGTGACCGCGGCGGCGTGGGTGCCCACGGCTGGACAGCCAGCGCATCGGCCATCTCCGACGCATCCTCGAAATCCTCCTCCTGTTCCAAAGGTAGCCTCGCTTGCCTCCGGATTTGGGCCCGCCGAAGGAGGAAGAGACGGTGTTCGATTGTGTAGTACTGGTGGCGTGGTGGCATGGCTGATGGGCTCGGAGAGGGGAGTGCTCGGGTGTCAGCGGGGAGAGGGAGCAGGCGGATGAGCTAGGGCTGGGGGACACCGTCCGGCTTAAATAGCCTTCTATGGATAATGACGGGGAGCCGGATCGGTGCCTCCTCCCTCGACAGTCAACGCATAGCGAAGGACCAACCGGGACTTTTTTTTCCGCCGGCGAGTGGGTGAGCAGAACCAACGTCTCGCAGATCGCCCAATGATCCAACGATGCAAAGCTTCCATGTGATCCAACGGCGCGGAGCCTGCATGCAGCCTGCCCGTATCCTTCTAGAAGACCATATCCGACGGTTTTCGCTTGGCGCTAGGGTATGATCGGACGGCTGCAGTTCGACGTTAGGGTTTGTAGAGATGCCGTGGGGTTTTGAGCCGGCCAGCAGGGTTATCTTAAGTTTGACCAACTTTCAAATGACCTTAACTAATTCAAAAACAATCAAAAAATATGAAACCTTCCCTGTTCGTCGTTTTATAAGACATAGTTACCCTAAAAAATATAAACCTCGGTTTAGGGACTTTTTTTAAGAAAAAACTTCTTTTGAGATGAGCTACCGTTTCCAAGTTCAAATGAGCAGAACTAAATTCAAAAAAAAATTCAAAAAAATGTAAAACCTGCTCCCAATGCCTTTGTATGTGACATGGTTATGGTAAAAAAATAAAAATCTTGGTTTATGGGCATTTTCATGAAAACTCCTTCACACATATGAGCTATCACATACGGGGTTGTATAGATTTCGAGAAGAGAGTGACAGTGGGTTTATCTTTACGAAAAATAAAAAATATAAAAAAATCATCAGAGCTCCATTTCAGTGTGAGTAAGAAGGATCCGAACGTATTTTTCATTTTTGAAATTTTAAAATGTCTTCATAATAATGGGTTTTGTAATAAAGGGTTAAGGTTAGGGTTTAGGGTTAGGGTTTAGGAGTCTATTTTTGTTTTGTTTGCTGTTAGATCATTTCAACATAGGGTAACATGATCATTACAACTTAGGCCTCTTTCAACATGTCGCTTATAATTCAAATGTTAGTTCAAATTCAAGTTTTTACCTTAATTAATCATCAAATCACATCATATCAAACATCACATAGGATTGGCGGCATATAAGTGGTTAGATGATGGCCATCTATCTTATTGCAAATGCATGTATTTATTCACTGGATTTCTTCTTGTTTACGAATAATGGGGCATCTGCCTAACCCTATCAAACCTTTCGGTAATATAATACAAGAATCGTATTTGGTTGGGTTCTAACTCTGATGTTCAGTCTGGCGCGGGTGTGATACCGGTCACATCACATTACATCACATCACCATGCATTAGCTTTAATTAAACATCAATGCTGACCACAGAGGCCGGCGATAGTTCTAGTGCATTATACACAATGCCAGTAGCAACTAATATAAAAACACAAATAAAAATATAACACATGTAAAATATAGACAATTCCGCCCGCCGGTGAAGCCGCCGCCATCTTTAGGAGCACCGTCCTACTCGTTGTCGTCGCTGGTGAGGTCGACGTAGGGAGGCAGCTGCCAAAGGTGGGTTGGCGGCCCCTGCCAGGCCAGAGGCGCTTGCGATGCCTGCAACACCTCCTCCCGTGGCTCCTGCTCCGGTTCGGGTGACCGCGGCGGCGTGGGTGCCCACGGCTGGACAGCCAGCGCATCGGCCATCTCCGACGCAGTGGCCGACCATCCCCACGACTGGCCCACCAGCCGGGGGTTCCACGCCGCAAGGGCCGGCTCCTCTGCCACCTCCTCCTTGACGACGGCGGCCATCTCCAGCTCAGGGATGGCCACGTCACCGGCCGCAGAGAGGGCCAACGCCCTCTCCATGTCCGTCCATTGACGCTCGTCGTGCGTGCGCGAGATTCCTCCATGACACGCCTAATGAGCTCGGCCTCCTCCTCCTCGGTCATCGGAGGTGGTGGTGACGGGGACGGAGATGGTGTCGGGGTGAGGCCGCGGACACGCCTACGACCGCGCACTTGGGGCGGGCTAGCAGCACGTCGTCGCCGTGGGCTAGGTGGACGACCGGCAAAAAAAGACTGCCGCCATAGGTCGTGCTCGTCGTGGAGCCACGTATCCCACAACGGCGAGTTGACACCGTACCTTGGGTCATGGAGGAGATCCGGAAGCAGGCGCGCGCGACGTCGGTCGATCTCCACACGGCGAGCGCGGCCGCTCATCGGCACCAGGGGGATTGGAACCCGATCCGCGGACAGATGCCAGTTGTTCGGGAGGTGGGCATCTCCCCACGGCAATGGCGTGGCCGTCTCCCAGTACCTCCGGCATATTTCCGTGCCGACGTACGGGCGCGTGCGCTGCGGGGCGGCCGGCGGACCGACTGCAAATGCGGGCGGAGCGGACAGAGCAGGCGACGGCGGTGGTGGTGGTGGTGGTGGGCTCCTAGAGCGACCGGAGCAGCGCCTACCAGAGGATGAGCCGGCCTCATGGCCGTGCTTCCCCTTCCCGGACCACGGCCAGGTCATGGCGACGGCGGCGGGCTAGGGCTTCTAGAAACTGCCGGGGGTGGAGGGGGCAGGATTGGCTTTGGAAGCGGAAGCTACTTTGTAGAGTGTGACTGGCCGGTCCACGGGTTTCCACTTAAAGTAGGACGACGACACGAAGGTGGGTGGCTGACGACCGGGCCCCACCGCGCGTGCGCATTTACTTTAGGCGGTGGGGGTAGGTTGGACGCCGCCACAAGTGACGGCCCGTCTGTCCGTTTTGCCCCAAGCGGACGTGGGCGTACGATTTGGAGTTGCCCTTACGACGCGGCCCCACTAGTCAGAGTTAACGGTCAAACCATTGACCCGACGGCATCCTCCATTGTGACCTTTTGTGAGGGTTTTGGACAAGAGACTGGGGAAAAGTGAGAAAATTCTAAGAGCGTGGGGATGGATGAGTACAGCTAAGGAATGAGGGGCACAGATGTAAAAAAACCCTATACATTATGCTAGCATTCACACTTCATAAATTATTTCTTTTATCATTTATCTACTCGAGGACGAGTAGGAATTAAGCTTGGGGATGTTGATAAGTTTCCAACGTATCGATAATTTATGAAGTATTCATGCCATATTTGCCTATGTTTACAATACTTTTATATGGGTTTGATCCACTTTACATGATTTAATTAGAACTAATCCGGACTGACGCTGTTTTCAGCACAATTACCGTGGTGTTGTTTTTGTGCAGAAAATGAAAGTTTTCGGAATCGCCCTAAACTTTTTGATGATTTTTTCTGGAGAAAATAAGCAATATTGGAGCGAAGAACCACCGGAGGGGAGCCACCTGTGGGCCACAAGCCATCAGGGCGCGCCCCCCTAGCCCGCTCCTTGATATGTGCTGGGGCCCACGTGGCTCCGTTGTGCGTGATTCCAACGCTGAAAAATCCTATAAATCCCAGAAACCCCAGAAATAAACAGAGACTCTTCGTTCTGCCGCCACAACTGTCTGTATCGACGAAAAACCAATCTGGAGACGTTCCAGTACCCTGCCGGAGAGGGGCAACCATCACCAGTGGCCATCCTCATCATCCCGGCGGAGGCCATGACGAGGAAGGAGTAGTTCACCCTTAGGGCTGAGGGTATGTACCAGTAGCTATGTCTTCATTCTCTCTCTCTCTGTCTCTCTCTCTCTCTCTCTCGTGTTCTTGAGATGGCACGATCTTGATGTATCACGGGCTTTGTTAATATAGTTGGATCATATGGTGCGTTTCCCTTGTTATCTTGTTGTGATGAATTGAATCTTTCCCTTTGAGATCTCGTTATGTTGGATTGAATATTTTGGTTTGAGAACACTTGATGTACGCCTTGCGTGGGATACCCGTAGTGACATTGGGGTATTCTATTGATTCACTTGATATATGTTGAGGCACCAACTTGCGGATTCCGGTGACCTTGGGGATCTATGCATAGGGGTTGATTGTACGTTTTCATACTACGTTCTCCGATAGAAATCTTGGGGTACTCCTTGAAGTTCTTTGTGTTGGATTGAATATGATAGACCTGAAATTGTGTGATGCATGTCACATATTTTACCCACGGATACTTGAGGTGGCATTGAAGTATCTAGATGACATTAGGGTTGATTGATATGTATCATTGATGTTGTTCTAGTACGAACTCTAGGGCTGTTTGTGACACTTATAGGTATAGCCCAATAGATAGATCAGAAAGAATAACTTTGAGGTGGTTCTACTACCTACACCAATTTCATTTTATGTTCTCCACTAGATAGGAACTTTGAAGTGATTCTTTGTTGCATGTTGAGGGATAATTATATGATTCAACTATGTTAGCATTGTTGGGAGATTGCACTAGTAAAAGTATGAACCCTAGGCCTTATGTCCAAGCATTTATACAACGTTTTGCTCGCTATTTTCCACTTGCTACCTTGTTGTTTCTATATTTTCAGAATACAAAAAACTCTATCTACTATCCATACTACAGTTGTATCATCATCTCTTCGTCAAACTAGTGCACCTATATAATTTACCATTGTATTGGGTGTGTTGGGGACACAAGAGATTTCTTGTATTTGATTGCAGGGTTGTTTGAGAGAGACCATCTTCATCCCACACCTCCCACGGATTGATAAACCTTAGGTCATCCACTTGAGGGAAAATTGCTATTGTCCTACAAAACTCTGCGCTTGGAGGCCCAACAGTCTACAAGAATAAAGTTGCGTAGTAGACATCAGCAGGCGCGGTAGCACTGGCAGTACCACCGGCCGCTGCAGTATCCAGACGTCAACCTGCCCCATGGTTGGCATCTGGATCCGTAGCGGATCCCCATTCCGGCAGTGCCCCGATCAGCGCATGCGCACGCGGAAGAGGTTCGCCTGCGCCGTGAGGTCCTCAGCACGGAGCAGTGGGCGCTGCGTGCCTACGCGCCAGACTCTCCCAACTGGGAGCGCTAGTTCGCGCTAGAGCACGAGAAGGAGCGCCGCCGGGGCGTCCATGTCGACCAGGCCGTCCCTCCTCCGCTGGCCGAGGTTCTGCCGGAGGAGGACGAAGAGGCGATACAAAGCCGCCCTCGAGCTGGCCATGCAACACACGCTGGAGGCCAGCAGGATTGAGGAGGACGCCAAGTGGGACGGACTGGACCGCGTCCACACCTTGTCGGCTGCGGGGGACTTCGTCCACGCCCCGCTCTTAGTCTCGCAGCCGCCACGGCCGCCGCCGCCCACCGTCGAGCCCAAGGCGGAGCCGGAGCCCACACCGTCGCGGAAGCGCTCACCGCCTCCGCCCACTATGCTGGAGGAGTCCTACAAATGGGTAGGCGTGGTCCGCGAGTGGGTGAGCGTGCCGACTGTCTACTACAACGCGGTCCCGGAGGAGGAGGCGGCCCACCTCGAGAAATGACGGTTGCACTGGCTCGCCGAGGAGGAGGCGAACAGGCGGCGACAGATGCAGTGAGAGCGGGAGGAGGAGGCACTGTGCCTTGAGGAGGAGGAGGAACGCGCCCGGCGAGCCGCAATGTCGCTGTCGTAGCATACGTCGAAGGAGGCTGTCCTGGTAGCCTACCAGGCGGGATTCGGGTGGGCTGTGGCGTCTCCCGCCTTCATCGACCTCACCGACGGCGATGGAGACGACAAAGGCAAGGGCAAGGTGGACGACTAGGGTGGCGTGCGGGCGTGGATTTTTTTTTGTTTTACTTAATGTTTAATTATGTTTAGGTGGACTTTGGCCGGCGGTTGACCAACCACTTATGTTTAATTAAGTTTTTATTATGTTTATATGTGGCCATGTGTTTTTTTTTGACGCATGCAAATTTGGGTCAGGCTTCCGTTGGGACACAGACGATCCAAATAAAAAAAAGGGCAGCACTAAGCATCAGACTACTGATGTTTTTGCATCCTATCAGACTAGTCATAGACCGTCGGATCGGACATATGATGTACGTTTGATCTGCCGGTTTAGGCCCATGCAAAACTACCTATCCCTGCTTCATGGGATTGCTTCCGTAAATCATGTGTACCTAGTTCCCTGATTTCACGTGGGAGCTTCCCTGATTATACGTCGTATTAACTGCTGATATGCATGACCCCTTCATTTTAGGAAACAACTTACAGATTTGTTTAGGCAGCTTGATTCCTCATGAAACAAAATTTTAACCGAACGTTATCAAAATTTGCATCCAATGCAAATAATACGTGAGTCATCCTTACTTGTAATGTTGTGTACCAGATCAACTCTAAAATAAATAAATTATGTTTCCGTTCAGTGAAGAATTTGCTTTTATGGCGAATGAAAATTTGCTTCGATTTATTTGACATTTTATGGCCTATGTAACACAATATTTTGTTTCAAAAGCATCATCGTCTTCCTTCCATCAACTAGAAAATTGCTTCAATTTATTTGACATTTTATGTCCTATGTAACGCAATATTTTGTTTCAGAAGCATCATCGTCTTGTTTCCATCAACTAGAAAATTGCTTTTAACCTGCTTTGCCGTGTAAAAGAAATTTATTTAACATGTTTGAGAAGCATCACAACCTTGTTTCAATCAACTCGAGAATTGCTTCCAGCCAAACATTATCATGCTTCCATCCAATAGGAAAATATTTCTAGTGGTAATTACATATGGTTCTAATTCGCATTAGGGAATTGTTTGCAAGAAAATAAATAGCTACTGTCAAACGGAGAGTATGCTTCAATAGGAGAAGTCGCATTGCTTCCACGCGTCAATTTTTGCTAATTTCAAAATTGACCCAGCCATCATGTAATAGAAGGCGTGATCCGCGGTGTCGACGGTAGAAGCTGAGGTGTCCTTGCCCAAGCACTTCGATCTTCTTCGACATGAAGTCATATAGGTTGTATACCTCGAATGTATGAGCCATGGTGATCGATGCGTGAACTTGACCGTCTTTGAAATTGCTGCATCTGGCTTTGATCTCCGAGCTTCCCCCTCATCACCATAGAAATATATGTGAGAAATAAAGAAGTAGGAAGCATGGCTAACACAAAACAAAATGATGCTATCATGCACTAGAAGCACACAGAAATTTGATTTGAGAAATCTACACGCTTGACAAGCAAAATTGGGGTGCATAAATCTAATGCTCGCGGAACCTTGTTGTGATGGGGCACTACATGTCTACAATAGAAGCATAGTAAAAAAATCAAGGAAGCATGGTTAACAAGAAGCATAGTTGAAGCAAACACTTTTAGATGGAAAACATAGAAATTTGAGTATAGAAAACAATGATATCTCAACAAGAATCATCTCAATCGTGAGCATACAAATTTGGACATGTAAATTAGCACCAAATTCACACACACAAAAGATGATAATTCAGTGACTTTGTATATGCCAAATTGAGATGAAAAAATGAGTCAGCTAGGGGACATGAGACGAGGTGAGGACCGATTTCGTACAGATTGTAGATTGCCGTTGTCGTTCGGAAGAAGGGACATTGGTGGCAGCCACCAGCAAACATCAAGCCGCGGTTGGTGTGTCGCTTTTGTGTGTCTGAGTAGACACAAATAGGTCGATGACTGTGCTGCAGGGAAATGGGATGTAGGAGCATAATCAAACCCAGATCAAATGTAACGCAAACCCAAACAATTTGATTAAAAATGGACCAAAGATGAGATAAGTCAAGCCCTTGTTCGGGTGGGTGCATACCGGGGGGCGATGCCTGGGAATCGTGCGCAGTTTCTTTGCGGCCATGGGAGTTATGCGGTCGGCGGGGAGATCAGGAACGACGGAGCAGGCGGGGGAGCGACGCCGCACCATCGTCGTGGATGAGCTGTAGACGTCGCAGATTTTTTTGTCAGCAACGATGATGGCGGAGGTAGCCATCGCGGCAAGCTCGGGGATGAGTTTGTTGGGACGGGGCTGGCGGGGCGAGATTTACTCGCCCTGGCCACGGTGAGTTTGATGGGACGAGGATGGAGGCGAGATTAACTCGGGATGGATAAAATTGTGTGATTAATTGATCCCTTAATTAATGGATTGAAGATTTGCTTCTAAGTATGAACCGTTGGATTAGGAAAGAATCAGCGACGTAGGACTAGTCTGAAGAAAGTTTTCTATCAGACTACAGATTAGGCAGCACTAAGCATCAGACTACTGATGTTTGCATCCTACCAGACTAGTCATAGACTGTCGGATCGGACATATGATGTACGTTTGATCTGCCGGTTTAGGCCCATGCAAAACTACCTATCCCTGCTTCATGGGATTGCTTCCGTAAATCATGTGTACCTAGTTCCCTGATTTCACGTGGGAGCTTCCCTGATTATACGTCGTATTAACTGCTGATATGCATGACCCCTTCATTTTAGGAAACAACTTACAAATTTGTTTAGGCAGCTTGGTTCCTCATGAAACAAAATTTTAACCGAACGTTATCAAAATTTGCATCCAATGCAAATAATACGTGAGTCATCCTTACTTGTAATGTTGTGTACCAGATCAACTCTAAAATAAATAAATTATGTTTCCGTTCAGTGAAGAATTTGCTTTTATCCACCCGCAAAAAAAAAAAAATTGCTTTTATGACGAATGAAAACGCGTCGGTCCGTGTGGCCGATTCAAACGGACAAAAAGATCGGATAAACCGCGTCGGCCGGTTGGAGTTGCTCTCGCTCACCCGCTCTCTATCTCACTCTGCAATCCCCTCTCTACTATTCCCTCGCAGCATGAGGCTGGATCCCGGCGAGGAGGGGAGGAGGACCCCGGATCCCGGCCAAGAGGCAGGAGGCGCTGGTACGAGGGAAGAGGTCGTGGCGGCGGAGGTGCCACATCGCGCGCGGAAGAGGGCTTGAGAGGCAGGAGGGCGCCGCATGCGGGCCGGCGCGACGGAGGCGGGGAGCTCCTGCGGGGTTGCTGCGCCGATGGCGGTCTCAGTGACCGCGACAGCGAGGAGTTTCTCCTGGAGCGCGAGCGCGGCGCTCTGAAGCGCTCGTGCTCGGGCGGCTCCGGCGACGCACGAGGAGGCCAGGGCGAGGAGCTGTGCGAGGAGGCCAGGGCGAGGAGCTGTGCGAGGAGCCCGCGGTGGCGGCGTCGGAGAGGAGGCGCGTCGGAGATGGGGGCGCTTCCAGATGCAGCGGGTGTTGATGGGCCCGGTCGTGGGCGCGCTGGTGTCCGCCCCCTGCTCGCCGACACCCCTGCGCTCGCTCGACGGGCTGGTGGCGGTGATCCGGACGCCGCTGGTGGACGAGCAGCACGCGAGCGGCGAGCTCCCCCCTGCTCGTGGCCCTACTGTGCGCTCCCGCACGCTCAGCGGCTGCGCGCCCGCACTGGAGCTCTGCCTCAGGGTCGCCTACTACGGCGAGCTCCAGCGTTGCTCTCGCCGGCGCAGGCCGTGCACTTCCAGTGGCTGGCGCAGAGCTCCACCTCGCTGTGCACGACTTCACAGCAAGCAAGGACGGCGCAGCCGCCGTGAGAGTGAGCCTATAGCTGCGTGCGTTTTGCAGAGACAGAGAGGATGCAACGTCATGCAGTTCGAGCTGTGCAGTGGTAGATGGCCATGGTGGCGCACAAGGATCAGCAGCAACTCATGTGCATATATGCGCCAGCGGACACGGTACTTTTGCCATCTCTCCCATGGCTTTTTAGTAGTCCTTGCTAACTCTTGCATTTTTTGCAATGTGATTGATTTTTTTTTTTTTGAAAAGGAGGTTAAAACCCCTGGCCTCTGCATCAATCGGTGCATATAATGAATATGGTTATTTTTGCTCAGAATTTTTTAAGCGGCAAGTTAGTTCAGGTGGTGCGCTGCAACTATTTGAATGAAATGGCTAGCTTGGGTTTCATGCTATGTACTAAATTGGTTGTGTGCTAGTACATTATTTTGATGAAATGGCTAGATTGGTCATGTTATATAGTTAAATTTTCAAGAAGCTTTTTAAATTGATTTCTTGTCTGTTCTGCTAATGGGCTACGCTAAATCTCAGTCGACTGAGATTTAGCGAAGTCTCAGTCGATGGCGTTCAGATTCGTGCGTACGTGCAGGTACGCTCGAGCGCTTTTCTTTGTCGCTGCACAGGCCGGTGGAGATGAGAGAGCCCGTTTCTTTATTTTGCTTCTGGGCCTTTTTCTCTTTGCTGTGCAGCCCAAGTTTCCCGAGAGTGTTTTTGTTTTTCCTTTTTATCAGCTTATAAAGACAGTACTTCTTTTTTGTTTTTTCTCTCTCCCTACACAAGTGAGTTTTGCCTATTGGAGATGAGGTCAGGGTGGCTTCTCTTTTTATTTTTCTTGTTTCTTTACCTTTCTCTTCTTTTTATTTTTTTACTTTTTGTATATCTTTACCTTTCACTTCCTTTTAATTTTTTACTTTTATATATCTTTAATTTCCTTTTATTTATTTATTTTTTAGTTTTTGCTTGTTTTGTTTCTTTTTGTTTGTTTGTTTGTTTGTTTGTTTGTTTGTTTTTCTTCTTATTTTATTTTTCATTTTAATTTTTCCTTTGGTTACTAATGTTATGTTTTATTTTATTTGATTTTAGCATATTTTCCAACTTTTTAGCAGCTCAATTTTAGCATAAAAAATTGCCTATCAATTGTTTTTAATATCATTTTTAGTTGTACATCGATCAAACGCTTTGTAAGTAAATGTTGGCCGCGATAGTTGAAAATTTATTAGTAGGATTGCTAAAACTCAGTCGATTGAGTAACCGAAATCTTGGTAGACATATATGGTCGTTAGATCAATGTTTCCGTAAGATTCACGCAACACTTGTCTAGTGTTACCTCGGCATGTTTAGCGTGTGCTTCTTCTTTTTTTTTTACCTTTCTCGTGTTTGGTATTGATGTACGATGTGCTAGTTGTGAGAGGGATTTTTCTTTCTCTTTGTTGGACTTTTCAATTGCCATATACACACCATATCTACGGTGGAGAGACTACTTGTCTCAGTTGAGAGGCGTCGTCCCTCGTGGTTCTCTAGTTGCATTTGTTCTCTTCTGTCTTTTCCCCTCTTTTTGCCAGATATATGTGTGTGGATTTAGCTAAATTTTTTTAAATAATACACTATTTTTGATAAATTACAGAAATAATATACAAATTTGAAAATTTTGAAAAATATAACCCAGTCGGCTGGGGCTAAGCCGACAGGACCTAATCGGCCTAGCCGTGGCCGACTGGGCCCAATCGGCCTAGGCAGAGCCGACTGCATGGCCTGCCAGCCGACTGCATGGGGCATGGCCCCTGTCGGCCACGGCTAAGCCGACAGGCCAGTCAGCTGGGGCTAAGCCGACAGGCTGCCACCCTTTCTCCTTTCTCCCTGCCGACCAGCCCTTTCTCCTTGCCGACCAGCCCTTTCTCTTTTCTCCTTGCCCATACGCTGATTTAGACGGCGCTGTTTCCGAGACTTACGGCGCTGATTCCCACGATGCTCATTCCGAGGCCTGCTGCGCGGGAAACGGCTGCACGCGCGACAACGCTGCTTTTTTAAAGGATGCTGGTTCGAGACAGCGTTGCTGTTGCTGCGGCGGACGCGAGAGCAAATTCTAACGCGGTGTGCCGACACTACAGTGCCCGTATTCTTTTTATACACGATGCCAACTCTCTCTCGCACACACAGCCTGTCTGCTCTCTCGCACACACACCCTGTCTGCTCTCTCGCACAGACACATTGCCTACTCTCTCGCGCGCACACACTGCTCCCTCTCCTATCTTCGTCCATCGTCCAGCCACACTTCAAAACACCAACGCGCTAGTCAGGATGAGTTTGCCTTGCTCGGATCAAAGCATTAGGCCTAAGAAAATGAAGAGTGCGACTTTGCCTCGGGGGGTGGAAGTACTTCGTTGTTGGTGTGGCGATCTCTGCAAGGTGAAGGAGGTGTGGCGATCTCTGCCAGATATATGTGTGTGGATTTACCGATGTATGCATTTTTGTTGTTTTTTGTGCTCATATAATGAAGGTCTGCTTTTTTTATGGATGAATGAGGATTTTTGAACCATGCATACACACCCAAATGTTGGTGCGTATGTTGGTTAGTAGCGGAGTTTTTAAACCATGACTTTTGTTTTGTATAGGACCAGCATTTCAATCTAATCCTTGTTTTTGCGTAAAAGTATATTAGTATATCTTGTGAAACAAACATATAAGCATGCCTTTTTTAGTGTAATAGGGATCTTTCATAAATATCAGCATACATGTTTAGTAGAGTATAGAATTGGAAAGAGATGGGACACGGGAGGACAGTTGCATCTCTATCACTAAGCTCGCAACTGCCAGTGTCACCACTAACTGTAACTATGTCTTCAACGCGATTACCACTTAAAGGCCGGAAGTGATGTTTTTGCCGTGGAAGTTGCATGTTTATCATTAGGCACGCAACAGCAAGCGTCGCCCTCGACTGCAACTACATGTCTTCAACCTGACTATAACTTATTGGTGGTTTGTCGTGGACAAGGGGAAATTGCACGTATGTCACTAGGAACGCATCTGCAAGCGTCGCCCCCCGACTGCAATTGCATGTCTACCCATCAGACTGCAACTAACCTTTGTTTCGTCGAATGACGACGGGAGAGGGTGCACTTGCATGTATGACACTAGGCGTGCAACTGCAAGTGTTGCCCTTGATTACAACTGCATGTCTACCCACCCGACTACAACTTACCTTTTTTTATTGGTGGTCGAAGGGAGAGGAGGGAGGCAGTTGTATGTCTGACACTAGGCATGCAACTGCAATTGTCGCCCTCAACTATAACTGACCTTTGTTTTGTGGGAGGAAGTTGGGAGATCATGGGGGTAATTGCATGCCTGACACGGCATGCAACTGCAAGTGTCGCCCTCGACTGCAACTTCATGTCTACCCAAACGACTACAATTGACCTTTGTTTTTTGGTGGGCGGGAGAGGGGGCGGTTGCATGTAGACTCGTCATGCAACTATAAGTTTCGCCTTCGACTGCAATTGCATGTATACCCACCCTACTGCAATTGACCTTTTTGTTATGTCGGAGGACGGTGGGAGAGGAGGGAGTTGCATATCTGACACTAGGCACGCAACTGCAAGCTTCGCCCCCAACTGCAATTGCATGTCTACCCATCAGGCTGCAACTGGCCTTTTTATGTCCGACACAAGGTGTGCAACTAGAAGAGTCACCCTCGACTGCAATTGCATGTCTACCCACCCAATTGCAGCTGGATTTTTGTTTTGTCGATGGACGAAGGGAGAGGACGGCACTTGCATGTCTCACACTAGGCATGTAACTATAAGCGTCGCTCTCAAATGTAACTGACCTTTGTTTTGTCCGAGGGTGTTGCATGTCTCACACTAGGCATGCAACTGCAAGTGTCGCCTCGAGTACAACTGAATATCTACCCAAATGACCGCAAGTGACCATTGTTTTGTTGGGGGCGAGAGATGGGGGCAGTTGCATGTCCGAGACTAGACATGCAACTGCAAGTGTCACCCTCGATTGCAACTGCATGTCTACCCACCTTATTGCAATTGACATTTGTGTTATGTTTGAGGAGGAGGAGGGGCTGGGCATTTGCATGTGTGAACTAGGCACGAAACTGCAAACGTCGCCCTAGCTGGAATTGCATGTCTACCCATCCGGCTGCAACTGAACTTTTTTCGTCCTAGGACAACGCAAGAGGCGGACATTTGCATGTCTGACACTAGGCATGCAGCTGCAAAAGTCACCTTCGACTAAACTGCATGTCTACCAAACGAGTGCAACTCACCTTTTATTTTGTCGGTGGACGACAGGGGAGGGGGGAGTTGCATGTCTGACACTAGGCATGCAACTACAAGTGTCGCCCTCAACTGCAAGTGCATGTCTTCAATGCGTTTGTAAATTTGTGGTGTTTTATTGGAGGGAGTTGGGGCAATTGCATGTCCGTCATTGGGCAGGCAATTGCATGTGTTGTCTCGGACTGCAACTGCATGTAAGCGACTCCAACTCTGTGGTTTTTGTGTGGGGAGTGGGGTAGTTGCATGTCCGCCACTAGGCATGCAACCAAGTGTCGACCCCGAATGCAACCACATGTCCACAATGCGAGTATAACTTTGTGGTGTTTTATCGAAGGGACTAGGGGCATTTGCATGTCTGCCATTATAACCGGACTGTAATTGTCGGGGATAGTGACACCCCAAGTCACTTGCCCAATTGCATGTTCGTCCCTCCACGAGCAACTCCATGCATCGTACCACTTGCATTCAACTAGGGATATATTATTATTATTATTATTATTATTATTATTATTATTATTATTATTATTATTATTATTATTATTATTATTATTATTATTATTATTATTATTATTATTATTATTATTATTATTATTATTATTATTATTATTATTATTATTATTATTATTATTATTATTATTATTATTATTATTATTATTATTATTATTATTATTATTATTATTATTATTATTATTATTATTATTATTATTATTATTATTATTATTATTATTATTATTATTATTATTATTATTATTATTATTATTATTATTATTATTATTATTATTATTATTATTATTATTATTATTATTATTATTATTATTATTATTATTATTATTATTATTATTATTATTATTATTATTATTATTATTATTATTATTATTATTATTATTATTATTATTATTATTATTATTATTATTATTATTATTATTATTATTATTATTATTATTATTATTATTATTATTATTATTATTATTATTATTATTATTATTATTATTATTATTATTATTATTATTATTATTATTATTATTATTATTATTATTATTATTATTATTATTATTATTATTATTATTATTATTATTATTATTATTATTATTATTATTATTATTATTATTATTATTATTATTATTATTATTATTATTATTATTATTATTATTATTATTATTATTATTATTATTATTATTATTATTATTATTATTATTATTATTATTATTATTATTATTATTATTATTATTATTATTATTATTATTATTATTATTATTATTATTATTATTATTATTATTATTATTATTATTATTATTATTATTATTATTATTATTATTATTATTATTATTATTATTATTATTATTATTATTATTATTATTATTATTATTATTATTATTATTATTATTATTATTATTATTATTATTATTATTATTATTATTATTATTATTATTATTATTATTATTATTATTATTATTATTATTATTAATTTCCACATGAACATCTTTTTAAATACATGATGAAATCTTTTTTCTAAATGCAAGTTAAAATTTTATAAAAGACACGGAGAATATTTTTTGAATATAATTTAATTTATCTTTTCAAATACACAATGAAAAATTTCCAGATACAGTTTGAACTTTTATTAAATACAACGAACATTTATAAATAATTTTGATTTTTTCTAAAAATGCATGATGAAGTTCTTTAATTGCAAGATAATATTTTAAATGTGGGAACACTTTTTACATTTTTTTACATTTATCAAGGAACAAACAAAAAGTAAACAAAAGATAAAAACAACAACCACACTTTTTGCAGGAGAAAATATTTTCCTACTTTAAAAAAAACATAGGGAGGAATCGTTCTCTAAATTTTGCCTCCAAAAAAACTGGACACTTCTATTACATATCTACTTATTTTTTTTCCATTGCTTTTTATGTTCAGACAAACCAAAAGCTTTCTCTTGTTTGTGTATGACGGCAGCTCAGCCGGACTCGAGGCTAATAAAGATCAAACGAAAAACAAAACCAGCCTAGACACGTCCAGGCCACCAATGTGTAACACGTCCAGCCCAAAACGAAAAAAGAGAGACAAACCAGTCCGACAAACCAACGTATAACGCTTCCAGGCCCAAAAAAGCAAAACAAAACTACTAGGCCATCGACGAACAAACAGGATTTCATGCAACGATTGATGACGTCAGCCGACCGAGACTTCGTTAAGTCTCCGTCGACTGAGTCCTAGTCGCTCCCTCTGCTAATTGGTAATTGTCGGGCAGCTACACCATTTTTTAGTTGAATATGTGAGAAAAATAGCATGGGAAATTCTCTCCCATGGCTTCAAGTCTTTTTTGCGGTAGACATTGAGTAGAACATGGCAATTTTCTTGCCATGGCAAATATATTTTAACATGTTTTGCCATGGGAATTCAATATGCGTTACCATGTAAACTCAACTTTTGTTGCCATGTATTAATTACATCCTCTTTTTGTTGCCCATGGCAAAAAAATAAAATATGTTGCCATGGTAGCTCACTTGTGATGGCAACCTTTTTTCATGACATTGTTTGGACATTAGTTCTTGACATGGCAAATTGTACTTTTTCATTTGTCATGGCAAATTTATATTCATCACCACAACAAAATTACTTATATTGCCATGGCAAATTTAGTTTTTACATGTCAATTTAATAGATCATGTCAATCTTTTGCTTTTCATGGCACCATGGCATTTTTACTCTGAGTACATTGAGCATGACAAATGAACAAGAAATAAAGTCTACAATCATTTAGCATTGTATAATTGTGTTGAATTTCATTATCCTGCATTTGTGTGATGCGATCCACACGGTAATTCAGTTTTTAACTAGTCCTTGATATAGTTTTCTCTGTTTTACCATTCAGAAGATTTTTGTTAGTTTGAGAAATGAAAACCGTGTGCCAAGGTGCCCATTTTTGTGTGTGTTGATTATTGTCAATAGACGAGCCGTTTTTGCACCCCCTCCTTTTTAATGATGATGGCAATGATAGTAGTTCACTCCATAATTGCGATGGTAATTTTCAATCTATAGTTTTTTCATGTTTTAGCATTGGAAGGGACATAGTAGTTGCCATGGAAATTCAAATCTGCAGGCAGAGGATCATATAGTCGTTCGCGTCATTCATACAAGTGTTTTATGTTGCCATGTGTTCATGCTTTTGTTGTGCATTTTGATCACATGGCAAATTCATAACATTTTTTACTTCCCAACATTGCAATTTTAGCTTTTTTGTAATGCTCTCATGGCAAACTTCTTTAATTAGTATGTTCAAAAACACGGCAAACTTGCCATGGAAACTTAAGATGTTCAAAAACGTTGGCAACCTAAGATGATTCAAAAGCATGGCAAACTTGCCATGGCAACTAAAATCAGTAAACTTATAGATGTGTTTTTTGCCATGGCAAACTAAAAGCATGTGTTGTGATGATTCGCTGTGTCTTTTCCCATGTCCATCCAAAGAATGTTGCCATGGCAATTACAAATTAGTTTGAGAACACGGAAGTTTGATCTTTAAAATCTGTTTTTCCATGGCAAGAAGTTTTGATCTTTTGAAATTCGTTTTTCCATGGTGATTACATGTATGATATCACTACAACTTCAGATGTTTTCTCCATTTTTTTTAAAATTCAATGTGTTTAGAGAAACATTTTTCACCATACCTTTTTTTTGCATATGTTACCATGATGGCAACTTTCGTATTGTAAACTTCATATTTTTTGCCATGATGTATCCATATATATGTAAACTTCATCGCAACTTTCATAGTGTAAACTTCATAGCGATGGCAAATTAAGATGTTTAAAAATGTTTCCATGAAAATGGCAATTTTTAAAAAAAATGTAGTGTCGTTGTCTATATTATTCGAAGAATGTTGCCATGGTTACTTAAAATATTTATTGCCATGGCAAAGTTATTGTTTTTGAACATGAAATATTTGTAAGTTACACCCATGGCAAATTTATATATTTTTGCCATGTCAAATTTATCTTATTTAACCATTGCAAAGTTATTTTTTGCGACCATGGCATTTATATTATTTTAACCATAGCAAATTCATACGTCATAAGATGGAAAATTTATTTATTTACGGGGCATGGCAACTCTAGTTTATGGGGCATGGCAACTCTAGATTACGGGGCATGGCAAATGTAGTCACGGAAAATTTATTTACTTATGAGGCATGGTAATTGTAGTTTACGGGCATGGCAAATTCATACTTTCATAACATGGCAAATGTCGTCATGGCAAAATATATCAAAACTTTTATCATGTCATCAGTAACAAACTTTGCCATGGCAAAATCTTACAACTTTATGCCATGTCATAAATACAAAATTTGCCATGTTACCAAAGCAACTTTTGCCATGGCAAAATCTTACAACATTTGTCGTGGCATGGTAAATTAACTAAAACGCCATTACAAAGCATGTCATTTTAGGTTAAATGCCACGTCAATTTTAATATACATTTGCCATACCAATTTTTTAATCATAATTTGTGTTACTTTATATACATGGCAAATTTCTTTTATATCAGCATGGCAATTTTAAATATGCATCTTGCCATGGTAATTTTGGTCCTAATTTTGTTTGTGCAATATTCATTCTATTCATTTGAATTTTTTCACCATGATAATTTCCGAACTTACTTTTGTTCTCACGACAATTTTTGAAATTTTTTGTAACGACACAACATCAACTAATGATGATTTTGGCCATGTATATAAAGTGCATCTCTGGTCCTGCAACTTGCAGGCAGTGTCTATAATGGTCCTCATACTCCCGAAGTGCTTCAGTACGGTCCTTCTACTCGAAAATCCGGTCCACTACGGTCCTGGCGACGCGTACCCGATACGCCACCGGACACGTCAGCAGCGAGGCAAGAAATTACGATTCGTCTTGGTTTTCATCCGCTTTTTCGTTAATTAACTAGACAATTCACTTCTGCTTAATTAATCGATAAGGCAAATCTTTTGCCTCCGTTTGGAAAAAAAATAAGCATATTTCACCGGCTTGGTGGACATTTTTTATTTAATTTTTTATATCTAGATTTCAAACAAAAATTGGATTGCACGGTCGGTCATTTCTTCTTTTATTCAAAATTTTCAAACTGACAAATTTGGACGTAATTTAAACATAGTTCAAATTTTATTTATATTTTAGGATTTTTTACAAAGATTTGAAAGAAATTTGAACTAAAACTAAAAAAAAACCTACTCGTCCTCGCTTGCATCATCCAGCACGACAATGTCGAGCTTGCCGTCATCGTCGTCGCCGTTGGCGCCCACACCGAGGAAGTCGAGGCCATCGTCTTTCGTCGACGTTGCCTTTATTGGAAGGCGGATGGCCTTTTCCCACCCCAGCATGTCCTCCAAGTAAACCTGGGCATGCACCGGGCCGGGCTTCGGGCCGGGCTTTGAAAAGCCCGAACCAAAAATCTCAGGCCCGAGCCCGGCCCAAACGGACTAAAAAGGGGATTTTCGGTCCGGGCCGGGCCGGGCCTCCGTGTAAAATGGTGATTTTGGTAAGCCCGAGCCCGGCCCGAACTGCTGCCCGGGCTTGGAAACATGGCCCGAACCCGGCCCGAACCTAAAGCCCGGCCCGGCCCGGATCACCGGGCCGGGCTGCCCATGCCCATGCAGGGGAGGGCTAGTGCGTCGCCAACGCGGCGTGCTGGGGCTATTTATAGCGGGGCCACGCCGTTGTGAGGCCAGTAGCCGAAGTAAAGGCCGACGAGACCCGCCATCAATGGCGGCCTCGGGAGTCGGCGAGATGTCTCATGGTGCCCAAACCGCCATCCACACGGTACGACAAGGCCCGGGTAACGCGACGGGTCAAACTAATCACCCACCAAACACGCAACGCACGTCCGGTTTGACCACATGTTGCATCGTAACCCATGCGTACTCAGCATGCCCGACGCGCGTACGACCGGTTGGGGTGCGTATTTGTACATACACATCGGGAGTATCGCCACGGACGGGCGCACAACATCTTTTAAAAATAAGACCATCATGCCCTTTTTATGAAATGGTATGGGGTGATCTTAGCCATGTGTTTGGAGGGGGAAGGGTATCGAAGCAGAAGTATAGTAGTCTCATGTCTCACTTAGATTGTGCAATGAAAGCGTTGAGGTTTTGATAGTGTACATGATGAATGATGATTCTAGATTTCTGGGCTTCTTTATGTACTCCCTCCGTCCGGGTTTATTAGGCCCCCTTATATTTTGCGTCCAACTTTGACCATCTATTTGACTAAAAAATATAAAACATATTGCTATAAAAATTATATTGGTGGATTTGTATTTGAAAGAGGTTTTCCGTGGTATATTATTATAAGATAGAATTTATATTTCACAAGTTTAAATTCATGGTCAAACTTTGGCGCAAAATGAAAGGGGGCTTAATAAACCTATGACGCTCTATTTAATTGCACATGGTTGGACAGGGCCCAACAATTTCTTTCCGGGTTGAATCTGCTTGCTGCTGTTAACAATGTCTCTGAAGGTAAATAATATTATCATGCAACACATGTTGCCATGAATGAAAAGGAATGGACCCGGATAAGAAATATGACCTGTATTACTACTCAAAATCAAGAAGATTTACAATCAGCACGGCATCTTCAGGACCGCATCATGCTCGGATTGACGGAGAATTTCAGAGAATTAAAGCAACGGGAGCGGCAAGTTTCAGATAACTGACGGCAAACTGGGACTGAATCGGATTCAGAGAAAGGAAATTTGACGCGTCCTGCATCGCCTGCAAGTCCATCGTACAGAACGCATTCGCGTCCCACAACACCTGCCAAATCCCAGTCGCCTGCCGTCGATCCACATCGACCCCTTCCTAGCTAGAACCCTAGCAGCAGATCGGCCAGCCGGCCGCCGGGATGGAAGGGCTCGACGTCGATGCCATCTTCCAGCACTACCGCCTGAACCCTACGGAAGTGGAGGCCGTCACCTACTACCTGCCACGCCTCCTCTCCGGCGAGACGCTGCACGGGGCCGAGAAGCTCATCCACTCCGCCGAAATCTCCGGCTGCGAGCCCAAGGATCTCGCCGCCCGATACGCGCCCGTGCCGCAGGCTGTCAGCAGCGGCGACGGTTCTTCTTCACCACGTGCAAAAGCAAGAACGGGAGCAAAGTCCAGAGCGTGCGCGGCGCCGGCGGCGGCACCTGGACCATCCAGAAGACCACGGAGATTAGCCATGCGGGAGGCAAGGTCGGCGAGGTCAAGAACCTGTCTTTCAAGAAGAAGGGCAAGTCCACCGGCTGGGTCATGGAGGAGTACCGGTGCCTGCTGCCGGAGGCCACCGTCGCCGAGGGGGTGAAGGTGTTCTGCAGGATGCACTTGGCTCAGCATGCTCCTGACGCGGCCCGCCAGGAATCGGCCGCGTACAAGCTTCAAGAACCGCAGCCAGAGGCCATACCTGCGGGCACGCACACACAGAAGAGGCCAGCGCCGGCTGCCGCCGCCGATCCTCATCAGCCGCGCCCCAACAAGAGGATGCGCGACGCCACACCGTCGTTCACCGCTGCTGCACCGGTTTTCTTGCCGGATGAGTCCATACCTGAAGCTGACAACGACATGGGCCGGTTCTCTTGCTCAATGGAAGAGCTTTTCGGGCTGCAAGTCGACGAAACTCTGAGGGTGGAAGCTACAGAGAACATTCAAGCTGAAGAGAACATCGAACAGTCTCACTACTCTGAACCAGACGAGGAGCTGCAGTTGCTTACGGGTATACTCGATGAAGCAGCAGCAGAGCTTGAGCGGCAGGCCGTCTCGACGAACGAAAAGTCATCCATGGTCCAAGACGTGGCGAGCTTCTCCCATCCATCTGAAGCGGAGTGGCAGGCCGACGAGGCGCTCGGGAAGGATGGGGAGGCAGATGGTTTTGATATCGAAGAACTAGGGAGAATGATGGAAGCCGACGAGGCGCTCGGGAAGGAGAACGCCGCGCCGGATGGGGAGGCAGATGGTTTTGATATTGAAGAAGTAGAGAGAATGATGGGCATGCTGGAGGACATGCTGCAGTCCGACAACCCTGCCTTCCATGATGCTGAGAAGGAGGAGAGGTACAATGCCGCGCCGGATCTTCAGGGACACGACCACTTGTTCCAATCGCCGCCGTGCTCCTTCGATCCATTTGAAGCAGCGTGGAAGGCTGAAGAGGCGCTCGAGAACGAGAAGAGGAACAATGTCGCGGCCAATCTGCTTGGAGGATACAACGACTTCTTCTTGTCTGCAAGTGTCCATTAAATCCGATGTTGAAATTGTATGCAAAGTGTATACGAGGATACTCACTGGCTGATATATTAGTTCGTCCTTGTACGATCGCCACGGATGTACCTCTGAGCAATTTGCTCCACTTGTTCATGCAAGCTACTAAAACTGTTGTTGTTCATGCCCCTG
The DNA here is from genome assembly GCA_039707655.1 of Elymus sibiricus. Lineage (NCBI taxonomy): Eukaryota > Viridiplantae > Streptophyta > Magnoliopsida > Poales > Poaceae > Elymus > Elymus sibiricus. The sequence goes on along the minus strand of CM077675.1, from coordinate 151,456,060 downwards.
TGATGGATTTTCTGAACCTTGCATTCACTCCTGCACTACTTCTTCAGCTATGTTTCCAGATAGATAAGCAAGCATGATGCAGTCATATGATCTGGACAACTGCAGATAGGTAGCAACTATGTTTGTCTATCAAAACCATTTCACTTCTCGTGATAATCTGCAGAACAACTTCAGGTTCATAAGTTGCAGAGCAAATTGAAGTTGTGGCAAAGAAAAATGCGTTCCATCTATTTTGCATCGCTGAATTCATGTCTTTTATCATCAACTAAAGCTTGATCCTTCTGGGAGATGCCAATCTGTTTAAACAGTTGACTGAATCATCAAAATGTTCTGGTCAAACAATCCTTATTTTGTAGCTTCCCAGTTGAAACATATACAGACCTCAAAGCAGCAACTGGCTACAGTGAATAGAGTATGAGTTTAAGCTCCTTATCCCATTAGTCTAGATCTCTAGACCCACGAGCTTATTTAGACTCATCAAATGCAGAATTCAGACCATCTTCTGTACGGTCAGTTCCATCGTGGTCAGCTGTGGCTGTTGTTCGGTTCGGTTCGGTTTTGGTTTGGTGGTTCCTTGTGCTTAGTTCGACTATTGGAATTATCTCTAGCATGGATCTTGTTATTTGAATGTTGCATATTGATGGTGCCCTGTACCTATGCATTTAGAAACTAGGAGTATTTGTTATCTGAATTATTATTATTTTTCATTACAAAATTGCAATGTGTGGATTTACCTATTTGTAGTGATACCACTATTTACATTTTACCCCTTGTTGGTAAATTTGTGATAGCGTTTAGTCTGTTTAAAATTCCCTGCCATGCTTAATATCCCCTTGATTCTGGTCGAATGGGCACACTTGTCAAGCCGACATGGCCATCTCCGAAGCGTAAATCAACTGGGCGTTTTCTCCCTAATCACACAACACTTCAGTGATTTCATCAAGCCAGATCCACTCAGTGTTTCCGGTTGATCACTTGATTCAAACAATGTGGTGGGAATTATTAAAGAGACCCAAATAGCAATTTGCTCCACTTGTTGATGCAAGCTACTGAACTGTTGTTGTTCCTTTTAAGGGGAGTACGTATCATCTACCAGAATTTCGACTTCGTCGTCACCGTCCACCTCAAGGGAAGTATGAGTTGTTCAACTTTTCACATTCCTCCCTTCGCAATGTCGTTGAGCGTGCTTTTGGGGTGCTCAAGCAGAAATGGCGCATATTGAAAGGGGTCCCAAGTTTCTCACCTCGTACGCAAAAGCATATCATCATTGCTTGCATGGCATTGCACAACTTCATTCGTGATAGCAAGTTGAGTGACAAACTTTTTGATAAATGTGATGCCGATGATGAGTATGTACCTCCAATGCTACGACAGGAAGTAACACCAACACAAGCGGATCCCGTTGAAGAGGAGGAGAATGAAGATACCATGGATACTATTCGTAGTAGGATAGCGGATGCTTGTCTTGCGATAGCAACATAGGTTAGCTATCTTTGATGGAGGTTATGATCATGTGAACCATATGTATATTCTATGGTGCATGTCTTTTGTAATAATATTATGGGATCAATATGTATATATATGTAATATGCAACATGAAAGTACAATCGTTGAATCTCAATTGTCGTAATTTTTATTTGCAAAACGGTCGTTCTATTGCCTACCAATGTAAATATCACCATTTTACGGTCAAGTTGCACATAATTTTTTTGACTCATTACCCAGGGTCATTACAGACAATTCATAGTCAAATCTACAGTTTCACAGCTGTTTCAGCCAAACAGCTTCCAGCTTCTCCACAGCTGAAAGTTCACAGCAGCTTTTTCACAGCTCACAGCTCACAGCAGCTTTTACAGAATCTGCAGCTCAACCAAACACAGCCTAAGTAAGCTTTGGTTCAGTTCTTTCGCTCACATTTGATTCTATATGAATCAACTCTGAAGTCACATTTGGGCAAACTTAAGCAGGTACTCCGACATGTCTCAACTCTCACAGCAGTATGCTCTAGCAGTTCAAAACACAAGACCTTTTCACTTAAGACTTGAAAGAATGGTAGTTAGCCATGCAATCTTAACCCTTTACTTAACCCTTTACTGCCAGCAACAACTGGTCAACCCATCTCAGTCCTTCAGTTGAGAGAATAGGGCCTGAAGTGAAAGAGAACCAGGTAAATACAGGTAGCTTGTCAACTGCCTAAACCTCCAGGTAGTTTACAGAACTGAACCCGTTCTTGTATTCCGGAAGCAAGTCGCGGGATATCATGATGAGGTAATAACACCTGTAGTGCTTTAACTTGTCACGTATGTTCACTTTAATGCCTGAACTTGAAAAATACGTCGAACTGGTTCCAAAACTTGACGTGAACGTGCAAATTAAGTGATAATGCCATTCGTAGCCATAAAGTGGGCTGACATGACACCATATTTTGCTGACATGGCATAGGGTCCACTTGTAGTAATGAAACGGGGTTTTATTGAATACTACTCCCTCCGTTCCTAAATATAAGTCTTTGTAGACATTTCAATAGAGGACTATATACGGAGCAAAATGAATGAATCTACGCTCTAAAAATGTCTATATACATCCGTATGTAGTTCAGTAGTGGAATATCTAGAAAGACTTATATTTAGAAACGGAGGAAGTATATCTCAATGAGTAGTGGATCCCGTTTGTTAGTACACAAGAAAAAGAAATGAAAAATAGTGTCCAACAACAGGGTTCAAACCTGTGAACTGAAAAAAGCAGGCAACCAGTGCCGGCTCCACCGAACAACCTTTCCTGCCCAATATGGACCATCAAATTTAATGCAGTGTAAAGCAAAAAAGCTTGTGTTACTTAAGCAGGTGTATCATTTCGCTCATGGGTTATATTCTTACTTTTTAATAATGTATATAATCCACGAGTGATTTCATATATACAATTTAAATTATAAATTATGAGTAAAGTTTAATTTTACAAACATTTTCTTAAACAACATACTTATAAATTATACAAAACGTGTGTGCATAATTATTGAAATGTTTGAATAAATAAATATTACAAACTGTAAATCTAAAAAATTATTCTATATTGTAAAAAATGTTATAATCCATATATTATTTCAAATATATGAATGTTTTTAAATAGTACATGAACATTTTTTAAAGTAAATGTATATTTTTAAATTTTGTTAGTTATTTTAGTTGTATGTATCCTATTTGTTACTATTAATACCAAAAGACAATTGAAATTGATTTCTATTATTGTGATTTATAATTCACAGACTTTTTACAGTTTTTTAATTAAATATGTGCTAATGGGCCGTACTTACTACGTCACATTTAAATAGCACCAGCTTTTTAATGTATATTACAGTAAGTCTAAGGGGCCATATTGGCACGTAAATACACATGTTGGAGTGGCTAGCATTGCTCGCCGACCCAGTTCGGGTCGCATGTTCGATCTCTGTCGGGCTCCAGTTTCCTTTTCAATTTTCCTTCTGTACTGACAGGCAGGACCCACTAGTCAAAGGGATGGTATTCAACTAGAATTTTGTTTTATCTCAATAAATTGAATCTCATGCCATGTCAGCCAAATACGGTGTCATGTCAACCTAATACGGTGCCACGTCAGCACACTTTAACTATATGAAAGAGATTAGCACTGTATTTGCACGTTCATGTCAAGTTTTAGAACCCGTTCTACGTATTTTTCAAGTTCGGGCACTAAAGTGAATCTCCGTGACAAGTTCAAGCACCACTGATATTATTACCTCTATCATGATGCAGAGCACCAAATAGCTCGGGGTGAAGATGCGAGTCACGGGCTCACGGCGAAAGAGAACTAGTTTTGGTAAGCAAAGATGTTGTCTTCCGCTATGGAGCAACTGAAGAGAGGCCCGGGGTCCAGCGTGCGCTCTTCCTCTGCGGAAGATCTCTACACCGAAGAGGTGTGACTCCGGAGTCCATTTTTTTAAACTGAAACTTTTGACTCCGGAGTCAGGAGGTCCAACTGTGCAGCTTAGATTAAGTTATACAAGTCTGATTAACTTCTAGGTGTGCTTTGGAGAACAGATGTACAATCCGGGGTTCATAAGAGCATCTCCAGCCGTTCGGCGCCCCGGGCAGAAATAGCGCCGCCTGGGGGCCAACCGGCGAAAAATTCGGCGTGGGGTGGGTTTGATTCCCAGTCGCCCCCACGCCACCCACCTCACGCCGTTTTTTAAAAACAAAATATGGCTAAATTCAGGCAAAGTTCGGCCGGTTCATACGATTTTTATACAAAAGGTGATAAAAACTAAAAAAAATATAACTAAACCTAAAACTACGTCGCCGATGGGCCACCGCCGCCGCCGCCGTCTTCTACATGCCGAGGAGCTTGTAGAAGTCGGTGTAGTCGCCGTCGTCGCCGCCATCGCCTCCGTCGTCGCCGCCGTCGCCGTCCTGCCCGCCGCCGTCCCTGCTGAACCCCTGGCCTGGGTCGCCGTGGCGGTGCAGCTCTTGGTTGGACGGCTCGGGCGCCTCCTCGTCGTCGCTGTCGAGGATGACGACGCCGCCCTCCTCGCGGCCGCGACGGCGAGCGGTGATCTCCTCGAGGGCGCGCCGCTGACGCACCATCTCCTTGCGGACGTAGTCGTCGCGCGTCCATTTGAGGGCGGTCTCGTCATCGACAGCCATGACGAGATGCTCCTGCTTGACAGTGACCGGCGCCTCCACGCCAGGCTCGGTCTTTGGCCTGACAAGGCAGAGGTGGCCGCGGGAAGGGGGAGAAGTCTGGCAGCGGCGACCCTCGTTGATGGTGATGCCGCCACCGCCACTGCGCCGGAGCGGCGAGTCGCCGGGCTCGGCCTTCACGGCGACGAGCGGGGTCCGTGCGCCGGAGGAGTGGGAGCCGGACGACGACGGCGACGTCCCGGCCATGCGCCTCGGCCGCCAGGACGAGCCGGTCCGGCGCGAGAAGGACGGCGCGGGTAGTCGAGGCGCGGCGTGTTGCCGCCCTCAATGTGCTCGAGCACGGCCTCGAGGGTGCGGCCGGGGATGCCCCACCATCACCGCCGCCCCTCGGAGTTGTGGCGGCCACGGCTGGGCGGCGCGCCGTTTGTGGAGGCGAGCTGCTCCTCGTGGCGGCGCTCGAAGTACGCCGTCCACAAGTTGTGGCTGTCGGGGGCGTACCTCGGCTGCTGCCGCATCGTCTCCGACAGAGACGAGTGGATCCGTGCGATCTCGGCACGCCGCTCGGTGCCGCTGGGCACCGGAGGCACCAGGACCCCGCCGGCGCTGAGCCTCCACGAGCCCGGCACCCGCATGTCGGGCGCCGCCGGGTACTCCGCCTCGTAGAGAAGGCGCGCCTCGTCCTCGTGCAGATGGCGGCGGCCGAAGCCGTTGGCCGCCGCACCGTCGCCTGTGAAGCGCTCAGCCATCGGGGAGGAGAAGAAGCTCGCCGGAGAAGGGAGGGAGGAGCAGAGGGGCGTCGGTGGCGAGAGTGGGAGGGAGAGTGCGGCGAGGAGTGCCCAGCCACCGGCGAGGAGGAACGGCTTTTATAGCGGCGAGCGGGCGGCACCGTGCGGCCGCGTGGAGGGAGAGGTGTGGACGCGCGTCGCCCGCTCTGACTGCGCCGCCCACGACTGCGCTGCCCGTGAGGCATCAATGGAAGGCTGACCGGTGGGTAGCCTTCGCATTGATTCCCCGCGGGAGACCGAGGCGATGAGGACGACGAAGCTTCTCTCGGTCGCTGACTCAGCGGGCCCGCCCGTTTTCGCGCCAAAAAAGGTTTCGTCCGGCGCTCCCAGGCGCCCCCTAGCGCGCCGGGTTCGGCTTGGGTACGCCGGCGCCAATTTCGGCCCTAACCGGTGAAAATTGGGCTTCTGGGGGCGCGGCTGGGCCAATTTTTCTCAGCCGGCGATAAAAAGGGTCTGGGGGGGGGGGGGGGGGGGCTGTTTGGGGCGCGAGTGGAGATGCTCTAAGTTGTTAAACCTGAACTTGCAAATCTTGTTTAATAGTCGCACATAATGACATAACCTTGAGGAGCTCTCTCTAAACATTTCACACTTATTTGTTTGGAGAAAGCTTATTTCAGATTGGTTTAACAAGACACCTCGACAGATTTTTTGTGTGGAATAAGTGGAAATGGGATGTCAGTGAAGAAGTGCTTCTCACCGCAGCAGGATTGTGCAAGCAGAAAACACTCTCGAAACAAGCTTTCGCCCCCTTTTATAAATAAAGGCACAAACTGAACAAAGTACAGGACCGAACGCTACAAGGTGGTGATTAACCCTCATATAAAGCAGATCCTAGGCTACCCGGATCACGTAGAAGGCAAGCGACTACGCTACCGAAGGAGAACATAGGAGAAACTGAGATGTCGTCGGTTGGAGTGGTATGTGCGGCCGCTATATAGCCCCTGGTTGCAAGTTCAAATCAATGGCACTATATTGCTGGAATAATTCTTGTTTAATTTATGTTGTTCAGCTTTATGTTTATGAAGTATATGAATCCTTTCTTGACACTAAATTTGAACGGGTCGACTGGCTGGCCACGCACACCTGCGCGTGTGGTTCAAAACCCGGACCAGTTTTAATTATTAATTGATTAATATATTTTTTATTTATCAGTTTCTCTTTGAGGGCCTTTTTGTAAGAATATTTTTTATTCTAGGGGTTTCCCGCAAAAATCAGGCCACATGCCTTGTCCCTTACATCCTGGCATGCCTTGTCAACGTTATGGATGTATAAAAACAAGATTTGAACCGTATATGCACGTTCATGCCAAGTTATGAAACCAGTTCAATGTATTTTACAAGTTCAGGCATCAAAATGTACATTCGTGGCAAGTTCAAGTACCAGTGATGTATTTACCTCTAAACAATACTATCACATAACATGGATGAAAAGGAACAGATCCGGATAAGAAATAGGATGAAAGGTCAAAGGTATATATTACTGAAAATCAAGAAGAATTTGTCACCTCTACATCTTCAGGACCGCAGCAAGTTTCAGATAACTGACGGGAGAAACTGTAAACAGGGGCCAACAAACGACGGGATGCTGAAATAGGACTTGTCTTGCTCAAAATCAAGAATTACAGGCATCTTCAGAACCACATCATGATCGGATTCACGGAGAATTTCAGAAAAATAAAGCAGCGGGGGCGGCAAGTTTCAGAAAACTGACGGGAAACTGGGACCGAATCGGATTCAGAGAAATGAAATCTGCCGCGTCCTCCATCGCGTGCAAGCCCGTCGTCTTTAAGTATCAGGCACCCCTTCTCTTCTCGTCCCAAATCCCAGTCGCCCGCCCTCCATCCACATCAACCCCTTCCTAGCTACTCGTAGAACCCTAGCACCAGATCGATTGGGCAACCGCCGGCCGGGATGGAAGGGCTCGACGTCGACGGCATCTTCCAGCACTATCGCCTGACCCCTACCGAAGTGGAGGCCGTCACGTACTACCTGCCACGCCTCCTCTCCGGCGAGACGCTGGACGGGGCCGAGAAGCTCATCCACTCCGTCGAAATCTCCGGCTGCGAGCCCAAGGATCTCGCCGCCCGATACGCGCCCGTGCCGCAGGCCGTCAGCAGCGGCGACCGGTTCTTCTTCACCACTTGCAAGAGCAAGAACGGGAGCAAACTCCAGAGCGTGCGCACCGCCGGCGGCGGCACCTGGACCATCCAGAAGACCACGGAGATTAGCCATGCGGGAGGCAAGGTCGGCGAGGTCAAGAACCTGTCTTTCAAGAAGAAGGGCAAGTCCACCGGCTGGGTCATGGAGGAGTACCGGTGCCTGCTGCCGGAGGCCACCGTCGCCGAGGGGGTGAAGGTGTTCTGCAAGATGCACTTGGCTCAGCATGCTCCTGACGCGGCCCGCCAGGAATCGGCCGCGTACAAGCTTCAAGAACCGCAGCCAGAGGCCGTACCTGCGGGCACGCACGCACAGAAGAGGCCAGCGCCGGCTGCCGCCGCCGATCCTCATCAGCCGCGCCCCAACAAGAGGATGCGCGATGCCACACCGTCGTTCACCGCTGCTGCACCGGTTTTCTTGCCGGATGAGTCCATACCTGAAGCTGACAACGACATGGGCTGGTTCTCTTGCTCAATGGAAGAGCTTTTCGGGCTGCAAGTCGACGAAACTCTGAGGGTGGAAGCTACAGAGAACATCGCCGCGCTCGAAGCTGAAGAGAACATCGAACAGTCTCACTACTCTGAACCAGACGAGGAGCTGCAGTTGCTTACGGGTATACTCGATGAAGCAGCAGCAGAGCTTGAGCGGCAGGCCGTCTCGACGAACGAAAAGTCATCCATGGTCCAAGACGTGGCGAGCTTCTCCCATCCATCTGAAGCGGAGTGGCAGGCCGACGAGGCGCTCGGGAAGGATGGGGAGGCAGATGGTTTTGATATCGAAGAACTAGGGAGAATGATGGAAGCCGACGAGGCGCTCGGGAAGGAGAACGCCGCGCCGGATGGGGAGGCAGATGGTTTTGATATTGAAGAAGTAGAGAGAATGATGGGCATGCTGGAGGACATGCTGCAGTCCGACAACCCTGCCTTCCATGATGCTGAGAAGGAGGAGAGGTACAATGCCGCGCCGGATCTTCAGGGACACGACCACTTGTTCCAATCGCCGCCGTGCTCCTTCGATCCATTTGAAGCAGCGTGGAAGGCTGAAGAGGCGCTCGAGAACGAGAAGAGGAACAATGTCGCGGCCAATCTGCTTGGAGGATACAACGACTTCTTCTTGTCTGCAAGTGTCCATTAAATCCGATGTTGAAATTGTATGCAAAGTGTATACGAGGATACTCACTGGCTGATATATTAGTTCGTCCTTGTACGATCGCCACGGATGTACCTCTGAGCAATTTGCTCCACTTGTTCATGCAAGCTACTAAAACTGTTGTTGTTCATGCCCCTGTGATGGATTTTCTGAACCTTGCATTCACTCCTGCACTACTTCTTCAGCTATGTTTCCAGATAGATAAGCAAGCATGATGCAGTCATATGATCTGGACAACTGCAGATAGGTAGCAACTATGTTTGTCTATCAAAACCATTTCACTTCTCGTGATAATCTGCAGAACAACTTCAGGTTCATAAGTTGCAGAGCAAATTGAAGTTGTGGCAAAGAAAAATGCGTTCCATCTATTTTGCATCGCTGAATTCATGTCTTTTATCATCAACTAAAGCTTGATCCTTCTGGGAGATGCCAATCTATTTAAACAGTTGACTGAATCATCAAAATGTTCTGGTCAAACAATCCTTATTTTGTAGCTTCCCAGTTGAAACATATACAGACCTCAAAGCAGCAACTGGCTACAGTGAATAGAGTATGAGTTTAAGCTCCTTATCCCATTAGTCTAGATCTCTAGACCCACGAGCTTATTTAGACTCATCAAATGCAGAATTCAGACCATCTTCTGTACGGTCAGTTCCATCGTGGTCAGCTGTGGCTGTTGTTCGGTTCGGTTCGGTTTTGGTTTGGTGGTTCCTTGTGCTTAGTTCGACTATTGGAATTATCTCTAGCATGGATCTTGTTATTTGAATGTTGCATATTGATGGTGCCCTGTACCTATGCATTTAGAAACTAGGAGTATTTGTTATTTGAATTATTATTATTTTTCATTACAAAATTGCAATGTGTGGATTTACCTATTTGTAGTGATACCACTATTTACATTTTACCCCTTGTTGGTAAATTTGTGATAGCGTTTAGTCTGTTTAAAATTCCCTGCCATGCTTAATATCCCCTTGATTCTGGTCGAATGGGCACACTTGTCAAGCCGACATGGCCGAATTTTTGTCCAAAAAGACCACCTGCCGAGTGGAATTGCCAAAAGAGACCACCTGCGAGTCAAAATGCCGGATCAGACCCCCCTGCCGCCACCAGCGCAGGCGGCTGGGGCCTGCCGCCACCAGCGCTGGCGGCCGGCCGGAATCCCGTTTCGGCCACTGCTCGCACGGAACGGCCTGGCGTGGTGGGCCCCTGCCGCCTCAGGCGTTGGCGGCAGGACTGTAGCATCCGGGCTCGGCCGCCTCAGGGGCTGGCTGCAGGCTGTGGTATCACTCGCACGCATGCACGATGGCTTGCTTCGTCGGGCCAAATTTCTGGATTTAACCAAAGCACCTGCCATCTAATCCTGAAATCCGAGGGTCTAGGCTACAGTCCTGCCGCCAGCGCCTGAGGCGGCCGGGCCCGGATGCTACAGTCCTGCCGCCAGCGCCTGAGGCGGCAGGGGCCCACCACGCCAGGCCGTTCCGTGCGAGCAGTGGTCGAAACGGGATTCCGGCCGGCCGCCAGCGCTGGTGGCGGCAGGCCCCAGCCGCCTGGCCGGCCGCCTGCGCTGGTGGCGGCAGGGGGTCTGATCCGACATTTTGACTCGCAGGTGGTCTTTTTTGGCAATTCCACTCGGCAGGTGGTCCTTTTGGACAAAAATTCGACATGGCCATCTCCGAAGCGTAAATCAACTGGGCGTTTTCTCCCTAATCACACAACACTTCAGTGATTTCATCAAGCCAGACCCACTCAGTGTTTCCGGTTGATCACTTGATTCAAACAATGTGGTGGTAATTATTAAAGAGACCCAAATAGCAATTTGCTCCACTTGTTGATGCAAGCTACTGAACTGTTGTTGTTCCTGCTCTCTTATCGATGTTCCTGTTCACAGTTTTGCATGCTGCAGCTCAGATATGTTTCGCTTAGTTTCTCTCAGCTCCAAACTTCTTAGTTAGTACAAATTCTCATGGTTCTGGTCAATTTCGACTCATGGTCAACTACTAATTAAGCTTTGTTTCAGTTCTTTCGCTCACATTTGATTCTATATGAATCAACTCCGAAGTCTTGGTTTTGGAGAGGTTTTCTCTGTACTATTGTTTGAGAATACTTAAGCACTGCAGTATGCTCTAGCAGTTCAAAACACAAGATCTTTTCACTTAGTACTTGAAAGAATGGTAGTTCGCCATCCAACCTTAAACAACTGGTCAACCCATCTCAAACCTTGAGTTGAGAGGATAGGACCAGTTAAAAGAGAACCAGGTAATAATAGGTAGCTTGTCTCCTGCCTTCACCAGTTCCTCGGCTGAAAATCTCTACAGAGAAAAGGTGTGAAAAATCTTCTATGGCGCAGCCCGGAGCTGCTTCTTCATACCCTGCGGCCATGGTTTCCACCTGTTTTACATGTGCTAGGAGCAGGAGGCATGTTTCTACTCCGAAGTCCTTTTTTTTTTTAAACTGAAACTTTCGACTCCGGAGTCAGGAGTTCCAACTATGCAGCTTAGACTAAGTTTTACAAGTCTGATTAACTTCTGGGTGTGCTTTTGAGAACAGGTGTACAATCCAAGGTTCATATGTTATTAAACCTGAGCTTGCAAATCTTGTTTTAACAGTCTCACTTAACCTTGAGGAGCTCTCTCTGAACATTTCAAACTTATTTGGTTGGAGAAAGCTTATGTGCATTTTCCCCCATAAGTTTACTGCTATATGTGTGCAAATATACTGCCATGTTCGAGACCCATCAAGTACAATTTTCATATTTGTCCTAGTACTCGGATTATCTCATAAGGGTCAGGAAATAATCCTTAAGCGAATTATATATCCCAACAAAAAATAGGACAACTGAATGCTGTGTGTAGCAGCAGAATGGTCCATAATTAATTCTGAAGGAAGATGGCGCTCACAGTGTTATATGTTGGATGTATACAGTTTGACTGCAGTTCACTCAGACACTCACTTGGTAGAGTTCAGTTAATCTGCAATGATCCATTGTGATAACCATCCATAATATATCTGCTAGTATTTTGTTGCAGTAAATCCATCTATCTATGTATCTATGTCATACCAACCAGAGGTCGTTAATATGTAGTATGTGTCGATTCACTGTATTTATTTTGGTTAGTGTTGCAGTTTGTGGACGATGATGGCAAGGTGTATACAGCTTTGAGATCAGGAAGGACTGGCCTACCCTGCCTAATTAACAAACAACAAGAGAGACTTGACTCACCCGGTCAGTCAGTAGTACCTAGGGTTGGTCTCAGAGAGGAGATGGGATGAGATGAATGTTAGTTCAGGTTCTGCAGTCTATGTCGAATTTGCATGCATGTTATTGACATTGTAACCTGGACTGAAAGTGTATGTCTGAATTATAACTTGTGTTAACTGAGAAAAATTGCGGTATTTCCAACGAAAAAATATATTATTACCGCATATTTGGTGCTCCATGTACCGTTGAAAAGCTCTCTATGCATCTCTCTGTACTGAATACTGAAAAAATCGCAGCAATAGCTCCTGTTGGAAAAACAACTGGGCACTGTTTTCAACCCAAACTAACAAAAAGTCATGCAGCCCAGCCCATTATTGTGCTCTGTTTTAGCCTCCTTAGAGCAAGGGGCCGAAATGGGCTGCCTCTAGCCAGTCCTGGAGGGGCGCCCAATAGGCCTAGCGCTGGGAGAAGCCAGGACAACACCGAACACATTTACGCGAGTGTAGACAAGCGCATGCGAACGGCGGGCAAAGTTCCCTCTTGCTAGGGTTTTGATCCTCTGATCGCCTGCGGCGACGTTGAGAACACCAGTCCCTCTCGTCCACGGATTCCGATCAACCTTGCTCGGGCTGATATAGGGGGCAGTCCTGGACTGCCGCCCGGCCTTGGGGAAGACCGCGATCTACGGGGCTAGGGTTTCAAGTCTATCTCCCGTTTTCGACGGGATCACAAGATATCGATCTGGTTTTCTTCTCTGATCGCGACCATGACGAGCCGCTCGGAGTCATCTGCATCTGGGAGTAAGGGCAAGGAATAGGTCGAGGACCTCATGAAGGAACTCGCCCTACAGGAGGACGACCTCGACGACGTGGTCTTCGAGGAATCGGACGCACCGGCGGAGGAGGACATCCGGTGGATGGTTTTGGTTCGTGTTCACATGGACAAGGGATTCAACTCCTACTGGTTCTTCCGCAACATGCGGACTGCATGGGATTTTGCTAGAAAGGCCAAGATAAAAACTCTGGAAGAGAACCTGTTCATGATGCAATTCAACTGCTTGGGAGATTGGGGGAGAGTTACCCGGGGTGGGGGGGCCTTGGCACTTCAGGGGCAATCCGGTGCTCATTGCGGAGTATGATGGATACTGTAAGCCATCATCCATTGAACTGTAAAAGTTTGAGATATGGGCGCGCATCATCGATCTCCCCATAGCGTATCATGGCAAAGTTAAAGCATTGGCATCAAAGTGCGGTTGGACGTTTGTAATCCTCTATAAAAAGCAACTTCACTGATCCGAGGAGGCGTGAGGGAAATCTTCGCGGTTAAGTATGAACGCTTACCGGACTGGTTCCAAGTTTATAGAATGATGGGCCACGAGTTCAAAGAGCACGGGGACGGGGTTCACCCTCCATCGGCTCTAGTTTTCGAAAATTTGCGTGCACCGGCGACTACAACTTGGGGTACTCGACATCGCAACAATAACCAAAAGTCCAGAAAATAGGACACACAGGCTGGCGAGACTGTCTTTGAGAAGGGTGTAACTTCGGCCGAACAAGAAACCGATGAGAAGGAGGACTTTGATATGGTAGCGGTTGACTCCAACCGTAAACGTTCATGTGACCAGGTGGTAGGGGCTTCTGATCACACAGCCACCACCGGGCTAGAGCTTGCCCTGGTAACCAAGGATACTGAGAATGTTGTACCTCCCAGTGCCGCCCCGCCGAAGCAAGACCCCAAGAGGTCTAGGACTGCAATCCGAGAAGGACTGGCAACAGTGGCTTAAGAAGACCCCGGCGACGAGTGAAAGGATTGATATGGTTGATTAGAGGGGGGTGAATAGGCAACTACCATTTTTTAACTTTTCTTTAGCAAATTAGGTTTAGCAACAAATAGGTTGTCTAGATATGCAACTAGGTGAGCAACCTATATGATGCTAACAACAATAACAACACAAGCAAGCAAAGGATACAAGATAGGTAAAGCTTGCACAAAGTAAAGGTAAGAAGTCACCACAAGTGGAACCGATGGAGACGAGGATGTGTTACCGAAGTACCTTCCCTTTGAGCGGAAGTACGTCTCCGTTAGAGCGGTGTGGAGGCACAATGCTCCCCAAGATGCCACTAAGGCCACCGTATTCTCTTCACGCCCTCACACAATGCGAGATGTCGTGATTCCACTAGTGGTGCTCTTGAAGGCGGCAACCGGACCTTTACAAACAAGGTTGGGGCAATCTCCACAACTTAATTGGAGGCTGCCAACACCACCACAAAGCTTCACCACAATGGAATATGGCTTCGAGGTGACCTCTTCTGTCTAGGGTGCTCAAACACCCAAGAGTAACAAGATCCGCAAGACATTAGTGGGGGGAATCAAATTTCTCTTGGTGGAAGTGTAGATCGGGGCCTTCTCCTCCAAACCTTAGAGCATCAACAAGGATCGATGGCTCGGGAGAGAGATCGGGCAAGAATGAGCTTAGGAGCAAGAATGTAGCTTTTGGGGGAAAAGAGGTGAGTCCACTTGGAGAAGAAGACCCACTTATATAGTGGAAGAAAATCTGACCGTTTTCTGCCCACAAGTCGTGCATAAGCGGTAGTACCACTCAGGGGCGCGGTACTTCCGCTTGCACGGAACTACTGGGCTTCACAAACACTTGAAGTAAGTCAGGAAGGCGGTAGTTCCGCCGGAGAGGTACTTCCGCTTAGCACTGAAGGAAGCCTATACTTATCAATAGAAGAGGAGGGCAGTACGGCAGTACTGCTCAGAGCAGTACTTCCGCTAGTTACTGCCGCTCAAAAACTGTTCGAGTGCCGAAGACATCATAGAGCATAAAATAAGCGGAAGTGGGCCGGAAGTGGAGGGCAGCAGTACCGCCCGAGCGGTACTACCGCTCCGCTCCCAGTTGTACTTTCGCCAAAAAAGGCAAGGCCACCCGAGGACACCAGAAGGAAAACATAAGTAGAAGAAGCACCGGTACCGCAGGACGGCAGTACCGCTGGAGCGGTACTACCGCCCTGTGGAGCGGTACTTCCGCTTATATGTCACTTAGGGGTCAAGGGGACAGAAAGAAACTCCATTGTGCCTGGTAAGAGAATGGGGTGCAAGTGTGTACGTGATAGTTCCTCCCAACCTTTCCAAATGCGGATCCCCTCTTGATAGTATGGAATTTCCTACGACTCAAGTCCACCAACACTAAATCGATAGAAAAACGCCGTCTTCTCTTTTAACAACTGAGGGGATGAAAACCGTATCGTGCCACCTGATAATCTCTAAAAGCTTAATGCACACGTTGGTCCGCAAGGGTATTGTCATCAACCACCAAAACTACTTGGGAAAAATTATGCTCTTACAACGAGGAAAAACAATGAAGCGAAATCGGCGGCCTCCTCGGCAGAGGACCACTGGTTGCAGTGAATCTGTTGATCTGGAATTGTCATGGGATTGGCAATGCCCCGACAATTCAAGAGCTACGCAAACTCGTGAAAAAGTTTGCCCCTAGAGTACTATGTATTGTTGAAACACATATTAGCGGAGAGAGAGTGGAAAATTTAAAGAGTACACTAGGTTGTGATAATTCTTTTGCTGTAGATTCCTCTGGTAGAAGTGGAGGCTTAGCTATGTTTTGGAATGATGATATAAAGTGTGAGATTTTGGGTTACTCGAGGTACCACATCGATGTGAAAGTTTCTGAACTAGGTGCTGCACCGTGGAGGCTCTCTCGGTTCTATGGCGAGGCACAAACACACCTTCGCACAACACCTGGAACACAATGAAAAATCTCTCTAATTTGCAGGACATGCCATGGGTATGTGTGTGAGATTTCAACGAAGTTATGAGACATGATGAACATGATGGCATTGGTGAGAGAAGTCAAGCACACATTCAAGGCTTTAGGGACGCAGTTGATTCCTGTGGTTTGGTTGACCTCGGATTTAAAGGAACGAAGTGGACCTTTGAAAAGAAGGTAGCAGGAGGTACTTTCACCCGTGTCCGCCTCAATAGAGCCCTCGGTTCGATTGACTGGTGCGCCCAATTCCCAACTGCAGTGGTGGAACATCTTACATCAGCTACTTTCGATCACTCACCTATCTTGGTACAGTTGGTTCAGCCACCGAGTGGAAGGAGGAGTAAGAAACATTTTCGATATGAGGTGATGTGGGATACTCACTCAGATCTGAAGGCCGCCGTTCAAAGTAAATGGGAGCCCAACAGCCACAGCTTGACGGCGAGTGATGTCTGTGCGAAACTCGATGCTCTACAAAAATATGGGCGAGTGGTCACAAACTACCTTTGGTAGCATCCGGGGGGAGATCCGCAGTTTGAAGAAGGAACTTGAGCACAGGAGGGGTGACTCCGTGCGAGTGTGGCCTTCCCATGCAGAGACAAAAATCAACAACCACCTAATGGAGCTCTATTTGCGCAAGGAATTGATGTGGAGGCAGCGTTCTCGCGTTGAATGGCTTGCTGCAGGCGATCATAACTCGCACTTCTTCCATATGAGGGCATCAATGAGGCATAGGAAAAATCTGACTAAAGCCCTCCAACGTTCGGATGGGCAACTCACATGATGTAACCTAAATGCAGCAACTTGCATTGGAGTTTTACAAAAATTTATATACCTCGGAAGGAGTCCAGGGGGTGCCGGAGGTGCTTCAACATGTTCATGTCAAAGTTATAGCAGCTATGAACGATATCTTATTGGCCCCTTATGATTCAAAAGAGGTTAAAACAACGCTTTTCCAAATCTTCCCAACTAAAGCTCTAGGACCCGATGGATTCCCTGCTCATTTTTTTAGAGACATTGGGATGTCTGTGGAGATGCGGTTACTAAAGCGGTGATAGGTATTGTCAAGGGGAAGAGAACCCGGCGTGTCTAAATGACGCTTTGTTGGTGCTTATCCCTAAGGTATCTAACCCTACGTTGTTGTCCCAGTTTCGTCCTATAAGTTTATGTAATGTGTTCTACAAGATTGCTTCGAAGGTGCTCTCAAACAGACTTAAGTTGATTCTTACGGACATCATCTTTTAGGAGCAATCGACATTTGTACCAGGGAGGCTTATAACTGACAACATAATATCTTCTTATGAATGCTTACACTTTATGAAGTGGAACAGGCCAAGAGCAACAGTTTTGCTGCACTTGAACTTGACATGATGAAGGCATATGATCGAGTGGAATGGTCGTGCCTAAGATCAATTATGGAGAAGATGGGCTTCACAGTACCGTGGATTAATGTGATTATGAACATGGTGAGCTCAGTTTCCTTTTCAGTGATGTTCAACGGTAACAAGTCGGAGGTGTTCAAACCAATACGAGGCATTCGACCGGGGGATCCTATCTCTCCATATCTTTTCTTGTTAGCAGCGGAGGGCCTTTTGTACCTTTTAAAGTCTCATAATCAGTCATCCCAACTCAGCGGCATTAAGGTGGCAGCATCGGCTCCGGCAGTGAACCATCTTTTATTCGCGGTCGACAGCCTGTTGTTTTTTAGGGCAAGTATTAATGGAGCAGAGGAGCTATCAAACCTATTGGATGCATATTGCATGACCTCTGGGCAAACAATAAATAGGGACAAGTCTTGAATATTTTTCAGTAGGGGCTGTCCTGAGATAGTCCGCGATGCTGTCAAAGGCCTCATGCACGTCCCTAATAAATAGGTACTTGGGCATGCCAACTGATGTTGGGAACTCCAAGAAGGGCACGTTTTAAATACCTGAGTGACAGAGTATGGGAGAAGGTCAAGGGATGGATGAGCAAGTACCTCTTAGCGGGAGGTAAAGATGTCCTAATTAAATCAGTAGCTCAAGCAATCCCGATATATTCTATGTCTTGCTTTAAGCTTCCTATGGGATTGTGTGGTCATATAAAATCCATCATACAGAAGTTTTGGTGGGGATGCAAGCAAGGAGAGCGCAAACCAGCTTGGGTCTCTTGGGATGTGATGACAAGACCCAAAATCCTTGGAGGACTTGGTTTTAAAGATCTTGAAATATTTAACTTTGCACTATTAGCAAGACAAGCTTGGACAGTATTGCAAGAGCGAGGAACGTTGAGTGCGAGAATTCTAAAGGCTGCTTACTTTCCAGAGAGCAATATTCTTGAAGCAGAGCTTGGCCCCAAACCATCCCAGATATGGAGGGCTATAATTGAGGGTAGGGACTTGCTACAACAAGGGATTATCCCTCGGATTGGCAATGGCCAAAGCACGGATATTTGGAATGACAACTGGATCCCGAAGGAAACTACACCAAGACCGATCACATCACTCATTGCGGATCCACCAAGATTTGTATGTGAACTGTTATTGCTAGTTACAGCGTCATGGGATGTGGAACTAGTTGAGGGAGTCCTGGACTAAGGGGTCCTCGGGCCGCTGGCCTATCTCCCAATAGGCCGGCTTGGTGGGCCGCTCTCTGACTATCGTAGGAAGGGCCGGATATGCCATGACCCCGTGTTCTAGAAGGAAGCCTCGAAGGCGCGTCGTGCACTCCAAGTCAAGATGAGGAAATTGGCATCTCCATCCCCGGCAGGAGGCCTATCATGTGTAAACCCTAGGTACCCCCCGATGTCTATATAAACCGGGGAGGTTTTAGACTGTAGGACAGAGAAACTCATCTAGGGTTTTAGCTAGTTGATCTCGTGGTAGATCAACTCTGTAACCTTCATACACATCAATATAATCAAGCAGGACGTAGGGTTTTACCTCCATAGGAGGGCCCGAACCTGGGTAAACGTCGTCTCCTTCGTCCCCTGTTACCATCGATCCTAGACTCATAGTTCGGGACCCCCTACCCGAGATCCGCCGATTTTGACACCGACATTGGTGCTTTCATTGAGAGTTCCGCTGTGATCGCCAAAGGAATCAATGGCTCGCTTAGTCATTAGCGAGGAAGTCCGCAACATGGACTCCTTTGTCCCTGGACAGATCTTCTCTTTCGGCAGCGTCGTGCTGTATGCCGACCCGACCGGCCGTCTTGGCTTGGTCGGGACTTTCGCCCCTGATCAAGAGTTCAGATTCAGGAACCTAGAGTTCTCCGTAGACTCTCAGGGCGATCTTTTGCTCACCGGGCTTGCAATCTCATCTGATGCGCCCGAGGACTCCGAGGCCTTGACTTCGGATTTCGCTATCAACCCCGCCCACGGGACCAACCCCGACGACGATCTGGCTTCTAGTCCGGATCCGGTCATAGTACCGGATAGTCGGGGGTCAGCTCTTGTCGAACACACTCCTTGTTCGGACGCGTCGGAGGTTAACTCCGAAAGCTCTGGGCAGATTGACCCGATCGAGCTCTTGACACTCAACGAGGCTCTAGATCGGATCCTATCGATGATAATCACTGACCCAACCCCGACCCACGCTCAGATCGGTCTGAAGGCGGGTCAAGAGGAATTTTTCATCCCACCCACCACCCACTTAGTAGCCACTGTCGAAGACTTAACCGACATGTTGGACTATGCCTCCGAGGAGGCAGAAGACATGGATGAAGAGGATTGCGCTCCCGCCCCCGTCAACACCGGGGAATGGACTGCCACCTCCACCTACGACGTCTACATGGTGGATACTCCAGCCGATAAGGGCGATCACACACCCAAAAACAATGGCGATAAATCTGGCGAGGAGCCGTCAAGGCGCCGCAAACAGCGTAAACAGTCAAAAACAAAAAAGGTAAGGGAAGCCATTGCTGACACCGGGGAGAACGACACCCCGGAAGACCTCGGCGATCCCGATATCCCCGAACATCCGCTAGAGGACCAGGAGAGGCCGGAAGATTAGCGCGACCACGAGGATCTATACGATGCCGAGGATGACAACTACCTCCCCCCTGTCGAGGAGGAGGACAGCCTGGAAGCCGAAAATTTCACCGTCCCCGAAAACCTCGAGGATCAGGAACGGTTTAGGCAACAGCTTATAGCCACTGCCCGAAGCCTAAAGGCAAAAGAACGGCAGCTTAAGGCCGAACATGACACCCTCAATGATAGATGGACAAGGGTCCTATCAGCCGAGGAAGGATACGGTGCCGGTCTATTGGACCAAGCCAAGAGCTACCCATGCCCACGGCTGCTGCCGCAGTTCGATGACGAGGTCTCTAATACACCGTCGCCCAAACACACTCCATACGACCAGCCGGACCGCCCTCCCCGAGGACGAGATAGGACGGCTGGCGACGCCGGTTATAGGCCGGCGATACCCCGCAGAAGGGGAAAAAAGCCAGAGGACAGGTACGACCTGCGACACGACCTGGATTATAGAATAGGCCGCACGAGATCCATCTACGGATCTAGAGGGTAGTCCCCCGATAGACAGGACAGGTACCAGCCTCGGCTTGACCACAACAACAGAGGTTGGGAACCAAACCGGGCCAGATCAGGCGCCGACTACCGGCGTGACATAGCCCGGGTCAGAGGTGCTGCCCACCCACTATGCTTCACCGATGAGGCGATGCAACATCAGTTCCCGGAGGGGTTTAAACCCGTGAACATAGAGCAATACGATGGGACAACGGACCCAGCAGTATGGATCGAGGATTTCCTCCTCCACATCCATATGGCATGAGGAGATGATCTCAACGCCATCAAATATCTGCCCCTAAAACTTAAGCCATCTCGGCACTGGTTAAACAGCCTCCCCGAAAATTCTATCGGGAGTTGGGAGGATCTTGAGGACGCTTTCCGATCTAACTTCCAGGGCACCTATGTCTGGCCGCCGGACTCCTCCGACCTAAGCAATGTTGTCCAGAAAGCAGGCGAATCGGCTCGACAATTCTGGAATCGGTTCTTGACCAAGAAGAACCAGATTGTCGATTGCCCAGACGCCGAGGCAATAGCCTCCTTCCGGCACAATATTCGGGACGAATGGCTGGCTCGCCAGCTCGGTCAGGACAAGCCTAGGACCATGTCCGCCCTTACATCACTCATGACCCGCTTTTGCGCGGGCGAAGATAACTGGCTAGCTAGACGAAGCAACAACCCCGAAGACACTGGCACCTCCGAAGTCCGAGATGCAAACGGCAAACCATGACTCAACAAAAGTAAACGCCGGCACAACAACGGTGATGCTGACGACACGGCTGTTTCCGCAACCCCCGATCCGGGCAGCGGAAGAAGCCCTCTAAAGGCAATCGTGACGGACCCACCCCGCTGGACAAGATCATGGATAGGCCCTGCCAGATCCACGACACTCAAGACAAGCCCGCCACCCACACCAACCGTAATTGCTGGGTGTTCAAACAAGCCGGCAAACTCGCAGCCGAAGAGCAAGGCAAGGGCCCACGCAGCGAGGACGATGACGAGCCCCGCGTTCCGAGCAATGGAGGACAAAATCAGTTCCCTCTAGAGGTAAAGACTGTGAACATGATATACGCCACTCATATACCTAAAAAGGAGAGGAAGCACGCCCTTCGAGAGGTCTACGCCGTAGAGCCTGTGGCCCCGAAGTTTAACCCATGGTCGGCCTACCCGATCACCTTTGATCGACGAGACCATCCGACCAGTATCCGTCATGGGGGTTCGGCGGCCCTCGTCCTAGACCCCATTATTGATGGGTATCACCTCACTAAAGTCCTAATGGACGGAGGAAGTAGCCTCAATCTGATTTACTCAGACACGGTGAAAAAGATGGGTATAGATCCATCAAGGATCAAGCCTAGCAACACTACCGTTAAAGGAGTGATCCTAGGCGTCGAAGCCCGGTGCACGGGCTCTGTTAGCCTGGAAGTAGTGTTCGGTTTGCCCGACAACTTCCGCAGCGAGGACTTGATCTTCGACATTGCCCCTTCCGCAGTGGTTATCACGCCCTGCTGGGCCGCACAGTGTTCGCTCGCTTCAATGCTGTCCCACACTACGCATACCTCAAGCTCAAGATGCCCGGGCCCAAGGGGGTCATTACTGTCAACGGCAACACAGAGCGTTCCCTCCGAACTGAGGAACATGCATTGGCCCTGGCGGCCGAATTCCATTACGATAACGATCGACCAACACCAAAATCTGCCATAAAGGCACGTAAGGCTGACAAACGAGCTCGGTCTCAGTCCGAACTCCCGGAATCTTATTCTCCCCAGAAATAGGGACACGTTCCTCACTGCACAGCCCTAGTGCATGTGCAAAGACGGCACAACTTTGCACTCATGATTCCATGGGCAGCAGTGAGGAACAACTATCAAAGGGAAAGTGTTCGGCTGGACCGAACTACCGCCAGTACATGTCCTCGGACATACCACAGGTACCATCAAGGACGTGCTAAAGCGTAAAGCTCATGCATACTTAGGCGACTTCTCAAGATCTTCTTCCCAAGGTCCGCTCGCCGACACCATCATCCTTAAAGGAACACAACTCCCTCGGAGGCACAGGAGCGGTCATGCGGCTGGGCACATCAAGGTCGTCAAGCCACCCATCGAAGACCCCTGGTACAACCACTCCTCCGTAAACTTTATATTTCCTCGTCAAATACCTGTAAACAGTGGCTTCGGCAATTTGAGTTATAAGAACTAATGAGCAAATAAATAGACCATTGTACATGGCTTCTTCGCTGTATTTTATGCTGCACACTCTGTTCTTCCCTCATCAACGCTTCTTGCGAAACTGTTTGGTATACATTACGATGCAACCGGCTAATAGACCGGGGGATTGAATTTAAAACATCACCCTAAGCATCACCCCGGCACAATTGATCGTGTGTTCGGCGTCTTGGATTTTGCTTTATATGCATCGGATCCGAACTATGTCTTGGGTCAATAGTTGGGTTGCCCGGCTCCTGTGTTTGCCCTTTTACGTTCCGCTCGTTCGGCTAAAAGGGCAAAGGGAGAACCACTGTGATTGTGCTTCCAGCTCGCCTGGTCAAGCACCTCAGGGGAGAAAGCTAAAAACTGACTGTCATAGTAAGCAAGAACCGGTCTGCAAATCCGAGCTTAAGTGTCATACTAACAAATCGATAGAGGTTATTCCGTATCATACGATGAGTTTCGTACTTGTACGAACCATGTGATGCTGGCTTAAGCCTCGGTACATCCGAACATCACAAAACACTGGGGGCTAGTCATGAGCCCCCGCATTTTTTTCCCTACGGCTAAGTGAAAGCAATAAAGCATTATAGTCCGATTGCCTTGTTCCCCTCGCACTACCACCTTCGGGCACCGATACCTCGGCTAAGGGTCACAGTGCGGAGGCAGAAACACCTTGCGTAGTATCTACGTGGGGGCTGAAGCCAACGACTCGCAACTTTCAGATAAAACGGCCACATAGGAATCACAATAAATACAAAACTCAAAAAGACATGATAAACCATGCACCCTCATTATAAAGCATTAACAGTCTTCGGACATATTACAACGCGCTCATTCATAGAAAACATCCTTAGAGCATTGGGCCTCTATCGCCCGAGCACCCTCCATCACTGCGGAGAAGTATAGCTCGGGGCGCCTATACTCCTTTCCAGGGGGCGGAGGTGCGGTGGCCATCTCGGTCGGCTTGAGCTTCGGCCAGTGCACCATGGTCTTTGCAAAGGCCATCCGAGCTCCCTCGATGCATGTAGAACGCGTTAGCGCGTCAATCCGAGGCGCAGCATCGCACAGTTTCCGCACCAAGCCGAAGTAGCTGCTCGGCAACGACTCTTCAGGCCACAGCCGGATGCAGAGATCCTTCATGGTCGGCTCCGCCAACGTGTGGAGCTCCATCAGTTGCTTCATCTGCTCGATCAGAAGAGGAGAGCGTTCGGGGGACTCAAACTGTGCCCAGAATAGCCGAGCCTTATCATCCTCCTCCCGCGAAGCATAGAACTTGTTCGCGTCCGCTGCACTCTTCTGGAGATCCGCACAGACGCCTGAGGAACGCCACACCTGGGTAAGCAAAGCAAACCTGCTACCACCAAAGGCGCATTGTAGTGAATACGGCTTACCATCTGTGATAGCCTTGACTTGGCGAACCTCTTCTTCAAAGGACCGCCTGTCCACCCGCTCCTTTTGGAGCTCGGATTTCAGTGCGGTTAGCTCGGTGGCTTGCTCTTTGCCTTTCTGCTCAAGGGCCTCACACTTCGTGATGGCATCCTTGAGCTCCTGGTGCACCTCCTCCACCCGGGCCTCATGCTTATCGCTCGCAGATTTTAATGCGGATAGCGTGGCTACTGCTTGTTCGGCCGCCGCCTTCTCATCCGCAGCCACTTGCTTCATCTTTTATAGCTCGGCCTTGAGGCTCTCGACCTCCGCAGCCGAAGTTGTGTTAACAGTAAACGAGTCATTACACTGGGTTAAGAGTCTGGATTAATGCTACTTCTCGAGCATGCGTTGGGTTTTCCCTTGAAGAGGAAAGGGTGATGCAGCAAAGTAGATAAGTATTTCCCTTAGTTGTTGAGAACCAAAGTATCAATCCAGTAGGAGATACGAGCAAGTCACCAATAGATGTACCTACACAAATAATCAAACACTTGCACCCAACGCTATAAAGGGGTTGTCAATCCCTTCACGGTTACTTGCAAGGATGAGATCTGATAGAGATAGATAGATAGGATTGCTAAAACGAAAAGTAAACTAAAAGTAAAAAGATTGCAGCAAGATATTTTTGGTATTTTTGGTTTATAGATCTGAAAATATAATATGGAAAATAGACCCGGGGGCCATAGGTTTCACTAGAGGCTTCTCTCATGATGGCAAATAATACGGTGGGTGAACAAATTACTGTCGAGCAATTGATAGAAAAGCGAATAATTATGAAGATATCCAAGGCAATGATTATGCATATAGGCATCACGTCCGTGTCAAGTAGACCGAAATGATTCTGCATCTACTACTATTACTCCACACATCGACCGACTCCTGCCTGCATCTAGAGTATTAAGTTCATGAAGAACAGAGTAACGCATTAGGTAAGATGACATGATGTAGAGGGATAAACTCAAGCAATATGATGAAAACCCCATCTTTTTGTCCTCGATGGCAACAATACAATACGTGCCTCGCTACCCCTACTTTGTCACTGGGTGAGGACACCGCAAGATTGAACCCAAAACTAAGCACTTCTCCCATTGCAAGAATTACCAATCTAGTTGGCCAAACCAAACCAATAACTCGAAGAGACTTGCAAAGATATGAAATCATGCATATAAGAATTCAAAGAAGATTCAAATAATATTCATAGATAATCTGAACATAAACCCACAATTCATCGGATCTCGACAAACACACCTCAAAAGAGTATTACATCGGATAGATCTCCATGAAGATCATGAAGAACATGGTATTGGAGAACAAAGAGAGAGAAGAAGCCATCTAGCTACTAGCTATGGACCCGAAGGTCTGTGGTGGACTACTCACGCATCATCGGAGGGGCAATGGAGTTGATGTAGATACCCTCCGTGAATAGGGTTAGGAGAGCTGCCGTGGGGCCACAAGCTAGGAGGGCGCCCCCCCTAGGGCGCGCCCTAGTGGCTTGTGACGCCACGGCAAGTCTCCTGCCTTCATCTCCAAGTCTGGCAGGTTTCTTCTGGTCCAAGAAAAATCATTCCGAAGATTTTATTCCGTTCGGACTCCGTTTAATATTCCTTATCTGCAATACTCAAAAACATGGAAAAACCAGAAACTGTAACTAGGCTCTAGATTAATAGGTTAGTCCCAAAAATAATATAAAATAGCATATTAATGCATATAAAACATCCAAAACAGATAATATAATAGCATGGAACAATCAAAAATTATAGATACGTTGGATACGTATCAAGCATCCCCAAGCTTAATTCCTGCTCGTCCTCGAGTAGGTAAATGATAAAAACAGAATTTTTGATGTGGAATGCTACCTAACATATTTATCCATGTAATATTCTTTATTGTGGCATGAATATTCAGATCCATAAGATTCAAAACGAAAGTCTAATATTGACATAAAAACAGTAATACTTCGAGCACACCAACAAGGCAATTGTGTCCTTTCGAAATAACATGGCCTTAGAAAGTTATCCCTACAAAATCATATGGTCTGGCTATGCTCCATCTTCCCCACACAAAGTATCTAAATCATGCACAACCCCGATGACAAGTCAAGCAATTGTTTCAAACTTTTTTATGTTCTCAAACCTTTTCAACTCTCACGCAATACATGAGCGTGAGCCATGGATATAACACTATAAGTGGAATAGAATATGGTGGAGGTGATGAGGAAAAAGGAGAAGATAGTCTCACATCAACTAGGCGTATCAACGGGCTATGGAGATGCCCATCAATAGATATCAATGTGAGTGAGTAGGGATTGCCATGCAACGGGTGCACTAGAGCTATAAGTGTATGAAAGACTCAAAAAGAAACTAAGTGGTTGTGCATATGATGAAAAATTCCACTAGCTATATGAAAGTGACAAAATAGGAGACTCTCTATCATGAAGATCATGGTGCTACTTTGAAGCACAAGTGTGGAAAAAGATAGTAGCATTGTCCCTTCTCTCTTTCTCTCATTTTTTTCTTTTTTTTGGTGGGCATCTTTGGCCTCTTTTATTTTTTTTGTTGGGCTTCGCTGGCCTCTTTTATTTTTTTGTAAAGTACGGAAACTCATCCCAACTTGTGAGGGATTCATAGCTTCCATCATCCTTTTCTCACACGGGACAAATGCTCTAATAATGGAAATCATCACACTTTTATTTACTTACAACTCGATACCTAGAACAAAACATGACTCTATATGCAATATGAAAGTGATGGTGCATGTCATGGAAAACGGAACGGTGGAAGTTACATGGCAATATATCTCGGAATGGCTATGGAAATGCCATAATAGGTAGGTATGGTGGCTGTTTGAGGAAAATATATGGTGGCTGTTTTGAGGAAGGTGGGTTTGATGCACCGGCGAAAGTTGCGCGGTACTAGAGAGGCTAGCAAAGGTGGAAATGTGAGAGTGCGTATAATCCATGGACTCAACATTAGTCATAAAGAACTCACATACTTATTGCAAAAGTCTATTAGTTATCAAACAAAGCATTAGACGCATGCTCCTAGGGGAGAGGTTGGTAGGAGTTAACCATCGCGCGCTCTCGACCCTCACACAAAGTTGACAATCATTAAACAAATCATGCTCCGACTTCGTTACATAACGGTTCACCATACGTGCATGCTACGGGAATCACAAACTTCAACACAAGTATTTCTCCAATTCACAACTACTCACTAGCATGACTCTCATATTACCATCTTCATATCTCAAAACTATATGCAAGGAATCAAACTTCTCATAGTATTCAATGCACTTTATATGAAAGTTTTTATTATATCCCTCTTGGATGCCCATTATATTAGGACTAAATTCATAACCTAAACAAATTACCATGCTGTTTTAAAGACTCTCAAAATAATATAAGTGAGGTACGAGAGTTCAATAATTTCTATAAAATATAACACCACCGTGCTCTAAAAAGATATAAGTGAAGTACTAGAGCTACATTGCCTAGCTCAAAAGATATAAGTGAAGCACATAGAGTATTCTAATAAATTCATGATTCAGCGTGTCCCTCTCAAAAAGAATGTGTGTAGGAAGGATGATTGTGGCAAACTAAAAAGCAAAGACTCATATCATACAAGACGCTCCAAGCAAAACACATATCATGTGGTGAATAAAAATATAGTCTCAAGTAAATTTACCGATGGATTGAAGACGAAAGAGGGGATGCCTTCCGGGGCATCCCCAAGCTTAGGCTTTTTGGTATCCTTGAATATGGATTGGGGTGCCTTAGGCATCCCCAAGCTTAGGCTCTTGCCACTCCGTATTCCATAGTCCATCAAATCTTTACCCAAAACTTGAAAACTTCACAACACAAAACTCAACAGAAAACTCATGAGATTCGTTAGTATAAGAAAAATAAATCACCACTTTAGGTACTGTTTTCAACTCATTCTTTATTTATATTGGTGTAATATCTACTATATTCTAACTTCTCCATGGTTCATACCCCCCGATACAACCCATAGATACATCAAAATAAGCAAACAACACAAAGAAAACAGAATCTGTCTAAAACAGAATAGTCTGTAGAAATCTATAGACTTCGAATACTTCTGTAACTCCAAAAATTCTTAAAAATTAGTACAATCAGGGAAATTTGTATATAAATCTTGTGTAAAAATTTCAGATCAAAATCACATTCCATTGAATTTACAAAATTCCTGGACTGAGAGCAAAAGTTTCTGTTTTTCAGAAAAATCAAATCGCAAACACCGTAGACCATCCCAAAGGTCTTACTTGGCTCAAACACTAATTTAAACAAGAAAACACAATTACTAAAGAGGTAATAATGTGAAAAACACTCAAAAACAGAAGCAAAAACAAAAGCATAAAAATAAAATTGGGTTGCCTCCCAACAAGCGCTATTGTTTATCGCCCCTAGCTAGGCATAACGATTTCAATGATGCTCACATAAAAAGTAGTAATTGAAATATGAAAAAGAGCATCATGAATCTCATGACAAACACATTTAAGTCTAACCCACTTCCTATGCATAGGGATTTTGTGAGAAAAAATTTATGGGAACAACAATCAGCTAGCATAAGAAGGCGAAACAAGCATAACTTCAAAACTTTGAACACATAGAGAGGAGACTTGGTATTATTGCAATTACTACAAGCATATGTTCCTCCCTCATACTCAATTTCAGTAGCATCATGAAGCAATTCAACAATATAACTATCACATAAATCTTTCTTTTCATGCTGCACGAGCATGCAATCATCATAATGAGTTTGCTCATCAAAACTTGGGGGACAAAAAATATCATCTTCATCAAACATAGCATCCCCAAGCTTGTGGCTTTGCATATCATTAGCATAATTAACATTAATAGAATTTATAGTAACATCATTGCAATCATGCTTTTCAATCAAGGAGCTATCATGAATCACCTCATAAATTTCTTCTTTCAACACTTCATCAAAATTTTCAGATTCATGATTTTCAAGCAAAACTTCATAGAGATAATCAAGTGCACTCAACTCACTAGCAATTGGTTCATCATAATTTGGTCTTTTGAAAATATTAGCAAGTGGATGAGGATCCATATCAATAGATTTTTAGCAAGCAAATAGAAGGCACATGGCAACACAAGCAAACAAAAAGCAAACGAAAAGACGAACGGAAGAAGGGCGAATAAAAAGGCAAATCTTTTTGGTTTTTTCTGAAAATCGTTTTAGAAGTGGGGGAGAGGAAAATGAGAGGCAAATGGCAAATAATGTAAATGCAAGAGATGAGTTTGTGATGGGTACTTGGTAGGCTTGATGTAGACCCCTCCGGCAACCACGTCAGAAATTGACAAGTTGACGGAAGAGTTCTTGTCTTGACTTGCTATGTATCTCACCGGCAACGGCACCAGAAATCCTTCTTGCTACTTCTCGAGCATGCGTTGGGTTTTCCCTTGAAGAGGAAAGGGTGATGCAGCAAAGTAGATAAGTATTTCCCTCAGTTGTTGAGAACCATGGTATCAATCCAATAGGAGATACGAGCAAGTCACCAATAGATGTACCTACACAAATAATCAAACACTTGCACCCAACGCTATAAAGGGGTTGTCAATCCCTTCACGGTTACTTGCAAGGATGAGATCTGATAGAGATAGATAGATAGGATTGCTAAAACGAAAAGTAAACTAAAAGTAAAAATATTGCAGCAAGATATTTTTGGTATTTTTGGTTTATAGATCTGAAAATATAATATGGAAAATAGACTCCGGGGCCATAGGTTTCACTAGAGGCTTCTCTCATGATGGCAAATAATACGGTGGGTGAACAAATTACTATCGAGCAATTGATAGAAAAGCGAATAATTATGAAGATATCCAAGGCAATGATTATGCATATAGGCATCACGTCCTTGTCAAGTAGACCGAAACGATTCTGCATCTACTACTATTACTCCACACATCGACCGACTCCTGCCTGCATCTAGAGTATTAAGTTCATGAAGAACAGAGTAACGCATTAGGTAAGATGACATGATGTAGAGGGATAAACTCAAGCAATATGATGAAAACCCCATCTTTTTATCCTCGATGGCAACAATACAATACGTGCCTCGCTACCCCTACTTTGTCACTGGGTGAGGACACCGCAAGATTGAACCCAAAACTAAGCACTTCTCCCATTGCAAGAATTACCAATCTAGTTGGCCAAACCAAACCAATAACTCGAAGAGACTTGCAAAGATATGAAATCATGCATATAAGAATTCAGAGAAGATTCAAATAATATTCATAGATAATCTGAACATAAACCCACAATTCATCGGATCTCGACAAACACACCGCAAAAGAGTATTACATCGGATAGATCTCCATGAAGATCATGATGAACATGGTATTGAAGAACAAAGAGAGAGAAGAAGCCATCTAGCTACTAGCTATGGACCCGAAGGTCTGTGGTGGACTACTCACGCATCATCGGAGGGGCAATGGAGTTGATGTAGATGCCCTCCGTGATCGAATCCCCCTCCGACAGATTTCTGGAAAAGGCTCCAAGATGGGATCTCACGGGAACAGAGGCTTCCGGCGGTGGAAAAGTATTTTCGTGGCTCTTTTTAGTATCCAGGGAATATTTGGGAATTTATAGGCCGAAGAATAGGGTTAGGAGAGCTACCGTGGGGCCACAAGCTAGGAGGGCGCCCCCCCCCTAGGGCGCGCCCTAGTGGCTTGTGACGCCACGGCAAGTCTCCTCCCTTCATCTCCAAGTCTGGCAGGTTTCTTCTGGTCCAAGAAAAATCATTCCGAAGATTTTATTCCGTTCGGACTCTGTTTAATATTCCTTATCTGCAATACTCAAAAACATGGAAAAAACAGAAACTGGCACTAGGCTCTAGATTAATAGGTTAGTCCCAAAAATAATATAAAATAGCATATTAATACTTATAAAACATCCAAAACAGATAATATAATAGCATGGAACAATCAAAAATTATAGATACGTTGGAGACATATCAATTAATAACGATAGATAGCCCGGACATTTTAATTCGACTTACCTTGCGGTTCGTCGAACCTCTTATTCAGGCGATCGAGCTCCTCATCGGAGCTCTTCAGCTTCCGATTTAGCTCGGCAAGCTCCGTAGCGTTGACGGCCGCTGTCGACGACGAGGCCTATAAAAAAATAAATTGTACAATATCAAATTATGTGGGTTCAAACCCTCGAGCCGTTAAGAATATGACCCTGTGCTCGGTCCTCTTAAGGGCTTTTAGGGCAGTGCGGGACAAACGATGCCTTATGCATCGTTGGTCACTCCGGGGGTATTTGACCCCCGGGTGGGTTTTTGCAAACCCACCCAGGGCTCGGGGGCTACTGCATATATAAAGATAGCGCAAACTTAATAAAATTAAATTTTTCGGGAAAAGGGTATTACGTGGCTCACCTTGAAGCCCGTCAAGAGACCATTGAAGGCCTCTTTCAGTCTGCTGTCAACGGACTGAATACCTTGCAAAACCGCACCCATAAGAGTGCGGTGATCCTCGGAGATGGAGGCGCTTGATAAAGCCTCCCCCATCATGACCGGCCACCCAGTCATGGGTGGCACCGGTGGTGACCGGCCAACCCGATCTCCGATGGGGGATTGAGACGGTAGCTCCGGAGGCACATTGCTCTCCAGAGATGTCCTCGGAGGGGACTGGACAGTATTTCGTCCCCCCTCCTCGGCAGCCAGGGGAGTTTCCCCCTCCTGGTCTTCGGCGGTCGAGGCGTTAGCCTCGGCCATGACATCGTCACCCCCGTCGCCGGTGTTCGGCTCCTCAGGAGCCGGGCGGGATGACACATCCGCGGCCTCCTTCGCAGCCCCTGGAGGTGTGGGGTGCGACGTAGTCCCGCTCTCCTCTAGCTCGGCGGGTGGAGACTCCCCGTCTGATATTTGCTCGGTGGGGAGAACGCGCGGTGGGCTGTAGATTAAAAGGCATTCGTCCATTTAAAACATTAAAAACTTCACATAAACGACCCAGGGAGTCTTCGGACTCAGCGTCGGGGTTCGAGCTATCGTCGGCCAGGATTAACCTCGGCCTACGCGCCCTCTTCTGGGCAGGAGGAGGTAGATCCTCCGCGGCGTCCTGCGATGCCGCCCTCTTTCTTGTGAGGGGGAATCGCCTTTCCCCCCATCCTCGTGCTCGTCCTCATGAGTGGAGGAGGCATGGGTTTCCTCGGACATAGTGTCCGGTAGGTCCCTAACGCGGAGGCCTTCTCGGCTTTTCTTCTTTTCCTTCTTCTCCGGCGCTGTGTACGGCACATCGACAGGCATCGACGTCAGCAGATCCGACCCGAGGCCTTCGGGCTGTGGGGCCGGGCAGTCCATTTTGGCGGCCTTGCTTAGCCACTTCTGTAAAGATAAGAAGGAGGTGGTTCAGCTTTTGTCAGACGACAGGGCCGGAGTATCAAAATAATGTTATACCTGGGTAGGAGGGTTATCGGCGCTTAGGCCCGAGTCCTCCTCCTCGGCTGGCCAACTCTTCTTGGGTTTGAATAATGCATTCCACAACTTCTGGTGGGTGGTGCGGAAGAATGCTCGCACCATAGGCTGGTCCTCGGGCTGATAGGCCCACATTGGAGAAGTCCGGTGCTGGCAGGGAAGAAGACGGCGGTGGAGCATAACCTGGACAACATTGACCAGCTCGACCCTGGCCGCGATTACCGAGGAAATGCGCTTCTGCAGCGATTTGACCTCTGCATCCGACCCCCAGTCAAGCCACTTCTTGAGCCATGAGGCTAGCCTCGCAGGGGGTCCAGATCTAAACTCGGCAGGTGCCACCCAGCCCTCGTCCCTTGGTTCGGTGATGTAGAACCATTCCTTCTGCCAGATCTTGATTGTATCGATGAACGTGCCGGCCGGCCACTCGACGCGGGGGAGCTTACTGATTACCGCCCCTCCGCAGTCCGCGTGATCACCCGCGACTATCTTCGGCTTGACATTGCAAACCTTGAGCCACAGGCCGAAGTGAGGCTCGACCCGCAGGAAGGCTTCACAGATGATGATGAATGCCGAAATATGCATGAAGGAGTTCGGGGGAAGGTCGTGGAAATCCAGCCCGTAGAAGAACATGAGGCCCCTGACAAACGGGTGGAGCGGAAAGCCTAGTCCCCGGAGGAAGTGGGGGACGAACACCACCCTCTCGCCTGGCTTGGGGGTGGGGACCACCTGGTTCGCCTCTGGAGCGCGGTGGAAGATGTTGGCGGGGAGGTAGCCGGCGAGCTTTAACTCCCGGGTGACCTTGTCGGTGACCGTGGAGGCCTCCCACTTGCCCATAGAGCCCGAACCCGCCATGGCTAAGCTCGGAGGAGAAGTTGAGGGAGAACTGGATCTGGGCTCCTGGAGCTTGGGAAGATTGAGGAAGCAAGGGATGCGAATGGGAAGCATGAATAGGCCTCGGGGTGTTTTCCCCTTTTATGAGGCGTGACGCCGATGAGCCTCCCTCTACTGCGCCGCGGACCTCTCCGCTTCCCGAGATATACGTGCCGCTACGCACGCGTGAGAAAACCTAAGGCGTTAATCATATCCCGTGTGAAACGGGGCACGATCTGTACATTGATGAGTTTTGCCAATGTAAAAACGGCCTCGAACCGCGAATTAAGTTTTCATGACTGGTTCGGTGGTCGTGATAGGCTGCGACCCTTCGTCAAAAGGGCTAACAGGAAGCACTGTTTACACTTTGACGGTTGGCCTTTGGGGCCAAGCGACTCATGGCGTCCGGACGGTTGTATGATCGAAAAAATTACCCGTCATCGGGAGCCGGACTAGTCTCAGCCGATCATTAATGGGAAGAAGAACTCACCCCGTAAGCCGAAGACTCCGATCACGTGGAACTGCCAGTGCTGTTACCCTTGGCGTTGGTGGCTAGTTCGGGGGCTACTGAGGGAGTCCTGGACTAAGGGGTCCTCGGGCCGCTGGCCTATCTCCCAATAGGCCGTCTTGGTGGGCCGCTCTTTGACTATCGCAGGAAGGGCCGGATATGCCATGACCCCGTGTTCTAGAAGGAAGCCTCGAAGGCGTGTCGTGCACTCCAAGTCAAGATGAGGAAATTGGCATCTCCATCCCCGGCAGGAGGCCTATCATGTGTAAACCCTAGGTACCCCCCCCGGTGTCTATATAAACCGGGGAGGTTTTAGACTGTAGGACAGAGAAACTCATCTAGGGTTTTAGCTAGTCGATCTCGTGGTAGATCAACTCTGTAACCTTCATACACATCAATATAATCAAGCAGGACGTAGGGTTTTACCTCCATAGGAGGGCCCGAACCTGGGTAAACGTCGTCTCCTTCGTCCCCTGTTACCATCGATCCTAGACTCACAGTTCGGGACCCCCTACCCGAGATCCGCCGGTTTTGACACCGACACTAGTGCGTTCAGTATTCTTACCGATAGATGCAAACGCAATTTTGAAGATTCCGACCTGCACTAACAATACAAAAGATTTCTGGGCTTGGTACCCAGACAAAAAGGGCAAGTTTACAGTTTCCTCAGCGTACAAATTCTTGCTCAAAACTAAGCTACAGCGAGAAGAGTGGTTCCAGGGGAGAACGGGTTCATCTAGTGCTCAGAGAGATGAGAAATCCTGGTGCTCATTGTGGAAACTCAAGGTTGCCTCGAAGATTGGGATTTTTTTATAGTGATTGTCTCATCATTCTCTTCCTACCACTGATGTCCTAAAGAAGTGCAACATGTCGGTACAGGATGCATGCCCACTCTGCGGCTGTCAAGATTCTTGGAGGCACGCCCTAGTCTCCTGCACCATGTCAAGGTTTATCTCGGCGTTGTCTAACGAGGCTCTGGTATCACACATGTCTGCTAATTTGGAGTCTAATGCGAGATTGTGGCTTTTGGTACTCAGTGATGGATTGGATCATGCTATTTTCACGAGGATGGCAGTCACCCTTTGGTCCACATGGTATGCTAGGCATAAGATGGTCTATGAATCTATTTTTCAAAGCCCTCAGCAGACAATATCCTTTGTAACAATTTCATAACAGAGTTGGGACAACTCGTAAATGGCCAGGAGCGCCAAGGAGCAACATCAACATCAACTGCCCAAACTAAACGGTGGTTGTCTCCTCCGAGTGGCACTGTGAAGAATAAACGTCGATCGAGCGGTTGCAAGATCACACCTCGGGGGAGCGGTGGCAGCTGTTTGTAGAGACCATTCCGGTCTATATCTTGGATCCTCGACGGTGTTTTTCCAGGGAATTAATGATCCTATAATTTTGGAGAATTACTAGTAATATGCCCGTGCTACGCTACGGATCACATAAGATTAGGTGGATTTAAGTTATAGTCAGAAATCCATATGTTGCTATAGACAATAACAAATGTACGAAGACATGGTTGAAGCAATGTTATATTGTTGACGTGTACATATCACACATGCTCAAACTTAGAGTTTACAATCAATGAACCTTTAATCCAAGCCAAACATTTTCCGTCTTCACCTCGCAAAAAGACTTGTTGTTCAGTTGTTCTCCCTACTCACCTTTCTCACTACTCACTGTATCATGTATCGAGGAGACAGAGCATGCAGGAAATTAAAAATACCGGGAAATTTGAAAAAAAAACTAGGATTTTGCAATATCAAACTTGCGTGTCCAATCTACTTTCGTGTGAAATCGTGAAAAAATACCAAGAAACTATCCCTGACAAAGAAAGACCAAAAAATCCTATGTATGAAAAAACTGTTTGGATGGATTTTAGTTTGGACCGTATTTCCACCAATTTTTTCACGAAACATCACATGGGAGTAGATTGGGCACCTAGGTTTGATATCCCCAAATTACTGCTTTCTAAAAAAATTGGTATATTTTAAATTTAATACTCATATAGGGGTGTGGAGCACCCAGGAGCTCCTGAGTATTTCCCATTAACACACATAATATAGCTAGAGCACACACTTATATATATGGTTTCATGACAAACAAGAATGAAGTAGAAGTGGTTAACTAAATGCTTTGCTAAATATTTAAAAATAATAATAATGAATCTGCACATATTCAGGCAAAGGGAAGAAAACTAAACCCTTAGAGGGTCTTTAGTATATTTAGACAAAAGGAAAAAAAGGAACAACACTTGCGATACGTTTTGTACCGAGCAAAGAAACAACATGTACAGTAAAAGATGCTTCGAAATCATGTGTATATAGAATGGAAGAGTGCGCATGTGCATACATACAAAAAATTAGTACTGGACGTCTTGTAACTCCAGGTTGTATGCAACAGAGACAATCCTAAATAACTTACAACTATGCAATTGTGGCGTTGTTCAACAACAAGACACAACTTGGCACCACCCAAACAGACAAGAATTCTGCGCAAAGACTTATTTCAACAACAACCAGTTCTAGATCAGTAGTCTTCACTGAAGCCAGCTCCAGGACATTTCTCTGCAGAGGCATATACTAAGAGAAATTAGTGTGATTTCTTTGAACAAACTAACACAATAATAGACGCAATGGCCTCACCTTGCTCGTCAGCGATCCCTATGCGAAGCTGCCTTCTATATCCTAAAATCTACAGGAAAAATCAAAATAAAAAACAGACATGTTAGAACGAGATTATCTCGTGAAATATGCACCTAATCGACAGGAAGCAAACTTAAAAAGATCCATCTCACATGCACCTTCTCGTCTTCTATTGGCAGCTTGGCACCGGAGCCGTCGGGAATGAGTAGCTCGCCACTGTCAGAAATGCTCTACGGCCTACTCATGGCGGTCCTGCCACTCCTAGCCTCCATGGGAGTACAAAAAAAGGGCATCTCATTAAAGGTTCAGAACCAGAGACAAAAAAAGGGAATAATACCAATAGAGAAAACAAAGTAACCTGCATCCCAGTTCATTCACTATTCACCAACGCCGATCTCTGCACCTGCCCGTGCGAGGAAGAGTCGTTGTCCACGAGACAACGGGCCTGAGGAGCACCATCGCCAATCCATGGCTTTGTGAGCCACATATAAGTCACACCCCAAAAGACAGGAACCAGGGCGGGTTCCGGTGCATCGGCCCGGGGTAGACCCAGTGATCCCCTATCCTTGAAGCCACCACCAGCGCCAGCCTATGACGGAGTGGAGCAGTAGCTCAAACCACTTCGCCCACCATAGTCCGCAGCAGTCGGCCGTCCGTGGCGACCGGATCTAGGGATGTCCCTCCACAAATCCCAACTCATGTACTGTTGTACACCCCCATGATCCATCACCGACCAAACCTCGCCGGATCAGAGAGAGACCAACCTCCCTAACCACGTAGCGCCACCAGAGAGAGCACCGCCATGACGCGGAAGGAGTCGGAGGAACCTTCTTCCATAGCGTCAACATCGCTAACCGCGTCACGGTCGAAGTGCCCGATGGCTACCGGAGGCGAGGGAGACCAGCGGAGGCGAGCCACAGGGAAACCCCCTCTCGCATCGGCAGAGAGACCGAGAGATTTCCACCGTGCGTAGTGACGTTACTGGAAGCTTCTGTTTCTTTCGTGAGAGAAATAGAAACAAGTAGTTCGTCCGACATGCGGGGTGAATGTTGTACCAGGGGCCAGGGCCAACTCTCACTCTCAGCCGTCTGTTTCGGATTAGACGATACAGATACAAAGGCAGGCACACCATCATCATCAACTCACATTTTTCTAGCAGTAGAGATGATTGTCGTGAAGCGCTAGCGCTTGCAGATGATCTCGCTGAGCAAAGTATCAGGGTGACCTCGGACTGTTAAGGGGTGGTGAATGATATCAACAACGAGACAAAAAGTCCAAACGCTGCGATAGTACATGAATTAATGAATCGTTGTAATAGTTTTATTTCTAGTTCTTTTATCCATGAACATAGGAACTTTAATTTTGAGGCTCATAATCTCGCCAAGTTCACGTGTAACCTAGGTGTAGGTCGTCATGTTTGGTTGGGCAATCCACATGACCCAAACCTTGCACCTATGACCTTTGATTTTGATGAATAAAGATGGTGAATTTTCTAAAAAAAAGCACTGAACACATTTTTGTTCGCCAGCTGAAGCGTGAAGCTGGCTGGAGAAGCTGGATTTTCAGATTTTGAGAAGTTTGGAGAGGTTCAGAACACGCCCTAACATAGACATTCATGACACATTTGGTTACCTGGGCCCAAAACCCCATGAAATCTCACGCGAAGAAAATTGACACTGACATTTAATGACCCAATCGTGTGGCATGCCAACCCTAAACCCTCACCTCCCCTGGGAAGAGGTCATATGCCTATGCACCCGTGGAAATTTCTCGTGTCGTCTGCCTCACACTATGCCCATCCACCTCCTGGTTAAACTTTGCTTCCGTCGCCTGCTGCCTCCCTTCTCCTCCCTCTCTTACCACGAAATGATCATCCCCATGGAGGACATATCTCCTGTGAAAGGAAGGGGATCCCATATTCCCATGTGCTCTTGAAATTTCTCTATTGAGATTTTTAGCACCCTATGCTTTCTCCCCTAGCTACCAAACAAAGTTTCAAAGGAGAATTTTTTATCCTATCGGTGTTCAACACCTAAACATCCTAGGATTCCTATATATCCCAGAGAAGTAGGGGGTTACTCAACAGTGAGGCAACAAAAATCATAGGGATAATCAGGCAATCATGGATGAATGATCAATATAATACTCTTAGGAATCCACCTAGGGTTTTGATATTACAAAGGGATGATGATGGTGATGATGACGAAGGTAATTGTCGTCGTTTCGTCACGGCAGATGCCATGGGTAGGCTTATCGAGAGGGGCCGAAGGACGTCGACGGGCTCCGGGAGCGGGGTTAGGCACAAGCGGTGGCAGACACACGATGTACCCAGGTTCAGGGCCCTCCGTGGGAGGTAACACCCCTAGTCCTGCTTGGTCTAGTTGAGATGATGGTGAAGGTTACAATGGTGCTCCTGGAGCTGTTATGACTAGAGGAGGAAGAAGGGGCCAGGCTGCCCTTGCTTCCTCTCTACGTATGTGTGGAGTGTGGATGGATTCGACTGGTGGGAACCGCGAACCCCGTTGCATGGGGGAGGCCCGGGGGGTCTTATAGGCCAACCCCCCGGGTTACAATATGAATAATAGGTCTTGGGGGGCCCCAGCCGGCAGCCTCTCTAGCCGACTGTGGGGACCGCCGGCTGTGGGGTTTTGTCGCCGGTAGGACCCGCCGGCTGTCGAGTCCGTCAGGAGCCGGTGGGGCCCGCTTGGTGGATCCCCGTGCCGGTCACGTCGTGGCACGGGCTGCCCGTCGGGGCGTCGTCTTGTGGCTACCGGCCGAGGTCAGCGGTACGGCCGGCTGCACTGTAGCCACGCCCGGGCAGGCAATGGAGTGGTTTTGGAGGCGTGCCGATACTGTTGGAAGCCCTGTCGCGGTCGGCCGACGTCAGCAGCCACTGTGGCCACGTCGGGGCGGATGAAGGAGGTCTCGTCTGGTCGCCGTGCTGATGCACAGAGAGACGGGACGGGCGTTGGTCCGCCCGAAGGTCGGTGGAGGAGGTCTCGTCTTGTCGCCGTACTGATGCGCAGAGAGACGGGACGGGCGTTGGTCCGCCCGTAGGTCGGTGGAGGAGCCGGCGTGCAGGCAGCCAGCCGTTAGCCAGACGGCTGGCTCCTCGTCCAGCCGGCCCTGAGAGAGCTGGCAGTGGACGCGCCGGCTCCCCGCCAGCCGGCCTCAAGGGAGCCGCCAGCCGGCCTCGAGGGAGCCGCCAGCCGGTCCTGAGGCAGCCGGAGGGCCGCCAGCCGGCCGTGGCCCAGCCGGCCGCAAACCAGCCGGTGGTATTGATTTTCTTCGAAAGGGGGAGAGAACCCCCCAGCTTTGGCCTACCCGGGGGTAATAACCCCGTCAGTAGTCCCCGAAGCCGGCGGGGGCTCCCGTCTGCCGGGCGAGGAGGAGCCGGCGGCTTCCCCCAGG
Source organism: Elymus sibiricus (assembly GCA_039707655.1). Lineage (NCBI taxonomy): Eukaryota > Viridiplantae > Streptophyta > Magnoliopsida > Poales > Poaceae > Elymus > Elymus sibiricus. The sequence goes on along the minus strand of CM077675.1, from coordinate 151,416,288 downwards.
CGGTGCCTGCCCCCGCGTGGAGCCGAACGGCCGGGCGAGGCGGTGGCCACCCCCGACGCCTCAGGCGCCGCCGCGCCGCCCCGGTTCCCGCGCCTGTTCGTGGCGCGCCACGCGGAGCGTAATGAAGCCATGGGGCCTGCCCACGCGTGCAGACGGGACGTCGCCCTGGGCCTAGGCCGCTAGGCCGTGGGCGTAGCCCAGTAGGCCTCGGGCCGCAGGCCAAGATCTTTTGCGCCCAGATCGCGGCGGCCGCGGCCCGAGGCGCCCACGATCTCGCGGGTATTCCGGGGGAGTGGGCGCAGCTAATCCCCGCCTCCCCCGGGCGTCGCCCCCTTATAAAAAAGGGGAAGGGCGAGGGGCGGAGGCAGTTGCGCTCTCCTTGCTCCCCCCGTCCTCTTTCTCTTCGCCTTCTGCGCTCGCCTCGCGCCGCGGCTCTGCCCGCTTGCCGCCGCAGCGCCGCCCACCTTCCATCTTGCGCTCGACCGCCGCGGAAATGGCAGGCAGGACCTCCGGTAGCTGGGAGGGGTCGATCATCACTAAAGAGGACATCGAGCGCCTCCGCAACGCCCGGATGTTGCCGCCGGAGGACCGCGTCGTCGCCCGTCCGCCGGGCGGCGAGGTGGCGCCTGACCCCCAAGAGGGGGAGTTCGTGGTCTTCGCCTGGCATTTCTCACGCGGCTTCGGTTTGCCGGTGAGCCAGTACTGCCGATACTTCATGGACACGTACGATCTCCAGCCGCACCATCTCGGCCCCAACGCCGTTCTCCAGCTTGCGAGCTTTGTGATGCTCTGCGAGGGTTACCTCGGCCTCCTCCCCTTCGTGGAGCTTTGGAGGAAGCTCTTCTACCTCAAGTCCCAGAGGAACGCCGACGGGCCGTACGCCTGTGGGGGTGCAGTGATATGCGTCCGGGGCACTTTGTTCCCCAAGCTCACCCTCGTCGAGTCCGTCAAGGGGTGGCACCGGACGTTCTTCTACGTGAAGAACGTCGACCCGAGGCGGGACTACATCCGGCTGCCGGCGTTCGTCAACGCCCCGTCGTCCGGTACCAACTGGACGGGCGATGGGCCGTTCGTGGACGTCCACGCGGAGTTGGCCCGGCTCAGGGCCCTGAGAGAAGGGGAGGGACTGGTCGCGTCCGACCTGGTGGCCGCCTTCATCGACCGCCGGGTGATGCCTCTACAGCTGAGGCCGCACCGGATCTGCGACATGTCGGGCCGGCGGGACCCCTGCCGGCTGTCCACCATCGAACGGACGCCGTCCCAGGTGGCGAAGCGGGTGAACGCCATCACCAACTTCAAGCTAAAGCCGAGGACCTGGAGGTTCGGCAAGCCGCCGTACAGCCGGCACGACCCGGCGCCCCTGGTGCGCCCCGCCGTGGTAAATTCCTCCTCCCGTCCTATCTTTGCCGGCCTCCCCCCGACTCACATTAAATGCTGACCGCAGCGCTCTGTGCGACAGAATACGCCGGATGGCCCGCACCCTCAGATATTTGAGGCGGAGCGCGCCGAGTCCGACGCGGAGGATGTCGAGCCGGGGGGCGGCGTTGAAGAGGGGGTCGACTCCTCGGGAGAGGCTGAGGCGGAGGGCGACCCGGGAGCCGGCGTGTCCCGACCGGCTGGTGAGTACCCCTCCGGCCCCACGATCAAAGATTGGAGCGATGACGACGACGATGATGATGATGTCCGGGTTCTGGATGCGCCTCCCCCCCCCCCCCCCCCCCGCAGTTCAGAGGAGCCCGCGCGAGCGGAGCGAGGAGCGGCCGCCGTGCAGCCGGGCGGCCGGGTCCCCCCGTCGGGAGAAGAGGCCGGCTCAGGAGGAGCCGGCGGCCCAACCGCCGGCCCGCAAGCGGGTGAAGGTGGTCACGGCGAAGCCGCCGGTGCGGCCCAAGCGGGTCCTTCCCGTCATTACCGGGTAAGTACTTTTAATTCTTGGAGGTGTTTCTCTTCGTTGGTTTCGTGCCGGCAGGCGGCTGAGCGTCTGCTCGTTCCAGGGACCCCATCGAGCTCCACGATGTGGAGTCGGCAGCCAGTCCGGTGGAGCCCGCCAGCCGGCTGGCCCAGGAGCACTCGGCCACGCAGCAGGAGGAGAGGAGGAGGCAGGCAGAGCTGCGGGCCTCGAAGTCAGGAGTCCAGGGCAGGGCCGCGCACTCCGGGGCTTCGAGCGGCGGGAGGCGGAGGCGGTCCACGGACCCCAAACGGGCATCGGACTCGGCGGCGGAATCGACTCGTAAGTCGAGGCCTTCGTCGAGCGAGCCGCGGAGGTCGGCCGCGGAGGCGGCCGCGACCGCGACCGGGGCGGAAGTGGCCCGACTGGGGGGAGCAAACCCCGAGCCGGCACCGGAGGGGCCCCGGCAGGCGGAGACGGGGGCGACGCCGCCCGCGGCCGTCGTGCCGGAGGCCCCGGCGGCGCCGGAGACGGTGCAGGAGGCCGCGCCGGAGGTGCCGACCGTGGAGACGGGAGCGCCGGCCGCCGCGACCGTCCCATCGAGCCGGATGGGAGCGGGGGTAGCGGCGCCGGACGTGGGGCAGCCGGGAACTGATTCCCGGGCCCTTATGGTCAGCAACCACCCCCCGGCAGCCGGCGACGCGGCAGATGCCGGAGCGAGTGGCGAGGGGAGCCGGTCCGGGAGGATCATGCTGGAGGTGATCAAGGATTGGGACGCGCTGGCCCGCGTCCCAGCCGCCCTGCCTCCGTCGGTCGGCGGCCCAGGCCCGGTGCTCGACGAGCTGGGCAGCGTCCTGACGCGGTGCCGCGAGGAGCTGGCCAAGTTCGCCGAAGCGGCCGACAACGCCCTACAGCGCGCAGAGGTAAACCTTCTTGGTCTTCGTTGAATTTCCAGTGGGGGCGCGCGAGCGCACCCACTGGGTGTAGCCCCCGAGATGCGGGCCGGCTGACCGGCTGCGAGGCAGCCGGGCCGGATCTTCTTTTGCATTTTCTTAACTGGTTTCTTGGAGCAGGCGGGGAACTCCAGGCGGCAGGAGCTCTTTGACGAGGCGGTTGCCATTCACAACCGCGGCAAGCGCGGTTATTACCGGCTGGAGCAGGAGCTGAAGAAGGTGCAAGGTACGTCAGTTCCAGTGGGGGCGCGCGAGCGCACCCACTGGGTGTAGCCCCCGAGAGCCGGGCCGGCTGCTCAGCAGCCGGCGCGGGTCTTGTGCGTGTTGCTGATCGTGTTTGTTTGTCTCTGCAGCGGACCTGGACGCCCTGACCTCCATCCGGGAGAAGAGGGATGAGGTGGCCGCCGAGCGGGACCGGCTAGCGCAGAACGTCCAGGCGATCACCTCGGAGCGGGACCGGCTGGCGCAGAACGTCCAGGCGATCACCTCGGAGCGGGACCGGCTGGCCGGCCTGCTGGTGGACGGGCAGGCGGACCAGGAGCGTTTGTGGGAGGAGCTGCAGCGGGAGGTGGTGGCCAAGGAGAACGCCGTCAAGCAGGCGGCTGATGCCGCCCAAGAGAAAGCCGCCCTCGAGGTCAAGGTGACCCGTCTCGAGAAGGTGCTTGAGGCGCGCAGCACCTCCCTTGCCCAGGCGGAGGACGCGCTGGAGAAGGAGAGGAGCGCGGCCCAGCAGTTCGCCCGCGAGATGGACGAGGCCTTCGAGAGTGGGTCTTGTTTGAGTTCTTTCTTCCTTTGCCGATTTCTTTCGACTCGCTTACGTCTTGCTCATTGAGTCTTCACCCCTCCCCCCAGACCAGTTCCCGGAGACCCAGCACTACGCCGAGCGGGCCGTGGCGGACCACCGGGAGGACCGGCACCGGCGCGGGCAGGAGGTCGAGGAGGGTGCCGCCTGGGGCGTGGATGAGCTTGGGCTGGCCGTGGAGAACCGGCTGCTCCACCTTCAGCGCAGCGTGGAGCGGCTGAAGACGGCCGGCAAGGAGGTGATAGCCGCTTTGTGGCCGGGTCGCGGGGCCCCGGAGAACCGCGTGGCGCTGTGGCTGGAGCACGCCAAGGACCGGCTCGAGGTTTGGAAGGCGTCGGCGGCTCGAGCCGGTGCGTAGATGGTGCTCCGGTTCGTCACGTCGTGGTATGCTGGCATCAACCTGGACCGGCTGGCCACGATGCGTGACGTACCGAAGGCGGAGCGGGTGGCCCGTGAAGATGCCCTCGTCCGCCGGGCCAACGAGCTTGCCCTGTATGTTGACCCAGACGTGCTTCTGCCGGCAATTGGCGAGGACGGCGAGCCGGTCGCCGAGGACTCCTTCGGCAACCCCGAAGGCCCGGAGGACGCCGAGGCCGCCGAAGAGAGCACCGCCTCCAGCACCGACGGCGGTACCGGCGCCACAGAAGCCACGGAGGCGGACCCGAAGGCCGCAACTTCTTCTGGGCGGACCGTCGAGCCGGCTGGCGACGCGCCGGTGGCCTGAGCCCGCCCATATTTATCTGTTTCTGCCTTCTGCAACATTTTGAGACACTTTTCCACCCACTGGGGTGTGTTATTGTAATGAACTCTCGGCTGTAATGAACCTTTGGCCTGTGGCCGTTTATCGTTTTTAACTTATGCTGTTAAAAATTTGTGCGTGCCGGCTCTTCTTTCGCCTTTTGCCTTTTGACTCGTGTCACACGCCGGGATTCCTTCCGGCTTCCGCCCCGCCTGCCAGCCAGCCGGGAGCCGGTCTGGGACAGGGACTAGGCTTCACCCTTGGGAAAACAAGCGGGCTCTTAGAGTCAACCGGCTAGGGCTAGGTTGGGCCGGTAGTGGCCAGTTGCTAGAAGTAGCATAGTCCGACTGCCACTCGTTGGCTGACTTTTGTGTGAGAAGTTCCTTCGTACCCCGCGGTCCCGTCAGCCGGACAGCCGGGAGCCGGTCTGTAGCTGGTTGGGGGGAGGTAGCAAAGGGTTGCTTGCTCACATCATTTGTCCGCCTCGGAGGGGAGCCGGCGAGCCCCCGGGTCAGGGAGCCGGACCCGGGTGGCGCGCTTTTAAATAATGAGGAACCTTTGGAAGGATTGAAAAAGGACGTGCCCCAAGTGCTGGCTTGGGGCCCCCGCTGCATTCATAAGCCCAAAAGGGAAGAATATATACATACACTGGTCTTTTAGCAGAAAAATGGACGGAGGAGCGCCGCGTTCCATGGGCGCTCCATCTCCTCGCCGGAGGCGTCTCTCTTGCGCTTCTGCGGCTTCTGGGCGTCTATTAGATAGTACGCGTTGTTGTGCAGCGCTTTGCTGACGATGAACGGGCCCTCCCATGGGGAGGACAGCTTGTGCTGGCCGGCAGTTCGTTGGATCCGTCAGAGCACCAAGTCCCCTTCGTGGAAGGAGAGTGGCCGGATCCGCTTGTTGTGGTAGTGCCGGAGCTTCTGCTGGTAGATGGCCGTCCGGCTCAGGGCCAGCTCGCGGGCCTCCTCGAGGAGGTCGACGCCGTCTTCTCTTGCTTCCTTCGCGTCTTTCTCCGTGTACAGGGTAACCCGAGGCGAATCGAACTCGATGTCGGTGGGGATGATTGCCTCGGACCCATATACGAGAAAGAAAGGGGTGTAGCCGGTTGACCGGTTGGGCGTGGTCCTGAGGCTCCAGAGGACAGCCGGCAGCTCTTCGATCCAGCAGCCGGCTGACCTGATCAGTGGCGTCACGAGCCGGGGCTTGATGCCGGACAGGAGCAGGCCGTTGGCCCTCTCGACCTGACCGTTTGACTGTGGATGGGCGAAAGACGCCAAATCGAGCCGGATGCCCTGCTTGGAGCAGAAACGCGCTAGCGCGCCCTTGGTGAAGTTCGTGCCATTGTCGGTGATGATGCTGTGGGGGACGCCGTAGCGGACCGTGATGTCTTCGATGAACCGGACGGCCGTGGGGCCGTCCAGCTTCTTGATCGGCCGGGCCTCGATCCACTTGGTGAATTTGTCGACGGCCACCAGCAGGTGTGTCATGCCGCCTCGTGCGGTCTTGAAAGGTCCCACCATATCCAGCCCCCAGACGGCAAAAGGCCACGAGAGGGGGATGGTCTGGAGGGCAGTAGCCGGCAGGTGGCTCTGCGTGCTGAAGCGTTGGCAGCCTTCGCACTTGTCAACCAGCTCCTTGGCCTCCTCCAAAGCAGTCGGCCAGTAGAAACCGTGGTGAAACGCCTTGGCCACCAGGGTTCTGGAGGCGGCGTGGTGCCAGCACTCGCCCTGGTGGATGTCGAGGAGGATCTCTTGCCCTTTCTCCGGCTCGACGCAGCGTTGGAAGACACCGGTGGTGCTGCGATGAACCAGCTCGCGATTGATGATGCTGTAGGCGGGGGCCCGACGCTGAATTTGCCTTGCGGTGGCCTCATCAGAGGGGAGCTCGCCGCGTAGGAGGAACGCCAGGATGGGCTGAGCCCATGAGGGAGCCGAGACGGGAACCGGCTCGGGCTCAAGCGGGGCATCGGGGGCGGCAGGAGCCCCCGGGACCGGCCCGCCAGTCCCCGGGACCGGCTCGCCAGCCCCCGAGGCCGGCTCGCCAGCCCCCGGGAGTGAGCCGGCGGGAGGGGCGTCGACCGTCATCATGACGGCGACGGGCCCGGAGCCGGCGGGCGTAGACGTGGCCGGCTCGATGGCCGGAGCGGATGGTGCCGGCTGGGCGGCCGGAGGTGGCGGAGCCGGCGGGACAGCCGGGTCAGTCGATGGGCCGGCTGCCTCCGCCGACACGAAGATGGACTCCGAGTCGGAGGAAGGCTTGATCGAGGGCTTGAGCAGCCGCTCGAGGGAGACGCCGGCTGGGATGGCCTGCCGGGTGGAGCCGATCTTGTTCAGCGTGTCGGCCGCCTCGTTGTCCGCGCGGGGGACATGGTGGAACTCGCAGCCCTCGAAGGAGCCGGTGAGCTGTTGGACGAGGAAGCGGTAGCTGGCCATGTTGGCGTCCCTGGCGTCCCATTCGCCAGAGACTTGTTGTACCACAAGTTCGGAGTCGCCAAAGCATATGATGCGCTAGATGCCGATGTCTTTGGCGAGCCGGAGGCCGTGGACGAGGGCCTCGTACTCGGCCACGTTGTTGGAGGCGGCGAAGTGGATCTGGAGGGCGTACCGAAGCTGATCTCCCCTGGGAGACGACAAGACGATGCCGGCTCCCAGGCCGGCTCGCATCTTTGAGCCGTCAAAGTGCATGCGCCAGTGCGTGGAGTCGGGCGGAGGCGGCACGAACTGGGTTTCGGCCCAGTCGACGAGGAAGTCGGCCATTGCCTGGGATTTGATGGCGGTGCGCGGCTCATACCGTATCTCGTAGTCGGCCAGGGCGATGGTCCACTTGGCAATCCGGCCGGTGGCGTCCCGTCTGGCCATGATTTCGCCCAACGGTGCTGTGCTCACGACGGTGATGACGTGCTCCTGGAAGTACTGCTTGATCTTCTGGGCGGCGAAGTATATGCCGTAGCACATCTTCTGGTAGTGGGGGTAGTTTTGCTTGGAGGCGGAGAGGACCTCGCTGAGGTAGTAGACGGGGCGCTGGGTCGGCAGCGCTTTGCCCTCCTCCGGCCGCTCCACCACCAGGACGACGCTGACGACGCACGTGGTCGCCGCGATGTAGGCGAGTAAAGGCTCCTTGTCAGCCGGCGCGGCCAGGATGGGCGCGCTGGTGAGAGCCCGCTTGAGGCCGCGGAACGCCTCGTCCGCCTCGTCGGACCAGTCGAACAGGGCCGGCTTCTTCAAGGGGTCCCGGCCCGGCTCGACCAGAGCCGTCTTGCGCAGGAGCCCGTAGAGGGGCAGGGCCTTCTCGCCCAGCCGGCTGATGAACCGGCTAAGGGAGGCGAGGCAGCCGGTGAACTTCTGGACGTCGCGGAGCCGGACTGGCTTCGGCATGCGCTCGATCGCGCTGATCTTCTCGGGGTTAGCTTCGATGCCGCGAGCGGACACGAAGAAACCCAAGAGTTGGCCGGCTGGGACGCCGGAGACACACTTCTCCGGGTTGAGCTTGATTTTGTATTCGCGCAGGTTGGCGAATGTTTCCCGGAGATCGTCGAGGAGGCTGAAGTGCTTCTTGGATTTGACGACGATGTCGTCGACGTAGACGTGGACGTTCCTGCCTATCTGAGGCAGGAGACACTTCTGCATGCAGCGCTGGAAGGTAGCGCCTGCATTCTTCAGGACGAAGGACATGGTGATGTAGCAGTAGGCCCCGAAAGGGGTGATGAAGGAGGTCTTGAGCCGGTCGGCTGGGTCCAGCTTTATCTGGTGGTAGCCGGAGTAGGCGTCCAGGAAAGACAGCAGGTCGCAGCCGGCCGTGGAGTCGATGACTTGATCGATCCGCGGCAGGGCGAACGTGTCTTTGGGGCACGCCTTGTTCAGGCTTGTGTAGTCGATACACATGCGCCAGGTCTTGTTCTTCCTCAGCACCAGGACTGGGTTGGCCAGCCAGTCAGGGTGGAACACTTCCATGATGATGCCGGCTGCGAGCAGCCGGGCGATTTCTTCTCCTATAGTACGCCGCTTCTCCTCGGAGAAACGGCGCTGGGGTTGCTTGACCGGCTTCGCGTCCGGTCGTACGTGAAGCTTGTGCTCGGCGAACTTCCTCGGAACACCCGGCATGTCCTTGGGAGACCATGCAAAGATGTCCCGATTCTCACGGAGGAAGTCGACGAGCTCGCTTTCCTATTTGTTGTCGAGGCGGGAGCCGACGGTCACGCACTGGGTGGGGTTGGCCGGATCAAGTGGCACCTGCCTGGTGTCCTTGGACGGCTGGAACGAAGCTTCGCCGGCCAACTGGGACGGAGGAGCCGGCATGGCCGGCTGGGCAGAGGCGAAGGCCACCAGCCGGTCGAGCTGCCGCTTCTCCTCCGCTATCTCCAGGGCCTCGGTCAGCCGGCTGCTGTCTCGCGCGCACGCGATTGACATCTGGTATTTGCCGGCGATGGTGATGATACCCTTGGGACCCGGCATTTTGAGCTTGAGGTAGGCGTAGTGAGGGATCGCCATGAACTTGACGAGGGCCGGCCGGCCCAGTAGTGCGTGGTAGGGACTGTCGAGGTCCACTACCTCGAACCAAACTGGTTCGCGGTGGAAGTGGTCGTGGCCGCCGAAGAGGACGTCGAGCTTGATCTTGCCGACGGGGGTGCAGGACTTTCCCGGCACGATGCCGTGGAAGACGGTCCGGCTCGATTGTAGGTCCTCCACCTTGAGCCCCAATTTGAGCATTGTGTCAAGGTAGAGGATGTTAATGCTGCTGCCCCCATCGATCAACACCCGCGAGAAGCGGCACGTGCGCCTCTCGGAGACGATGGTGGGATCGAGGACGAGGGCATAGCTGCCAGGGTTTGGCATCACGGCCGGGTGGTCCGCCCGGCGCCCATGAACTGGGGAGTCGCGGGCATGGTGGCATTCACCTCGCGGCGGAGCTGGTGCTGTACGTGCTTGCCCGTCTCTTCGCTGGTGAAGACGACGTAGCAACCGTCTTGGTCGGGGAACTGATCGAGTAGCCGGCCGTCGTTCCGGGCCAGAGCCGGGTCCGCCTGGGCAGGAACGGGAGCCGGGGCCGGAGCCGGAGCCGGAGCCAGAGGCGGTGCGCGGGCTGGCGGCACGGGGGGAGCCGGGAGGCCGTCCCCCCGGGCCAATCGCTGTGAGAAGCTGCACTGCCGGAGCGTGTGCGTGGCCGGCTTGGCACCGGAATGGTTCTTGCAGGGAAGGTCGAGCATCTGCTCGAACGTGAGCTTGGGCTGCCAGGCGGTCTTGCCGGTGCGCTGACGCTGGCCGGAAGCCTGGCCAGCCAGCTGCTCCTCCTCGATGGAGGCGACCTGCCGGCTCCCGTAGCGGGAGTCGGGCTGGTTGTTCTTGCGTTTGTTGTTCTCCTGCTACCGGTTGTCGGCATCCGCCCGCGGCACGGCGGGGGGCGTAGCCGGCTTGGCTAGTGCCTTAGCCTTCATCCTCATTGAGGAATCGGCTGTGGCGTATTTGTCCGCTTTGGACATTAGGTCCGCCAGGGAGGTTGGCTCGGAGCACAAGAGCTTGTGCTTGAGGTGGGTGCCATCGCAGCAGCCTTCGATGAAGTACTGGATGGCATGTACCTCGTGTACTCCCTCGCAGGAGTTGAGGAGCTCGGTCCAGCGTGTACGATAGTCGCGGAGGGGTTCCTCCGGCCCCTGGACGCACATGGCCAGCTCGCGGGGCAGGCCAGGCCGCTTGTAGGTGCCGGTGAAGTTGCGGACGAAGGCCTCCTCGAAGTCCGTCCAAGTGTTGATGCTGCCGGCTGCCAGGCTGTTCAGCCAGGTGCGGGCCGAGCCGATCAGCATGAGGGGGGCGTAGCGGACGGCTACGCGCTTGTTCCCCCTGGCGATGCCGACCGCGGTGGTGTAGTCGATCAGCCAGTCCTCCGGCTTGGCGGCCCCGGTGTACTTCGGGGTGTCGCGGGGAAGAGTGAAGCCGGGCGGAAACGGCTCGTTGCGGATCCGAGGGCCGAAGCAGGCCGAGCCAATCGAGCCCTCCTCCTCGAGGAGAGCCGACTGCGCCAGCCGGTCGAGGCGGAGCCGGGCGTCGTTATCGCTGTGGGGGACGCGTGGTCCTAGCCGGGCCGCCAGCTCGGGACGGATGGTCGGCGGGATAGACCGCGCCGGGTCCTGCCGCGGGGGCGGAGTGTGACCATGGCTACGCCGGCTACCGACAGCCGGAGCCTCGTCCCGGCGGTGGCTGCCAGCCGGATTGTTGCTGCGCCGGCTGTTTACAGCTGGCTGCTCGTTCCTGCGCAGCTGGGTGCGCCGAGCGTCGCTTCCCTCGTTCCGCCGGCCGGAAGGATGAGGGGTACTGGAGTGCTGAGCCGGCTGACGGTTGGTGGCCCCAGCGCCCTCACCCTCGGGCCGGGGAACTTCGGAAACAGCCCCACCATGGGTGAGGATGACCTGTTGGGCGTTGGCGGTGTCGATGAGGTCCTTGATGTGCCGCTCGCGTGCGGCACGCTCCTCGCCCTCCAAGGTTGCCAAATCCCCGTAGGCAACCTTGGCGGCGCACAGGTTGGCTGCGGGGGTGTCGTAGACGGGAAGGCGGCCGCCGAGGATTTCCGCGACCACGTGGCCGCGTTCCCGCACAGCCCCACGCCGGCCGGGCTCGGGGCCAGCCGAGGTGGGACCGTACGCGGAGTTGTATTCCTGCTGCGCGGCTTCCATCCAGCGCTGCTTGGCAGCGAGGGCGCTGGCGTCGTCGAACAGCAGGCGGCGGGCCGCCTCCAGCTCGGCTCTGGCGGCGGCCGGGTCCGCCGTCGTAGTGATGGGAGTGCTCAGACCCTGGAGGGTAGCAGCGAGCGGGTCGGAGGTACCGGCGCGGGCGGCGGCTGGGTCGGCCTCGGCCGCCCGCACACGGCCCGAAGTGGTGGAGGAGGCGACCATTACTCCCACGCAAGCGCGGGAGCCGGTTGCCTCACCCGTGGCGAGCGCGCCCACTGACGAGGGGGGGTCGGTGCAGTCGAGCACCCAGCTAGGGTACTCGTCGGCCGCCGGCTCGCCGGCGAGGCTCAGCTTGCTGAACCGCCCAGCGAGCGCGAATTTTGAAAAGAAAAACAACACCGATATTTGCCAGGTCGGTTCCCAGGCGTTCGGGCTCACGAGCCGTCGCGCCGAACGACCTCTTCACCCACCGCTCTGCTTCTCCCCATCTCTCTCATCTTAGAGCAACTCCAACTGGGCAACCCATTTCGTCCACCCATGTCCTTTTGGGTCGCCGCAGACAAAAGAGGTGGCCCAACGCAGAGACCCAAACCGAAATCTTGTCCACTCCGTGTTCGCGCCGACCCATTCAGGCGTAAATTTGAGCCGGATTTGCGTCCTCGCGGACACGAAATGGAAGCGCACTGCGTCCCCTCAGTGTCCGCCGCAGGTCCACCAGTCGGCCGCTCAACCATCGCCCGCGTCTTATTAAATGCCAGCACCTACCTTGGGGCCCGCCTGGCAGTGGGTGGAAGGTCCGCGTGGCCGTCCTTTTTAATGGAAGCGTGCTGCGGGCCCGACCTCGTCCACTTCCAAACGCCCGTCCACATCTGGCCACGCCCTGCTCCCTCGCCAGCGACCAGAAACCCTAGCTAGCAAGTCACCATGGGCATGTTCAACGGGAAGGGGAAGGGACAGGGCAAGCTTAGCGCCGGCGCGAGCTCTTCCCGCGGGCGCACACCGCCTCCGCCTGCTAGACGCAGCTCCCCACCGGCGCGGCCAGGTGATACGTCTGCAACGTATCAATAATTTATGAAGTATTCATGCCATATTTACCTATGTTTACAATACTTTTATATGGTTTTGATGCACTTTACATGATTTATTTAGAAATAATCCGGACTAACGCTATTGTCAGCAGAATTACCGTGGTGTTGTTTTTGTGTAGAAAATGAAAGTTCTCGGAATCGCCCGAAACTTTTTGATGATTTTTTCTAGAGAAAATAAGCAATATTGGAGCGAAGAACCACCGGAGGGGAGCCACCCGTGGGCCACAAGCCATCAGGGCACGCCCCCCTAGGCCGCGCCCTGATATGTGGTGGGGCCCACGTGGCTCCGTTGTGCGTCATTCCTGCTGAAAAATCCTATAAATCCCAGAAACCCCGGAAATAAACAGAGACTCTCCGTTCCATCGCTGCAACTCTCTGTATCAACGAAAAACCAATCTGGAGATGTTCCAGTACCCTGCAAGAGAGGGGAAACCATCATCGTTGGCCATCTTCATCATCCCGACGAAGGCCATGACGAGGAGGGAGTAGTTCACCCTCGAGGCTAAGGGTATGTACCAGTAGCTATGTGTTCAATCTCTCTCTCTCTCTCTCTCGCTCTCGTGTTCTTGAGATGGCACGATCTTGATGTATCATGGGCTTTGTGAATATAGTTGGATCATATGGTGTGTTTCCCTTGTTATCTTGTTGTGATGAATTGAATGTTTCCCTTTGAGATCTCGTTATGTTGGATTGAATATTTTGGTTTGAGAACACTTGATTTACGTCTTGCGTGGGATACCCATAGCAATATTGGGGTATTCTATTGATTCAGTTGATATATGTTGAGGCATCAACTTGCGGATTCCGGTGACCTTGGGGATCTATGCATAGGGGTTGATTGCACGTTTTCATACTACGTTCTCTGATAGAAATCTTGGGGTGCTCCTTGAAGTTCTTTGTGTTGGATTGAATATGATAGACCTTAAATTGTTTGATGCATGTCGCATAATTTACCCATGGATAGTTGAGCTGACATTGGAGTATCTAGGTGGCATTAGGGTTGATCGATATGTATCATTGGTGTTGTTCTAGTATGAACTCTAGGTCTCTTTGTGACACTTATAGGTATAGCCCAAAAGATAGATCGGAAAGAATAACTTTAAGGTGGTTCTACTACCTACACCAATTTCATTTTATGTTCTCCGCTAGATAGGAACTTTGGAGTGATTCTTTGTTGCACGTTGAGGGATAATTATATGATTCAATTATGTTAGCATTGTTGGGAGATTGCACTAGTAAAAGTATGAACCCTAGGCCTTATTTCCAAGCGTTTATACAACGTTTTGCTCACTATTTTCCACTTGCTACCTTGCTGTTTTTATATTTTCATATTACAAAAACCTCTATCTACTATACATACTACACTTGTATCACCATCTCTTTGCCGAACTAGTGCACCTATACAATTTACCATTGTATTGGGTGTGTTGGGGACACAAGAGATTTCTTGTATTTGATTGCAGGGTTGTTTGAGAGAGACCATCTTCATCCTACACCTCCCATGGACTGATAAACCTTAGGTCATCCACTTGAGGGAAAATTGCTACTGTCCTACAAAACTCTGCGCTTGGAGGCCCAACAAAGTCCACAAGAATAAAGTTGCGTAGTAGACATCAAGCTCTTTTCTGGCGCCGTTGCCGGGGAGGTGAGTGCTTGAAGGTATATCTTTAGATCTTGCAATTAAATCTTTTAGTTTCTTGTTTTTCACCAGTTTGGTTTTATAAAAGAAAACTACAAAAAATGGAATTTAGGTTGCCTCAATTGTTTCGTCTTTTTAATGTCTTTCATGAAAATGGTGGTTCAGAAAATTGTGCTCAATTGGTAGAGGAAGAGTTTGTGAAAATACTTAATGAGAATTCCTTGAATGATGAGCATGATTGCAATGTTGCTAGATTGAATTCTCTGAATATCCATGATGCTAATGATATGCAAAGCCACAAGCTTGGGGATGCTAAGTTTGATGAAGATGATATTTTTAGTCCCCCAAGTTTTGATGAGCAAATTTATTATGATGATGGCATGCCTCCTATCTATGATGATTATGATGATGACATGTATGCTATAATGAATAATTATAACTATGAAACTTTTCATCATGATTTTAATTTTCAATTTGGTTATGTCAATCATGTATCTCATGATAGTTATTTTGTTGAGTTTGTTCCCACTACAATGAACGAGAAGAAAATTGCTTATGTGGAGAGTAATAAATTTTCTATGCTTGTGGATCATGAAAAGAATGATTTATGTGATAGTTATATTGTTGAATTCCTTCATGATGCTACTGAAAATTATTATGAGGGAGGAGCATATGCTTGTAGTAATTGCAATAATATCAAGTTTCCTCCCTATGTGTTCAAAATATTGAAGATATGCTTGTTTTGCCTTCCTATGCTAGTTGATTCTTGCTCCCATGAATTATTTTCTCACAAAATCCCTATGCATAGGAAGAGGGTTAGACTTAAATGTGCTTGACATGTTATTCATGATTCTCTCTTGCATATTTCAATTACTATTCTTACGTGAGCATCATTGAAATCATAATGCCTACCTAAAAGGCATTAAAGAAAAGCGCTTGTTGGGAGACAACCCAACACTTTTACTTTCTGTTTTTGAGGTTTAACATGATTAATCTACTTTATTAATCATGTTTTGTGTCTTTTATTTCAATAAAGTGCCAAGTAAAGCCTTTGGGATGACTCACAAGATGAGTAGAATTGATGCTGAACCAAAACAGAAACTTTTGACTCCAGTACTGGAATTTTCATTTTTTACTAGAGAGTGATAATGATATAAAACATTTACAAAGTGTTGATATACAAATTCTTCAGGTTTTCCTAATTTTTCAGAATTTTAGAGACAGGGAAGCATGGTTATACTACAGATCTTTACAGACTGTTCTGTTTTTGACAGATTTTGTTTTGCATGCATAGTTTGCTTGTTTTAGTGTTCCCATAGCTTATATTCAGTGATATAAATTATGTGAATGGTAGAATACATTAGGTATTATGTGAGAACAATTATGAATCCTGTCTTGACAGTACCTAAGTGAATGATCTTTATTTATTATACTAACCCATCTCACGAAGTTTCGTTAAGTTTTGTGTGATTGAAGTCTTCAAGTTTTGGGTGAGACACCGATATGAGGAGAATCAGGAGTGAAAATAACCTAAGCTTGGGGATTCCCAAGGCACCCCCAAGGTAATATCCAAGGAAGACTCAAGCGCCTAAGCTTGGGGATGCCCCGGAAGGCATCCCCTCTTTCGTCTTCAACACTATTGGTATATCTTACTTGGAGCTATATTTTTATTCGTCACATAATATGTGTTTTGCTTGGAGCATCATTTTATTTTGTTAGTATTTTCTTTCTGTTATTTATAATCTTGTTTTTCAATAAAAATTTCCAAGAATTGCCTTTTAGGATGCTTGAATTGCATGTTTGATGTGTGCTGTGTAAAAACAGAAACTTTTGCTGTAGTGTTTGAATTTTTGTATTTTATTGGAACATGGAAAGTTTCTGAAATTTTTACACAGTATTGTCCTATAAATTATTTATCATGTCCTAAAATTTCATAATATTTAGAGTTACATAAGTGCACTTTGTAAATTAATTTCTACAGACAGTCCTGTTTAGACAAATTGCTGTCATAGTTTTGTTATCTACTTCTCCTATAGTTTTCATCACTTATATTGGTAGATATAAATTGTGGAAATGGTAGTATACAGTAGACAATGTTTTAAAATTATTATGCAACTTGTCTTGGCAGTACATAAAGAGTTGATTTATTATTATGTGCACTAACCTATCTCACGAGTTCTTTTCAAGTTTTTTGTGGATGAAGTTTTTGAGACCTAGGTGAAACCGGGATATGAGAGGATTGAACGAGATACAAAAGCTCAAGCTTTGGGATGCTCAAGGCTCCCAAGTAAATATTTCAAGAAGTCTCAAGCATCTAAGCTTGGGGATGCTACGCATCCCACCTCTCTTCGTCAACTATCGGTTAGCCTATGTTAAGCCTAAATTTTTATTCTTTCACATGATATGTGCTATTCTTGGAGTGCTATTTTTGTTTAGTTTGTTGTTTGAATAAAATACTCAGATCTGAAAATCTTTATTGAGAGAGGGATTCCTCACATAGCTACTTTATTGTTTGACTACTCATTGATCTTCACTTATATCTTTTGAGAGTAGTTCGAAATTTACTCTTGTGCTTCACTTATATCCTGAGAGTAAACGTTGAATGAATTGAATGTCATAAATGTGAAATTATATATGCTTCATATTCTTGTCCCATGGGGAGTAGTGACTTCACCTACTAGGAGTATAAGCGGTAAAATTTATTGGAAGTTAGCAAACATAGCATTGGTCATTTAAACAATTCATGAAAGAATATTGAAGGAAGAGAGGTTTCACATATAAATACACTATCTTGGACATCTTCTATGATTGTGAACCCCCATTAAATATTTTCAAACTTGATCAAGTAGTTGACGTTGGACAAGGAAGGCAACGTAATGGTTATGTTTGTTTATATTCACGTAGCAGTTATATTGTCATGGATCCTCTAACATGTGATGCTTATTTAGAACCTTTTGCTAGCCAAAACTTCATACTACGTAGAAATACTACTTGTGCATCCAAATCCTTAAGCCAAGTTTCTTCCATGAGAGTCCACCATGCCTACTTATATATGGTATTTCACTGCCATTCCAAGTAAATTTGCATGTGCCACCTCTAAACATTCAAATAAACATCCGTTTTGTGTGCTCGTACCGCTCATGGAGCGACGGGGCGGTCACTATCTTCCATGCTAATCGAATTATTCTCAAGATAAGTGTTTATTCACTTGTCATTGCACGAGAGAGGCTGGTAAAAAGGATGCCCATTCCTGCATAATACAAAAATAAATAAACAAGAACTCCCCCCTAGAAAGTTGATTGTTTGGATGATACCCGTGGATTCGGCTAGCCATGTAATGTGTTTGAATGGTGGAGGGGGAGTAAAATTTAAATTCTGTTTGGGAACCGCCAATAATGTGATTAGCATGGAAGATATTGAAAACTTTGTTGTGACGTTGATAGGAAAAGTATATCACTCAAAATTACATATTCATCTCTGCTTTAAAACAATGAGCTCTGGCACCTCTGCAAATCCCGGCTTCCCACTGCGAAGGGCCTATCTTTTACTTTTCATGTTGAGTCAACTTCTTATTCCAATCTATTAATTCCTTAGTTGGCAAGCATCATGTGGTGGGGAAAGATCCAGACACATATATCCAATGAATATAAGTTATCATGATTCATTATTTGTTGACATTATCCCCGAGATAAATAAGTTGGGAGGCGAAACTCTAAGCCCCTATCTTCCTATGTGTTTGACTGAACCTGAAACAAGCATGTCAGAGATACCTATTCTGCACATCCCCAATGAAGCTGAAATTTTACGGAGATTTTTTATACAATAAATAAGAAATACTGAGCTGAAAACTACCGGAGGGGGGCCGCCAGGTGGCCACCCTCCACCAGGGTGCGCCAGGACCCCTACCCGCGCCCTGGTGGAGGGTGCCCATCCTGGCCCACCTCCGAAGCCCATCTTCGGGTATAAATTCCCAAAAAAAACTAAAAAAATCAGGAGGAGGACTTTCGGGACGAAGCGCCGCCTCCTCGAGGCAGAACTTGGGCAGGAGCACTTTTTCCCTCCGGTGGAGCGATTCCGCCGGGGGAACTTCCCTCCCGGAGGGGGAAATCGAAGCCATCGTCATCACCAACAACCCTCTCATCTTGGGGAGGCCATTCTTCATCAACATCTTCAACAACACCATCTCCTCTCAAACCCTAGTTCATCTCTTGTGTTCAATCTTTGTACCGGAACCTCAGATTGGTACCTATGGGTGACTAGTAGTGTTGATTACCTTGTGTAGTTGATTGTTGTATGGTTTATTTGGTGGAAGATCATATGTTCAGATCCATTATGCTGTTCAATACACCTCTGATCTTGAGCATGCATATTATTTGTGAGTAGTTACCTTTGTTCTTGAGGTCACGGGAGAAATCATGTTGCAAGTAATCATGTGAATTTGATATGTGTTCGATATTTTGATGATATGTATGTTGTGATTCCCTTAGTGGTGTCATGTGAACGTCGACTACATGACACTTCACCATCCTTGGGCCTAAGGGAATGCATTGTGGAGTAGTTATTAGATGGTGGGTTGCTAGAGTGACAGAATCTTAAACCCTAGTTTATGTGCTACTTCGTAAGGGACTGATTTGGGTCCACATGTTTAATGCTATGGTTAGACTTTGTCTTAATACTTTTCTCGTAGTTGCGGATGCTTGCGAGGGGGTTAATCATAAGTAGGTTGTTAGTTCAAGTAAGAACAACACCTTAGCACCGGTCCACCCACATATCAAATTATCAAAGTAGCGAACACGAATCAAACCAACGTGATGAAAGTGACTAGATGAAATTCCCGTGTACCCTCAAGAACACTTTGCTTATCATAAGAGATAGTTTTGGCCTGTCCTTTGCCACAAAAGGATTGGGCTACCTTGCTGCACCTTAC
This sequence comes from Elymus sibiricus, assembly GCA_039707655.1. Taxonomy (NCBI): domain Eukaryota; kingdom Viridiplantae; phylum Streptophyta; class Magnoliopsida; order Poales; family Poaceae; genus Elymus; species Elymus sibiricus. The sequence continues at coordinate 151,397,594 of CM077675.1, read as the reverse complement.
CTATTGTTACCGTTACTTGCTCATCACAAATTACCTTGCTATCAAACTACTTGCTACTTACAATTTCAATGCTTGCAGAAATTACCTTGCTGAAAACCGCTTATCATTTCCTTCTGCTCCTCGTTGGGTTCGACACTCTTACTTATTGAAAGGACTACGATTGAACCCCTATACTTGTGGGTCATCAAGAACCTTCCTGAAAATTAGATGAATTGTAATTGTTTGATGACCGAAAACATAGTTTGCTAGTTTTCAAGAAAGTTTATGGTCTACACTTTAACATGTGAATAACTTACTTAATCATGAGAAGTTTTATGAGAAATAATTGTTGTTTATGATGCTAGAAAAGTGGCTGAAATTATCCTTGATCAATATTATACATTAGGGATTTCTATTCTTGTGCCCCTGGTTCCTTAGTTGTACTCATTCATCCCCACGCCCTTAACTTTTGCTCACTTTTCCCCACTCCCTTGTCCAAAACCCTCAGAAATGGTCACAACAGAGGATGCCGTTGGGTCAATGGTTTGACCGTTAACTCTGACGTGTGGGGCAGCGCTGGACTGTGTCGCCCGTTGGACCTGCCAAGCGGGGACGCGTTGGACTGTGTCGCCCTCCTTTGACCATTTTGACGTGTGGGGCCGCGCTGGACTGTGTCCCCCGTTGGACGGTGGCGCTGGTTGGACCGTTGGGCCATGATTTCGTTTAGGCCGTTCAATTAAACGCCCGTGTCCATGCACTGATGCACGCCGCCACGATAAGCCTGCTATGCATGCGCGACATGATCCAGCTAGCCTGCCTGCATGCGCCGATTCGAGCCGCCACGGACGCAGCGACTCTCGCTGCTGCCGGTTCGTCTCTTCTCGCACGCGCCTCCTCGATCGATTCACAATTCACACTTTCTCAGCCTTTGACCTCCGCAGCATCAATTTAGCGTGGCAATTAAATTCTAGGGCATACCGATCGACGTGCGCCGCCACGATACAGAAGCCTGATATGCATGCCACGTGATCCAGCTAGCCTGCCTGCATGCGCCGATGCGCGCCGCCACGGACGCAGCGACGGTCGCTGCCGCTGGTTCCTCTCTTCTCGCACGCGTCTCCACCTTATAGGTGCCACAGATCGAGGCCAGGGTGCAGTACTACGTGCGGGCTTCGCCCACCTTTTTTACCCACCCATATGTCACTCCCTCCATGTACAAAAGCATGCAATATATTTTTTGAAGCATAAAATAGAACCAGCAACCAGAGTCAGCTAAACATAGCTCAGAGAGCATAATAGCGAAAGCATACAATATATATCCTACGTACTACCTAGTGCACTACGCGTCTTTGTCGTCGGAGATGGCCTGATCCGCCTGCGCCTCCTCCTGCGCCACCCGCACTGCCTCCATCTGCTGCTGACGAAGACGCCGGGCCTGCTCCAAGCGGATCGAGTTGAGGATCGCCACCTGGTCGGGCCACAGATAGTATACCGGCGGTGCCTCCACTTCCGGCTCCTCCGACGGCGCCTCCTCCACCGGCTCCTACGGCGGCGCCTCCTCCTCCGGCTCCTGCGGCAGCGCCTCCTCCTCCGGCTGCGGCGGCGCCTCCTCTGGCTCCTCCTCCCCCATCTCCGACCCGTCCTCGAAATCCTCCTCCTGTTCCAAAGGTAGCCTCGCTTGCCTCCGGATTTGGGCCCGCCGAAGGAGGAAGAGACGGTGTTCGATTGTGTAGTACTGGCGGCGTGGTGGCATGGCTGATGGGCTCGGAGAGGGGAGTGCTCGGGTGTCAGCGGGGAGAGGGAGCAGGCGGATGAGCTAGGGCTGGGGGACACCGTCCGGCTTAAATAGCCTTCTATGGATAATGATGGGGAGCCGGATCGGTGCCTCCTCCCTCGACAGTCAACGCATAGCGAAGGACCAACCGGGACTTTTTTTTCCGCCGGCGAGTGGGTGAGCAGAACCAACGTCTCGCAGATCGCCCAACGATCAAACGATGCAAAGCCGTCCATGTGATCCAACGGCGCGGAGCCTGCATGCAGCCTGCCCGTATCCTTCTAGAAGACCATATCCAACGGTTTTCGCTTGGCGCTAGGGTATGATCGGACGGCTGCAGTTCGACGTTAGGGTTTGTAGAGATGCTGTGGGGTTTTGAGCCGGCCAGCGGGGTTATCTTAAGTTTGACCAACTTTCAAATGACCTTAACTAATTCAAAAACAATCAAAAAATATGAAACCTTCCCTGTTCGTCGTTTTATAAGACATAGTTACCCTAAAAATATAAACCTCGGTTTAGGGACTTTTTTTAAGAAAAAACTTCTTTTGAGATGAGCTACCGTTTCCAAGTTCAAATGAGCAGAACTAAATTCAAAAAAAAATTCAAAAAAATGTAAAACCTGCTCCCAATGCCTTTGTATGTGACATGGTTATGGTAAAAAAATAAAAATCTTGGTTTATGGGCATTTTCATGAAAACTCCTTCACACATATGAGCTATCACATACGGGGTTGTATAGATTTCGAGAAGAGAGTGACAGTGGGTTTATCTTTACGAAAAATAAAAAATATAAAAAAATCATCAGAGCTCCATTTCAGTGTGAGTAAGAAGGATCCGAACGTATTTTTCATTTTTGAAATTTTAAAATGTCTTCATAATAATGGGTTTTGTAATAAAGGGTTAAGGTTAGGGTTTAGGGTTAGGGTTTAGGAGTCTATTTTTGTTTTGTTTGCTGTTAGATCATTTCAACATAGGGTAACATGATCATTACAACTTAGGCCTCTTTCAACATGTCGCTTATAATTCAAATGTTAGTTCAAATTCAAGTTTTGACCTTAATTAATCATCAAATCACATCATATCAAACATCACATAGGATTGGCGGCATATAAGTGGTTAGATGATGGCCATCTATCTTATTGCAAATGCAGGTATTTATTCACAGGATTTCTTCTTGTTTACGAATACTGCGGCACCTGCCTAACCCTATCAAACCTTTCGGTAATATAATACAAGAATTGTATTTGGTTGGGTTCTAACTCTGATGTTCAGTCTGGCGCGGGTGTGATACCGGTCACATCACATCACCATGCATTAGCTTTAATTAAACATCAATGCCGACCACAGAGGCCGGCGATAGTTCTAGTGCATTATACACAATGCCAGTAGCAACTAATATAAAAACACAAATAAAAATATAACACACGTAAAATATAGACAATTCCGCCCGCCAGTGAAGCCGCCGCCGTCTTTAGGAGCACCGTCCTACTCGTTGTCGTCGCTGGTGAGGTCGACATAGGAAGGCAGCTGCCAAAGGTGGGTTGGCGGCCCCTGCCAGGCCAGAGGCGCTTGCGATGCCTCCAACACCTCCTCCCGTGGCTCCTGCTCCAGTTCGGGTGATCGCGGCGGCGTGGGTGCCCACGGCTGGACAGCCAGCGCATCGGCCATCTCCGACGCAGTGGCCGACCATCCCCACGACTGGCCCACCAGCCGGGGGTTCCACGCCGCAAGGGCCGGCTCCTCTGCCACCTCCTCCTTCACCTCCTCCTTGACGACGGCGGCCATCTCCAGCTCAGGGATGGCCACGTCACTGCTACTTCTCGAGCATGCGTTGGGTTTTCCCTTGAAGAGGAAAGGGTGATGCAGCAAAGTAGATAAGTATTTCCCTCAGTTGTTGAGAACCAAGGTATCAATCCAGTAGGAGATACGAGCAAGTCACCAATAGATGTACCTACACAAATAATCAAACACTTGCACCCAACGCTATAAAGGGGTTGTCAATCCCTTCACGGTTACTTGCAAGGATGAGATCTGATAGAGATAGATAGATAGGATTGCTAAAACGAAAAGTAAACTAAAAGTAAAAAGATTGCAGCAAGATATTTTTGGTATTTTTGGTTTATAGATCTGAAAATATAATATGGAAAATAGACCCGGGGGCCATAGGTTTCACTAGAGGCTTCTCTCATGATGGCAAATAATACGGTGGGTGAACAAATTACTGTCGAGCAATTGATAGAAAAGCGAATAATTATGAAGATATCCAAGGCAATGATTATGCATATAGGCATCACGTCCGTGTCAAGTAGACCAAAACGATTCTGCATCTAATACTATTACTCCACACATCAACCGACTCCTGCCTGCATCTAGAGTATTAAGTTCATGAAGAACAGAGTAACGCATTAGGTAAGATGACATGATGTAGAGGGATAAACTCAAGCAATATGATGAAAACCCCATCTTTTTATCCTCGATGGCAACAATACAATACGTGCCTCGCTACCCCTACTTTGTCACTGGGTGAGGACACCGCAAGATTGAACCCAAAACTAAGCACTTCTCCCATTGCAAGAATTACCAATCTAGTTGGCCAAACCAAACCAAAAACTCGAAAAGACTTGCAAAGATATGAAATCATGCATATAAGAATTCAGAGAAGATTCAAATAATATTCATAGATAATCTGAACATAAACCCACAATTCATCGAATCTCGACAAACACACCGCAAAAGAGTATTACATCGGATAGATCTCCATGAAGATCATGAAGAACATGGTATTGAAGAACAAAGAGAGAGAAGAAGCCATCTAGCTACTAGCTATGGACCCGAAGGTCTGTGGTTGACTACTCATGCATCATCGAAGGGGCAATGGAGTTGATGTAGATGCCCTCCGTGATCGAATCCCCCTCCGGCAGATTATCGGAAAAGGCTCCAAGATGGGATCTCACGGGAACAGAGGCTTCCGGCGACGAAAAAGTATTTTCGTGGCTCTCTTTAGTATCCAGGGAATATTTGGGAATTTATAGGCCAAAGAATAGGGTTAGGAGAGATGTTGTGGGGCCACAAGCTAGGAGGGCGCCCCCCCCCTAGGGCGCGCCCTTGTGGCTTGTGACGCCACGGCAAGTCTCCTGCCTTCATCTCCAAGTCTGGCAGGTTTCTTCTGGTCCAAGAAATATCATTCCGAAGATTTTATTCCGTTTGGACTCCGTTTAATATTTCTTATCTGCAATACTCAAAAACATGGAAAAACCAGAAACTGGCACTAGGCTCTAGATTAATAGGTTAGTCCCAAAAATAATATAAAATAGCATATTAATGCATATAAAACATCCAAAACAGATAATATAATAGCATGGAACAATCAAAAATTATAGATACGTTGGAGACGTATCAAGCATCCCCAAGCTTAATTCCTGCTCGTCCTTGAGTAGGTAAATGATAAAAACAGAATTTTTGATGTGGAATGCTACCTAACATATTTATCCATGTAATATTCTTTATTGTGGCATGAATATTCAGATCCATAAGATTCAAAACAAAAGTCTAATATTGACGTAAAAACAGTAATACTTCGAGCACACCAACAAGGCAATTGTGTCCTTTCGAAATAACATGGCCTTAGAAAGTTATCCCTACAAAATCATATGGTTTGGCTATGCTCCATCTTCCCCACACAAAGTATCTAAATCATGCACAACCCCGATGACAAGTCAAGCAATTGTTTCACACTTTTTATGTTCTCAAACCTTTTCAACTCTCACGCAATACATGAGCGTGAGCCATGGATATAGCACTATAGGTTGAATAGAATATGGTGGAGGTAATGAGGAAAAAGGAGAAGATAGTCTCACATCAACTAGGCGTATCAACGGGCTATGGAGATGCCCATCAATAGATATCAATGTGAGTGAGTAGGAATTGCCATGCAACGGGTGCACTAGAGCTATAAGTGTATGAAAGACTCAAAAAGAAACTAAGTGGTTGTGCATATGATGAAAAATTCCACTAGCTATATGAAAGTGACAAAATAGGAGACTCTCTATCATGAAGATCATGGTGCTACTTTGAAGCACAAGTGTGGAAAAAGATAGTAGCATTGTCCCTTCTCTCTTTCGCTCATTTTTTTTCTTTTTTTCTTTTTTTTCTTTTTTTTTGGTGGGCATCTTTGGCCTCTCTTTTTTTAGTTGGGCTTCGCTGGCCTCTTTTATTTTTTTGTAAAGTCCGGAAACTCATCCCAACTTGTGAGGGATTCATAGCTTCCATCATCCTTTCTCACACGGGACAAATGCTCTAATAATGGAAATCATCACACTTTTATTTACTTACAACTCGATACCTAGAACAAAACATGACTCTATATGCAATATGAAAGTGATGGTGCATGTCATGGAAAATGGAACGGTGGAAGGTACATGGCAATATATCTCAGAATGGCTATGGAAATGCCATAATAGGTAGGTATGGTGGCTGTTTTGAGGAAAATATATGGTGGCTGTTTTGAGGAAGGTGGGTTTGATGCACCGGCGAAAGTTGCGCGGTACTAGACAGGCTAGCAAAGGTGGAAAGGTGAGAGTCCGTATAATCCATGGACTCATCATTAGTCATAAAGAACTCACATACTTATTGCAAAAGTCTATTAGTTATCAAACAAAGCATTAGACGCATGCTCCTAGGGGATAGGTTGGTAGGAGTTAACCATCGTGCGCTCCCGACCCTCACACAAAGGTTGACAATCATTAAACAAATCATGCTCCGACTTCGTTACATAACGGTTCACCATACGTGCATGCTACGGGAATCACAAACTTCAACAAAAGTATTTCTCCAATTCACAACTACTCACTAGCATGACTCTCATATTACCATCTTCATATCTCAAAACTATATGCAAGGAATCAAACTTCTCATAGTATTCAATGCAGTTTATATGAAAGTTTTTATTATATCCCTCTTGGATGCCCATTATATTAGGACTAAATTCATAACCTAAACAAATTACCATGCTGTTTTAAAGACTCTCAAAATAATATAAGTGAGGTACGAGAGTTCAATAATTTCTATAAAATATAACACCACCGTGCTCTAAAAAGATATAAGTGAAGTACTAGAGCAACATTGCCTAGCTCAAAAGATATAAGTGAAGCACATAGAGTATTCTAATAAATTCACGATTCAGCGTGTCCCTCTCAAAAATAATGTGTGCATCAAGGATGATTGGGAAAACTAAAAAGCAAAGACTCATATCATACAAGACGCTCCAAGCAAAACACATATCATGTGGTGAATAAAAATATAGCCTCAAGTAAATTTACCGATGGATTGAAGACGAAAGAGGGGATGCCTTCCGGGGCATCCCCAAGCTTAGGCTTTTTGGTATCCTTGAATATGGCTTGGGGTGCCTTGGGCATCCCCAAGCTTAGGCTCTTGCCACTCCTTATTCCATAGTCCATCAAATCTTTACCCAAAACTTGAAAACTTCACAACACAAAACTCAACAGAAAACTCATGAGATCCGTTAGTATAAGAAAAATAAATCAGCACTTTAGGTACTGTTGTGAACTCATTATTTATTTATATTGGTGTAATATCTACTGTATTCTAACTTCTCCATGGTTCATACCCCCCGATAAAACCCATAGATACATCAAAATAAGCAAACAACACAAAGAAAACAGAATCTGTCTAAAACAGAACAGTCTGTAGAAATCTATAGACTTGGAAGACTTCTGTAACTCCAAAAATTCTGAAAAATTAGGACAATCAGGAAACTTTGTATATAAATCTTGTGTAAAAATTTCAGATCAAAATTATGTTCCAGTGAATTTACAAAATTCCTGGACTGAGGGCAAAAGTTTCTGTTTTTCAGCAAAATCAAATCACAAACACCGTAGACCATCCCAAAGGTCTTACTTGGCTCAAACACTAATTTAAACAAGAAAACACAATTACTACAGAGGTAATAATGTACAAAACACTCAAAAACAGAAGCAAGAACAAAAGCGTAAAAATAAAATTGGGTTGCCTCCCAACAAGCGCTATTGTTTAACGCCCCTAGCTAGGCATAACGATTTCAATGATGCTCACATAAAAAGTAGTAATTGAGATATGCAAAAGAGCATCATGAATAGCATGAAAAACACATTTAAGTCTAACCCACTTCCTATGCATAGGTATTTTGTGAGCAAACAATTTATGGGAACAAGAATCAACTAGCATAGGAAGGCAAAACAAGCATAACTTCAAAACTTTAAACACATAGAGAGGAAACTTGATATTATTGCAATTCCTACAAGCATATGTTCCTCCCTCATAATAAATTTCAGTAGAATCATGAAGGAATTCAACAATATAACTATCATATAAAATTTTCTCTTCATGATCTACATGCATGCAAGGTTGACACTCTTCCAAAATAGTGGGATTATCATTAACTAAAGTCATGACCTCTCCAAACCCACTTTTATCAAAAGTTTCATAAGATTGAACACTCTCCAAAACAGTGGGATCAATAATGCCTAAGGTTGACACTCTTCCAAACCCACTTTCAATATCATATTCATCATGAGTATTAAATAAATTATCAAGATCATAAGAAGCATTATCACCCCAATCATGATCATTGCAATAAGTAGTGGTCATGGCAAACTCATCAAATATAGCATCCCCAAGCTTGTGGGTTTGCATATATTTAGCACAATTGATATTAATAGAATTTATAACAATATCATTGCAATCATGCTTTTCATTCAAGGAAACATCGTGAATCACTTCAACACAATTTTTAGATTCACGAATCTCAAGCAAAAATTTATATAGATAATCAAGTACACTCAACTCACTAGCAATTGGTTCATCACAATTGGATCTCTTGAAAATATTAGCAAGTGGATGAGGATCCATATCAATAGATTTTTAGCAAGCAAAGATGCAAGCAAATATAAGGCACATGGTAACTCAAGTAGACAAAAAGAGATCCGGCGAGAAAAAGGCGAATAAAACGGCAAATCTTTTTGGTTTTTTCTAAAAATCGTTTTAGAAGTGGGGGAGAGGAAAACAAGAGGCAAATGGCAAATAATGTAAATGCAAGAGATGAGTTTGTGATGGGTACTTGGTAGGCTTGATGTAGACCTCTCCGGCAACCACGTCAGAAATTGACAAGTTGACGGAAGAGTTCTTGTCTTGACTTGCTATGTATCTCCCTGGCAACGGCGCCAGAAATCCTTCTTGCTACTTCTCGAGCATGCGTTGGGTTTTCCCTTGAAGAGGAAAGGGTGATGCAGCAAAGTAGATAAGTATTTCCCTCAGTTGTTGAGAACCAAGGTATCAATCCAGTAGGAGATACGAGCAAGTCACCAATAGATGTACCTACACAAATAATCAAACACTTGCACCCAACGCTATAAAGGGGTTGTCAATCCCTTCACGGTTACTTGCAAGGATGAGATCTGATAGAGATAGATAGATAGGATTGCTAAAGCAAAAAGTAAACTAAAAGTAAAAAGATTGCAGCAAGATATTTTTGGTATTTTTGGTTTATAGATCTGAAAATATAATATGGAAAATAGACCCGGGGGCCATAGGTTTCACTAGAGGCTTCTCTCATGATGGCAAATAATATGGTGGGTGAACAAATTACTGTCGAGCAATTGATAGAAAAGCGAATAATTATGAAGATATCCAAGGCAATGATTATGCATATAGGCATCACGTCCGTGTCAAGTAGACCGAAACGATTCGGCATCTACTACTATTACTCCACACATCGACCGACTCCTGCCTGCATCTAGAGTATTAAGTTCATGAAGAACAGAGTAACGCCTTAGGTAAGATGACATGATGTAGAGGGATAAACTCAAGCAATATGATGAAAACCCCATCTTTTTATCCTCGATGGCAACAATACAATACGTACCTCGCTACCCCTACTTTGTCACTGGGTGAGGACACCGCAAGATTGAACCCAAAACTAAGCACTTCTCCCATTGCAAGAATTACCAATCTAGTTGGCCAAACCAAACCAATAACTCGAAGAGACTTGCAAAGATCTGAAATCATGCATATAAGAATTCAGAGAAGATTCAAATAATATTCATAGATAATCTAAACATAAACCCACAATTCATCGGATCTCGACAAACACACCGCAAAAGAGTATTACATCGGATAGATCTCCATGAAGATCATGAAGAACATGGTATTGAAGAACAAAGAGAGAGAAGAAGCCATCTAGCTACTAGCTATGGACCCGAAGGTCTGTGGTGGACTACTCACGCATCATCGGAGGGGCAATGGAGTTGATGTAGATGCCCTCCGTGATCGAATCCCCCTCCGGCAGATTACCGGAAAAGGCTCCAAGATGGGATCTCACGGGAACAGAGGCTTCCGGCGGCGGAAAAGTATTTTTGTGGCTCTCTTTAGTATCCAGGGAATATTTGGGAATTTATAGGCCGAAGAATAGGGTTAGGAGAGCTGCCGTGGGGCCACAAGCTAGGAGGGCGCCCCCCCCCTAGGGCGCGCCGTAGTTGCTTGTGACGCCACGGCAAGTCTCCTGCCTTCATCTCCAAGTCTGGCAGGTTTCTTCTGGTCCAAGAAAAATCATTCCGAAGATTTTATTCCGTTTGGACTCCGTTTAATATTCCTTATCTGCAATACTCAAAAACATGGAAAAAATAGAAACTAGCACTAGGCTCTAGATTAATAGGTTAGTCCCAAAAATAATATAAAATAGCATATTAATGCATATAAAACATCCAAAACAGATAATATAATAGCATGGAACAATCAAAAATTATAGATATGTTGGAGACGTATCAGTCACCGGCCGCAGAGAGGTCCAACGCCCTCTCCATGTCCGTCCAATGACGCTCGTCGTGCGTGCGCGCGGATTCCTCCATGACACGCCTAATGAGCTCGGCCTCCTCCTCCTCGGTCATCGGAGGTGGTGGTGACGGGGATGGAGATGGTGTCGGGGTGAGGCCGCGGACACGCCTACGACCGCGCACTTGGGGCGGGCTAGCAGCACGTCGTCGCCGTGGGCTAGGTGGACGACCGGCAAAAAAAGACTGCCGCCATAGGTCATGCTCGTCGTGGAGCCACGTATCCCACAACGGAGAGTTGACACCGTACCTTGGGCCATGGAGGAGATCCGGAAGCAGGCGCGCGCGACGTCGGTCGATCTCCACACGGCGAGTGCGGCCGCTCATCGGCACCGGGGGGATTGGAACCCGATCCGCGGACAGATGCCAGTTGTTCGGGAGGTGGGCATCTCCCCACGGCAATGGAATGGCCGTCTCCTAGTACCTTCGGCATATTTCCGTGCCGACGTACGGGCACGTGCGCTGCGGGGCGGCCGGCGGACCAATTGCAAATGCGGGCGGAGCAGACAGAGCAGGTGACGGCGGCGGCGGTGGTGGTGGTGGGCTCCTAGAGCGACCGAAGCAGCTCCTACCAGAGGATGAGCCGGCCTCATGGTCGTGCTTCCCCTTCCCGGACCACGGCCAGGTCATGGCGACGGCGGAGGGCTAGGGTTTCTAGAAACTGCCAGGGGTGGAGGGGGCAAGATTGGCTTTGGAAGCGGAAGCTACTGTGTAGAGTGTGACTGGCCGGTCCACGGGTTTCCACTTCAAGTAGGACGACGACACGAAGGTGGGTGGCTGACGACCGGGCCCCACCGCGCGTGCGCACTTACTTTGGGCGGTGGGGGTAGGTTGGACGCCGCCACAAGTGACGGCCCGTCTGTCCGTTTTTCCCCAAGCGGACGTGGGCGTACGATTTGGAGTTGCCCTTACGACGCGGCCCCACTAGTCAGAGTTAACGGTCAAACCATTGACCCGACGACATCCTCCATTGTAACATTTCGTGAGGTTTTTGGACAAGAGAGTGGGGGAAAAGTGAGCAAATTCTAAGAGCGTGGGGATGGATGAGTACAGCTAAGGAACGAGGGGCACAGATGTAAAAAAAACCTATACATTATGCTAGCATTCACACTTCATAAATTATTTCTTTTATCATTTACCTACTCGAGGACGAGTAGGAATTAAGCTTGGGGATGTTGATAAGTCTCCAACATATCGATAATTTATGAAGTATTCATGCCATATTTGCCTATTTTTACAATACTTTTATATGGTTTTGATCCACTTTAAATGATTTATTTAGAACTAATCCGGACAGACGCTGTTTTCAGCAGAATTACCATGGTGTTGTTTTTGTGCAGAAAATGAAAGTTCTCGGAATCGCCCTAAACTTTTTGATGATTTTTTCTAGAGAAAATAAGCAATATTGGAGTGAAGAACCACCGGAGGGGAGCCACCGTTGTGCATGATTCCAATGCTAAAAAATTCTATAAATCCCAGAAACCCTCAGAAATAAACAGAGACTCTCCGTTCCACCGCCACAACTGTCTGTATCGACGAAAAACCAATCTGGAGACATTCCAGTACCCTGCCGGAGAGGGGCAACCATCACCGGTGGCCATCTTCATCATCCCGGCGGAGGCCATGACGAGGAATGAGTAGTTCACCCTCGGGGCTGAGGGTATGTACCAGTAGCTATGTCTTCAATCTCTCTCTCTCTCTCTCTCTCTCTCTCTCTCTCTCTCTCTCTCTCTCTCGTGTTCTTGAGATGGCACGATCTTGATGTATCACGGGCTTTGTTAATATAGTTGGATCATATGGTGTGTTTCCCTTGTTATCTTGTTGTGATGAATTGCATCTTTCCCTTTGAGATCTCGTTATGTTGGATTGAATATTTTGGTTTGAGAACACTTGATGTACGCCTTGCGTGGGATACCCGTAGTGACATTGGGGTATTCTATTGATTCACTTGATATATGTTGAGGCATCAACTTGCGGATTCCGGTGACCTTGGGGATCTATGCATAGGGGTTGATTGCACGTTTTCATACTACGTTCTCCGATAGAAATCTTGGGGTACTCCTTGAAGTTCTTTGTGTTGGATTGAATATGATAGACCTGAAATTGTGTGATGCATGTCGCATATTTTACCCACGGATACTTGAGGTGGCATTGGAGTATCTAGATGACATTAGGGTTGATTGATATGTATCATTGATGTTGTTCTAGTATGAACTCTAGGGCTGTTTGTGACACTTATAGGTATAGCCCAATAGATAGATCGGAAAGAATAACTTTTAGGTGGTTCTACTACCTACACCAATTTCATTTTATGTTCTCCACTAGATAGGAACTTTGAAGTGATTCTTTGTTGCACGTTGAGGGATAATTATATGATTCAACTATGTTAGCATTGTTGGGAGATTGCACTAGTAAAAGTATGAACCCTAGGCCTTATGTCCAAGCATTTATACAATGTTTTGCTCGCTATTTTCCACTTGCTACCTTGCTGTTTTTATATTTTCAGATTACAAAAAACTCTATCTACTATCCATACTACACTTGTATCATCATCTCTTCGTCAAACTAGTGCACCTATATAATTTACCATTGTATTGGGTGTGTTGGGGACACAAGAGATTTCTTGTATTTGATTGCAGGGTTGTTTGAGAGAGACCATCTTCATCCCACACCTCCCACGGATTGATAAACCTTAGGTCATCCACTTGAGGGAAAATTGCTACTGTCCTACAAAACTCTGCGCTTGGAGGCCCAACAGAGTCTACAAGAATAAAGTTGCGTAGTAGACATCAGCAGGCGCGTTAGCACTGGCAGTACCACCGGCCGCTGCAGTATCCAGATGTCAACCTGCCCCATAGTTGGCATCTGGATCCGTAGCGGATCCCCATTCCAGCAGTACCCCGATCAGCGCACGCGCACTTGGAAGAGGTTCACCTGCGCCGTGAGGTCCTCAGGACGGAGCAGCGGGTGCTGCGTGCCTACGCGCCAGACTCCCCCAACTGGGAGCGCTAGTTCGCGCTAGAGCACGAGAAGGAGCGCCGCCGGGGCGTCCATGTCGACCAGGCCGTCCCTCCTCCGCTGGCCGAGGTTCTGCCGGAGGAGGAGGACGAAGAGGCGATACTAAGCCGCCCTCGAGCTGGCCATGCAACACACGCTGGAGGCCAGCAGGATCAAGGAGGACGCCAAGTGGGACGGACTGGACCGCGTCCATGCCTTTTCGGCCGCGGGGGACTTCGTCCACGCCCCGCTCTTAGTCTCGCAGCCGCCATGGCCGCCGTCGCCCACCGTCGAGCCCAAGGCGGAGCCGAAGCCCACACCGTCACGGAAGCGCTCGCCGCCTCCGCCCACTATACTGGAGGAGTCCTACAAATGGGTAGGCGTGGTCCGTGAGTGGGTGAGCGTGCCGACTGTCTACTACAACGCGGTGCCGGAGGAGGAGGTGGCCCACCTCGAGAAATGACGGTTGCACTGGCTCGCCGAGGAGGAGGCGAACAGGCGGCGATAGATGCAGTGAGAGCAGGAGGAGGAGGCCCTGTGCCTTGAGGAGGAGGAGGAACGCGCCCGGCGAGCCGCAGTGTCGCCGTCGTAGCATACGTCGGAGGAGGCTGTCCTGGTAGCCTACCAGGCGGGATTCGGGTGGGCTGTGGCGTCTCCCGCCTTCATCGACCTCACCGACGGTGATGGAGATGACAAAGGCAAGGGCAAGGTCAACGACTAGGGTGGCGTGCGGGCGTGGATTTTTTTTGTTTTACTTAATGTTTAATTATGTTTAGGTGGACTTTGGCCGGCGGTTGACCGACCACTTATGTTTAATTAAGTTTTATTATGTTTATATGTGGCCATGTGTTTTTTTACGCATGCAAATTTGGGTCAGGCTTCCGTTGGGACATAGACGATCCAAATAAAAAAAAATGGCAGCACTAAGCATCAGACTACTGATGTTTGCATCCTATCAGACTAGTCATAGACCGTCGGATCGGACATATGATGTGATGGGGATATGTACCTAGGGTAGGGTCATAGGCCTGGCCTACATACCCTACCTAAGGACACTACCTTAGAGAACTTAAGGATTACAAGGAAGTCTCCGACTGAAATCACCATGGCGTATGAGTCACTCGACAACATCCACTCGGAGATTTATTCCTCCACTCGACGGTTGCCTTTCACTCGGAAGAACTAGAAGTCAGTCGACCGCAGAAGATCAGAAGCCACTCCAGGCAGGCCAATGGGCAGGCGTTCGGCTGGTCGCCATAAGTAGCATTTATTACATACGTTATCGGTAACGTCTATCTTTATTACCACGATCGAACCCTTGGTTGCCAGGTATTGATGAGGGGCAGCGCACTCTATATAAGCCACCCCTCCCCTCTGGCACAGGGGTTCGCACCCCCTGTAACTCTCATATTCCACACGACAAGCTCCCGAGCACTGAGACGTAGGGTTGTTACCTCCACGAGAGGGGCCTGAACTCGTACATCTGTGTGTACAACCTCGCCGTAGCTAGGACTCTACCCTCTCCTTTCGTACCCCTACCTTCTACTGTCAGGCTCGTTCCCACGACAGTTGGCGCCCACCGTGGGGCAGGCATCTAAGCGACTTCTGGCGAGGTTGCATTTTTTCTCCTTCGTCATGTCTTCCGGCGGTGGTTCTTTCCTGGGCCACGAGATCCGTCTCGAAGCGCTCACCTTCATCGCCGATGACTCGGCATGGCTCCAGGAAGCGCCTCTAGATGTTGAGGCGCTCCCGATCCGCGGGGCGGCGCACTTCTGCGCAAGCTCCTGCGGTGTTCTTCTACGGCAGCCGTCGACTCCGTACTTGTCGACCCTCCCCGTTGTTCGTCGCCGCAAGCGATCCGGTCGTTCGCGGCTCCAGCGCTGGGTGAGGCATGCGGCGGCTCGCCAAACTTCGTCTCCGCAGATTGCGGCTATCGAGCCCGCCGAATCACTTCATGGCGTGTTCGACTCGGCGTCGGATCAGTCTGACGTTCCCTCCGAGTGTGAGAGCTACGATCCTACGGCTGAGGTTCTTATGGCTGGTTCGCATCAGAGTCCGCCACCTGGCTTCGGCCACGGCAGACGCGAGGCTGGTGGAGCGTCGAATGAGCAGCAGCACCGGGATGAGGAGATCCTCCATACACCCATCGTCGGTGCGACTGCTGAGGCCCAGGCCTTGGAGGCCATGCGCCTTCGGCTCGAAGAGATTCAGAAGGAACTCGACGAGCGTGCTCGCCAGCGTCCACCACTTCCCAGTCGACGTCAGCGACAGTTGTTTCCGAGTGGATCTCAGAACAACGTCGAGGTATTCCGTACTCCAGTTTTAAACGTTGCAGCAGCCGCTAGGATTGCAGATTCCATTCAGCCGTCGCGTTCAGAGGCTGGCAGAGGTTTGCAACAGATCCGAGCGTTGCTTGATGCAGCACAACAACATAATTCGGCTGTTTCTCAGTCACGCAATAGGTTACACAGTAATTCGCCCAGAGCAGACACAGTTCAGTCGGCGCACAGTCCGGGGTCACCTCTGCGTCGCAGGAGCGGAGGTTACCGTGAAGATCAGTACCAAGATCAGGGGCGAGATCATTTTGCTCCTCGTTATCACCATGATGACCGCCGTCGAGTGCCTACTCCTCCGCGGAGTGGTTCATATGTGCCCCGGCACAATGACGATAGGCGCCCGTTAGGCGATGAGCGGAATCCTGGGTTCGACGCGAGGAATGTCCTCGCACAAAGGCAGGTCGACAGAGGCAGAGCCCACAGGGATGGTTATGATAGAGACTATCTGAGTGGAAGTGGTCCCGTTGTTTCTAGCCCCGAATGTTTTAGCAGAGCCATTCGCTCTGCAGAGATTCCCCCCAACTTCAGGTTGGCGGCTGGAATAAGCAAGTTCTCCGGCGAGTCGAAGCCGGAAACATGGTTAGATGATTACCGAGTGGCTGTGCAGATTGGTGGAGGAAATGACAACATAGCCATGAAGCATTTATCCTTGATGTTGGATGGTTCGGCCCGAGCGTGGTTGAATTGTTTGGCTCCTTCTAGCATCTATTGCTGGGAAGATCTTGCCCGAGTGTTCATCAGAACTTTCGAGGGCACTTGCAAGCGTCCTGCAGGTTTGATCGATTTGCAGCACTGTGTTCAGAAGCCCAATGAGTCCTTGAGAGATTACATTCAGCGTTGGTCCACCTTGCATCACAAAGTGGAGAATGTTTCCGAGCACCAAGCTGTTTGTGCTTTCAAGGCCGGTGTGAAGTACAGAGAGCTTTACCTGAAGTTTGGGCGGACAGGTGATATTTCCCTGAGCAAGATGATGGAGATTGCCACTCGGTATGCCAATGGCGAAGAGGAAGACCGCCTCCGCAGCGGCAAAGGAAAAGCAGTCGACAATGATGCCGGCGGCAATTCCAGTCGTAAACAGAAGCGCAAAGCTGATGGCCCTGCTCAGGCAAAGGCGGCCGCTCTGGCGGTGCAAGGAAAAAATAAGGGGAAGTCCAAAGGGCAGTTTACCCCCAAGAAAGGAAAGAATCAGTCGGGAACAGAGGTTATGGATTTACCGTGTGCAATCCACACGAAGAAAGATGAGGAAGGCAATTTGATATTACCGAAGCATACCACTCGACAGTGCCGTTTACTGATCCAGCAGTTCAAGGAAGGTCAGTCGAGTGAGAAAACTCCTGAAAAGGAGGATGATGAAGACAAAGAAGAGTTTCCTGAGGTCAATGCCATTCTGTTGATTTTTGTTGATGTAGAAAGCAAGAGTCGACTGAAAGTTATCAACAGAGAAGTCAACATAGCTGTTCCTGCCACCCCCACATACCTCAAATGGTCTCAGACTGCTATCACATTCGACCAGTCAGACCACCCTGCTCATATCGCTACCCCCGGTCGACAAGCGCTGGTGGTGGTCCCGGTTGTGGGAGGCACTCAGCTCCGCAAAGTCCTGATGGATGGTGGGAGCGGTTTGAACATCTTGTATGCGGATACCCTAAAGGGGATGGGCATTCCGATGTCCCGACTCAGCGAAAGCAACATGCAGTTCCACGGAGTCATCCCTGGGAAGAAGGACAAGTCACTCGGCTAGATTGCATTGTATGTGGTGTTCGGCACCGACAAGAATTTTCGCAAAGAGAAATTGACGTTTGAAGTTGTGGACTTCCAGAGCGCATACCACGCCATCCTTGGTCGTCCGGCTTATGCCTGTTTCATGGCCCGTCCATGCTACGTGTATCTCAAGCTGAAGATGCCCGGGCCCAAGGGTGTGATCACAGTCACAGGCAATCAACAGAGAGCTGAGGAGTGCCTTCAGCAGGGCTCCAAAATTGCCGATCATCAGATGGTTGTGGTCGAGTTGGAGGAATACAAGAAGAGTGCTGATCCTGCCGACCTGCTGCGTGCCAAGAAGCCCGCCTCTGAGTCAGCTTTCCAGTCGGCAGGCGAAGTGAAGAAAGTGCACATTCACCCGACGGATCCCAATGCTGCCCTGACCAACATCTCAACGACACTCGACAGCAAATAGGAAGCCGAGCTCATCCAGTTCCTCCGTGAGAACTGGGACATCTTCGCATGGAAGCCTGCTGACATGCCGGGTGTACCCAGGGAACTGGCTGAGCACCGATTGAGAGTCGACCCGAAGGCCAAGCCTGTGAAAGAGCACTTGCGTCGGTCGGCAGCAGAGAAGCAGAAGGCAATCGGCGAGGAGGTGGCTCGTCTCTTGGCGGCTAAGTTCATACGCGAGATTTTCCACTCCGAGTGGCTCTCGAACGTCGTCATGGTCCCCAAGAAAGACAAGTCACTCCGCATGTGTATTGACTTCAAACATATCAATCGGGTCTGCCCGAAAGATCATTTTCCGCTCCCCCGCATCGACCAGATTGTCGATTCAACTACGCGGTGCGAGCGTTTATCTTTTCTTGATGCATACTCCGGTTACCATCAGATCCGTCTGTTTGGTCCGGATGAAATAAAGACAGCCTTGATCACCCCATTCGGGTGTTTCTGTTATATCACCATGCCTTTCGGTTTGAAAAATGCTGGCGCTACTTTCATGCGCATGATTCAAAAATGCCTGCTTGATCAGATCCCTCGGAATGTTGAAGCATACATGGATGATATTGTCGTCAAGTCTCGCAAAGGTTCCGACCTGCTGACTGACTTGGCTGAAACATTCGCCAATCTGAGGAGGTATGATATCAAGTTAAACCCGACTAAGTGCACTTTCGGTGTTCCTGGTGGCAAGTTGCTCGGTTTTCTCATTTCTGAACGAGGAATCGACGTCAATCCTGAAAAGATCAGTGCCATTACCCGAATGAAAAGCCCTGAGTGTGTGCACGATGTCCAGAGGCTCACAGGTTGCCTGGCGGCGTTGAGTCAATTCATTTCTTGTCTCGGTGAGAAGGCATTGCCTTTATACCGACTGATGAAGAAGTCTAATACATTTGAGTGGACTCCAGAAGCTGAAGCAGCGTTTGTCGAGCTCAAAGCCCTGCTTTCCACCCAGCCGGTGCTTGCTGCTCCGCACAGCAAAGAGCCCTTGCTCCTGTACATCGCGGCCACTAATCAGGTCGTTAGTACAATTCTCACTGTCGAGCGGGAAGAGGAAGGCAAAGCTTACAAAGTCCAACGTCCTGTTTATTATATTTCTGAAGTGTTGACTCCTTCAAAGCAAAGGTACCCACATTACCAGAAGCTCGTATATGGTATATATCTGTCAGCGAAGAAGGTGGCACACTACTTTCAAGATCACTCAATTTCAGTCCTCAGTGATGCTCCATTGTCTGAGATCCTCAACAATCGAGATGCGACTGGTCGAGTGGCCAAATGGGCTATTGAGCTCCTTTACTTTGATATCAAGTTTGAAGCGAAAAAGGCAATCAAGTCTCAAGCACTTGCTGATTTCCTGGCCGAGTGGATAGAACAGCAGCAGCCAATCCAAATCCACTCGGCACACTGGACCATGTTCTTTGACGGCTCGAAGATGCTGAATGGGTCTGGTGCTGGCATAGTATTGGTATCCCCAAAAGGCGACAAACTCAGTTATGTCCTGCAGATTCACTTTGATTCCTCCAATAACGAAGCTGAATATGAAGCACTCCTATGCGGGCCGCGTATGGCCATCTCACTCGGCGTCCGGCGCCTGATGGTATACGGTGACTCTGATTTGGTGGTCAATCAGGTGATGAAAGAGTGGGATGTTAGGAACCCTGCTATGACTGGATACTGCAATGCAGTAAGAAAGCTTGAGAAGAAGTTCGAAGGTTTGGAACTCCATCATGTTCCCCGAGTGAAGAATCAGGCAGCTGATGAGCTAGCAAAGATTGGATCCACTCGGAAGCCTGTCCCCAGCAATGTGTTTCTAGAACACTTACATTCTCCTTCAGTGCAGGAAGATCCCTTCACTGAAGAGCCCCCGCAAGCAAAGAGCGCCTTTGATCCGACTGAAGTTGATGTCCCAGCGGTCATAGATCTGGTCATGGAGATTTTGGTGATCACGCCCGACTGGACTGTGCCTTATATCGCATACATTCTGAGGCAAGAACTCCCAGATGACGAGGTTGAAGCTCGACAGATCGTCCGCAGATCCAAGACCTTTACTGTTATGGGTGGACAACTTTACAGAGAAAGCGTAACTGGCGTGACTCAGCGGTGTATCTCTCCTGAAGAAGGTCGACTGATTTTGGAGGAAATTCACTCGGGGACCTGTGGTCATCATGCGTCCTCTAGGACGATTGTTGGCAAAGCATACCGAGCTGGTTTCTTCTGGCCGCGCGCCAACGAGATGGCTAAGGAGATTGTTGATCACTGTGAAGGGTGCCAGTTCTATTCAAACTTGTCGCACAAGCCTACATCTGCCTTGAAGACTATTCCACTTGTCTGGCCGTTCGCTGTATGGGGTTTGGATATGGTCGGACCCCTTCGAACAGGCCAGAGTGGATTTACTCACTTTCTTGTAGCAGTCGACAAGTTCACTAAGTGGATTGAGGCTAAACCCATAAAGAAGCTGAACTCGCGCACTGCTATCAAATTCATGAAAGAAATAACATTCCGATATGGAGTCCCCCATAGTATCATTACAGACAATGGCTCAAACTTTGACTCGGAAGAGTTCAGACACTTTTGCTTCACCCAAGGCACTCGGGTGGATTACGCATCCGTTGCGCACCCCCAGACTAATGGTCAAGCTGAGCGAGCAAATGGCCATATCCTTCAAGGGCTGAAGCCTCGACTCATGCAAGATCTCGAGCATGCAGCTGGAGCTTGGGTTACTGAATTGCCATCTGTTCTGTGGGGCTTGAGGACGACTCCTAATCGGTCGACGGGACGCACTCCTTTCTTCACGGTGTATGGAGCCGAAGCTGTTTTGCCGAGTGATGTCCTTCACAATTCCCCTCGTGTAGATCTTTACTCCGAGGCTGAGGCTGAGCAGGCACGACAAGACGGTGTAGATCTCCTGGAAGAAGAACGCGAGATGGCTCTAATTCGGTCGACTGTATATCAGCAAGATCTGCGCCGCTTCCACGCGAAGCACGTCAAGAGTCGGTCGTTCCATGAAGGTGATCTTGTGCTCCGAGTGGATGAGCAGCGACCTCACAAGCTGGCCCCAGCATGGGAAGGTCCTTTCGTCATCACCAAAGTACTGAACAATGGAGCCTACCACCTCTTCAACCTCAAGAAGAATATCGACGAGCCGCGCGCCTGGAACGCGGATTTACTTCGACGTTTTTATACTTGACGACTGAGTTGTTTTGATGTAATAAGAGTACTCCAGACAGTGTCGTTTGTCAAAGTTATGACTCCTGCAGTCTATTGTTGATTCCAATCGCGCAATTTCGCATTCAAAAACTACTCCGAGTGACGAGCGATCCTCTCACTCGGGAGCTTAGCTGCGAACCAGTTTTCGCCTAAGTTAAAAAACTGCTCCGAGTGACGAGCGACCCTCTCACTCGGGGGCTTAGCTGCGCGCCAACTTTCGCCTAAGTTAAAAACCCTTCCGAGTGGATAGTATTCCATTCACTCGGAAACTTAGCTGCGAACCAGTCTTCGTCTAAGTTCAAAACTTCTCCGAGTGAGGAGCGATCCTCTCACTCGGGGGTTTAGCGGCGAACCAGCTTTTCGCCTAAGTCAAAAACCCTTCCGAGTGGATAGTATTCCATTCACTCGGAAACTTAGCTGCGAACCAGTCTTCGTCTAAGTTCAAAACTTCTCCGAGTGACGAGCGATCCTCTCACTCGGGGGCTTAGCTGCGAACCAGCTTTTCGCCTAAGTCATAAATCCTTCCGAGTGGATAGTATTCCATTCACTCGGAAACTTAGCTGCGAACCAGTCTTCGTCTAAGTTCAAAACTTCTCCGAGTGACGAGCGATCCTCTCACTCGGGGGCTTAGCTGCGAACCAGCTTTCGCCTAAGTTTAAAAACCCTGCCGAGTGGATAGCATCCCATTCACTCGGAAACTTAGCTGCGAATCAGTTTTCGCCTAAGTTAAAAACTTCTCCGAGTGACGAGTAATCCTTACACTCGGGGGCTTAGCCATGAGTCAGTCTTCGCCTAAGTCCGAAATTCTTCCGAGTGTTGAACATCCATTCCATTCGGGAGCAAAACAAATTCAGCCAGACAAAGGATTGACAGCAAAATGCAGATAAATCCAAAGTTTCTAGTGTGGTTAAAAGTTGTTCACGCAAACGAAAGTACTCAGGCTTAAGGCCTGAATGAAGTTTTAAAGCGGTTACACCTTCACTCGGCATACCGAGGCAAATAAAGTTTTAACTGTGATCAAAGTTTCATCAAGCTCCGGTGGGACTCGCGGGCTCGACAAAAGTGTCCAGATCAATCCCATCAGCAATCCGAGTGGCTGCGTCGATGAAGGTCTCCATGAAGTCCTCGAATTGAAGTTTCCTCGTGTTGACCACCTGGAGAGTCTTCAGCTTGTCCTCCTTTGCCTCCCTGCAATGGACTCGGACGAGTGACAGCGCCACGTCGGCTCCGCAGCGAGCAGCAAATTTTTTCCATGCTTGCACTCGACTGGGAATTTCATTGAGGCGAGTCATCATCGACTCAAGGTCAGTCTGGAGGGTGTCTTCTGGCCACAGCTCTTTGTCAATCTTCTCCAGCGCGTCCCTCAGTCGAGTGATATACTCCTGAGCACTTTTGAGACGAACATCAAGCCGAAACATGTTCATGGCCACTGTGTCCCCGACGGGTGACTTGATGGGGTCCAAGTTTGGCTCAATCTCCTCAGTCTCCTTGTCGACGTCTTGGCAGAATTCTACACGAAGGGAGAATGGGAAGATGGTCACGCTATTGTCCTGCAGGAATTAAGGAAAGTCACTCGACGAAAGGAAAGTTACCTTTGAGCATGCTGAACGTCCTCTTCGCAAAGTCTCCCAAGTACTTCTCCAGACCATTACTCCTCTTGCTCAGTTGTTCGGTCTTCTTGATCCAGTCAGCCCGTTCCTGCTTGAGTTTGGTATTCTCACCTTCCAACTTTTCGGCTGCGGCAAGCTTCGCCTCGGCAGCCTCGGTTTTCTCTCTTGCCACCCTTTGAGCATCAGCGAGTGCTTTGTCCTTGTCTTCAAGGGCCTTCTTCATGGTATCTAAAGAAATAACATTGTTGAGTCGCGCTTGGAGTCGGCGGTTCTCATCACGTACGTCTGTTCGAGTGGATACACTCGGTTCAAAGGATGGAAGATGAAAGTGATAGTACAGTTGGTCGACAAAAATTACCTCCCAGGGTCCTCAGCTCAGTCTGCGCACGGTCCAGATTGTTCTTGGACACCTCCAGATCCAGTTCAAGCTGATTCTTCTCCTTCTCCAGGTCAACGTACCGAGTCCCAAGCTCACAAGCTTTCTGAAATCAACAAAGAAACAATTCAGTAGATTGGATGGCGGCCCGCCGCCCCACCCCACACCCCTGCAAAGCGTCATATCATGGTTGATGGAAATGATGTCCATGAAACCTACAGGATAGGTGACAAGTGTGCTCCAAGTAAGAAAAAGGACCCCGAGTCCAAGTTCTTAAGACTACTGTCCATCGTAAACGATCGACAGTAGTCTCGGGGACTACACCCAGTTGTCAGTGTACAAAGAACCAGGGTATCTATTACCCAGACTTGTGCGCGGGCAACCCCCTGGAGCCGACAAGACCCAGCAAAACCTTGGAATCAGATATAGCAGCATCAAGGAGATAGAAAGCCAAAGGCTGGGGGCCCGGCAAGACCTTGCCGGGAAGTCTCAGAGCCCCGGCAAGCCCTACACCCGGCAAGACTTCGCCACTGTTCAAACGCGCTGCCCCAGGGCAACAACCAGCTTGTCTTCTAGCTGTTGTCCTCCTGGGTGCGTGTCGGATGCTAGTGGTGGAAGAGCTTAAGCGGTGCTGATGGGACGGCCCCTTTTTCCAGCCCCAAGACGCTAAGGGACACCTCAACAGAACATTAAATGCCCTTGTCCTAAGCCGTCAGTGTTAGGTATGATAAGCACTGTAGATACTTTACACCTCATGTATTCCCTGTGCACCACTGTTGGCGACCCCTTCGAAGGTATAAAAGGAGGCCCAGGGTGCAGCTACAGGGGGATCCTTTCTGGCCCGTTCGGCATGTGTAGCTGTTGTTTACTGTAGCGCTCCAACAACTGGCCTAAAAACACATCCAATACAACCAAGCAGGAGTAGGGTTTTACGCTTCCGAGCGGCCCGAACCTGGGTAAAATTCCTCTGCGTTGTTCGCTCGATCTGCTCTCTGTGCAAGCCTTCTTCCCCGCCGAATCGTAAAGGGATCCGTGTGACCCATAGGTGTCGTTTCTGACATCTTTGGCGCGCCAGGTAGGGGGGGGGTTGTGCGGACCTGATCCGGTGATCAGCGCGTCAGTTCTTCATCACCTTCACCGCCATGGCCCCCAAGCGGAAGGGCCTCACGGCGGTTGGACCGTCCGCGTCCGCTGCGCCTGTGCTTACACACACGGGCGACGGTGTTGACGCGGGTGGAGGAAGCAGAGATCCAGAGCTTCCACGACGCTCTGGTGATCAAAGCCATGCAAGCGGCGTCGCCCGCGCCACTAGATCTAAAGGCGGAGCCGTGCTGCCAGCAGGCGGTGCGACCAACTCCAGGGACGGAAGGGCGCCCTCCAAGACACCCACGCCGGCGCACGTGCCGCGACCTTCTCAGGGCGCGCGCGATGAGCATCGCCGCGACGTTGGTGGTCCCGGACGTCCCCATGGAAAATCTCCTAAGCATCATTCTCGGGATGTGCGAGACCAGCATGCACGTCCGCGTGCTGGTGGAAGTGGCGTACGGTCGCAGGATCGTGTTATTGCTCCTTCTAACATGGTTAGGAGTCAGAGCACCTCACGTTCCTCGCACCTGTGACCGCCGCCTACGCCAGCAGAAGCGCTGGCACGTGCACAGCTGCTCCTGAACTTCCCTCCTGCTGCGTACAAGCTCGAAGAATGGAGATCCGCCATCTAGAGCCTCGTTGGCCTCGCCAACGAAGATAAGCCGGAGCAGGCGGAGCCTTCACGGCGCCGGTCCGTTGAGCCGACGCGTGTAGGTGGAGAAAAGGCTGTGGGTGGTGCAACTACGGTGTACTCTCCCCCACAGCAGCAGCAGCGGTCGCTGACCCGGCGGGTCGACACCCGTGATGATGATTCCACGGCGTCGTCCGATCCGCGAACGCGCCGCGATCAACGTCAAGTTCTTTGGGAGCGAGGCAAGGAAGACGCTCGAACCACCATCGAGCGGCGGCGGGAAGCACGCTACCAGTCCGACAAGCGCGAGGGGCCCACTGTAGACAAGTCAGCGCCGGGGTATCCTGTCGATCTACCTTATGAGGTGGGTTGTCCAGCGTTTACCCGTGAGCTGCGGTGAGTCCAGTGGCCCAACTCCCGCACGTTTAAGCTGGAGGTCCCGAAGAAATATGACGGTAAGACCCACCCGTCCGAGTTCCTGAGCGTCTACACCATTGCGGTGCAGGCTGCCGGGGGTCGTGACGACAAGATACTCGCCAACTACTTCCCGTTGGTGCTTAAGCCCAACGTTAGGTTGTGGTTGATGCATTTGCCGGAAGGATCCATTTATTCCTGGGCAGATCTGTGCCACGAGTTTGTTGGCGCCTTCACCGGAGGCCACCAAGCTCCTGGCCAGGAGAGTGATCTACATCTCATCCCCCAGAAGGAGGGCGAAACCCTGCGCAAGTATATCCAGAGATTCAGCCGCATACATCACAACATTCCAGACGTTCATCCTGCCGCTGTCATCAGCGCGTTCCATCAGAACGTGCGCAACCGCAGGATGCGGGAAGAGCTGGCAATGAACAAGGTCAAGGATGTTGCCGAGCTTTATGCTCTGGCAGATAGGTGTGCGCACGCTGAAGAAGGGAGGAGGCTTCCCGGCGAGGACGCTGGCGCAGGGGCCGATTCCGACGATGAAGACGCTGCTGCCCCGACAAAGAAGGGTCGGCGGCGCAACAGGAAGCGCAAGGGCAAGGCCGTGCTTGCTGTCGAGGGGTCCGGCAACCCCGGCACCGCCAAGAAGGCTAAGGTTGACGACCCCGGCAAAGATGTGCCGGGTGCGCCTCCTGCCAGGCCTTGGCGGCTGCCGACAAGCTAGACGGCTCCGGCAAGCAGTATTGCAAGATCCACCGCACCAAGGGCCATGATCTCCAGGACTGCCGGCAAGTTGAGCAGCTTGTTGAGAAGCAGAAGGCCGAATACGAGAGGCGAGATAAGGAGAAGGCTCAAGATGGCGCGGAGGGGTCTGGCAAGAAGCGTGGTGGCCGAGGAGGCCGCCGCGGCAAGGCCAAGCAACGGAAGGACCGGCCCGCTCGAGGCCGCGACAAGCAAGAGGGGGGTGACGATGACATGGAGGAGGACTATGAATCTAGTGAACAAGAGTTCCAGAAAGCTACGGACGCCATGTGCGTTGACGGAGGTGCCTCATTGCATTCTTCCCACCGCCAACTTAAACAGTGGGCGCGTGAGGTTAATGCGACTGAGCCATCTATCGGCGCCCAAAAGCCTTTGAAGTGGTCCAGCACGCCTATCATTTTTTACATTGAGGACCACCCCGATCGCACTACTGCGGTTGGGTGCTTGCCGTTGTTGGTTTCACCAACGATTCGCAACCTCAAGGTGACAAAAATGCTAGTTGACGGCGGGGCCGGGTTGAATCTGATATCACCTGAAGTGATTAAGAGGCTCCAAATTCCTGATGGAGATCTCGAAGAAATGGGCACGTTCCAAGGGGTCAATCCAGGAAGGAGCCAGCCAAAGGGAAAGATCACGCTGCCGGTAACATTTGGCAGTGACTTAAACTTCAGGACGGAGAAGATTGTGTTTGACGTCGCCAAGATTCCATTGCCATATAATGGGATCCTTGGCCGCCCAGCGCTGGCCAAGTTTATGGTGGCATCACACTATGCCTACAACACATTGAAGATGCCCGGGACAATAAGTGTCATCACTGTCAACTCCGACAAGAAGGATGCACTCGTCTGCACCGACAAGCTCTACCGGGAAGCAGTTGCAGCATTTGCCGACAAGGCACTTGCTCCTGCCGCTGAAGCTCCCGGGGGGAAGAAGACCGGCAAGGCCTCTCGCACACACTCCGGGAAGCGCACCTCTTTGGAGTGCTGCGGTCCCGTTGAGGATGTGCCTGAGAGCTCCACCGGCAAGAGCAAGAAATCCAAGGCTGCTCCACCAGAGACCAAGAAGGTGCCCGCCAAGGAGGATGGTACGGGAGGAACTTTCACTATAAGTTCCACCCTCGACAGCAAATAGGAAAGCGCGCTCGTTGCCTTCCTGCGGGCGAATGTCGATGTATTTGCATGGCAACCATCTGTCCACACGCGCGGCCCGTTAAGCAGAAGGTCAGGAAGCAAGCTTTGGAGCGGCAACAGTTTATTGCCGAAGAAATCAAGAAATTAGAAGCAGCATGCTTGGTTAAAGGAGTACTCCATCCAACGTGGTTGGCCAATCCAGTCGTAGTGCGCAAGGCGAATGGCAAATGGAGGCTGTGTATTGATTATACAGATATCAATAAAGCCTGTCCAAAAGATCCTTTTCCCTTGCCACGCATCGACCAGATTGTAGACTCCACTGCCGGCTGTGACTTACTTTCATTCCTTGATGCCTACTCTGGGTATCATCAGATCTTCATGTCGAAGGAAGATGAAGAAAAGACCGCATTTATCACCCCATGTGATACGTATTGCTTTTTGCGTATGCCTTTCGGGTTGAAAAGTGTTGGTTCTACATTTGCAAGAGCAGTCCAGATTGGTTTTGAGCCCCAGCTACATAGAAATATGGAAGCTTATATGGATGACATAGTGGTCAAAACCAAGGACAAGGCAACGCTCATATCAGACTTAGAAGAAACATTTGCAAATCTGCGCAAAATCAACTTGAAGCTCAACCCTGAGAAATGTGTGTTTGGTGTTCCATCCGGCAAGCTTCTCGGGTTCTTTGTATCTCAACGTGGAATTGAAGCAAATCCCGACAAGATCAAAGCAATTGAGCAAATCAAAGCGCCAAGATGTGTCAAGGATGTGCGCCGTCTTGCCGGCTGCGTTGCTGCTATGAGTAGGTTCATCTCAAAATCTGCTGAGCGCGCCCTGCCCTTCTTCAAAATTTTGAAGAAGGCAGGTCCAATGAAATGGACTCCGGAAGCGGAGGCAGCGCTGCAGGATTTGAAGAGGTACCTCTCCTCTTCGCCGGTACTAGTCGCGCCAAAACCACAAGAGTCGCTGCTACTATATCTAGCGGCAACAAATCAAGTGGTGAGTGCTGCGTTAGTGGCGGAGAGAGAAATTGATGAAGAAGCAGCACCAACAGCAGGACCGCCAAGTGACGAGCCAAGGTCTTCCCCGGCAGAGTCTGGTGCCGACAAGGTTGAGTTTGCGCAGTCAAGTCAAGCGATACAGAAGAAGAAGATGGTGCAGCGTCCAATCTATTTTGTCAGTTCCCTTCTGCAGGGGGCTAGGTCGAGATATTCTGGTGTGCAGAAGCTGCTATTCGGCCTTCTTATGGCCTCGAGGAAGCTACGCCATTACTTCCAAGCACACGAGATCACCGTTGTCACTCGCTTTCCTTTGCAACGGATTTTGCGGAATCCAGAAGCTACCGGCAGGATTGTGGAATGGGCTTTGGAATTATCAAGCTTTGGTCTCAAGTTTGAGAGTACTTCGATTATTCAGAGCAGAGCCTTCACGGAGGTCATTGCAGAATGGACCCCAATGCCAGATGAAGAAGTTCCAGAGTCAACTCTCCCCGGCAAGGAAGCAAATCAAGAGTGGGTTATGTACTTTGATGGGGCTTTCTCGCTGCAAGGCGCCGGTGCTGGCGTGCTGCTTGTCGCACCCACCGGAGAGCACCTCAAGTATGTAATTCAAATGCACTTTCCCCGGGAGAGATCAACAAACAACACTGCCGAGTATGAAGGGCTGCTTGTCGGTCTTAGGATCGCGGCAGACCTCGGAATCAAGAAGCTTATCGTCAGAGGTGATTCTCAGCTTGTCGTCAGACAAGTCAACAAAGATTATCAAAGCCCGTTGATGGAAGCTTATGTAGATGAAGTGAGAAAGATGGAAGAGCGTTTTGACGGTCTGCAAATGGAGCACGTCCCTCGTGCAGAGAATAGCATTGCTGATGACCTGTCGAAGCGCGCTGCCCTTAAGCTGCCTGTGGAACCAGGTACCTTTGTGCTCCGACTCACTCAGCCATCTGTGACACCATCAATAGGACAAGAGAAAAGAAGAAAGTTGAGTTCCGGCAAGTACTTCCCGGCAGAGCTCCCAGAAGTCGCCGGCAAGGAAGTTGCCGGGAACAACGCCAAGCTTGCCGGTGAGCGACAGGCTCCAGCAGGGCCTCAGGCTCTTGCCGTCGAGACAAACGCTCCCGCCAAGCTTGCCGGGGAACAGCAAGATCCGGCAGGGTCTCAGGCCCTTGCCGTCAAGACAACTGCTCCCGCGGCAGAAGATTTGCCTTTAGTCCTTGCCGTCGAGCCTCAGGCTCCAGCATGGGCGCAGCACATCGTCCATTTCCTTCAGACAGGAGAACTTCCTGAAGAGCAGGAAGAAGCGGAGAAAGTAGCCCGTCAGTCTAAAATGTACCAGTTTGTGGACAGCGTCCTGTACAGAAAGAGACCGAACTGTGTGAAATTGAAGTGCATTCCTCGGGAGGATGTACTGGAGCTGTTGACAGAGATACATGGAGGCATATGTGGCTCCCACATAGGATCAAGAGCACTTGCCGGCAAGGCGTTCCGGCAAGGTTTCTTTTGGCCAACTGCCCTCCAGGATGCAATTGTGCTAGTAACCAGGTGTGAAGCATGTCAGTTTCATTCAAAGAAGATACATCAACCAGCTCAAGCTCTTCAGACAATCCCTTTATCCTGGCCATTTTCGGTCTGGGGGCTCGACATCTTGGGCCCTTTCCCCCGTGCTACCGGGGGCTTTGAGTACTTGTACGTTGCAATCGACAAGTTCACAAAGTGGCCGGAGGTGGAAGCAGTGAGGAAGGTGACAGCACAGTCAGCCGTCAAGTTCTTCAAAGGAATAGTTTGCCGCTTTGGTGTACCCAACAGGATCATCACTGACAACGGCACACAGTTCACCAGCATCACCTTCATGCAGTACGTCCAAGACCTTGGCGGCAAGATTTGTTTTGCTTCTGTTGCTCACCCAAGGAGTAACGGCCAAGTGGAAAGGGCAAATGCTGAGGTGCTGCATGGTCTCAAGACAAGAACTTTCGACAAGTTGCGCAAGTGCGGAAGGCGCTGGATTGATGAGTTGCCAGTGGTTCTTTGGTCAATCAGGACGACACCGAATCGAGCCACCGGCCAGACACCCTTCTCCCTAGTCTATGGGGCGGAAGCAGTTCTCCCCACAGAACTCATATACGGGTCGCCTCGAGTGCTCGCTTATGATGAGCTCGAGCAAGAGCAGCTGCGGCAAGATGACGCGTTGCTCCTTGAGGAAGATCGTCTCCAGGTTGCGGTGCGAGCTACACGCTACCAGCAAGCTTTGCGCCGCTATCATAGCCGCAAGGTTCATGCCCGGAGTCTTGAGGAAGGCGACCTTGTTCTTCGGCGCGTTCAGTCGGCCAAGAATTCCAACAAGTTGACGCCGAAGTGGGAAGGCCCTTATCAGGTAGTACGAGTCACCAGGCCTGGCGCAGTCCGCCTGGAGACCGAAGACGGTATTCCGGTGAGCAACTCCTGGAATATCGAGCATCTTCGTAAGTTCTATCCATAAGGCGCGGTTGCCGGGTCTCCCGGTAGCCCCTTTTGTACAAGTCTTGCCGCTGTAGCATGTAATCCTTTGTACAAAGCCAGGCGCAGACCCTGTGCGTAGCCTAATAAAGCTTAAGTGTTTTACAAACCTTGTTGATTTACATGTTTACTTACGTGCATGCTTATCTGAGATATTGTGATACACTTATTCCCAGCAAGTGCTAACGAACCGCCAAGGTTCCATACCTCTATTTTCTCTTCTTTCTTTTTCTCCAAGGGACAGAAGGTTACCTCGCGTGCAGCTTTGCCAGGGGGGAGATGGTATGGATACCAACATGCGACGTTCAAGGAAATCACTTTGCCGGAAGGAATGCAACAACAAAAAGCTAAGTTACACGAATTTTAATCGGATTTCTGTTTTGTTATTATCCTTGAACGATTTCAACTTTTGTATGGAAAACCTGTATGCGAAGGAACCTTGTTGTGATTGGTTGCGCCCTTACTCTGTTTTGAGTCCGCTCAACAGTTTAGGTGGCTGCACTGAAAGCACCAAGGTCTCTTGCCGGAAGCGGCCCTGCCAGCAGGCTGCTAAAGTCCCGCACCTAGCGCTCGCGGCAAGGGTATGCGCACCGGCAAGTTTCCAGTTAAGCGTAGGGCGAATACATACATAAAGAAATTAAGCAAAGGGGAATAACATAGCATTTGTCCAGAACATAGCAAGTTATATTACAATAAAAGCCGCCGCGATTCTAACATAAGGCAATGTTGTCTTTGGCATGAAATGGCGGCGGCAAAGAAGTAAATCAGCTAATCCCGGCGATCGCCTTCGACCCTCTTGACCCGGCTTACCCTGTCGATGATGGGTGCGACAAGCTCTTCTGCTGCCTTGAGGTCCGCATCCTTCGGCAGGTGGTCGAAGACGTTGGCGAGGTTGATGCTGGGATTCCTATACACCACCTTGACGAGCACCTTGCGAAGGACGTCCTGGCAAAGCTTGCGCGACTCGCTGGCCAGATGAGCTGCTCGGTTAGAGTGGAGTTGCTCCAGAGCTTCAAGCACGTGGTCGAAGAACATGGTCAGCTTGGCGCTCTAGGACATCCTGTCATCAAGAGGCTCTCTGTAATCTTCCAAGCCCATGGTAGACAGTTGCGCGGCAAGCTTCCTCGCGACGACGACAAGCTTCTCGGTCCAGATCTCCATGCCTCGCACATAATCATTGTGCTCGAGGGCGACACTCTTGAACAGTTCCCGTTCGTTCTGGAGATCTTTGGTCAGGGCCTTCTCGTGAGTTTCCACGGTTTCAAGGGACTCCGTCAGCTTGGTCAGCTTCAGCTTCAGATCAGTGATGGACTCGTTGGCTGTGGAGAGCTCCTTGGACTTGTCAGAGACGGCGACCTGTGCCTCCGCCAGACTGCGAAGAGTTTTGTCTCTTTCGGTCTCGAGCGTTGAGACCTTCTTGCCGTGCTCCTCAAGCTCTGTCTCCAGCTTCTTCACCTTCTCGGCAAGCTCGTCCTTGGTGGCCTCTGCAGCCCCGGCGGCATCGACGGCCTCCTTCAGCTTGCCGGCGTGATCTACGGCTAGAGCTTGCAGCGCCTCCTCGTGCCTCTGCTCCAGCTCCTGGGTCCGCCGCGCGACAAGGTTTTCAACCTCCTTGTCCTTGGCGCGGAGCTTGTCGGCGAGCGCCTTCTCGCGCGCGGCAAGGTCATCATCATGAGATTCGAGCCCGATGCGAAGCTCTCTCAGGCGTGCTTCCTCTACAGCAGTCTTTTGCTTGGCGTCCTCCTGTGCCTTCTCGATATCAGATTGCTTCAGGAGGAGCTCTTCCCAGTTCTGGCTCAACTGAACTTGGCCTGCCTTCAGCTCCTGGACGGCCTCAGCATACCACGCTTGGGTCTCCTTGATGCGCTCTTGGAAGTTCACCTCGGTTGCTTCAGCAATGGTGGCCCGGGAGTCTAACTTCTCCTTGCGGGCGCGATGGAGGGCTTGGAGCTTCTGATAGTTGCTGTTTATTGCCTGGAGGAGTTTCTCTTCCTCGGATCTGCTGCTGCCGGCGCTACGTTCATCCACAATCTCAAGCCCGGCAGCGGTGACGACTTCCTCAAAAGTCTCTCCTTCGATTAGCGCCCTGATGCTGGCTGCCCCTGGAAGGCTAACGAACAGGTTATCGCCGACCTTGAGGTATTTGCTGGAAGAGGGAGCTTCAGATGTTGGCGGTTGCTCGTTGGCGGCCGGCTCATCGGCAGCCGGGGGCTCCGGGGCTGGCTCAGCGCCATGCGCTACTGTGGCAGGAATGTCGTCAGTGCGGCCGCCGGACTCCTTGTCGGCCCTCTCAGCAGACTCTTCGGTGGCCTTCCCTTGTGCGGCCCTGGCGGCCTCAGCGGCCACGGCTTTGGCGGCTTCGGCGGCCTCCTCAGCGGCAAGCCTGTCGGCTTCGGCGGCAGCATCCCTGGCGGTGTTCTCGATGACAGCATCGACATCCATGTCTTCCGCCGAGGGGATGTCTGAAAGCCAAAGGAATAAAACAAAATGGGGATAAGGAGGAAGTTCAAGAAGACAAAAAAGGAAGATAAAGCAACAAATACTCCGAAGCGGATGGTTTACCTGTGTCAGCCTGTCGGGGAGTGGGTTCTCCCCTCCCGCCAACATCAGTTGCCGGCGTATGGCTTCCGGTGCCTTCGCTTGCCGGCTCCCCCTCGTCGCGATAAAGCACACTGGAGGAGGTCCTAGCCGGAGACGCATCTCTGGACGGCGTGGTTGACGGAGGTGGCATGTCAGGGATGAACTCTGACGATTCTCCTTGTCGCTGCTCTCCTCCTGCACGTCCGGTGATGTCAGCAGCATAAATGCACACCCCGGCACTTGCCAGCGGAAACTGAGTAATGGACTCACGCTGGGGGCTGCGCCGGGGCCTGAGTCGAGGACTGCGTCGCGGGCTGGGTCTCGGGCTGATGGTGGCCGTTTCTAGTGCACCTGAGGTGCTTGCCGACGGCTTCTCATCCGTCGAGGTCCTTGCCCTCTTTGCTATCCTCTGCGCCAAGGTTTCTGCATCTCTGCGGAAACAGGTCAAAGCAAACGATGAGTTGGAGCGAAATCAAAAATTCAGAAGATAAAGGGTGCGGCAAGCTTCTTACTCTTCTTCTTCTCCCGAGCTAAGGGCAGAGAGGTCGAAGGCGACTTCCACCATTTTGGCTGGGGGAGGAGGTGGAGGGGGGCTCCTTGGCCACTTGGCCGCGGCAGGTGCGGGTTGCCGATGGGCTTCTTGCCGCTGCGTCGCCTTGCCGGCCGCCCCCTTGCCGGGGGCTGCACTACTTGAGGAGGTTTGCTGGGCCGGGGCCCCAGAGGCAGCGCCTCGAAGGACGCGTCTGCTCCTTGGCCTGAGAGTCGGGGCCTCCTCGAGTGGTTCCTCCTCAGCTGCATCTGCGACAGGCTGACCCCCGGCAGATGTGCCGCCCTGTTCTTCAATAGTCTCATCTTGCCCGGCAAGGTCTTCATCCGGCAGCGTCTCCTCTTCGCTGGATTCTTCTTCCGCGAAGGCGGTGCCGCTAGCCTCCGTGGCAAGGCCCGCCTCCTGCACTCTGCTGGCGATGTACTCCAGTTCCCTTTCAGTGGTGTCGCGGATGAGGTCTTCTTCCTTAAGGATAGACTTCTCCGACAGGTCATCAAAGAATTGTTGGATCTGGTCATCGCGAGGCACAATCCAGCGCCCGTCAACGCTATGGGCATCCAGTACTGGCATCATAGCGATGATCCGGCCCAGGGAAGCATTGTTGCACAAGGGGACTATGCTTGCCGGAAGATCGCGCACCACTGCGCTCCTGAAGAATTTTTGGCAGACGGATGTGTGCTGCATAAGTGTCAGGTTGTAGTCCAACCCTGGGCGCAGCCTCATGATATCAGCCGCATCCTTGAACTCCCAAGATGGCCTCCCTTTGTTCTGCAAGGGGGCAATCCGTTGGCGAAGGAAGTCAGCACCTATCATATCTACAGAAAGCCCGGCAGCTCTAAGGCGGAGGATCCTTGTTGTCGCGATTGTGAGCTTTGCATCTTCAGGGTCAAGAGCGCTCCAATCGTTGTTGCGGGCTATCCTCATCTGTCGCGGCAAGCCGAAAGGTTGGATTGCTTCTTCTTCTGTCTCCTGAACCCAGCACCATCTGCCCCGCCATTCCTCCCACTTCTGGCAGTAGGCCCCCTCTGGGTAGACCTCCTTGGTTCCTGTCCGTGGGATCCAGGCGACGGAACCAGAAAGGGCCTCGCCGCTCTCGATTCGAGGAATGAAATAATGGCGGAAGAGGGCAGTGCTAGGATTTACTCCGACAAAGTTTCGCAAAGATGAGCGAAAACAGACATGCACGTCACGGCATTTGGCGTGAAATCTAAGAGTTGGAAGCCGTAGGTGTGCATGATATCTTTGAAGAAATCGGAGAAAGGGGGACAGAGCCCGCAGTAGAAGTAATCAGCAAAAAAGTGGTATTTCATTGGGTCGGCCTGAGCAGAACCTGGACTCACGCGGGTGGCGGGATGCGCCGCCGTCGCCGACGCCCACATGAACTGGTACTACTCCTTCAAGGCCTCCGTGTCGAGCAACGGTGCGAAGACGACGCGCTCTTTCCGCATCTCCACCATCTTGTTCTCCGCTGCCTTCTTGCCCTTGCCCTTGCCTGCCTTGGGCGGCATGATGGCTATGGAGGCTGGAAGATGAGGACGGCGAAGGTGTGGGAGCGGCGAGAGGGGTGGAAGGAAGCTCTGGTTTGGAGGAAGACGGCGGCGGTTCCTAGATCGGAAGAGGCAAGAGGTAAATGAGCCGCGGCCCTGCAGATTCCTTTTTATGGGGAAGGCGCGGGGCTGCCTCTTTACTAAAATAATGATGGAACGCTTCGCGAGCGTGCTGCTGCAACGGTCGCGTCGCGCACGTCCCCTA
Organism: Elymus sibiricus; assembly: GCA_039707655.1. Lineage (NCBI taxonomy): Eukaryota > Viridiplantae > Streptophyta > Magnoliopsida > Poales > Poaceae > Elymus > Elymus sibiricus. Next base: position 151,361,836 of record CM077675.1, on the reverse strand, counting down.
CGTCCCGCATTTAATGGGCGTCGTGGGCGGCGCAGTAAAGGAATGATTACAGACAGTAACTTCTGCCACGCGTGCCCGCGCACTGTTTGGGCCTGGCTCAACGACGCCACGCGCCCACGTGTGGCCCAGGCCCGGGGGCTCCCGTGTCGGTACACTTGTGCACGGGCCCGTCGGGGCTATACCTGTGACAAGACTTGTCGACGTGCTTGCGGCAAGGCCTGTCGGAGTACTTATGGCAAGGCTTGCCGGGGACGCTCGGGCAGTTGAAGATACATCTGCGGCAAGCGCAAGATCACGAAGTCAAGAACCCCAAGTTGGATATCAACAAGATAGCAGTGGGACGTCTGCAACGGATGGAAGTAAGGACAAGAATGAGTGCATGAATTGAGCATCGCCCTTGCGGCACCCTTTATGGGAAAGTCTCGGGGGCTGGCTCTTCATCGCGCGGCGCGGTGCTTTCTCCTTAGGCCCTCGGCTCTTGTCCATATCCCGTTTTGTTCGTCCACATCATCGACAAGCTCAAAATTCGGCAAGACCTCCGGCAAGCGCACCTCTTCGGAGTGCTGCGCTCCCGTCGAGGACATGCCAGAAACCTTCCCGGCAGGATACTTGTCGGGGGGACAGCAAGAGAAAAAGATACATGCAAGGGCAAAAGATTCTCAAACAAGAATTTTTTAAAGATAGGTACCCAGTGCATTTCTTCTTGAGACATCCAAGGACTACATTGGGTACGGGTTGATACATCAAAAGAGATTTACTACTGCGACGCGGCGACCGATCCGAAAACAAGGTCTCGCGGATGGAACGACAGGACCTAACTACGGCGCCAAGCGTGCCTAGTCGGAGTCCTCGTTCTTCATGCCGATGACGTTGTCCTCGTCGTCGCTGTCGTTGGAGGAGTCGAAGTCGCTGTCGCTTGAGCTCTCAGCGCAGCACTCCAGGCGAACGCCGGTCGCCCCAAAGAACCTCACAGAGAGGGTGTCGGAGTCGATGAGCTTGAAATGGAGCAGTTGCCTGGGGGAGAGGCCTCGGGAGCGAGCGAACGACTTCCATCCCCGCGCCAGGAACATGGCGCTTCCAAGGGTGAGGTCTACCGCCACCCACCAGGGGCCGTTGCTGCAGCCGTCCGCCCGGAGCCACAGGCCGCGCGGCCAACTGCTCTCCATGGCTCTCGCAAAGGGGTTGGGGAGGCGCAGCCAGCCCCGGAGCCGGCGTGGAAGGACCACGACGAACTCCTTCACCTCCTCCCCCGTGTGGATCCCCTCGTGGGGCTACGGAAGAGGCGTGCTGCTGCGACCACCGCGCCCCGCCGGAGCCGTCCTCACGCGGCCACGAGGTGCAGACCTGATACGGGAGCTTGGACCCGCCATCGTCACCACCACGCGCGCTGGGGTCCGAGGGCTGCTCCTCGTAGCGCTAAGGGAACCTCGGGCGCGGCCGCGTCATCTCGCCATCTTGGGGCGGCGCAGCGAAGGAGGTGGCGAAAGACAGAAGGAGAAAGAATCAAGCAGCAAGAGAGTGGAAGATTGCGGATGGGCGGAGCCCTCTTTCCCTTACCTCCCTTTTATAAGGTTGGTCGCTAGAGGAGGAGGGAGGCCGACTCTTCGTAGTCCTAGACCACACGCCTCACTCAAGGCGCGTCACCCAAGACGTTAATGTGGAAGCGAGCGGGCGCCGCCCTGTTCATCGTTTCTCCTCCCGAGGAAGAAGGCGGACCGCCTCGCTCCGATGCACTCAAGACCTGCAGTTACTGTGCGTCGTGGAAAAAGTCATCAAACGCCATCATTGCTATGGCCATGTGTGCCCGCGCTCTGTTTTGGGCCTAGCCCAACAGCGCCGCGCGCGCATGTATGGCCCAGGCCCGGGGGCTCCTGTCAGTGTACAAAGAACCAGGGTATCTATTACCCAGACTTGTGCGCGGGCAACCCCCTGGAGCCGACAAGACCCAGCAAAACCTTGGAATCAGATACAGCAGCATCAAGGAGATAGAAAGCCAAAGGCTGGGGCCCCGGCAAGACCTTGCCAGGAAGTCTCAGAGCCCCGGCAAGCCCTACACCCGGCAAGACTTCGCCACTGTTCAAACGCGCTGCCCCAGGGCAACTACCAGCTTGTCTTCTAGCTGTCGTCCTCCTGGGTGTGTGTCGGATGCTAGTGGTGGAAGAGCTTAAGCGGTGCTGATGGGACGGCCCCTTTTTCCAGCCCCAAGACGCTAAGGGACACCTCAACGGAACATTAAATGCCCTTGTCCTAAGCCGTCAGTGTTAGGTATGATAAGCACTGTAGATACTTTACAACTCATGTATTCCCTATGCACCACTGTTGGCGACCCCTTCGAAGGTATAAAAGGAGGCCCAGGGTGCAGCTACAGGGGGATCCTTTCTGGCCTGTTCGGCATGTGTAGCTGCTGTTTACTATAGCGCTCCAAGAACTGGCCTAAAAACACATCCAATACAACCAAGCAGGAGTAGGGTTTTACGCTTCCGAGCGGCCCGAACCTGGGTAAAATTCCTCTGCGTTGTTCGCTCGATCTGCTCTCTGTGCAAGCCTTCTTCCCCGCCGAATCGTAAAGGGATCCTTGTGACCCCACAGGTGTCGTTTCCGACACCAGTAGGTGCACTCAGCGTGCCCCCACTGGATACGAAACCACTCGACCAGGTCCGACCTGTCCGAGTAATAAAAAAAGAGGGCAAACATGCAAACATTGTCTTTATCAGACCCCCGTCGATGCAAGCACTCAACGGCGGTCTCGGGGACTACACCCAGTGGGTGCACTCAGCGTGCCCCCACTGGACCTACTATCACTCGACCAGGTCCATCCTGTCGAGTGACAAGCAACTATCAAAACGAATCTAAGACCCCTGCCGATGTCTTCGTCATTCGACAGCGGTCTCGGGGACTACACCCAGTGGGTGCACTCAGCGTGCCCCCACTGGAGCAGAGACCACTCGACTAAGACCTGATCTACTCGAGGAGAAAACAAGCAAGTATGCATCAAAAGAAAACACCCAGTGGGTGTAGAGTCAAGATGGACAGGAATTCAATCGGAAACGAACTTACAATCGCACTTACTCGGACATTGGCACGAAGCGCTGAGCTGGCATCATAAGCCAACTTGCTGGCCTCATACTCCTCCTTCGTACGCAGCATCATTTGCCCAGCCTGGATCATGGCCTCTTTGGCAGCTCCAGTCTGGTCCTCTGGGACGTGGTACAAAGGGTATGCGGGCGTCGGGTGAGTCGGTGCTGCAGCTGAGGTCACAGGAGTTACTTGAGGTTGGCCAATCGGCGCTAAAACCACAAGAGTTGCAGTTGCTGGCGGAGCACTCGACAGCGGAACCACAAGATCGGCTCTGGCTCGGGAAGAGTCGCTAAGTTCTAGAGACGATGCAGCAGTCGACCTACGAGGCGCTTGGCCCGACGATGTCCTCTGAGTGCGTACGCGTGGAGTGTCCAAGGCCACAACTTCATCCTCTGTTCCCTGCTGTGGCTCCTCATCGTCTTCCACGTGGATGACGCCGTCAGCTACCAATCGACAACCTTAACTCAGTCAATCGATGATTCTTCTTCAAAAAACAGAGTAGAGTGAAGATTTGTTATACCTCGCTGAGAGGTGGCCGCGTCAGCAGTGTCCACTTCCATGTGATCCTCTTCATCTCGTGGAGGCGACGTCACCGAGGTAGCAGCTCTGGCAGACAAATTCCACTCGATCAACAAAGACATGAAGTTCCACAACAGCACAAAAAGGAAAATGAACACTCACGTTAAGGCGACGGGCACGGCGATCTTCATACGGGACAAAGCCTTCCGAGGTTTTGGTGCATCAGACCTGGGCTGTTTCGCAGCTTTTTCAGTCGACCCAGATGTTGCAGCACGGTCACGCTTCAGGTTCCTAGTGCTCGATGCCAAGGTTCTGCTTGGAACGGCTGCTGGGTCTTGGCGCTACTTGGAACGGTTCTCGGTGCGCGGAGGAGACTGAATCTCTTCTTCGCTCCCCTCCGGGTTGTCACCACTGCCTTCACTATCCTCGACGTAATCAACGTCTGCGTGCCGCCTGCGCTTCCTTCTTCGTCATCAGGCTGCTCTCCATTCGGCACGGGCGAATACATGTTCGTAAACTCCTGCAAGATACAAACTGTAAAGTCAGTCGGCTGAAGACCCAACCACTCGACGAAACATGAAAGCACTCGACAAAGATTTAACTCACCAGGTTCGTCGGTGGGTTCAAAGCAGAGAAGGGCAAGATTCGCTTGGCTCCCAGAGGGTTATCACAGGCTCCGGTGATGCTTCTGAGCCACTGGGCAACAGTTTCCTCGGAAACTTCCTCTGGATGTGTCCGAGTGGTGTCTTCGGGGCCTGAATAGTGCCACATAGTGTGGTCCCTGGCTTGAAGAGGCTGGATTCGCCGACTGAGAAACGCCTCTAGGAGGTCCATACCAGTCACTCCGCCACGGATCAGATCTACTACTGCATTCACTAAAATTCCTACCTGGACTTTCTCTCCCTCTGTCATGTTCAGTGTTCTGGGAGTAGTGGGTCGATCCAATGTGAAGGGAGGAAGGCCAGTCGACATATTGGGAGATGCAACATCTTTGCAGTAAAACCATGTCGACTGCCAGCCCCGAACAGATTCAGGAAAGGTCATCGACGGAAACGCACTCCTACCCCTTTTTTGGAGTCCCAGGCCACCGCATAGCTGGATGACATGGGTCTTACTATCACTAGGATTGGCCTTTTTGACACACTGAGATCGGATGGTGAATATGTGTTTGAACAAACCCCAGTGAGGAGAACAACCCAAGAAGCATTCGCACAGAGTTATGAACGCAGCGAGATACGCAATGGCATTCGGAGGGAAATGGTGAAGTTGTGCCCCGAAGTAATTCAAGAATCCGCGGATGAATGGATGGGGAGGCAGAGAAAAACCTCGCTCGACGTGGGTGAGGAGGAGGACTCGCTCGCCTTCGCGCGGCTCCGGCTCGGCCTCTCCCTCCGACAGCCTCCACGACCCATCAGCTATCAGCCCGTCGGCGACGAGATTTTGGACGTCCTCTGCCGTGACGGTCGACCGGAGGAAATCCCCTTGGATCCACCCCGGAGGCACCGCGGACCGGGCGCCCGACGGCTTCTTCGCCTTGGTTCCCTTCTTGGCGCGCTCGAGCTTCTCCGTCTTCCCCTTCGTCATCGCGGCGGCGGTGGTCAAGGCGGAGCGGAGCAGCGCGCGTGGAGCAGGGGAGGCGAAGGAAAGAGGGGAACGGAGGAGAAGCACTGTACCGGCCCTCGCATCGCTCCGTCTTATAACTGCCCGAGTGGGTCACTGACCTGCGGGCCCGCCGGATCCCTGTATATCTCGATTACAGAGGAAGCGCGGTACGTGGCGATAAAGGCGGCGCGATAATCAAGGGGTCATGCCCCCACTTGCCCCAGTCATTGCGTCATCATCTCGCAATGCGTACTTCCCAAATTTTCAAATCCCGCAAAATCCGGGCCTGGCGAAGCGACCCGTCGCATCAAGAGGTTCCGTTGGTCACTCGGATCTGAGTCAGCGCTCAAGTTCACTCGGACACATTTCAAGACAGAATCGATCAGGGTGAATGACAAAGACTCCAATCGACGCAGACTTCTATGAAGCCCTAAAATGCACTCGGAATTTTTGTGTCTTATCAGAACCCGCATCGATCCCTTTTCACTCGAACCCCGATCCATTCGGGGGCTAATGATGGGGATATGTACCTAGGGTAGGGTCATAGGCCTGACCTACATACCCTACCTAAGGACACTACCTTAGAGAACTTAAGGATTACAAGGAAGTCTCCGACTGAAATCACCATGGCGTATGAGTCACTCAACAACATCCACTCGGAGATTTCTTCCTCCACTCGACGGTTGCCTTTCACTCGGAAGAACTAGAAGTCAGTCGACCGCAGAAGATCAGAAGCCACTCCAGGCAGGCCAACGGGCAGGCGTTCGGCTGGTCGCCATAAGTAGCATTTATTACATACGTTATCGGTAACGTCTATCTTTATTACCACGATCGAACCCTTGGTTGCCGGGTATTGATGAGGGGCAGCGCACTCTATATAAGCCACCCCTCCCCTCTGGCACAGGGGTTCGCACCCCCTTTAACTCTCATATTCCACACGACAAGCTCCCGAGCACTGATCTACTCGTCCTCGCTTGCATCATCCATCACGACAATGTCAAGCTTGCCGTCATCGTCGTCGCCGTTGCCGCCCACACCGAGGAAGTCGAGGCCGTTGTCTTTCGTCGACGTTGCCTTTATTGGAAGGCGGATGGCCTTTTTCCACCCCAGCATGTCCTCCAAGTAAACCTGGGCATGCACCGGGCCGGGCTTCGGGCCGGGCTTTGAAAAGCCCGAACTAAAAATCTCAAGCCCGAGCCCGGCCCGGCCCGGCCAAAAAATGCAATAAACAGGCCCGAGCCTGGCCCGAACGGACTAAATAGGGGATTTTCGGGCCGGGCCGGGCCTCCGTGTAAAATGGTGATTTTGGTAAGCCCGAGCCCGGCCCGAACTGCTGCCCGGGCTTGGAAACCATTCCCGAACCCGGCCCGAACCTAAAGCCCGGCCCGGGTTTTCGGGCCGGGCTGCCCATGCCCAGGTTTACCTCCAAGTCGTCGGGCGCGCGTGGCGGAACCCACCCTGGAGCCGCCACGGACTGGCGGATCACCCAGAAGAGGTCGGGCATGTCGTTGGGGTCACTGGCCTCTCTGAACGCCGCCAGCTTGGGTGGGATCTTCGGCGCGGGTGTCGCCAGAGGCGGGGGCGACCACCGCGGGCTCAACCGGAGGGCGGTGCGGGGGAGCATGGACAGGTTGTGCCAACCTAGCCCGATGACGCGCAAGTTCCTGCCGCCGAGCCTCCGCGGTGACCTTGTCGAAGTTCTTCCCTCTTAGAATTCGTTTCAGCCGTGCGCGTTCCACCGGCAGCCATGACACTGCCGCTGCTTGTCACAGGCTTGGGCAGGCCCTCGACCGCGTAGCCGCCGCCGTTGATTATGCCGCCGCTGCTTGTCGTAGGGGAGGGCTAGTGCGTCGCCAACGCGGCGTGTTGGGGCTATTTATAGGGGGGCCACGCCGTTGTGAGGCCAGTAGCCGAAGTAAAGGCCGACGAGACCCGCCATCAATGGCGGCCTCGGGAGTCGGCGAGATGTCTCATAGTGCCCAAACCGCCATCCACACGGTACGACAAGGCCCGGCTGACGCGACGGGTCAAACTAATCACCCGCCAGACACGCAACGCACGTCCGGTTTGACCACATGTTGCATCGTAACCCGCGCGTACTCAGCGTGCCCGACGCGCGTACGACCGGTTGGGGTGCGTATTTGTACATACACAGTGGGAGTATCGCCGCGGACAGGCGCACAACATCTTTTAAAAATAAGACCATCATGCCCTTTTTATGAAATGGTATGGGGTGATCTTAGCCGTTGATGTGTTTGGAGGGGGAAGGGTATCGAAGCAGAAGTATAGTAGTCTCATGTCTCACTTAGATTGTGCAATGGAAGCGTTGAGGTTTTGATAGTGTACATGATGAATGATGATCCTAGATTTCTGGGCTTCTTTATGTACTCCCTCCGTCCGGGTTTATTAGGCGGGCCACGCTACGCGTCGGCCGGCGGATACGAGAAAACATCCGCCGCCTTGCTAGCCGTTGGATGTACACGGAAATAACCATCCGATCTATCCGTCCACGAGCGCTACCTCCCTTTTGCAACAAGACCAGTGTCTTGTTGCAGAACAAGTCCTGCAACAGGATGCTTGTTGCAAAAATTTCTGAACCGCTATTTATCTTTCGGAAACACGGTCTGTGTTACAGAACTTTTTTGCAACTAAGGTCTTGTTGCGGATAACGAGAAAATATCCGCCGCCTCGCTGGTCGTTGCATGTATATGGGAATAGCCATCCCATCTATCCGTCCACGAGCGTCACCTCTCTTTTGCAACAAGACCGGTGTTGCAGAAAGTCCTGCAATAGGATGCTTGTTGCAAAATTTCCGAACCACTATTTATCTTTCGGAAACATGGTCTGTGTTGCATAACTTTTTTGCAACTGTGGTCTTGTTGCAGATTTTTTTTTACAAAAGAGGTTTGTTGCGAAAAAAAAGTTGTCTTTATTTTTTTGCAACATAGCTTATGTTATGGGAGAAATTTCTGCAACATTGGTGTTGTTGCAGAAAAATTTAAGGAGAGTCATGAGGAGTCAGGGGCACATGTCACACGAGACACGTGTTGTTGGAGGAGACGACTCGGCTACGTGTTGATGGGATAAAGATACTTGTGTACTGTGCTTCATTGGGCCACGCGTCACGCAGGGGAAGCGACAGATGAAATGAAAAGATCCGCCGGTGGATTTGGAACGTTTCCCTTATTAGGCCCCCTTATATTCTGCGTCCAACTTTGACCATCTATTTGACTAAAAAATATAAAACATATTGCTATAAAAATTATATTGGTGGATTTGTATTTGAAAGAGGTTTTCCGTGGTATATTATTATAAGATAGAATTTATATTTCACAAGTTTAAATTCATGGTCAAACTTTGGCGCAAAATGAAAGGGGGCTTAATAAACCTATGACGCTCTAGTTAATTGCACATGGTTGGACAGGGCCCAACAATTTCTTTCCGGGTTGAATCTGCTTGCTGCTGTTAACAATGTCTCTGAAGGTAAATAATATTATCATGCAACACATGTTGCCATGAATGAAAAGGAATGGACCCGGATAAGAAATATGACCTGTATTACTACTCAAAATCAAGAATATTTACAATCAGCACGGCATCTTCAGGACCGCATCATGCTCGGATTGACGGAGAATTTCAGAAAATTAAAGCAACGGGAGCGGCAAGTTTCAGATAACTGACGGCAAACTGGGACTGAATCGGATTCAGAGAAAGGAAATTTGACGCGTCCTGCATCGCCTGCAAGTCCATCGTCTTTATATATCAAGTACAGAACGCATTCGCGTCCCACAACACCTGCCAAATCCCAATCGCCTGCCGTCGATCCACATCGACCCCTTCCTAGCTAGAACCCTAGCAGCAGATCGGCCAGCCGGCCGCCGGGATGGAAGGGCTCGACGTCGATGCCATCTTCCAGCACTACCGCCTGAACCCTACGGAAGTGGAGGCCGTCACCTACTACCTGCCACGCCTCCTCTCCGGCGAGACGCTGCACGGGGCCGAGAAGCTCATCCACTCCGCCGAAATCTCCGGCTGCGAGCCCAAGGATCTCGCCGCCCGATACGCGCCCGTGCCGCAGGCCGTCAGCAGCGGCGACCGGTTCTTCTTCACCACGTGCAAAAGCAAGAACGGGAGCAAAGTCCAGAGCGTGCGCGGCGCCGGCGGCGGCACCTGGACCATCCAGAAGACCACGGAGATTAGCCATGCGGGAGGCAAGGTCGGCGAGGTCAAGAACCTGTCTTTCAAGAAGAAGGGCAAGTCCACGGGCTGGGTCATGGAGGAGTACCGGTGCATGCTGCCGGAGGCCACCGTCGCCGAGGGGGTGAAGGTGTTCTGCAGGATGCACTTGGCTCAGCATGCTCCTGACGCGGCCCGCCAGGAATCGGCCGCGTACAAGCTTCAAGAACCGCAGCCAGAGGCCGTACCTGCGGGCACGCACGCACAGAAGAGGCCAGCGCCGGCTGCCGCCGCCGATCCTCATCAGCCGCGCCCCAACAAGAGGATCCGCGTTTCCTTGCCGGATGAGTCCATACCTGAAGCTGGCAACGACATGAGCCGGTTCTCTTGCTCAATGGAAGAGCTTCTCGGGCGGCAAGTCGACGAAACTCTCAGGGTGGGAGCTACAGAGAACATCGCCGTGCTCGAAACTGAAGAGAACATCGAACCAGACGAGGAGCTGCAGTTCCGTATTACGGCTATACTCGATGAAGCAGCAGCAGAGCAGGAGCAGCAGGAAAAGTCATCCATGGTCCAAGACGTGGGAAGCAACAAGCCGCCGGCGATCTTCTCCCATCCATCTGAAGCAGAGTGGCAGGCCGACGAGGAGCTGCAGTTCCTTACGGCTATAATCGATGAAGCAGCAGCAGAGCTTGAGCGGCAGGCCGACGAGGCGCGCGGGGAGGATGGGGAGGCAGATGGTTTTGACATTGAAGAACTAACGAGAATGATGGAAGCCGACCCAATTGATGTTGAGCCGGTCACTGGAGCCAACACTGGCGTGGAGATGGACCAACAGGAACCTCTGTACCTGGATAGCTTGGACCAAGGCATGACGGAGGACATGCAGCAGTCCGGTTACCCTCACCCAATGCAGATACCAGAGGATCGGGCCATGCACAACCCTGCCTTCCATGATGCTGACAAGGAGAAGAGCTACAATGCCGCGTCGGATCTTCACGCTCCATCGCTTCAGGGACACGACCACATGTTCAAATCACCGCCGAGCTTCTTCGATCCATTTGAAGCAGCGTGGAAGGCCGAAGAGGCGCTCGAGAATGAGAGGAGGTACAATGCCGCGGCCAATCTTCGCCCTGGAGGATACAACAACTTCTTCTCGTCTGCAAGTGTCCATTAAATCTGATGTTGAAATTGTATGCAAAGTGTATATGAGGATACTCACTGGTTGATATATTAGTTCATCCATGTACGATCGCCACGGATGTACCTCTGAGCAATTTGCTCCACTTGTTCATGCAAGCTATTGAAACTGTTCTTCTTCTTCTTTCTCCTGTGATGGATTTTCTGAACCTTTCATTCGCTCCTGCACTATACTTCTTCTGCTCTGTTTCCTGTGATGGACCATGTTAAAACTGCTCTTATATTTTTGTATACTAGTCTCAGATAAGCAAGCATGATGCAGTTATGATCTGAGCAGCCGCAGATAAGCAGTAACTATGTTTGTAAAATCAAAACTGTTTCACTGCTCGTGATAATCTGCAGAACAACTACAAGTTCATAAGTTGCAGAGAAAATTCAAGTTGTGGCAAAAAAAAAATGTTCTCTCTATTTGCCATCGCTGAATTCATGTCTTTTATCATCAACTAAAGCCTGATCCTTCTGGGAGATGCCAAAGTATTTAAAAATTTCAATGAATCATCGAAATGTTTGGGGTCAAACAATCATTATTTTGTAACTTACCAGTTGAGACATATACAGACCTCAACGCAGCGACTGGCGCATGTCCATGTCTGAACCGTGACTGCTTTCAGGAATGCTGCAGTGAATGGAGTTTGAGTTTAAGCTCTTTGTCCCATTAGTCTAGAGCTCTAGGCCCATTAGCTTATTTAGACTCCTCAAATGTAGAATTCAGGTCAGGTAAACGCACATAATTGTTACAAGTTTAGACGATCTTGTGTACGGGCAGTTCCATTGTGGTCAGTTGTGGCTGTTGTCGACTATTAGAATTATCTCTAGTATGCATCTTGTTATTTGAATGTTGCATATTGATGGTACACTGTACTTATGCATTTAGAAATATCTGAATTATTATTATTTCGCATTACAACATTGCAATATGTGGATTAATCATTTTGTAGTGACTACTGACTAGTTCATTGCCCGTGTGTTGCAACGAGGGTATAAATATTTTAATGGCTCAACACCGAACGCGACAAACATATATCGTTAGGATTCTCATGCACCTTGCTAACAAAAGATCCTTGAAGCAACATTATCGTTTTTTACTGATAAATAAAACTCCTTAATCGTCCTCCACCTACTATCTCCGTCTCCCCAATTCTCCAACCTTCCACGCCCACACTTGAAATTTTGAGGGATTCGTTCCCATTTTTCTTCTCCTATAAGAATCGCCGAACAAGAACAACAACAATGTAGAAGTCCTCTATGCCCAAACATAGCCGCTTCAACCATGACCTCTCCCACCTCTACATGTTGCACTCTCTCACCATTCCCCTTCTTCCAACACTTTTTACCATTTACTCTTCTGAGTAAACACTTATTGCATTGTCAATGTTCATGATTTACAGTGTGGAGTAATCATATTTTTCCTTGAAATCTAAGTGCAATCTGTCTGTCTTGTTGCTAACTGAATTTACAGTATGTGAGTGGTCTCTAAATTCTGCAGTATTTGTGTTCATGACTTACTGAACTATGTTGTCTTTTTTCACAGTGCCTTGATCTAAATAGTAGTATTTTAGCTCCATACTTCTGTGTAATTTGTGCCTTGGTTTTCTGTCATCTCTGAATTTTGTGCTTGCTACTCCATAATTCACACATGTACAGGAGGTACAAGAGGTTAAATTGAGTCTAACCTTCCGATGTTATATGTCTTGATCTCCTTTCTGAATTCCCTTTTGTTAATTTTATCTCAAAAAAGTACCCAGATTTATAAACATCTAGTGAGCATTGCCAATGTTGGAGAGGGAGTGATCTGAATAGGTTTATGTGACACATCTTCCTTAACTTTTCTCTCTAACCGTCTTCACGGTACAAATGATAATGATTTACAGATTGCAGTACTAGTTGTCTTTTTAGTGCAAAATCTGTACTTGTTCACCATTTAACTCTGAACTTTTCTGCCAGTTTCAGACTTTCGTTTGCAGTTTCATTGACTATGCATGAATCCCTCATTTAGTCGTATTTTTTACTGGTACACGCGAAGTCAAACTTTGATCCAAAAGCTATACACGAAGATCTTCGATAACCGCAATCGCAATGCCGGTTTATAATCTGATGAAAGGCCTGCGTGAAGTGGCAAGTGGAGCAAGTTTTTTCATGCAGGGATTCAGAAGTTAACTTGGAAGGACTACAAGGAGAAGGATCATTCCGGTGACAGCAGGTCGATCGATGGTGTCTCGTTTTGACGCGTCAACGGCGGGCTTACGCCGGCCTGAACATATATTGCCAAAATCACAATTGTTACAGAGGGGGGGGGGGGGGGGGGGGGGGGGTTACATGGGTTGAAGCTGGGGATGAAATAAAGAGAAAAGGAAGAGGAAAGAAGGAAGATTACATAGAGCTAAATTCTCGCAGCCAAATGAGAGAACATAGTTCCCCAGTCTCGTCTCGTCTCGCCTAGAGTGTTAACCCGCACGTGAAGATCGATTAGCCTGCCTCGTATTGGCCACAGTGACAAGCAGATCGATGGTGGCCTGCCGGGCTGACGCAAAGTGGTTGGAGCCGTGCAGAATGGAGAGGCGAGCGGCGAAGCGGATTCCCTGCATGGTAGAATGGCGGCGGCAGCGCACGTCCCCGATGGCGCCCGTGTCCTCGCTTGCTGCTGAACGTCGTCGGCCGGGCCGGCAGCGGCAAGGAGGAAAAGAGGAACGAGGGCTGCGGCAGGGACGGTACCCGCTTCATCAAAATGGTCTGGTCACGAAATAGGCTTTCACCCCGCTTTATAGATAAAGCCATGATCCATACACCCATTCGCACAAGTTCACCTGCATAAGAATGCCTGGACACCGGCACAAACTTGCCCAAAGAAAATAAAAAGAAATAGGAAAAAAGCCACCTAGTGGCGAGGGTAGATCATCAGCGCATCTAGCATACCATCTAGACGGTCTCGGTCTCGCTGCCTAGAGAGAGGATGCCAGTGCTGCAGATCAGATGCCATATCGGTAGTTTATAGGACCGAGACGAAAATTCGTCTCGATCAGGTACCGTAAATCGGGCCGCCCCATAATTCTTTTGCTGTGACCTGCATATTTCGCCGGGGCCATGGATCCATGGATCCAGCCGATAGCTTCGTGGGGTGGATCGTTGCGGACGTATCCGGCTGCTCCGGCCACGCAGTCGTCCGTGCATGCCGAAGCTGCGATTTCCGGTCGACGGGCGATTTGTGACAAAGTCGCGAATTTATTTTCACAGATGGATGATTGGAGTTCGTCCTCGGAGTCGGATGATTCCTACATCGAGAACATGCTTTTGACAATGCCGACCACCTCCTTTTATTGAATTCCAATTGAATTCTGACTGAATTCCAATTGCAACTTGGACATGAGAACTCGAAATTGTAAAAGGAGAGCCTTGTTGGTTGCTCAGATGCGTGCACAATTACATAATTCGATGCAAACACATCTTTCCCAACACGACGAGCAAGTTCTTTCCAAGTTCTTTGCATATTTAAGAGATTTTTAATACTAATCCTGCTTTCAGTTCATCAACTTCTTTCGATCATGTGCATACGAGCTACGAGCAACTGCATTGCAGCAGTGCTAGTTACAACTGCAGTATGGCATGTTTCGAGAAGAAGGATTACATATCAAAAGTTACCAGGACACTAGCTATAGATCAACTGTCTTCTTGACTAGAGCCCTAAGCCATGTGAAGCTGCGTCCTGACCGCGAAGGTCTTCTTGACCATGGAACTGCTGCACCTCCTGATTGGCTGCATCTGAGACGCCGGCTGCATCTTGGGCGCCTGCACCAATTGCGTCCTGCGCCGCCGCTTGGCGTCCTCTGCTTCCTGGTAACCTTGGCGGAGCTTGCGCTTTGCGGCTTCCATCTTCTCCTCCGAGCTGAACCCGGCACGGTCACCGTCGACGAAGCCGGCGGCGGGATCGGACGCCTTTTTTATGATTTCCACCGTCTTCTTGGCCAACGGCTCGCCGACGATCTTGGAAGGTCGCTTCGTCTTCGCGTCAGGATCGGCGGAGGCACGCTGCTGCTGGCCGACGGTCGCCTTGGGCTGCGGCAGCTTCTTCATGTCTGGTGTGACCTTGGCGACGTTCTCCAGCTTCTTCATGGGCGTGGCTGGTGTGACCTGGGCGACGTCGTCTTGGACGGAGGCCTCCCACCCAGTGGCGGAGACAGGGGGGGACCAGCAAGGGCCTGGCCCCCCTAATAAGCTTGAGTTAGGCCTAATATGCATGTATAAAGATGATTATTTGCTGCTGAATTAGTATAATCCAATGGGCTGGCCCTCCCCAAGAAGTATTAACAATACTCGGCCCCCCTCAACCATTTTTCCTGGCTCCGCCATCCCACCCGCTCACGATGCCGCGCGCGAGGAGGCGGACGCGCTCCGAGTCGTGCTCCCGCAGCGCGCGCACAGACTCGGCGAGCTCCGTGGAGATGGGCACCTCCGGCACCAGCCTGAGCGTCTCGAGAGACTCCGCCATGACGTCGTCGAGAATCCCGCAGAGACGCTCCGCCTCGTCGTCGGCGGCGGCGCTGCAGAGCCGTCCCACCAGGTCTCCCCTTGCGCGCCGGAACACGTGGCGTGAAAAAGGGTCTGGGTCGGCGGCCTCGATGGCGTCGTCCACGGGGTCGAACGCGCCGTAGAAGCTCTTCCATGGCGGCGGCTTTTCCGCGAGTTCCTGTGATCGATTTGGGATTGGATGGAGAAGTGGGGAGGAGTGGATGGAGAAGGAATTGGGAAACCAAGAATTGGTGAGCTTATATCTCCCGGCGAGGCGGTGACCGCACTCCAGTCGGGCGCGAGCAGTGCGCCGCTCCCGGTCGAATTCGGAAGCGCGTTTCGCTCCAGTCGGAAGGAATCCGATTGAGCGGCGGCAAACGCGTACACCATGCGTTGCGCGCGCGCCACGAAAACTTGCCTTGTATACATATTCACGGCCACCCCTCCCCTCGCTTGCTCTCCGACATGTCCACCGTCTCGCGAATCGCCGCTGCCGAAGCCGCCATTGGCGCCATGATCGACGACCACGCCGCCGGCTCCCGCAAGAGACGGCGCATCGGGAGCACCGAGGACTACGAGCTGACGCGCGTGCTCGGGAAGGGCGGCTTCGGCGTCGTCGTCAATGCGCGCCACCGCGCCACCGGCGCCGACATCGCCCTCAAATGCCTCGTCCGCTCGCCCGACGACGGCAGCGGCAAGAGGAGGCGCCGCGCCCACGTGCTCCACCGCGACCTGCTGCGTGAGGCGTGCTACCTCGCGGCGTGCCGCGGCCACCCTCCGTCGTCGGCTTGCACGGCATTGCACGGGACCCCAGCACCGGGCAGTGCAGCCTCGTGCTGGAGCACGTCGGCCCGAGCCTCGGCCACGTTCTGCGTGGTCGCGGCCGGCCTTTAGCTGAGGAGGAGGCGCGCCGCGTCATGCGGCAGCTCCTGAGCGGCGCAGGGAGGATGCACGAGCGGGGCATCGACCGGGACATCAAGCCCGGGAACATTCTCGTCGGCGGCAAGGGCGTGGTCCAGATATGCGACCTTGGGCTGGCCATTTCCATGGCGAGCGCAACGACCGCTGCGCGGCCGGGCCGGCACGCTCTGGTACATGGCTCCCGAGATGCTCCTGGGGAAGCCGGACTACGACGAGCTCGTGGACGCCTGGTCGCTCGGCTCCGTCATGGCGGAGCTGCTCGCCGGCGAGCCAATGTTCCCCGGCCACAGCGCGACCGACCAGCTAGTCAGAATTTTCCGCGTGCTCGGCGGCAGGTGTATGGCATCCATGCCGCTCGTCGCCGCAGGGCAGAAGCCGATGACCCGCCAAGGCGGCAGTCGGTTGCGCGAGCTGTTCCCCGAGGAGCGACTGTCACGCGACGGGTTCGAGGTTTTAGAGGGGCTCCTCACGTGTGACCCCGGCAAGCGTTTGCCAGTGGCCATGGCGCTCCAATGTTCATGGTTCGCTGGCACCGACGCCCCTTCCTCTCCTGTGTAGCATGCGTGCTCTACAACAGTTTTACATCATCGCTTCGAGGTGCATTTTTAGTCCTCGACGGGCGATGGTTTGCCCACGATGAATTTGAAGCCGCCAAGAATAAGAAGCATTGCGGATCGATAGTTGGTCGGCATTGCATTCCGTGCAACCGAGCTCTCGGCCACAACATGCTCATGAAAAACTATTTTATCAAGGCACCGACCTATCCAGCTCACCTTTTCCGTAGACGTTACCGAATGCTTAGATATCTTTTGTTACCATTGTTGAAGTTTGCGAGCAAAATTGTCGATTCTTCACTCGCCGGAGGAATGCCGCCAGTTTACTTGGATTTAGTGCATACCAAAAAATATCGGCAGCACTGAGAGCATATGGCATTCCGTTCGATTTAATGATATGCATGCATTGAAGGTCGAAGAACTGCCCGAAGGCTTGGGTCGGTCAGTACACCGGCCATCAACGTAAACCCACTATTGTGCTTGAAGTCATGGCTTTGCATGACTTGTGGATTTGACATTTCTTTTTTAATTTCTGGGGTCTCTTAATGATATTGATGTATTACATAGATCACACCTTTTTGCGCAGCTAGCTAGTGGAAAAACTCCGACTTACAACTACACCGTTAATGGACATGATTATACCATGGGTTATTATCTTGCCGACGGTATCTATCCTTCGTGGGCAACATTTGTGAAGACAATTAGTAAGCCGGAAGCAGAAAACAAACTATTTTTTCCCAAGCACAACAAGCATGCCAAAAGATATTGAAAGGACATTTGGTGTGTTGTAAGCTCGGTTTGTCATTGTTCGATGTCCTGCTCGGATAAGAAATCTCTCTCAAATATCATGACATACAACATGATTATCAAGGATGACATGTATTTAAATTCGGAATTTTTATATGACAATATTGGTAGCCGTGTCAAGCTCGTCAGGAACTCAGATGAGATCATTGCATTTCTTGAGACCTACTGACAGATTGAAGTCAATGCCACACACAACTAGCTCCACAATGATCTTAATGAGCACCAATGGCAACTGTATGGGAGATAGACTCTCATTTTATTTATTTGATCTTATTTGTATTCATGTGTGCTTTGAACAATTCTTTTAATTCCAGACAATGTTGTTATTGTTTTAATTATTCGGATTTAAACATTTGTTGTAATTGAGAGGATTATTGCATTGTATGATGTTAAAATATTAATAAGTTTGATTTATATTGTTGTTCTATTAAGATTATATTGTTCAAAATCATTATTTTGCCTATTCAGCTAAAACAGATTTGCAGTACCCCACGGCATCGCGCGGAACAGATGTCGCAAATCCGTATCACAAATTTGCTAGAGTTGAAACATATACAGGGACACGACGATTCGTTCCCAAGCTCATTTGCACCCACGATGAGAAAAAATTCAAAACAATTTGTCTTTTTTGCCGAGACTTACTCGTATGTCTAAATGATATGAAATTTGGAGCGCACCTCACACACCAAATTATCTACCATGCAAAAAAAATATTGGATTTTTTGAATTCTTTTGTATTTTTTGTGAAGTTTTTTTTTTTTTGACCGGGTGCAGATGAGCATGGGCTCAGAAATGGATATTCGCATATACAAACCTTATTTTGCGGCATCTGCTAGAGTTGCTCTTATTTTGTAGCTTGCCAGTTGAAACATATACAGACCTCAAAGCAGCAATTGGCATATGTCCATGTGTGAAGTCTGAACCGTGACTGCCTTCAGGAATGCTACACTGAATGGAGTTTGAGTTTCAGCTTCTTATCCCATTAGTCTAGAGCTCTAGGCCTATTAGCTTACTTAGACTCCTCAAATGCAGAATTCAGGTCAGGTAAGCGGACATGATTGCTAAAAGTTTAGACCATCATGTGTACGGTCAGTTCCATTGAGGTCAGTTGTTCGGTTTTGGTGTGGTTCCTTGTTCTTAGTTCGACTATTGGAATTATCTTTAGCATGCATCTTGTGATATTTGAAAGTTGTATATAGATGGTACAAGTTGTATATTGATGGTACTATACTTGCGCATTTAGAAACTAGAAGTATTTGTTACCTGAATTATTATTATTTTGCATTACTTTTTTTGAGAATATGGGAAAGCTTGCGTGTCATTGCATTGATAGAAGGAGTTGAAAGGCGTAAGGTTAGCCACAGATGTACCTCTGAGCAATTTGCTCCACTTGTTCATGCAAGCTAAAACTGTTGCTCTACTTCTTGCTCCTGTGAGCCTGCAATGGTACTTCTGCTCTGTTTCGAGATATATACTATAATCTTGTTTTTCCTGTCTTGGGCTGGAATATGCCGTCTGATCCCAAGCATACTAGGTGCAGTTCTGATCCCATGGAGAATTTGTAAGCTATGTGTCAGTTGGTACGATCTAGTTTTATGTACATATATCTAGTTGACAATGAACAATAACGTACTAAAACAAAGGTTGATGCAGAATCAGCATGAAGTAATCTATTATACATACTACATGTGGATTGATTTACATTGAGAAAAACGGGATTTAGAATGTTTTTGATACGATGTCAGGCTACCCTAGACGTTCAGTCGAGTGATACACATCACCATTTTCTGTAGCTGTGTTCTCCACACCACGACGTGCCACAGTTTGTTTTCATCAGTTGCTCAGGCCACTAGTGAGCCACCCCTGTTGTTGTCAGCCTAGTGAGCTTTCCATTCCTAGTGCAACTGGGCATAATTGTAGCTAGATCTTGTCGCAGTGTCATGCTAGCTACTTGGCGTATTACATCGCAGTAGTGATCATATGAAATCCTCGTACTTTAGCGATTTATGTATCAGTTGTTCATCTGGTAACTGTCCTCTGATACATCAATATCAAGAAATGACCCTAGTACCTGAACCATCAAGCTACCGGCTGAAAAGAAAAACAAGAGTCAATATTCTCGCTGTGGGAACTACTCCCTCCTGTAGGAAACCTAAGGTGTTAAATTTATTGTCCAAGTTTGAAGTACAATATTACAAATCACAATCACAAGAAAGTACTTTTGGAAAAACACAACCTTATTGTGCTTTAACTAACCCACATATTCTCAGATTAGTTGTTGGTCAAATTTGAACTTAGATGGCCAAACTACGCCCTACATTTCCAAACAGTGAAGGAACATTGACGGTTTGTACTGTAACTAGTCATTAGCTTTCATCATTGAAAATTCGTAATGCAGAATGTAGTTGAGAATGTGGTGGCCGGTGAATGAGTACCTATGATGAAGATAGCTCCAATAAGTCCAGTAATGCCCCATCTCTCACCATGAATTGCCCATGCAAAAGTAGCACCCCATACTGGTTCCAGACCATAAATTATTGCAGTTTCTGTAGCTGATACATCACGCATAGCAACAATCTGATGACAGGAAAATCTCAGAAGAAAAGAAGGTATTCGTAAAAAAAATTGACATCTGACTGAAAAGAATCGACATGGCAAGACTAGTTACTAACCTCTGCCCATAAACAAAAGGTTGTTGCAATTATGCCTGTGTAGAGTATTGCTAGCCAAGGAAACGATGACATCATACTGAATAACTCTGTTGGTGTCTGTGGTTTTAAATTCCAGGGTACCACACTCTGGAGGAAGCATTTAACAATAAACGAGACTGCCGACACAACAGCTATAACAACCACCTGATTTTAAACCAATTTTTAGAACACTTCATTGAAACAAAGTGAAAAAAATTCACGACATAAATGCAAGAGAAACGTTGAGATTAGTCGAAAACTAACCTGACATCCAACAAGCGCTAGGAAATTTTCTTTCTTCATTTTCCTGGAAATATGCTCGGTTCTGAGCATGTGAATTCCAAAACAAAAGGCACTAAGGAGGGTCAGAAGATCACCAACCTAATGACAGTACGCAGAGACAAGATCAATCAACATGATATGTTGCATGTTGTGCAGTTATTAACTTGGTGAATCAAGAATACAGAGGTCAAATTCTAAAGCACACTGATACAGAGGTCAAATTCTAAAGCACGCTAATCTTGAGACAGAACAGTATTGTAAGCCATAAGACAAATAAAAACGTTCAGACAAACTTGTGGACCTTTGCATGTAGATATTTGACTTACACATGGTGGAGAACCACTTAACTCCAGAATACCAACCCCAAGAACCGATAAAAATGCTCCAAGCCACGTATATGCAGGAATTTCTGCTCCAAGAATACCATCCAAGAAAGGGACAATGATCACCTGAATATGTTTGAGTAAAGAACACACAGCATATCTTACAGGAATACTTTATGGACTAAGCTTGAGAAAGGATCTTACTGTGAGGGCGGATATGAAAGATGCACGGCCAGCATCAGCTGTAACTAACCCAATAGACTGAGTGAGGTAGGCCAAGGTTACCCAGATCCCCAGCTCTACGCCCCTAATAATAACTTGCATGTCTCTGAGTGACTTCAACAAGAATGGCACAAAAGGAATGGCCGCAATAGTGAAGCGTATGATATTGAAAAGGTCAGGATCCAACATAGTCTGCGCTTCTTTGACAATAGAAATGTTGCTTGCTGGTAGAAAAAGAAAATCAATTCAGCTGACTCTTCAGGAGAAAATCTCAGACAAGAAGTGATCAGCAGTACTCATCACATTTAAAATCAGGTAGCGAGGTGCGAATTTACTTGTATTGTTCATATGGAATTGTATTCACATTATCCAAATCACACTACTATAGAGTATTGACACTCATCTCATGAGAGGGCCGTTTTGGCTCCCGAGCTCAGATGCTCCCGCTCTCACGAAAAAAATCAAAAAAAATACTAGAAAAATTCAAAAAATTCCAAATTGTTTTTGTGTGGTAGATATTTTATTTCTTGAGGTCCGCTCCAATTTTCAGCTTATTTGAACATCTGAGGATTTCTTGGCAAAAAAGACAAATCGGGGTCTGTAAAAAAAGGTTTAGTGTTCACGAATTTTTCAGACCTGATTTGTCTTTTTTGCCGAGAGCTCCTCAGATGTTCAAATAAGCTGAAAATTGGAGCGGACCTCACGCAATAAAATATCTACCACACAAAAAAAAATTGGAATTTTTTGAATTTTTCTAGTATTTTTTTCGTCAGCGGGAGCATCTGAGCTCGAGCTCAGAACCGAATTTTCGCTCATTTCATGTGCTATAATCGGAAAATGGAGAATGGACTTCTATTCTTAGTAAGCAAGCACTAAAGAAATATAACAGTAACACTCCGCATTTGATAGCATAGCCTTAGAGAAGAAAACGAGGAGAATTGGCATGCTATACCAGGCAAAAAGGATAGAGACAACATCCATGAAAAGGTATGCACAATCACAAAATACACAGCATATAGCCATATATACTGAACATGTTCACAACAATATTACGTGAGAATTGCAATCACACAATTTATACCTGAAATTCCAATTTCATAGATTAAGCTATTAGTACATGAATGAAGCCATAGTACGGTATGGCATTCTAAAAAGTATATCTCCAAGTACACTAACTGACTAGCATGCAGGCACACAATTCAGGTGTGGTGTTGAAATAACCCACACCGACACAACCCTCCCCTCGACAGTTCTCTCTGAAATACCATCGAACAGTTGGTGTGCAGCACGCAGTAGATACTCTATCAGAAATGCAGGGCGCGCGGGAGCCGAATACGTCCGTACCGAATATGACAACGAGCAGGTTGAGCAGGATGACGCTCCTGGCCCTCCTGGGCACCAACGACGTCGCCTTCCACCACGCGGCGCGCACCTGCCGCCTGGCCGTCCACCGGGGCGGCGACAGCGGCTCCTCGGGGACGGGGCTGGAGAGCCCGCGCGTGCCGGGCGGCACCGCCTTCTTCCATCCCTCGCCCTCGCCCGACGCCTTCTTCGAGTGGGACGGCCGCCTCGCCGGAGGGAGCGCGGGGTCGTCGGACGGGGTCGCGGAGGGCGACAGGAGGACGTGGCGTCTTCTTGTCGGCAAGGGCGTAGTGTGGGAGCCGGGGAGAGGGAAGTGGCGAGGGCGAGCGGAATGGGCTTCTCGAACGCGAGGGCGCCATGGGCGGGGCGGATTCGGGAGCTCCGAGAGGAGCATCTCGCCGGAGGAAGGAGGGGACGGTGAGACGATCGAGCTAGGGGGTGTTGTGCTGAGCTGAGTAGCAGGAGTAGCCAATGGCGAAGCAGACCCCACGCGGGCACCTCGCTCGGCTCCACAAACACATGCGTGGGAGGGTGCGCGCGCCTTCCACTGAAATCACAAGATGAACCGTATACTAGTACCGTAGAAAAGTATTTTACGGTTTTTATACACGTGGTAAAAGTACAATTTTTTTTGAGTGGTGGTAAAAGTACATATGAATTGTTAAGTTTTGTAAGAGCATCTCCAATAAAAACTGTAGAAAGTTTCAAAACAGATTCAGACGTGAAGAGTTTTCCTCCCGGGCCTGGCAGCTAGAACCCTAGCCGTCGCCAGGAGAGGCCAAGCTTCCAGCGCCGTTCTCCGGCGACTCCCCTCCGCTGACGACCTCGGTCGTCGATGGTGAGGGTGTAGATCGTTTTTTAGGCCCTTATAGTCTACGTTTTTAGGTTGTTCATCGCCTTGGCTTCGGCGGTGGCGATGGCAACGCTGAATAAAGATTCTTCAAATTCTTCCCTAACGAGGCGATCGGTCCTATGGAGGATGGATTTGGAAATCAGTCTGTTCAAGCAAGGATGGCGTGGCGGCGGCGGCATCTTTGTGGTGGACCTGTGTCCTCGGGCTCCGTCGTTGCGACGACATTTGCTCCAGCGTCGACGCGGAGCTTAGGAGGTAGTCCAGGAGCAGATGCAGATTGTGGTCTGCATCGACGACATCTGGAAGATGGTGGATTGTGTGCTGGGCTCGTGGTTCATGAATGGCAGGTATGGTTTCCTCGTCCGACGTCTTAGTCGTGCGGGTGCCAGATCTGGAGTTCGATGACGTGTCCGGGGTGTTGCCCCAGTCTGATTCGTTCAACGGTAATGGCTTCACCTTTGGTGAGCCACTTTGGAGAGGTTCGCAAAGCTGCATATCAGCGATGGAGCCACGTCGAGCTCGGGTGAGGAGGTGATCCGTCATTTTTTTCTTTGGTGGTTGCTATGGTGGTGTCGGAGGCACGTGACCGACGTCGGTGTCATGTTTAGAGGATTTTTCGTTCTTGATTGTGTTTCCTTCTTGGTTAGTGTTCCTTTGTACAAAAGCTAGCGTTCTGCTGTCTTTTTAGTTTTGTTAGGTCAGTGTGTACGTGACTTGTACTTTGATCCTTATGATATAAATGAGACACGTGTCACCATGCAAATAAAGATATAGAACAAAAAACTAACATTTGCATCTCCGAGGACCAAAAGCTTCAAAAATGATGTAGATGCAAAAAAAATACATCACCTGCCCCAAGTGATGTAAAATACAGCACTTGGAGATGTAAATTTGCATCTCCACCTCCGAGGTAATGTAAAACTCCACTTGTGCGCCAACCGTCAACCGATGTTCATTTCTTTTTCCCCACCGCTCGTCTTCTTCCTCACTCCGCCCGTAGCATTGGAGCCACCGCCGCCCGCCCACCGCACCACACCGTTGTCGCCCCGCTCTAGATCCATCCGCCAACCACCGCCGTCGCCGGTTCCGGAACTCCTCCTCCGCCGCTGATACTTGTGATTTGCGTTGGGTTTTTCCCCGAAGAGGAGGGGATGATGCAGCACATTATAGATAATTTCCCTCAGTGAGAACCAAGGTTATCGAACCAATAGAAGGATCACACAACTTCCCGTTTTCAGTGCCTACACACAAAAGAGCACACACTTACACCCAACGCGGGCAAGAGGGTTGTCAATCCCCTTGAACTCGTTACTTGCAAGAGATAAGTAGTGTAGATGATAGTTGGATAAATATAAATTATAAAATAAATAAAAATTAAATAATGGCAACAAGAAAATAATAGTGTTTGTAAATATATATGTGAATAGACTCGGGGGGCATAGTGTTCGCTAGAGGCTTCTCTCTCGAAGAAGGCATACGGTGGGTAAACAAATTACTGTTGGGCAATTGATAGAAAAGCGCATAGTTATGCAATATTTATTCACGGCAATGATCATGCATATAGGCATCACGTCCATAAACAAGTAGACTGACTCCTGCCTGCATCTACTAGTATTACTCCACTCATCGACTGCTATCCAGCATGCATCTAGAGTATTAAGTAAAACAGAGTAATGCTTGGAGAATGATGACATGGTGTAGACAAAGTTAATCCAATTAATATGAATAAACCCCATCGTTTACCCTTAGTGGCAGCAATAGAAATACGTGCCTTGTCCCCTACTTTGTCACTTGGATATAGAGCACCGCAAGATTGAACCCACTACAACGCACCTCTCTCACCGAAGATAAACCAATCTAATTGGCCAAACTAAACTGATAGATCAGAGAGAATTACGAAGCTATAATAATCATGCAAATAAGAATTCAGGGGAGACTCAAATGTTTTTCATGAATAATCTAAACATAAACCCACAATTCATCGGATCCCAACAAATACACCGCAAAGATTGATTACATAAGATAGATCACCGCGGGAATCGTGGTGATCATGGCAACAAAGAACATAGAGAGAGATAGATAGAGAGAGAGAGAGAGAGAGATCTAGGTACTAACTATGGACCCATAGGTCTGTGGTGAACTACTCACACATAACCATGGGAGCAGCCAGATTGATGTAGAGGCCCTTCATGATCGATCCCCCCTCCGACAGGGCACCGGAACAGGGCTCCAGATGGGCACACGGCGGAACAGAGACTTGCGGCGGCGGAAAAAGTGTTTCGGGAGGATCTCTAGAGTTTTTGGGATTAATTAGAATTTATAGGCCAGAGTACAACGCCAGAGGGCAGGAGGGTGGCCCAAAGCCATCAGGGCACGACCACCCCCCTGGGCACGCCCTGTTGGCTTGGGGGCACCTCATGTGCCCTCCGGTCTCCCTCCGAAGCTTCCAGGTCTTATTTTTGTCTAGAAAAAATCATCGAAAAGTTTCATGGTGTGTGGACTTGGTTTAGTATGGTATTCCTAAAAAGCCAAAAACATGCAGAAAACTACAACTGGCACTTGGCACTGTGTTAATAGGTTAGTGAAAGCACATTTGCTCCCTTGGTGGTTTTGGTAATTAATAACAACATATAAGTCATTGAACTAATGTTTCCACTAAGTATATTTCAGGAAATGTTCAATGATAGGAATTGGCAAAAGGATTGTGGAGATTGTGGAATACCCCAAGATGCAAGGAAATAGGTTGGCAAAGCTTCAAGGAAGAGGACTCTATATTTTACATTTGTGAGGAATCACTTTGAGTCCATAGGAAAGCCAATACTATTAAAAGGGGGTAAGGTTTTTTTGGTGAACAAAATGCTCATACGTGCACAAGTGATAGTCACCAAAAACACCCACAAGCTCTCCCACCAAAGTCTGTCCAAAGCCATATACTCAAAATCGGTGCAACCAACATTTCCATCCCGGTGCCACCGATTCTAAACCTCAGACAGACTCAGCCAAACCCTAGCCACTTCGGTGCAACCGATTCAATCCCGGTGCCACCGAGTTTAGGTTGCCAACTTTCTGTTACGCAAATTCACAATATCGGTACCACCGAGATTGTTGGATCGGCGTCACCGAGATTGGGAATCTGACCGTTGGTCACCTTATCGGTGCAACCGAGTTTCCTATATCGGTCTCACCGAGATTCAAAAGTTGCCACCTTTTGGTCACTTCGGTACCACCGAGATTTACACATCGGTGTCACCGAGTTGGTCATTTTGTGTGTAACGGTTGGATTTTTGGGGATGCCTATATATACCCCTCCACCACCACCTACTCGAGAGAGAAGCACTCAGAACTATTCCATTCTTGCCCCATCCAGTTTTCTGAGAGAGAACCACATATCCTTGTGTTGAGGTCAAGATCTTCCACTCCAACCATATGGATCTTGATTTCTAGCCTCCCCAAGTTGCTTTCCACCAATCACATCTCTTCCACCAAGCCAAATCTGTGAGAGAGTGATTGTGTGTTGAGGAGTCTATCATCTTGAAGCACAAGAGCAAGGAGTTCATCGACATTACCGAGCCTATTACCTTTTGGAGGGTGGTGCCTCCTAGATTGGTTAGGTGTCGCTTGGGAGCCTCCTACTTCGTGTTGTGGAGTTGAACCAAGAAGTTTGTAAGGGCAAGGAGATCGCCTACTTCGTGAAGATCTACCCATAGTGAGGCTAGTCCTTCGTGGACGGAAGCCGTTATGGAATAGTCAAGGTTGCTACTTCGTGGACCCTTATGGGTGGAGCCCTCCGTGGACTCTCGCGACCGTTACCCTCCGTGGGTTGAAGACTCCATAAACGTGGACGTACGATAGCACCACCTATCGGAACCACGGGAAAAAATCATCGTGTCTACAATTGCGTTTGATCTTCCTACCCTATCCCTTACTACTCATGCTTGTTGTTACTTTCCGCTGCTATACTCTTAGACATGCATGTGTAGGGTGTACTTGACTTGCCATGAAATGCTAAAATTGCCAACTCTAAAATTTGGGAAAAGGCAAAACTTTTATTTGGTCAAGTAGTCTAATCACCCCCCCCTCTAGACATACTTTCGGTCCTACAAGTGGTATCAGAGCTTTGGTCTCCATTGCATTGGTCTCACAACCTAGGAGAGTATGGCGTCTAGTGAGGGTAATTATCACCGTAGAGGTCCGTAATTTGATGGCACTAATTTTGCTAGTTGGAAGCACAAAATGAAAATGCATATTCTTGGTCATAACCCTGCCGTTTGGGCTGTTGTTCGTGTTGGCTTGCAAGGTGAATTCTTTGGAGATGGAAAGGAACCGGATCGTGAAGTGACCGCGGAAGAATTGAAGATGTTGCAATACAACGCTCAAGCATGCGACATTCTATTCAACTGCCTATGCCCATAAGAATTCAACAAAATCAGCCATCTTGGGAATGCAAAAGAGATTTGGGATACTTTGGTTGATATGCACGAAGGAACCGAGTCCGTGAGAGAATCCAAGTTGGATGTTCTTCAAGGTCAGCTTGACAAGTTCAAGATGAAGGATGGTGAAGGAGTCGCAGAGATGTACTCTAGGCTAGCTCTCATCACCAATGAGATTGCCGGCTTAGGAAGCGAAGAAATGACCGACAAATTCATCATCAAGAAGATACTTAGAGCTTTGGATGAGAGATACGACACCGTGTGCACATTGATCCAAATGATGCCCAACTACAAAGATCTCAAGCCTACGGAAGTCATTGGAAGGATTGTTGCTCATGAGATGACACTCAAAGACAAGGAAGAGCTTCATCACAAGTCTAGCGGTGCTTACAAAGCCACAAGTGATGCTCCCGCAACCTCAAGCAACAACCTTGTCACCAATGAAGAGATAAGCCTCATGGTCAAGAAATTCAACAAGTTCTACAAGAATAGAGGCAAAGAAAGAAGCTCCAACTCAAGATATGATGAGAAGCATTCGTCAAGTCGTGACCGCAATTGCTACAATTGTGGGAAGCCCGGACACTACTCCAATGAGTGCACGGCTCCCTACAAACGAAGAGAAGAGTCACCAAGAAGACGAAGCTCAAGGAATGAATCACCTCAAAGAGAGAGAAGGAGTAGAGATGATCGTTATGAACGAAGACACTCAAGGAGAAGTAGGGATTCGGAGAAGAAGGACAAGTACACCAAGAGCTACACAAGAAGGAAACATCAAGCTCATGTTGGTGAATGGGTTTCCGGCTCCGACTCCGACGACAACTCCGAGAGAAGCTATCACTCCGACTCCGACTATAGTCAAGATGATGGTGTTGCCGGAATTGCTCTAGTGACTACCAACTCCCATGATCTATTTGACTCACCAAACGAAGGGAGTGGAAGTTGCTTCATGGCTAAAGGCCCCAAGGTATCACACCCCGAGTATCTTGATTTCGATAGTGATGAAGATGATTTGCTTTGTGATGATGACTTGCTCTTTGATAAAACTAGTAATGTTAGTCAAAATGAACTTTATAATTCTCATGCTAGTCTAGATAAGTCAATTGATGATGATAAGATGAAAATAGAAGAACTAACTAAAGAACTAAACACTCTTAAGTTAGCTCATGAATCTACTCTTGAAGATCATAGAGAGCTTGTAAGAACTCATGAGAAGCTACGCTTCAAGAAGCTCAACTTGGAGCAAGAGCATGAGTTTCTTAAAGCAATCAATGACGATCTCCGAAAGAAGACTTCATCTTATCTAGCCAAACGACTACTCTTGTCTACTTTCATGCCACAAGTTAAATCTAAACAAACTAGTAACAAAGGCAAGAAAGGTTCTTCATCTAGTAGCAACAATAAAAATGCTAAACCCAATGATGTTGCTTCTAGTAGTTCTATTGATTCCACTAATGATGATTCTCTTAGCCAAGTTACACTTGAGCAAGAAAATGCTTTATTGAAAGGAATTATAGAAAAAGGTATCTACAAGAGTCTTGCCGGGTGTAAGCAATTTGAGGAAATTGTACGCAAGCACGGAGGATACCGGAAGAATCATGGTGTTGGCTACTTCAACGCAAATGGAGTTGAATGGGAAGAAGGTCAATATCCCGAGCCCAAGTTTGTTCCTCAAAAGGAGAAGTATGAAAATACTCTTCCCAAGGGGACAAGCACTCAAGATGACCTTCCACCACAAGACCACAAGCTCAAGGGCAAGAACAAACTTCAAGAGGACATTGACTCATATGAAGATGGATCCCTAGCTATGGTGGAGTGGGTACCCAAGGCTACGTCAAGCTCAACTTCTACAAAGGCTACTACAACACCAAGGATCCCCATCAACTTGATGTGGGTCCCCAAGAAGAAGAACTAGTGAGTTCTTGAGGGGTGACTCCGCCAATGAAATTCACTCACATTCATTATTGGCAAGAACTATTTGCAATGAACATCAACTCTATGCAATAGTTTAAGGAGTCACACATTCCCTCAAAGGTAAGCAAGGGACAAGGTAATCAACAAATCAATGGACACCATCACATGTTTTGCACTCCATGTCCATAGATATCCTTGTATTTGTCTCTTGTGTGTTGGGACTAACCCATGTAGGTGAGAAGAGTAAGGAAACAACAAGGATGCTCCCAACTCTTGGTGATCTTCATCAACCTTGAGCATCCACCACTACCTCACCAACATGAAGTCTTCATCGACAAAACCCAAGGTTAGTCTATCCCTCTTATGGGGGGATGTCACATCAAGGGGGAGCTTTACTCTAAGACTTGAGTCAAAGCATCTCTTAGTATGTGACAACATTAAATGCTTTATGTAAAAGTGGTAACCCCACTTGTGCTTAAACGATGAGTATGACCTATGATCAAGTATTCTTACTTGGCTCCTAAGTCAAATACTCATATATAGATGACTTCGTCATCGCACTAGTGCTTGTTAGATGCTAGTGTGTATGTGCATGTTTGTCATGATTTCATTTGACATCTTATTGTGTGAGCATGTTGGTCTGCATTTATTTTCTCATTCGAGGACATCCAATTGTTGCTATTTGGCTTTTGTTTTATCTTTTGCCAATTGGATGGACAAGAATGCCTAGGACCACTCTTTAGCTATCTATGCTTTCTCACCTCATATTCTATTCATGCTGCATCACAAAATTTGAACAAGTACTTTTCGATCCCTCTGTGTGTGGAGCACTCGGAGTTCCGTATCGACAAGGACTGACCATTAAAACCTCCCAAGTGCATCTCGGTGGAACCAACCCCAAAATCTCGGTCTCACCGAATGCCTAGGGTTGATCTGGTTTTCTATCTCAGTACTACCGATTCCATATTCTCGGTTACACCAAGTTTCCCTGTCAGCTGACAGTTGAGAAACTTGGTGACACCGACAATTTAGACTCGGTATCACCGACAGTGAAGGGTATATAGTCTGTGGTCCCGATGGTTCGAAATTTCAATCTTCAAATCGTCGCGCCTCAAACCCTAAGCTGCCGCAGAAGGACCCCCTGGTCATCGCCTTGCCTTCCCGAGCCTCTGCGCCGCTGGGAATCCTCGCCGTCGACGGGCATCTT
Organism: Elymus sibiricus; assembly: GCA_039707655.1. NCBI lineage: Eukaryota > Viridiplantae > Streptophyta > Magnoliopsida > Poales > Poaceae > Elymus > Elymus sibiricus. Next base: position 151,331,196 of record CM077675.1, on the reverse strand, counting down.
CGCCGCCGTCGCCGCCGTAGCGGATCCGTCACCGAGCTAGGGTACGGATTCGATCTTTCTTGCGCTCCCGTCTGATTCTTGCGCAATAAAGTTGTTTTTCTCTATAATCCACAGTTTGCTCATCATTCTATCCACGAGAAAACTCCGTAGATTAGCGAACCATCGATTTTCTAGGGTTTGCCTTCCGCCCGATGGACTCGGTAGAACCGAAGTGAACAAATCGGTCTCACCGATTTGTCTGTATGTGTTGCTGAGAACTGTCTCGGTGAAACCGAGTACTTCTTTTCGGTCCCACCGAAAAGAGTGCCAAGTTTCTGTTAATGAGATAGTCAGTCTCGGTGGCACCAACAATTTTACTTCGGCTGTACCGATTTGCATGTGACAGAATGCAAAACTTTGAAAATCTTTTGTTCAATCTTTCAAAAACCAGCCACATTTTGTGATGACTTATCCTTTTCTGCTCCTCTATACTCTATTCACATGGTTAGTATGTCAAGTGCTGAGGACAGTGAGAACAACTTCAGAGAGAAGAGTGTTGAATTGGATTCTGGCACTAGTCCTGAATCTAGTTCATCTTCAGATCCAGGCACCCCCAGTTCTCATGGGTTGCCCAAGGCTGCTACAAGGGCCAGGAAGAAGCCGAATTCAGATGAGGAGGATTCAGACTTCGTTCCAGAAGAGATTCTTGCTAAGAAGCAAGAAAAGGCTGCCAAGAAAGCTGCAAATGAAGCTACCTCTTCAAGGAAAGCTATCAGGAAAGAGTATGCTAGTTCTGAGGCATACCTTGATGCCCAAGTCAGGAGATGACAAGATGATCCGAGGCTACTCCATTAACATGTTGATCCACCTCGACAGACACACCAGGATCAGAGTCATGGATTTGATTGTTGAGACAATCAAGAGGGTTGCTGCTGATCAGAAGCGCTCTTGCTGTTATGCACCCTACATCCAGATGCTCATCAACTCAAAGTTTGAGAAGCACGTATTTGCTCTAGATCGTCCCCACTTGCCCCTACAGCCAGATCTCGAGGACAACGTTGTGGTGATGAACCCAGATCATCCCACTTCAGCTGCAGCTCAGGCAGAGGCAGAGGCAGCTAGAGCCACTAGTGCTCAGGTTCCTAGATCCAGGAACGAGCACATGGATCTTTTGATCTCATCAGTTCAGGGCATGAAGAAGGACATTAAGGGGATTCTGGACAACCAGAACAGTCTTGTGAGGATCTTCGAGAACAGGATCAAGACCCTTAATGATAAGGTGGATGGGCTGACTAGAACAGTAAATGAGCTCAAGAAGGAAGTTGACTCAGTGCCTCTTCCTCAGACTTCTTCTGAAGATGATGATGATGAGGATGGTTCTCCTCTCAGGCCAGGCACACAGTTTACCACTCAGGCTAGATCAGCCTCTGTGCCAGCTCCAGACTTGAGGCCCTCTTCATCAGCTCCTGCTACTGTCACCTCAGCTCCTGCTCCATTAGTTTCAGTTCCTCCAGTCTCCACTCCAACTCCATCCACGACATCTGCAGAGATCTTCGCCGACGCTGTTCTCTCGACTCCTTCATCAACAACCGGAGGAGATCAGCCCAAGAACGCTTAGATATATGCCTTTGAACTTTTTGGTAACTTGTTGCCAAAGGGGGAGAAGTGTATATAGATCTTTATGCTTCGAGTGAGAGAGCGTTTGGTGTTTATTGCTTTTTCAAAACATTTGATCTTTTGGTTGCTTTTGATACATGTTTGTGGTGTTTGATCATACGCGTTATGTGTGATGCTACTATTTCCTATCATCTTATTGCTTATGAGATGATCATTCACCTTTGCTTGATTGTGTTGTGCTATGATGTTCATTCTAATTACTCTCGCACACCACCAAGATGTATGTGACATGGAAGAAGTGCCCCATGTACCTAATCGATTGTGCATTTGCATTCAAACGCAAATTTAAAATAATGCGCAAATTTAGGGAGAGCTCTTTCTTATCACATACTTCTCAAAGCGATTATTATATTCATTGATTATATCATATGTCGAAGCTTTGATCTATATGTTGTCATCAATTACCAAAAAGGGGGAGATTGAAAGCACATTTGCTCCCTTGGTGGTTTTGGTAATTAATAACAACATATAAGTCATTGAACTAATGTTTCCACTAAGTATATTTCAGGAAATGTTCAATTATAGGAATTGGCAAAAGGATTGTGGAGATTGTGGAATACCCCAAGATGCAAGGAAATAGGTTGGCAAAGCTTCAAGGAAGAGGACTCTACATTTTACATTTGTGAGGAATCACTTTGAGTCCATAGGAAAGCCAATACTATTAAAAGGGGGTAAGGTTTTGTTGGTGAACAAAATGCTCATACGTGCACAAGTGATAGTCACCAAAAACACCCACAAGCTCTCCCACCAAAGTCTGTCCAAAGCCATATACTCAAAATCGGTGCAACCAACATTTCCATCCTGGTGCCACCGATTCTAAACCTCAGACAGACTCAGCCAAACCCTAGCCACTTCGGTGCAACCGATTCAATCCCGCTGCCACCGAGTTTAGGTTGCCAACTTTCTGTTACTCAAATTCACAATATCGGTACCACCGAGATTGTTGGATCGGCGTCACTGAGATTGGGAATCTGACCGTTGGTCACCTTATCGGTGCAACCGAGTTTCCTATATCGGTCTCACCGAGATTCAAAAGTTGCCACCTTTTGGTCACTTCGGTACCACCGAGATTTACACATCGGTGTCACCGAGTTGGTCATTTTGTGTGTAACGGTTGGATTTTTGGGGATGCCTATATATACCCCTCCACCACCACCTACTCGAGAGAGAAGCACTCAGAACTATTCCATTCTTGCCCCATCCAGTTTTCTGAGAGAGAACCACCTATCCTTGTGTTGAGGTCAAGATCTTCCACTCCAACCATATGGATCTTGATTTCTAGCCTCCCCGAGTTGCTTTCCACCAATCCCATCTCTTCCACCAAGCCAAATCTGTGAGAGAGTGATTGTGTGTTGAGGAGTCTATCATCTTGAAGCACAAGAGCAAGGAGTTCATCGACATTACCGAGCCTATTACCTTTTGGAGGGTGGTGCCTCCTAGATTGGTTAGGAGTCGCTTGGGAGCCTCCTACTTCGTGTTGTGGAGTTGAACCAAGAAGTTTGTAAGGGCAAGGAGATCGCCTACTTCGTGAAGATCTACCCATAGTGAGGCTAGTCCTTCGTGGACGGAAGCCGTTATGGAATAGTCAAGGTTGCTACTTCGTGGACCCTTATGGGTGGAGCCCTCCGTGGACTCTCGCGACCGTTACCCTCCGTGGGTTGAAGACTCCATAAACGTGGATGTACGATAGCACCACCTATCGGAACCACGGGAAAAAATCATCGTGTCTACAATTGCGTTTGATCTTCCTACCCTATCCCTTACTACTCATGCTTGTTGTTACTTTCCGCTGCTATACTCTTAGACATGCATGTGTAGGGTGTACTTGACTTGCCATGAAATGCTAAAATTGCCAACTCTAAAATTTGGGAAAAGGCAAAACTTTTATTTGGTCAAGTAGTCTAATCACCCCCCCTCTAGACATACTTTCGGTCCTACAGTTAGTGCTCAAAAATAATATGAATCAACAAATAAATGCCCAAGAAGTATCCTAGAATGATAATATTATAACATGGAACAATCAAAAATTATAGATACATTGGAGGTGTATCAGCATCCCCAAGCTTAATTCCTACTCGTCCTCGAGTAGGTAAATGATAAAAATAGAATTTTTGATGTGACATGCTACCCAACATGTAATCTCTTTCAGGTATGATCATTGAGAAACAATGAGTCAATACAAATTAACATAGTAATATCCATAAACATAAATAACACAATCATCAACTTTTAAAATATACGATCCTTAAAAAGTGTTTACCCCCCCATTCATTTTATCATATTAGCATGGCATGTCTTTGTCTTCACCATATAAATACAAATGTCAAGCACCACGGTGTTAAGCCAGGCAATTGGTTCATACTTTTTAACGCGTTTCAGCTTTTTATACCTCACTCAATACATGAGCGTGAACCATGGACATAGCATATAGGTGGAATAGAATATGGTGGTAGATATCAAAGGGGTAAAAAGTGGAGAAGAAAGTCTCGCATCAACTAGGCATATCAACGGGTTATGGAGATGCCCATCAATAGATATCAATGCGAGGAGTAGGGATTGACATGCAACAAATGCACTAGAGCTATAAGTGTATGAAAGCTCGAATGAAGCTAAGTGGGTGTGCATCCAACTTGCTAGCTCATGAAGACCTTGGACATTTGAGGAAGCCCGTCATCGAAATATACAAGTCAAGTTCTATAATGAAAAATTCCCACTAGCTTATGAAAGTGACAAAACATGAGACTCTATATATGAAAAACATGGTGCTACTTTGAAGCACAAGTGTGGAAAAAAAGGTAGTAGCACTGTCCCTTCTCTCTTTTCTCTCATTTATTTTTTTTCTTTCTTTTTTTCTTTCCTTTTCTTTTTTTCTTTTTTCTTTCTTTCTCCTTTTCCCTTTTCTCCTTTTCTCTTTTTTTCTTTTTCTCCCCTTTTTTTCTTTTATTTTTCATCCGAAGTCTCATCCCGACTTGTGGGGGAATCATTGTCTCCATCATCCTTTACTCACTGAGACAGTGCCCTAATAATGAAAAGCATCACACTTTTATTTACTTACAACTCGATATGAAAAACTACTAAACAATACGACTCTATGTGAATGCCTCTGACAGTGTACCAGGATGCGCAATGATCTAGTGTAGCATGTAAACAATGATGAACGGTGGCTTTGCCACAAATATTATGTCAGCTACATGATCATGCAAAGCAATATGACAATGAGTGTACTAGTCATATGATGTAACGGTGGAAGTTGCATGGCAATATATCTCGGAATGGCTATGGAAATGCCATGATAGGTAGGTATGATGGTTGTTTTGAGAAAGATATAATGAGGCTTATGTGCAACAGAGCATATCATGTCGCGGGGTTTGGATGCACCGGCAAAGTTTGCACTGATCCTCGAGGTGAGAATGGGCAATGCACGGTACCGAAGAGGCTAGCAAATATGGAAAGGTGAGAGTGCGTACATCCATGGATTCACATTAGTCATAAAGAACTCACATACTTATTGCAAATCTTTATTAGCTCTCTCGAAGCAAAGTACTACTCGCATGCCCCTAGGGAGGAGGTTGGGAGGAGTTAACCATCGTGCGCCGCCGACCTAAACAGCACTAGGTTTTCAACGAGGAATAAGAATGCTCACACATCATCACCATGCCATAACCAATATTTAGATGAACAACAAATTAACATCCTTTAACTATCGATATTCCTACTAACCGACAACCATGCACTCATGCCCTTTTATATTACCACATCAATATCATTAACCCATAATTTCTCCTTTATGTGCTACGTGTGGTTTTGATTATGCACTCCTTGAATACCTATTATTTTTGGACTAGTCTTACAACCCATGCAAATTACCGTCACCATTTATTAACTCTCAAACAAGTTTAAGTGAAGAACAAGAGTGCAGTTATTTCTATAAAATCTATACGCCATCGTGCTCTAAAAGATATAAGTAAAGTACTAGAGCAACTGCTTAGCTCAAAAGATATAAGTGAAGCACAAAGAGTATTCTAACAAATCATGGTGAACATGTGTCTCTATCAAGTAGGTGATGGGGAACATTGCATGGGAAACAAAAAATTTCCTACGCACCTACAAGATCTATCCATGGAGATCAACAACTACGAGAGGGAGAGTGGATCTACATACCCTTGTAGATCACTAAGCGGGAAGCGTTAAGAAACGCGGTTGATGTAGTCAAACGTCTTCGCGATCCAAATCGCAATCCGTCCCGCGATCCAATCACGATCTGTCCCGATCTAGCGCCGAACGGACGACACCTCCGCGTTCAGCACACGTACAGCTCGATGACATCTCCACCTCCTCGATCCAGCGAGCAAGGTCAGAGTAGTAGATGAGTTCTCCGGCAACACGACGGCGTGGTGGTGGTGCTATCCCGGCAGGGCTACGCCTAGCGCTATCAAAACCGCGAACGGAGGAGAAAACGATCTAGGGAGAGAGAGGGGCACCAAGGGCTTTGTGTGTGCTCTTGGGGCGCCCCCTCCCCTCTATATATAGGTGGAGGGGCGTGGAGATCAGCCCCTCCAAGCCCTAGGGCGCAGCCAAGGGGGAGGAGTTGGAGTCCTAGTCCAATTCCCTCCCTTTCCATAAACAGGTGGACTTTCCACCTCTCCCAAGCCACATGGGCCTTGAGGGACTTGTGCGCCTGGCCCAATAAGGCCAGGGCGCCTCCCCTCAGCCCATGCAAACCCTTGGGACATGGTGGAACCCTTGGTGGACTTTCGGACTCCTCCGGAAGTTTCCGGAACCTTCTAGAAGCTTCCCGGTACAATACCAGAAAAACCTGAAACTTTTCCGGTAGCCAAAATATGACTTCCCATATATAAATCTTTACCTCCGGACCATTCTGGAACTCCTCGTGACGTCCGTGATGTCATCCGGGACTCCGAACAACCTTCGGTCACCAACATACATAACTCAATAATACCAAATCGTCACCGAACGTTAAGTGTGCAGACCCTGCGGGTTCGAGAACTATGTAGACATGAACGAGACAACTCTACGATCAATAAACAATAGCGGGACCTGGATGCCCATATTGGTTCCTACATATTCTACGAAGATCTTTATCGGTCGAACCACGATGTCAAGGATTCAGACAATCCCGTATGCAGTTCCCTTTGTCCATCGGTATGTTACTTGCCCGAGATTCGATCGTCGGTATCTCCATACCTAGTTCAATCTCGTTACCGGCAAGTCTCTTTACTCGTTCCGTAACACAAGATCTCGTGACTAACTCCTTAGTCACATTGCTTGCAAGCTTCTTGTGATGCTGTGTTACCGAGTGAGCCCATAGATACCTCTCCGTCATACGGAGTGACAAATCCCAGTCTCGATCCACGCCAACCCAACAGAAACCCTCGGAGATACCTGTAGAGCACCTTTATAGTCACCTAGTTACGTTGTGACGTTTGATACACACAAGGCATTCCTCCGGTGTCCGGGAGTTGCATGATCTCATGGTCGTAGGAACATATACTAGACATGGATAAAGCAGTAGCAATAAACTGACACGATCAACTGCTATGCTTACGGTTGGTCCTGTCCATCACATCATTCTCCTAATGATGTGATCCCATTATTAGATGACAACTCATTGTCTATGGTCAAGAAACCTTGACCATCTCTGATCAACGAGCTAGCCTAGTAGAGGCTTACTAGGGACACAATGTTGTCTATGTATCCACACATGTATCTGAATTTCTGATCAATACAATTCTAGCATGGATAATAAATGATTATCATGAACAAGGAAATATGATAATAACCATTTTATTATTGCCTCTAGGGCATATTTCCAACAGTCTCCCACTTGCACTAGAGTCAATAATCTAGCTCACATCGCTATGTGATTTACATTGTTATGAATCTAACACCCAATGAGTTCTGGGGTTCGATCATGTTTTGCATGTGAGAGAGGTTTTAGTCAACGGTCTGCAACATTCAGATCCGTGTGTTCTTTGCAAATATATATGTCATACTGTAGATGCTGCTTCCACGCTCCACTTGGAGCTATTCCAAATGGCTGCTCCACTATACGTATCCGGATTACTACTAAGAGTCATCCAGATTATTGTCAAAGCTTGCATCAACGTAACTCTTTACGACGAACTCTTCATCAGCTCCATAATCGAGAAACATTTCCTTAGCCCTCTAGTTACTAAGGATAGTTTTGACCGTTGTCCAGTGATCCACTCCTGGATCACTCTTGTACCCCTTGACAGACTCATGGCAAGGCACACACCAGGTGTGGTACACAACATGGCATACTATACAGAGCCTATAGATAAGGCATAGGGGACGACCTTCATCCTTTCTCTTTCTTCTGCCGTGGTCGAGCTTTGAGTCTCACTCAACTTCACACCATACAAATCAGGCAAGAACTCTTTCTTTGACTGATCCATTTTGAACTCCTTCAAAATCTTGTCAAGGTATGTACTTATTGAAAGTCTTATCAGGCGTCTTGATCTATCTCTATAGATCTTGATGCCCAATATTTAAGTAGCTTTATCCAGGTATTCCTTTGAAAAACTCCTTTCAAACAACCCTTTATGCTTTCCAAAAATTCTACATTATTTCCGATCAACAATATGTCATCCACATATACCTATCAGAAATTCTATAGTGCTCCCACCCACTTTATTGTAAATACAAGTTTCTTATAAACTTTGTATATACCCAAAAACTTTGATCACCTTATCAAAGCATATATTCCAACTCCGAGATGCTTGCCCCTGTCCATAGAAGGATCGCTAGAGTTTGCACACCTTTTAGCATCCTTAGGATCGACAAAACCTTCTGGTTGTATCACATACAACCTTTCCTCATGGAAACCGTTAAGGAAACTCTGTTTTGACATCCATCTCCCAGATTTCATAATCGAAAAATACAACAACTGCTAACATAATTTCAACAGACTTTAGCATCGCTACGGGTGAGAGAGTCTCATCGTAGTCAACTCCTTGAACTTGTCGGAAACCACTTTGCGACAAGTCGAGCTTTATAAATGGTGACAATTACCATCAGCGTCTGTCTTCTTCTTAAAGGTCCGTTTGTACTTAACGACCTGCCGTTCATCGGGCAAGTCTACCAAAGTCCATACTTGGTTTTCATACATGGATCATGTCTCGGATTTCATGACTGCTAGCCATTAGTTGGAATCCGGGCCCACCATCGCTTCTCCATAGCTCGTAGGTTCACTGTTGTCTAACAACATGACCTCCAGGACAGGATTGCCGCACCACTTAGGGGTGGTACGATTCCTTGTCGACCTATGAGGCTCAGTAGTAACTTTGATCTGAAGTTTCATGATCAACATCATTAGCTTCCTCTTCATTTGGTGTACGCGTCGCAGAAACAACTTTCTGCGTTGTGCTACCATCCAACTGAAGTGACGGTTCAATAACCTCATCAAGTTCTACCTTCCTCCCACTCAATTCTTTCGAGAGAAACTCTTTCTTGAGAAAGGACCCGTTTTTAGCAACAGACACTTTGCCCTTGGATCTGAGATAGAAGGTATACCCAACTGTTTCCTTAGGGTATCCTATGAAGACGCATTTTTCTGCTTTGGGTTCGAGCTTATGAGGTTGAAGTCCTTTCACATAAGCATCGCATTCCCAAACTCTAAGAAATGACAGCTTAGGTTTCTGCCAAACCATAATTCATACGGTGTCATCTCAACGGATTTAGATGGTGCCCTATTTAAAGTGAATGTAGTTGTCTCTAACGCATAATCCCAAAACGACAGTGGCAAATCGGTAAGAAACATCATAGAACGCACCATATCCAATATAGTACGGCTACGATATTCGGACACACCATTACACTGTGGTGTTCCAGGTGGCATGTGTTGTGAAACAACTTCCACATTGTCTTAAATATATACCAAAACTCGTAACTCAGATATTTACCTCTATGATCAATTCGTAGACATTCAATCTTCTTGTCACGATGATCTTCAACTTCACTCTGAAATTTCTTGAACTTTTCAAAAGTTTTAGATTTGTGATTCATCAAGTAAACATATCAGTATCTACTCAAATCATCTGTGAAGGTAAGATAATAACGATATCCACCGCGTGCTTCAATGCTCATTGGACTGCATACATCAATATGTATTATTTCCAATAAGTCACTTGCCCGTTCCATCGAACCGGAAAACGGGGTCTCAGTCATCTTGCCCATGAGGCATGGTTCGCATGTCTCAAGCGATTCAAAATTGAGTGAGTCCAAAGATCAGCATGGAGCTTCTTCATGCGTTTTATACCAATATGACCTTAGCGGCAGTGCCACAAGTATGTGGTACTATCATTATTAACTTTGCATCTTTTGGCATCAATATTATGAACATGTGTATCACTACGATCGAGATTCAATAAACCATTCACATTGGATGCATGACCATTGAAGGTATTATTCTTGTGAACAGAATAACCATTATTCCCTGACTTAAATGAATAACCGTATTGCAATAAACACGATCTAATCATGTTCATGCCCAACGCAAACACCAAATAACATTTATTTAGGTTCAACACTAACCCCGAAGGTAGAGGGAGCGTACGATGGTGATCACATCAACCTTGGAAACACTTCCAACACACATCGTAACCTCCCCCTTAGCTAGTCTCTGTTTATTCCGTAGCTTTTACTTCGAGTTACCAAAATTAGCAACTGAACCGGTATCTAATACCCAGGTGCTACTAGGAGTACTAGTAAAGTACACATCAATAACATGTATATCATATACACTTTTGTTGACGTTGCCAGCCTTCTTATCTGCCAAGTATCTAGACAGTACCGCTTCAGTGACCGTTCCCCTCATAACAGAAGCACTCAGTCTCGGGTTTGGGTCCAATCTTGGTTTTCTTCACTGGAGCGACAACTGGCTTGCCATTCTTGAAGTTTCCCTTCTTGACCTTGCCTTTCTTGAAACTAGTGGTCTTACCATCAACACTTGATGCTCTTTCTCGATTTCTACCTTTCGCAGTCTAAAACATTGCGAATAGCTCAGGGATCATCATCTCTATCCCTGGCATGTTATAGTTCATCACGAAGCTCTAGGAGCTTGGTGGCAGTGACTTGGAGAACCATATCAATCACTATCTTATCTGGAAGATCAACTCCCACTTGATTCAAGTGATTGTTGCACTTAGAAAATCTGAACACATGCTCATCGATTGAGCTATTCTCCTTCATCTTGCAGGCAAAGAATCTTGTTGGAGGTCTCATACCTCTCAACACGGGCACGAGCCTGAAATCCAGTTTCAGCTCTTGGAACATCACATATGCTCCGTGACGTTTCAAAACGTATTTGGAGCCTCAATTCTAAGCCGTAATGCATGACGCACTGAACTATCAAGTAGTCATCAGGACGTACCTGTCAGATGTTCACAACATCCACATACGCCACTTGAGGGGGTGGCGCACCGAGCGGTGCATTAAGGACATAAGCCTTCTATGCAGCAACTGAGGACAATCCTCAGATCACGGACCTAGTCCGCATGATTGCTACCAACATCTTTCAACTCTATTTTCTCTAGGAACGTTTCAAAAACACAATGGAGCTACAGTGCGAGCTATTGATCTACAACATAATTTTGCAAAGACAACTTTAGACTATGTTCATGATAAAGAGTTCAATTAATCATATTACTTAAAGAACTCCCACTCAAATTGACATCCCTCCGGTCATCCGAGTGTGACATGATCCAAATTCACCAACCCAAGTCCGATCATCATGTGAGATGAGGTGGTTTCAGTGGTGAACATCTCCATGTTGATCATATCTACTATATGACTCATGTTCGACCTTTCGGTCTCTTGTGTTCCGAGGCCATGTCTGTACATGCTAGGCTTGTCAAGTTTAACCCGAGTGTTCCGCATGTGCAAAGCACCCGTTGTATGCGAACGTAGAGTCTATCACACCCGATCATCATGTGGTGCTTCGAAACGACGAACTTTCGCAACGGTGCACACTCGGGGGGAGAACACAATTTTATCTTGAAATTTTAGTGAGGGATCACCTTATAATACCACCGTCGTCCTAAGCAAAATAAGATGCACAAAAGGATTAACATCACATGCAAATCATAAGTGACATGATATGGCCATGATCTCCATCTCCAAAGCACCGGCATGATCTCCATCGTCACCGGCATGACACCATGATCTCCATCATCTTGATCTCCATCAATGTGTCTCCATGAGGTTGTTGCGCCAACTATTGCTTCTACAACTATTGCTAACTCATAGCGATAAAGTAAAGCAAAAGAAGGCAAAAATAATTAAAGACAACCCTATGGCTCCTGCCGGTTGCCGTACTCATCGACATGCAAGTCATGATAATCTATACAAAACATGATCATATCATACATCACATATATCACATCATGTGTTTGGCCATATCATATCACAACATACCCTGCAAAAACAAGTTAGACGTCCTCTAATTGTTGTTGCATGTTTTACGTGGCTGCTATGGGTATCTACCAAGAACGATTCTTACCTACGCAAAACCACAATGGTGATATTCAAGTTGCTATTTAACCTTCTACAAGGACCGCCACTGTTGAATCCGATTCAACTAAAGTGGGAGAGACAGACACCCACCAGCCATCTTTATGCAACAAGTGCATGTCAGTCGATGGAACCGTTCTCTCGTACGTGGACGAGTAAGGTTGGTCCAGGCCGCTTCATCCCACAATACCGCCGAATCAAAATAAGACTAAGGAAGTAAGCAATCTGAACATCAACGCCCACAAACTCATTTGTGTTCTACTCGTGCATGTTATCTACGCATAGACCTAGCTCATGATGCCACTGATGGGGAACATTGCATGGGAAACAAAAAATTTCCTACGCACATACAAGATCTATCCATGGAGATCAACAGCTACGAGAGGGAGAGTGGAGCTACATACCCTTGTAGATCACTAAGCGGGAAGCGTTAATAAACGCGGTTGATGTAGTCGAACGTCTTCGCGATCCAAATCGCAATCCGTCCCGCGATCCAATCACGATCCGTCCCGATCTAGCGCCGAATGGACGGCACCTCCGCGTTCAGCACACGTACAGCTCGATGACGTCTCCGCCTTCTCGATCCAGCGAGCGAGGTCAGTGTCAGGACCGGTTTTTCAATAAAATAATTATTGAAAAACCGCCCCTTCAGTCAGACCAGCACAGAAAATAATTCGTACTGGTAGACAAATCCTTGATATAGAAATCCAGTAGTACTTAATATTATACAGGGTTGAGGTGAGGTTTCTCAACAATTTATTACAAGCACGCCAATATTAAGCATAAAGGCGGATATGACACAATGGAAATGGTGGCAGTACTACCGACTCGCAATATATGGTGGTGGCGGATATGTCACAGTGGAGTGGGTGACATGACTCTAATATCTTACAATTCTCCAAGCGTCGGAGTGAGGCTTGACAATTTTATTTGTGTAGCAGAAGCGTGTATAATACAAGTGGCAGACTCCAGGATCGCAAGGGACTGACTGGGACTCCTCTAGGCATCAGACTCGCTATCGTACTCTTCATCCATAAGATCGCCTTCGTCAACATCTGGCCAAATCAACAAGCCAGGTGAGTACTTTGAATGTACTCGCAAGACAGTTTGGACATAAGATATAACAAATGCAAACATGATGCACACAAGCAGGTTAGTAATGCACACACAGGTAATAAATTTGCACAGAAAGATAAATAAAAAGAAAGTCGGGCGGTAGTTCTCCCGAAATCCCAATAAAATAAAGGAAGACTGATCGGGTGTCTGAAGCGACGCCTCAAAATGTAAAAATAAATAAACATGCCTCAGTCGGGCGTCGGGGCGACACCACATAAAGGGCTTATACTGGAAATAAATAACAGTACGTGCCACAGTCGGACGTCTGAGCGACATCGCATAAATGGCTTATAATGAAAGTAAACAACAGAATGCCACAGTCGGACGTCTGAGCGACATCACGTAAAGGGCTTATACTGAAAATAAATAACAAGAATGCCACAGTTGGACGTCTGAGCGACATCATGTAAAGGGCTTGTACTGTAAATAAATAACAAGAAATGCCACAGTCGGACGTCTGAGCAACATCACATAAAGGGCTTATAATGAAAGTAAACAACAAGAATGCCACAGTCGAACGTCTGAGCGACATCACGTAAAGGGCTTATATTTCACATTCAAATACGAGTATCCAGGAGGTACCACCATCCCAAGGAATACTCGGCACATCACAGTAATAACCTGGTTAGTCCATTCATGGAAATAATATTCAGCTAAGTTCACTTCTGTCATTTAACATATTAGTTCTCCAGAGACTGACACTGAGACCGACACTTGACCTGTCAACCAACGTCCTTGACCGTGGACATGGCTATTCGAATATTTTTGACTCTGCAGAGGTTGTAATCTTTACCCACAGCCAACGGATTTCAGTAATCCCGAAGGACTAGTTCCGTCTACGGTATTTTAGAAGAAAACACACCTAACCAGTACACACCCATTTCACAATCCCGATGCCAGGTATCACCCTAGGCAACGTTCAAGAAAAACTTTAAGACGGGGAGGCCAACACCTCGAATAGCATGGGATCAAATTTATATCGCACGCTACTAAGGGGTGCCCCCCTCTCGGTCCCAACCGGAAACACCCATGCCCCCTGACCGGATGACGGGCTTTAATCCAGGGCCAGGGAACCCTCATCACGGCCCCTCTATTTGGTGTGTACATGTAAAGTTGTTTGCAACTTACTAAAGTGTATTCTTTGCAGAAAACATGTGGCAGCACGAAAATAAGGCGAACGGGGACAAGACTCGATCTATGTCAACACTGGAGTTAAACAGATTCTTTGATAATACCGGCATGCTCCAACAATACCAGCATACAACCTATCAGGTCACCACATGACTAGGTTGTCTAATCATTCATGATCACATCAATTTTTTAGCTCACTTGCAACTTATCATGCATGAAATATAACATTCATCATATGCTTATATAAACATGCCATGAGAATAACAATTCAAGCAAACATGAAAAACACTCATCATATCAAAGGTTCAAACATGCTTGCCTGGATCAACGTAGTCGGAGTCTAGCTCGGCGAAGTTGATGGCACCGTCTCCTCCTTCGGTATCTACGTCATACAAATATTCGAATACTAACGTAAATACCGTGCGCATATAAAAATTGTCTAAAAATATTTTTGAATATATATAAAAAAACTAGACTGAAAAATAAGGGTGACAGAAAAAGAATAAACTCAAAATCATTTTCTGTTTAAAAGATATAAAGAAAATAAGTCTAGGGACCTATCTGTGATAACCAGAAAGTTCTCCAGGGGGTAGACAGAGAAAACAGAAAACGCTTTTGAAAAAAAAACGCCAGCCCGAAGGGAAAACGTACTCTGCAGCAGGGCGCTTTTAGAAAACGTTTCGGAAAAGAACAGAACCCTGACGAGGGGTCCCACCCGTCAGGTTTAAAAAGGCCACCGGCAACAGAGGCTGCGGTTGTCGCCGACGACGATCCACGGCGAGGCAAGGGCAACCAAAGGCACAGACACACTCACCGCACTATCCTGCGTCGGTGGGAGGTGGAAGGGGTCGCCGAAGAGCATCACGTCGACGGCAGCTTCCACTCCGGCGGACGGCGGCGTCGGGTGGTGATGGATCTCACCGTAGTGAGGATCTAACATCAAATTGGAGCGGGGGTTAGGGCCATGGGTGCACTAGAGGGCTACTGACAAGACTAGGGGCGCGGGGGCTCACTAACCAGGGAGAATTTCACCGGGGCCCGAAGCGGATCGAGGCGGCCGGAGTCGGGGAAGAAGACCTCCCCGAGGTCCTCTGATGAGTGAAGCGCGGCTAGGGGGAGTGGTGGAGTGGTTCTGGACTGCTAGGTGGCTCGGGGCTCCTATTTATAGGCGGTTGCCGTGACAGAGTGATCTTCGGTGCCGATCACGGTGAACGGCGAGCTTGGCAGGGGGTTACGGCTGCGGGGCAGGTTTCTACGTCCACCTAAGCTCCATTTAAACTCTAACCTATGCTGGTTCTTCAGGGGGCTCGCCTCTCGACGGAACAGAGGTCCGTGGGAATGGCGGCGGCAGAGAGGATGCCTTGCGCTGTCCAGGCCAAGCCGACGGCTGTGCAACGCGCGCAGGAGTGGGGGACGGCCACGCGGAGGCTCCTCGTGGTTTGGGCGGCGCTGGGGAATGGCGTTCTGCAGAGGAGGCTTCTGGCGACGGCAGCAGACGGCCCTGTCGCCGCGGGAGGGGTCGGGGCCGGCGAGCCAGCTCATCACCGACGCCCAAAAGCGGCCAACCGACCGTGCGGCGCCTTGGATAAGAGCTAGCCACAGTGAGCAAGCTGCCACATTGGTCACTGCAGAGATTGCCGAAGATCTCTGACGATTCTGAAAAAGTCTGAAACTGAATTTGCTACAGCGCACGCCAGGTGTTCGATTGATTGCCAGAGGGCTCAAATGAATTTATTTTGGGCTGAAACTTGGAGGGCTTATCCATTGGGGCTACTAGGGGTCCTCTGAATTTTTGCAGAATTTTTGAAACAAGGTAGGAGAGGTAACCAGCAAGGAATAGATTTCTGGTCCAAATTTCTGTTGAATGTGGTTTAAATTTTTTGAACTATGGACCAAAAAGTTTTTGCATAATTGAGTTGTGGGTCCTAAGGAGTACTATTGGAAATTTATTTGAGGTCAAAATCAAAAGGAATCTTGTACTTCCTTTGTAAACCATGAGACCTCAAAATAAAATACAGAAATAGTTTTTGTGCTATTAGAATAAAAAAATTATTTTCCTGGTTGGGTCTTTTGAGAAAAGTTGGGTTGTAATCCTTGGGTCAGAGAGGAAAATATTAGAGAGGGGATTTTGAAATATAGAGCAAGTCAAGGGTGAATAAGATTACCAAAGTAATGTTTTTAGAAATAAATCTCCAAAGATATTATCACTAAAAATTTGAGAATAAGCCAAAGTAAATATTTTTGTAGAGAAGGAACTCCAAAAGAAATCCTTGGAGGTCAGAACCAAAGTTGGTCAAAAGTTTTATAAGAAATTTTCATCCTTTGGGTTGAAATAGGAAATCAAATCAAAAGTTTTAAAGATTCCATCTCAAAGGAATAAAAATATTTGCCAAATAAAAATTAAATTTTTTGGTGTGTTATAGTCAGAGTAGTAGATGAGTTCTCCGGCAACACGACGGCGTGGTGGCGGCGGTGGTGGTGCTATCCCGACAGGGCTACGCCTAGCGCTATCGAAACCGCGAACGGAGGAGAAAACGATCTAGGGAGAGAGAGGGGCACCAAGGGCTTTGTGTGTGCTCTTGGGGCGCCCCCTCCCCTCTATATATAGGTGGAGGGGCGTGGAGATCAGCCCCTCCAAGCCCTAGGGTGCAGCCAAGGGGGAGGAGTTGGACTCCTAGTCCAATTCCCTCCCTTTCCATAAACAGGTGGACTTTCCACCTCTCCCAAGCCACATGGGCCTTGAGGGACTTGTGCGCCTGGCCCAGTAAGGCCAGGGCGCCTCCCCTCAGCCCATTCAAACCCTTGGTACGTGGTGGAACCCTTGGTGGACTTCCGGACTCCTCCGGAAGTTTCCGGAACCTTCTAGAAGCGTCCCGGTACAATACCGGAAAAACCCGAAACTTTTCTGGTAGCCAAAATATGAGTTCCCATATATAAATATTTACCTCCGGACCATTCCGGAACTCCTCGTCACGTCTGTGATCTCATCCGGGACTCCGAACAACCTTCGGTCACCAACATACATAACTCAATAATACCAAATCGTCACCGAACGTTAAGTGTGCAGACCCTGCGGGTTCGAGAACTATGTAGACATGAACGAGACAACTCTACGGTCAATAAACAATAGCGGGACCTGGATGCCCATATTGGTTCCTACATATTCTACGAAGATCTTTATCGGTCGAACCACGATGTCAAGGATTCTGACAATCCCGTATGCAGTTCCCTTTGTCCATCGGTATGTTACTTGCCCGAGATTCGATCGTCGGTATCTCCATACCTAGTTCAATCTCATTACCGGCAAGTCTCTTTACTCGTTCCGTAACACAAGATCTCGTGACTAACTCCTTAGTCACATTGCTTGCAAGCTTCTTGTAATGCCGTGTTACCGAGTGGGCCCAGAGATACCTCTCCGTCATACGGAGTGACAAATCCGAGTCTCGATCCACGCCAACCCAACAGACACCCTCGGAGATACCTGTAGAGCACCTTTATAGTCACCCAGTTACGTTGTGATGTTTGATACACACAAGGCATTTGTCGGTGCACTAAGGATTGGGTCCTTTAGTACCCCGTACTTGTGCATGGGCAGTTGTAGCCACACCTGCGGCAAGGCCTACCGGAAGACAACCAGATGCAAGTTCATAAAGTCAAGAAGGCATCCAAGACAAGGCAATAATCAGAAGATTGAAGACTGGTGGCTGGAGCCCCGGCAAGACCTTGCCGGGATGGCTCGCAGCCTCGGCAAAGCTCGCCCCCAGCAAGCCCTCGCTGCCCTGTCACCGCTCCAGTGCGGTCATCAGCTTGTCCTTTAGCTGTTGTCCTCCTGGTAACGTGTCAGGTGCTAGCGGTGGATGGGCTTAAGCCGTGCGATGGGACGGCTCCTTTGTCCAGCCCCAAGACGCTAAGGGACACCTCAATGGAGCATTTAATGTTCTTGTCCTAAACTGTCAGTGTTAGGTATGATAACACTGTAGGTACTTTTACACCTCATGTATGCACTGTATGCCACTGTTGGTGACCCCTTCGAACGTATAAAAGGAGGCCCAAGGCGTAGCTACAGGGGGATCGGATCTTCTAGAGCTCATTCTGCATGTGTAGCTGCTGAGTACTGTAGCGCTCCCAGGACTTGAGCTAGAACACACTTAATACAACCAAGCAGGAGTAGGGTTTTACGCATCTTTGCGGCCCGAACCTAGGTAAATTCCCGCGTGTTGATGATCAGATCTGCTCTCTGTACAAACCCGTCCCCTTGCCAAATCGTAAAGGGATCCTCGCGATCCCATAGGTGTCGTTTCTCCGACATCTTTGGCGCGTCAGGTAGGGGAAGGCGAGGTTGTGCGGACCTGATCTGGTGATTAGCGCGCCAGTTCTTCATCATCTTCGTCGCCATGGCCCCCAAGAGGAAGGGTTTCATGGCGGTTGGTCCATCCACGTCCGCTGCGCCTGTGCTTACGCACACGGGTGACGGTGTCGACGCGGGTGGAGGAGGAAGTAGAGATCTAGAGCTTCCACAACGCTCTGGTGATCGTAGCCAGGCGAGCGGCGTCGTTCGCGCCGCTGGATCCAGGGATGGAGCTGTGCTGCCAGCAGGCGGTGCAGCGAACTCCAGAGATGGAAGGACGCCTTCCAAGATACCCACACCGGCGCACGTGCCGCGACCTTCTCAGGGCGCGCGCGATGAAAATCGCCGTGATGTTGGTGGGTCCGGGCGTCCCCATGGAAAGTCTCCTGAGCGTCAGCCTCGGGACGTGCGAGACCAACATGCACGTCCACGAGCTGGTGGAAGCGGTGTACGGTCGTGGGACCGTGATGTAGCTCCTTCCAACATAGTTGGGAGTCAGAGCACATCACGTTCCTCGCACCTGTCGCCGCCGCCTACACGAGCAGAAGCGCTGGCACGCGCACAGCTGCTTCTGAACTTCCCTCCTGCTGCGGATAAGCTCGACGAATGGAGAGCTGCCATGCAGAGCCTCGTCGGCCTCGCCAACGAGGATAAGCCGGAGCAGGCGGAGCCCTCATTATGGCAGTCCATCGAGCCGGCTCATGTCGGCGGTGAAAAGACTATGGGTGGTACGACTACGGTGTCCCCCACAGCGACAGCAGCGGACGCTAACTCGACGGGTCGACACCCGTGATGACGATTCCACGGCGTCGTCCGATCCGCGAACTCGCCACGATCAACGTCAAGTTCTTTGGGAGCGAGGCAAGGAAGACGCTCGAACCACCATCGAGCGGCGTCGGGAAGCGCGCCATCAATCTGACAAGCGTGCGGGACCCACTGTAGATAAGCCTGCGCCGGGGTATCCTGTCGATCTACCTTATGAGGTGGGTTGTCCAGCGTTTACCCGTGAGCTGCGGCGAGTCCAGTGGCCCAATTCCCGCATGTTCAAGTCAGAGGTCCCGGAGAAATATGATGGCAAGACCCACCCGTCAGTGTTCCTGAGCATCTACACCATTGCGGTGCAGGCTGCCGGGGCTCGTGACGACAAGATACTCGCCAACTAGTTCCCGTTGGTGCTTAGGCCCAACGTCAGGTCGTGGTTGATGCACCTGCCGGAGAATTCCATTTCTTCCTGGGCAGATTTGTGCCATGAGTTTGTTGGCGCCTTCACTGGAGGCCACCAAGCTCCTGGCTAGGAAAGCGATCTGCATCTCATCCCCCAGAAGGAAGGCGAAACTTTGCGCAAGTACATCCAGAGGTTCAGCCGCATACATCACAACATTCCAGATGTCCATCCTGCCGCTGTTATCAACGCGTTCCATCAGAACGTGCGCAACCGCAGGATGCGAGAAGAGCTGGCGATGAACAAGGTCAGGGATGTTGTCGAGCTTTATGCTCTGGCAGATAAGTGTGCCCGGGCTGAAGAAGGGAGGAGACTCCCCGGCGAAGATGCTGGTGCAGGGGTCGACTCTGGAGATGATGACAACGCCGCTCCGGCAAAGAAGGGTCGGCGGCGTAACAGAAAGCGCAAGGGCAAGGCTGTGCTTGCCGTTGAGGGATCCGGCAACCCCGGTACCGCCAAGAAGGCCAAGGTTGACGACCCCGGCAAGGATGTTGCCGGGTGCGCCTCCTGCCAAGCCTTGGCGGCTGCCGACAAGCCAGACGGTTCCGGCAAGCAATACTGCAAGATCCACCGCACCAAGGGCCACGATCTCCAAGACTGCAGGCAAGTTGAGCAGCTTGTCGAGAAGCAAAAAGCCGAGTACGAGAGGCAAGACAAGGAAAAGGCCCAGGATGGTGCGGAGGGGTCCGGAAAGAAGCGTGGTGGCCGAGGAGGTCGCCGCGGCAAGGCCAAGCAACAGAAGGACCGCCCCGCTCGAGGCCGCGACAAGCAAGAGGGGGGTGATGATGACAGGGAGGAGGACGATGAATCGAGTGAGCAAGAATTCCAGAAAGCTACAGACGCCTTGTGCGTTGACAGAGGTGCGTCGTTGCATTCTTCCCACCGCCAGCTTAAACAGTGGGCGCGTGAGGTTAACGCGACTGAGCCATCTATCGGCGCCCGGAAGCCTTTGAAATGGTCCAACACGCCTATCATTTTCGACGTTGAGGATCACCCTGATCGCGTAACTGCGGTTGGGTGTTTGCCGTTGTTGGTCTCACCAACGATTCGCAACCTCAAGGTGACGAAAATGTTGGTTGATGGTGGGGCCGGTTTGAACTTGATCTCACCCGAAGTAATCAAGAGATTGCAAATTCCTGATGGAGATCTCGAGAAAACGGGCTCGTTTCAAGGGGTCAATCCAGGAAGGAGCCAGCCCAAAGGGAAAATCACGCTGCTGGTGACTTTTGGCAGTGACCTGAACTTCAGAACTGAGAAGATTGTGTTCGACGTCGCCAAGATGCCGTTGCCATATAATGGGATGTGACACCCTGGCTTTTGGCTACAGTGATCATTGTAATTAAGCTACAGTAATGACCATGAACAGTGCCTAATCATTTTGCTAAGTGGGGCTTGATCAAGTTTGGATTCAAATTCCAATTCAAATTTCATTTCAATTGCCATAGGATTTTATGGTGATAAAATAAATCCTCAAACAACATAAGTAAAATGTTTCATATTTGAGATAAAATCCAAAATAATTAATGTTGAGGAAAACAACATCACCTAGCTCATGGTGTGGACCCCACCATTGATAACAGGAGCTAAATGCATTTTAAAAGCAATTTAAAGTCAAGTTGAAAATACAAGCATTTTCTAAAAAATCCCCAAAGTTGCTGTGGACTTATGAAATATTTCAAGATGATATTTGGGACATGTCTCACATTTTTGTGGTAAAGAAATATGCCAAAAATAAAGTAAAACAGAAAGTACAAAAAGAAAACAGAAAAGAAATAAAAGAAAAGGGCCAAAGGCCACTTACCTGGCCTCTGGGCCGCAGGCACAGTGCGGCCCAGCCCACCAGGGCCTCCCCCTACCTGCTCCCGCCGCCGTGTCGCCCGCGCCATGGCTGGAGCTCGGCCGCGCCCTCGCTGCTCGCCACGGCGCCAGGGCAGGTGAGCGAGGGGATAAGCTCGCCCCTCCCCCTCCCCCCTGGACGCCGTCCTCGCCATTCCCCCCCTCCTCTCGCCCCCTCGCGCTCGCTCGCCCTCCAGATCCGCCGCGCAGCCGCCGCCATGGCCGCCGGCTAGCCGCGGCCGCAGCCCCTCCCGCGCCCTGCCAACGCACCCACGAGCCCCGCCGCGACGACCCGACCTCCTAGACCACGAGCCCGAGCCCCGGAGCCACTGCATCGCCTCTGCCGCGTCGTCTTCTTCCTCGGGTCCGAGAAGCCGCCGCCGTCGATTCGCCGTCTGCACTGCTCCGCCACTGCACCGGGCCTTCCCGCCAACGCCAGTGAGCTCCCCCGCACCCTCCTCTCCCTCGCATTGCTCCCCTAGCCCGCCGTAGCGCCGTTGCCATCGCCGCCCGAAACCGTCGCCGCCGTGGAGCTCGCCGCCGTTGCAACAGCCCCTTTCATGGTCGTCCGAGCACGGGAACGCACTCAGCATCTCCCCGTGGTTCGAACGTGCCCCTCCGCAACGCTAGCCGTGCCACCTAGCGTCGACTCCGACGAGCGCCCGAACGCGCCTCCGCCTCGGCTCGTCGCCGGCGAGGCTCCGGCGACCAAACGCCCCCGCGCTTGTGCCCATCTGCTTCGCCGCGTCACGTAGAGTCCATCCCGCGCTTGCCCCGCCCGTTTTGACCGCCGTAGCGCCGATCCCGTCGAGCTCCCGTAGCCTCGCCGGCGCCGTTTCCGGCCAAGTCCGGCGACGCTACCGCCCGGGATCGACGCGGTGTTGAACGCCCGTTCGAACGCGACCAACCACGCGCCAAATGGCCGCCTGTGGCCGATTTCCGACGCGGCCAGTGCGTCGCCGCCACGATTTTGCGTCGCCGGCGGCCAGTCGCCGGCCACCGCTGACCTAGCTGGCCTAGGGCCACCCCCAGTGCCACTGCCAGTGGGTCTAGCCGGCTTGGTTGACCGGTCAACGGTCGCCGCTGACCGCTGACTGGGCAGCTCTGCCACTGACATGTGGGGCCCCTCCCCCCTGTGCCACTGACTGGTGGGGCCCCTACCCCAGTGTGTATGACATTTGGGCCCCACCCTGTCAGATACTTAATTAGTAACTAATCTAATTAAAATAATTAATTTACACTAATTAGTCTATGACATGTGGGACCCACTGGTCAGGTTTGACCTGGTCAGCCCCACTGTCGATGCTGATGTCATCATTGCGTCATGCTGACGTCACCCTGCACTGTTTTGGATAATGTTGGATTAAATAAATAGAATTAATTTCAGGAAATGATTAAAACTTTGAAAAATCATATAAAATAATCTGTAGCTCAGATGGAAAAACTTTATACATGAAAATTGATCAGAAAAATCCCACGAATCCAAATACGCTGTTCGTTCATCTGTCACATGCTCCTAGCATGATGAACATGGAACTTTCCCCTCCGGATCGTCTATCCGATAAATCCAAAGACCCGGGAAATATCGTCAGATATTCTCCCGCTTCGTCTGCAACGCGTAGTACTGCGTTAGTGCATGCCTAGCTCTGCATATTGCCATGTCTAGCATCGTGATTGCATCTGTGCTTTATATTTATTGTTTCTTCCCCCTCTTCTCTCCGGTAGACCCCGAGGCTGACGGTGCTGCCGTGATCGACTACGCCGTTGACGTTCAGCCTTTTGCCGCAGAGCAGCAAGGCAAGCAAAACCCCCTTGAGCATTCTGATATCGCCTATTCTTCTCCCTCTTATGCTTGCATTAGATTTTGCTACTGTAATTAGTTAGCTCCTATTCTGATGCATAGCCTGTTTTTGATGAACTGCTACTACAACTGTTATCATATCAATTGCCTAGAATAGGTTGAGCATTGAATCCCTTGAGACCCCCCCCTTAGTCCCAGTTGCCCCTGCTTCCATCGACGACACCGAGGACTTGAAGACAGAAGACTCAGTCGTCATGACTGACAAGCCAGGCCCCTCACATCACCGCACTCCCCTTAGTTGTACGACTCTGCAGCGCTACTATCGAGTACCGAGGGTGACACCTCGTGAAGTACTCATGATGCTAGTTCTCTAGTGTAGCTAGTCGGTTGTGGTTATCGAGGGTGATTCCTCCTTCACCACTCCCGACGATGACTCTGTCGTACAACCCCTCAAGTGTGGGACTCTCGAGGGTGATTCCTCTAAGTCCACCTTGACGGTTTCATTGAGCGGGACCCCATGAGGGTGATTCCTCAGGTTCCGTCTCGATGTTTTATACACACAGTTACTATGACCGGGTTACTGAAACATGATTGAAGACGGGTCGGCCCCAAGGGTACCCGCGAGAGTGATATTGGTGGGGTGCGCCGGTAAGGCACCCGAGTGTTATTGGCGGGGTGACGGGACCGCACTTTGAGGGCCGCGATTGCCCCGCATTAATAAAATGCTAATGGGTTGGGTACTTGATCTGAGTTAGGTCGTTGGCCTTAATACGCACTAACCTTCACGTGGGGAAGTTATGGGCACTCAGCGTCGTTGTATCAGCCGAAGCTCTTCGGACGTCAGCAATGGAGCGGCGCGCGACGGATTGGACTGGACGGTGCAGCTCTTGGACTGGAGTGTACTAGGTCTGCTTCCGGCCGCGTTCGCATCGTGCAGGAGTGCAAGGGCAAGTGGGCCCACGAACCTGCGCGCTTAGGATTTAGACCGGCGGGCTGGCCTCTTCGTTGAGCCTAGGTGGGGCGACGACGTGCTGATATCCCGAGGCCGGGCATGACCCAGGAAAGTGTGTCCGGCCGGAGGTGACTCAGGCGTGTTGGGGAATATGTGGTGCACCCCTGCAGGGATGAAATATCTATTCGAATAGCCGTGTCCACGGTAACAGGACGACTTGGAGATGTGCCTTGACCTTATACAACTATAACTGTAATTTAATTTGAATTGAATTGTGGCTCCGGGATTGCTTCCTCACAGGGAGTCGAGGAAGGATCTCTGGGCGTGTTTACTTAATAAAATCGCTACAACAATATGACTATATATGAGTTACATGTCTACTCTCTTCTAATGCTGCAAGATGCTGAAGATGCTAGTCTTCGATAGGACTAGGCCTTCTCACTATTCTTGCTTTCTGTAGTCAGTCCAGATATAACCCCCCCTTCATTGATAATGATGCATATTTAGCATAGTTCTGATGTCAGTCTTGCGAGTACTTTGGATGAGTAGTCACAGCTGCTTTGCTTCCCTTTTCCCCCTCGATACGTTGCTGCGTTCAGACGATGGAGCCCAGGAGATGGAGTACGCTGGAGACGACTACTACACCACCGATGGAGCCTACTACTACGTGGAGGCGGCCCCCGACGCTCAGGAGTAGTTAGGAGGTTCCCAAGAAGGAGGCCTCGCCTCTTTCGATCCGTTGCTTATGTTTGTGCTAGCCTTCTTAAGGAAAAACTTGTCTAACTTATGTCTGTACTCAGATATATTTGCTTCCGCTGACTTGTGTTTATGTCGAGCTTTGTATTCGAGCCCTCGAGGCCCCTGGCTTGTAATATGAAGCTGTATGACCTTTATATTTGTGTCTTTTGTTGTGTTGTGATATCAATCAGTGAGTCCCTAATCTTGGTCGTACGCATTGTGTGCATGATTAGCGTACGGACAAGAATGGGGGCGTCACAAGTTGGTATCAGAGCCGACTGCCTGTAGGTAGCCCCCTTTCCAACTCCTTGGCCGAAGTTGAGTCTAGTCATTGAAAAACTTTTACTAACACTGATGCTGTGGGTTACGGGCCCACATCTCAATCGGGTGGTATTAGGATCTTTTATTCCTCGTCTATACTCTGGGTTCTGATCTCTCTTCTATTTCGGGTTAAAGATTCTGCTAAAATCTAACATTAGGTTCTCGTGATCACATCCATCGGAGAATTGTTTCGTCGAAAATTGTCTTCTTTGAAGTTATGGTGCACACACTGTCATTTGACATCTTGAATCTCCTTGTTACAGATGCGTCCCGATAGGCAGATCGTTCGTCTGACCTACGCGCATGGTACGACTGGGTTCCCGGCCATTCTGGTCGACCTCTTGAAGAAGCTGGGATATCACTGGTACCCCGAGTACACTGTTTACGAGGACTACCGCGAGTTCAACCAGGAGCAGTATGAGGCTGTGATGGTTATCTGGGATCTGCAGGACCGCTCCATCACTGAGCTGCACACCTTCCGTGGCATTGGAGTGACTGTTGAGATGGCAGTACAGGATGCTGCCTATGCTGCTATTGTTCGTCTCCGTGCAGCGAACCCCTGTCTGGACGAGACAGCATACAGATACATCCCGTATGTCCTTGCTGGAGTTGATACTGCGGCCGACGCTGAGGTCTTGACACCTTTCGCACGGCAGCGTACCGACCGATCCTACACTGCTATCTGCGCCCCCTACGTGAGTCGTCGTTATGACCCACAGGTTCTGGTTCAGTACACTGAGGCTCTGGATCGCACTGTCAGGGCTCTTAACTTTGAGCTGTACGCCACCCGTGCTCGTCTTTACCGGGCCTTGGAGCAGTTGAGGCCAGCAGTCGTTGCGGGAATGCATACGGAGTTTGTTCTTCACCTGCGCCCGACTGAGTTTCCTCCAGGTCTTGAGTGGCCTGCTGTTGGAGGTCATGCTCCCGCACTTGGACCTAGGCTCCCGGTTGATATGCAGATTCTGCATCAGGGTGTGCACGGGATGCAATATTCCTTCACCAGATTTCAGAGTCACCTGCAGTTCCCCGGCTACTTTCGTTGTCCCCGACGCTGATGCGTTGTTGTGTCCCTCCACCGCGTGCCTGCGTGCCGCCTAGTTGTCTAGGTTAATTTCATGCCGGATCTATCTCCTATTTTGTAACGAACTTATGGTTTGTAATAGACCTATGTATGGATCTGTATGTTGAAAGTTGAACTACTATGTCGTAATTATTGCACTTCCTTCTTTGTGCAACTTACTTCATGAATGATTCATTGATTTTGCAATTACCAAATGCTAAACTACCACTGTTAAAATTTGACAGAATGGTTAGGCCAGCTGGTCGTGGTCGTGGTACGCCTGAGCCACCACCACCACCTGACTACATGGCTGGTATGATGCAACAGTTTGAACTGAATCACCAGTTTATGCAAGGGCTTATGGACCATTTCCCAAGGCCTCTCGCGCACTCTCCCGCAAGCGCACCTCTTCACAGTGCTGCGCTCCCGTCGAGGATGTGCCAGAGAGCTCCACCGGCAAGAGCAAGAAGTCCAAGGCTGCTCCGCCAGAGACCAAGAAGGTGCCCGCCAAGGAGGATGAGGAACTTTCACCATAAGTTCCACCCTCGACAGCAAATAGGAAAGCGCGCTCGTTGCCTTCCTGCGGGCGAATGTCGATGTGTTTGCATGGCAACCATCCGATATCCCCGGTGTTCCCAGGAAGGTGATTGAGCACCACCTTGCTGTCTGCCCTCACGCACGGCCCGTCAAGCAGAAGGTCAGGAAGCAAGCTTTGGAGCGGCAACAATTTATTGCCGAAGAAATTAAGAAGTTGGAAGCGGCAGGCTTGGTTAGAGGAGTACTTCATCCAACATGGTTGGCCAATCCAGTTGTAGTGCGCAAGGCGAATGGGAAATGGAGGCTATGTATTGAGTATACAGATATCAATAAAGCCTGTCCAAAAGATCCTTTTCCCCTACCGCGCATCGAACAGATTGTGGACTCCACTGTCGGCTGCGACTTGCTGTCATTCCTTGACGCCTATTCAGGTTATCATCAGATTTTCATGGCCAAGGAAGACGAAGAGAAGACCTCATTTATCACCCCATGTGGTACGTATTGCTTTTTGCGTATGCCTTTCGGGTTGAAAAGTGCTGGTTCTACATTTGCAAGAGCGGTCCAGATTGGTTTTGAGCCCCAGCTACATAGAAATATGGAAGCGTACATGGATGATATAGTGGTCAAAACCAAAGATAAGGCGACGCTCATATAAGATTTAGAAGAAACATTTGCAAATCTGTGCAAAATCAACTTGAAGCTCAACCCTGAGAAGTGTGTGTTTGGTGTCCCATCCGGCAAGCTTCTCGGGTTCTTTGTATCTCAACGTGGAATTGAAGCAAATCCCGACAAGATCAAAGCAATCGAGCAAATTGAAGCGCCAAGACGTGTCAAAGATGTGCGCCGTCTTGCCGGCTGTGTTGCTGCTCTGAGTAGGTTCATCTCAAAATCTGTTGAGCGCGCCCTGCCCTTTTTCAAAATCTTGAAGAAGGCAGGTCCAATGAAGTGGACTTCGGAAGTGGAGGCAGCGCTGCAGGATTTGAAGAGGTACCTGTCCTCTCCACCAGTACTAGTCGCGCCAAAACCACAAGAGCCATTGCTGCTATATCAAGCGGCAACGAATCAAGTGGTAAGTGCTGCATTAGTGGCAGAGAGAGAAGCTGATGAACAAGCAGCGCCAGCGGCAGGACCGCCAAATGACAAGCTGGGATCTTCCCCGGCAGAGCCTGGTGCCGACAAGGTTGAATCTACGCAGTCAAGTCAAGCAATATAGAAGAAGAAGATGGTGCAGCGCCCGGTCTATTTTGTCAGCTCCCTTTTGCAGGGGGCTAGGTCAAGATATTCTGGTGTGCAGAAGTTGCTCTTCGGCCTCCTCATGGCCTCGAGGAAGCTGCGCCATTACTTCCAAGCACACGAGATCACCGTTATTACTCGCTTTCCATTGCAGCGGATTTTGCGGAACCCAGATGCTACCGGTAGGATCGTGGAATGGGCTTTGGAGCTGTCAAGCTTTGGCCTCAAGTTTGAAAGTACTTCAACCATCCAGAGCAGAGCTTTGGCGGAGTTCATTGCAGAATGGACCCCAACGCCAGATGAAGAAGTTCCAGAGTCAACTCTCCCCGGCAAGGAAACGAATCAAGAGTGGATCATGTATTTTGATGGGGCTTTCTCGCTACAAGGCACTGGTGCTGGCGTGCTGCTTGTCGCACCCACCGGAGAGCACCTCAAATACGTGGTTCAGATGCATTTTCCCCAGGGGAGGTCAACGAACAATACTACGGAGTATGAAGGGTTGCTTGCCGGTCTCAAGATCGCGGCAGACCTTGGAATCCAGAAGCTTATTGTCAGAGGTGATTCTCAACTTGTCGTCAAGCAAGTCAACAAGGATTATCAGAGCCCGTTGATGGAAGCTTATGTAGATGAAGTGAGGAAGTTCGAAGAGCATTTTGACGGCCTACAAATGGAGCACATTCCTCGTGCAGAAAACAGCATTGCTGATGGCCTGTCAAAATGCGCTGCTCTCAAGTTACCCGTGGAACCAGGAACTTTTGTGCTTCGACTGACTCAACCATCCGTGACACCATCAATGGGACAAGAGAAAAGAAGAAAGTTGAGTTCCGGCAAGTACTTCCCGGCAGAGCTCCCAGAAGCCGCCGACAAGGAAGTTGCCAGGAGCAACGCCAAGCTTGCCGGTGAGCGACAGGCTCCAGCAGAGCCTCAGGCTCTTGCCGTTGAGACAAACGCTCCCGCCAAGCTTGCCGGGGAACAGCAAGCTCCGGTAGGGTCTCAGGCCCTTGTTGTCGAGACGACTGCTCCCGTGGCAGAAAATTTGCCTTTAGTCCTTGCCGTCGAGCCTCAGGCTCCAGCCTGGGCACAACACATCGTCCATTTCCTTCAGACAGGAGAACTCCCCGAAGAACAGGAAGAAGCAGAGAAAGTAGCCCGTCGCTCTAAAATGTACCAGTTTGTGGACAATGTCCTCTACAGAAAGAGGCCGAACGGTGTGAAATTGAAATGCATTCCTCGGGAGGATGGACTGGAGCTATTGGCAGAGATACATGGAGGCATATGTGGCTCCCATATAGGATCAAGAGCTCTTGCCGGCAAGGCATTCCGGCAAGGTTTCTTCTGGCCCACTGCTCTCCAGGATGCAACTGCGCTAGTAACCAAGTGTGAAGCATGCCAGTTTCATCCGAAGAAATTGCATCAACCAGCTCAAGCTCTTCAGACAATCCCTCTCTCCTGGCCATTCTCGGTCTGGGGGCTGGACATCTTGGGCCCTTTTCCCCGTGCTACCGGGGGCTTTGAATACTTGTACGTTGCAATTGAAAAGTTTACAAAGTGGCCGGAAGTGGAGGCAGTGAGGAAGGTGACATCACAGTCAGCCGTCAAGTTCTTCAAAGGAATAGTTTGCCGCTTTGGTGTACCAAACAGGATTATCACCGATAACGGCACACAGTTCACGAGCCGCACCTTCATGCAGTATGTCCAAGACCTTGGCGGCAAGATTTGTTTTGCTTCTGTTGCCCACCCGAGGAGCAACGGCCAGGCAGAAAGGGCTAATGCTGAAGTGCTGCGAGGCCTCAAGACGAGGACTTTCGATAGGCTGCGTAAGTGCGGAAGGCGCTGGGTTGATGAGTTGCCGGTGGTTCTTTGGTCAATCAGGACGACACCAAATCGAGCTACCGGCCAGACACCCTTCTCCCTAGTATATGGGGCGGAAGCAGTTCTCCCCACGGAACTCACATATGGGTCACCTCGAGTGCTCGCTTATGATGAGCTCGAGCAAGAGCAGCTGCGGCAAGATGACGCTGTGCTCCTTGAGGAGGATCGTCTCCAGGCTACTGTGCGAGCTGCACGCTACCAGCAAGCTTTGCGCTGCTACCATAGCCGCAAGGTTCATGCCCGGAGTCTTGAGGAAGGCGACCTTGTTCTTCGGCGCGTTCAGTCGGCCAAGAATTCCAACAAGTTGACGCCGAAGTGGGAAGGCCCTTATCGGGTAGTACGAGTCACCAGGCCTGGCGCAGTCCTCCTGGAGACCGAAGACGGTATTCCGGTGAGCAACTCCTGGAATATCGAGCATCTTCGTAAGTTCTACCCATGAGGCGCGGTTGCCGGGCCCCCCGGCAACCACCTTTTGTACAAGTCTTGCCGCTGTAGCATGCGATCCTTTGTACAAAGCCAGGCGCAGACCCTGTGCATAGTTGAATAAAACCTAAGTTGTTTTACAATTCTTGTCAATTTTCATGTTTACTTACGTGCATGTTTATCTGAGAGATTGTATTACACTCATCTCCAGCAAGTGCTAACGAACCGCCAAGGTTCCATATCTCTATTTTCTCTTCTTTCTTTTTCTCAAAGGACAGAAGGTTCCCTCGCATGCAAGTTTGCCGGGGGGGAAAGATGGTATGGATACCAGTAGGCGACGTTCAAGGTTGATATCTTGCCGGAAGAAGTTCTGCGACAGAAAGCTAAGTTGCAGAAACTTTAAACAAATTTTTGTTTGTAAGGTTATTCTCCTTGAACGATTTTGACTCTTGTATGGAAAACCTGCACGTGAAGGAACCTTGTTGTGATTGGTTGCGCTCTTATCCTGTTTTGAGTCCGCTCAATAGTTTAGGTGGCTGCACTAAAAACACCAAGGTCTCTTGCCGGTAGCGGCACCGCCAGCAGGCTGCTAAAGTCCCGCACCTAGCGCTCGCGGCAAGAGTGCGCGCGCCAGCAAGTTTCCGACCAAGCGTAGGGCGAATACATACAGGAGAGAAATTAAACAAGGGAAATAGCATAGCATTCATCCAGAACATAGCAAGTTATATTACATCAATCTTGCCGCAATTCTAACATAAGATAAATTGTTCTTGGCATGGATGGCGGCGGGAAGTAAGGCAGCTAATCCCGGCGATCGCCTTCAACTCTCTTGACTTGGCTTACCCTGTCGACGATGGGCGTGACAAGCTCCTCAAGTGCCTTGACGTCCACATCCTTCGGCAGGCGGTCGAAGATGCTGAGGTTGATGCCGGGGTTTTTATGCACCATCTTGACGAGCACCTTCTGGAGGACGGCCTGGCAGAGTTTGCGCGACTCGCTGGCCAGATGAGCTTTTCGGTCTGAATGGAGCTGCTCCAGGGCTACAAGCACACGGTCGAAGAACATGGTCAGCTTGGCGCTCGGAGACACGTTGTCATCAAGAGGACGCCTGTGATCTTGCAGGCCCATGGTAGACAGTTGTGCGGCGAGCTTCTCTGCAACATCGGCAAGCTTCTCAGTCCAGATTTGCAGTCCCTTCACATAGTCATTGTGAGTGGCGGCGGCGCTCTTGACTAGCTCCTCCTCATCCCGGAGGCTTTTGACCAGGGTCTTCTTGCGAGCCTTGGCGGTCTTCAGAGTCTCCTCCAGCTTAGACAGTTTCAGCTTCAGATCAGCGATGGATTCGTTGGCTGTGGAGAGCTCTTTGGTCTTGTCAGATACGGCAACTTGCATCTCCATCAAGCTGTGGAGAGCTTTGTCTCTCTCGGTCTTGAGCGTTGAGATCTGCTTGCCGTGTTCCTCAAGATCTGCCTCCAGCTTCTTCACCCCGTCGGCAAGCTTGTCCCTGGCGGCCTCTGCAGTTTTGGCGGCATCGACGGCCTCCTTCAGCTTGCCGGCATGATCTACAGTCAGAGCTTCGAGGGCCTCCTTGTGCTTCAGCTCCAGATCCTGGGTCCGCTGTGCGACAAGCCTTTCAATCTCCTCGTCCTTGGCGCGAAGCTTGTCGGCAAGAGCTTTCTCGCGAGCGGTGAGGTCATCATCATGCACCTCAAGCCCGACGCGGAGCTCTCTTAGGCGTGCTTCCTCTGTGGCGGCCTGTTGCCTGGCATCCTCCTGTGCCTTCTCCACGTCAGACTGCTTCATGAGGAGATCGTTCCATCTTCGGCCTAGCTGCTCTTGTCCGGTCCTCAACTCCTGGAAAGCTTCGGCAAACCAAGCCTGCGTCTCCTCAACGCGTTTTTGGAGATCTGCTTCAATCTTATCGGCAACCGCGGCCCTGGAGTCTAGTTTCTCCTTCCGGGCACGGTGGAGTGCTTGGAGCTTCTGGTAGTTGTCGTGCATGGCCTTGAGGAGCTTCTCTTCTTCAGATTTGCTGCTGCTGGCGCTTGGTCCATCGATGACCTCGAGCCCGGCAGCGGCAATGGCGTCTTCATCGAAGACTTCCCCTTCAGTTGGCGCCCTAGTGCTTGCCGTGCCTGGGATGCTGACGAACAAGTTGTCGCCAATCTTGAGGTACTTGCTTGACGACGGAGCTTCGGATGTTGGTGGCTGTTCCTCAACAGCCGCCTCCCCGGCAGCTGGGGGCTCTGTGTCCGGCGTAGCGCCTGGCGCTCCTGCGTCAGGGATGCCGTCAGTACGGTCACTAGCCTCCTCGCCGGCCCTCTCGGCAGATTCCTTGGAGGCCTCTTCCTCTGCAACCCTGGCAGCTTTGGCGCTGGCGTCCTTGGCGGCCTCGTCAGCGGCAATTCTATCGGCCTCGGCGGCAGCGTCAATGGCGGTTTCCTCGATGACGGTGTCGACGTCCATCTGCTCCGTCGAGGGAATGTCTGAAAGCCAAGAAAGCAAAACAAGATTAGATTGAGATGGAAGTTCAAGAAGACAAAAAAAGAAGGAAAACAGAATAACAAATACCTGTGCCAACATTGGTTGCCGGCGTAGAGCTGTCGGTGCCCATGCTTGCCGGCCCTTCCTCATCGCGGTAAAGCACGCTAGAGGAAGTCCTTGCCGGCGACCCATCCCTGGGCGGCGTGGTTGATGGAGGCAGCACATCAGGAGCGTCCTCTGATGGTTCTCCTTGTCGCTGCTCTCCTCCTGCATGTCTGGTGATGTCAGCAGTAAAGATGCACACTCCGGCACTTGCCAGCAGAAAGTGAGTAATAGACTCACGCTGGGGGCTGCGTCGGGGGCTGAGCCGAGGACTGCGTCGCAGGCTAGGCTCCAGGCTGATGGTGATCGTATCCGGCACACCAGAGGTGCTTGCCGGCGGTTCCTCGCCCGTCGAGGTCTTCGCCCTCTTTGCTATCCTCTGCACCAGAGTTTCCGTGTCCCTGCGGAGACAGGCCAAAGCAAGACAAATGAGATAAGAAAAACCAAAAACTCAGAAAGTAAAGGACGCGGCAAGATCCTTACTCTTCTTCCTCTTCTCCCGAGCTAAAGGCAAAGAGGTCGAAGTCGACTTCTGCCACGGGAGGGGGTGGAGGAGTGCTCCTGGGTCACTTGGCTGCGGCAGGCGTAGGTTGCTGAGGAGCTCCTTGCCGCTACGTGGCCTTGCCGGCCGCCCCCTTGCCGGGGGCTGCACTGCTCGAGGAAGACTGGTGGACTCCGGTCCCAGAAGCTGCGCTCCGAAGGACACGCCTCTTCCTTGGTTCAAGGGTCGGGGCTTCCTCGTGCAGTTCCTCCTCGGCGGCGTCTCCAGCAGAAGGGCCTTCAGTTGATGCGCCGCCTTGCTCTTCTGCGGTCTCGTCCTGCTCGGCAAGATCCTCATCCGGCAGCGCTTCCTCTCCGCTGGTTCCCTTTTTCATGAAGCCAGCGCTGCCGGCTTCCGCGGCAAGATTTGGTTCCTTCGCCTTGCTAGCAATGTATGCCACTTCTTCCTCAGTGGTGGCACGGACGAGGCCCTCTTCTTCGCGGATGGCCCTCTCCGTCAGGTTGTCAAAGAATTGCTGCACTTGCTCTTCAGATGGCTCAATCCAAGATCCGTCAAGGCTGTGAGCATCAAACGCCGGCATCATGGCGATGATTGGGCCTAGAGAGGAGTTGTTGCATAGGGGGACTATGCTTGCCGGCAGCTTGCATACCACGTCGCCCCTGAACAGTTTCTGGCAGAGAGATGCGTGCTGCATAAATGTCAAATTGCTATTCAGTCCAGGGCGCAGTCTCATGATGTCTGCCGTGTTCCGAAATTGCCAGGCTGGCCTCCCTTTGTTCTGCAAAGGGGCGATGCGCCGGCGAAGGAAATCGGCGCCTATCATATCTATTGTGAGCCCGGCAGCTCTGAGGCGGTGAATTCTGGTGATAGCGACTATGAGCTTCTTGTCGTCAGGATCGAAGGCGCTCCAGTCGTTGTTGCGCGCTATATTCGTCTGCCGCGGCAAGCAGAAAGGTTGGACTTCGGATTTTTCTGTCTCCCGAACCCAGCACCATCTGGCCTGCCATTCATCCCACTTCTCGCGGAAGGCCCCGTCTGGATAGACCTCCTTGGTTCCTGGCCGTGGGATCCAAGCGATGGAGCCAGAAAGGGCCTCGCCTTTTTGGATGCGGGGAATGAAGTAATGGCGAAAAAGAGCGGTGCTAGGAACTACTTCGGCAAAGTTTTCGCAAAGATGAGCGAAAACGGACATGCAAGTTACGGCATTCGGCGTGAAATCCAAAAGTTGGAAGCCGTAGGTGAGCATGATGTCATTGAAGAAATCAGAGAAAGGGGGGCAGAGTCCGCAGTAGAAATAATTGGCAAAGAAGTGATATTTATTTGGGCCGCCCCTAGAGGAACCTGGACTCACGGCGGAGGCCGGATGCACTGTCGTCTCTGTCACCCACATGAACTGATATCGCTCCCTCAGTGTGGCCGCGTCAAGCGCCGGGGGAAAGACGACGTGCTCCTTCCGCATCTTTGCCATCTTGTTCTCCGAGACGGCGGCATCCACCTCCTTGCCCCTGCTTGCTTTGGGCGGCATGGCGGCGATGGGAGACGGAGGCTGAGGGAGGAGAAGGCGTAGAGGCGACGGATGAGAGGGGGGAGCTCTGCTTCGACTCAAGGAAGAAGACGGCGGCGGTTCCCAGATTGGAAAAGGCAAGAGGTAAATGAGCAGCGCCTTTGCGGATTCCTTTTTATGGGGAGAACGCGAGGCCGCCTCTTTACTAAAATAATATTGAAACGCTTCGTGAGCGCGCTGCTGTAACTGCCGCGCTGCGCACGTCCCCCACGTCCCGCATTCAATGGGCTTCGTGGGCGGCGCTGTAAATGGAATGATTACGGTGGATAACTCCTGTCACACGTGCCCGTGCACTGTTTGGGCCTGGCCCAACAACGCCTCGCACCCGTGTATGGCCCAGGCCCGGGGGCTCCTGTCGGTGCACTAAGGATTGGGTCCTTTAGTACCCCGTACTTGTGCACGGGCAGTTGTAGCCACACCTGCGGCAAGGCTTGCCGGAAGACAACCAGATGCAAGTTCATAAAGTCAAGAAGGCATCCAAGACAAGGCAATAATCAGAAGATTGAAGACTGGTGGCTGGAGCCCCGGCAAGACCTTGCCGGGATGGCTCGCAGCCTCGGCAAGGCTCGCCCCCCGCAAGCCCTCGCTGCCCTGTCACCGCTCCAGTGCGGTCATCAGCTTGTCCTTTAGCTGTTGTCCTCCTGGTAACGTGTCAGGTGCTAGCGGTGGATGGGCTTAAGCGGTGCGATGGGACGGCTCCTTTTTCCAGCCCCAAGACGCTAAGGGACACCTCAACGGAGCATTTAATGTTCTTGTCCTAAGCCGTCAGTGTTAGGTATGATAACACTGTAGCTACTTTTACACCTCATGTATGCACTGTACGCCACTGTTGGTGACCCCTTCGAACGTATAAAAGGAGGCCCAAGGCGTAGCTACAGGTGGATCGGATCTTCTAGAGCTCATTCTGCATGTGTAGCTGCTAAGTACTGTAGCGCTCCCAGGACTTGAGCTAGAACACACTTAATACAACCAAGCAGGAGTAGGGTTTTACGCATCTTTGCGGCCCGAACCTGGGTAAATTCCCAGTGTTGATCATCAGATCTGCTCTCTGTACAAATCCTCGCAATCCCATAGGTGTCGTTTCTCCAACAGCATTCCTCCGGTGTCCGAGAGTTGCATGATCTCATGGTCATAGGAACATATACTTGACATGGATAAAGCAGTAGCAATAAACTGACACGATCAACTGCTATGCTTATGGTTGGTCCTGTCCATCACATCATTCTCCTAATGATGTGATCCCGTTATCAGATGACAACTCATTGTCTATGGTCAAGAAACCTTGACCATCTCTGATCAACGAGCTAGTCTAGTAGAGGCTTACTAGGGACACGGTGTTGTGTATGTATCCACACATGCATCTGAGTTTCCGATCAATAGAATTCTAGCATGAATACTAAATGATTATCATGAACAAGGAAATATGATAATAACCATTTTATTATTGCCTCTAGGGCATATTTCCAACAGTAGGTGTGTCCAGCAAACAATGATTGTGGAAACTAAAACAAAAGCAAACTCAAATAAACGACGTTCCAAGCAAAACTCATATCATGTGTTGAATAAAAATATAGCTCCAAGTGACATACCGATGGATTGAGACAGGGGATGCCTTCCGGGGCATCCCCAAGCTTAGACGTTTGAGTCTTCCTAGAATTTTACTTGGGGTGCCTTGGGAATCCCCAAGCTTAGGCTCTTTCTGCTCCTTATTTTTTCATCCATCGTGATAGCATTCAAAACTTAAAAACTTCAACACACAAAACTCAACAGAAACCTTCGTGAGATCCGTTAGTATAATAAACATATCAAATACTTTAGGTACTGTTATAAATTGATTCATATTTTATTATTGCATAGGGTATTGTATTCTAACTTCTCCATGGCTTATACCCCTGATACAATCCATAGCATCATCAAAATAAGCAAACTATGCAAGCAAAAACAGAATCTGACTAAAACAGAACAATCTGTAATGATCTGTGGAGAAACTATACTTCTGTAACTCCAAAAATTCTGAAAATTAGGAAAACCTGGGGAATTTGTATACCAATATTGTGTATTATATGCAGATTAAAAAGACGTTCCAGTAAAATCAGAGAAATTTTGCACTGGACGCAAAAGTTTCTATTTTTGCACCATATCAATTTTACTTATCATGCAAGTCATCCCAAAGGATTTACTTGGCACAAACACTAATTTAAACATAAAAACACAATCATTACAGTAGCAACAATCATGTTATCTAAAACAAACAAAAAGTAAAACAAGAAAAATAAGATAACTATTGGGTTGCCTCCCAACTAGCGCTATTGTTTTACGCCCCTAGCTAGGCATAATGCATAGTTTCAAGTGTTGTCATACTTCTTGATAAGGGATCCATTACCCTTCAAAAATCTTCTCTCTTTTATGCAAAGAGCAATAAGCTTTTGTCTAAAGGATCAAGCCTCCTATTTTGTAACACAACATTGCCATTAATTTTGGTAACAAGATTGAGCAACCCTCTAATGTTGGACTCCATACACTAGTGGAGAAATGGCTAGCCACAACTCTTGTCCGTGGCGTGCCATTTCTCACCAACGCCATCACTAATATTTTCTGAAAGTGCTGGCATTGGCTAAATTCGAATGCCATAGGTATTCTCTTAGTGCTGGCATTGCAGATTAAGCCCGACGTTGCATGTTAGGCCCAATAGGCCCACGCCAGCACTAGTCGGTTTTAACAGCTCCCGGCGCAGTAAGAAAAAAGAACTTATCCTTTCGTACTCCTCTCAATCCCCGACTCCTCCTCTCGATCCCCGCCGCCGTCCCGCCCAACGCCGACGCCGACGCTACCGCCGCCCGACGCTGATGCCACTGCCCCGCCCGACGTCGCCCGTCTTCGCCCGACGCCGCCCGCACACCTCTCCTCGCCCCTGAGCACCTCCGCGGTAAGTCCGGCGCCCCTCCCTCTCTCATTTTTCTTAATCAGGGTTAGGGTTAGGTCGAAGAGATTTTAGGAGTCGTTTTAAAATGTAGGCCTCCTTTGGTTCATAGGATAGGATTATCATAGGAATACGAAAATTGTAGGAAATGAGATGGCATGTATCTCAAATCCTATGAGTAGGAATAGCAAAGTTGTCATTTGGTTCACATCATAGGAATTTTTCCATTGATTCTAGGCTAATTAATGTTTATTTTCCTTTGAAATGTGGAGGATAATCCTATTTAGGAACTTAGTGTTCCTATGAAAAATCTTATCCTATAAAAATCCTATCCTATAGTGTTCACATCATAAAAAACCCTATAAGAATCCTATCCTATAGTGTTCCTATGAAAAAATCCTATAAGAATCCTATCCTATAAAAATTTAGTAAAGCTGAAGCACATGTGTAGAAACTTAGTTCTTTTTTGTAGTTTAACCGATTGATGGGTTCATGTAATAGTGGACTATACATTGTGTAGCTACATTGGGTAGCTACATTGAGATCTTTGTGTAGCTACATTGTCATCTTTGTGTAGCTACATTGCATGAGTATGGCATGGGATCTAGCTCCATTTAATAAACTTACCAATTTTGAATATGTGTTTGGTAGCATATGTGTGCAGATGATTGATTAGTGTTTTGTTCTATGTTTTCATGATTATTTATCCATCAAGATTTCAAAGTGGTATAGAAAAAATAGATATCTACATAATTGATCTGCCTCTTCCTTTTATGCAGCCAGCACACGCATAATTAGTTTCTCATTTGGAAACCTGATAGTTCAAATAGCAAAAAGATAAGAATTACAATCGTTTATGTTTCTATTTAATTTGTTTGATGCTTCTTCCTATTAATTTTAGAAGATACTTCTTCTTTTCATGCATTAAACACTCCCATGGCCTTTATTGTTTAGCCAAACAGCATGGCCGACTCTAGCATCTGGATAGGCTCCTCTGATCACTGGCCGGGGTATGCCGAAGATAAAGGCGACATGAGCACCAAACATGCAATTAAGGTTACAAAAAATATGCATGAGCATTGCAAACATCTCCATATATCTAACCATTAATTAATTGTTGATGATTGAAACCCTTCCCGGGCATACGTACGAGGTCCGACTTCTCCAGCACCCGTTGTGCAGCAGACATGTGACATGGACGTGGTCAATCACAAGCTGATCGCGTCACGTCAGAGTACCATCAAGGCCCTGGAGGAGTTGAGTGACTCCCTGGCGAAGGACAAGGATAAGATTATCAATGACAATGCTATTGTCTACGATAAGATTTTCAGTCTCGAAGGTTAGATCGAGTCACTGAACATTGAAATAAGTGAGATCAAGAAGGAAAATACAAGTCCTAAAGTCCGAGAGGACTCAACTGAAGACGGAGAAGGCCCATTACATCATGGAGGGGCAGATGAATAGGAATAAGCTTCGTGAGCTTAAGTTAGTCCTTAGACGCGGAACTAGGTAGTGTCGAGAGGGGCAAATCAATACATTGTGAGAAGTTATTAGTTGGTACTTTTCTTTTATTGTGAATTTGGTGAAACATTTAATTTGTAAATTAATCTGGTAGTATCTTTTGGGAATTACTGAAACGTTTACTTTGTGAAACTGGAAGTATCTTTTGTAAAGCCGGTAGTATCTTTTGGGAATTGTGGGTATTTTTTTATTAGCTAAATATGACAGTGTCGGCATGCAACTCTGTCCAACATCATAGGTATTCAAAATACTACTAGCGTCGTCTCCAACGCCACCATTAAATTCGAATAGTGGCGCCATATTGGTGGCATAGGATGTCCATGCTAGCAGGTCCCTTTTTGCCATGCCATAGCTAGGCTTTTCTGCACTAGTGATACTAGTTATAGTTTCTTTTATTAACTTAGTTTGACGATAACTCACTAATATGGTTGGTTCAATAGTCTCTATCTTGGGTTGTCCGAATATATTTTCATCTTTTCATAGGTGTCAAAAGCATTATTCCCAAGGAAATCTTTTTCAGACATAGAATCCAGGGCACGTCTATGGGACAGAGATAGACCAACACAAAAACCTCTAAGGAGCAATTTAATATGACTCTTGGGATTGGCTCTCATTTATATCTCTAATAATCTATCCCAAGCTTCTTTAAGCGACTCGTCACCAATTGCTTAAAATCCAAGATTCCAGAACCCTCTCCCAAATAAGGAGGAGAATGCATGTCCGGAGTAGAGCTAGCCATAGCAACAAGCAAACAAGCAAACTAGCAAAGATAAATATGTTTGTATTTTTAATTTTTATAGCAAGAAAAATATAATAGCAAATAAAAAGTAGAACAATTGAATGATAATTTTTGAGAGGGTAATTGATAATAAATTGATGATACTCCCCTGCAACGGCGCAGGAAATCCTTCCTGATACTTGTGATCTGCGTTGGGTTTTCCCCGAAGAGGAGGGGATGATGTAGCACAGTATAGATAAGTATTTCCCTCAGTGAGAACCAAGGTTATTGAACAAATAGGAGGATCACACAACTACCCGTCTTCAGCGCCTACACACAAAAGAGCACACACTTGCACCCAACATGGGCAAGAGGGTTGTCAATCCCCTTGAACTCGTTACTTGCAAGCGATAAGTAGTGTAGATGATAGTTGGATAAATATAAATTGCAAAATAAATAAAATGTAAATAATGGCAGCAAGGAAACAATAACGTTTGTAAATATATATGTGAATAGACACGGGGGCCATAGTGTTCGCTAGAGGCTTCTCTCTCGAAGAAGGCATACGGTGGGTAAACAAATTACT
Source organism: Elymus sibiricus (assembly GCA_039707655.1). Taxonomy (NCBI): domain Eukaryota; kingdom Viridiplantae; phylum Streptophyta; class Magnoliopsida; order Poales; family Poaceae; genus Elymus; species Elymus sibiricus. The sequence goes on along the minus strand of CM077675.1, from coordinate 151,290,002 downwards.
GTTGGGCAATTGATAGAAAAGCGCATAGTTATGCAATATTTATTCACGACAATGATCATGCATATAGGCTTCACGTCCATAAACAAGTAGACCGACTCTTGCCTGCATCTACTACTATTAGTCCACTCATCGACCGCTATCCAGCATGCATCTAGAGTATTAAGTAAAATAGAGTAATGCTTGGAGAATGATGACAAGATGTAGACAAAGTAAATCCAATTAATATGAATAAACCCCATCATTTTACCCTTAGTGGTAGCAATACAAATAAGTGTCTTGTCCCCTACTTTGTCACTGGGATATAGAGCACCGCAAGATTGAACCCACTACAACGCACCTCTCTCACTGAAGATAAACCAATCTAGTTGGCCAAATTAAACCGACAGATTGGAGAGAATTATGAAGCTATAATAATCACGCAAATAAGAATTCAAAGGAGAGTCAAATATTTTTCATGAATAATCTGAACATCAATCCATAATTCATCGGATTCCAACAAACACACCCCAAAGATTGATTACATAAGATAGATCACCACGGGAATCGCGGTGATCATGGCAACAAAAAACATAGAGAGAGAGAGCCATCTAGGTACTAACTACGGACATGTAGGTCTATGGTGAACTACTCACACATCACCATGGGAGCAGCAAGGTTGATGTAGATGCCCTCCGTGATCGATCCCCCCTCTGACAGGGCACCGGAACAGGGCTCCAGATGGGTACACGACAGAACAGAGACTTGCGATGGCAGAAAAAGTGTTTCAGGAGGCTCTCTAGGGTTTTTGGGATTAATTAGAATTTATAGCCAGAGAACAACGCCAGAGGGCCGGGGAGGTGGCCCCAAGCCATCAGGGCACGACCACCTCCTAAGTGCGCCCTGTTGGCTTGGGGGCACCTCGTGTACCCTCCGGTCTCCCTCCAAAGCTTCCAGGTCCTATTTTTGTCGAAAAAATTCATCAAAAAGTTTCGTGGTATTTGGACTTCGTTTATGGTATTCATGAAAAGCCAAAAACACGCAGAAAACAGTAATTGGCACTTGGCACTGGGTTAATAGGTTAGTGCTCAAAAGTATTAGAAATTGGTAAATAAAGACCCAAAAAGTATCCTGCTTAATAGGTTAATTGGCACTTTTTGGCTTTTCAGTTTACATTACCAAAGGAAGTCCAATTGCCACGAAACTTTTCTGCGTGCTCTGGACCAAAAGAAGACCTGGAAGCTTCGGAAGGAGGCCGGGGGCCGCACAAGTCAACAGGGCGCACCCCAGGGGGGCACGCCCTGATGACTTGTGCCTCCCTCGGCTGCCTCCCGACGCCCTCTCCGGCCTATAAATTCTCTTTCATCCTAAAAATAACAGAGGCAGTGCCGAAACCCTTTTTCCGCCACCGCAAGTCTCTATTCTGCTGCGAGGCCATCTGGAGCTCCGTTCCGGTACCCTGACGGAGGGGGGATCGATCACGGAGGGCCTCTACATCAACCTTGCCGCCCTCATGATTATGTGTGAGTAGTTCACTGTCGGAATCAGGGCTCCGGGGAACCATGAGAGGTTCGAACTCTGGGGTGCATCAGATCTTCAACCTCGCTCACTCTCCCTATCCTACAGCGATGCTCCGGCGTGCTTGAGCTTGCGGGAAAGGAACAATGAACACACGATCTACCCAGGTTCAGGCCACCTCGCGGTGTAAAACCCTACTCCTGCTTGTCTGAATTGCGTGGTGGTAGTGAGAGAATACAATGTGTCGTCCTACGATTATTGCCTCCTCCCTTTATACCAGGCCTCGGCCCTCTTCCCCGAAAACTCTCGACGGGAAGGGTTACCACAACGGCCAGCTTTGAAAAGGGGACAGGACTATAGTCCCTCTGACGTAAGTAGTCTCCGTCTGCTAAAGTCTCTCGTCGCGACGTGTTGGTGGGCTTAGCGATGACATCCACCCTGCCGCCCTGCCGGAAACCTTTGGGGCTGTCCTTGGGTCCGGCAGACTGGACCTCTCCCCTTGGCACCAAAGTGGGAATCCTCCACATCCGAGCTTGCTAGCGCGGCCCTTGGCACCACCATGCTCGGCGTGCGTCACCCATGTGTCCACGCAGGGCGGTACAGCCCCGCCTGACCGGCTTTAGCAGAGTTGCCTCACCAGGGGCTCGGGAAGCGGCCCCGTGAAGGGGCCTCGAGGGGGCCCCAGAAGACCATTCATCGTGTGCCTCAGGAGGCACGGCCCCTCGTGAGGTCCCAAGCCACGAAGCCCATTGGTGCCCCCCAGGGTCCCGAGGCAGGCGTTGCGCCCTGGGCCGCGGGCAGATGGGCCTGGGTACCCCCGGTCCCAGAGGCCCAACAGAAGCCCCCGGGCCCGTGGCGCGCATGGTCCGCCTGTTGGGGGGGGAGAAGCGACGTGGGCCCCAACTGCCCGTGGGCCAGGCGCGACACGTGGCACACGATGAGTCGTGCGCCGCCTCCACTTCCCACGACGCCCCGGGGGTTGTGCTCCGGCCTTAAAAGCCCCATGTGCGCGCCGAGCAAAACCATCATTGCTTGCCTTCTCCCGTACGCCTCCCTCCTGCGCTGCTCCTCCTTCCTTGTGCGACCGTCGTTTCCTCCTCCCTTGCCCTCGTCACGGCGAAAAAGAGGGGATCCATGGGCGCTGGAGTGCAAGCGGGGTCCTCGGCGCCACTTGCTCCGGCCGGAGGCAGCGGGGGGCCGTGCCCAAGGCCGACCCCGACACGGCTGCGCTGGTCCGCCGATAACAAGTAAGTGCATTGCCGTTCCCGATTTGTCTTGCGTATTTTGATTAAGCTAGCGAGCCTGATCATCAACCCTCCTGGGTGCCCGCACCCAAGAGGCGGAGGGATGCCTCACCCGAAGCACCTCCTCACATGCCACCTACTAGCGCGGCCTCAGGCCACGCGCCAGGCTCGGCGACCCCCGGGGGGTCCACGCCCGAGGCCTGGGAGCGTGCGTCCGCCTCCACTGCTCACACCCCTCGAGGCACTGCGCATGAGGCGGAGCTGTCCCACAGGCAGGCGACCATGACCGAACGAGAGGCCGACGTGGCCCTTTGCGAGCGGGAGGCCGCCTGGACCGCCTTCGACCAGGAGGCAGAGTGCGAGCGCCTCGAGACCTTGGAGCGTTAGTTCCTCGCTGACAAGGCCGCCTCTGAGGTGACACGCGATGAAGCCTTCGCCCAGCTCGAGAGGAAGGAGGCCGTAAGCAGAGTGGATGCCGATGCGGGGGTGGCCCGGGAGCGGGAGGCCGCGCTGGAGGAGTACCGCGGCAAGCTGGCCCAGCAGGAGGCCCGCTTCCAACTCTGACGCGATGCGTTCCTGGAGGAGGTGGACGGGTTGAAGGTCCGGCTGCAAGATGACGTGGCTTGAGACTGCGTCGGCATTTCCCCAAAGAGGAAGGGATGATGCAGCACAATGATACGTCTCCAACGTATCGATAATTTATGAAGTATTCATGCCATATTCACCTATGTTTACAATACTTTTATATGGTTTTGATGCACTTTATATGATTTATTTAGAACTAACCCGGACTGACGCTGTTTTCAGCAGAACTACCGTGGTGTTGTTTTTGTGCAGAAAATGAAAGTTCTCGAAATCGCCCGAAACTTTTTGGCATTTTTTTGGAACAAAAGAGGCACTAGACGCTTTGTGGGAGGGCCAGTGTGGGATCACTAGAAGTGTATGTCTAGAGGGGGTGAATAGACTATCAGCACAAATTAGAACCTATCCAATATCCAAAGTTAATGGTTGGCAGATTTTAGCAATTATAGCAAGTCTAGCACACCCTACAGATGCAAGTCAACAAGTATGGCAGCGGAAAGTAAAGACATTGCACATGGAAGTAAGGAGTTGAGATAGGGAGATCAAACGCATGAGGGACACAAAGATTTTCCCGTGGTTCCGATATGGGGTGCTATAGTACATCCACGTTTATGGAGACTTCAACCTGCGGAGGGTAACGGTCGTGAGAGTCCACGGAGGGCTCTACCCATGGAGGGTTCCATGAAGAAGCAACCTTGTCTATACCATGATGGCGTACGTCCACGGAGGACTAGCCTAACTCGGGTAGATCTTCACGAAGTAGGCGATCTCCTTGCCCGTGCAAACTTCTTGGTTCAACTCCACAACAAGAAGTAGGAGGCTCCCAAGCAACACCTAACCAATCTAGGAGGCACCACACTCCAAAAGGTAATAGGCTCGATAATGTCGATGAATTCCTTGCTCTTGTGCTTCAAGATGATAGACTCCTCAACACTCAATCACTCTCTCACAAATTTGGCTTTGGTGGAAGAGATTGATTGGGTGGAAAGCAACTTGGGGAGGCTAGAGATCAAGATTCATATGGATGGAGTGGAATGTCTTGATCTCAACACATGAGTAGGTGGCGCTCTCTCAGAAAATCTGATGGGATAAGTGGGGATCTGTTCTCAGTGCTTCTCTTGCGAGTGAGTGGTGGTGGAGGGTTATATATAGGCATCTCCAAAAATCCAACCGTTACACCGACCAACTCGGTGACACCGAAGTATAAAACTCGGTGGTACCGAGTTGCTCCAAAGGTAGCAACTTTTGAATCTCGGTGAGACCGATACAAAGATCTCGGCAGTACCGATAAGGTGACCAACGGTCAAATTCCACAACTCGGTGACGCCGATCCAAAATCTCAGAAATTCCGATTTTAAGAATCGAGGTAACAGGAAGTTGGCAAGCTAAACTCAGTGGCACCGAAGCAGAATCGGTTGCACCGAAGATCTAGGGTTTGGCATGGGTCTGTCTGAGGTGGGAATTGGTGGGACCGAGTGGGAAATATTGGTAGCACCGATTTTCATGATAGGCTTGGACAGACTTTTGTGGAAGAGCTTGTGGGTGTTTTTGGTGACTATCACTTGTGCACGTGGAGCATATTGTTCACCAACAGTACCTTACCCCCTTTTAATAGTATTGGCTTTCCTATGGACTCAAGGTGATTTCTAACAAAGTAAAATGTAGAGTTCTCTTGCTTGAAGCTTTGCCAATGCTATTCCTTCTCCTTCTTCTTCTTGGGGATGCTCTTCACAATCCTTAGCCAACCTTCTCTGTGGACTTTATCTGAAATACACTAGATAAAAGTATTAGTCCAAGAGACAATGTATGTTGTCATGAATTATCAAAACCACCAAGGGAGCATATTGTGCTTTCAATCTCCCCCTTTTTGGTAATTGATGACAACAGACAATCAAAGCTTCAATTTAAGATATGTAGAAATATGTGAAGACTTTGAAGGATACATGACTAATAGAAGCTCCCCCTAGATGCGTGCAATATATTTTAAGGATAATTGCTTTGGAATGCATGAACGCACACATAGTAGGAAGGACATGAGGAGTCATGTATATCTTGGCAATATGCATCAGGTATATATGAATGAAGTGATTCCATGTTCAAGATTCACTCTTGCAAACAATATGTGCAAGAAGCAAGAGGTCATCTTGAGCAGGAATATGATGCATATACTTACCTTGAAGTCCTTGAGCATTTAACAGTAGGAACACACTTGAGAAAACAATGTTAGGAAACACAAGTGTATTCTAATAGTGCAAATGCAAATGAAACCAAGAGTACCAAGATATGGAAGACATATATGAGAAATAGTTTCTTGAGAATGATATGTCTCCAAATAAGTTTAGAGCTTTCTCCCCCTGAATCATACCATGTGGATATTGAGAGTAGGTAGGGCTGAGAAAAGTCTAAACCATATGAGAATCAAATTTAATCAGATTTATTCTTCTCTCTTTTCCTCAATAAGTGTTTTTGTGAAAAGGGATCCTTGATATTTCTCCCTTTATCTTGTTAAGTGTACACTTCTTCTTTTCATGATTATCTCTCCCCCTGTAGCAAGACTACTGAGATATTTTTCCCTTTGAGTATTATATCTCTCCTCCTTTGAGATTATCTCCCCCTTTAGTATAAGCTTTGAAGCTTTGGTTTTTGTCCCCCTTTGGCATTAATTTCCAAAAAGGGTCACACAAGGGTCAGATAAAAGGAATCATTGAGTGGGGGGGATCCTAGAGATTGAGGGTCATTGAGAGCATTTGAGACAAGGGTTCCTTGAAAACAATTTTCTCCCCCTTAAGATCTGAAAACCTTCAAGACTTCTCCTCCTCTGATGTAGGGATCCTTGAATATTTTGATTATACCTCTTGATGTTTCTCCCCCTACATCATTCGAATCATTGATCTGATCATAAGACCAAGACAGACAAAATGCATAGGGTCGGTGGCTCTGAGGGAAAAGGTGTCAGTAGCACCGATGAGTGGTTGTGCAGCATAACTGCTTCATCAGTGAGACTGAGATTCTTTGATCGGAGACTCCGAGTTGAGAAACAGAAACTTGTCAAAATTGTTTTTGGCTATTTTGTCAAATGCAGTTTTTCAGAAAGTCTCAAACAGATCACAAAGATTTTCAATGAATTCTCAGAAAGATTTGTAATGAATTTTCAGAAGAATTTGCAATGAATATTCATCTAGGTTGGAGTTGAATGGAAATGTCAATGATCAACAAAATAAAAGATTCTCCATTCGATTCTTATGACTAGATGATGGGCGGTGACTAGGTCACCTATGTTAGAGTATATTAACTTAAGGAGTCAAGCAAGAATACTTGATCATAGGCCATACTCATCGTTAAGCTCGAAATGGCATTACCAATTTTCGATTAAGCATTTTAATGTTTTCATATCACTTGAGTTGCTTTATCTCATGACTTGGAGTAAAGCTATATCAAGGATATGAGTACATACCTTTGAGTGATGTTGATGACGTGGCTTGTAGGTGAACTTGATGAGGATGCTCGAGGTTGATGAAGTTCATCTTGAGTTGGGGGCAATCCTTCTTGTTTTGGTTCACTTATAACCTACATAGGTTAGTCATGCAAGGAAGAACATGATATATCCAAATGACAAGAGTGATATTTTCATCATATGTAAGTCAAGGATATGGTTTTGTTGTCCTCTTCCTTCCATCATCAAGAGGGGTTGTGGATACTTGGACATGACAAGATTGCTTAAGATATGAGTTGATGGCAATCTTGTGGAGTGTTGTTCTTCCAAGTACCTACAAAAAGGTTAGGTGCAATACAAGGGAGCATATAATTCCAAGTTATATGAGATTCATGGTAATGATAGCATGGAATGGTTAAGTAAGCTCATCCCCTTGCATGCATCCGAGTGAGCTTAGCTCAAGTTTGAAACATCAATGATGTTCAACTCACTCCTCAAATAACAAAACACTTTCTCATCAAGTGGCTTGGTAAATATATCGGCCAATTGCTTGTTGGTACGAACATGCTTAATATTAATATCTCCTTTGGCAACATGATCACAAATGAAATGATGTCAAACTTGAATATGCTTAGTTTGAGAATGTTGCACGGGATTATGTCCAATCTTAATAGCACTTTCATTGTCACAAAGTAATGGAACATTTTTCACATGGATCCCATAATCCTTAAGCGTTTGTGTCATCCATAGTAATTGCACACAACACGATCCGGCGGCAATATACTTAGCTTCGGTGGTAGATAGAGATACCGAGTTTTGTTTCTTGGACGACCAAGACACAAGAGATCTACCAAGAAATTGACATGTACCCGAGGTGGATTTTCTATCAACCTTGTCACCGGCATAGTCCGACTCGGAGTAGCCAACAAGATTAAAGGAAGATCCCTTGGGATACCAAATGCCAAAGTTTGGTGTATGTATCAAGTATCTCACAATACGTTTCACGGCCTTAAGATGACACTCTTTAGGTGCAGCTTGATATCGGGCACACATGCACACACTAAGCATAATATCGGGACAGGAGGCACATAGATACAACAATGAACCAATCATCGATCGATAAACCTTTTGATCAACTGGTTCGTCCTCCTTAGTGAGATCATCATGTCCACTAGTAGGCGTGGGAGTTTTCATACCTTTGCACTCTTGCATGTTGAACTTCTTGATCAAGTCCTTGGTGTACTTTGTTTGAGAGATAAACGTACCTTCTCTCGTTCGCTTGATTTGTAGACCAAGGAAAAATTTCAGCTCACACGTCATGGACATCTCATACTTCTGGGACATCAACCTTCCAAATCTTTCACTAAATTGTGGGTTAGTAGATCCAAAGAGAATATCACCCACATAGATTTGGCACACAAATAGTTCACCATTAACTCTTTTAGTGAATAAGGTTGCGTCAATTTTACCAATTTCGAAACCCTTTTCAATGAGAAACTTCGTTAAGCATTTATACCAAGCACGTGGGGCTTGCTTCAGACCATAAAGAGCTTTACGAAGCTTGTAGACATGATTAGGTTTCTTAGGATTCATAAAACCAGGGGGTTGCTTAACATAGACCTCGTCTTGAGTCTCACCATTTAAGAATGCACTTTTAATGTCCATTTGATAAAGCGTGATATCATGGTGATTAGCATAAGCAAGAAGAATGCGAATAGCTTCAAGTCTAGCAACGGGGGCATAGGTCTCACCGTAGTCCATACCTTCGACTTGCGTATATCCTTGGTCTACGAGACGCGCCATGTTGCGTACAACTTGACCGTCTTCATCTTGCTTGTTCCGAAACACCCATTTTGTACCGATGATGTTGTGCTCATCCTTGGGCTTCTCCAAGAGTGTTCACACTTCGTTCCTCTCGAAGTTGTGAAGCTCTTCATGCATAGCGTTCACCCAATCCGGGTCTTCAAGAGCTTGTTCAACCTTCAAGGGTTCAATGCTAGAGATGAAAGAATAATGCTCACAAAAATTAGCTAAGCGAATTTTAGAGCGAGTGATTCTCCCGGTTTGTATGTCACCGAAGATTTGGTTTAGAGGATGGTTCTTGGTCACTCTTGCTCGAACTCGGGATAGCTTTGGCTTGTTGGATGGTGGAGCTTGTACATCATTATCTCCTTCATCTTCGTTGTTGTCGAAGGGGTTGTCTCCTTGAGGTGGTGCTGAAAGAGGTTGTGGTGGATCTTCATGATGTACTTCCTCCTCCTCTTCATCTTGTCGTGTACCACTTGTGGATGCTTCCATGTCGTTTTGTCGATAGCTTTGATGTGAAGTAGGAGCTTCCACTTGGGTTGTGAAGTACTTTCCTTCATCTCCTTGGGACGAATCTTGCCGATGGGCAAGTCTTGGATAGCTTCCGAAGGTTCCTTATCTCCTACATCATTTGGCAATTGTTCGACTTGCGAACCATTAGATTCATCAAACTTCACATCTACCATCTCTTCAACTCTTCCAGTGAAGTTGTTGTAGACACGGTAAGTGTGAGAGTTCGATCCGTAACCAAGTAGAAAACCTTCATGAGATTTGGGAGCAAATTTAGCACGACGATGCTTATCAAGAATGTAGCACTTAGAGCCGAATACCCGAAAGTATCCAACTTGGGGTTTGTTACCGGTGAGTAGCTCGTATGCCGTTTTACCGAGAAGCTTGTGCAAGTAGAGTCGGTTTGTGGCATGACACGCTGTTTCCACGGCTTCTGCCCAAAAGTGTCTTGGCGTCTTGTATTCGTCAAGCATCGTTCTTGCCATCTCAATAAGGGTATGGTTCTTCCTCTCAACAACTCCATTTTGTTGAGGTGTGTACGTAGCCGAGAACTCATGTGAGACACCTTCTTCATCAAGAAAGGTATCTACATGGGCGTTCTTGAACTCCGATCCGTTATCGCTCCGAACCTTCTTGATCTTCACTTCGAATTGGTTTTGCGCTTTGCGAGCGAAGTTCTTGAAGATCTTTTGTACCTGCGACTTATCATCAAGAAAGAATACCCACGTAAATCTGGAAAAATCATCAACTATAACTAGACCATAAGAGTTTCCACCGAGGCTCTTGTAAGCGTTGGGACCAAAAAGATCCATATGAAGTAACTCGAGTGGTCTCCTAGTAGTCATGATGTTCTTGACTGGATGACTTCCACCTACTTGCTTTCCAGCTTGACAAGCGCTACAAAGTCTATCTTTGTCAAAGATAACATCTTTAACACCAAGAATGTGATTGCCCTTGATAAGCTTATCTAGATTGCGCATGCCTACATGTCCTAACCTTCTATGCCATAGCCAACCTTTAGATTATTTTGTAATGGGACAAGTACGAGGTTGGGCCTTTTTAGTGAAATCGACAATGTATAGATCACCTCTACTAATACCGGTAAAGACAATGTTATTATTGTCATGACGAAACACTTGGCAATCTACTTTAGTAAATAGCACATTGAAACCGAAGTCTGCTAGTCTAGATACGGAAAGAAGATTGTAACCAAGGGATTCAACAAGCATGACGTTTTGAATTGAACTATCATGAGATATGGTTACCTTACCAAGACCAAGTACCTTACCCTTAGAGTTGTCTCCAAAGGTCACGTACCTCCGAGGTCCTTGATTAGGTGTGATTTCTTGGAACATGTCTTAATCCCCAGTCATGTGATCGGTGCACCCGCTGTCGAGAATCCACTCTTTTCCACCAGACATGTAATCCTTGAAGTTTTCCATGAGGCTTAGGCACTTCATCGTCTTGGCACATTCGATGTCAAACATCTCATCATCATCATAGTACCATGTTCTTCATTGTCATCATTAGGTAGAATCTCCTCGTCATAGAAAACAAGAGATTCGTTAGAATTTTCACTAGGACAATGTTCAAGCTTATGTATGTGAATGGCTTCTATAACAATGTTGCTAATGGTAGTGACATCTCCTTTAGCACGCATAAGATCATGAAGCTCAAATAAGCATTTATCAAAGTTTGGATCACTAGGCTTCATTCCATGAAAAGCAACAGTCTTATGAAGAATTTCATCAAGATTACTCAATGAATAATTTGGATATCATTTCTCCAAATCATTCCACAAGGTATAAGCACATTCAAAATTCTTCAATTGAGCACAAATCTTGGCAAACCTCTAACGATAAGATTGACAGTTCTAAGGTTACCAAGCATGTCAATTTCCTCTTCGTATGTGGGATGTAAGGGATCAATGGGGAACACATAGGAATTTTCAATATACTTGCTCAAATGGAATTTGTCAAATATATCAATCATAGCATCTTTCCATTGACTATAGTACCCCCCCCCATCAAGAATAGGAACTCTAGAACTCAAACTCTCCAAACTAGACACATCCATCTTCCTCCAAAGGTGATTAAACCAAGGTTATGGAGACCTTGCTCTGATACCAATTGTGGGATCACTAGAAGTGTATGTCTAGAGGGGGGGTGAATAGACTACTAGCACAAATTAAAACCTATCCAATATCCAAAGTTAATGGTTGGCAGATTTTAGCAATTATAGCAAGTCTAGCACACCCTACACATGCAAGTCAACAAGTATGGCAGCGGAAAGTAAAGACATTGCACATGGAAGTAAGGAGTTGAGATAGGGAGATCAAACGCATGAGGGACACGAAGATTTTTCCCGTGGTTCCGATAGGTGGTGCTATCGTACATCCACGTTTATGGAGACTTCAACCCATGGAGGGTAACAGTCACGAGAGTCCACGGAGGGCTCTACCCACGGAGGGTTCCACGAAGAAGCAACCTTGTCTATACCATGATGGCCTACGTCCACGGAGGACTAGCCTAACTCGGGTAGATCTTCACGAAGTAGGCGATCTCCTTGGCCGTACAAACTTCTTAGTTCAACTCCACAACACGAAGTAGGAGGCTCCCAAGCGACACCTAACCAATCTAGGAGGCACCACCCTCCAAAAGGTAATAGGCTCGATAATGTCGATGAACTCCTTGCTCTTGTGCTTCAAGATGATAGACTCCTCAACACTCAATCACTCTCTCACAGATTTGGCTTTGGTGGAAGATTGATCGGGTGGAAAGCAACTTGGGAAGGCTAGAGATCAAGATTCATATGGATGGAGTGGAATGGCTTGATCTCAACACATGAGTAGGTGGCTCTCTCTCAGAAAATCTGATGGGATAAGTGGGGATCTGTTCTGAGTGCTTCTCTTGCGAGTGAGTGGTGGTGGAGGGGTATATATAGGCATCTCCAAAAATCCAACCGTTACACCGACCAACTCAGTGACACCGAAGTATAAAACTCGGTGGTACCGATTTGCTCCAAAGGTAGCAACTTTTGAATCTCGGCGAGACCGATACAAAGATCTCCGCAGTACCGATAAGGTGACCAACGGTAAGATTCCACAACTCGGTGACGCCGATCCAAAATCTCGGAAATTCCGATTTTAAGAATCGAGGTAACAGGAAGTTGGCAAGCTGAACTCGGTGGCACCGAAGCAGAATCGGTTGTACCGAAGATCTAGGGTTTGGCATGGGTCGGTCTGAGGTGGGAATTGGTGGGACCGAGTGGGAAATATTGGTAGCACCGATTTTCATGATACGCTTGGACAGACTTTTGTGGAAGAGCTTGTGGGTGTTTTTGGTGACTATCACTTGTGCACGTGGAGCATATTGTTCACCAATAGTACCTTACCCCCTTTTAATAGTATTGGCTTTCCTATGGACTCAAGGTGATTTCTCACAAAGTAAAATGTAGAGTTCTCTTGCTTGAAGCTTTGCCAATGCTATTCCTTCTCCTTCTTCTTCTTGGGGATGCTCTTCACAATCCTTAGCCAACCTTCTCTGTGGATTTTATCTGAAATACACTAGATAAAAGTATTAGTCCAAGAGACAATGTATGTTGTCATGAATTATCAAAACCACCAAGGGAGCATATTGTGCTTTCAATCTCCCCCTTTTTGGTAATTGATGACAACATACAATCAAAGCTTCAATTTAAGATATGCAGAAATATGTGAAGACTTTGAAGGATACATGACTAAAACAAGCTCCCCCTAGATGCATGCAATCTATTTTAAGGATAATTGCTTTGGAATGCATGAACGCACACATAGTAGGAAGGACATGAGGAGTCATGTATATCTTGGCAATATGCATCAGGTATATATGAATGAAGTGATTCCATGTTCAAGATTCACTCTTGCAAACAATATGTGCAAGAAGCAAGAGGCCATCTTGAGTAGGAATATGATGCATATACTTACCTTGAAGTCCTTGAGCATTTAACAGTAGGAACACACTTGAGAAAACAATGTTAGGAAACACAAGTGTATTCTAATAGTGCAAATGCAAATGAAACCAAGAGTACCAAGATATGGAAGACATATATGAGAACTAGTTTCTTGAGAATGATATGTCTCCAAATAAGTTTAGAGCTTTCTCCCCCTGAATCATACCATGTGGATATTGAGAGTAGGTAGGGCTGAGAAAAGTCTAAACCATATGAGAATCAAATTTAATCAGATTTATTCTTCTCTCTTTTCCTCAATAAGTGTTTTTGTGATAAGGGATCCTTGATATTTCTCCCTTTATCTTGTTAAGTGTACACTTCTTCTTTTCATGATTATCTCTCCCCCTATAGCAAGACTACTGAGATATTTTTCCCTTTGAGTATTATATCTCTCCTCCTTTGAGATTATCTCCCCCTTTAGTATAAGCTTTGAAGCTTTGGTTTTTCTCCCTATTTGGCATTAATTTCCAAAAAGGGTCACACAAGGGTCAGATAAAAGGAGTCATTGAGTGGGAGGGATCCTAGAGATTGAGGGTCATTGAGAGCATTTGAGACAAGGGTTCCTTGAAAACAATTTTCTCCCCCTTAAGATCTGAAAACCTTCAAGACTTCCCCTCCTCTGATGTAGGGATCCTTGAATATTTTGATTATACCTCTTGATGTTTCTCCCCCTACATCATTCGAATCATTGATCTGATCATAAGACCAAAAAAGACAAAATGCATAGGGTCGGTGGCTCCGAGGCAAAAGGTGTCGGTAGCACCGATGAGTGGTTGTGCAGCATAACTGATTCATTGGTGAGACCGAGATTCTTTGATCGGAGACTCCGAGTTGAGAAACAGAAACTTGGCAAAATTGTTTTTGGCTATTTTGTCAAATGCAGTTTTTCAGAAAGTCTCAAACAGATCACAAAGATTTTCAATGAATTCTCAAAAAGATTTGTAATGAATTTTCAGAAGAATTGGCAATGAATATTCATCTAGGTTGGAGTTGAATGGAAATGTCAATGATCAACAAAAAAAAGATTCACCATTCAACTCTTATAACTAGATGATGGGCGGTGACTAGGTCACCTATGTTAGAGTATATTGACTTAAGGAGTCAAGCAAGAATACTTGATCATAGGCCATACTCATCGTTAAGCTCGAAATGGCATTACCATTTTTCGATTAAGCATTTTAATGTTTTCATATCACTTGAGTTGCTTTATCTCATGACTTGGAGTAAAGCTATATCAAGGATATGAGTACATACCTTTGAGTGATGTTGATGATGTGGCTTGTAGGTGAACTTGATGAGGATGCTCGAGGTTGATGAAGTTCATCTTGAGTTGGGGGCAATCCTTCTTGTTTTGGTTCACTTATAACCTACATAGGTTAGTCATGCAAGGAAGAACATGATATATCAAAATGACAAGAGTGATATTTTCATCATATGTAAGTCAAGGATATGGTTTTGTTGTCCTCTTCCTTCCATCATCAAGAGGGGTTGTGGATACATGGCCATGACAAGATTGCTTAAGATATGAGTTGATGGCAATCTTGTGGAGTGTTGTTCTTCCAAGTACCTACAAAAAGGTTAGGTGCAATACAAGGGAGCATAGAATTCCAAGTTATATGAGATTCATGGTAATGATAGCATGGAATGGTTAAGTAAGCTCATCCCCTTGCATGCATCCGAGTGAGCTTAGCTCAAGTTTGAAACATCAATGATGTTCAACTCACTCCTCAAATAACAAAACACTTTCTCATCAAGTGGCTTGGTAAAGATATCGGCCAATTGCTTGTTGGTACGAACATGCTTAATATTAATATCTCCTTTGGCAACATGATCACGAATGAAATAATGTCTTTCGTGAAAATAAGGATTCAGAAAATTGTGCTCAATTGGTAGAGGAAGAAATTATGAAAATACTTAATGAGAATTCCTTGAATGATGAGCATGATTGCAATGTTAGTAGTATGAATTCTTTGAATATCCATGATGCTAATGATATGCAAAGCCACAAGCTTGGGGATGCTATGTTTGATGAAGATGATATTTTTAGTCCCCCAAGATTTGATGAGCAAATTTATTCTGATGATGACATGCCTCCTATCTATGATGATTATGATGATGAGATGTATGCTATAAAGAGTGATAGTAACCATGAAACTTGTCATCATGATTTTAATATTGAATGTGGTTATGTCAATCAAGTGTCTCATGGTAGTTATTTTGTTGAGTTTGCTCCCACTATTATGAATGAGAAGAAATTTGCTTATGTGGAGAGTAATGAAAATTTTATGCTTGTGCATTATGAAAAGAATGATTTATGTGATAGTTATATTGTTGAATTCCTTCATGATTCTACTGAAAATTATTATGAGGGAGAAACATATGCTTGTAGGAATTGCAATAATATCTAGTTTCCTCCCTATCTGTTCAAAGTTTTGAAGTTATGCTTGTTTTGCCTTCCTATGCTACTTGATTCTTGCTCCCAAAAATTATTTGCTCACAATATACCTATGCATAGGAAGTGGGTTAGACTTAAATGTGCTTGTCATGAGATTCATGATGCTCTCTTGCATGTTTCAATTACTATTCCTATACGAGCATCATTGAAATCATCATGCCTAGCTAAAAGGCTTAAGAAAAGTGCTTGTTGGGAGACAACCCAATACTTATACTTTCTGTTTTGATGTGTTCACATGATTAAGCTACTGTAGTAATCATGTTTTGTGCCTTTTATTTCAATAAAGTTCCAAGTAAAGCCTTTGGGATGACTCACAAGATGAGTAGAATTGATGCTGAACCAAAACAGAAACTTTTGACTCCAGTACAGGAATTTTAATTTTTTACTGGAGAGTGATAATGATCTGAAATATTTACACAGTCTTAATATACAAATTCTTCAGGTTGTACTAATTTTTCAGAATGTTTAGAGACAGGGAAGTATGGCTATACTACAGATCTTCACAGACTGTTCTGTTTCTGACAGATTCTGTTTTGCATGCATAGTTTGCTTGTTTTAGTGTTCCCATAGCTTATATTTAGTGGTATAAATTATGGGAATGTTATAATACAGTAGGTATCATGTGGGAACAATTATGAATCTTGTCTTGACAGTACCTAAGTGAATGATTTATCTTTATTACACTAACCCATCTCACAAAGTTCCGTTAAGTTTTGTGTGATTGAAGTTTTCAAGTTTTGGGTGAGACACCGATATGAGGAGAACAAGGAGTCACAAGAACCTAAGCTTGGGGATTCCCAAGGCATCCCCAAGGTAATATCCAAGGTAATACTCAAGCGCCTAAGCTTGGGGATGCCCCGGAAGGCATCCCCTCTTTCGTCTTCAATATTATCGCTATATCTTACTTAGAGCTATATTTTTATTCGTCACATAATATGAGTTTTGCTTGGAGAGTCATTTTATTTTGTTGTTCTATGTTAGGTGTTATTTATAATATTTTTTTTCAATAAAAATTTCCAAGAATTATCTTAGGATGCTTGCATTGCATGTTTTGATGTGTGCTGCGTAAAAACAGAAACTTTTGCTGTAGTGTTTGAATTTTCATATTTTACTGGAATGTGGAAAGTTTCTGAAATTTTTACAAATTGTTGTAATATAAATTCTTTAGCATGTCCTAAATTGTCATAATTTTTTGAGTTACATAAGTACACTGTTTTCATAAATTGCTACAGACTGTTCTGTTTGGACAGATTGCTGTCATAGTTTTGTTATTTGCTTATCTTATAGTTTCCATAGCCTATATTGGTAGATATAAATTGTGGAAATGATAGTAAAAAGTAGATGATGTTTGAAATTATTATGCAAATTGTCTTGGCAGTACATAAAGAGTTGATTTATTATTATGTGTACTAACCTATCTCACGAGTTCTTTTCGAGTTTTGTGTGGATGAAGTTTTTGAGAATAGGTGAAACCATGTGTCGGTGTACTAAAGTTTGGGTCCTTAGTACCCCATACTTGTGCACGGGCAGTCGAAGCCATGCCAGCGGCAAGGTCTTCCAGGGGATAGCTGGATGCAAGCTCAAGATTATCGTGGGTTATTTGAGCCAATAATCAGAAGACAGAAGACCGAAGGCTGGGGCCCCGGCAAGATCTTGCCGGGCTGACCCGACGAGCCCCGGCAAGATCTGCACCCGGCAAGACCTCGCCACCCTGTCATCGCTCCAGCGCAGCGACCAGCTTGTCTTTTAGCTGTTGTCCTCCTGGTAACGTGTCAGGACGCTAACGGCGTTGGGCTTAAGCGGTGCTGTTGGGACGGCCCCTTTTCCCGTCCCCAAGAAGCTAAGGGACACCTCAACGGAGCATTAAATGCACTTGTCCTAAGTCATCAGTATTAGGTATGATAGCACTGTAGCTACTTTTACACCTCATGTATGCACTGTACGCCACTGTTGGTGACCCCTTCGAATGTATAAAAGGGGGCCCAAGGCGTAGCTACAGGGGGGATATTCTTCTGGCCCATTCTGCATGTGTAGCTGATATGTACTGTTCATCACAAGCGCTCCTAGAACCAGGGCTTAAACACATCCAATATACTAAAGCAGGAGTAGGGTTTTACGCTTCTCACCGGCCCGAACCTGGGTAAAAATCCCTCACGTTGTTCATTGGATCTGCTCTTTGTGCGAACCTTTGTCCCCGCCGAACCATAAAGGGATCCACGCGATCCCATAGGTGTCGTTTCCGACATCTTTGGCGCGCCAGGTAGGGGGATTGGTTGTGTGAACCTGATCTAGCGATCGGTGCGCCAGTTTCATCATCATCATCATCATCACCATGGCCCCCAAGAAGAAGGGTTTCACGGCGGTTGGTCCATCCACGTCCGCTGCACCTGTAGCCACACAGACGTGTGATGGTGTGGACGCGGGCGGAGGAGGTGGAGTCCTTGAGCCTCCATGACGTTCTGGTGGTCAAAGCCAAGCAAGTGGCGTCGTTCGCAGCGGCGACGGCCACCCGCGCGCCCCTAGATCTAGGGACGGAGCTGTGCTGCCCGCGGGCGCCGTAGCGAATTCCAAGGATGGAAGGGCGCCTTCTAAGACACCCACGCCGGCGCATGCGCCACGGCCTTCTCAGGTCGCGCGCGATGAACAGCGCCGCGACGTTGGTGGTACTAGGCGTCCCCATGGAAAGTCTCCTGAGCATCACCCTCGAGATGCGCGGGACCAGCATGCACGCAAACATGTTGGTGGAAGCGGCGCGCGGTCGCGGGACCGTGATGGAGCTCCTTCTAACACGGTTAGGAGTCAGAGCACCTCACATTCCTCGCACCTGTCGCCGCCGCCTACACCAGCAGAAGCACTGGCGCGAGCACATCTGCTCCTAAATTTTCCACCTGCTGTGGACAAGCTCGACGAGTGGAGAGCTGCTATTCAGAGCCTCGTCGGCCTCGCCAACGATGATAGGCCGCAGCAGGCGGAGCCTTCGCGGCGGCAATCCATCGAGCCGACGCGTGTCGCTGGCGAAAAGACGGGAGGCGCTATGACCACGGTGCACTCTCCTCCACGGCGGCAACAGCAGTCGCTGACTCGACGGATCGACGCCTGCGAGGACGATTCAACGGCGTCATCTGATCTGCAAACTCGTTGCGATCAACGTCAAGTTCTTCGGGAACGAGGCAAAGAAGACGCTCGGACTACCATCGAGCGGCGGCGGGAAGCGCGCTATCAATCTGATAAGCGCGCAGGGCCTACTATGGACAAGCCTGCGCCAGGGTATCCTGTCGATCTACCCTATGAGGTGGGTTGTCCAACGTTTACCCGTGAGCTGCGGCGAGTCCAGTGGCTCAATTCCCGTACGTTCAAGCCAGAGCTCCCAGAGAAATATGACGGCAAGACCCACCCGTCGGAGTTCCTGAGCATCTACACCATTGCGGTGCAGGCTGCCGGGGCTCGCGACGACAAGATACTCGCCAACTACTTCCCGTTGGTGCTTAAGCCCAACGTCAGGTCGTGGTTGATGCATCTGCCGGAGAATTCCATTTCTTCCTAGGCTGACCTGTGTCATGAGTTTGTTGGCGCCTTTACCGGAGGCCACCAAGCTCCTGGCCAGGAAAGTGATTTGCATCTCATCCCCCAGAAGGAAGGCGACACTTTGCGCAAGTACATACAGAGATTCAGCCGTGTACATCATAACATCCCAGACGTTCATCCTGCCGCTGTTGTCAGCGTGTTCCATCAGAACGTGCGCAACCGCAGGATGCGCGAAGAGCTAGCAATGAACAAAGTCAGGGATCTAGCCGAGCTCTATGCTCTGGCTGATAAGTGTGCTCGGGCTGAAGAAGGGAGGAGACTCCCCGGCGAAGATGCCGGCGCAGGAGTCGACTCCGACGATGAAGACGCCGCCGCCCCGGCAAAGAAAGGCCAACGGCGTAACAGGAAGCGCAAGGGCTAGGTCGTGCTTGCTGTCGAGGGATCCGGCAACCCTGACACCGCCAAGAAGTCAAAGGTTGACGACCCCAGCAAGGAGGTTGCTGGGTGCGCCTCCTGTCAGGCCTTGGCGGCTGCCGACAAGCCAGAAGGCTCCGGCAAGCAGTACTGCAAGATCCATCGCAACAAGGGCCATGATCTCCAAGACTACCGGCAAGTTGAGCAGCTTGTCGAGAAGCAGAAAGCTGAGTACGAAAGGCGGGATAAGGAGAAGGCCCAGGACGGTGCGGAGGGGTCCGGCAAGAAACGCGGTGGCCGAGGAGGTCGCCGCGGCAAGGCCAAACAACAGAAGGAGAGGCCCTCTCGAGGCCGCGACAAACAAGAGGGGGGTGACGATGACAACGAAGAGGACGACGAGTCCAGCAAGCAAGAATTCCAGAAAGCTACAGACATGATGTGCATTGACGGGGGCGCCTTGTTGCATTCTTCCCGCCGCCAACTTAAACAGTGGGCGCGCTAGGTTAATGCGACTAAGCCATCTGTCGGTGCCCAGAAGCCACTGAAATGGTCCAACACGCCTATCATTTTTGACACTGAGGATCACCCTGATCGCATAACTGCGGTCGGGTGTCTGCCATTGTTGGTTTCACCAACGATTCGCAACCTCAAGGTGACGAAAATGTTAGTTGACGGTGGGGCCGGCTTGAATTTGATCTCGCCCGAGGTGATCAAAAGGTTGCAAATCCCAAATGAAGATCTCGAGGAAACGGGCACGTTTCAAGGGGTCAATCTAGGGAGGAGCCAGCCGAAGGGTAAGATCACACTGCCAGTAACATTTGGTAGTGATCTGAACTTCAGAATAGAGAAGATTGTTTTCGACGTCACCAAGATTCCATTGCCATATAACGGGATCCTTGGCCGCCCAGCGTTAGCCAAGTTCATGGCGGCATCGCACTACGCTTACAATGTATTGAAGATGCCCGGGCCGATAAGCGTCATCACTGTCAACTCCGACAAGAAAGACGCGCTTATCTACACCGACCAGCTTTACTGGGAGGCAGTTGCAGCATCTGCCGCCAAGGCACTTGCTCCTGCCGCTGAAGCTCCCGGGGGGAAGAAGACCGGCAAGACCTCTTGCACTCACTCCGGCAAGCGCGCCTCCTTGGAGTGCTGCACTCCCGTTGAGGATGTGCCAGAGAGCTCCACCGGCAAGAGCAAGAAGTCCAAGGCAGCTCCACCAGAGGCCAAGAAGGTGCCCTTCAAGGAGGATGGTACGGGAGGAACTTTCACCATAAGTTCCACCCTTGATAACAAATAGGAAAGTGTGCCCGTTGCTTTCCTGCGGGCGAATATCGATGTGTTTGCATGGCAACCATCTGATATCCCCGGTGTTCCCAGGGAAGTAATTGAGCACCACCTTGCTGTCTATCCTCATGCGCGGCCCGTCAAGCAGAAGGTCAGGAAGCAGGCTTTGGAGCGGCAACAGTTTATTGCTGAGGAAATCAAGAAGTTGGAAGCGGCAGGTTTGGTTAGAGGAGTGCTCTACCCAACATGGTTAGCCAATCCAGTTGTAGTGCGCAAGGCGAATGGAAAATGGAGACTGTGTATTGATTATACAGACATCAATAAAGCCTGTCCAAAAGATCCTTTTCCCTTCCCGCGCATCGACCAGATTGTTGACTCCACTGCCGGCTGTGATTTGCTTTCATTTCTTGATGCATATTCAGGGTATCATCAGATCTTCATGTCAAAGGAAGATGAAGAGAAGACCGCATTTATCACCCCATGTGGCACGTATTGCTTCTTACGTATGCCTTTCGGGTTGAAAAGTGCTGGTTCAACATTTGCAAGAGCGGTCCAGATTGGTTTTGAGCCCCAGCTACATAGAAATATGGAAGATTATATGGATGATATAGTGGTCAAGACCAAGGACAAAGCAACGCTCATACAAGATTTAGAAGAGACATTTGCAAATCTGCGCAAGATCAATTTGAAGCTCAATCCTAAGAAGTGCGTGTTTGGCGTTCCATCCGGCAAGCTTCTCGGGTTCTTTGTATCTCAACGAGGAATCGAAGCAAATCCCGACAAGATCAAGGCAATTGAGCAGATTGAGGTGCCAAGATGTGTCAAGGATGTGCGTCGTCTTGCAGGCTGCGTTGCTGCTCTGAGTAGGTTCATCTCCAAATCTGCTGAGCGCGCCCTGCCCTTTTTCAAAATTTTGAAAAAGGCAGGTCCAATGAAATGGACTCCGGAAGCGGAGGCAGCACTGCAGGATTTGAAGAGGTACCTCTCCTCTCCACCAGTACTAGTCGTGCCAAAACCACAAGAGCCGTTGCTGCTATATCTAGCGGCAACGAATCAAGTGGTGAGTGCTGCGTTAGTGGCAGAGAGAGAAGTTGATGAAGAAGCAGCAGCAGCGGCAAGAGCGCCAAGCGACGAGCTATGATCTTCCCCGGCAGAGTCTGGTGCTGACCAAGTGGGATCTGCGCAGTCAAATGAAGCAATACAGAAGAAGAAGATGGTGCAGCGCCCATTTTATTTTGTCAGCTCCCTTTTACAGGGGGCTAGGTCAAGATATTCTGGAGTGCAGAAGCTGCTCTTCGGCCTCCTTATGGCCTTGAGGAAGCTGCGCCATTACTTTCAGGCACATCAGATCACCGTCGTCACTCGCTTTCCGTTGCAGCGGATTTTGCAAAATCCAGATGCGACCGGCAGGATTGTGGAGTGGGCTTTGGAATTGTCAAGTTTTGGTCTCAGGTTTGAAAGTACTTCAACCATTCGGAGCAGAGCTTTGGCGGAGTTCATTGCAGAATGGACCCCAACACCAGACGAAGAGATTCCAGAGACAACTCTCCCCGGCAAGGAAACCAATCAAGAGTGGATCATGTATTTTGATGGGGCTTTCTCGCTGCAAGGCGCCGGTGCTGGCGTGCTGCTTGTCGCACCCACCGGAGAGCACCTCAAATACGTGATTCAAATGCATTTTCCCCGGGAGAGATCAACAAATAACACTGCAGAGTATGAAGGGCTGCTTGCCGGTCTCAGGATCGCGGCAGACCTTGGAATTAGAAAACTCATCGTCAGAGGTGATTCGCAGCTTGTCGTCAAGCAGGTGAACAAAGATTATCAAAGTCCATTAATGGAAGCTTATGTCGATGAAGTGAGGAAATTGGAAGAGCGTTTTGACGGTCTGCAAATGGAGCACGTTCCTCGTGCGGAAAACAGCATTGCTGATGACTTGTCAAAGTGCACTGCCCTTAAGTTACCTGTGGAACCAGGAACTTTTGTGCTCCGATTGACTCAACCATCCGTAGCACCATCGATGGGACAAGAGAAAAGAAGGAAGTCGGGTTTCGGCAAGTATTTCCCGGCAGATCTCCCAGAGGCCACCGGCAAAGAAGTTGCCGGGAACGACCCCAAGCTTGCTGGAGAGTGACAGGCTCCGGCAGGGCCTCAGGCTCTTGCCGTAGAGACAAACGCTCCCGCCGAGCTTGCCGGGGAGCGACAGACTCCGGTAGGGCCTCGAGCCTTTGCTGTAGAGACAAACGCTCCCACGGCAGAAGACATGCCTTTAGTCCTAGTTGTCGAGCCCCAGGCTCCAGCTTGAGCACAACACATCGTCCTTTTCCTTCAGACAGGAGAACTCCCTGAAGAGCAAGAAGAAGCGGAAAAAGTAGCCTGTCAGTCTAGTATGTACCAGTTCGTGGACAACGTTCTGTACAGAAAGAGACCGAACGGTGTGAAATTGAAGTGCATTCCTCGGGAGGATGGACTGGAGCTGTTGGCAGAGATTCATGGAGGCATATGTGGCTCCCACATAGGCTCAAGAGCTCTTGTTGGTAAGGCATTCCGGCAAGGTTTCTTTTGTCCCACTGCTCTCCAGGATGCAACTGCACTAGTAACCAAGTGTGAAGCGTGCCAGTTCCATTCGAAGAAATTGCATCAACCAGCTCAAGCTCTTCAAACAATCCCTCTTTCCTGGCCATTTTCGGTATGGGGGCTCGACATATTGGGCCCTTTTCCCCGTGCTACCGGGGGCTTTGAGTACTTGTACGTCGCAATCGACAAGTTCACAAAGTGGCCGGAAGTGGAAGCAGTGAGAAAGGTGACAGCACAGTCAGCCGTCAAGTTCTTCAAAGGAATAGTTTGCCGTTTTGGTGTGCCTAACAGGATCATCACTGACAACGGCACACAGTTCACGAGCCACACCTTCATGCAGTATGTCCAAGACCTTGGCAGCAAGATCTGTTTTGCTTCTGTTGCTCATCCAAGGAGCAACGGCCAGGCGGAAAGGGCAAATGCTGAAGTGTTGCGAGGTCTCAGG
Organism: Elymus sibiricus; assembly: GCA_039707655.1. Taxonomy (NCBI): domain Eukaryota; kingdom Viridiplantae; phylum Streptophyta; class Magnoliopsida; order Poales; family Poaceae; genus Elymus; species Elymus sibiricus. Next base: position 151,266,243 of record CM077675.1, on the reverse strand, counting down.
ACAAGAACTTTCGACAAGCTGCGCAAGTGCGGAAGACGCTAGATTGATGAGTTGCCGGCGGTTCTTTGGTCAATCAGAACGACACCAAATCGAGCCACCGGTCAGACACCCTTCTCCCTAGTATATGGGGCAGAAGCAGTTCTCCCCACGGAACTCATATACGGGTCACCTCGAGTGCTCGCCTATGATGAGCTCGAGCAAGAGCAGCTGCAGCAAGATGACGCGTTGCTCCTTAAGGAAGATCGTCTTCAGGCTGTTGTGCGAGCTACACGCTACCAGCAAGCCTTGCGCCGCTACCATAGCCGCAAGGTTCATGCCCGAAGTCTTGAGGAAGGCGACCTTGTTCTTCGGAGCGTTCAGTCGGCCAAGAATTCCAACAAGTTGACGCCGAAGTGGGAAGGCCCTTATCGGGTAGTGCGAGTCACCAGGCCTGGCGCAGTCCGCCTGGAGACCGAAGATGGCGTTCCAGTGAGCAACTCCTGGAATATCGAACATCTTCGTAAGTTCTATCCATAAGGCGCGGTTGCCGGGTCTCCCGGCAACCACCTTTTGTACAAGTCTTGCCGATGAAGCATGTAATCCTTTGTACAAAGCCAGGCGCAGACCCTGTGCATAGTTGAATAAAGCCTAAGTGTTTTACAATTCTTGTCGATTTCCATGTTTATCTATGTGCATGTTTATCTGAGATATTGTATTACGCTTGCTTCCGGTAAGCATTAACGAAGCGCCAAGGTTCCATATCTCTATTTTCTCTTCTTTCTTTTTATCAAAGGACAGAAGGTTCCCTCGCATGCAAGTTTGCTGGGGGGGAAGGATGGTATGGATACCGATAGGTGACGTTCAATGTTGACATCTTGCCAGAAGAAATACAGCAACGAAAAGCTAAGTTGCAGAAACTTTAAACAAGGATACCGACAGGCGACGTTCAATGTTGACATCTTGCCGGAAGAAATACAGCAACGAAAAGCTAAGTTACAGAAACTTTAAACAATTTTTTTTGTTTTGTAAGGTTATTCTTCTTGAACGATTTTGATTTTTGTATGGAAAACCTGCACGCGAAGGAACCTTGGCACGATTGGATGCGCCTTTACTTTGTTTCGAGTCCGCTCAACAATTTAAGCGGCTGCACTGAGAACGCCAAGGGATCTTGCCGGTAGCGGCACCACTAGCAGGCTGCTAAAGGCCCGCACCTAGCGCTCGCGGCAAGGTTGCCCGCGCCGGCAAGTTTCCAACAAAGCGTAGGGCATGTACCATACAGAGAGAAATCAGGCGAAAGGAAATAACATATATTCACCCAGAGCATAGCAAGTTATATTACATAAATAAATGCCGCGATTCTAACATAAGGCAAAATTGTCTTTTACATGGAATGGTGGCGGCAACGAGAAGTAAAGCAGCTAATCCCGGCGATCGCCTTCAACCCTCTTGACTTGGCTTACCCTGTCAATGATGGGCGCGACAAGCTCCTCAAGTGCCTTGACGTCCACATCCTTCGGCAAGCGGTCGAAGACGTTGGAGAGGTTGATGCCGGGGTTCTTGTGCACCACTTTGACGAGCACCTTGCGGAGGACAGCCTGGCAGAGCTTGCGTGATTCGCTGGCCAGATGGGTTGTTCGGTCAGAGTGAAGCTGCTCCAGGGCTTCAAGCATACGGTCGAGGAACATGGTCAGCTTGGCGCTCGTGGACACCCTGTCGTCAGAAGAATACCTGAAGCCTTGCAGGCCCATGGTGGACAGTTGTGTGGCAAGCTTCTCCGCAACGTCGACGAGCTTTTCAGTCTAGACCTGCACACCTGCCACATAGTCATTATGTGAAGCGGCGGCACTCTTGAGCAGGTCCCTCTCATCCTGGAGGTCTTTGACCAGGGTCCTCTCACGAGCCTTGGCGGTCTCGAGAGTCTCCTTCAGCGTGGTCAGCTTCAGCTCCAGATCGGCAATGGATTCCTTGGCTGAGGTGAGCTGCTGGGCCTTCTCGGACATGGCGACCTGTATCTCCATCAAGCTGTGGAGAGCCTTATCTCTTTCGGCTTCGAGCGTCGAGATCTTCTTGCCGTGGTCCTCAAGATCCGTGCCCAGCTTCTTCACCTTCTCCTCCAGCAACTTCTTGGCGGCCTCTGCAGCTTCGGCAGCATCGACGGCTTCCTTCAGTTTGCCGGCGTGGTCTAAGACCAAAGCTTCGAGTGTCTCCTTGTGCTTCTGCTCCAGCTCTTGGGTCCTCTGCGCGACAAGCTTTCCAATCTCTTCGTCCTTGGCGCGGAGCTTGTCGGCAAGTGCCTTCTCGCGAGCATCGAGGTCCTCGGCATATGCATCAAGTCCAACACGGAGCTCTGTCAAGCGAGCTTCCTCTGCAGCGTCCTGTTGTTTGGCCTCCTCCTGTGCTTTCTCAACATCGGACTGCTTCATGAGGAGCTCATTCCAGCCTTGGCTCAGCTGCTCTTGGCTAGTCCTCAGCTCCTGAAAGGCTTCGGCATACCAAGCTTGCGTTTCCTCGACGCGCTTCTGGAGGTCTGCTTCCGCTGCTTTGACAACTGCTGCCCTAGAGTTCAGTTTCTCTCTCCGGGCACGGTGAAGCGCTTGGAGCTTCTGGAAGTTGTTGCTCATGGCTTGGAGGAGTTGCTCTTCTTCAGATTTGCTGCTGCTGGTGCGTGGCTCATCAACGATCTCGAGCCCAGCAGCAGCAATGACGTCTCCGTCAAAGACTTCTCCTTCAGTCGGCACCCCAATGCTTGCCGTGCCCGGAATGCTGACGAACAAGTTGTCGCCAACCTTGAGGTACTTGCTTGACGAGGGGGCTTCGGATGTTGACGGCTGATCCTCAACAGCTGCCTCACCGGCAGCTGGGGGCTCCGTGGCCGGCGTAGTGCCTGGCGCTCCTGCGGCAGGAATGCCGTCAGTGTGGTCACTGGTCTCCTTGCCGGCCCTCTCAGCAGACCTCTTGGTGGCCTCTTCCTGCGCGGCTTTGGCGGCCTCGGCGGCAGCGGCCTCGGCGGCAGCATTCTTGGCGGCCTCCTCAGTGACAACCCTATCGGCCTCGGCGGCGACATCCTTGGCGGTCTCCTCGATAACAGGATCAACGTCCATGCGCTCCGTTGAGGGAAGGTCTGGAGGCCAAGAGAACAAACAAGATAAGGCTGAGAAGGAAGTTCAAGAAGACAAAAAGAAAGACAAAGTGACGAGTACTCTGAGGCGAGCGGTTTACCTGTGTCGAGCTGCTGAGAAGGGTTGCCAGTGCCTGTGCTTGCCGGCTCCTCTTCATCGCGGTAAAGCTCGCTCGCCGAAGACTCATCTCTGGGCGGCGTAGCTGACGGAGGCGGCGCATCAGGGACGGCCCCCATTGGTACTCCTTGTTGTTGCTCCACTCCTACACGCCCGGTGATGTTAGCAGTGAAGATACACACCCCGACACTTGCCAGCGGAAAATGAGTATAGGACTCATGCTGGGGGCTGCGCCGGGGGCTGCGTCACGGGCTGGACTCCGGGCTGATGTTAATCAGCTCTGGCGCACCTGAGGTGCTTGCCGGCGGCTCATCGCCCGTTGAAGTCTTTGCTCTCTTCGCTACCCTTTGTGCCAATGTTTCTGTGTCATCTCTGTAGAAACAAGCCAAAGCAAGACAAATTAGTTAAGCAGAATCGAAATTCAGGGATTAAGAGATGTGATAGGGCTCTTACTCTTCTTCTTTGGAGCTAAAGGCAGAGAGGTCGAAGTCGACTTCCGCCGCGGCGTCTGGAGGAGAAGGGGAAGGGGCGGTCCTGGGTCGCTTAGCTGCGGCGGGTTGCTGCGCAGCCTTGCCGGAGGCTTCACCGCTCGAGGAAGGCTAGTGGGCAGAGGCACCAGAGGTGACTTTTCGAAGAGCACGCCTCTTCCTCGGCTCGAGAGCTGGGAACTCCTTGTGCAGTTCCTCCTCAGCTATGTCTTCAGCAGATGTGCCCCCGGCAGCAGTGCCACTCTACTTCCCGGCAACCTCGCCCTGCCCGGCAAGATTTTCCTCCGATAACACTTCGCCTTCGCTGGTTTCCCCTTCCACGAAGCCGGCGCTGCCGGCCTCCGCGGCAAGATTTGCCTCCTCCGCCCTGCTGGCGATGTATGCCACCTCTTCATCAGTGGTGGGGCGGACAAGGTTTTCTTCCGCGTGGATGGCCCTCTCCGACAGGTTATCCAAGAATTGATGTGCCTGCTCTGCGGATGGCTCGATCCAGGTCCCGTCAAGGCTGTGAGCATCAAACGCCAGCATCATGGCGATGATTGAGGCTAGAGCGGAGTTATTGCACAAGGGGACTATGCTTGCCGGCAGCCTGCTAACCGCATCTGTCCTAAAGAGTTTCTGGCAGAGAGCTGCATGCTGCAGGAACGTCAAATTATTGTTCAGCCCAGGGCGCAGCCTCATGATGTCTGCCATGTTCCGGAATTCCCAAGCTGGGCTCCCTTTGTTCTGCAGAGGAGCGATGCGCCGGCGAAGGAAATCGGCGCCTATCATCTCTATAGTGAGCCCGGCAGCTCTAAGGCGGTGAATCCTGGTAATTGCGATTGTGAGCTTCTCATCGTCAGGATCGAGAGCGCTCCAGTCGCTGCCGCGCACCATCTTCGTTTGCCGCGGCAAGCAGAAGGACCGGAGTTTTGTCTCGTGAATCCAGCACCACTTGGCCCGCCATTCATCCCACTTCTCACGGTAGGCCCCATATGGATATACTTCCTTGCTTCCTGGCCATGGGATCCAAGCGATGGAACCAGAAAGGGCCTCACCCTTTTGGATGCGGGGAATAAAGTAATGGCGGAAAAGGGCTGTGCTAGGGACTACTCCGGCGAAGTTTTCACAAAGATGAGCGAAAACTGGCATACACGTCACGGCATTCGGCGTAAAATCCAAGAGTTGGAAGCTGTATGTGAGCATGATGTCGTTGAAGAAATCAGAGAACGGGGGGCAGAGCCCGCAGTAAAAGTAATCGGCAAAGAAGTGATATTTGTCTGGGCCACCCCTGGAAGATCCTGGACTCATGTGGGTGGCAGGATGCGCTTTCGTCTCCTTTGCCCACATGCATTGGTATTGCTCCTTCAGGGTGCTCGCATCGAGCGCCGGGGGGAAGACGGCGTGCTCCTTCCACATCTTCGCCAGCTTGCTCTCCAGGACGGCGGCTTCCACCTCCTTGCCCTTGCTCGTCTTGGGCGGCATGGTGGCTATGGGGGCGGAGGCTGAGGACAATGAGGGCGTGGAGGCGGCGGATGAATGGAGGGGCTCTGTTTCGGGCTCAAGGAAGAAGACGATGGCGGTTCCCAGATTGGAAAAGACAGGAGGTAAATGAGGAGTGCCTCTGCGGATTCCTTTTTATGGGGAAGGCGCGGGGCAGCCTCTTTACTAATCAATATAATAGCGCTTTTGCGAGCGCGCAGCTGTAACGGGCCGCCCCGCCCACGTCTCCCACATCGCGCATTCAACGCGCGTAGTGGGGGGCGCAGTAAACGGAATGATTACAACAGTTAATTCCTGCCACGTGTGCCCGTGCACTATTTGGGCCTAGCCCAACAGTGCCTCGCACCGTGTATGGCCTAGGCCCGGGGGCTCCTATCGGTGTACTAAAGTTTGGGTCCTTAGTACCCCATACTTGTGCACGCGCAGTCGAAGCCATGCCAGCGGCAAGGTCTGCCAGGGGATAGCTGGATGCAAGCTCAAGATTATCGTGGAGTATTTGAGCCAATAATCAGAAGACAGAAGACCAAAGGCTGGGGCCCTGGCAAGATCTTGCCAGGCTGACCCGACGAGCCCCGGCAAGATCTGCACCCGGCAAGACCTCGCCACCCTGTCATCGCTCCAGCGCAGCGACCAGCTTGTCTTTTAGCTGTTGTCCTCCTGGTAACGTGTCAGGACGCTAACGGCGTTGGGCTTAAGCGGTGCCGATGGGACGGCCCCTTTTCCCGTCCCCAAGAAGCTAAGGGACACCTCAACGGAGCATTAAATGCACTTGTCCTAAGTCGTTAGTATTAGGTATGATAGCACTGTAGCTACTTTTACATCTCATGTATGCACTGTACGCCACTGTTGGTGACCCCTTCGAACGTATAAAGGGAGGCCCAAGGCATAGCTACAGGGGGGATCTTCTTCTGGCCCGTTCTGCATGTGTAGCTGCTGTGTACTGTTCATCACAAGCGCTCCTAGAACAAGGGCTTAAACACATCCAATATACTAAAGCAGGAGTAGGGTTTTACGCTTCTCAGCGGCCCGAACCTGGGTAAAAATCCCTCGCGTTGTTCGTTGGATCTGCTCTTTGTGCGAACCTTTCTCCCCGCCGAACCGTAAAGGGATCCACGCGATCCCATAGGTGTCGTTTCCGACACCATGATATGAGAGGATTGAACGAAATACAAAAGCTCAAGATTGGGGATGCCCAAGGCACCCCAAGTAAATATTTCAAGAAGTCTCAAGCATCTAAGCTTGGGGATGCTACGCATCCCACCTCTCTTCATCAACAATTATCGGTTAGCCTATGTTGAGCCCAAATTTTTATTCGTTCACATGTTGCGTGCTATTCTTGGAGTGCTATTTTTCTTTTGCTTGTTGTTTAATAAAATAGTCAGATCTGAAAATATTTATTGAGAGAGAGCCCTCACATAGCTACTTGATTGTTTACCTACTCATTGATGTTAACTTATATCTTTTGAGAGTAGTTTGATGTTTACTCTTGTCCTTCACTTATATCCTATGAGTAAATTGTGAATGAATTGAATATCATAAATATGAAATTATCAATGTGCTTTATGCTTAGTAGTAGCTTCACATCTGGTTTAGAAAGTAAAATCTATTGAAGTTTGACAATCACAATATTGGTCATACAAGCAATTCGTGAATGATTAGTATAAGAAAGAGAACTTTCACATACAAATATATTATCTTGGACATCTTCTATGATTGTGAATACCCATTAATTATATTCAAACTTGAGCAAATTAGTTGAAGTTGGACAAGGAAGACAACGTAATGAGTTATGGTTGTGTATATTTGCATAGAAGTTATATTGTTATGGATCCTCCAACATGTGGTGTTTGCTTAGGATCTTTTGCTAGCCAAAAATTCGTACTAAGTAGAGATACTACTTGTGCATCCAAAAACCCTTAAACCCAGTTTCTTGCCATGAGAGTCCACTATATCTACCTATATGCGGTATTACCCTGCCGTTCCAAGGAAATTTGCATGTGCCACCTCTAAAATTTCAAATGAGCATCTGTTTTGTGTGCTCGAACCGCTCATGGGGCGACAGGGGGCGGTCAGTATCTTCCATGTTAAGAGGGTTATTCTCATGATGAGTGTTTATTTACTCGTCCTTGCACGAGAGGGGCAGTAATAGGGATTCCCACTCCCGAAATAAAAAAAATGCAAATAATTAAACAAAACTCCCCCAGGAATGTTGTTGGTATGGACGGTACCCATGGATTCGGCTAGCCGTGGAGTGTGTTTGTTGGTGGAGGGGGAGTAAACCTTTACTTTTACCGCTTGGGAACCGCCGCTAATGTGTTTAACATGGAAGATATTGATAACTCTTGGTCGTAACGTTGACAGGAAGGGTGCACCTCCCAAAATTATATTGATCTCTGTTTTAAACAATGAGCTCTGGCACCTTTGCAAATCCATGATTCCCTCTGCGAAGGGACTATCTATTTGCTTTCATGTTATTTACTATTCATGTTGAGTCAACTTCTTATTCCAACTTCAGTCTATTAGTTGGCAAGCATCATGTGGTGGGGAAAGATCCAAACATATATATCCAGTAAAATATATTTGACCATGATTTATTATTGTTGACAGTTATCTCTATGAAAAATGAGCTGGGAGGCGAAACATTAAGCCCCTATCTTTCTCTGTGTTCGATGGATACCATTTGTTCTAAAAATATGCTTTGAGTACTAGCAATCATAGAAGACTATATGATGATTGAGTATGTGGGGCACTTACTTAGACTTTGTTGAGAATAAGTTGAATTGCAATTGTTTGGTGACTAAGAACATAGGTTGTTAAGTTTCAAGAGAATTCATTGTTTGAACCATAACATGTGAATTGGTTGCTACTTTATCATGATGAGTTTTATGAGAAAAAGTTGCTGGTTATGATGCTAGAAAATTGACTGAAATTATCAATGATCAAACTTATATATTATGCTAGCATTCACACTTCATAAATTAGTTCTTTTATCATTTACCTACTCGAGGACGAGTAGGAATTAAGCTTGGGTATGCTGATATGTCTCCAACGTATCGATAATTTATGAAGTATTCATGCCATATTCACCTATGTTTACAATAATTTTATATGGTTTTGATGCACTTTATATGATTTATTTAGAACTAACCCGCACTGACGCTATTTTCAGCAGAACTACCGTGGTGTTGTTTTTGTGCAGAAAATGGAAGTTCTCGGAATCGCCCGAAACTTTTTGATGATTTTTTTGGAACAAAAGAGGCACTAGACGCTTCGTGGGAGGGCCAGAAGAGCCACGAGGTGGGCACAACCCACCAGGGCGCGCCAGGCCCCACTGACGCGCCCTGGTGTATCGTGCCCTCCTCCTGGCCCATCTCCGCATGAAACCGACGCCAAAAATTCCTACAAATATAGAAACCATCAGAAATAACGCTAGACAGGAAGTTCCACCACTGCAACTCTCTGTATCGACGAAAAACCAATCTGGAGACGTTCCGGTACCCTGCCGGAGAGGGGAAATCATCTCCGGTGGCTCATCATCCCGGCGGAGGCCATGATGAGGAGGGAGTAGAGCACCCTTGGGGCTGAGGGTATGTACCAGTAGCTATGTGTTCAATCTCTCTCTCTCGTGTTGTTGAGATGTCACGATCTTGATGTATCATGGGCTTTGTTAATATAGTCGGATCACATGATGTTATTCCCTCTCTATCTTGTTGTGATGTATTGAGTTTTCCCTTTGAGATCTCGTTATGTTGGATTTAATATTGGATTTGAGAACACTTGATATATGTCTTGCATTTGGATAACCATGGTGACAATGGGGTGTTCTATTGATTCACTTGATATATGTTTTGGTACTCAACTTGCGGATTCCCGAGGTGACATTGGGGTAATCTATGCATAGGGGTTGATACACGTTCTTGTCCTACTTTCTCCGGTAGAAATCTCGGGGCACTCTTTGAGGTTCTTTGTGTTGGATTGAGTATTATGAATCTGAAATTGTTTGATGCGTATCGTATAATTAACTCATGGATACTTGTGGTGACATTGGAGTATCTAGGTGACATTAGAGTTGGTTGATGCGTATCATATGGTGTTATTCTAGTACGAACTCTTAGATAGATCGAACGGAAGTGATAACTTAATGTTATCTTAGTACGAACTCTTGAATAGATCGATCGGAAAGGATAAAATTAAGGCGGTTTCGTACCCTACAAACAATTTCTTCTTATGTTCTCCGCTAGATAAGAACTTTGGAGTGATTCTTCGTTGCACGTTGAGGGATGGTTATGTGATCCAATTATATTAGCATTGTTGAGAGATTGCACTAGCGAAAGTACGGACCCTAGGCCTTGTTTTCAAGCATTGCAATGCTGTTTGTGCTCACTTTTGTTACCTCCTACCTTGCTGTTTTTATATTTCCAGATTACAAAAACCTATATCTACCATCCATATTGCACTTGTATCACCATCTCTTTGCCGAACTAGTGCACCTATACAATTTGCCATTGTATTGGGTGTGTTGGGGACACAAGAGATTTCTTGTATTTGATTGCAAGGTTGTTTGAGAGAGACCATCTTCATCCTACACCTCCCACGGATTGATAAACCTTAGGTCATCCACTTGAGGGAAAATTGCTACTGTCCTACAAAACTATGCCCTTGGAGGCCCAACACGAGTCTACAAGAATAAAGTTGCGTAGTAGACATCACACAACGACGGTAAGTACTCCCCTCAGTTATGAAACCAAGGTTATCGAACCAGTAGGAGGATCACCACCACCCAATAAGCAGCACCTGCACACAAATAACAAATACCTGCAACCCGACGCGAAAGAGAGGTTATCAATCTCTCTCGGTAAAAAGATAGATTAGGTAGTGATAGATAGGAGACATAGATCTCTTAAGAACACAAAATAAAAAGAGCAAATAAAAAGTGCAGCAATATATTTTTGGATTTTTGGTTTAGTAGATCTGAAAACAAAGAGGCAAAAAGATAGATTGGAAAGCAATATGTTGGAAAAGTAGACCCGGGGGGCGTAGGATTCACTAGTGGCTTCTCTCATGAGTATAGCACACGGTGGGTGAACAAATTACTGTTGGGCAATTGATAGAAGATCAAATAATCATGACGATATCCAAGGCGATGATCATTATATAGGCATCACGTCCAAGATAAGTAGACCGACTCCTTCCTGCATCTACCACTATTACTCCACACATCGACCGCTATCCAGCATGCATCTAGTGTATTAAGTTCATGGAAAAACGAAGTAATGTAATAAGAACAATGACATGATGTAGACAAGATCTATTCATGTAGGAATAGACCCCATCTTGTTATCCTTAATGGCAACGATACATGCGTGCCTTGCTGCCCCTTGTGTCACTGGGAAAGGACACCACAAGATCGAACCCATCACAAAGCACCTCTTCCCATGGCAAGAAAAATCGATCTAGTTGGCCTAACTAAACCAAAGATTCTAAGAAGAAATACGATGCTATAAGTAATCATGCATATAAGAGATCAAAGAAGACTCGAATAATATTCATGGATAGAAACTGATCATGCACTCAAAATTCACCGGATCCCAACAAACACACCGCAAAAGTTTACATCAAATAGATCTCCAAGAGACCATTGTATTGAGAATCAAAAGAGAGAGAGAGGAAGCCATCTAGCTACTGCCTATGGACCCGTAGGTCTATGGTGGACTACTCACGCATCATCGGAGAGGCACCTACGAGGAAGATGAACCCTCCGTGATGGTGTTTAGATTGGATCTAGAGGTTCTGGAACTTGCGGCGGCTGGAATTGTGTTTCGTTGACTCCCCTAGGGTTTTCTGAATATTTGGGAATTTATAGGCGTCAGAGGCGGTGGAGGGGGGCCCTGTGGAGGGCACAACACACCAGGGCGTGCCGGGGCCCCCCTAGCGTGCCCACGTGGGTTGTGGCCTCCACATCCCACCTCTCTGGCACTTCTTTGGCCCACTAGGTGTCTTCTGGTCCAGAAAAAATCTCCAAAAAGTTTCGTCGCGATTGGACTCCGTTTGGTACTGATATTCTGCGAAGTAAAAAACAAGCAAAAACAGCAACTGGCACTTTGGCACTATGTCAATAGGTTAGTCCCAAAAAATGATATAAAGTTGTTATAAAATGATTGTAAAACATCGAAGAATGATAATATAACAGCATGGAACAAGTAAAAATTATAGATACGTTGGAGACGTATCAGCATCCCCAAGCTTAATTCCTACTCGTCCTCGAGTAGGTAAATGATAAAAACAGAATTTTTGATGTGGAATGCTGCCTAACATGTTCATCTCATATTCTTTTCTTTTGTATAGCATGGACGTTTGGACTTGTAGATGATTCAAAGCAATAGTCTAGTTTTAACATAATGACTTCAATACTCAAGCATGCCAACAAGCAACCATGTCTTTCAAAATATCAACACTAAAGAAAGTTATCCCTAGCCCATCGTGCTCAATCATTGATCCATTCATGAAACACACTCAAATATTAGCTATGCCCAATGCTCATGTACGATCATAGTGCCCCCTAGTTGGTGCTTATAAGAGGAGATGAAGACTCAAAGTAAAAATAAAAATTGCATAAAGTAAATAGATAGGCCCTTCACAGAGGGAAGTAGGGATTTGTAGAGGTGCCAGAGCTCAAGGTTTAAATTGAGAGAGAAAAAATATTTTGGGTGACATGCTTTTCCTGTCAACGAAAACGACAAAGTAGCTCACAATACTTTCCATGCTAGATATATCATAGGCGGTTCCCAAACAGAAAATAAAGTTTATTACTTTTTCCACCAAACTTTCACTTTCCATGGCGGGCCGTATCCACGGTTGCCTTCCATACCAACACTTTCCAAGGAATTTATTATTTGACAACATAAAGTAAATATTTTTTTATTTTTCATTTCGGGAATGGGCATACCTATTACCGCCGCACTCTCGTGCAATGACAAGTGAATAAACACTCATCTTGAGAATAACACATCTAGCATGGAAAAAATTTGGACACTCCCCACCGTTTCATGAGCGGTAAGAGCACAGAAAGAGAAAAATTATTTTGAAAATTTAGAGATGGCACATACAAATTTGCTTGGAACGGCATGGAAATACCGCATATAGGTAGGTATGGTGGACTCATAAGGCAAAACTTGGTTTAAGGATTTTGGATGCACAAGTAGTATTTCTACTTAGTACAAATGGAGGCTAGCAAATAGATTGAGAAGCAACCAAACTAAGAAACGAAAATTCACATAAGCGAGCATTGAGCATAACTAACACCGAATAATGCACCATAAGTATTATATAATTTCATTGCATAACTATAGACTTTCGTGCATGCATAGGGAATCACAAACCTTAACACCAATATTCCCACTAAAGCATAATTACTCACTAACATGACTCACATATTACTATCATCATGTTTCAAAACTATTACAAAGAATCAAGTTTAATTTGTCCAATGATCTTCATGAAAGTTTTTATTATATCCTCCTTGGATATCTATCACTTTGGGACTAGTTTCATATATTGCCATTGCTTTTTGGCAAGCTCAAACAAATCTAAGTAAAGCACATGAGCATAAAGATTTCATCTCTCAAAAAGGTATAAGTGAAGCATGAGAGGATTTCTTCAAAATTTACTAACTCTAAAATTAATCTAAGTGAAGCATGAGAGTATTTCTACAAAAGTTTCCAAGCACACCGTGCTCAAAAAGATATACGTGAAGCACTAGATCAATTCTATAGCTCAAAAAGTTTAAGTGAAGCATATAGAGCAATTCTAACAAATCATAGCATAATTTTGGCTCTCCCAAATAGGTGTATCCAGCAAGGATACAAGTGACAAACTAACAAGCAAAGAAGGCAAATACTCAAATGATACAAGACGCTCCAAGCAAAACTCATGATATGTGGCAAATAAAAATATAGCTCCAAGTAAAATACCGATGGTTGTTAGAAGAAAGAGGGGGATGCCACTCAGGGCCATCCCCAAGCTTAGTTGCTTGTTTATCTTTGGATATATATTGGGGGTTCTGTAGCATCCCCAAGCTTAGGCTCTTTTCACTCCTTATTCCTACATCCATCGTGATCTCACCCAGAACTTGAAAACTTCAATCACACAAAACTCAACAAAATCTTCGTGAGATCCGTTAGTATAATAAAGCAAATCGCTACTTTAGGTGCTGTTGCAACCCATTCATATTTTATTGTTCCATTATACCTACTGTATTTGAACTCTACCATGGCTCATACCCTTCAATATAACCCATAGATTCATCAAAACAAGCACACAATGCAACGAAAACAGAATCTGTCTTAAACAGAACAGTCTGTAGTAATCTGTACTCTAACCATACTTCTGTAATTCTAATTTTTTTGAAAAATTAGGAAAACATAAAGAATTTGTATAGAAATACTTTGTTATAATTTCAGCTCAATATCATGTTCCAATAAAAAAATTAAAATCAAATACTGGACGCAAAGTTTCTGTTTCAGATTCAGCATCGCTTCTACTCATCTTATGAATCATCCTAAATGCTCTACTTGGCACAAACACTAAATAAATCATAAAAACACAATCATAACAGAGGAATAATTTTGTCAACACTCAAAAACAGAAAGGAAAAATCAAAAAATTATTTATTCATTGGGTTGCCTCCCAACAAGCGCTATCGTTTTACGCCCCTAGCTAGGCATAACGCATAGATTCAAGTATTGTCATCTTTGGTTTTGGATCCATAGGATGCCCTCATGATTGATTCATATGGTGGATTAATTCTTGTTATAGGGAAGTGTTCCATACCCTTTCTTAGTGAAAATTGAAATCGAATATTGCCTTCTTTCATATCAATCATGGCACCTATAGTGCGTAAAAACGGTCTACCAAGTATAATGGGACAAGACGGATTGCAATTAATATCAAGCACAATAAAATCTATGGGCACATAGTTCCTATTTGCAAGAATAAGAACATCATTAATTCTTCCCAAAGGCTTTTCAATAGTAGAATCCGCCAAGTGCAAATTAAGAGAACATTCTTCAATATTGGTGAGACCAAGCACATCACATAAATATTTCGGAATCGTGGAACCACTAGCACCCAAATAACATAAAGCAAAGCACTCGTAATTTTTAATCTTGACCTTAATGGTAGGTTCCTACTCATCATGTAATTTTTTGGGAATAGAAATCTCCAACTCCAACTTTTCTTCAAAAGATTTCATTATGGCATCAACGATATGTTTAGTAAAAGCTTTATTTTGCTCATAAGCATGGGGTGAATTCAACATGGATTGCAGCAAAGAAATACATTCAATCAAAGAGCAACTATCATAATTAAAGTCTTTGCAATCCAAAATAGCGGGCACATCACTAGTTAAAGTTTTAACCTCTTCAAACCCACTTTTATCAAAATTTTCATCAAGATTTTCACCCTCCAAATTATTGGGACGCCTTCTAGCTAAAGTTGAATCTACTTCAGTCCCTTTATCATCAATTTTGATATTACTAAACAAGGAATCAATAGTAGAAACACCAATCATTTTAAGATCTTCATCATTTTTCTCTTCTAGAGAGATTGGTTTAGCAGCCATTTGATTTATTAAAGTGGCTTGTGCATCTGAGACTTTACCAAGAAAATTTTCAGCATGAACATACTTAGATTGGAGATTACAAAATTCTCTACTAATATCATCAAGTTGCTTTGTTATGGCGTCTAGTACGGTAGAGTGTTCTCTAAGCTCATCGGTAAAATATTTGTTATGCTCAAATTGTGTAGTCATATATTCCTTAGTACTTTTCTCAATTTCAAGCAAAATATTGGGGTAAGGAACATCATAGTACTTTCGTTGAGGCATCATGACTACGCAAACAAGATTGCAAGCAAACAAGAGATCCTGCGAGAAAAAGGCAAACGAAAAAGAGGGCGAATAAAGCGGCAAATTGATGAAGTGGGGGAGAGGAAAACGACAGGCAAATGGCAAATAATGTAATTGCAAGGAGGTGAGATTTGTGATTAGGAACCTGATAGATGATGATGGAGTCTCCTCGGCGCCTGAGATTGGCACGTAGAAGAGACCGCTTCCTCCCCGGCAACGGCGCCAGAAATTCCTTTGACGTGGCTTGAGACTGCGTCGGTATTTCCCCAAAGAGGAAGGGATGATGCAGCACAGCGACGGTAAGTATTTCCCTTAGTTATGAAACCGACGTTATCGAACCAGCAGGAGGATCACCACCACGCAATAAGCAGCACCTGCACACAAATAACAAATACTTGCAAGCCGACGCGAAAGAGAGGTTGTCAATCTCTCTACGGTAAAAAGATAGATTAGGTAGTGATAGATAGGAGAGATAGATCTCTCAAGAACACAAAATAAAAAGAGCAAATAAAAAGTGTAGCAATATATTTTGGATTTTTGGTTTAGTAGATCTGAAAACAAAGAGGCAAAAAGATAGATCGGAAAGCAATATGTTGGAAAAGTAGACCCGCAGGCCGTAGGATTCACTAGTGGCTTCTCTCATGAGTATAGCACACGGTGGGTGAACAAATTACTGTTGGGCAATTGATAGAAGATCAAATAATAATGACGATATCCAAGGCGATGATCATTATATAGGCATCACATCCAAGATAAGTAGACCGACTCCTGCCTGCATCTACCACTATTACTCCACACATCGACCGCTATCCAGCATGCATCTAGTGTATTAAGTTCATGTCTATTCATGTAGCAAATATACCCCATCTTGTTATCCTTAATGTCAACGATACATGCGTGCCTTGCTGCCCCTTCTGTCACTGGGAAAGGACACCGCAAGATCGAACCCATAAAAAAGCACCTCCTCCCATGGCAAGAAATATCGATCTAGTTGGCCTAACTAAACCAAAGATTCAAAGAAGAAATACGAGGCTAAGTAATCATGCATATAAGAGATCAAAGAAGACTCAAATAATATTCATGGAAAGAAAATGATCATGAACTCAAAATTCATCGGATCCCAACAAACGCACCGCAAAAGTTTACACCAAATAGATCTCCAAGAGACCATTGTATTGAGAATCAAAAGAGAGAGAGGAACCATCTAGCTACTGCCTACGGACCCGTAGGTCTATGGTGGACTACTCACGCATCATCGGAGAGACACCTATGAGGAACATGAACCCCTCCGTGATGGTGTTTAGATTGGATCTAGAGGTTCTGGAACTTGTGGCGGCTGGAATTGTGTTTCGTCGACTCCCCTAGGGTTTTCTGAATATTTGGGAATTTATAGGCGTCAGAGGCGGTGGAGGGGGGCCCCGTGGAGGGCAAAACCCACCAGGGCGCGCCGGGGGCCCCCTGGCGCGCCCATGTGTGTTGTGGCCTCCACAGCCCACCTCTCTGCACTTCTTTGGCCCACTGGGTGTCTTCTGGTCCAGAAAAAATCTCCAAAAAGTTTCATCGCGATTGGAATCCGTTTGGTACTGATATTCTGCGAAGAAAAAAACAAGCAAAAACTGGCACTTTGACACTATGTCAATAGGTTAGTCCCAAAAAATGATATAAAGTTTTTATAAAATTATTGTAAAACATCCAAGAATGATAATAAAACAGCATGGAACAAGCTAAAATTATAGATACGTTGGAGACGTATCACAAGACGCCAAGGCTGCCCTCCAGGCCGCCCTCAGGAGCAAGGGTGACGTCGAGGCGGAGCTGGCGTCGCTGCAGACCCAGGTCGGCGAAGCCACCGACGCTGTGCAGAGGGCCAAGGATGATGAGGTGCGGGCACATATGCTGGATGCACAACGCGCCCGGCAGTTCCTAGACCTTGCCCGACGCGCTGGAGGTGCGCTTCGCCGCTTTGTTAGGGACACCCCAGACCTGCCACGCGCGCACGGGGATGGAGGCTACCTCGACTAATTCCTCAAGGTGGTAGAGATGCTGGACTCGGGCGTCTCAAAGGTGGATGCAGACATCGAATCGAGCGCCCATGACCTCCTGGACTGCACGCTGACGCGCGTCTTCTCCAACCTCTGGTGCTTCGACCCCGCCTTCGATTTCTCCTGCGTGGTGGAGCCGGTGCCCGCAGAGTTCCGGAGCCCCCTCAGGGGCAAGATGCGCGAGCACGTGGAGTCCTTGGTCGGGTGATTTGCGCAGGCTGCGTCTTCCGAGGAGAGCAGCAACCTTGGCGCGGACCTCTCCAACGGCCATGAAGACGGCGCCTCCTCCGCTTAGATGTTATGTTTCTTTTGTTGCATTGTGCACTATCCTTCCCCAGGGGGCGTGAAGACCTTTGCTAGATGCTTTTGTTTTATGTGGTGGATGCTTGTCTCTCTTGATGCACTCTTGCTTCTTTTGCGCGGTCTGTCCGTTTTTGTTGTTGTTGTTGTTCGTTTTTTTCTTTCTCTGCGTCGTCCCCACGTCTTGCATCGCTGGGGCCTGTCCCTTGATGATACCTTGTGCCCTTAGCGAGGTCATGCTCTGGCGCGAGCCTCGGGGGATGATGGATGAGGGCCTTCAGAGCTGGCGGGCTCTTCGAGGTGCACGTGCGGGGCCCCTATCTCGGGCGCGTGAGGGGCATCGTGAAGACAGCCACTGAGACGCTGTAGCACTGGGCTGCCATCTTGCTAGGGCACCTTCCTTCGCTGGGCTTTCCTCGAGGCACCCCCAAGCGATGCTTCGCGAGGAAAAGAGGGGTCCTCCGCAGGGTGCTTTGTTCCTGGCGCCACGCGCTTGCCAGCTTGCCCTTCGGTGCCGCGTGAGGAGACTAGGCACTGAGGGCCTTGGTGGGGTGGTATGCACGGGGGTAAACCCGTAAGCCAGGGCCCACGGTTCTTAAGCCTTTTAACGCTGTCGAAACCAGCCCGAGCGCGTGAGGTACCGCGCCTGGCCCCCGCTCACGCAAGGCCTAAGGGGGAGCCGGTTAGTGCGTGTCTCGGGGCGGGGTGACGCGTTCGACCGCCATCCACCAGCACGGAGCATGGGGCTTCCACTGGGTGTGGGCATAGTCGCGGTTCGACAGTTATTCCGCCAGCGCGGAGCATGGGGCCTCCACTTGGGCGTGGACATAGTCGCGGTTCGACAATTATTCTGCTAGCACGGAGCATGGGGCTTCCACTTGGGCGTGGGCGGGAGCCCTCCCGAGGCCATGGGGCGGCGCTCCAGGGGGGCTCCGGGGGTGTACAACCCCAACCTCATTATTACGTGAGAGGGTCACGGGTGGCGATAAGGGGGGGGGGGCAAGCGTCCCAAGTGCTGGGCATGGGGGCTTCCCCCCTCGGTCCTCCAGGCGGTTTGCGCCTAATTTTTGGCTCGGTCGCACACACTCGCGCCCCCCGACGTGGGCACGGTGCGCACCGCGCGACCACCAGGATGAGGCGCCTGGCATGACGAAGCGCCCGCCCGGTGGCCGTGCGAGGTGAGCCGTGCTCCGAAGTCCTCCCATGTTGGTTTTCTGGGGGGGCAAGACACTAAGGACCCTCGTGAGGTGACTTGTACGGGGGGGGGGCAGCCCGTGAGCCAGAGCTCGGTCACTCAGATTTATCGGCGCTGCGAGGACGGATCCTGGCGCAAACGTCGTGTCTTAGCCCCCCGCCATGTAACCATTGACGAGACGGTCGCGGGGGCGCGGCAATTCCAGGCGGCGAAGAGGCGTTGAAACTCAGGATTCAAACAAGTGACATAAACTCAACCGAATGGTTAATCGGGTTCGTTACATGACAAGGAGGGACCAGCCTGGTGCTGGTGCAACAAACAGAAAGGAGACGCTAAATCTGAAACAAACCAAAAAGTCACCTCGCGCTCGTGCCTCTGTGGGGGAACTGGTCACCCGTCGTAGCATGTAACAGCCCGAGACCAACGCTCCAGAAGATTCCCGATTTATTCCGTTGTCATCATGCGATTCTTTTGTTTGTCGCATTCATCATCGCATCATTCGCATCATCTGCATAGCATCGTCACTCGTTTTTTGAAAACTTGTATCCGTTCGTAGTTGCCGGTTCTCTCCGTTCGTGTCGTCGACCGTTTCGAGACCAACCACACATGCACGTGCCTGTGGCATCGTAAAATATTGTTTTCAAAAGTGCGTGTAAAACTTTCTCGGATTGGGTTGAAACTTGGCGAGCCGTCGTAATATTTTGTAGGTAGACTGCCTGCCAAATTTCGTCGCAATCGGAGGTCATTTGATGCCCGAACGGTCGACCGTAGCGGCACCGTCATCGGTTTATTTGTCGGACGTTTTCGGTGTTTTAAAACTCCGTTGCCGGGCCGCAACTTCCCTCTCATCTCAGCCCAACCCCCTCTACACAGCCCACTAGTCCTACCCTAACCCCACTCCGATCGGAGCCGTCGGATCGAGATCCGAAGGTCCGAAAATGGACTAAAGACCCTCAAACCCTAACCCCAGCTATATATAGACGCACTCCCCAGCCTAATCTAGCCTAACCCTAGTTTTGCCTCGAATTCCGGGCCCCCCTCAATCCTCCTGCCGCCACCTGCCTCTCTCCCACCTCTCCAACCGTGCAGCCCGCTCGGGCCCGATGCTGGCCCGCCCGAGCCCATCAGGGCCCGGGGCAGCCCGCGCCCCCGGAATCTCGCCGACGCCCGCAGCCATGGCGCCCCGCGCCCACAGCTCCCCTCAACGCCGGCCTCCGCCGCCGCCAAGGCGAGCCGTCGCCTCGCTGGAGCCGCACCGCCCAGCCGAACCCAGGTCGCTGTCGCCCTGCTTCTCCTTCTCCATCTCTCCTCCTCACCCCGCGACCTCTCTCTCTCTGCAGCAGGTCGCCAGGGCGCCTCATGGAGCTCCCCACCGCTGGGATGGACGCCGCCGACCGGATCCGGGCCGCCCGCCCGAGTCCTCCGCATCTCCGGCCTCGTCGGCCCCAAGCCCCCTCGCCGGAGCCCCGAGAACCACTGCCGCTCGTCCCTGTCGCGGGAGGGCGACGCGCCTCGCCTCCCGCTCGAGCCCCGTTGACCTGCGGGCATGGGCCGCGCCACTCAAGGCCCAGCCAGGCGCCCCAAGGCCCAGCCGCGACCCCGAGCCGGCTTAGCCTCCACTTCTGGCCCGTCAGGCCCATGGTGAGCACCCCCAAGCCCATCTAATCCTTATTATTAGACGCCCATGAGCGGTATTTGCTATCCAGTGCTCACCTGTGAAGATGGGCTCTCGCCCATAGGCAATTTAGACTATGTTGTGCTCATGAGTGTTAGATAGTTATTTTCGCCCATGTCCAGTTAGCCCTATTGCAGATTCGGCCCGTTAGTGTTTTTTCCCAGTCATGCGAATCTATCCATTAATCGGGACATTTCTTAATTTCAGAAAAAGAAACCATCATTTTGCATTGTTCATATGTAAGTAACCGTACATCATATCCAAATACTTTATATATGTAAAACGTGTAGAATTTCGTGTAGATTTGCAATATTCCTTTTTCGCAAATGATAAAAAAATGTTTAACATGCCATTTTCTGGTAATTTGCATAAGTGTCATGATTTTGCATTGCGCATAATTATTTAACCGTGCATCGGAATTAAGCAAACCATATATGTTGTGTAGATTAATTGTATCGCCTTTTCATGCATGCTAAAAATGTTTAACTTGCTGTTTGCATTTAATTTGCATAAATAACTTGCTAAAACGGTTTATGTCCTAAACTCGCATAAATGTTGCGTCATTTGTTTTATAGTAAAAACCCACATATTATATATGATTTTGGGGTAGAAAAATCCATAGAATTTATCTGTGCAATTAGTTTTGTCATTTGAGCAATTTTGTGTGCATGTTATTTTGCTAGGATGCCCTTTTGTTTATTTCGTGTGAATTAATCTATGCATGATATGAAATAATTTTTAACATGAGACATGCCCTTGGACATGTGTGCTAGGCCCTGTTATTTTTGGTTGCTAGAGAAATCCATGTTTAGGCGTTCTTTTCTTGTTGCCAACATGCCTTAAAATATTGCTGTTTTGAGCGGTCTAAATAATTCTAAGTCTGAAACTGTTATTTTGTTGCCATGTGATTTGCTATTGATCTAGGAGTCTTTTGTGGTTGCTCCAATGGAGTCTTTTGTTGAGCATGTTATTGCCTACCAGGTTGTGCCATTTGTTGCCATGTATGGGATTGGCATCATAGTTATTTCTTTGTCGAGTATACCAATCTGTTAAAAAGACTGCTGCTCATGTCTAGTCTAATTTTCACTAAGTGCGAGAATCTGTTTTCTTCATAATGCCATGTTGTATTGATACTAGCCATGATTCCATGCATAATTAGACCTTGCCACCATGGAATGAATTCTAGTGCATCATGTCTACTACCATGCTGTAGGTTTTCATGCCATGATATGCCCTATAGCATATAGTTTTATTGTTGACAATATGCCTTCATGAAAAACTGCTCTGTTTAAAACTGTGATTTTCACTAAGTCCTAATCTGTTATATTTTGTTGCCGTCTTGTGAGCTCATTTCCTATTGATCCATGCTTCCATTCAATTTGCTGGTATGATATGAATTGTTGTGCATCATATAGGCTATAGCCCCATGTCTTGTTTGTGCATATTATATTCTTGTAGCCTGTTGTATAAGGTGTGCAATATGCTATGTCGCTGTTTTGGGCAGATTATGTCAAAAACTTGTGTTGGTTGTTGTGGTTGAACCGTTGCTCCATTTTGAACATGCCATACATGAAACTTGCATAGAATCTCATGTAGTTTCATAATATCTTGTTGCATCCATGATTTGACATGTTTATGGTTGAAGTTTGCATGCATTTTGCATTCATGGCATATTCACCTTGTGCTTGTCATATATTTTAGACCGTAGCTCCGTTTCAAACGTTCTATATATGTAAATCGCCTAGAATGACGAGTAGAATATCATTGTGCACTTTATTTCCATGTTTAATAAATATAAGACATGATTAGTTCAGATCTGGAGCAAATTCGAAATTAAAACATGGGGTCATTTCGGGAATACTATAAGTTGTTTCCGGCCTCATTTAAGATGCCTAGATAGTGTAGTTTCATTATGCTTCACCCCTTGCCATGTTTAATAACATTTAATATTGTTGTGTACCTAACGAGAGTGAACTAAATAATTCGAATGTGGAGTTTCGTCAATATGCAACTCGTTGCATATTGAGCTTCACTTAATGTGTAGTATTTGTTTGTTGTGATTGCCATGCCTTGCATAATTAAACCGGACATGCATCATGTTTGTTTCCGCATCATGTCATGCATATGTTGTTGTGTTTATCATGTGTTGATTGTTGTTTTCGGATTTCTTCTTCTCGATAGAGTTCCAAAAGCGTTCGAAGTGTGAGGATTCGTTTGACTACGTTGGTTCGTCTTCTTCATGGACTCGATCTTCTTCCAAGCGGGATCTCAGGCAAGATGACCATTTCCCTGGATACCACTACTACCATTGCCATGCTAGTTGTCTCGTTTCTATCGCTATGTCTCGCTACCTACCACTTGTTTGTCAAGCCTCCCAAAATGCCATGATAAGCCTCTAACCCCCTCCACATCCCAGTAAACCATTGTTTGGCTATGTTACCGCTTGCTCAGCCCTACTTATAGTATTGCTAGTTGCAGGTGCAAGATGTTTCCATGTGCCAACATGGATGTTTTTGAGATATCACAATATTATTGTTATTTAATTTAATGCACATATATACTTGGTAAAAGGTGGAAGGCCTGGCCTTTTGCTCGGTGTTTTGTTCCACTTTTGCCGCCCTAGTTACTTGTGTACGGTGTTATGTTCCATATTTAGCGCTCCTAATGCTCGGGGTTGTTATGGGGACCCCCTTGATTTTCGTTTTGGGATAAAACTCTTCTGGCAAGCCCAACATTGGTACTACATTTGCCTAATAACTAATAAAATGCATAGGGACCCACCGGCACCCACGGATAATTAATCAACAACCCGGGCTAGTGCTCCTCATGAGTGTTGGTCCAAACTAGAGCCACTTGCGGGGCCACCCGGGGCAACTCGAGGGATCTCTATCCGGCCAACGTACGTAGTGCTCATCCAGTCGTGTCCTGAGAACAAGATACGTGGCTCCTATCGGGTTCGTCGACACGTCGGGCGGCCTTGCTGGATTTGTTTTACCTTTCTCGAACGTCTTGTGCGCGGGATTTCGAGGACACTTCGGGCTATCTCGAGGTTGTGATTTTCCAACGGAATTTCCAAGGAGATCACGGGTTTCGTGGTCGATGTTATTCCCTCGGCGTGTGGTTAGTTTGTGATTGATGAGTTGGAGCACCCCTGCAGCGTTAAATCTTTCATGAGAGCCGTGCCCGCGGTTATGTGGCAACTTGGAAAATTTGTTTAACATCCGGTCATAGAGAACTTGAAGTAAACTCTAGTAACATACACCAACCACGTGCGTAACCGTGACCGTCTCTTCTCGTAAGGCCTGCTCCGAAAGAGAACATGGTGGGGTTATGTTTGACTCGTAAGTAGGTGTTCAGGATCACTTAGTGATCATTACTGGTTTGCGTCCCTTCATGCGACGATTATCCCCCCTTATTCTTGTACTTGTAAGTTAGCCACTCAAATAAATGGTTAGTGCTTGCTGCAGCCTCACCACTTAACCATACCTCGCCCATTAAGCTTTAATAGTCTTGATACCCTTGGAAAAGAGATTGTTGAGTCCCTGTGGCTCACAGATTACTACAACAACAGTTGCAGGTATAGGTAATGCGATGCTTTGACATGAGAGCGATGCTTGTTTGATTTGAAGTTCTTCTTCTTGTTCGATCATAGGATGGTTTCCAGGCCGGCAGCCTGGGATAGCAAGAATGGATGCCATTTTATCATTTGATTTCATCCGTAGTCGGACCCTGCTCTTCTGTATGATGATTGTATATGATGTTGTATTGATGTGATCTTGATTTAGCTTGTGGCGAGTGTAAGCCAATTCCATATACTCATCTCTTCTTTACATTACTTGTAATGATATCCATTCTTGCGAAACGACGAGATGCGCTTCTATCCCTGTCGAGGCCCTCGAGCCAAAATAAGGATGGGATCGCATCTTGGGTGTTACATAGCAGGTCGCGAGAACGCTTCGGGAGCGACGGGGGCGTCGGGAGCCCTACTCGTGCCCCCTCCTAAGGCGCAGGATGTACTCATGCAAAGTCTCCGTGGGGAGGTACCTCTTCTGATGCAGGCCGCGGCCGGGGGAAGAGACGCCAATGAAGTTGTCGATGAACAGCTCGCGGAGTCTGCCCCAAGAAGAGACCGATTCCTCGCGCAAACCCATGAGCCACAAGTGCGCGCCACCCTTGAGGACCATGGGGAACCAGTTCAAGAAGACCATGCCATCGTCGCTCACCGTCTTGATGCCTGTTGTGTAAAGCCGGAGGAACTCTCCAGGATCTGAGACTCCATCATAGCGCGAGAGCAGCTCGGGCCTGAACCCATCGGGCCAAACCACCCCGCGGAGCTCGCGAGCGAAAGCCCGACAACCCACGCCGATTGAAGGGGCTGCGCGCGCGTGAGCAGCCAGACCCTAGTGCCCGCCCCCCGCATCGCCTTGGGTTACCTGATCCTGACGACGGTGCTCCGACCCCTGCTCAGCGGGGCCTTGAGCGGGCAGTCACTGCCTCTTCCTTGGGGGCGAGACCTCGCGACGCCGGGCGGCCTCCGTGCTTCCTGAGTGCCCGATCACGGCAACTTGGCAGGTGTGCTGAAGGGACCACGCGGCCTCCTTTTCATCACAAGCTACACTGATGACACCGTCGTAGCCCGGCATCTTAAGGACGTTATAGCCATAGTGGACCACAGCCATGAACTTGGCAGTGCAGGGTAACCCAGGATGGCATTGTACGGGAGGCAAATACGTGCCATGTCGAAGTTGATGAGCTTGACACGGTGGTTGGCGCGCATGCCGAAGGTCACGGGGAGGCTGATCTACCCCAGAGGAGTGGTAAAGCCACCTGTTACTCCAAAGAACGATCTGCTCGGCGCCAGCTGGTTGTAGAGTACCCTGAGCTTCTCGAAGGTCTCGACAGAGAGCACGTTCAAGCCCGCGCCCCCGTCGACGAGGGTCTTGGGGATGAAGATGTTGTTGTTGATGGGGGTGCACAGCATGGGGAGCATACCCGGGACGCCCGCGCACACGCGGCTGTCCCTGGAGTCGAACGAGATGGTGCATTGCTGCCACCCAGGCGGCCGCGCGGCCTCCAGCCGCTGGGAAGCGGCGGCTGGCCTGTGAGGGGCTTGCTTGACCCAGGGGCCCGACGGGGGTGTGTTGGTGCCGCCAAGGATACACGCTGCCGCTCGGGGGCCCCGGCGGCTATCAGATCCTTCATCGGGCTGGTTCTGGCCGTTTTCCTCGAGTGGTGCCGGCTAGTGCAGGATATCGACATCACCCTGGGAGCGCACCTCGCGAGGCCGCCCTCGCCCGTCATGGTCCAATGAGCCCCCGATCTGACCCTCTCCACAGCCGGCGCTGGGCCCGCAGCGACCCGTGCGCCGGCCGACATGCTCGTGGCGGGGGGGGGGGGGGGCTCGAGCGCCCGGCATTCCTCGGTGTTGTGGGTGCGCACATTGTGGTTGGCGGCTGTATGACCCACCGCCCCCCTCGGGCATTCCGCTGGCAGGCCCGAGGCCTGGCCCAAGCCCCGCCACTAGGACCCCGAGGAGGAGGAGGGCGCGGGGATGACCAAGCGGGGGCTCAGCAAGCCCGGGTCCGGCCGGGCCTCCACACGGCAACAGGGGCGCCTTGCGGGCCGCGCTCCCCGCACCAGGCACCGAGGGTTGCAACGGGCGGTAGGGCGCCAGGGCCCTCCTGGCGACTGTGACGAGCTCGGCGATGTGGTCCGCCCAAGCATCATGCCCCCCGTCCGTCGGGCGGTGACGAAGCAGTTCGCTCGCCATGAGGAGCGCGTCCTACGCGTTCACGTCCCCCACGTGGACGCAAGCGGGAGGGGTCGCAGCAGAACGACCGCCCTGATACGTCTCCAACGTATCTATGATTTTTGATTGTTCCATGATGTTATATTATCATTCTTGGATGTTTTATAATCATTTTGTAGCAACTTTATATCATTTTTTGGGACTAACCTATTGACATAGTGCCCAGTGCCAGTTGTTGTTTTTGCTTGTTTTTAACTTCGCAGAATATCAGTACCAAACGGAGTCCAATTGCCATGAAACTTTTTGGAGATTATTTTGGACCAGAAGACAACTTGGGAGCCAAGGAAGCACCTGGGGGAGGCCCGTGGGGCCCACAATACACCAGGGCACGCCAGAGGCCCCCGGCGCGCCCTAATGTATCGTGGGGCCCATGGAGGTCTTTTCCACCGCCTCTCAGCTCTATAAATCCTTAGAAATTCCAGAAACCCTAGAGGAGTCGACGAAACACAATTCTAGCCGCCGCAAGTTCCAGAACCACGAGATCCAATCTAACACCATCAGAGAGGGCTTCATCATCCTCATTGGCGCCTCTCCGATGATGCGTGAGTAGTCCACCATAGACCTACGGGTCCATAGGCAGTAACTAGATGGCTTTCTCTCTCTCTTTTGATTCTCAATACAATGGTCTCTTGGAGATCTATTTGATGTAATGACTTTTTGCGGTGTGTTTGTTGGGATCCGATGAAGTTTGAGTTCATGATCAGTTTCTATCCATAAATATTATTTGAGTCTTCTTTGATCTCTTATATGCATGGTTATTTATAGCCTCGTATTTCTTCTTCGAATCTTTGGTGTTGTTAGGCCAACTAGATCGATTTTTCTTGCCATGGGAAGAGGTGCTTTGTGATGGGTTCTATCTTGCGGTGTCCTCTCCCAGTGACAGAAGGGAGCGAGGCACGCATGTATCGTTGCTATTAAGGATAACAAGATGTGGTCTATTCCTACATGAATAGATCTTGTCTACATCATGTCATTGTTCTTATTGCATTACTCCATTTCTCCATGAACTTAATACACCAGATGCATGCTGGATAGCTATCGATGTGTGGAGTAATAGTAGTAGATGCAGAATCGTTTCGGTCTACTAATCTTGGATATGATGCCTATATATTGATCATTGCCTTGGATATCGTCATGATTATTTGATC
Source organism: Elymus sibiricus (assembly GCA_039707655.1). Taxonomy (NCBI): domain Eukaryota; kingdom Viridiplantae; phylum Streptophyta; class Magnoliopsida; order Poales; family Poaceae; genus Elymus; species Elymus sibiricus. The sequence goes on along the minus strand of CM077675.1, from coordinate 151,238,985 downwards.
TTCTATCAATTGCCCAACAGTAATTTGTTTACCCACCGTGTGCTATTTTCTTGAGAGAAGCCACTAGTGAAATCTACGGGCCCCGGGTCTATTCTTTTAATCTATTGCTTTCCGATCTATCTTGTTCCGCATTTGTTTTCAGTTCTATTATTCCAAAAACCCAAAAATACCTTTTTGCACTTTTTATTTGCATCTTTTATTTTGTGTTCTTGTGCGATATATTTATCCAATCTAATACAATCCAATCTATCTTTTTACCATGGAGAGATTGACAACCTCTCTTACGCGTCGGGTTGCAAGTATTTGTTCTTTGTGTGCAGGTACCGTTTACATAGTGTTGCTTGGTTCTCCTACTGGTTCAATAACCTTGGTTTCATAACTGAGGGAAATACTTACCATAGTCGTGCTACATCATTCCTTCCTCTTTGGGGAAATACCGACGCAGTCTCAAGCCACGTCAAAGAAATTTCTGGCGCCGTTTCCGGGGAGACATCATCAAAATCTATCAGGTTCCTAATCACAAATCTCGACTCCTTGCAATTTACATTATTTGCCATTTGCATCTCATTTTCATCTCCCCCACTTCACAAAAATTTGTTGTTTTATTCGCCCTCTTTTTCATTTGCCTTTTTCTCGTCAGATCTCTTATTTGCTTGCTATCTTGTTTGCGTAGTCAAGATGCCTCAACAAAAGTATTATGATGTTCCTTACCCCAATATTTTGCTCGAGATTAAGAAAAATATCAAGGAATATTTGACTACACAATTTGAGCATAATAAGTATTTTACCAAGGAGCTTAAAGAACACTCTACCGTAGTACATGCCATAACAAAACAACTTGATGATATTAGTAGAGAAGTTTCTAATCTCCAATCTAAGTATGCTCATGCTGAAAATCTACTAGGTAAAATATCTGACGCACAAGCTACTTTAGTAAATCAAATGGCCGCTAAACCAGTTTCTCTAGAGGATAAAAAAGACGAAGATCTTAAAGTGATTGGTGTTTCTTCTATTGATTCCTTGTTTAGTAATATTAAAATTGATGATAAAGGGACTGAAGTAGAGTCAACTTTGGCTAGAAGGCGTCCCAATGATTTGGAGGGTGAAAATCTTGATGAAAAAATTGATGAAAATGGGTTTGGAAAGGTCAAAACTACACAATTTGCCCGAGGCAGGCGCCGCGCCCTGGGCCGCGGGCAGATGGGCCTGGGTACCCCCGGTCCCAGAGGCCCGACATTCACCACAGACCAACGGGTCCATAGCTAGTACCTAGATGGCAATCTATCTATCTCTTGATCTTCAATGCAATAGTCATCGCATCTTCGCTTTGATCTATCCGATGTAATCCTTTTCTGCGGTGTGTTTGTTGGGATCCGATGAATTGTGGGTTTATGTTCAGATTATTCATGAAAAGTATTTGAGATACCTCTGATATATATTGTCTCTTAATTGCATGATCATTATAGCTTCGTAATTCTCTCCGATTTATCGATGTGCTTTGGCCAAGTAGATTGATATTTCATCGGTGGGAGTAGTGCGTTGTGGTAGGTTCAACCTGACGAGTTTCTATATCCCAGTGACAAAGTAGGGGACAAGATGTATATTTGTGTTGTTGCTACTAAGGATAAAACGATGGGGTTTATTTATATTGCTTGAGTTTACTTTGTCTACATCATGTCATCGTTCTCCATGCATTACTCTGTTTTACTTAATACTCTAGATGCATGCTTGATGTCTACTACACAACTTTATTCTTGTAGACTCGTGTTGGGCCTCCAAGCGCAGAGTTTTGTAGGACAGTAGCAATTTTCCCTCAAGTGGATGACCTAAGGTTTATCAATCCGTGGGAGGTGTAGGATGAAGATGGTCTCTCTCAAACAACCCTGCAAGCAAATACAAGAAATCTCTTGTGTCCCCAACACACCCAATACAATGGCAAATTGTATAGGTGCACTAGTTCGACGAAGAGATGGAGATACAAGTGCAATATGGATGGTAGATATAGGTTTTTGTAATCTGAAAATATAAAAACAGCAAGGTAAGAAGTAGTAAACAACGAGCAAAACGGTATATTAATGCTTGGAAAAATGGCCTAGGGTTCATACTTTCACTAGTGCAATCTCCCAACAATGCTAACATAGTTGGATCATATGATCATCCCTCAACGTGCAACAAAGAATCACTCCAAAGTTCCTATCTAGCGGAGAACATAAGATGAAATTGGTGTAGGTAATAGAACCACCTCAAGGTTATTCTTTCGATCAATCTTTTGAGCTATTCTTATAAGTGTCACAAACAGCCCTAGAGTTCGTACTAAAATAACACCAATGACACATATCAATCAACCCTAATGTCACCTAGATACTCCAATGTCACCTCAAGTATCCGTGGGTAAATTATGCGACATGCATCAAACAATTTCAAGTCTATCATATTCAATCCAACACAAAGAGCTTCAAGGAGCACCCCAAGATTTCTATCGGAGAACGTGGTATGAAAACATGCAATCAACCCCTATGCATATATCCCCAAGGTCACCGGAATCTGCAAGTTGATGCCTTAACATATATCAAGTGAATCAATAGAATACCCAAATGTCACTACGGGTATCCCACGCAAGACGTACATCAAGTGTTCTCAAACCAAAATATTCAATCCAACATAACGAGCTCTCATAGGTAAAGATTCAATTCATCACAACAAGGTAGCAAGGGAATAACATCATATAATCTGACTATATTAACAAAGCCCGTGATACATCAAGATCATGACATCTCAAGAACACGAGAGAGAGAGAAAGAGAGAGAGAGAGAGAGAGAGAGAGAGAGAGAGAGAGAGATTGAACACATAGCTACTGGTACATACCCTCAGCCCCGAGGGTGAACTACTCCCTCCTCGTCATGGCCTCCGCCGGGATGATGAATATGGCTACCAGTGATGGTTCCCCCTCTCCGGCAGGGTACTTGACGGGGATATTACCCCGCGATATAACCCGGCAGGAAGTATGACCCGGCCGGGGACTTGGCGACTCACTGGTGACCCGGTCGCAGCGTGGCGATTCATTGGAGACCCGGTAGGCGGGTTAGACGAGCGACAAAGCCCAAGGCCCAGCCAGGCAAGCCGGCGCCAGGCGGCTTACGGCGGACGGGCCTGGAGGGGCGGCTCACAAGAGAAGGCCCAAGGGAGAGAAAGGATTCCCTCACAAGGGAAACAAGACCCGGATTAGGATTCATGAAAGACTAGTCCTAGCCCTACTCTCAGTAAGACTCTACATGTAAACCTACCCTCTCCACTTATATAAGGAGGGGTAAGGCGCCCCAAGAGGGACAAGTTTTAGACGTCTCAATTGACAAGTTGAGATAGACAGATTAGAGGCTAGACATCACCCTTGTAACCAAGAGGTCTTCCTCATGATTAATGCCAGACAAGCAGGACGTAGGCTTTTACCTCCATCGGAGGGGCCGAACCTGGGTAAACCGCCTCGCGTCTCTCGATTCCGACCAACCCCTTCAAGCCGCCATGTAGTTGCGACGCCTCGAACCTAAAGTCCGCTAACCCGGACATCTGCCGTGACAAATCCGCGACAGTTGGGGCCCATCGTGGGGCCAGCGCACGGTGGAATTGTGTTCTTGGAGGAAGTTTTTCAGGAATCAAGAAGCTCGCAGTTGACCGGATGAAGAAAGACCCGGCGAGAAAAAGATGTACATCGTCTCGACGAGTAGTTGGGCAGGCAAGATACGAGATTTGAGACGAGAAAAATTAGGGTTCCGTCGTGCGCCGCCGCACGTTTCTCTGACGATCCGTTGATCCGTCTTCGGATCAATTTCTGCTACCGCCCGAGACCAACAAGAGTGCGCCGTACTATGCGCCTCGCGAGCCGTCAAATTACAAGTCGCCGAATCGCAAGGAAAACGCGTGCATATCCTCAAAACCGCGTCCGTTCCGCCGAGTGCTACTGCAAGTCGCCGAGTTCGGCTGCTTTTCCGCGAACAGGATCAAGTCCCGAGGATTTTTTGTCCAAAATTACTACATCCACCGGTACCATATCCGACTGACGACCCGGAGCTGGACTCGAAGCTGGATTCACCCAGCCACGACCCGGAAACAAACACATGGATTCGGCCTTCGCCTTCACCATCTCGCCGCGCCAACCGCTGTCGGCCTCGATCTCGCCTTGCATCATCTCGCTGGCAGCACCCGCCGTGGCACGTCTCGCCTGCTAGACTCGCCCCGAGCCGGATCTCCGCCGTGGCTACACCTTGCCTGCTGCGCCGCGACCGCGCCCCCTCTGCACGCCGGCACCACCTCCACGCACCCGCATCGCAAGACATCCCATCGTCTCCGCCTCCGAGCCGGTCTCGCCTCCTGGCCGCTGTCGCGCCCTGCGCGCCGTCTCCGTCGCCTCAAGCCGCCCGGCCGGCTCGCCGCTCCGCGTCGGCCAGCTCTCCCGCGTCGCCGCAGCTCCACCTCATCCGAGCCGCCGCGGCCTCGCTCCTCCGGCTTCGACCCAGACGCGCTCGCCTCACCTCCATGGCGTTTGCCTCGACGCCCGCCTCGCCGAGCCGCCTCACCCCCATCACGCGCCGCTCCGCCCCGTCAGCACCACTGCGGCCTCGCTTCTGTCGCGCCCCTCGCCGTATCAGCCGCCGGTGCTCGCTTCTCCTCCGCACCCGCCGGCGGACATCCGAGCCGTCCCAGTCGTCGCCCGACTCGGACTTGACTTCGCCTCGGGTCGCCGTCGCACCTTGAGCGCCGGTGGTGCCACCGCCGTCCTCACCTCGAGTCGCCGTCGCACCTTGAGCGCCGGTGGTGCCAGCCACCGTCTGCGCCCTCAGCCGCCGTCGCACCTCGAGCCACCGAGCCGTCGGCCTCTGCCGCCTGGAGCCGCCAACTGCCGCGGCCTCCGGCTCTCCCGCGTCGCCGCAGCTTCGCCTCACCACGCCCCCGTGCGCGCACCTCCGCGTCGCTCCGGCTCATGGCCTCACCTCCACGGCCGCTCTGCCGTGCTCTGGCGGCTCGCCGTTCCGCGGTCCAGCACCGCCCCGCTCCCTCGCCACAACGCGCGAGCCGCCCCGCTCCTGGCCAAACCGACGGCCCACACCGGCTCGGGCTGCTCCGCGTCGCCCCCGTCAGAAACCGGCCATGCGCCGCCCCTGCTCACGAGCTTGCGCCCGCTGTGCACGCACCACCAGCCGGCCCTGCTACACGCCTCTGCGATGTGGCACGCCCGTTCCAGCTCCTACCCGCTCCGCGCCTCCGATGTGCGCTTCATGCCCGTTCTGCCTCGCCGATGCTACCAGCCGCTCCGCTCCCTCGCAATCCAGCAGCCCGAGAGGCCGTCTGAAGCTGATAAAGGGAGGGCCGGCTGGGGAGATAAAAGCGAGATGTGGGAGGCCAGGTATTGAGAAGATAGCAGACCGACTGGAAAAAGAAAAAAGAAAAAAGGGTGGGTCAATCCAGCTGGTAGTTTATACAAAGAGAATACGTACCACATCAAGTTGCCTGGAGTTTTCTTCGACATGCATATCCATCAAATGGAACACACGACAAGGGTAAGCCGGTTGTCTGGGCAGAAGTGGAAGGAACTAGTCAAGTAGTCACGTGCAAAACAGTTTCAACCAAAGGAGGAGTCATAAAAAACTACAAGTTGCGGCCACCCAGATCGTCTACATTTTACCATAGATGGGATCACTTTCGAGCAAGACCGACGGGGCCTGTTGCAATTTATACGCAGCTCAAATTAATATGAACAGCGGCTGCGGTCTCCCATGGGGGCTGTTTTTCTTTTCAATCAAATCCAAGCAAAAACGAGAGCAATTCATCTACAGTCCAATTTGTTGGCCACCATCCACTATCACGAGAGAATATAATAAGGGCAATTCAAAGTTATAAGCTTGTCACTACATCTAAAGAGATAAAAGACAGCTGTTCGTCCGATTACGTCCGCACACGGATCATCGGTAGTTTGTACAAAGATCATCAGGTGATATTTTTCGAACTGTTATTTCGTGTAATTAAAATATCATCGAAACAGTTTTACTTCGAGCTATGTTATTATGTACGCAGGTCGATTAACTCATGGCCAGAGTACGGTCCGGTCCTCGCGCGCCTTCATCAGAAGCCGTGTCTGCATATGCGCCATGACGAGCTACCGGACGGACGTATACAACCCGCCGTTCATACGGCTGGGCCTACATCCACGCACCGGCTTAACAACGCCACGGCGACTCGCCATCCATGCTGGTTCCCAACGCCACGGGCGACTCATCGTTTTATGCCGGCCTACAACGCCACGGCCGTCTCTCGCGACCGCACCGGCTTACAATGCTGCGGCCGTCTCTTGTGACCACGCCGTCTTCAAATCCCGCGGCTGACTTCTATGTCTACATCAACACGCCAGGGGCCGCATGCACCAATACGAGCCGCCCAACAGACGGTTCTGAGTGGCCGCCCTGCGATCCGGTCTACATCAACATTATCATGTGCCAGCATCCATCTATGCCGCACTATTCGACGGACGTGCGCAAGCCGCCGCCCGCAGTCTGATCTACAGCATATCGGTGCAGTGTTCGTCTATACGAGCCGCCCGACAGACAGGCGCACAAGCCGCCGCCCGCAGTATGATCTACAGCATATCGGTGCAGTGTTCGTCTATACGAGCCGCCCGACAGACAGGCGCACAAGTCGCCGTCATTACAGTTTGGTTAACTTCAACAACCAGCCGGGACGAACCATCGACCGGATTATTGTAACAAGTCATACGGCATCATCTATAACCTGCCACGGTCAACCTCAACCTTCAGTGGAGACTCTCAAGCCGCCTCTTCGAGTTGACTTAAGACTCGGGGGCTACTGATATGGCTCGACACATTGTCGTTTTCAACAAAAACCCCAGATCATTGCAAGGAAGTTAACCCAATCCTGGGGGCTACTACATTATTGGCGGAAGGATTAAAAGTTACCCAAGAAGACGAGCCGCCATGATGCACCGTTTAGCTTGGGGGCTTCTGCTGTTTCTTCATACAAGATGGCGGCTTACAAGATGTTGCAACAATGTTGATACTTCAACAAGGTCATTTGGGGGCTTCCAGCCCGCCGGGTTTAGCTCGCTCACCCTCTTGATCGGCTCTTCAGCCACAATAGTAAACAATACGGCGGCTTACAAGTTGGCGGTCTACATGACGGCGGCTCACAAGACGATGCACAAGTTGATATCATCGACAAGGTCGTTTGGGGGCTTTCAACCCACCGGGTTAAGCTTCAACCCTCTCGATCAGGCTCTTCAACCAACGTAAGGCGGGTAGTATACCCAAAAAGTTGACTCCGTCAACAAGATCGTTTGGGGGCTTTCAACCCACCGGGTTAAGCTTCAACCCTCTCGATCAGGCTTTTCAGCCACTGTAAGGCGGGTCGTTGACCCAAACGTTGACTCCGTCAACAAAGATCACTAGGGGTGCAGCGAGTTGTGAACTTACCCCCTCTTCGATCTGCAAGGTCGGGTTATACCTGCCTGTAAGTAGCTGCCGCTTTGCCAGGGGTGCAGCGAGTTGTGAACTTACCCCCTCTTCGATCTGCAAGGTCGGGTTATACCTGCCTGTAAGTAGCTGCCGCTTTGCCAGGGGTGCAGCGAGTTGTAAACTTACCCCCTGCAAGGGCCTCTTACAGCTAGCGAGGATAAACTCTCTCATCTGCTGCGTACTCTCCGCCAAGTGGCCCGTCGTACCCTGGAGGTTCAAACGACGGATTTATGTCACGTGAGAAGTAGCTTATGGGCTTTAGGGGTATTCACCCCGCAGTGTCTCTTTCTGGTTCGTTGCGCTCTTATCAGTTAGTCTCACCTAGAGACCCTGAGCCGTTCAAAAAGAGTTGACGGCCACTCTCGTTAGAGACCCTGTACTGGTATGAGTTCAAGCATCGAGTCCACCCAGAAGAACCATCATATGAAATTTTGAGAATAAAAGGCAAAGCAAGAACATCATACATTGCATCATACATCATACATTACATCATGCATTTCATCATACTTACATATCATGCCGGTTTGCCAAACCAGGTCAGAGCAAGATTATGAAAGAAGAAGCAAGGCTATACGAGATTTTAACATCTCCGGGTTGTGCTTTTTCAAGCCGCCCTTATAACAATGCAGAATATTCTGTCTTGTTTATTTTTGCAGGTCTTGTCTCTTAAAGATGAGCCGCCCTATCAGATATAATGCCGTATCATTTAATTGACCGGCTATTGGGTTTCTTCAACCTGTGCTCTGTAGTATACTACAACACTCATGGATTTCTCAAAATATTTGCCGGGTTGCACCGCAACTACGGGCAGGGATTTCATGTCAAGGACAGGAATTATTCCAGGATATTCATTCCGGGTTATATTACAACCACGGTCAAGGATTCATTCAACAAATTATGATGAGTCATATTATTCTCACATAGTCCCGAGTCGCCGGAGGCAGACGACCCGACACTTGGGGGCTAATGCAAGCTGGTTTTCAAATCATTACATTGTCAACAAGACCCTGTTATCTCAAGGAGATGAGCCGGCCTTTCTATATTTTTCTAAGTCCCAGCCCAGTACTTCTTACTGGCCCGGCACTTGGGGGCTACACCACTCAGATCAAATTTTCTAAAAGTCCCAAGTCGCCGCAGGCATGCGACCCGGCACTTGGGGGCTACAGTATTCAGCTGTTCAAGCAGATTATAAGGTCCAAATTGAAGACCCGGCCCATCACATGCTGATGAGCCGGCCCTTGGGGGCTACACATGTGAAATACAGGACACTCAATATATATCTGGCGACTCAGATGACAACCCAGATTTCTCAACATTCAACACCAAGTTCAAAAGTCCCAGGTTGTTGCAAGCAAAACAACCCGGTCCTTGGGGGCTACACCCGCCGAAGCTTTATAAAGTATAAGATAGTTACAAGTCCCAGGCTGCTGCCGGCAAGACAACCTGGCACTTTGGGGCTACACAGTCAAAGATATTATTGCAAAGCACCAAGTCATCATGGATAAGCTTGGAGCTTGGGGGCTACAGGTAATATGGATATATCCAAAAAATTGAAGAGAGCTTTTCAAGATGTCAATTGTGAGTGAGACCGGCTCAACAAATTTTTATCTAGCCGAAGCAATAAAAGACCGGCTCTACATCAGATGGATTTTCATCCCAATATTTTTATCAAGTCAGCTGGAATCCAGTTATTTGACCCGGCGTCATCAATAATCATGACCCGGCATCATCAATGAGTATGACCCGACAATGATGACCCGCCAAGAGCATTGAAGGCCGACTCAACGGCATATGGGTGTTGTATTCCCAATATTTTATTTCAAAGCATGCATACCGGCAAGATGACGGTGAAGACGGCTTGTTCATATGGAAAAGAAACCCGGATTTTTCAAGGAGCCACTTCATCGAAACAAGACGACCAGGGGAGCAAGCCGGTCCCTTAACATATTTATAATTCTTATTTCAGGAGCTTACCATGAATAAATTCAAGCTAAGCTGGGGGCTAATGACGGGGATATTACCCGGCAGGAAGTATGACCCGGCCGGGGACTTCGCGACTCACTGGTGACCCGGTCGCAGCGTGGCGATTCATTGGAGACCCGGTAGGCGGGTTAGACGAGCGACAAAGCCCAAGGCCCAGCCAGGCAAGCCGGCGCCAGGCGGCTTACGGTGGACGGGCCTGGAGGGGCGGCTCACAAGAGAAGGCCCAAGGGAGAGAAAGGATTCCCTCACAAGGGAAACAAGACTCGGATTAGGATTCATGAAAGACTAGTCCTAGTCCTACTCTCAGTAAGACTCTACATGTAAACCTACCCTCTCCACTTATATAAGGAGGGGTAAGGCGCCCCAAGAGGGACAAGTTTTAGACGTCTCAATTGACAAGTTGAGATAGACAAATTAGAGGCTAGACATCACCCTTGTAACCAAGAGGTCTTCCTCATGATCAATGCCAGACAAGCAGGACGTAGGCTTTTACCTCCATCGGAGGGGCCGAACTTGGGTAAACCGCCTCGCGTCTCTCGATTCCGACCAACCCCTTCAAGCCGCCATATAGTTGCGACGCCTCGAACCTAAAGTCCGCTAACCCGGACATCTGCCGTGACAAATCCGCGACAGTACTGGAACGTCCCCAGATTGGTTTTTCATCGATACAAAGAGTTATGGCGGCCGAACAGAGAGTCTCTGTTTATTTTTGGGGTTTTTGGGATTTATAGGATTTTTCAGCATTGGAATAACGCGCAATGGAGCCACGTGGGCCCCACCACATATCTGGGCGCGACCTAGGGGGCGCGCCCTGATGGCTTGTGGCCCACAGGTGGCTCTCCTCCGGTGGTTCTTCGCTCCAATATGGCTTATTTCCTCCAGAAAAATCACCAAAAAGTTTCGAGTGATTCCGAGAACTTTCATTTTCTGCAAAAAAAAATAACACCACGACAATTCTGCTGAAAACAATGTCAGTCCGGGTTAGTTCTATATAAATCATATAAAGTGCATCAAAACCATACAAAAGTATTGTAATCATAGGTGAATATGGCATGAATACTTCATAAATTATCGATACGTTGGAGACGTATCAGCATCCCCAAGCTTAATTCCTACTCGTCCTTGAGTAGGTAAATGATAAAAGAAATAATTTATGAAGTGTGAATGCTAGCATAGTGAATAGTTTTGATCATTGATAATTTCAGTCACTTTTCTAGCATCATAACCAGCGACCAACAACTTTTTCTGATAAAAATCATCATGATAGAGTAGCAATCGATTCACATGTCATGGTTCAAACAATTCATTCACTTGAAACTTAACAATCTATGTTCTTGGTCACCAAACAATTTCAATGCGTCATCAAGTCTAAGTAAGAGCTCCACATACTCAATTATCATATAGTATTTTATGATTGCTAATACTCAAATCATATTTTTAGACCAAACAATATCCATCAAACACATAGAAAGATAGGGGCTTAATGTTTCTCCTCCCAACATACTTATCATAAAGATAATTGTCAACAATAATGAATCATGATCAAATATATTTGAGTGGATATATATGTTTGGATCTTTCCCCACCACATGGTGCTTGCCAACTAAAAGATTGAGGTTGGAATAAGAAGTTGACTCAAGATGAAAGTAAGTAATTATGAAAATAAATAGATTGTCCCTTTGCAGAGGGAAGCAGGGATTTACAGAGGTGCCACAACTCATTGTTTAAAAACAAAGATGAATAAGTAATTTTAAGTGGTGTGCATTTCCTGTCCACGTCACAACATGGTTTTCAATATCTTCCATGCTAATCACATTATTGGCGGTTCCCAAACAGAATTGAATTTTTTTACTCCCCCTCCACCATTCGAACACATTCCATGACTGGCCGAATCCACGGTTGCCCTCCAAACAATCAACATTCTAGGGGGAGTTTTTGTTTATTTATTTTTCTGTTATGCAGGACTGGGCATCCTTTTTACCGGCCTCTCTCGTGCATTGACAAGTGAATAAACACTCATGTTGAGAATAACTCCCTTAGCATGGAAGATAATGACTGCCCCGTTGCTCCATGAGCGGTACGAGCACACAAAACGGATGTTTATTTGAATGTTTTAGAGGTGGCACATGCAAATTTACTTGGAATGGCAGTGAAATACCATATATAGGTAGGTATGGTGGACTCTCATGGAAGAAACTTGGCTCAAGTCTTTGGATGCACAAGTAGTATTGCTACTAAGTATGAAGTTTTGGCTAGCAAAAGGTTCTAGACAAGCACCACATGTTGGAGGATCCATAACAACATAACTTCTATGCAAATATACCCAAACATAACCATTACGTTGTCTTCCTTGTCCAACTTCAACTATTTGATCAATTTTGAAAATAATTAATGGGTATTCACAATCAGGAAAGATGTCCAAGATAATATATTTGTATGTGAAAGTTCTCTTTCTTATACTAATCATTCATGAATTGCTTGTATGACCAATATAATGATTGTCAAATTTCAATAGATTTTAGTTTCTAAACCAGATGTGAAACTACTACTAAGCATAAAGCACATTGATAATTTCATATTTATGATATTTCATTTATTCACAATTTACTCGTAGGATATAAGTGAAGCACAAGAGTAAACAACAAACTACTCTCAAAAAATATAAGTGAAGATCAATGAGTAGTTAAACAATTAAGTAGCTATGTGAGGACTCTCTCTCTCTCTCTCAATAAAGATTTCAGATCTGAGTATTTTATTCAAGAAGCAAACAAAACAAAAATACACTCCAAGAATAGCACGCTTCATGTGAACGAATAAAAATTTAGGCTAAACAAAGGCTAACCGATAGTTGAGGAAGAGAGGTGGGATGCGTAGCATCCCCAAGGTTAGATGCTTGAGACTTCTTGAAATATTTACTTGGGGAGCCTTGGGCATCCCCAAGCTTGAGCTTTTGTATCTCGTTCAATCCTCTCATATCCCGGTTTCACCTAGGTCTCAAAAACTTCATCCACACAAAACTTGGAAAGAACTCGTGAAATAGGTTAGTGCATATAAGAATAAATCAACACTTTATGTACTGCAAAGACAAGTTGCACAATAATTTTCAAACATTATCTACTGTAAACTAGCATTTCCACAATTTATATCTACCAAAGTCATGAAAACCATCGGAGAAGTAGATAACAAAATTATGACAGCAATCTGTCTAAACAGGACAGTCTGTAGCAATTAATTTACAAAGTGCACTTCTGTATCTCTAAAATTATGAAGATTTAGGACATGATAAATATATTATATTAAAATACTATGTAAAAATTTCAGAAACTTTCCACATTCCAGTAAAATATGAAAATTCAAACACTACAGCAAAAGTTTCTGTTTTTACACAGCACACATCAAACATGCAATTCAAGCATCCTAAAGGCAATTCTTGGAACTTTTTATTGAAAACCAAGATTATAAATAACAGCTAACAGATAACAATAAAATATAATGACGCTCCAAGCAAAACACATATCATGTGACGAATAAAAATATAGCTCCAAGTAAGATATACCGATAATGTTGGAGACGAAAGAGGGGATGCCTTCTGGGGCATCCGCAAGCTTAGGCGCTTGAGTCTTCCTTGGATATTATCTTTGGGGTGCCTTGGGCATCCCCAATATTAGGTTCTTGTCACTCCTTATTCTCCTCATATCGATGTCTCACCCAAAACTTGAAAACTTCAATCACACAAAACTTAACGGAACTTCGTGAGATGGGTTAGTATATTAAATAAAGATCATTCACTTAGGTACTGTCAAGACAAGATTAAGGAGTAGCAAGAGCCTAAGCTTGGGGATGCCCAAGGCACCCCAAGGTAATATTTTAAAGGAAACTCGAGCGTCTAAGCTTGGGGATGCCAAGGAAGGCATCACCTCTTTCGTCTCAATCCATCGGTATGTCACTTGAAGATATATCGTCACATGATATGAGTTTTGCTTGGAGCGTCGTTTGCTTTTGTTTGCTTTTACTTTCAGTTTGCCACGATCATTGTTTTCTGGACACACTTATTTAAGAGAGACACACCTTCATCATAATTTTTTAGAATACTCTATGTGCTTCACTTATATCTTTTGAGCTTAGCAGTTGCTCTAGTACTTCACTTATATTTCTTTGAGCACCGTGGCATGTAGATTCTATAGAAATAATTTCACTCTCGCTCTTCACTTATATTTGTTTGAGAGTTATTAAATATTGACGATAATTTGCATGGGTCATAAGACTATTCTAAAAATATTAGGTATTCAATGAGTGATAATCAAAACCATCATGTATCACATATAGAGAAATTGTGGGTCAATGATATTGATGTGGTAATATGAAAGGTGTGAGTCCGTAATTATGATCCGTAGAAGTGTCGATATTAAGAAAGGTTAAATTTTTGTTCATCTAAAAATTAAAGAGGCATGGTGATGATGTGTGAGCATTTCTACTCCTCGTTGAAATCCTAGTGTTGTTTCGGGTCGGAAGCGCGCGATGGTTCACTCCTACCAAGCTCTTCCCCCGGGGCATGCGAGTAGTACTTTGATCTATGATAAAACTAATAAAACTTTGCAATAAGTATATGAGTTATTTATGACTAATGTGAAACCATGGACATACGCAATCTCACCTTCACATATTTGCTAGCCTCTTCGGTACCGAGCATAGCCCATTCTCACCTCGAGGATCGGTGCAAGTTTCGCCGACGCATCCAAACCCCGTGACATGATACGCTCTGTTGCACATAAGCCTTATATATCTTCGTCAAAACAGCCACCATACCTACCTATCATGGCATTTCCATAGCCATTCCGAGATATATTTCCATGCAAATTCCATCGTCACTCCACATGACTAGTTTGTTCATCGGCATATTGCTTTGCATGATCATATAGAGCTGACATAGTGTTTGTGGCAAAGCCACCGTTCATCATATTTTTGATAAGTGTCACGCTAGATCATTGCACATCCTGGTACACTGCCAGAGGCATTCATACAGAGTCATATCTTCATACCAGTTCTCCATATCGAGTTGTAAGTAAATAAAAGTGTGATGATCATCATTAATAGAGCATTGTCCCAGTGAGGAAAGAATGATGGAGACGATGATTCTCCCACAAGTCGAGATGAGACTCCGGACGAAAAATAAAGATGGGGGAGGCCAAATGAGCCCACCATCCATTCAAAAAATCAAGAGAAAAATGAGAGAAGGGACTTTTCTACTATCTTTTTCCACACTTGTGCCTCAAAGTGGCACCATGCTCCTCATGCAGAGAGTCTCATGATATATCATTTTCAGATGCTAGTGGGAATTGCCTATTCATTATTACAAACTTGGCTTGTATATTCCTATGACGGGCTTCGTGAAATGCCCAAGGTCTTCATGAGCAAGCAAGTTGGATGCACACCCCACTAAGCTTCATTTGAGCTTTCATACACTTATAGCTCTAGTGCATCATTTGCATGGAAATCCCTACTCCTTGCATTGACATCTATCGATGGGCATCTTCATAGCCAGTTGGTACGTCTAGTTGATGTGAGACTATCTTCTCCACTTTTTACCCCTTTGATATCTACCACCATACTCTATTCCACCTAAATGCTATGTCCAATGGCTCACGCTCATGTATTGGGTGAAGAATAAAAAGTTGATGCATATTGAAAAAGTGCGATCCAATTGCGTGACTTGGACACCGTGGTGCTTAACATTTGTATTAATGTGGTGAAGATGGAGCCATGCCTTGCTAATATAATAAGATGAATGGGAGGTAAACATTCCTTAAGGATCGCATACTTTGAAAGATTGATGATTTCTTCTTACACTTTGAATATTGCTATGTTAATATTTGTTGATTCGTCATTTCTCAACGAGCATACATGCATAAGATTACATAATGGATAGCATGTCACATCAAAAATTCTGTTTTTATCATTTACCTACTCGAGGACGAGCAGTAATTAAGCTTGGGGATGCTAGATATGTCTCCAACGTATGTATAATTTTTGATTATTTACCAATTTATAATATTTTTGAGAACTAACCTATTGACCCAGTGCCCAGTGCGAGTTGCTGTTTTCTGCGTGTTTTTTGCTTTTCAGGTTTACATTACCAAACGAAGTCCAATTGCCACGAAACTTTTTCATGATTTTTTCTAGACCAAAAGAAGACCTGGAAGCTTCGGAAGGAGGCCGGGGGCCGCACAAGACAACAGGGCACGCCCTAGGGGGGTCGTGACCTGATGGCTTGTGCCTCCCTCGGCTGCCTCACGACGCCCCTCTCTGGCCTATAAATTCTCTTTCACCCTAAAAATAACAAAGGCAGTCCCGAAACCCTTTTTCCGCCGCCGCAAGTCTCTGTTCCGTCATGAGGCCGTGTGGAGCTCCGTTCCGGCACCCTGCCGGAGGGGGGATCGATCATGGAGGGCCTCTACATCCACCTTGTTGCCCTCATGATGATGTGTGAGTAGTTCACTAGAGACCTACGGGTCCATAGCTAGTACCTAGATGGCAATCTCTCTATCTGTTGATCTTCAATGCAATGATCATCGCATCTTCGCTTTGATCTATCCGATGTAATCCTATTGTGCGGTGTGTTTGTTGGGGTCCGATGACTTGTGGATTTATGTTCAGATTATTCATGAAAAGTATTTGAGATATCTCTGATATATATTATGTATCTTAATTGCATGATCATTATAGCTTCATAATGATCTCCGATTTATTGATGTTCTTCGGCCAAGTAGATTGATATTTCATCAGTGGGAGTGGTGCATTGTGGTAGGTTCAACCTGACGAGTTTCTATATCCCAGTGACAAAGTAGGGGACAAGATGCGTCTTTGTGTTGTTGCTACTAAGGATAACACGATGGGGGTTCATTCATATTGCTGAGTTTACTTTGTCTACATCATGGCATCGCTCTCCATGCATTACTCTGTTTTACTTAATACTCTAGATGCATGTTGGATAGCGGTCGATGAGTGGACTAATAGTAATAGGTGTAGGCAGGAGTCGGCCTATTTGTTTATGGACATGATGCCTATATATACATGATCATTGCCGTGAAAATCACATAACTATCCACTTTTCTATCAATTGCCCAACGGTAATTTGGTACCCACCGTATGCTGCCTACATGAGAGATGCCGCTAGGGAAGACTATGGACCCCGGGTCTATTCACTTATATATTTACAAAGGCTACTATTACCTTGCTGCCTTTATTTACTATTTATTTTAGTTTTCAGTTTACAATTATCAACAATTATCTACACAACTCATTTGCTTGCAACTAACGAGATCAAGGGGATTGCCAACCCTCTTGCTCGTGTTGGGTGCAAGTTGTTTGTTCATTTGTGTGCAGCCGCTGAAGACGGTTGAGGATTGATATTCCTATTGGTTCGATAAACCTTGGTTTCATAACTGAGGGAAATAATTACCCACTTTGTGCTGCGATAACCCGGTCCTCTTCACGGAAAACCCAACACAGATCACGAGTATCAGCCATCGCCGCCGCCCGATTCGCCCCCGCCAAGCCCCCGCCCGCCCCCACCCCACCGTCACCTACCGCCACATGCCTCGAATTCGGCCTGACTCACCACCGTCAAATCGCGCCAAGCCGCCGCCACCCGATTCGACCACCGCGCAGCCGCCGCCGCCCCGTCGTTGCCACACCGCCGAAGAAGCTTCCGAAGAGCAAGACAGGGTTCTTTGGCGTGCGAGCGAAGCCGTCCGACAAGTTCGGCGTCGAGTTCTCCAACGAGGGTCGCCGCTTCTGGATCGGCATGTACCTCACCGTCAACGAGGTCGCGCGTGCCTACGACATGGCGGTGTGGCGTGCCGGGAGGGCGAGGCGGACATCAACTTCCCGGAGATTGAGACCCGGGAGGCTACGGAATTCCTTGTGCCCAAGGCTATTCCGATGAAGGAGATGACGAAGAAGAAGAAGAAGAAGCTGGCGATTCATGTTTCTCCCAAGATAGCAACGAGGCAGCGGTGGCGAGGTTCGCGCGGGAGCACCCGGAGTATGTCACTGGTGCAGCGACGTGCTATACAAATAGTTTTTAACCCCTTTCACTGACGCAGTTTCAAACTATCACCTTGCTGGTGTGGGCGATAGGGGGGGTCCATCGCACACGCTATACATCCTACACAGTTCAACACAAAAACTGTTTGCAATTTGGATTAGCATCACACACGGTTATTTCACGAAAACCGTATGTAATGTGCGATTCATTGCACACGATTAAAAATAAAAAACTGTGTGTGATGTAAATGCTATCACACACAATTGGATCCAAAAAACTGTGTGCAATGTGTGATCTTAACGACGTGTTAAATAGTCCTAAAATCAGCTAGACATAATGAATTTACTATGATCATCTTTTGACAATCAAACATAATGCAAAAATGCACATTCAAAATCCACTATATGATTTCTTTTCAATCTTTGTCATACAACATACAAAAGTACAAACGTACTATCTCACATCACATCACAGCCAACACATACAACTAGCAATCACATCTAATTACATCCTAAAGCTTCATCAGTCTCTTGTTCATCGATGACATCAACTCCCAAACCTTCCTAGATTTCTTATTGTATCTCATCCTGAAAAATCAAGAGAAAAGGGTTTCAAGGTCAAAAAAAAGTAAATCCTTACACGGAGCAGGGATTCAGTGCCGAGGATCATCTGCACCTTCGATCATAAAAAAATCAAAACAAATTCTAGAAAAATTCAAAAAATTCCATTTTTTTGCATGGTAGAGAATTTGGTGCGTGAGGTTCGCTCCAAATTTCAGATCATTTAAACATCTGAGTGTCCCTCGACAAAAAAGACAAATTTGGGGTCTATAAAAAAGTTTATTGTTCATGTGTTGTTCTCACCCAATTTGTCTTTTTTGCTGACAGCGACTCAAATGTCCAAATGAGCTGAAATTTGGATCGTACCTCATGCACTAAATTGTCCAACATGCAAAAAATTTGGATTTTTTTGAATTTTATTTCTATTTTTAATGATTTTTTTACTTTACATACTCAAGTATCCTACTTGAAATTAGTTCTTACACTAGTTATGCATATATTTTTTTTCAAAAAGTATAGCAAGAGAAAGTTCAGGACTTCACAAGAGAGATTTTGTGATTAGTTTGATGTCTTGGAGAATCTTTATGGATGAGAAGAATCAAGAATCGATTAGATGGCTAGAGACATCATACTTAGACATACAAAAAAAACAAGATTAGATTAGTACTATCCGGCAAGCTAGCTAGCAGCCAGCCTGGTGGATGGATTCTTGGAAAGAGATGCACGGGAAGCTAGCTTACATGGCCACGAACTGCACCTCCATGATGCTGCCTCTCGGGATGCATAACTTGTTGAAGCAGTTGTGCCACCGGATAGATATCCCAGAGCTGTAAGGCCATTTCATGGTCGTGCTCGCATCTACGGCCGACGACGAGCCTCATGGCGTCAATGGCATCCGCTTCACGCACGGCCGCCTGACGCCGAGCGACCCCGTCATGTCTTGCTCCTAGTCGGAGCTTGGAGCAGGCATCATCTGCCTCGCCGGCCATGGCATGGAAGAAGTGTGTGTTATGTTCATGGTTCTACAGGTGGTTGGATTGATGCTAGTTAGATATATGTGTGGATGTGGTAAAGTACGTTGTGAGGAGATAAGGCTAGTTATTTTTCTTGGCTGTGAAGTATGGACAGATAGATTCATGCCATGTTATCGATCCAAGGCTTCAATCTCTCCACCAGTAAGAATTCAGTCCACATATGTGTGCTTTCTTGCCATTTGATTTTTGCCCTTACACCATCAAAATAATTGTGAATCCTTCTCAAATTTTTATTACAGTATGCTGAGGTCTTATATTGACACCATGCCAAGTTTCGTATTTACTAGACATGATTTACATTTTCTAGAATTAAAATACCAACAAACTTCATGTTCACGACTGATTCTTGCCACATAGATATTTGAATTTTATATTTATTTCTTGTATGAGGCATACACAAATACTCACTTCCCTAAATATGATTTTTCAAATCATTATTGTATACTTTTTGCTGTACTCGTAGTTCAAATTTGAATGTATCCGTTAAATGACTAGAAATGTAGTTAATGACTCAAATATAGCAAATGAGCTCCGAAAAGTTCCAAAATTTAATGTGGAAGATTATATGGTGTATCTTAACTGTAGAAAAAATATTCAATGTCAAATGATAAAGGAAAACATAAGTTCGCCACCAATTTGGTGCATTCACTCTCGAAACCATGATCGTTCCTCAGAGGTTGTTAGATTTCTAAAGGATGTACATCAAAAAAATGTGAAACCTTCTCAAATTTTTACCACATCATTGTGAGGTCATATGATGACACTATGTCAAGTTTCATATTTTTCAGACTTCCTTTACAGTTTTTATAATTTCAATACCAATAGACTCCATGTTCGCGGTTGATTCTTGCCACATATGTCTAATAAATTTATATTCATTTCTTGCATGAGGCATACAAATATACTCAATACCATAAATATGATTTTTCAAATCATTTTTGCATACTGTTTCATGCATTCATAGTTCAAATTTGAATTATATCCATTAAATGACTGGAAATGCAGTTAATGACTCAAATATAGCAAATGAGCTCTAAAAGTGCCAAATTTTAATAGCGAGGATTCTATGGTGCATGTTAAGTGTAGAAAAAATTGCAAGTCAAACGACGAAGGAAAATGTCAGTTCGCCTTCAAACATATCGCGCAAACCATTATTCTTTGAAAAAATAATAATTTTAGGAATCACACACGGTTCCATTTATGAAGGTGTGTGCGATTACAGGCTACATCGCACACACAATATATGCAAAAAAAGGTGTGCAAGGCATAACACACGTTTGCATTTTTAACACCGTGTGCAGTGATATGCTACATCACACACACACTGTTTGCAAAAACTGTATGCATGGCAAAACACACGGTTGCATTATAATTGTTGGAGATATGCCCTAGAGGCAGTCATGTATGATGATATTTCCTATGTGTTTATGAATAAAGATAGTCCTTGGACATTATCAATGATGTGTATTAACATGTAAGTGACTTGTTTGTGAGACTATGCATTGTATGATGACTGTCCTAAATGGTCCCTAGTCGAAAGGGCTGTGTGGATGCACAACCAGTTAGACTAGCATATGACACGGTGGATGGTTCGGTCTCACTAACCATGTAGCATTGGACTCGGAAAGATCTGGTCGGATTCGACGTAGTCGGATCCGAGTTGATATAAGGTCTGAGTTGGACAGACCCAACTATGAGACGCAACGATAGGTCATCTGTGAGTCTTTAGTTCAACATATGTTCTGTGTCCTAAGACCTGAGCTGGCGCATGTACTCGGGATGGTGACAGACTTGCTTTGGGCCGACCAAATGCTACTCCATGACAGGGTAGTTATAAAGGTAGGTTTCGGGCTTGTCCAGACCCATGCTGCGAGATGTGGTCGAGCAAGATGGGATTTGCCCCTCCGATGAGGAGAGATATACTCTAGGCCCCTCGGGTGATCCGACCTGGATAAGCATGGCCATGCAATGAGGATTATGAGATAATCCGAAGTGTTGGTCGGATTCACCGAAACGAGAAAGAGGTCGTGCGGCAACAAGGATGACCATGTCGCCTTGAGCACGACAACATATATCATGTGGCAAATGGAACAGAAGTGTGAAGTACAGGTTCGCCTATCCAGCTTCATCGGACACTTGGAGTCGGCACGCTTTGCTAGAGGCCGCTACCGACTGGTCGAGCCGGATGTAATCTAACTCGCGACCAAGTGAACGAGAACCTAAGGGGCCGCGCGCTTAAGCGAAGGAACACGTGGGCTTTAGGATCCGTGCGAGGCCCAAGAGTTGAGCCCACGACGGATGTCTATATATAGTGGAGGTGCGACACACCCATCGGGTTGATCGCTTCGGCACCGTCATTAGGTCTTTGCATGTGTTGCAACTAGCCACCTCTACTCACCGCCGACTGTGTGATCGGACCTAGCAGTCCGCCGCACAGTGTTTCTCCTGCACGCGTGGATACCGTTAGAGGCGGTGCACTTGCGTCGCTCCCGCGAACCTGTACGTGGGATCCGGCGACCGGCTGCACGAGGGAGATCGGATCGGCTGTTCGAGGGAGATCGGACGAGAAGGAGACAGACCACACGAACGCGCTGCCCAAACTCTACTTCCGTTGCACGGCACCGCGCGTCTAGTGGTAACGAGCTGTAATCCATCTCCGTAGCATGTTCTTGGATGTTCTGCGCATAGGAAAATTTTAATTCGCATGCGATGCACCTACGGTAGAACCCAACAGTGGTATTAGAGACTCTACTATAGGATTTGGATTCATATCGGATGCATATATAATATGTGGAGGTGGCAGATGAGATCTGTCGTCGTTTATGAGATAGGCTATGTGCACGGTTGATGAGATCAACTGCACATGGGGATCGATATGGCTATGTTTTCTGTCAATCGGAATCGATGAGGTCGTGACACAACCTACCCCTACCGGTCGGTTTCCGCCATCGGGGTTAACAGTGAAACGTAAATCCGAATTGGATTCGCGATGATCGATAAGATCGGTCAGATCAGAAAATTCGGCGTGATCGGAGTACAGATTCGATCTGTGATTTCCAAAAACGTGTGTGTAGCGTCTTGTATTTCATACACGATACACAAACCGGTAGAATGCGATTCTATGCATAACTTTGTTTTGCAGGTTTGATGTGAATAGTATGGCTCATATGTATGTGATGCATGTGGGTAATTTAACATGACCTGCGTGTCATGACTGTCAGCCGGCAGGAGCCAAAGTGCTGTCATTATATTGTATAATGACCTGCGTGTCGACTTGTGATTCTTTGTAAAATTCATTACTAGTTGTAGTACATGGAGGACAGAGATCAAGTTCAAGGTTTTGGCGTCTCGGCGTGACGAACAAGATGGAGTTCAGCCCTGGTCATCGGAGTTGGAGCCGGCCTGGAAGGACATCCATGAAGGAGCCATACTATTTCACATATTTATGTTTATATGTGATTGATATTGCTTCTTGTTTTCTATGCATGTTATTATGGTAGAAAGATCCCTCGTTAATATCAAGCACATTGCCATTCCAGATGTTGCATCTTCGCACGTCAAGTACGTTTAGTGGTGGGCTCATAAAATTGAGGTGCTACTAGGTGTCCTTGAACTGGAGGGTTCGTGTCGGACACGGACATGCACTGCATCAGGTTAACTTGACAAGGCTATCAAAACGGTTTTGGGCCTTGTGGCAAAGAAGGTCGGGAGCCGGGGTACGAGATACCTACCGGACCGACATGAGTCATATAGAGATACGATTAGCAAGGAGTTGCTTACCGAATAGGCAAGTTGGCTAGCAGTGATGCTAAAGCTCACCAGTCGCTCGCGCTAGACGGATCCTGAATCACTGAGAGTTTGCGGAGGGATGCCGACTTCAGTGGGAGTAGTTCTGTTTAAGGCTTGAATTACTCTACATAAACACATTGCTTAGTGATTGCATATTTTCTATTGTAGATCAATGGCACCACCTGCTCAACCCAACTTTGCATTGAAATCAATTCTGGAAAATGATAAACTGAATGGAACAAACTTTACCACCTGGTATAGAAATTTGAGAATTGTTCTCAAGCACGATAAAAAGGAACATGTTCTAGAGGATCCACTTCCAGAGGAACCTGCTGATAATGCTAATGCCACAACAAAGAATGCCCACCAAAAACTCATTGATGAATCAAACGAGATCAGATGCCTCATGCTGGCTTTCATGGAGCCCGATTTGCAACAGCATTTCGAAAATGTTGAGGCTTTCGATATGATCGAGAGTCTCAAGAGCTTGTTTCAGGTGTAGGCTTGGACCGAAAGGTTCAACGTCTGGCAATCCTTGACGGATTGTAAGATGAAAGAGGGTGATCCACTGAGCCCGCATGTGATCAAGATGATCGGGTACGTGCAAGGTTTGGATCGGTTAGGCTTCCCACTTGGGGACGAGCTATCCATGGATGCAATTCTGGGTTCTCTTACACCTAGCTATGGGATGTTCGTCTCGAACTATCATATGCACGGCATGGATAAGAAGCTCACTGAATTGCATGGGATGCTCAAGGTGGCAGAACAAGATATTAAGAAAGGCACGCATCAAGTGTTGATGGTGCAGAAATCGGCTAAGCTCAAGAAGAGTTGGTCCAAGAAAAAGGGCAAGGCAAAGGGCACGGAGAAGGTTGTCTCTGCCGCTGCGCCGAAGACGGGACCAGACTCAAAGACTGTTTGCTTTCATTGCAAGGAAACTGGTCACTGGAAGAGGAACTATAGCAAGTGGCTTGCTGAGCATGGCAAGAAGGCCGGAAATGCTTCTTCAGGCAAAGGTACACTTGTTACATATGTTATAGACATTTACCTTGCTGACATACCTAGTAGCTCTTGGGTATTTGATACCTGATCGGTTGTTCATATTTGCAACTCGATGCAAGGGTTGATAAGAACTAGGCGTGTGGCACAAGGGGAGATTGACATCAGGGCCGACAACAAAGCAAGAGTTGCTGCGTTGGAGGTCGGCACAATGCAGCTCAAGTTTCCTTCTGGATTCATTTTGGAATTGAATAATTGTTATTACATTCCCGCACTTACTCGGAACATTATTTCTGCCTCATGCTTGATGAGTCAGAGTTATGAATTCAGTTTAAAGGATAATGGTTGTTTATTTTATTTGAATGGAATGTTCCACAGCTATGCACCCATTGTAGATGGGCTATTTATTTTGAATCTGGAAACGGAACCAGTCTATAACATGAATGTCAAGAGGCATAAGCCTAATCAGATAAATCCGACATCCATCTGGCACTGCCGGCTTGGACACATTAGTCTGAAATGCATGAAGAAGCTCCATGATGATGGACTCCTAACTTCGTCTGACTTTGGGTCGTTCGATACATGCGAATCATGCTTGCTAGGCAAGATGACAAAGTCTCCTTTTGCAAAGAGTTGCGAAAGGGCGTCCAAGCTGTTGGAGCTTATACACAGTGATGTGTGTGGTCCAATGAGCACAACGGCCAGAGGTGTCTATCAGTACTTCGTGACTTTTACCGGCGACTTGAGTAGATATGGATATATCTATTTGATGAGGCACAAGTCAGAAACTTTTGAAAAGTTCAAAGAGTTTCAAAATGAGGTTGAAAATCAGCTCGACAAGACAATAAAGCTTCGACGATCAGATCTTGGAGGTGAGTACATGAGCCAGGAGTTTGATGATCATCTGAAAAGCCGAGGTATAGTACCTCAGCTCACACCTCCAGGAACGCCACAGAGAAACGGCGTGTCAGAATGGAGAAATCGAACCTTGTTGGACATGGTCCAATCGATGATGAGCAAACCGGATTTACCCTTGTCATTCTGGGGATACGCTCTAGAAACTGCAGCTTTCACACTTAACAGGGTACCATCAAAATCCGTAGATAAGACACCACATGAGATGTGGACTGGGAAGATTCCTAGTTTGTGTTTTCTAAAGATTTGGGGTTGTGAAGCATTTGTCAAACGACTCATGTCGGACAAGCTTACACCCAAGTCGGATAAATGCATATTCATGGGATATCCGAGGGAAACCTTGGGATACAGCTTCTACAACCGGGAATAGAACAAAGTGTTTGTTGCTCGGAACGGGGTTTTCCTAGAGAAAGAGTTTCTCAGTCGGGAGGCCAGTGGGAGGACAGTGCGACTCAAAGAAATTCGAGAGCCACTCAGGAACAACTCGGCTGGTGATGAGATCATACCGGAGTTGGTCAGGGAACCCGTAGTGGAATCGGCACCGGAGCCACGGAGGTCGGAAAGATTGCGCAGAGTGCGCAACGTGTTGTTGATAGAAAGCGACGAGCCGTCCACGTATGCGAAAGCGATGTTGATCCCACATTCCGAGGCATGGATGGAGGCCATGAGATCCGAGTTAAAGTCCATGGATGACAATCAAGTCTGGGACTTGGTTGATCTGCCGCCTGGCGTAATTGCCATTGGTTGCAAATGGGTCTTTAAGAAGAAAACCGATGTGGATGGAAATGTTCAGATCCACAAAGCTTGGCTTGTAGCTAAAGGTTATGGACAAGTTCAAGGAATTGACTACGACAAGACCTACTCGCCGGTAGCGATGCTAAAGTCGGTGAGGATCATACTAGCTATAGTTGCATATTTCAATTATGAGATATGGCAGATGGATGTCAAAACGGCTTTCCTTCATGGAAATTTAAAAGAGGATGTATACATGATACAGCCTGATGGTTCTGTCGATCCAACTAACATTGGTAAAATATGCAAGCTCAAGAGATCCATTTATGGATTGAAGCAAGCAGCTCGGAGTTGGAATATTCGTTTTGATGAAGTCATCGTTGACCTTGGTTTCATCAAGAACGAAGAGGACTATTGTTTATACAAAAAGTCTAGTGGGAGCTCAGTAGTATTTTTGATCTTGTATGTGGATGACATATTGTTGATCGGAAATGATGTTTCGATGTTGAACTCAGTCAAGGAATCATTGAATGGCAAGTTTTCGATGAAAGACCTTGGAGAAGCAGTGTACATTTTAGGCATCAAGATCTATAGAGACAGATCGAGGAGGCTGCTCGCCTTAAGCCAGAGCACGTACATAGACAAAGTGTTGAAGCGGTTCAACATGAGTGAGTGACGTGGCTTGAGACTGCGTCCGTATTTCCCCAAAGAGGAAGGGATGATGCAGCACTGCGACGGTAAGTATTTCCCTCAGTTATGAAACCAAGGTTATCGAACTAGTAGGAGGATCACCACCACCCAATAAGCAGCACCTGCACACAAACAACAAATACTTGCAACCCGACGCAAAAGAGAGGTTGTCAATCTCTCTGTGGTAAAAAGATAGATTAGGTAGTGATAGATAGGAGAGATAGATCTCTGAAGAACAAAAAATAAAAAGAGCAAATAAAATATGCAGCAATATGTTTTTGGGTTTTTGGTTTTGTAGATCTGTAAACAAAGATGCAAAAAGATAGATCTGAAAGCAATATGTTGGAAAAGTAGACCCGAGGGGCGTAGGGTTCACTAGTGGCTTCTCTCATGAGTATAGCGCATGGTGGGTGAACAAATTACTGTTGGGCAATTGATAGAAAATCGAATAGTCATGACGATATCCAAGGCGATGATCATTATATAGGCATCACGTCCAACATAAGTAGACCGACTCCTGCCTGCATCTATCACTATTACTCCACACATCGACCGCTATCGAGCATGCATCTAGTGTATTAAGTTCATGGAAAAATGGAGTAATGCAATAAGAACGATGACATGATGTAGACAAGATCTATTCATGTAGGAATAGACCCCATCTTGTTATGCTTAATAGCAACGATACATGCGTGTCTTGCTGCCCCTTCTGTCACTGGGAAAGAACACCGCAAGATCGAACCCATCACAAAGCACCTCTTCCCATGGCAAGAAAAATCGATCTAGTTGGCCTAACTAAACCAAAGATTCGAAGAAGAAATACGAGGCTATAAGTAATCATGCATATAAGAGATCAAAGAAGACTCAAATAATATTCATGGATAGAAACTGATCATGAACTCAAAATTCATCGGATCCCAACAATCACACCGCAAAAGTTTACATCAAATAGATCTCCAAGACACCATTGTATTGAGAATCATAAGAGAGAGAGAGAGGAAGCCATCTAGCTAGTGCCTACGGACCCGTAGGTCTATGGTGGACTACTCACGCATCATCAGAGAGGCACCTATGAGGAAGATGAACCCCTCCGTGATGGTGTTTAGATTGGATCTCAAGGTTCTGGAACTTGCGGCAGCTGGAATTGTGTTTCATCGACTCCCCTATGGTTTTTGGAATATTTGGGAATTTATAGGCATCAGAGGCGGTGGAGAGGGGCCCCGAGGAGGGCACAACCCATCAGGGCGCGCCGGGCCCCCCTGGCGCGCCCTGGTGGGTTGTGGTCTCCTCGGCCCACTCCCCCGACACTTCTTTGGCCCACTGGGTGTCTTCTGGTCTAGAAAAAATCTCCAAAAAATTTCGTCGCGATTGGACTCCGTTTGGTATTGATTTTCTGCGAAGTAAAAAACAAGCAAAAACAACAACTGGCACTTTGGCACTATGTCAATAGGTTAGTCCCAAAAAATGATATAAAGTTGTTATAAAATGATTGTAAAACATCCAAGAATGATAATATAACAACATGGAACAAGCAAAAATTATAGATACGTTGGATACGTATCAGCATCCCCAAGCTTAATTCCTACTCGTCCTCGAGTAGGTAAATGATAAAAATAGAATTTTTGATGTGGAATGCTCCCTAACATGTTCATCATTTTCTTATCTTTTGTATAGCATGGACATTTGGACTTATAATGATTCAAAGCAATAGTCTAGTTTTAACATAATGACTTCAATACTCAAGCATGTCAACAAGCAAGCATGTCTTTCAAAATATCAACACTAAAGAAAGTTATCCCTAGCCCATCGTGCTCAATCATTGATCCATTCATGAAACACACTCAAATATTAGCTATGCCCAATGCTCATGTACGATCATAGTGCCCCCTAGTTGGTGCTTATAAGAGGAGATGAAGACTCAAAGTAAAAATAAAAATTGCATAAAGTAAATAGATAGGCCCTTCACAGAGGGAAGTAGGGATTTGTAGAGGTGCCAGAGCTCAAGGTTTAAATTGAGAGAGAAAAAATATTTTGGGTGACATGCTTTTCCTGTCAACGAAAACGACAAAGTAGCTCACAATACTTTCCATGCTAGATATATCATAGGCGGTTCCCAAACAGAAAATAAAGTTTATTACTTTTTCCACCAAACTTTCACTTTCCATGGCGGGCCGTATCCACGGTTGCCTTCCATACCAACACTTTCCAAGGAATTTATTATTTGACAACATAAAGTAAATATTTTTTTCTTTTTCATTTTGGGAATGGGCATCCCTATTACCGCTGCACTCTCGTGCAATCAGAAGTGAATAAACACTCATCTTGAGAATAACACATCTAGCATGGAAAATATTGGACACTCCCCACCGTTTCATGAGCGGTACGGGCACACAAAAGAGAAAATTTATTTTGAAAATTTAGAGATGGCACATACAAATTTGCTTGGAACGGCATGGAAATACCGCATATAGGTAGGTATGGTGGACTCATAAGGCAAAACTTGGATTAAGGATTTTGGATGCACAAGTAGTATTTCTACTTAGTACAAATGGAGGCTAGCAAATAGATTGGGAAGCAACCAAACCAAGAAACAAAAATTCACATAAGTGAGCATTGAGCATAACTAACACCGAATAATGCACCATAAGTAGGATGTAATTTCATTGCATAACTATTGACTTTTGTGCATGCATAGGGAATCACAAACCTTAACACCAATATTCCTACTAAAGCATAATTACTCACTAACATGACTCACATATTACTATCATCATGTTTCAAAACTATTACAAAGAATCATGTTTAATTTGCCCAATGATCTTCATGAAAGTTTTTATTATATCCTCCTTGGATATCTATCACTTTGGGACTAGTTTCATATATTGCCATTGCTTTTTTGACAATCTCAAACAAATTTAAGTGAAGCACATGAGCATAACGATTTCATCTCTCAAAATAGTATAAGTGAAGCATGAGAGGAATTCTTCAAAATTTACCTACTCTCAAATTAATCTAAGTGAAGCATGAGAGTATTTCTACAAAAATTTCCAAGCACACCGTGCTAAAAAAAGATATAAGTGAAGCACTAGAGCAATTCTATAGCTCAAAAAGTTTAAGTGAAGCACATAGAGCAATTCTAACAAATGATAGCATGATTGATTCTGGCTCTCTCAAATAGGTGTGTACAGCAAGGATACAAAAAAAAACAAAGCAAGCAAAGATACACGACGCTCTAAGCAAAACTTATGATATGTGACGAATAAAAATATAGCTCCAAGTAAAATATCGATGGTCGTTAGAAGAAAGAGGGGATGCCACTCGGGGGCATCCCCAAGCTTAGTTGCTTGTTTCTCTTAGGATATATCTTGGGGGTGCGGTAGAATCCCCAAGCTTAAGCTTTTATCACTCCTTATTCCTTCATCCATCGTGATCTCACCCAAAACTTGAAAACTTCAATCGCACAAAACTCAACAAAATCTTCGTGAGATCCGTTAGTATAATAAAGCAAATCACTATTTTAGTAACTGTTGCAAACCCATTCATATTTTATTATTGCATTATACCTACTGTATTTTAACTTTACCATGGCTCGTACCCTTCAATATAACCCATAGATTCATCAAAACAAGCACATAATGCAACGAAAACAGAATCTGTCTTAAACAGAACAGTCTGTAGTAATCTGTACTCTAACATACTTCTGTAACTCTAAAAAATCTGAAAAATTAGGAAAACATAAGGAATTTGTATAGAAACACAGTATTAAAATTTCAGCTCAAGATCACGTTTCAGAAAAAAAATGAAAATTCATATACTGGACGCAAAGTTTGTGTTTCAGATTCAGCATCACTTCTACTCATCTCATGAATCATCCTAAAGGCTTTACTTGGCACAAACGCTAAATAAACCATAAAAACACAATCATAACAGAGGCATAATTGTGTCAACACTCAAAAACAGAAAAGAATAAGCAAAAATTTATTTATTCATTGGGTTGCCTCCCAACAAGCGCTATCGTTTTATGCCCCTAGCTAGACATAACGCATAGATTCAAGTATTGTCATCTTTGGTTTTGGATCCAAAGGATGCCCTCATGATTAATTCATATGGTGGCTTAATTATTGTTCTAGGGAAGTGTTCCATACCCTTTCTAAAGGGAAACTGAAAACTAATATTGACTTCTTTCATATCAATCACGGCACCTATAGTGCGTAAAAACGGTCTACCAAGTATAATGGGACAAGACGGATTGCAATCAATTTCAAGCACAATAAAATAAATGGGCACATAATTCCTATTTGCAAGGATAAGAACATCATTAATTCTTCCCAAAGGCTTTTTAATAGTAGAATCCGCCAAGTGCAAATTTAGAGAGCATTCTTCAATATTGGTAAGACCAAGCACATCACACAGAGATTTCGGAATCGTGGAAACACTAGCACCCAAATCACACAAAGCAAAGCACTCATAATTTTTAATCTTGACCTTAATGGTAGGTTTCCACTCATCATGTAATTTTCTAGGAATAGAAATCTCCAACTCCAACTTTTCTTCCAAAGATTTCATCATGGCATCAACGATATGTTTAGTAAAAGCTTTATTTTGCTCATAAGCATGGGGTGAATTCAACATGGATTGCAGCAAAGAAATACATTCAATCAAAGAGCAACTATCATAATTAAAGTCTTTGCAATCCAAAATAGTGGGCACATCACTAGTAAAAGTTTTCACCTCTTCAAACCCACTTTTATCAAAATTTTCATCAAGATTTTCACCCTCAAAATTATTGGGACGCCTTCTAGCTAAAGTTGACTCTACTTCAGTCACTTCATTGTCAATCATAATATTACTAAACAAGGAATCAAAAGAAGAAACACCAATCACTTTAAGATCTTCATCTTTTTTATGAAGGCAATCACTAGAAAACGATTTTTCTAAGATTTCTCTTTTAGCTCTAAGCATAGCGGTTCTTTTCTTACTTTCATCCATAGAGACATATAAAGATTTAATAGATTCATCAATCTTAGGCACAAAAGCTTTCAACTTGAGATTTTCAACATCATGAGAAATTCTATCAATGCTTCTAGACATATCATCAATCTTATTCAACCTTTCTTCTATCGTAGTATTGAAAGCCTTTTGCGCAGTGATAAATTCTTTAATATTACTCTCAAGATCAGAGGTGTTCCTACTATTATTGTAAGAAGAATTACCATAGGAATTACCATAATTATTAGAGGAATTTCCAGGAAAAGGCCTAGGATTAAAATTACCTCTATAAGCATTGTTATTGAAATTGTTGCGCGAGACAAAATTCACATCTATGGAATCACTATTTTGCTCTATCAAGGTAGACAAAGGAACATCATTAAGATCAATAGGAGCATTTTTACTAGCAACCAATTTCATCAAAGCATCAACCTTATCACTCAAAGTACTAATTTCCTCAACCGAATTAACTTTTATTAGTAGGTGCTCTTTCGGTATGCCATTGAGAATAATTAGCCATGATATTATCTTGCAATTTAGTAGCTTCACCCAAAGTAATCTCCATAAAAGTACCACCCGCGGCGGAATCTAAAAGATTTCTAGAGACAAAATTCAATCCCGCATATTTTTTTTATGATCATCCAAAGATTTAAACCATGAGTAGGACAATTTCTTAGCATCAACTTCATTCTTTCCCAAGATTGTGCAACACATTCATGCTCAAGTTGCTTAAAATTCATGATTTGTGTCCTAAGGGAAATAATTTTCGCGGGCGGAAAATACTTAGTGATAAAAGCATCCTTTCACTTATTCCAAGAATCAA
This sequence comes from Elymus sibiricus, assembly GCA_039707655.1. Lineage (NCBI taxonomy): Eukaryota > Viridiplantae > Streptophyta > Magnoliopsida > Poales > Poaceae > Elymus > Elymus sibiricus. The sequence goes on along the minus strand of CM077675.1, from coordinate 151,206,907 downwards.
TACTATTGCGAGGCAAAGAGGAAAACCAAATTTTTGCACGATCCCACAAGGAAAAAGGAAATAATTTCAACTTCACAATATCATTGTCCACATCTTTTTTCTTTTGCATATCACACAATTCTATGAACGTGTTTAGATGGGACGCGGCATCCTCATTAGGATTACCGGCAAATTGATCTTTCATGACAAGATTCAACAAAGCGGCATTAATATCACAAGACTCCGCAATAGTGGCGGGAGGAGCAATCGGAGTACTAATAAAATCATTGTTATTAGTATTGGAAAAATCACACAACTTGGTGTTCTCTTGAGTCATCGTGACTACGCAAACAAGATTGCAATCAAGGAAGAGATCCGACAAGAAAAAGGCAAACGAAAAAGAGGGCGAATAAAATGGCAGATTGGTGAAGTGGGGGAGAGGAAAACGAGAGGCAAATGGCAAATAATGTAATTGCAAGGAGATGAGATTTATGATTAGGAACCTGGTAGATGATGATGGAGTCCCCTCGGCGCCCACGATAGGCATGTAGAAGAGACCGCTTCCTCCCCAGCAACGGCGCCAGAAATTCCTTTGACGTGGCTTGAGACTGCGTCGGTATTTCCCCAAAGAGGAAGGGATGACGCAGCACAGCGACGGTAAGTATTTCCCTCAGTTATGAAACCAAGGTTATCGAACCAGTAGGAGGATAACCACCACCCAATAAGCAGCACCTGTACACAAACAACAAATACTTGCAACCTGTTGCGAAAGAGAGGTTGTCAATCTCTCTACGGTGAAAAGATAGATTAGGTAGTGATAGATAGGAGAGATAGATCTCTCAAGAATACAAAATAAAAAGAGCAAATAAAATATGCAGCAATATGTTTTTGGGTTTTTGGTTTTGTAGATCTGAAAACAAAGATGCAAAAAGATAGATCTGAAAGCAATATGTTGGAATAGTAGACCCGGGGGCCGTAGGGTTCACTAGTGGCTTCTCTCATGAGTATAGCGCACGGTGGGTGAACAAATTACTGTTGGGCAATCGATAGAAAATCGAATAGTCATGACGATATCCAAGGCGACGATCATTATATAGGCATCATGTCCAAGATAAGTAGACCGACTCCTGCCTGCATCTACCACTATTACTCCACACATCGACCGCTATCCATCATGCATCTAGTGTATTAAGTTCATGGAAAAAACGGAGTAATGCAATAAGAACGATGACATGATGTAGACAAGATCTATTCATATTGTTATCCTTAATAGCAATGATACATGCGTGTCTTGCTGCCCCTTCTGTCACTGGGAAAGAACACCGCAAGATCAAACCCATCACAAAGCACCTCTTCCCATGGCAAGAAAAATCGATCTAGTTGGCCTAACTAAACCAATGATTCGAAGAAGAAATACGAGGCTGTAAGTAATCATGCATATAAGAGATCAAAGAAGAATCAAATAATATTCATGGATAGAAACTGATTATGAACTCAAAATTCATCGGATCCCAACATACACACCGCAAAAGTTTACATCAAATAGATCTCCAAGAGACCATTGTATTGAGAATCATAAGAGAGAGAGAGAGAGGAAGCTATCTAGCTACTGCCTACGGACCCGTAGGTCTATGGTGGACTACTCACGCATCATCGGAGAGGCACCTATGAGGAAGATGAACCCCTCCGTGATGGTGTTTAGATTGGATCTCAAGGTTCTGGAACTTGCGGTGGCTGGAACTGTGTTTCATCGACTCCCCTAGGGTTTTTGGAATATTTGGGAATTTATAGGCATCAGAGGCGGTGGAGAGTGGCCCCGAGGAGGGCACAACCCATCAGGGCGCGCCGGGGCCCCCTGGCGCGCCCTGGTGGGTTGTGGTATCCTCGGCCCATTCCCCCGGCACTTCTTTGGCCCACTGGGTGTCTTCTGGTCCAGAAAAAATCTCCAAAACCGTTCCTGGAGGATCTTGGTGTGTTCTCGGGCTGGGTAAAACCGTTGGATCTGTATTGCGACAATTCAGGTGCCATCACACAGGCCAAGGAGCCGAGACAACACCACAAGACCAGGCACACAGACCGAAAGTATCACCTGATACGAAAGCTCGTAAAGAATGGTGATACTAATTTAAGCAAGATTCATATGGATGAAAATATTGCAGATCCATTGACTAAGCCGATTCCACAACCCAAGTATGAGGGGCACGTTAGAGCTATGGGCATTCAATGTCTATTTGATTGACTCTAGTGCAAGCGGGAGACTATTGGAGATATTCCCTAGAGGCAATCATGTATGATGATATTTCCTATGTGTTTATGAATAAAGATTGTCCTTGGACATTATCAATGATGTGTATTAACAAGTACGTGACTTGTTTGTGAGACTATGCATTGTATGATGACTGTCCTAAATGGTCCCTAGTCGAAAGGGCTGTGTGGACGCACAGCCAGCTAGACTAGCATATGACACGGTGGATGGTTCGGTCTCACTGACCATGTATCATTGGACTCGGAAAGATCTGGTCGGATTCGACGTAGTCGGATCTGAGTTGAGATAAGGTCTGAGTTGGACATACCCAACTATGAGACGCAGCGATAGGTCATATGTGAGGCTCTAGTACAACATACGTTTTGTGTCCTAAGACCTGAGCTGGCGCATGTACTCGGGATGGTGATAGACTTGCTTTGGGCCGACAAACGCTACTCCGTGACAGGGTAGTTATAAAGGTAGGTTTCGGGCTTGTCCAGACCCATGCTGCGAGACGTGGTCAAGCAAGATGGGATTTGCCCCTCCGATGAGGAGAGATATACTCTGGGCCCCTCGGGTGATCCGACCTGGATAAGCATGGCCATGCGATGAGGATTATGAGATAATCCGAAGTGTTGGTCGAATTCACCGAAACGAGAAAGAGGTCGTGCGGCAACAAGGATGACCATGTCGCCTTGAGCACGACAACATATATCGTGTGGTAAAGGGAACGGAAGTGTGAAGTATAGGTTTGCCTAACCAGCTTCATCGGACACTTGGAGTCGGCACGCTTTGCTTGAGGCCGCTACCGACTGGTCGAGCCAGACGTAATCTGACTCGCGACCAAGTGAACGAGAACCTAAGGGGTCGCACGCTTAAGGGAAGGAACACGTGGGCTTTAGGATCTGTCATCATTTTCTCACGGCAGATGCCATGGGGTGGCTTATCGAGAGCGGTTGGGGCCAAAGGACACCGACGGGCTCCGATAACGGGATTGGGGACAAGCGGTGTGAGACACGCGATGTACACAGGTTCGGGGCCCTCCGTGGGAGGTAACACCCCTAGTCCTGCTAGTCTGGTTGAAGAACCGAGCGGGCTACAATGGTGCTCCTTGAGCTGTTGGCTAGAGGAGGAAGAAGAGGCCCGCTGGCTCTCTTTGCCTCTCTATGTGAGTGGATGCGTGGGTGCGTGTGAATCGATCTCCCTGCATGGGGTGGCTCCGGGGGGCTTTATAGGCCAGCCTCTGGATTGCAATATGTATGTACGGTGCCGGGGGGGCCGGCTGGCGGCCTCTCTGGCCGGCCATGCCCCCCCCCAGTCGAAGAGTCTTGTCTCTTGAAGGGCCCGCCGGCTGCAGGGTCCCATCGGGAGCCGGTGGGTGCATGTTGCGCCGCAGTACGGGCCGACCGGCACGGCGTCATCTTGTGGTAGCCGGCCGTGGTCAGCGGTACGGCCGGCCACACTGTAGCCATGCCGGGGCAGGTAATGGAGTGGTTGGAGACGTGCGGGCACTGTGCCGACCGCCCGGTCGCAGTCGGCCGGAGTCAGAGGCAGTGTTTTCTCCACTGTGGCCATGCGGGCGCTGTCCTCCGGTACGACCGATGTCACTATAGCCATGCATGCCCTGTCCGCGGTACCAGAGGCACTGCTGACTCGTTGCCCGTCAAGTCATCGCCCTGTGGGGCGTGGCGGTGTGACGGGCGCTGACCCGCCGGCTAGGCAGCCTAGCGACTCCGCCTAAAGCCAGCCGGCTCGCTGCAGCCAGCCTTGTGGAGCCGGACTACAGGGGGGGCGTCCCGCCCCGTAGTCGTTTTTGAAAAGCAGGAGCAATGTCCCGCTTGAGGCTACCCCGGGGTTATCCCCCCGTCAGTAGTCCCTGAAGCAGGGGAGGCCCGCCGGCTAGCCGCGGCGGACCTCGCCGGCTTGAGTCTTGCGCTCGCGGGCCAGCGGTAGGCCCGGAGCCGGGGAGCGCGCGATCGAGATGACCGGCCTCGTAGCCGGCCGACGCTCCACGGGACGCCCCGGTCACTCCGAGAGGCAGAGAGGATGCGCCACGTGTGGTGCGCAGCGGGCCGCGGCCTGACAGGCCACGCGGAGGACAAGACCGGGCTGTGGGGTGGGCCCCGCTTCGGTCGCGGCCTCGGCCCTCGCACGCGGATCTTTTGCGGCCAGGGCCGACGGTTGGCGTTCCCCATGCGCCTTAATGCCCACCCCCGCGGGATAGAAGTAGTGGGGTTCATGCGCATCGGATCCGCTCCCCACTACCCCGCGCGGGGTTTAAATGGGAGGGGAGAGGAGCGGAAGGGGCCATTCGCTCCCTCGCCCCCGTCCATCATCTTCTTCGTCCGCCCCCCTCCCCGCAACGAGAGAGAGAGAGAGCGAGAGCGAGACCCGCGCATCCGCCGCGCCGCCGTTCTCCGCCGACGTTAGTCACGACACGCCGGTGCCCGCTCGCCCCGCAGCCCCGGCCGACCCACCGCTGAGGCGGATGGCGGGCAAAGGCGCCTGGGATGGCAGCGACGTGGACGAGGCCTACATCGAGCACCTCCGCCACCGCCGCAAGCTGCCGCCGGCGGAGAATGTGGAGGCGCGCATCGCGGGGGCGGAGAACGCGCCGGTCCCGCGGGAAAGCGAGGTGGTGGTCTTCGCCGAGCACTTCGCCCGTGGACTCGGCCTGCCGGCGAGCACGTTCTTCCGGCGCTTCCTCTCGCGCTTCGGGCTACAACCGCACCACCTCAATGCCAACGCCATCTTGCAGTTGGCCGTGTTCGTCGCCCTTTGCGAAGGTTACTTGGGAGTGGAGCCGCGCCTCGACCTTTGGTGCCGGCTCTTCTACCTGAAGCGGAAAACGGTGAAGAACAGGGTCTCCGAGGGGACGGACATTACCGCCTGCGGAGCCGCCCTCGTTCACTACTGCCCGGGGCCGGCTTCCCCCAGCTCCCACTGCAGGACTCGGTCAAGAGCTGGCAGAAGGGGTTCTTCTATGTGAAGAACGTGAAGCCGGACGAGGACTTCATCAACCTCCCCGACTTCGTCGACCAGCCGCCGATCGCGATGTTGAACTAGAGGACGCCTCCGCCCCAGGCGCCCGATACGACGAACTGGCTCTGTGCCCGGCTACTCGTGATGACCGGGACGGAAGGTCTTACGGCCGTGGATCTGCTCGCCACGATGGTGGCGCGCCGGGTGCAACCTCTGCAACGCCGGTCGCACCTCATCTGATGGGAGGGCGGCACGACCCGTGCCGGCTCTCCACGAAGGAGTTGAAGGCGGTGCAGGTGGCGAGGAGGGTGAACTCCATTTCTGCCGCCAAGATGAGCGAAGGCGGATGGCAGTGGGGCAAGGCTCCGTCCAGCCGGGAGCGCCCGTCCCCGTGGGTACGTGATGAGTCGTGCGCCCTTTTCTCTTTTGATGCCGGTGCCCTCCCCCCAGCCTGACGACGGGGGGGGGGGGGGGGTTTCTTCCGCGCGCAGGTTTTTCCTTTGCTGCAGGAGTACGGCGAGCCGGCCGCCGATGTGGCGGAGTCGGACCCCGAGGATGTCAAAGACGTCGATGACGTGGAGCCGGCTGACTCGGAGCGAGCCGGCGCGTCAGGGCCCGGCGGAACGGAGGCGGTGGGGACCGGGTCTGCCGGTGAGTTTCTCCCCCAGTCTCTTTTGCAGGACTGGTCTGATGACGACGCTGAGCCAAGGGGGACGTGCGATGCAGTGGCCCCGGAGGACCTCGAAGTCTCGGGGGACGACACCACCGCGCCGAGGAAGCGCATTCGCCGAGCCGACCGTGAGCACGGATGGGGCGACGCGGCCGCGGCTGATTGGGGAAAATAGCCGGCTAGCTTCCGACCGGCTCCCAAACAGCCGGCTAGCTTCTGACGCGGCCGCGGCTGATTGAGGAAGCCTGGGAGGCGGTGGGAAGAGACCACGGGTCGCCCCGGTGACCTCGTCAGGCGGGAGGTCCCCATCAGCGTCGGGTAAGCTTTCTTCAGGCTAATCCTTGATTTCTGTTGGTCTTCTTTCCTCATTCCGTTGTTCAGGGAACCACGCGCTCTGGGGAAGATGGCCCCTTCGGGAAGAGCCGCGGCCGACGAAACGGCGGGGGCGGCTCATAAGACCGCCGACGACGAGAGGGAGCGCGAGGCGTGGCAAGACCGGGATGCGGCCGAGTAGGAGCGGCTTGAGGAGGAGCGCCGACAATGGGAGGAGGCGGCGTAGAAGGAGGCGCCAGGGGGAGCCCGTGCGGAGGCGGCGGGCCAATCCTGGGAGCCATTTCCCCCCGGCAAGGGGAGGAGGTCTATGTGCACGCACGACCCCGCGCGGCGGGCGGAGGCAGACGCGCAGGCCAAGGAGAAAGCGCACGCGGCTACGAGCGCAGCGGGCGCCGCCAAAGAGGCGGACCCGGATCGCAGCAGCGCTCCACCAGGGGCCGACGACGTGCCGCCAGGGACCGACGATGCACCGCCGGAGGTCGATGTCATGGAGCCGGAGGCCCCGGATCTGGAGGCGAACCGAGGATGTGCCGCCGGAGGCGGGGTGCCGGAAATCGAGGCCGCGGCGCCTGGAGGAGCAACCGCCGCCGGCTCATCAGCGGAGGCGGCGTGCCCGTCCGCCGGGGCGCCTGGAGCCACGTCGCCGGGAGGAGCAGGTCCCTTGGTTGCCGCGACAAGGAGTCCGTCTGGCCTCACTGGCGGGGACCAGCCGCAGGAGACCTGGGCTGCGGCCGGCGGCGCGCCCGGGGTGACGCACCGAGCGTCCTTGGAGCCGCGGTGGCCGCACTCGTTGCCGAGTTTGCCGACTGCCGTGCCCAGACGGCGCAGGAGGCCCAGGCCGCCAGGAGTCGGCTGGCGCATCTAGAGCAGTCCGTTGCGGTAAGGGCTCGACGTCCTCGTCTTTTTTGTCTTTCTTGTTTTTCTTCCGCCCTGCGACGCTGTTCTTGCTTCAGTTTTTTCCAGCGGGGGCGCGCTAGCGAACCCAAGGTGTAGCCCCCAAGACTCAGGCCGGCTGGGGCACAGCCGGATCGAGTCTAATCGCAACGCCTTTTTCTTTTGATCTTCGCAGGCCGTCCACGAAAGTCAAGTGACCTTGTACAATACGCTGTTGGGCCTGTATCGGGGGGGCGAGAGCCGGCTAGCCGTCATGTCCGCGGACCTGCGAGGTACGCGGATCTTGTAAATTTTTAGTGGGGGTGCGCGAGCGCACCCACTGGGTGTAGTCCCCGGGATTCGGGCCGGCTGCTTTGCAGGAGGGTCAAATCCTTGTCTTTGCTTTCATTCTGACGAGAGCGTCTTTGTGTTGCGAAGCCTCCGCTGCCGAGGCGGTCTGCCTCCGTCGCCAGGTGGTGCAACTTGTCGAGCAGCATGACCTCCAGACTACGGAGTGTGACCGGCTGCGCCAGGCGGCTGATCGTGCGCAGGCGGAGAAGGACGAGCACGAGGCGGCCCATCGCCGGGAGTTGGAGGAGCGGGAGGCGGCTCATCGTGAGGCGTTGGAGGCCAAGGACGCCTTGCTGGTGAAGGCGGCCGAGGAGGCATAGGCGGCGCAGGCCGAGCACGACCGCCGGATCCAGGACTTGTCGGCCAGGGAGGCGACGCTGCAGGAGGAGGCACACGCGGTGGACCATCTTCTTTCCGGTAAGTTTTCGTTGCCTTGTTTATCTTCGTGTGTCGGCTTGGGGCCGGCCTCTCCTTTGTCTTACACCGCACGCCCCTCTCCTCCTCAGGGCTCTTCCCAGGTACGAAGGAGGCTGCGGAAGTGGACGTGGAGGCCCACCGCGAGGACCAGCGGGCGCTAGGAGTCCACGTCGGGCGGCTCACCGCCTGGACCGTGGACGAGGTGATGATCGCCGCCAAAGTGCGCATGAACGAGGTGGTCCGGGCCATGAAGCGGCTCTAGGGGGCCGGCTCGGCGCTAGTTCGCACCCTCTGCTCGGGCACGGTGGAGCCGGTCTCCATGAGCCGGCTGTCGCGGTGGCTGGAGGCTGGAACCGCGCGGGTGAACGCCTGGAGGGCCTCCGCGGTGCGTGCCGGAGTGGCCATGGCGCTCCGTGTCGCGAAGTCGTGGTACTCCGAGCTGGACTTGGAGCTGCTCGCGACCCAGCGTGCCGGCACGGATGCAGAGCTGGAGGCGGTTGCCGATGCGCTGGCCGTGTGGGCCAGTGACCTCGCGTCGTTTGCTCCGTGGGACGAGTACGTTCCGGAGCGGGCGGCAGACGGCGTGGTGATCCCGGAGCACCAGTACGCGCTTGCCTTCGACGACCCAGAGGGTAGATGTACGACGAAGACACCAAGTCCAGCACTGGCGATTATGCCAACCCCGAGCCGGCTCAGGACTTGGGCGCGGGGGCCGACACGGGGCGCGTCGTGGCCAAGGATGGGGCTTCTACCTCAGCTGCCGCGGAGCGCGCAGGGGGAGGAGACGGTGCCGCCACTAGCTAGGATCCTTCTGTTTTCCTGCTTTTTTTGATTAGACTGCAATTCCACCCACTGGGGGTGTAATGACATGAACATGTGGCCGTTGGCCTTTATGCTTTTGTATATATAAGTTTATGCTTTTCATTCTGCTGAGAAAATTTTATGCGTGCTGACTCGTCCCTGGCTCATCGTCCCTTTGACTCCTTTCTGCCCAAAACTTTATTCCCTTCCGCTTCGACCCCGCCAGCCGGACAGCCGGGAGCCGGTCTGTAGCTGGGACGGGGCGTCAACCTCAGGGGAGTCGGTCGTGGTTTTTTTGGATTCGTGAGAACGCTTAGCCAGGTCGGGTACGTCATAGGCCGGTTAGAGAAGGTAAACGACCCGGCTAGCCATAGACGGTGACCCTCCTGCCAATGGCATTCGTGTCTGCTAAGTTTCTGCCAGCCGGACAGCCGGGAGCTGTTCTGTAGCCGGGCAGGGTGGGAGGGGTTTTGCTTATCTCACATTACTTTGACCGTCTTCGGGGAGCGGTGCCAGGGCTAGTCGGCGAGCCCCTAGGTCCAGGGAGCCGGACTTGGGAGCCGGCTCTTGTAGCAAACTGTACTGAAGGAAACGAGAGGGGTATGCCCCAAGAGCTAGCTTGGGACACCCGTTGCATTCATAAGTCCAAAAGGGAGGATAGATACATACACTGGTTTAGCAGTAAAACGGACGAAGGAGCGCCGCGTTCAACGAGCGCTCTGTCTCCTCGCCGGAGCCGTCTCTTTTGCGCTTCTGCGGCTTCTAGGCATCTATTAGATAGTACGCGTTGTTGTGCAGCGCCCTGCTGATGATGAACAGGCCCTCCCATGGGGAGGACAGCTTGTGCTGACCGGCGGTTCATTGGATCCGTCTGAGCACCAGGTCCCCCTGGCGGAAGGAGAGGGGCCGGATCCACTTGCTGTGGTAGTGCCGGAGCTTCTGTTGGTAGATGGCCATTCGGCTCAGGGCCAGCTCGCATGCTTCTTCGAGTAGGTCGACGCCGTCTTCTCTTGTCTCTTTTGCATCCGTCTCCGTGTACAGGGTGACTCGAGGCGAATCGAACTCCATTTTCGTGGGGATGACCTCCTCGGACCCGTACACGAGAAAGAAAGGGGTGAAGCCGGTTGACCGGTTGGGCGTGGTCCTAAGGCTCCACAGGACAGCCGGCAGCTCCTCGATCCAGCAGCCGGCAGCTCCTCGATCCAGCAGCCGGCTGAACGCACGAGCGGCGCCACGAGCCGGGGCTTGATGCCGGCCAGGATCAGGCCGTTTGCCCTCTCCGCCTGGCCGTTTGGCTGTGGGTGGGCCACCGATTCGAGGTCGAGCCGGATGCCCTCCTAGGAGCAGAAACGCGCCATTGCGCCTTTGGCGAAATTTCGGCCGTTGTCGGTGATGATGTTGTGGGGAACGCCATAGCGGAACATGATGTCCTTGATGAACCGGACGACCGTGGGGCCGTCCAGCTTTTTGATGGGCCTGGCTTCGATCCACTTGGTGAACTTGTCGACGGCCACCAGCAGATGCGTCATGCCGCCTCGTGCGGTTTTGAATGGTCCCACCATGTCAAGGCCCCAGACGGCGAAGGGCCACGAGAGGGGGATAGTTTGGAGAGCCATAGCCGGCAGGTGGCTCTGCGTGCTGAAGCACTGGCACCCCTCGCACCTGTCGACCAACCGCTTTGCTTCTTCTAGGGCCGTCGGCCAGTAGAAACCATGGCGGAATGCCTTGGCCACCAGGGTCCTTGAGGTGGCGTGATGCCCGCACTCGCCCTGGTGGATGTCTCGGAGGATCTCTTGCCCCTTTTCCGGCTCGACGTAGCGCTGGAACACGCCGGTTGCGTTGCGACGGACCAGCTCGCGGTTGCTGATGCTGTAGGCAGGGGCCCGGCGCTGGATTTGCCGGGCCGTAGCCTCGTCAGGAGGAAGCTCGCCGCACAGGAGGAAGGCTAGGATGGGCTGGCCCAAGCCTGAGCCGTGACGGGAGCCGGCTCCGGCTCGGGGTGGGTTTCGGGGACAGCCGGAGCCCCCGGGCTTGTAGCCGGAGCCCCTCGGCCCGAGCTGTCTGTCCCCCGGACTGAGCCGTCAGTCCCCGGGACCGAGCCGTCAGTCCCCGGGACCAGGGCCACGACCGGTAGATCGATCACCATTAGGACGACCGCGGGGGCATCAGTGGTCGGAGCCGGCTGAGCCGATGCAGCGGTCAGAGCCGGTAGGGTCGACGGAGCTGCCGGGCCTGACGAAGAGCCGGCGGGGTCAGCCGGTATGAAGATGGACTCCGACTTAGCGGAGGGCTTGATCGACGGCTTGGGTAGCTGCTCAAGGGAGACGCCGGCTGGGATGGCTTGTCGGGTGGAGCCGATTTTTGCCAGCGTGTCCGTCGCCTCGTTGTCCGCTCGGGGGACATGGTGAAACTCACAGCCCTCGAAGGATCTGGTGAACTGTTAGACGAGGAAGCGGTAGCTGGCCATGTTGGCGTCCCTGGTGTCCCATTCGCCAGAGACCTGCTACACCACGAGGTCTGAGTCACCGAAGCAGAGGATGCGCCGGATGCTAATTTCCTTGGCGAGCCGAAGGCCGTGGACGAGTGCTTCATACTCGGCTACGTTGTTGGAGGCGGCGAAGAGGCTCTGAAGCGCGTAATTGAGCTGGTCCCCCTTTGGGGACGATAAGTCGATGCCGGCTCGCAAACCAGTTCGCATCTTCGAGCCGTCGAAGTGCATGCGCCAATGCGTGGAGTCCGGAGGTGGCGACATGAACTGGGTTTCGGCCCAGTCGACGAGGAAGTCGGCCATGGTCTGTGACTTGACGGCAGTGCGCGGCTCATACCGGATTTCATAGTCGGCAAGGGCGATGGCCCACTTGGCGATCCGGCCGGTCGCGTCCCGGCCACCCATGATTTCGCCGAGCGGCGCCGTGCTCACCACGGTGATGGTGTGCTCCTGGAGGTACTGCTTGACCTTCTTGGCGGCGAAGTATATGCCATAACACATCTTCTGGTAGTGGGGGTAGTTTTTCTTGGAGGCGGAGAGTACCTCGCTGAGGTAGTAGACGGGGCGCTGGACCGGCAGCGCCCTGCCCTCATGCGACCGCTCCACCCCCAGGACGAGCTGATTACGTGCGTGGTCACCGCAATGTACGTGAGCAATGGCTCCTTCTCAGCTGGAGCTGCCAGGACGGGGGCGCTTGAGGTCGCGAAACGCCTCGTCCGCCTGGTCGGTCCACTCAAATTTGGTCGTCTTCTTCAGCCGCTGGTAGAGGGGCAGCGCCTTCTCGCCCAGCCGGCTGACGAACCGGCTGAGCGAGGCAAGACAACCAGCGAACTTCTGGACGTCGCGGAGGTTGGCCGGCTTGTGCATGCGCTCGATGGCCTTGATCTTCTCAGGGTTGGCTTCGATGCCGCGGGCGGACACGAAGAAACCCAGGAGCTGGCCGGCCGGCACGACGAAAACGCACTTCTCCGGGTTGAGCCGGACCTTGTACTCGCGCAGGTTGGAGAAGGTTTCCCGGAGGTCGTCGAGAAGGCTGAAATGCTTCTTGGTCTTGACGACGATGTCGTCCACTTAGACGTGGACGTTCCTGCCGATCTGGAGCAGGAGGCACTTCTGCATGCAGCGCTGGAAGGTGGCGCTTGCATTCTTCAGGCCGAAGGACATGGTAATGTAGCAGTAGGCCCCAAAGGGGTGATGAAGGAGGTCTTCAACGGATCGACTGTGTCCAGCTTGATGTGGTGGTAGCCGGAATAGGCGTCCAGGAAGGACAGCAGGTCGCAACCGGCCGTGGAGTCGATCACCTGATTGATCCGGGGTAGGGCGAAAGGGTCCTTGGGGCAGGCCTTGTTCAGGCCGGTGTAGTCGATACACATGCGCCAAGTCTTGTTCTTCTTCAACACCAGGACTGGGTTGGCCAGCCAGTCCGAGTGGAAAACCTCCATGATAAAGCCGGCTACGAGCAGCCGGGCGATCTCTTCTCCTACAGTACGTCGCTTCTCCTCAGAGAAACGGCGTAGGGGTTGTTTGACCGGCTTCGCATCCGGCAACACGTGAATTTCGTGCTCGGCGTACTTCCTTGGAACACCCGGCATGTCCTTGGGGGACCATGCAAAGATGTCCCGATTCTCACGGAGGAAGTCGATGAGCTCGCCTTCCTATTTGCTGTTGAGGTTGGCGCCGATGGTGACGCACTGCTTGGGGTTAGCCGATTCGAGCGGCACTTGCTTGGTGTCCTTGGACGGCTGGAACGACGCCTCGCTGGCTGGCTGGGACGAAGGAGCCGACACGGCCAGCTGCTCGGAGGCGTGAACCACGAGCCGGTCGAGCTGCCGCCTATCCTCCGCTATCACCAAAGCCTCAGCCAGCCTGCTGCTATCGCGTGCGCACTCGATCGACTTCTTGTAGTCGCCATCGATTGTGATGATGCCTTTGGGCCTGGCATCTTGAGCTTGAGGTAGGTGTAGTGGGGCACGGCCATGAACTTGACAAGCGCCGGCCGGCCCAGCAGCGCGTGGTAGGGACTGTTGAGGTCCACCACCTCGAACCATATCAGCTCGCGGCGGAAGTGGCTCTTGTTGCCGAAGAGGACGTCGAGCCGGATCTTGCCGATGGGAGAGCAAGATTGCCCTGGCACGATGCCATGGAAAATCGTCCGGCTCGACTGCAGGTCTTTCTCCTTGAGCCCAAGCTTGAGCAGCGTATCACGGTAGAGGATGTTGATGCTGCTGCCCCCGTCGACCAGCACCCCCGAGAAGCGGCAGGTGAGCCTCTCGGAGGCGATGGTGGGATCGAGGACGAGGGCGTAGCTGCCGGGGTTTGGCATCACCGACGGGTGGTCCGCCCAGCTCCAGGTAACCGGCTTCTCAGACCAGTGCATGAACTGGGGGACCGAGGGCACAGTGGCGTTCACCTCGTGCCGGCGCTGACGCTGGCTATGCTTGTCGGTTCCCTCACTGGTGAAGACGACGTAGGCCCCGTCCTGGTCGGGGAATGCTACTTCTTGAGCTTGTGTTGGTTTTCCCTTGAAGAGGAAAGGGTGATGCAGCAAAGTAGATAAGTATTTCCCTCAGTTTTGAGAACCAAGGTATCAATCCAGTAGGAGGTACAAGCAAGGCCCCAATCTATGCACCTGCACAAACAATCAAACACTTGCACCCAACGCTATAAAGGGGTTGTCAATCCCTTCACGGTCACTTGCAAGGATGAGATCTGATAGAGATAGATATAAAAGATTACGAAAAGTAAAACTAAATAAAAGTAAATAAAATTGCAGCAAAGTATTTTCGGTATTTTTGGTTTATAGATCTGAAAATATAATATGGAAAATAGACCCGGGGGCCATAGGTTTCACTAAAGGCTTCTCTCTTGAAGGAAAATAATACGGTGGGTGAACAAATTACTGTCGAGCAATTGATAGAAAAGCGCATAGTTATGACGATATCCAAGGCAATGATTATGCATATAAGCATCACGTCCATATCAAGTAGACCGAAACGATTCTGCATCTACTACTATTACTCCACACATCGACCGACTCCTGCCTGCATCTAGAGTATTAAGTTCATGAAGAACAGAGTAACGCATTAAGTAAGATGACATGATGTAGAGGGATAAACTCAAGCAATATGATGAAAAACCCATCTTTTTATCCTTGATGGCAACAATACAAATACGTGCCTCACTACCCCTACTTTGTCACTGGGTGAGGACACCGCAAGATTGAACCCAAAACTAAGCCCTTCTCCCATTGCAAGAATTACCAATCTAGTTGGCCAAACCAAACCAATAACTCGAAGAGACTTACAAAGATATGAAATCATGCATATAAGAATTCAGAGAAGATTCAAATAATATTCATAGATAATCTGATCATAAACCCACAATTCATCGGATCTCGACAAACACGCCGCAAAAGAGTATTACATCGGATAGATCTCCATGAAGATCATGGAGAACATGGTATTGAAGAACATAGAGAGAGAAGAAGCCATCTAGCTACTAGCTATGGACCCGAAGGTCTGAGGTAAGCTACTCACGCATCATCGGAAGGGCAATGGTGTTGATGTAGAGGCCCTTCGTGATCGAATCCCCCTCCGACAGATCGCCGGAAAAGGCCCCAAGATGGGATCTCACGGGAACAGAGGCTTGCGGCGGCGGAAAAGTATTTTCGTGGCTCGCTCTTTGGTATTGAGGGAATATTTCTGAATTTATAGACGAAGAGTTAGGGTTGGAGGAGCTACGGGGGCCCACAAGCGAGGGGGCGCGCCCCCTCCCCCAGGGGCGCGCCCTGGTGGCTTGTGGCCCACCCGTAGGTCTTCTGGCCTCTTCTCCAAGCCTCATGGGTTCCTTATGGTCCAAGAAAAATCAGCGTAGAATTTTATTCCGTTTGGACTCCGTTTGATATTCCTTTTCTGCAATACTCAAAAACAAGGAAAAAACAGAAACTGGCACTGGGCACTAGGTTAATAGGTTAGTCCCAAAAATAATATAAAATAGCATATTAATGCATATAAAACATCCAAAATAGATAATATAATAGCATGGAACAATCAAAAATTATAGATACGTTGGAGACATATCAGCATCCCCAAGCTTAATTCCTGCTCGTCCTCGAGTAGGTAAATGATAAAAATAGAATTTTTGATGTGGAATGCTACCTAACATATTTATCCATGCAATATTCTTTATTGTGGCATGAATGTTCAGATCCATAAGATTCAAAACAAAAGTTTAATGTTGACATAAAAACAATAACACTTCAAGCATACGCAATCGTGTCTTTTCAAAATAACATGGCCAAAGAAAGTTATCCCTACAAAATCATATAGTCTGGCTATGCTCCATCTTCCCCACACAAAGTATTTAAATCATGCACAACCCCGATGACAAGTCCAGAAATTGTTTCACACTTTTTATATTCTCAAACTTTTTCAACTTTCACGCAATCCATGAGCGTGAGCCATGGATATAGCACTATAGGTGGAATAGAATATGGTGGAGGTTGTGAGGAAAAGGAGAAGATAGTCTCACATCAACTAGGCGTATCAACCGGCTATGGAGATACTCATCAATAGATATCAATGTGAGTGAGTAGGGATTGCCATGCAACGGATGCATTAGAGCTATAAGTGTATGAAAGCTCAAAAAGAAACTAAGTGGGTGTGCATCCAACTCGCTTGCTCACGAAGACCTAGGGCAATTTGAGGAAGCCCATCATTGGAATATACAAGCCAAGTTATATAATGAAAAATTCCCACTAGTATATGAAAGTGACAAAATAGGAGACTCTCTATCATGAAGATCATGGTGCTACTTTGAAGCACAAGTGTGGAAAAAAGATAGTAGCATTGTCCCTTCTATCTTTTCTCTCATTTTTTTATTTGGTGGGCATCTTTGGCCTCTTTTTTTTATTTGGGCTTCATTGGCCTCTTTTATTATTTTTAAAGTCCGGAGTCTCATCCCAACTTGTGAGGGAATCATAGCTTTCGTCCTTTCCTCACATGGGACAATGCTCTAATAATGATGATCATCACACTTTTATTTACTTACAACTCAAGAATTACAACTCGATACTTAGAACAAAACATGACTCTATATGAATGCCTCCGGCGGTGTACCGGTATGTGCAACGATCTAGCATAGCAAATGACATTAATGAAAACATCACGCTAGCTGTCTTACGATCATGCAAAGCAATATGACAGTGATGGTGCGTGTCATGATAAACGGAACGGTGGAAGTTGCATGGCAATATATCTCGGAATGGCTATGGAAATGCCATAATAGGTAGGTATGGTGGCTGTTTTGAGGAAGGGTATATGGTGGGTTTAATGCACCGGCGAAAGTTGCGCGGTACTAGAGAGGCTAGCAAAGGTGGAAGGGTGAGAGTGCGTGTAATCCATGGACTCACATTAGTCATAAAGAACTCACATACTTATTGCAAAAGTCTATTAGTTATCGAAGCAAAGTATTAGACGCATGCTCCTAGGGGAGTGGTTGGTAGGAGTTAACCATCGCGCGCTCCCGACCCTCACACAAAGGATGACAATAAATAAACAAATCATGCTCCGACTTCGTTACATAACGGTTCACCATACGTGCATGCTACGGGAATCACAAAATTTTAACACAACTATTTCTACCAATCCACAATTACTCACTAGCATGACTCTAATATCACCATCTTTATATCTCAAAACTATATGCAAGGAATCAAACTTCTCATAGTATTCAATGCACTTTATATGAAAGTTTTTATTATATCCCTCTTGGATGCCCATTATATTAGGAATAAATTCATAACCTAAACCAATTACCATGCTGTTTAGATACTCTCAAAATAATATAAGTGAAGCATGAGAGTTCAACAATTTCTATAAAATAAAACCACCGTGCTCTAAAAAGATATAAGTGAAGCACTAGAGCAAAATTGCCTAGCTCAAAAAATATAAGTGAAGCACATAGAGTATTCTAATAAATTCACGATTCATGCGTGTCTCTATCAAAAAGATGTGTGCAGCAAGGATGATTGTGGCAAACTAGAAAGCAAGGACTCATATCATACAAGATGCTCCAAGCAAAACACATATCATGTGGTGAATAAAAATATAGCCTCAAGTAAATTTACCGATGGATTGAAGACGAAAGAGGGGATGCCTTCCGGGGCATCCCCAAGCTTAAGCTCTTTGGTATCCTTGAATATTCCTTGGGGTGCCTTGGGCATCCCCAAGCTTAGGCTCTTGCCACTCCTTATTCCATAGTCCATCAAATCTTTACCCAAAACTTGAAAACTTCACAACATAAAACTCAACAGAAAACTCGTGAGATCCGTTAGTATAAGAAAAATAAATCACCACTTTAGATACTGTTGTGAACTCATTCTTTATTTATATTTGTGTAATATCTACTGTATTCCAACTTCTCCATGGTTCATACCCCCCGATACAACCCATAGATACATCAAAATAAGCAAACAACACAAAGAAAACAGAATCTGTCTAAAACAGAACAGTCTGTAGCAATCTGTAAACTTAGAATACTTATGTAACTCTAAAAATTCTGAAAAATTAGGACAATCTGGGAAATTTGTATATAAATCTTTTGTAAAAAATTCATATCTAATTGACACTCTGGTGAATTTATAAAATTCCTGGGCTGAGTGCAAAAGTTTCTGTTTTTCAGCAAGACCAAATCAACAATCACCGTAAACCATCCCAAAGGTCTTACTTGGCTCAAACACTAATTAAAACATTAAATTTTTTTACTACAGAGGTAATAATGTGTAAATCACTCATTAACAGAAACAAAAACAAAAACAAAAACATAAAATAAAATTGGGTTGCCTCCCAACAAGCGCTATTGTTTAACGCCCCTAGCTAGGCATAACACAATAGATCTAGGTACTGTCATCTTTGGTATGCAATCCATAAGTAGCTCTCATAATAAATTCATAAGGTAATTTAATTTTATTTCTAGGAAAGTGTTCCATGCCTTTCCTTAACGGAAATTGGAATCTAATGTTTCCTTCTTTCATATCAATAATTGCACCGATCGTTCTAAGGAAAGGTCTACCAAGAATAATAGGACATGTAGGATTGCAATCTATATCAAGAACAATGAAATCTATGGGCACATAATTACTATTTTCAACAATAAGAACATCATTAATCCTTCCCATAGGTTTCTTAATAGTGGAATCTGCTAGATGCAAATTTAAAGAGCAATCATCAAGTTCATGGAAACCTAGCACATCACATAAAGTTTTCGAAATCGTGGAAACGCTAGAACCCAAATCACACAAAGCATGGCACTCATAATCTTTAATTTTAATCTTAATAGTAGGTTCCCACTCATCATAAAGCTTTCTAGGAAAAGAAACTTCCAACTCAAGTTTTTCTTCAAAAGATTTCATCATAGCATCAACGATATGTTTAGTAAAATCTTTATTTTGATTATAAGCATGCGGAGAATTCAACATGGATTGCAACAAGGAAATACAATCAATCAAAGAACAACCATCATAATTAAAGTCCTTGAAATCCAAAAGAGTGGGTTCATTGCTATTTAAAGTTTTGACCTCTTCAATCCTACTTTTATCAATTTTAGCATTAAGATCTATAAACTCCGAATCATTGAGACAACTTTTAACTAAAGTTGACTTATCTCCAGCCCCATCATTATCAAGATTTATATTAGAAAACAAAGATTCAATAGGAGTCACATCAATCACTTTAAGATCTTCATCATTATTTAAAGATTCTGGCTTCGCGGCCATTTTGTTGACTAAGGTAGCTTGTTTATTAGAAATTTGGCCTACTAAATTTTCAAGATGAGCAAACTGAGATTTCAAACCATAAAATTCCTTAGACAAATCATCAAGTTCTTTATTCATGTATTCCAACATAGCCTTTTGTTCTTTAAGCTCGTTTCTAAAGAAACTATTATGGTCAAATTGAAGTGACATGAAACTTTTAGCATTATTCTCAATATATTCCAACTTCCTAAGATAAGGATCAAAGCTTTTGGGTTGAGCCATAAAGACGAGCAAACGATCTAACACACAAGCAAACAAAAAGCAAACGGAAATACGAACGGAAGAAGGGCGAATAAAAAGGCAAATCTTTTTGGTTTTTTCTGAAAATCGTTTTAGAAGTGGGGGAGTGGAAAACGAGAGGCAAATGGCAAATAATGTAAATGCAAGAGATGAGTTTGTGATGGGTACTTGGTAGGCTTGATGTAGACCTCTCCAGCAACCACGCCAGAAATTGGCAAGTTGATGGGAGAGTTCTTGTCTTGACTTGCTGTGTATCCTCCCCGGCAACGGCGCCAGAAATCCTTCTTGCTACTTCTTGAGCTTGCGTTGGTTTTCCCTCGAAGAGGAAAGGGTGATGCAGCAAAGTAGATAAGTATTTCCCTCAGTTTTGAGAACCAAGGTATCAATCCAGTAGGAGGTACAAGCAAGGCCACAATCTATGCACCTGCACAAACAATCAAACACTTGCACCCAACACTATAAAGGGGTTGTCAATCCCTTCACGGTCACTTGCAAGGATGAGATCTGATAGAGATAGATATAAAAGATTACAAAAATTAAAACTAAATAAAAGTAAATAAAATTGCAGCAAAGTATTTTTGGTATTTTTGGTTTATGGATCTGAAAATATAATATGGAAAATAGACCCGGGGGCCATATGTTTCACTAGAGGCTTCTCTTTTGAAGGAAAATAATACGGTGGGTGAACAAATTACTATCGAGCAATTGATAGAAAAGAGCATAGTTATGACGATATCCAAGGCAATGATTATGCATATAAGCATCACGTCCGTATCAAGTAGACCGAAACGATTCTGCATCTACTACTATTACTCCACACATCGACCGACTCCTGCCTGCATATAGAGTATTAAGTTCATGAAGAACAGAGTAACGCATTAAGTAAGATGACATGATGTAGAGGGATAAACTCAAGAAATATGATGAAAACCCCATCTTTTTATCCTTGATGGCAACAATACAAATACGTGCCTCGCTACCCCTACTTTGTCACTGGGTGAGGACACCGCAAGATTGAACCAAAAACTAAGCACTTCTCCCATTGCAAGAATTACCAATCTAGTTGGCACAACCAAACCAATAACTCAAAGAGACTTACAAAAATATGAAATCATGCATATAAGAATTCAGAGAAGATTCAAATAATATTCATAGATAATCTGATCATAAACCCACAATTCATCGGATCTCGACAAACACACTGCAAAAGAGTATTACATCGGATAGATCTCCATGAAGATCATGGAGAACATGGTATTAAAGAACATAGAGAGAGAAGAAGCCATCTAGCTACAAGCTATGGACCCGAAGGTCTGAGGTAAACTAGTCATGCATCATCGGAAGGGCAATGGTGTTGATGTAGAGGCCCTCCGTGATCGAATCCCCCTCCGACAGATCACCGGAAAAGGCCCCAAGATGGGATCTCACGGGAATAGAGGCTTGCGGCGGCGGAAAAGTATTTTCGTGGCTCCCTCTTTGGTATTGGGGGAATATTTCTGAATTTATAGGCGAAGTGTTAGGGTTGGAGGAGCTACGGGGGGCCCACAAGCCAGGGGGGCGCCCCCCAGGGGCGCGCCCTGGTGGCTTGTGGCCCACCCGTAGGTCTTCTGGCCTCTTCTCCAAGCCTCCTAAGTTCCTTATGGTCCAAGAAAAATCAGCGTAGAATTTTTTTCCGTTGGACTCCGTTTGATATTCCTTTTCTGCAATACTCAAAAACAAGGAAAAAAACAGAAACTGGCACTGGGCACTAGGTTAATAGGTTAGTCCCAAAAATAATATAAAATAGCATATTAATGCATATAAAACATCCAAAATAGATAATATAATAGCATGGAACAATCAAAAATTATAGATACTGTCGGAGAAACGACACCTATGGGATGGCGAGGATCCCTTAACGATTCGGCAAGGGGAAGGGTTTGTACAGAGAGCAGATCTGATGATCAACATGCGGGAATTTTACCCAGGTTCGGGCCGCAAAGATGCGTAAGACCCTACTCCTGCTTGGTTGTATTAGGTGTGTTCTAGCTCAAGTTCTGGGAGCGCTACAGTACTCAGCAGCTACACATGCAGAAAGGGGTGAAAAGGATCCGATCCCCCTGTAGCTACGCCTTGGGCCTCCTTTTATACGTTCGAAGGGGTCACCAACAGTGGCGCACAGTGCATACCTGAGGTGTAAAAGTAGCTACAGTGTTATCATACCTAACACTGACGGTTTAGGACAAGTGCATTAAATGCTCCGTTGAGGTGTCCCTTAGCGTCTTGGGGCTGGAAAAAGGGGACGTCCCATCGCACCGCTTAAGCCCATCCACCGCTAGCACCTGACACGTTACCAGGAGGACAACAGCTAAAAGACAAGCTGGTGACAGCACTGGAGCGGTGACAGGGCAGCGAGGGCTTGCCGGGGGCGAGCCTTGCCGGGGCTGCAAGCCATCCCGGCAAGATCTTGCCGGGGCTCCAGCCTCCAGTCTTCTATCTTCTGATTATTGCCTTGTCTTGGATGCCTTCTTCACTTTATGAACTCGCATTTGGTTGTCTCCCGGCAGGCCTTGCCGCAGGTGTGGCTACAACTGCCCGTGCACAAGTACGGGGTACTAAAGGACCCAATCCTTAGTGCACCGACAAATACGTTGGAGACGTATCAGGGAACTGGTCGTGGAGGCGGCCGTCGTTGGGGGCCTGGGCTAGTGGTTGAGCCGGAGCCGGCGCGGGTGTCAAAGCACAGGGAGTCGGAGGGGGAGGAGCCGGAAGACCCTTGCCCCTGGCTAGCCGCTGGGAGAAGCTGCACTGCCGAAGCGTGTGCGTGGCCAGCTTCGCCCCAGAGTGCATCTTGCACGGGGCGTCAAGCATCTGCTCGAAAGTGAGCTTGGGCTGCCAGGTGTTCTTGCCGGTCCGCTGGCGCTAGCTGGAGGCCTGGGCAGCCGGCTGTTCCTCCTCGATGGAGGCGACATATTTGCTCCCGTAGCGGGGTTCCAGCTGGTCGGCCTTCCGCTTGTTGTTCTGCTGCTGTCGGTTGTCGGCAGCCGGCCGTGGCGCGGCAGGCGGCGGGATGGCCTTGCCGGATGCGCTGACCTTGATCCGCATAGCGGAGTCGGACGTAGCGTACTTGTCCGCCATGGCCATGAGGTCCTCCAAGGTGGCCGGCTCTGAGCACATGAGCTTGTGTTTGAGGAGGGTGCCGTCCCGGTAGCCCTCGGAGAAGTACTGGACAGCTTGCACCTCGTGCACCCCTTCGCAGGAGTTGCGGAGCTCGGTCCACCACGTGAGGTAGTCGCGAAGGGATTCCTC
The DNA here is from genome assembly GCA_039707655.1 of Elymus sibiricus. Lineage (NCBI taxonomy): Eukaryota > Viridiplantae > Streptophyta > Magnoliopsida > Poales > Poaceae > Elymus > Elymus sibiricus. Next base: position 151,184,427 of record CM077675.1, on the reverse strand, counting down.
CGGCCCCTGGATGCACATGGCCATCTCGCGGGGGCGGACGGGCCGCTTGTAAGTGCCGGTGAAGTTGCGAACGAACGCCTCTTCGAAGTCCGTCCAAGCGTTGATGCTGCCGACTGGCAGGCTGTTAAGCCATGTCGGAGCCGATCTGATTAGCATGAGAGGAACGTAGCACACCGCGATGCGCTTGTTCCCTCTGGCGATGCCGACTACGGTGGTGTAGTCGATCAGCCAGTTTCTGGCTTGGCGGTGCCATTGTACTTTGGAGTGTCGCGGGGGAGCTTGAAGCCTGTGGGAAATGGCTCGTCGCGGATCCGGGGGCCGAAGCATGCCGGCCCGATCGGGCCCTCATCCTCCAGGAGGGCGCATTGTGCCAGTCGGTCGATGCGGGTCCGGGCGTCGTTCTCGCTCCGCGGGACGCACGGGCCGAGCCGGGCGGCGAGCTCGGGGCGGATAGTTGGTGCGTGCGAGTGCGCGCGCTCCCGCCGCAGTGGCGGGGTGTGGGCGCGAGTGCACAGGCCGCCTCCTGCCGTGGCGTCGTTGCGCCAGCTCGTGACCGCCGGTGGCTCGTTCCCCTATTGGGAAAGCCCGTTGCGAGACCCAGCACCGCGACGGCCGGAACCGCGGGGGGGAGGAGGCCTACTGGGCCGGCTGGCGGTGGCCGGTAGTCAGTGGAGGATCCCCTTCGGGGAAGGGAATCTCAGAGCCGGCGTTGGCATGGTCGAGCCGGGCCTGATGGGCATTGGCAGTGGCGATGAGGTCTTGGACGTGCCGCTCCTGCTGCTCACGTTCTTCGCCCTCTAGGTCAGCTTGGTCGGCGTAGGCCACCTGGGTGGCCCTCATGTTGGCCGCCGGCATGTCATAGGTGGGGAGCCTGCCACCAAGGATTTCCGCGACCACGCGGCCGCGGTTGCGGACGTCTTCGCGCCGGCTAGGCTCATTGTCAGCAGGGGTAAGGCCGTAGGCGGAGTTGTACTCGCGTTGCGCGGACTCCATCCGGCGCTTGGCGGTCGCGAGTGTGGTAGCCTCCGTGAGCAGCAGTTGGCGGGCTAACTCCAGTTCAGTTGTAGCTGCGGACGGGTTGGACGTAGGTGCGATGGGGGTGCTGAGGCTTCGAAGCACGGAGCCGAGGGGGACGGAGTTGCCGGTGCCAGCGGCCGTTGCGGCCGCCTGCGCCTCCGCCCTGGCGCAACCGGTGCTCGTGGAGGAGCCGGTGACCATCACCTCCGAGCGGACGCAGGAGTCGTCAGTATCGCCTGAGGCGATCGCGCCCACAAGCTAGGGCGGGTCGAGGCAGTCGAGCACCTCGTCGGGGTACCCATCGGCAGCTGGCTCGTTGGCGAGGCGCAGCCTACCGAAGCGTTCGGCGAGGACGGCGATGTCGGACGGAGTGTCTCCGCTGCGCGACTCGTCGGAGAGGTCGGTGGCGACGCCCGCAGAGCAGGCGGAACGAGGTTCCGCGCCGCGGGAACAAGCACCACGAGCGTGCAGATCAGCCCGGGCGCGGAGCGGCCGGGGGAGTTGGCGAAGGGTCCCGCCCGGAGCGTGACTCCGGCCAGCGCCGCGGACGGCCCCACGGTGGGCGCCAACTGTCGTCGTTTTCTCACAGCAGATGCCATGGGGTGGCTTATCGAGAGTGGTTGGGGCCGAAGGACGCCGACGGGCTCCGATAACGGGATTGGGGACAAGCGGTGTGAGACACGCGATGTACCCAGGTTCGGGGCCCTCCGTGGGAGGAAACACCCCTAGTCCTGCTAGTCTGGTTGAAGAACTGAGCGGGCTACAATGGTGCTCCTTGAGCTGTTGGCTAGAGGAGGAAGAAGAGGCCCGCTGGCTCTCATTGCCCCTTTATGTGAGTGTATGCGTGTGAATCGATCTCCCTGCATGGGGTGGCTCCGGGGGGCTTTATAGGCCAGCCCCCTGGATTACAATATGTATGTACGGTGCTGGGGGGGGACCCGGCTGGCGGCCTCTCTGGCCGGCCAGGCCCCCCTCGGTCGAAGAGTCTTGTCGCTTGTAGGGCCCGCCGGCTGCAGGGTCCCATCGGGAGCCGGGGGGGGGGGGGGGGGGGCGCCGGCTATCCATCGCTATCGGCGCGTGCCTGTCGCGCCGCAGTTCGGGCCGACCGGCACGGTGTCGTCTTGTGGTAGCCGGCCGTGGTCAGCGGTACGGCCGACCACGCTGTAGCCATGCCGGGGCAGGTAATGGAGTGGTTCGAGGCGTGAGGGCACTGTGCCGACCGCCCGGTCATAGTCGGCCGGAGTCAGAGGCAGTGTTGTCTCCACTGTGGCCATGCGGGCGCTGTCCGCTGGTACGACGGATGTCACTATAGCCATGCGTGCCCTGTCCGCGGTACGAGAGGCACTGCTAACTCGTTGCCCGTCAAGTCATCGCCCTGTGGGGCGTGGCGATGTGACGGGCGCTGACCCGCCGGCTAGGTGGCCTATCGACTCCACCTAAAGCCAGCCAGCTTGCCGCAGCCGGCCTTGTGGAGCCGGACTACAAATGGAGGCGGCCCGCCCCGTAGTCGTTTTGGAAAAGCAGGAGCAATGTCCCGCTTGAGGCTACCCCGGGGTTATCCCCCCGTCAGGATCCGTGCGAGGCCCAAGAGTTGAGCCCATGACGGATGCCAATATATAGTGGAGGTGCGACACACCCATCGGGTTGATCGCTTCGGCCCCGTCATTAGGGCTTTGCATGTGTTGCAGCTAGCCACCTCTACTCACCGCCGACTGTGTGATCGGACCTAGCACTCCGCCGCACGGTGTTCCTACTGCACGCGCGGATACCGTTAGAGGCGGTGCACTAGCGCCGCTCCGGCGAACCTGTACGTGGGATCCGGCGACGGGCTGCGCGAGGGAGATCGGATCGGCTGTTCGAGGGAGATCGGACGAGGAGAAGACGGACCACGTGAACGCGCTGCCAATATCTACTTCCGCTGCATGACACTGCGCATCTAGTGGTAACGAGCTGTGATCCATCTCCGTAGCATGTTCTTGGATGTTCTGCGCGTAGGAAAATTTTAATTCGCATGCGATGCACCTACGGTAGAACCCAACAATAATAACCGTGTGCAATGATATAGTACATCACACACACGTCATTTGTAAAAACCGTGTGCAAAGCATCACACACGTTTACGTTTTCTCAAACCGTGTGCAATAATAGACAACATCACACACACATTTTTTGGAAAAACTATTTGCGCGACATCGCACACAATTATGTTTTCGAAATGTGTGTGATGTTATGACATCACAAACGCCTTTTTTCCTGATGTTACATCCCACACGTTTTGGTGTACATCGCAAACAGTTTTTTCGAAGGGTCTCTGATTGATGTGTCATCTTTGGACCATCCTGCAGTAGTGTGTCCAGGCCGAGCGCGAGTTCTTCTGGAAGCGCGAGGCCGAGCGGAATAAGAACGGATTGCGGAGGAGGACGAGACTGACCCTTTCGACGGTGATCCCCGTCGATACTGAGTCGGAGGACTGGGGTAACTCGTAGGAGGATGGCGAGGATTGCGATGACCCCAGCAAAGAGGAGTTCTGGTAGCAGTTCAAGAGCTCTCATGAGAAGTAGTTTCATCTTTGATGTAGTTCAAGTAGTTGTATAAGACAGAAAAGAGTAAATATTTGCCCGCGAAATTCTTATTGAATTAGAATATTTTACTGGGATTCAATAAGAGTAAAAATAAGGATATTTTTTGAGAAGGACTACATTATCCACACATCTAGATATATTCTGGATCTTCTTTTTTTGACTATATATTATATTTTTCTATTTTAATAAATTCAATATAAAGAAAAAAACTTTTTCTATTATCTATTAATGTGTGTCTATTTGCACCATGATATTTTTAAATATTATGGAATTAGAGAAATTTGCATGCTTCTCATTCCATTTGTGAGGAGATGGATGGGAAGAAGCGCTCATGTACAGTTTTGGAGTAGAGATTTGGAGAAGTACCAATTTTCAAGAATGCGAATCTTATGATATGGTGGAAATATCTTATGATAATCATCCCGCCTTAAAAGTATCCTAATGCCTAAAGGTTGGATAGGCTGGCCCTTACGTAAGGATTATATAACCCCCAACTTTTTATGAAATACAAGATGCTCATTGAATGATAAGAAATTCATGCTCACTTATACAACACAACTCCAGATTTTATTGAAGTCAAGGAATATTTTTAGGTTATTTTCCTAGATGAAACAGGATACCTATTTATAATTAATTCCTATTATGCAAAACCATTTCAGAAAGACTGAAAAAAGGGTTACATTTGGATTCCCCTATTTTGAAAATTGCATATTAATTTCCTTCATATGAATAGAAAAATAGGATAATTCAAATAAGTTCTCTAGCAGGAATTTTGTATTGCACACATGACTTAGCACAACTAGGAAAATAAGATAAGATAAAGATAAGCAAGACTACAAAAATATTCATCGAAATAGCGGAATACAATATAGAAAAACACAAAAAATATTAAAGGGGAACCTAATCTCACCCCCTTCCATAACATAAAGAAAAGATATATTTTCAAACTTCTCTAAACAGAAAAAGAAGTGCCTCTATATTTATATTATAGATTTATCTACTTAGATGAATAAGTCATACCCTATCTATATTATATATTACTAATAAATATGTATCACAATCCATCTCGAGGTATTTGGATCAATACCTATTCGATGGATTTTTTTTCTCTACTATGAACCAGATTTGAACTGGTGACACAAGGATTTCCAGTCCTCTGCTCTACCAACTGAGCTATCCTGACCTTTTCTAGCGCGACATCCTAGTAGAGGCATCTGACTCTTTCATGCATACTCCACTTGGCTCAGGGGGATATAGGTCAGTTGGTAGAGCTCCGGTCTTCCAATTAGGTCGATGTGATTATCGGTTGGTTGTCTAATTGTTTAGAAAGTAATTATAGTGTCTTGTACCTGAACTGGTGGCTCACTTGTTATAGGTATTGGGGAAGAGGACTGAAACATGCCACTGAAAGACTCTAATGAGACAAAAAGATGGGTTATCAAAAAGGTAGGGGAGGTGGGATGGGCAGCGGAAAAAGGGGAGAGCTCCCCATTCTTGGTTCTCATGTAACTAGATCCTCCGGAACCACTGTTGGAAATATGCCCTAGAGGAATAATAAATTGGTTATTATCATGTTTCCTTGTTCATGATAAATGTTTATTATCCATGCTAGAATTGTATTTACCAGAAACTTAACTACATGTGTGGATATATAAACAACACCGTGTCCCTAGTAAGCCTCTACTAGACTAGCTCATTGATCGAAGATGGTTAAGGTTTCTTAACCATAGTCATGAGTTTTCATTTGATAACGGGGTCACGCCATTAGGAGAATGATGTGATGGAAAAGACCCAACCACAAGCTTAGCATAAGATCGTATCACTTAGTTTATTGCTACAACTTTCTTCATCTCAAGTATCTGTTCCTTAGACCATGAGATCGTCCAACTTCCTGACACCGGAGGAATGCTTAGTGCAGATCCAAACATCACTTCATAATTGGGTAAACATAAAGGTGCTCTACAGGTATCTTCGAAGATATCTATTGGGTTGGCATGGATCGAGACTGCGATTTGTCACTCCGTATGATGGAGAGATATATTTGGGCCCTCTTGGTAATACAAAATCACAAGAAGCTTGCAAGCATGTGACTCATGAGTTTGGTCATGGGATCTTGTATTACGGAATGAGTAAAGAGACTTTCCAGTAATGAGATTGAACTAGTTATGGAGATACCGACGATCGAATCTCGGGAAAGTAACATATCGCTAGACAAAGGGAATTACATATGGGATTAAACTAATCCTCGACATCGTGGTTCAACCGATAACGATCTTCGTGGAATATGTAGGAACCAATATAGGCATCCAGTTCCCGCTATTGGTTATTGACCGGAGAGGTGTCTCGGTCATGTCTACATGATTCTCGAACCCGTAGGGTCACACACTTAACGTTCGGTAACGCTAGGGTAGTATTGAGATATTAATGAAAATGGAAAGAATTTTGTTAGGGGTCCCGAATGAGATCCCGAATGTCACGAGGAGCTCCGAAAAGGTCCGGAGGTAAAGATTTATATATGGAAAGTTGTTATCGGGGTTTCGGAAAAAGTTCAGATTCTTTTTGGTATTGTACCGGGAAGCTTCCGGAAGGTTCCAGAGGTTCCGGAAGTCCACCAAGGGTTCCACCACGTCCCATAGGCTAGAATGGGCTGAGGGGAGGCGTCCTAGCATTAGAGACAGTTGCATTCACTTTAAATACGGCACCATCTAAATCCGTTGAGATAACACTGTATGAATTATGGTTTGGCAAGAAACCTAAGCTGTCGTTTCTTAAAGTTTGGGGATGCGACCCTTATGTCAAGAGGCTTCAGCCTGATAGGCTCAAACCCAAAGCGGAGAAGTGTGTCTTCATAGGATACCCTAAAGAGACAATTGGGTATACCTTCTATCACAGATCCGAAGGCAAATCTTTGTTGCCAAGAATGGATCCTTTCTAGAGAAGGAGTTTCTCTCGAAAGAAGTGAGTGGTAGGAAGGTAGAACTTGATGAGGTTATCAAACCTTCACTTGAATTGGACAGTAGCACAACGCAGAAAGATGTTCCTATGATGCCTACACCAATTGAAGAGGAAGGTAATGATTATGATCATGAAACTTCGAATCAAGCTACTACCGAACTTCGCACGTGGACAAGGACACATACTGCTCCTGAGTGGTACGGTAATCCAGTCTTAGAAGTCATGTTGTTGAACAACGGTGAGCTTGCGAACTTTGAGGAAGCGATAATGGATCCGAATTCCGACAAATGGCTAGAGGCCATGAAATCCAAGATATGATGCATGTATGAAAACCAAGTATGGACTATGGAAGACTTCCCCGATGACCGTCGGGCCATTGAGAACAAATTGATTTTAAGAAGAAGATAGACGATGATGGTAATGTCACTGTCAAAGCTGGACTTGCTGCAAAGGGGTTTCCGACAAGTTCAAGGTGTTGACTATGATGAGATTTTCACCCGTAGTGATGCTAAAGTGTGTTAGAATTATGTTAGCAATTAATACATTTTTTGATTATGTAATCTGGCAGATGGATGTCAAAACAGCGTTTCCCTAAGAGTTTCCTTAAGGAAAGGTTGAATATGATGCAATCAGGAAGGTTTTGTTGATCCTAAGGATCCTAAAAGGTATGCAAGTTTCAGCGATCCTTCTATGGACTGGTGCAAGTATCTCGGAGTTGGAATATAAACTTTGATGAGGTGATCAGAGCTTTTGGGTTTATACAAGTTTATGGAGAAACTTGTATTTAAAAGAAAGTGAGTGGGAGCTCTATAGTATTTCTGATAGTATATGTGGATGACATATTGTTGATTGGAAATGATGTAGAATTTCTGGAAAAAATAAAGGGTTATTTGTGTTTTTCAATGGAAGACTAGAGTAAAGCTACTTACATATTGGGCATCAAGATCTATAGAGATAGATCAACATGTCTGATAAGACTTCCACAGAGCACATACACTGACAAGATTTTGAAGGAGTTCAAAATGGGTTAGTCAAAGAAGGATCTCGTGCCTGTGTTGCAAGGTGTGAAGATGAGTAAGACTCAAAGCTCGACCATGGTAGAAGAAAGAGAAAGGATGAAGGTCGTCCCCTATGCCTCAGCCATAGGCTCCCTAATGTATGCCATGCTGTGTACCATACCTGATGTGTGCCTTGCCATGTGTCTGGCAAAGGGGTACCAGAGTGATCCAAGAGTGGATCACTGGACAGCGGTTAAAAGTATCCTTAATTACCTAAAGAGAACTAAGGAAATATTTTCTCGTTTATGGAGGTGATAAAGAGTTTGTCGTAAAGGGTTACGTCGATGCAAGCTTTGACACCGATCTGGATGACTCCGAGTCGCATACTAGACATGTATAGTGGAGCAGTCATTTGGAATAGCTCCAAGTGGAGCGTGGTAGCAGCATCTGCAGGATACATAGACATTTGCAAAGTACACATGGATCTGAATGTTGCAAACCCGTTGACTAAAACGTATCTCACAAGCAAAACATGATCAGCCCAAGAACTCGTTGGGTGTTAATTACATTGCGATGTGGACTAGATTATTGACTCTGGTGCAAGTGGGATACTATTGGAAATATGCCCTAGAGGCAATAATAAATTGGTTATCATCATATTTCCTTGTTCATGATAAATGTTCATTATCCATTCTAGAATTGTATTGACCGGAAACTTAAATACATCTGTGGATATATAAACAACATCGTGTCCCTAGTAAGCCTCTACTAGACTAGCTCGTTGATGAAAGATGGTTAAGGTTTCCTAACCATAAGCATGAGTTGTCATTTGATAACAGAATCACATCATTAGGAGAATGATGTGATGGACCAGACCCAACTGTAAGCTTAGCATATGATCGTATCACTTAGTTTATTGCTATAACTTTGTTCATGTCAAGTATCTGTTCCTTAGACCATGAGATTGTACAACTCCCTGACACCGGAGGAATGCATAGTGTGTATCCAAATGTCACTTCATAACTGGGTGATCATAAAGGTGCTCTACAGGTATCTCTGAAGGTGTCTGTTGGGTTGACATGGATTGAGACTGGGATTTGTCACTCCGTATGACAGAGTTATATCTCTGGGCCCTCTTGGTAATACAACATCACAAGAAGCTTGCAAGCATGTGACTAATGAGTTTGGTCACGGTATCCTGTATTACAAAACGAGTAAAGAGACTTGCCGGTAATGAGATTTAACTAGGTATGGAGATACCGACGATGGAATCTTGAGAAAGTAACATATCGCTGGACAAAGGGAATTGCATACGGGATTAACCGAATGCTCGACATCGTGGTTCAACCGATTAAGATCTTCATGGAATATGTAGGAACCAATATGGGCATCAAGGTCCCGCTATTGATTATTGACTGAAGAGGTGTCTCGGTCATGTCTACAGGATTCTCGAACCCGAAAGTTACACACTTAACGTTCGATAACGCTAGGGTAGTATTGAGATATTAATGACAATGGATCAAATGTTGTTCGGAGTCCCGGATGAGATCCCGGACGTCACGAAGAGCCCCGGAATGGTCCAGAGGTAAAGATTTATATATGGGAATTTGCTATCAGGGTTACGGAAAAAGCTCGGATTTTTTGTATTGTACCTGGAAGCTTCCGGAAGTCCACCAAGTGGAGCGTGGTAGCAGCATCTGCAGGATACATAGACATTTGCAAAGTACACATGGATCTGAATGTTGCAAACCCGTTGACTAAAACGTATCTCACAAGCAAAACATGATCAGCCCAAGAACTCGTTGGGTGTTAATTACATTGCGATATGAACTAGATTATTGACTCTAGTGCAAGTGGGATACTATTGGAAATATGCCCTAGAGGCAATAATAAATTGGTTATCATTATATTTCCTTGTTCATGGTAAATGTTCATTATCCATTCTAGAATTGTATTGACCGGAAACTTAAATACATGTGTGGATATATAAACAACATCGTGTCCCTAGTAAGCCTCTACTAAACTAGCTCGTTGATCAAAGATGGTTAAGGTTTCCTAACCATAAGCATGAGTTGTCATTTGATAACGGAATCACATCATTAGGAGAATGATGTGATGGACCAGACCCAACTGTAAGCTTAGCATGAGATTGTACAACTCCCTGACACCGGAGGAATGCGTAGTGTGTATCCAAATGTCACTTCATAACTGGGTGATCATAAAGGTGCTTTACAGGTATCTCTGAAGGTGTCTGTTGGGTTGACATGGATTGAGACTAGGATTTGTCACTCTGTATGACAGAGTTATATCTCTGGGCCCTCTTGGTAATACAACATCACAAGAAGCTTGCAAGCATGTGACTAATGAGTTTGCTCACGGTATCTTGTATTATAGAACGAGTAAAGAGACTTGCCGGTAATGAGATTTAACTAGGTATGGAGATATCGACGATGGAATCTTGAGAAAGTAACATATTGAAAGCACAACATGCTACCTTGGTGGTTTTGATAATTCATGACAACATACATTGTCTCTTGCACTAATATTTCTACCTAGTGTATTTCAGACAAAGTCCACAGAGAGGGTTGGCAAAAGGATTATGAAGATTGTGGAGATATCCCAAGATGCAAGGAAATAGATTGGCAAAGCTTCAAGCAAGAGGACTCTACATTTTACTTTGTGAGAAATCACTTTGAGTCCATAGGAAAGCCAATACTATTAAAAGCGGGTAAGGTACTGTTGGTGAACAAAATGCTCATACGTGCACAAGTGATAGTCACCAAAAACACCCACAAGCTCTTCCACAAAAGTCTGTCCAAAGTCAAATATCCAAAATCGGTGCAACCAACACTTTCCACTCGGTGCCACCGATTCCCAATCTCAGACAGATCCATGCCAAACCCTAGCACATCGGTGCAACCGATTCCACTTTGGTGCCACCGAGTTTGGGTTGCCAACTTTCTGTTACCTCGATTCACCAAATCGGTACCACCGAGTTTGTTGGATTGGCGTCACCGAGTTGCACAATCTGACCGTTGGTCTCACCAATATTCAAAAGTTACTGCCTTTTGCTCACTTCGGTACCACCGAGATTCACACATCGGTGTCACCGAGTTGGTCACTTTAGGTGTAACGGTTCGATTTTTGGGGATGCCTATATATACCCCTTCACCACAACCCACTCGAAAGAGAAGCACTCAGAACTATTCCATACTTGCCCCATCATATTTTCTGAGAGAGAGCCACCTACTCATGTGTTGAGATCAAGCTATTCCACTCCATCCATATGAATCTTGATCTCTAGCCTCCCCAAGTTGCTTTCCACCCAATCAATCTCTTCCACCATAGCCAAAGCTGTGAGAGAGTGATTGTGTGTTGAGGAGTCTATCATCTTGAAACAAAAGAGCAAGGAGTTCATCGACATTGCCGAGCCTATTACCTTTTGGAGGGTGGTTCCTCCTAGATTGGTTAGGTGTCGCTTGGTAGCCTCCTACTTCGTGTTATGGAGTTGAACCAAGAAGTTTGTATGGGCAAGGAGATCGCCTACTTCATGAAGATCTACCCATAGTGAGGCTAGTCCTTCGTGGACGGAAGCCGTTATGGAATAGTCAAGGTTGCTACTTCGTGGACCCTTATGGGTGGAGCCCTCCGTGGACTCTCGCGACCGTTACCCTCCGTGGGTTGAAGACTCCATAAACGTGGACGTACGATAGCACCACCTATCGGAACCACAGGAAAAATCTTCGTGTCCCTCATGCGTTTGACCTCCCTATCTCAACTCTTTACTTCCATGTGCAATGTCTTTACTTTCCGCTGCCATACTTGTTGACATGCATGTGTAGGGTGTGCTAGACTTGCTATAACTGTCAAAATCTGCCAACCAATTAACTTGGGAAAAGGTTAGGTTTTAAATTCCTACTAGTAGTCTATTCACCCCCCCTCTAGACACTCTTCTAGTGACCCTACAAGTGGTATCAGAGCATTGGTCTCCATTGCTTCGGTTTAATCACCGTGGAGGAAGATGGATATGTCTAGTATAGGGAGTTTGAGTTGTAGAGTGCCTATCCTTGATGGAGAGTACTATAGTCAATGGAAAACTTTGATGCTTGAGCTATTTAATGAATTTCAATTGAGCAAGTATGTTAAGAGCCCCTATGTACCTCCCATTGATCCTTTACATCCCACACATGAAGAGGAAATTGATATGCTATGCAATCTTAGAACTATTAATCTCGTCATTAGAGGATTGCCTAGAAATGTGCTTAATCAAATGAAGAATTTTGAATGTGCTTATACTTTGTGGAATGACTTGGAGAAACGATATCCAAGTTATTCATTGAGTAATCTTGATGAAATTCTTCATAAAACTATTGCCTTTCACAAAATGACGCCTAGTGATCCCAAGTTTGATGATTATCTATTTGAGCTTAGAGACCTCATGCGTGCTAAAGGAGATGTCATAACTATCAACAACATCATTGTAGAAGCCATTCGAATTCACAAGTTTGAACATTGTCATGATCACAACACTAACGAATCTCTTGTTCCTTGTGACGAGGATTTCCCACATGATGATGACAATGTGGAACATGGCTACTATGAGGAAGATGAGTTGTTTGACATCGAGTATGATAAGATCATGAAGAATCCAAGTCTTATGGCAAACTTCAAGGATTACATGTCCGGAGGAAAAGAGTGGATTCTTGATAGCGGATGCACCGATCATATGACCGGAGATAGAGAGATGTTTGAAGAGATCACACCAAACCATGGACCGTGAAGGTACGTAACGTTTGGAGACAACTCCAAAGGTAAGGTACTTGGTCTTGGCAAGGTGGCCATATCCCATGATAGCTCTATTCAAAATGTTATGCTCGTTGAATCCCTTGGCTACAATCTTCTTTCTGTATCTAGACTTGCCGACTTTGGTTTTAATGTGCTATTCACGAAAGTAGATTGCCAAGTGTTTCGTCAAGATAATCATAAAATGGTCTTTACCGGTTTCCGTAGAGGTGATCTATACATTGTCGATTTCACTAAGAGATCCAAACCTCGTACTTGTCTAATTGCAAAATCTTCTAAAGGTTGGCTTTGCCATAGAAGACTAGGACATGTTGGCATGCGTAATCTAGACAAGCTTATCAAAGGTGATCATATACTTCGTGTTAAAGATGTTATCTTTGACAAAGATAGACTTTGTAGTGCTTGTCAAGCTAGAAAGCAAGTAGGTGGAAGTCATCCCGTAAAGAATATCATGACTACTAGGAGACCACTCGAGTTACTTCACGTGGATCTTTTTGGTCCCAATGCTTACAAGAGTCTCGGTGGAAATTCCTATGGTCTAGTTATAGTTGATGATTTTTCCAGATTTACGTGGGTATTCTTTCTTGATGATAAGTCGCAGGTACAAAAGATCTTCAAGAACTTCGTTCGCAAAGCGCAAAATCAGTTTGAAGTGAAGATCAAGAAGGTTTGGAGTGATAACGGATCGGAGTTCAAGAACACTCATGTGGATACCTTTCTTGACGAAGAAGGTGTTTCACATGAATTCTCGGCTATGTACACGCCTCAACAAAATGGAGTTGTTGAGAGGAAGAACCGGACGCTTATTGAGATGGCAGGAACGATGCTTGACGAATACAAGACGCCAAGACACTTTTGGGCAGAAGCCGTGGAAACAACATGTCATGCCACGAACCGACTTTACTTGCACAAGCTTATCGGTAAAACGGCATACGAGCTACTCACCGGTAACAAGCCCCAGGTTGGATACTTTCGGGTATTCGGCTCAAAGTGCTACATTCTTGATAAGCATCATCGTACTAAATTTGCTCCTAAATCTCATGAAGGATTCCTACTTGGTTACGGATAGAACTCTCACACTTACCGTGTCTACAACAACTTCACTCGAAAAGTTGAAGAGACGGTAGATGTGAAGTTTGATGAATCTAATGGTTCGCAAGTCGAACAATTGCCAAATGATGTAGGTGATAAGGACCCTTCGGAAGCTATCCAAGACTTGTCCATCGGCAAGATCGTCCCATGGAGGTGAAGGAAAGTACTTCGTCAACTCAAGTGGAAGCCCCTACTTCATGTCAAGGTGAACCTCAACACGACATGGAGGCATCCACAAGCGGTACACCAGAAGATGATGAAGAGGAGGAAGTACATCATGAAGATCCACCACAACCTCCTTCACCACCACCTCAAGGAAACGACACCTTCAACAACAACGAAGATGAAGTAGATGATGATGATGAAGAAGCTACACCATCCAACAAGCCTAAGCTACCCCGAGTTCGAGCAAGAGTGACCAAGAACCATTCCCTAAACCAAATCTTTGGTGACATACAAACCGGGCGAATCACTCGCTCTAAAACTCTCTTAGCTAACTTTTGTGAGCATTATTCTTTCATCTCTAGCATTGAACCCTTGAAGGTAGAACAAGCTCTTGAAGACCCGGATTGGGTGAATGCAATGCATGAAGAGCTTCACAACTTTGAGAGGAACGAAGTGTGGACACTCGTGGAGAAGCCCAAGGACGAGCACAACATCATCGGAACCAAATGGGTGTTTCGAAACAAGCAAAACGAAGACGGTCAAGTCGTACGCAACAAGGCACGTCTCGTAGCCCAAGGATATACGCAAGTCGAAGGTATGGACTACGGTGAGACCTATGCCCCCGTCGCTAGACTTGAAGCTATTCGCATTCTTCTTGCTTATGCTAATCACCATGATATCACGCTTTATCAAATGGATATTAAAAGTGCATTTTTAAATGGTGAGATTGAAGAAGAGGTTTATGTTAAGCCACCACCTTGTTTTGTGAATCCTAAGAAACCTAATCATGTTTACAAGCTTCGTAAAGCTCTATATGGTCTTAAGCAAGCCCCACGTGCTTGGTACAAATGCTTAACGAAGTTTCTTATTGAAAAGGGTTTTGAAATTGGTAAAATTGACGCAACCTTATTCACTAAGAGAGTTAATGGTGAATTATTTGTTTGCCAAATCTATGTGGATGATATTATCTTTGGATCTACTAACCCACAATTTAGTGAAAGATTTGGAAGGTTGATGTCCGAGAAGTATGAGATGTCCATGATGTGTGAGCTGAAATTCTTTCTTGGTTTGCAAATCAAGCAAACAAGAGAAGGAACTTTCATCTCTCAAACTAAGTATACCAAGGACTTGATCAAGAAGTTCAACATGCGAGAGTGCAAAGGTATGAAAACTCCTATGCCTACTAGTGGACATGTTGATCTTACCAAGGAGGACGAACCGGTTGATCAAAAGGTTTATCGATCTATGATTGGTTCATTGCTATATATATGTGCCTCCCGTCCCGATATTATGCTTAGTGTTCGCATGTGTGCTAAATATGAAGCTGCACCTAAAGAGTGTCATATTTTGGCCGTAAAACATATTGTGAGATATTTGATACAAACACCAAACTTTGGCATTTGGTATCCCAAGGGATCTTCCTTTAACCTTGTTGGCTATTCCGATTCGGACTATGCCGGTGACAAGGTTGATACAAAATCCACCTCGGGTACATGTCAATTTCCAAGAAACAAAACTCGGTATCTCTATCTACTGCCGAAGCTGAGTATATTGTTGCCGGATCATGTTGTGCACAATTACTATGGATGACACAAACGCTTAAGGATTATGGAATTCATGTTAAAAATGTTCCATTACTTTGTGTCAATGAAAGTGCTATTAAGATTGGTCATAATCCTGTGCAACATTCTCGAACTAAACATATTCAAGTTAGACATCATTTCATTCGTGATCATGTTGCCAAAGGAGATATTAATCTTAAGAATGTTCACACTAACAAGCAATTGGCCGATATCTTTACTAAGCCACTTGATGAGAAAACGTTTTGTCACTTGAGGAGTGAGTTGAACATCATTGATGCTTCAAACTTGAGCTAGACTCACTCGGATACATGCAAGGGCCTGAGCTTTCTTGATATTTCCTTGATACTCTTAACATGTTATCTTATACCATGGAATTCTATGCTCCCTTGTATTGCATCTAACCTTTTGTAGGTACTTGGAAGAACTTCATTCCACAAGATTGCCATCAACTCCAATCATAAGCAATCTTGTCATAACCAAGTATCCACAACCTCTCTTGTTGATGGAAGGAACAAGACTACTCAAACATATCCTTGACACATATTTGAATTTCACAATTGGTATCGTGTCATATCATGTTCTTCCTTGCTTGACTAACCTATGTAGGTGACAAGTGTACTAAAACGAGAAGGATTACTCCCAACTCAAGATGATCTTCATCAACCTCGAGCATCCTCAACAAGTTCACCTACAAGCTACGTCATCAACACCACTCGAAGGTATGTACTCATATCCTTGAAAAGGGTTTACTCCAAGTCATGAGTTAAAGCACCTCAAGTGATATGAAAACATTAAAATGCTTAATCGAAAAATGGTAACCCCATTTTGAGCTTAACGATGAGAATGACCTATGATCAAGTATTCTTACTAGGCTCCTAAGTGAATATACTCTAATATAGGTGACCTAATCACCGCCCATCATCTAGTTAAGTATTTTGGTTGGTTCATTCTTTGTTTTGCAAGATTTCTTGGAACCACTCAAATCTTCTCTAGTTGATATCTTTTTGTAAAGTCTTTTGCATTCCCTTTGAAAATTCTTTTTGACACTTTGTTAGAAGTTTTCTAAATTTATTTGCAAGTTTCTCAACATTGCCAAGTTTCTGTTTTAGCCTCGGAGCCGCCGATACAAATAACTTGGTTCTACCGAATTACCAGATGAGCTGCAAAACATCATCTCAGTACCACCGACTTGTTTGTGTCGGAGTCACCGATTGATTCCTTCTCTTATTTGTATTCATAATTGCAAATCCTTGTTTCCTTAGAGATCCCATTGTGATATTTTGAATTTAGGGGGAGAAACTTCATTCAAGGATCCCTAACTTAAAGGAGGAGAAGTGTTACAAGCTCTCAGACCAGCCAAAGGGAGAGAAACTACTTTCCATGATTCCCTAAATTTTCATTTCTATGAAGCCTACCATCTATGACCCTTGTTCTCAAGGATCCCATCTTAATCAATGATCCCTGTGTCCAAACCTGTGTATGGACCTTTTTGGAAATTAATGCCAAAGGGGGATAAATACCAAAGCTTCAAGGCTACAAGGGGAGACACATGCTTATGCAAAGGGGGAGATATAATCAAGAGGGAGGGGAGAATATGCAAATTTTATACTTATATAGACAAGGTGAGAATACCAAAGTAGGGGGAGAAAAACATGGTTGCAAGAATAGTGCATTTATTTCATTTGATTGATTTTTCTCACCCTATCCAATCCCAATATCTACATGCTAAGATTCAGGGGGAGAGGATGATCTACTACTTTCATATCGAAGGGGAGAAAGTTCTAAATGATCTTGGAGACATATCAATCTTAAGGAATACTATCTTCTATATGTTCTCCATATCTTGGTACTTTTGAGTTCTATTGCCTCTTTGATTGGTAGAATACTCTTGTGTTCCCTAACATTGTTTTCTCAAGTGTATCTCTACTACTAGAATGCTCAAGAACTCAAGGTAAGTATAGGCATCATATCTTTGATCAAGATGATCTCTTGCTTCTTGCACATATTGTTTGCAAGAGTGAAGTCCTGAACAAGGATACACCTCACTCATATCTATTTGATGCATATAGCCAAGATACACATGACTCACTATATCCCTTCCACTATATGTGTGTCCATGCATTCCAAAGCAACTATCCTTTAAAGGGATTGCACACATTTAGGGGGAGCAAGTCTAAGTCATGTGTCTCTCAAAGTCTTCATTATATCCATGCATATCTCTATTTGAAGCTTTGATTGTATGTTGTCATCAATTACCAAAAAGGGGGAGATTGAAAGCACAACATGCTCCCTTGGTGGTTTTGATAATTCATGACAACATACATTGTCTCTTGGACTAATATTTCTACCTAGTGTATTTCAGACAAAGTCCAAAGAGAGGGTTGGCAAAAGGATTATGAAGATTGTGGAGATACCCCAAGATGCAAGGAAATAGATTGGCAAAGCTTCAAGTAAGAGAACTCTACATTTTACTTTGTGAGAAATCACTTTGAGTCCATAGGAAAGCCAATACTATTAAAAGCGGGTAAGGTACTCTTGGTGAACAAAATGCTCATACGTGCACAAGTGATAGTCACCAAAAACACCAACAAGCTCTTCCACAAAAGTCTGTCCAAAGTCAAATATCCAAAATCGGTGCAACCAACACTTTCCACTCGGTGCCACCGATTCCCAATCTCAGACAGATCCATGCCAAACCCTAGCACATCGGTGCAACCGATTCCACTTCGGTGCCACCGAGTTTGGGTTGCCAACTTTCTGTTACCTCGATTCACAAAATTGGTACCACCGAGTTTGTTGGATCAGCGTCACCGATTTGCGCAATCTGACCGTTGGTCACCTAATCGGTGCAGCCGAGTTTTATATATCGGTCTCACCAAGATTCAAAAGTTACTGCCTTTTGGTCACTTCGGTACCACCGAGATTCACACATCGGTGTCACCGAGTTGGTCACTTTAGGTGTAACGGTTTGATTTTTGGGGATGCCTATATATACCCCTTCACCACCACCCACTTGAAAGAGAAGCACTCAGAACTATTCCATACTTTCCCCATCATATGTTCTGAGAGAGAGCCACCTACTCATGTGTTGAGATCAAGCTATTCCACTCCATCCATATGAATCTTGATCTCTAGCCTCCCCAAGTTGCTTTCCACCCAATCAATCTCTTCCACCATAGCCAAATCTTTGAGAGAGTGATTGTGTGTTTAGGAGTCTATCATCTTGAAGCACAAGAGCAAGGAGTTCATCGACATTGCCGAGCCTATTACCTTTTGGAGGGTGGTGCCTCATAGATTGGTTAGGTGTCGCTTGGGAGCCTCCTACTTCGTGTTGTGGAGTTCAACCAAGAAGTTTGTACGGGCAAGGAGATCGCCTACTTCGTGAAGATCTACCCATAGTGAGGCTAGTCCTTCGTGGACGGAAGCCGTTATGGAATAGTCAAGGTTGCTACTTCGTGGACCCTTATGGGTGGAGCCCTCCGTGGACTCTCGTGCCTGTTACCCTCCGTGGGTTGAAGACTCCATAAAAGTGGACGTACGATAGCACCACCTATCAGAACCACGGCAAAAATCTTCATGTCCCTCATGCGTTTGACCTCCCTATCTCAACTCTTTACTTCCATGTGCAATGTCTTTACTTTCCGCTGCCATACTTATTGACATGCATGTGTAGGGTGTGCTAGACTTGCTATAAGTGTCAAAATCTGCCAACCAATTAACTTGGGAAAAGGTTAGGTTTTAAATTCCTGCTAGTAGTCTTCCGGAATATGTAGACAAAGGGAATTGCATACAGGATTAACCGAATGCTCGACATCGTGGTTCAACCGATTCAGATCTTCATGGAATATGTAGGAACCAATATGGGCATTAAGGTCCCGCTATTGATTATTGACTGAAGAGGTGTCTCGGTCATGTCTACAGGATTCTCGAACCCGAAAGTTACACACTTAACGTTCTGTAACGCTAGGGTAGTATTGAGGTATTAATGACAATGGATCAAATGTTGTTCGGAGTCCCGGATAAGATCCCGGACGTCATGAGGAGCTCCGGAATGGTCCGGAGGTAAAGATTTATATATGGGAAGTTGCTATCAGGGTTCCGGAAAAAGTTCAAATTTTTTGTATTGTACCTGGAAGCTTCCGGAAGTCCACCAAGGGTTCCACCATGTCCCATAGGCTAGAATGTTCTGAGGCGAGGCGCCCTGGCCTTAATAGGCCAGGGGAACGAGCCCCTACAAGGCCCATGCGCCTAGGGTTTGAAAACCCTAAAGGGGAGGGCCCTCCACTTGGCTTGGAGGGCACTTGAGGGAGTCCAGGATTAAGGGGTCCTCGGGCTGTTGGCTTATCTCTTATAGTCCAGCCCGGTGGGCCGCCTTGTGGCATCTTCGGGAAGGACGGACTGCGAAATGAACCTAGGCTTAGGGGGAATATTCCGAAGACTTGGTGTGTCCTCCAAGTAAGAATGGGCGTATCTATGCCCGGATGGAAACCGACCATGTGTAACCCTAGGTACCCCTGGTGTCTATATAAACCAGGGGGCTTAGTTCGTAGAAGGATAGGTCAACTAATCCAGGGTTTAGCTCTTTTGATCTTGAGGTAGATCAACTCTGTTACCATCACATTCATCAATACAATCAAGTAGGACGTAGGGTTTTACCTCCTCACGAGGGACCGAACCTGGGTAAACACCGTCTCCTTCGTCTCCTGTTACCATCGATCCTAGACTCGCAGTTCGGGAGCCCCTACCCGAGATCTGCCGGTTTTGACACCGACATTGGTGCTTTCATTGAGAGTTTTGCTGTGAGATCACCCGTGGATTGATGCCTCGCTTAATCATCAGCGAACAGGCCCGTAACGAGGACATCTTCGTCCCTGGACAGGTCTTCGCATGCGGCAGTGTTGTACTGCATGCTGACCCGACCGGCCAACTAGGCCGGATCGAAAATTTCGCCCACCGTGAGGAGATCAGGTTTGGGAACCTAGAGTTCACCGCCGACTCCCGTGGGGATCTGTTCCTTGCAGAGCCCTAGATTTCGTCCGATGGATCGGAAAATCCCGGAGCTTTAACTTCGGGCCCCCTATCCGGCTCGACCCTCAGATCTATCTCCAGTGGAGGTTTGGCCTTGAGCCCGGGCTCATCGATAGTACCCGAATATCAGGATTCGGCCTGTGCCGAACATGCCCATCCCGAAGACACCTTGGAGCTTAACTCCAAGGGTTTTCAGGAAACTGATCTGGTCATCCTGTTGTGGTTGAACGAGGCCCTAGACCGGATCCAATCAATGGCAATCGAGGATGATCGTACCTCGACCCACGTTCCGGTCGACATAGAGGCCGGTTACGGGGAATTTTATGGCCGACCCGCCGCCCACTTAGTAGCCACTGTCGAAGACTTAACCGACATGTTGGACTACGCCTCCGAGGAGGTAGAACACATGGATGAAGAGATCGGCTACCCCGCCCCCGTGACCACCGGGCGATGGACAGCCACCTCGACCTACGATGTCTATATGGTGGATACCCCTAACGATAGAGACAACCACACCCCGAGGAGGAACGGCAAAAAATCCGGCCAAGCGTCAAAGCGCCGGAAACAATGCAAGCGATCCAAGACCCGGAAAGGCTAACGGATCAACAGGACGCCGAGAACCTCAATGGTTCCGATGATGATAACTACCTCCCACCTGCTGAGAAGGAGGAGAGCCTCGAAGCCGAAGACTTCACCGTCCCCGAAAACCCTAAGGACCAAGAATGATTCAGGCAACAGCTCATAGCCACCGCTCGGAGCATAAAGGCAAAACAGCAGCAGCTCAAATCCGAGCAGGACACAATCAACAACAGATGGACCAAAGTCCTGGTAGCCGAAGAAGGGTTCGACATTGAGTGGCCAGGCCAAAACAAGAGTTAACCGCGCCGGCGCCTGCTTCTGCAATTCGACGACGAGGCCCTTGAACCCGAATCTCCCAGGCGCTCCCAGTACGACTAGCTGGACCGTCCCCCTCGAGGACGGGACAGGGTGGCTAGAGACGCCGAATACTGGCCCGCGTCACCTCGTAGGAGGGGAAAGGGGCTAGCACAGCCTGAGGATTGATACGATCTACGACAGGACCTGGACTATAGGTCAGGTCACACCAGATCCCTTTACGGATCTAAAGGATGCTCCCCCGCTAGACGGGATGGCTACCAATCGTGGCTCGACCGCAACCACAGAAGCTGGGAACAATACCGGGCCCAGCCAGCAGCCGACCTCCGGCGTGACGTAGCCCGGATCAGAGGCGCCGCGCACCCACTGTGTTTCACAGACGAGGTTATGCAGCACCAGTTCCTCGAAGGGTTTAAACCCATAAACATAGAATCATACGACGGAACGACGAACCCAGCCGTATGGATCGAGGACTTCCTCCTTCATATCCATATGGCCAGAGGAGACGATCTCCACGCCATCAAATACCTACCACTCAAATTGAAGGGACCAGCTCGGCACTGGTTAAACAGTCTCCCCGAGAACTCCATTGGGAGTTGGGAGGAGCTCGAAGACGCCTTCCGGTCTAACTTCCAAGGCACTTACGTCCGGCCCCTGGACTCTTCCGACCTAAGCAACGTCGTCAAGAACGCTGGCGAATCAGTCACGCAGTTCTTGAATTGTTTCCTGACCAAGAAGAACCAGATCGTCGACTGTCCGGACGCCGAGGTGATAGCCTCGTTCAGACACAACATCCGGGACGAATGGCTAGCCCGCCAGCTCGGCCAGGATAAGCCGAGAACAATGTCGGCCCTCACCTCACCTATGACCCGCTTTTGCGCGGGCCAAGACAACTGGCTAGCTCGCCGAAGCCACAATCCCGAAGACCCCGGCACCTCTGAAGTGCGGGACGGCAACGAAAAGCCAAGGCGGAACAAAAATAAACGCCGCCATAGCAATGGCGACTCAGAAGACACGGCTGTAAATGTCGGTTTCCGCAATTCCAAACCCAGTCAACGGAAGAAGCCCACTAAAGGTATCAGGGATGGATCTACTGCTTTGGACAAAATCATGGATAGGCCCTGCCAGATCCACGGCACACAAGACAAGCCGGCCACCCACACCAACAGAAATTGTTGGGTGTTCAAACAAGCTAGCAAGCTCGCAGCCGAGGAACAGAGGAAGAGCCCGCGCAGCAATGACGATGAAGAACCTCGCGGGCCAAGCAACGGTGGGCAGAAGCAATTCCCTCCCGAGGTAAAAACTATGAACATGATATTTGTCACACATATACCAAAAAAGGAAAGGAAATGCGCCCTTCGGGAGGTCTACGCCGTAGAGCCCATAGCCCCGAAGTTCAATCCGTGGTCGGCTTGCCCGATCACCATCGATCGTAGGGATCACCCGACCAGTATCCCTCATGGAGGCTCGGCGGCCCTCGTTCTGGACCCCATCATTGATGGGTACCACCTCACTAGAGTCCTTATGGACGGAGGAAGCAGCCTTAACCTGATTTACTCAGATACAGTAAAAAGATGGGTATCGACCCTTCGAGAATTAAACCCAGCAACACTACCTTCAAGGGAGTCATCCCCGGTGTCGAAGCACGCTGCTCGGGTACCGTGACGCTGGAAGTAGTGTTCGGCTTGCCCGATAACTTTCGTAGCGAAGACTTAATCTTCGACATCGTGCCTTTCCACAGTGGCTATCATGCACTGCTCGGCTGTACAGCGTTCGCTCGCTTTAACGCCGTTCCCCACTATGCATACCTGAAGCTCAAGATGCCTGGACCAAAAGGGGTCATCACCGTCAACGGCAATACAGAACGCTCACCCCGGACGGAAGAACACACGGCAACTCTAGCAGCCGAATTCCAGTCCAGCATCGAGACACCAAGACCACAACCAGGCGTCAAGATGCGACAGGCGAGCAAGCGGGTTCGTGGAAAACCCGATCTTCCGGAGAAATCTCCTGTTCATCACAAATAGGGACACGCCCCCCCCACAGCACGGCCTCACTACCCGTCAGGTACGTACCGAGAAGGCACAATTTCGCGCTTAAAATACCATGGGCACCTACGGGGGGGGGGGGGGAACACCCTAACAAAACTGAGCGGTCGGTTTGACCGAACTACTCTCAACACAGCAAGGTGTCAAGCTCATGCACGTCTCGGTGATTCAACCTATACCTCTCTCAAAGGTCCGTTCGCCGATTACAGCCACCTTTAAAGGAGCATGCTACTCTGCAAGAGCAAAGGAACGGAGGCACACAGGGATACGCCAAGGACATCAAGCCGCCTATCAAGAGCCCCGAGCGAACCTCCCCTTTGTATACATTTGTTTCTAAAAATACCTGTAATAGTTATGCCCGCGGTATGAATTGTAAAACTTCATAATATATAAATATCATCTTCTACGGTCTGGTTATGGCATTTTATAAACTCTTTTCCAACTCCCCGCCTCCGGAAACAAAACTGTTTGGTACATATTTGATGCAACCGGCTAATAGTCCGGGGGGCTTAGCTATAAAGCTCGTCCCAAGCATCGTCCCGGCATTGTCCTTTATATGTCCGACGTGTCGGATTTCTGCGTTATATGCTTCGGTTCCGAATTATGTCTTAGGTCAAAGGTTGGGTTGCCCGGCTCCTGTGCTTACCCTCTTATGTTTCGCTCGTTCGGCTAACTGGGTAAAGGGAGAACCACTCCGATTGTATTTCCAGCTCGCCTGGTCAAGTACCTCACTGGAGAGAGCCGAAAATCGACCGTCATAATAAGCGAGAACCGGTCTGCAATCCGAGCACAAGTGTCAAACTAAAAAATCGATAGGGGTTACTCCATGTCATACGAGGGGTTTGCATTATCGCAAGCCATGTGGTAATGGTTTTTTACCTCAGTATACCCGAATATCACATAACAGTGGGGGCTAGTGACGTGGCTTGAGACTGCGTCGGTATTTCCCCAAAGAGGAAGGGATGATGCAGCACAACGACGGTAAGTATTTCCCTGAGTTATGAAACCAATGTATCAAACCAGTAGAGGATCACCACCACCTAATAAGCAGCACCTGCACACAAATAACAAATACTTGCATCCCGACGCGAAAGAGAGGTTGTCAATCTCTCTACGGTGAAAAGATAGATTAGGTAATGATAGATTGGAGAAATAGATCTCCCAAGAACACAAAATAAGAAGAGACAATAAAAAGTGCAGCAATATTTTTTTTGTTCTTTTGGAATAATAGATCTGAAAACAAAAGAGGCAAAAAGATAGATTGGAAAGCAATATGTTGTAAAAGTAGACCTGGGGGCCGTAGGTTACACTATTGGCTTCTCTCATGAGTATAGCGCACGGTGGGTGAACACATTACTGTTGGGCAATTGATAGAAGATCAAATAATCATGACGATATCCAAGGAGATGATCATTATATAAGCATCATGTCCAAGATAAGTAGACCGACTCCTGCCTACATCTACCACTATTACTCCACACATCGACCGCTATCCAGCATGCATCTAGTGTATTAAGTTCATAGAAAAACGGAGTAATGCAATAAGAACGATGACACGATGTAGACAAGATCTATTCATGTACGAATAGACCCCATCTTGTTATCCTTAATTGCAATGATACATGCGTGCCTTGCTGCACCTTCTGTCACTGGGAAAGGACACCACAAGATCGAACCCATCACAAAGCACCTCTTCCCATGGCAAGAAAAATCGATCTAGTCGGCCTAACTAAACCAAAGATTCGAAGAAGAAATACGAGGCTATAAGTAATCATGCATATAAGAGATCAAAGAAGACTCAAATAATATTCATGGATAGAAACTGATCATGTACTCAAAATTCATCGGATCCCAACAAACACACCGCAAAAGTTTACATCAAATAGATCTCCAAGAGACCATTGTATTGAGAATCAAAAGAGAGAGAGAGGAAGCCATCTAGCTACTGCCTACGGACCCGTAGGTCTATGGTGGACTACTCACGCATCATCGGAGAGGCACCTATGAAGACGATGAACACCTCCATGATGGTGTTAGATTGGATCTCGAGGTTCTGGAACTTCCGACGGCTGGATGTGTTTTTCCTCGACTCCCCTAGGGTTTTCTGAATATTTGGGTATTTATAGGCGTCGGAGGCTGTGGAGAGGGGCCCCGTGGAGGGCACAACCCATCAGGGCGCACCGCCCCCCTGGGCGCGCCCTGGTGGGTTGTGCTCTCCACAGCCCACCTCTCTGGAACTTCTTTGGCCCACTGGGTGTCTTCTGGTCCAAAAAAATCTCCAAAAAGTTTCGTCGCGATTGGACTCCGTTAGGTACTGATATTCTACGAAGTAAAAAACAAGCAAAAATAGCAACTGGCACTTTGGCACTATGTCAATAGGTTAGTGCCAAAAAATGATATAAAGTTGCTATAAAGTGATTGTAAAACATCCAAGAATGATAATATAACAGCATGGAACAAGCAAAAATTATAGATACGTTGGAGACGTATCAGCATCCCCAAGCTTAATTCCTACTCGTCCTTGAGTAGGTAAATGATAAAAACAGAATTTTTGATGTGGAATGTTGCCTAACAGGTTCATCTCATATTCTTTTCTTTTGTAGCATGGACATTTGGAATTTTAGATGATTCAGAGCAATAGTCTAGTTTTAACATAATGACTTCAATACTCAAGCATGCCAACAAGCAACCATGTCTTTCAAAATATCAACACTAAAGAAAGTTATCCCTAGCCCATCATACTCAATCATTGATCCATTCATGAAACACACTCAAATATTAGCTACACCCAATGCTCAAGTACGATCATAGTGCCCCCTAGATGGTGCTTTATAAGAGAAGATGGAGACTCAAAGTAAACGTAAAAATTGCATAAAGTAAATAGATAGGCCCTTCGCAGAGGGAAGTAGGGATTTGTAGAGGTGCCAGAGCTCAAAGTTTAAATTGAGAGAGAGAAATATTTTGAGTGGCATGCTTTTCCTTTCAACGAAAATGACAAAGTAGTTCACAATACTTTCCATGCTAGATACATCATAGGCGGTTCCCAAATAGAAAATAAAGTTTATTCATTTTTCCACCATTCTTTCTCTTTCCATGGCTGGCCGTATCCACGGTTGCCTTCTATACCAACACTTTCCAAGGAATTTATTATTTGACAACATAAAGTAATTTTTTTCTTTTTTCATTTCGGGAATGGGCATCCCTATTACCGCCGTACTCTCGTGCAATGACAAGTGAATAAACACTCATCTTGAGAATAACACATCTAGCATGGAAAAATATTGGACACTCCCTACCGTTTCATCAGCGGTACGAGCACACAAAAGAGAAAAATTATTTTGAAATTTAGAGATGGCACATACAAATTTGCTTGGAACGGCATGCAAATACTGCATATAGGTAGGTATGGTGGACTCATAATGCAAAACTTGGTTTAAGGATTTTGGATGCACAAGTAGTATTTCTACTTAGTACAAATGGAGGCTAGCAAATAGATTGAGAATCAACCAATCAAGAAACGAAAAATTCACATAAGCGAGCATTGAGCATAACTAACACCGAATAATGCACCATAAGTAGGATGTAACTTCATTGCATAACTATTGCTTCCATGCATGCACAGGGAATCACAAACCTTAACACCAATATTCCTACTAAAGCATAATTACTCACTAACATGACTCACATATTACTATCATCATGTCTCAAAACTATTACAAGGAATCAAGTTTAATTTGTCCAATGATCTTCATGAAAGTTTTTATTATATCCTCCTTGGATATCTATCACTTTGGGACTAGTTTCATATATTGCCATTGCTTTTTGACAAGCTCAAATAAATTTAAGTGAAGCACATGAGCATAAACATTTCATCTCTCAAAATAGTATAAGTGAAGCATGAGAAGATTTCTTCAAAATTTACTAACTCTCAAAATAATCTAAGTGAAGCATGAGAGTATTTCTTCAAAAGTTTCCAAGCACACCGTGCTCAAAAAGATATAAGTGAAGCACTAGAGCAATCCTATAGCTCAAAAAGTTTAAGTGGAGCATATAGAGCGATTCTAACAAATGATAGCATAATTTTGGCTTTCTCAAATAGGTGTGTCCAGCAAGGATACAAATGACAAACTAACAATCAAAGAAAGCAAAGACTCAAAGACTCCAAGCAAAACTCATGATATGTGACGAATAAAAATATAGCTCCAAGTAAAATACCGATGGTCGTTAGAAGAAAGAGGGGATGCCACTCGGGGGCATCCCCAAGCTTAGTTGCTAGTTTTTCTTTGGATATATCTTGGGGGTGCTGTAGGATCCCCAAGCTTAGGCTCTTTTCACTCCTTATTCCTTCATCCATTGTGATCTCACCCAAAACTTGAAAACGTTAATCACACAAAACTCAACAAAATCTTCGTGAGATCCGTTAGTATAATAAAGCAAATCACTACTTTAGGTGCTGTTGCAAACACATTCATATTTTTTATTGCATTATACCTACTGTATTTTAACTTTACCATGGCTCATACCCTTCAATACAACCCATAGATTCATCAAAACAAGCACACAATGCAACGAAAACAGAATCTGTCTTAAACAGAAAAGTCTGTATTAATCTGTACTCTAACCATACTTCTGTAACTCTACAAATTCTGAAAAATTAGGACAGCGTAAATAAATTTGTATAGCAACACTGTGTTAAAATTTGAGCTCAATATCACATTCCAGTAAAAAATGAAAATTCGAACACTGGAGGCATCGCTTCTACTCATCTTATGAATCATCCTAAAGGCTCTACTTGGCACAAACACTAAATAAAACATAAAAACACAATCATAACATAGGCATAATTGTGTCAACACTCAAAATAGAAAGGAAAAAGAAAAAATAAATTTATTCATTGGGTTGCCTCCCAACAAGCGCTATCGTTTTACGCCCCTAGCTAGGCATAACGCATAGTTTCAAGTATTGTCATCTTTGGTTTTCAACTCTTCAATCACACAACTAGATTTCCTCAAGGATTTAGCATGCATACTCTCGATGACAACACTCCTAGGAAGAATACCAAATAACTCATTTTTATAAATAGGGTCTCTTACTATTTCAACAAAGTCGGGATGAATACTAATCATTTTAAGATCTCCATTGTGGCCACTAGGTGTAGGAACTTTGTTCTTAGTGACTTGCGTGGTCTTGCCAATTTTTACGGGAGTTTTCTCAATAGTTTTAACAGAAGAAAAAGCTGAACCCAAGTTACTAAAGATTTCTTCCAACTTATCAATCCGGTTAGGGCTCTCTTCTATCCTTTCGTTAACTATGGTTTATTTTTCCTTTAACAATTTAAAGGCGTCTCCTGCCTTAGATCCAATTTTATTAGCAAGATTATGCATTTTCTTATCCAAATTTTCAAGATTTTCCTGGGTAACCATCTTCTTTTCAATAGCATCTAATCTCTTCATAACATGTTCGAGAGTTAAAGTTGTTTCATTGATCATATGAGGTGGTGATCCCACTAAACTTCGCATTGCATTAAAAGCATCCAAAGATGGACACATCAAGAAATTTCCACCAGTAATCGTATCAAGGATGAATCTATACCAAGTGGTGATACCCACATAAAAACTGCGTAGAAGAACAACGGTAGATTGCTTATGGATAGATCTATTATGAGCATCGCAGATCCTATACCAAGCATCTTTTAGGTTCTCCCCTCCCCTTTGCTTAAAATTAAGAACTTCATTATCGAGAGTACACGCAAAAGAGAAAGAACTAGCCATAATGACAAGGCAAGAGATCTGACAAGAAAAAGGCAAACGAAAAAGAGGGTGAATAAAACGGCAAATTGGTGAAGTGGGGGAGAGGAAAACGAGAGGCAAATGGCAAATAATGTAATTGCAAGGAGATGTGATTTGTGATTAGGAACCTGGTAGATGATGATGGTGTCTCCTCGGCGCCAGAGATTGGCACGTAGAAGAGACCGCTTCCTCCCTGGCAATGGCGCTAGAAATTCCTTTGACGTGGCTTGAGACTGCGTCGGTATTTCCCCAAAGAGGAAGGGATGATGCAGCACAACGACGGTAAGTATTTCCCTCAGTTATGAAACCAAGGCATCGAACCAGTAGGAGGATCACCACCACCTAATAAGCAGCACCTGCACACCAATAACAAATACTTGCATCCCGACGCGAAAGAGAGGTTGTCAATCTCTCTACGGTAAAAAGATAGATTAGGTAATGATATATTGGAGAGATAGATCTCTCAAGAACACAAAATAAAAAGAGCAAATAAAAAGTGCAGCAATATATTTTTGAGTTTTTTGGAATAATAGATCTGAAAACAAAAGAGGAAAAAAGATAGATCGGAAAGCAATATGTTGTAAAAGTAGACCCGGGGCCCGTAGGTTTCACTACTGGCTTCTCTCATGAGTATAGCGCACGGTGGGTGAACAAATTACTGTTGGGCAATTGATAGAAGATCAAATAATCATGACGATGTCCAAGGCGATGATCATTATATAGGCACCACGTCCAAGATAAGTAGACCGACTCCTGCCTGCATCTACCAGTATTACTCCACACATCGACCGCTATCCTGCATGCATCTAGTGTATTAAGTTCATGGAAAAACGGAGTAATGCAATAAGAACGATGACATGATGTAGACAAGATATATTCATGTAGGAATAGACCCCATCTTGTTATCCTTATTGGCAACGATACATGCGTGCCTTGTTGCCCCTTAATGGGAAGGACACCGCAAGATCGAACCCATCACAAAGCACCTCTTCCCATGGCAAGAAAAATCGATCTAGTCGGCCTAACTAAACCAAAGATTCAAAGAAGAAATACGAGGATATAAGTAATCATGCATATAAGAGATCAAAGAAGACTCAAATAATATTCATGGATAGAAACTGATCATGAACTCAAAATTCGTCGGATCCCAACAAACACACCGCAAAAGTTTACATCAAATAGATCTCCAAGAGACCATTGTATTGAGAATCAAAAGAGAGAGAGGAATCCATCTAGCTACTGCCTACAGACCCGTAGGTCTATGGTGGACTACTCACGCATCATTGAAGAAGCACCTATGAAGAAGATGAACCCCTCCGTGATGGTGGTTAGATTGGATCTTGAGGTTCTGGAACTTGCGGCGGCTGGATGTGTTTTTTGTCGACTCCCCTAGGGTTTTCTGAATATTTGGGTATTTATAGGCGTCGGAGGCGGTGGAGAGGGGCCCCGTGGAGGGCACAACCCATCAGGGCGCGCCGGGGCCCCCCTGGCGCGCCCTGGTGGGTTGTGCTCTCCACAACCCACCTCTCTGGCACTTCTTTGGCCCAGTGGGTGTCTCCTGGTCCAAAAAAATATCCAAAAAGTTTCGTCACGATTGGACTCCTTTTGGTACTGATATTCTGCGGAGTAAAAAACAAGCAAAACCTGCAACTGGCACTTTGGCACTATGTCAATAGGTTGGTCCCAAAAAATGATATAAAGTTGCTATAAAGTGATTGTAAAACATCCAAGAATGATAATATAACTGCATGGAACAAGCAAAAATTATAGATACATTGGAGACATATCATCTAGTAACTAGCCCCCACAGTCAAGCTCCTTCGGCTAAGTGAAAGTACTAAAGCCACATAGTCCGATTGCCTCCTTCCCATCCCTCGCACCACCGCCTCTGGGTTCCGATAATTCGACTAAGGATAACACTGCGGATGACGGAACACCTCCTGTAATAATTACATGGGGGCTAAACCGACGACTTGCAACTTTCAGTTCCAAAACGGCCACACAGGAGTCAAAATAATCCAAACACCAAAGCATGATAAACCATGCATACACATTATATGAAACAAAGTATCCATCGGACGTACAATAAATATCCTCATTCGAAGATCGCATCCTTAGGGCACTGGGTCTCTACCGACCGCGTACCCTCCATCGCACCGGCGAAGTACAGTTTGGGGCGTCGATGCTCTTTCACAGGCGGCAGGGGTGCTGTAGCCATCTCGAGTGGCTTCATCCCTGGCCAGTGCATCATAGTCCTCGCAAAGGCCATCCGCGCTCCCTCAATACATACAGAGCGCTTCATGACCTCAAGGCGGGAGGAGGCGTCACAGAGCTTCTGCACCAGGCCAAAGTAACTGCTCGGTAGGGGCTCTGAAGGCCAAAACCGAATATAGAGGTCCTTTAAGGCCGGCTCCGCCATTCGATGCAGCTCCATCAGCTGCTTCATCTGATAGCTGAGAACGGGACGGGGCTCGGGGTTCTGAAATTGCGCCCAGAACAGCCTATGTTCTGCATCACCGTCCCGAGCCGCAAAGTGCTTGGCCGCATCCGCCGCACTCCTCGGATGATCCGTAATGCGCCCGAGGAATACCATAGCCGTGCAAGACGAGCAAACATGTTACCACTAAAGGCACATTGTAGTAAGTACGGCTTACCATCCGCGATCATCCTAACTATCCACACGCGGTTCTTCCTCATAAGACCGCCTATCCACACGCTTCGATTTAAGACCGGAAGACAACGTGGATAGCTCAGCCACCTGGTCCTTGGTCTTCTGCTCAAGAGCCTCGCACTTAGTGCTTGCATCTTGGAGCTCTTGCTACACCTCGGCCACCCGGGCTTCATGCTTGTCACTGACAGCCTTCAAGGAGCTCAGTTCGGCAGCCGCTCGTTCGGCTTCCATCTTATGATCGGCGGCCTCTTGCTTGGCCTTCTCAAGTTCAGCCTTGAGGATCTCGACCTCGGAAGTAACGGCTGCAAAAACAATGGAAAGCCACATTTCAGGAATTGAAAACTCGAGAACCTCAATCACTGAAGATCAGACAGGATCTCTGAGATAAAATTTTAACTTACTTTGCATTTCATCACACCGCTTGTTCAAACGGTCAAGCTCCTCGTCGGAGCTCTTGAGCTTCCGGTTGAGCTCGGCCAGCTCCACGTCATGGACAGCCGCTGCCGATGTCGAGGCCTGCAAAGCAAACTTATGTGAGACACACCACCGGGCCATTGGTCCTAGACCCTTTTTCGCCATATCATCTTCGATACCAATCAAATTCCCCAAGAGCTCGGATCGTTTTTGTTCGGAACCTGAGTTTTCTTTGATCCCCGGGTAAGTTCCTTAAACTCACCCAGGGCTCGGGGATACTATACCTATACGGAATATATATACAAATTCCGCATAGAGAAAGGAGCATTACGTAGCTCAGCTTGAAGCCCGTCAAAAGACCGCCGAACGCCTCCTTCAGTCTGCTGTCAACGGACTGAATACCTTGCAAAACCGCACCCATAAGGATGTGGTGGTCTTCGATGATGGCAGAGCTACGTAAGGCCTCCTTCATCGCGGCTGGCCACCCGATTGTGGCCTGCCCCGTCATGGGCGGCACCGGTGGCGGCACCGCGGCTCCTCCTTCTTGAGAAGGTAGAGTCGCCGATATCGGAGACTGGGTGGTCTCCGGAGCCGTTTTCGGAGGGAGCTCCGGTGACTCACGGCCTCCCTCTTTGTTTACAAGGAAGGGGTCGGCCTCCTGGTTCTCGGCCACCGAGGTCTGAGCCTTGGTCATGACTTCCTCGCCCTCAGTATTCGGCCGAGGAGGGGTCCGCCGGGATATCGCCTCCATGGCCTCGTCGGCGGTCTGGGGAGGGGAAGTGCGGGACACAGTTCCGCTTTCCGCCAGCTCGGCTGGTGGGGGATCTCCCTCTGAGACCTGTTCGGTCGGGAGATCGCGGGACGGGCTGCAAAATGGAGGACATTTGTCCGGTCAGGAACATATACCTTGTATAAACAATGTATTCGGAATCGGTACCTCTGGGCCGCGGGCTTAACCATGGGGGTCCTCTGAGGGACCCTCTCGAACGCTTCGGATTCCTCATCAGAATCCGGGCTGATGTCAGGCAGGGTCACCTTGGCCCTGCAGGGTCCCTTCGGAGAAGGGGGAGCTGGGTCCTCCTCGGCATCCGCAGATGCCGCCCTTTTCCTTGGCGGGGGGAGTCGATTTCCCCCCTTCCTCCGTCTGCTCCTCCTCGTGAGTGGAGGAGGCTTGGGTCTCCCCGGACCTAGCATCCGGAGGACCTCTTGGGCGAAGACCATCTCGGGTCTCCTTCTTCTCGCTCATCTTCTTCTTATCCTTCTTCTCTGGCACCGAATACGGCGCCTCGACCAGCATCGCATGGCCTTAGCTAGCCAGCCCTATGAAAACCAGGAAAGGAGAGGTTAGAATCCTTGCTAAAAGATTTAACCTGAAGATAAATATTGAAGCTTTACCTTAAGCGGAGGGTGTTCGACGACCAGGGCGGTGTCTTCCTCTTTGGCCGGCACTCCTCCTGAGGCTTGAACAACACCTTCCATAGCTTCTCCCGAGTAGTGCGGTAGAGCTTGCACATGGTGGGAGGATCGTCGGACTTATAGGCCCACATCGGTGTGGAGCGGAGCTGGCAAGGGAGGAGGCGGCGACGAAGCATGACCTGAACCACATTGGTCAGGCCGACGTTCGCCTCCAGCATCTTTCCGATGCGATCCTATAGTGCTTTAACCTCTGTGGCCGATCCCCAGTCCAACCCTTTCCTGATCCACGAGGTCAGCCTCGCGAGAGGTCCAGATCTGAATTCGGGAGGGGCCGCCCAATCTGCGGCGCGTGGCTTAGTGATATAGAACCACTCCTTTTGCCAGGTCTTGATGGTGTCGATGAAGGTGCCCTCCGGCCACTGGACCTGAGGGAGCTTGCTGATCACCGCCCCCCCCGCAGTCCGCGTGCTGGCTGCTTATGGTCTTCGGCTTGAAGTTGAAGACCTTCAGCCACAAGCCTAAGTGCGGCTGGACTCGTAGAAAGGCCTCGCAGGCGATGATGAAGGACGATATGTGCATAATGGAGTTTGGGGGAAGTCGTGGAAGTCCAACCCGTAGAAGAACACCAGGCCCCTTACAAAGGGGTGCAGCGGGAAGCTCAATCCCTGGATGAAATGGGGAGTGAACACCACCCGCTCCCCGGGCTGTGGCGTAGGGACTACTTGGCCCTCTTCTGGGGCGCGGTGGGCGACATCGACCGGGAGGTAACCGGTGCGCTTTAGTTCCTGGATGTCGTCCTCGGTGACGCACGATGCCTCCCACTTGCCTTGTGAGCCTGAACCAATCATGGCCGTGCTTGGGGAAGAAGGATGGGTGTCTGGGGAAGGGCTGGAGAAATAGTAGATCTGTGCGCTCGGAGCGAGGAAGGTTTGAGAAAGCGAATCTGGGAGCGTGGAAAGGCTGTGAAGATGTTTTCCTCCCTTTTATGGAAGGCCGTAACACCAAGCGCCCCCTTACTGCGCCGCGAGCTGTGCCAGTTCCCGAAGCGACCGTCCCGTTATGCGCGCGCGGGATAGCCCAAATCATTGATCATATCCCATAAAAAATGGAGCACGATCTTCATGTCGATTGAACGTGCCAATAAAAAGGTGGCCTCGAACCGTGAATCAAGTTTTTGTAACTGGTTAAGTGGCAACGACTCGTCTGAGCCTTTCGTCAGAAAAATTGTCAGGAAGGGTACTATTCACACTCGGGCATTTGGCCTTCAAGGTTAAGCAAGGTATGTTCGGAAGGCAGGGTGTCATTGGTGGCCGAGCTAAGGATGGCCGAAGCATGAAAGGAAGAAAGGAACTCGCCCTGCAAGCTGAACACTCTGGACGTGTAGAGCAGCTGATGTCCTGAAGACCGGCGTTGGAGGCTAGTTCGGGGGCTACTAAGGGAGTCCGAGATTAAGGGGTCCTCGGGCTGTTGGCTTATCTCTTGTAGTCCAGCCCGGTGGGCCACCTTGTGGCATCTTCGGGAAGGCGGACTGCGAAATGAGCCTAGGCTCAGGGGGGAATATTCTGAAGACTTGGTGTGTCCTCCAAGTAAGAATGGGCGTATCTATGCCCGGATGGAACCGACCATGTGTAACCCTAGGTACCCCTGGTGTCTATATAAACTAGCGGGCTTAGTTCGTAGAAGGACAGATCAACTAATCCAGGGTTTAGCTCTTTTGATCTCGATGTAGATCAACTCTGTAACCATCACATTCATCAATACAATCAAGCAGGACGTAGGGTTTTACCTCCTCACGAGGTCCCGAACCTGGGTAAACACCGTCTCCTTTGTCTCTTGTTACCATCGATCCTAGACTCGCAGTTCGGGACCCCCTACCCGAGATCTGCCGGTTTTGACACCGACAACACTCCTCCCCTCCTTGGCCGCCACCCCCTCCCTTGGAGGAGGGGAAAGGGCTGTCCATGTCCCTCCCCCTATATAAATATAGAGGAGGCGTAAGGGGCAGCCCATCCCTTCACCATCGCGGCTGCCCTCTTCCTCTCCCTCCACTTCTCGTTTGTGTAGCGATTGGCGAAGCCCTTCCGGAGTTCCGCTGCCACCACCACCACCACCACGTCATGTTGGATCAAATCTCATCTACCTCTTCTCTCTCGCTTGCTAGATCAAAGAGGAGGAGACGTCACCGAGCCATACGTGTGCTAAACTCGGAGGCGCCGCACATGCGGTGCTTGGATCGGATTGGATCGCGACGCGAGTACGACTACGCCAACCACGATCTCTAGATCAATAATGCTTTTGGTCTACAAGGGTATGTAGACACCCCTACCTCTCATTGCTAGGCATCTCCATAGATATATCTTGGGTGTTCGTAGGATTTTTTTGTTTTCCATTCTTCGTTCCCTAACAACCACAAGAATCCTTAGAATGGAATGCGAACTCGCACCTTTTGTTTTGAGATTTGGAGAAGAGTTGCTTTTCGGAGAGCATAGTACAACGAAATTTGTAAGATGTATTTGGGGGTGGGGGGGTTATTGTCTATCGTTGACCTCTTTGGTTGAACCCGTCGGGGAGGTCTGTGAGGTGGTGGTTTACCCTATGGCGGATGTCATCGGTCCGAGTCCGCTTATCGCCAGCCCGTGAATTTGGCGGATACTATGATAGAGATAGCATCGAATTTTGCCAATTCAACAGTTTGATCTATGATTTCACATTCATGGATGTTGTTGAAAAAATATAAGTAGTAAGACCACCCCAAGATGAGTGCTCTCTCCTCCGACTTCCCTAGAGCCTCTGGTATCACGGCCGAGACAGCAACGGGTTCTCCACCCATACGGGGATGGAGCAACAGAAGTATGGAAATAGGATAAGGTAACAACTAGATGATCCGTTTAAATAGGTGTCAAGTGGAACTGCAGTGATGTATGTAGCTGAGGCATCCTAATGAGCGAACAATTTGAACCTTGTTCCTACACGACATGATCAAATCGATCAGGCACTTGCCATCTATCTTCATTGTTCAACTTTGGTGAAAAGATGAAAAAACCAAAAAACTCTACCTTTCCATCTCTTGGATAGATACAGAGGGAGGGCACATGCTTACTTACCTACTATTGGATTTGAGCCAATGACTCCCGCCATATGAAAGCAATACTCTAACCACTGAGTTAAGTAGGCAATTTATCACCACAAAGGAAGACCCATTACTTCAATCGATTATATATTTAATTCCTTTTCTAAGAAATACTGCTTTGTTATTATTGTCTGTTAGATACTAGATACTAAATAGATACAGATCAAAGGGATAT
The DNA here is from genome assembly GCA_039707655.1 of Elymus sibiricus. Classification (NCBI taxonomy): domain Eukaryota; kingdom Viridiplantae; phylum Streptophyta; class Magnoliopsida; order Poales; family Poaceae; genus Elymus; species Elymus sibiricus. The sequence continues at coordinate 151,147,667 of CM077675.1, read as the reverse complement.
CCTCTGGCATTAGAAAATATTGCTCTTGATAAGAAATCCTCTATATGTTAATATATCTCTGATAAGGGCTATAGCTCAGTTCGGTAGAGCAACCCGTTTACACGTGCGCCAATGCTTTTCGAAGGAGCTTATTATGCAATGAACATAATTGATCTTGTTGCAAAATCATTGTCTTACTTCATAAATTTGAGAGAATCGGAGAATAAATAGCCTGACAAACAGTCTGTTTAGTCCGATTCAGGTGCCAATTCAGGTGCCCAATCAAATAGAACCCTTATGGATTTGCTAGTAGTCATTTAATTTATGTTTTAATTAGATATGTTTAATTATGTTTCAAATGAAGTACTTGCTATGTTCAAATTATGTTTTAATTGTAGTAGTTGAACTTACTAGTTTTACATCACAAATATACATCATCTATTGGAGTTGGAGTTTTACATCATAAGTATACATCATCTGTTGAAGTTGGATCTTTTTTGAAGATGTAAAAATCACCTTTTGATGATATAAATTGTAAAACACCAAATTTTACATCTCCAAATTACATCGTGATGAGTCCAATTTATGTGATCATTTTACCAAGTATATTTTGTGCCTACATGGTAGGCATTGTGGAATTTTACCGCGTTCATGCACCTCTTTTTATTGATAATCCCTCAGGTAACGCTTTTTGGACCAATTAGCATAATATGGAGAAGATCCCCTGGAATGGTAGTGAAATCACGTATTTAAAGTGATAATCACCTACCATAAAAGAATCAAGAAAAAGGTTGAAGGAAAAATTGTGGTAGCGGCTCCAGATCATGGTGTTCCATATGACCGTGCCCGCTCGTTTGGGCTGTCGTATGGAGTGCCAGCGCCGCCGCCTGATCAACTATTGCAACCCCATGAAACCGGATCATGGATCAGACGCCCACAGACATCAGAAACTTGTCCAGAAGGCAGAACCCTAGCCTCCGGAGTTCATCCGGAGGAGCGATTCATAAGAAGAAGAAGACCATCTTCCTCACTACGCATACATGGGCTTCAACATCATCACCACTGTCATCATCATCATCATCGCTGGCATCATCATCATCCACTGGCATCATCCTTGTAACATCAAGAACCCTAGTGGATTATCTCGTTTGTTATTTGAATCATCCATCCATGTATGCCATCACTCTGGTCATGATGTGTGTTGTCCCCATGTGTGAGTACTCCTCTAGTTCTCGGGGGATATGGTTGAACCTTGGTATGTGTAGGATCTAAAACATTATTTCGGATATGATATTCCCTATTTAATGCTTAGTTTAATAACTTCGTGAATGTTGTGAAGGTGCCCCACTCAGCATTTGTGCCTTATGGCCACGAAGTATATCACTGTCGTTGTAAAGGGCTAGGATGTGGGGGTAATTCGAGGTGATAGTAAAAGCCTCTAGCTCCTAACCTTGGTAATTGATAGGGGAATTGCGGAGAACCCTTAGAGAGGCCGCGTCCATGGGTTAACCCTTCATTATTATGAGTTGTAACCCTAAGGGGGAGACTATGATGGTGATGTGCGTGGCATAAAGTATACCACGAATGGAGCATGTTCTGTACCCGGCTCGGCCCAACATAATTGTCAATAGTGGCACAAGGATCCATACCAGACTATGCCCAATCATAGGTCCGCTAGAAACATACCAATGGGGATTTCGGATTCCCGAGAACGCCTTACTCCTCTGTTGTTTCACCAGTCACTCAATCGCTACTCTCTATTTACTTTTATGTTATTTACTCTAAAGTTTGTTTCACTACTCAACTAAAATTTATTTCTGCCCTTACTTTGCTTTCAGTCTACAATTATCTGCATGCATAAAACTACATAATTCACTATAAGAGGCAAAAATCTGATTCATGTGCTTTCTGTGGGATCGATACTATTATTTCAAAAAGGCTACAACTGAACCATGTGCATTTGCGGGCTATCACATCGTCTATTGGAGATGCCCTAAGGGCAAAGGGCTCGTTCATGACAAGCACATTTAAGGAAAAATACTCCCTTTGTCCCAAAAAGTGTAGTGGATTTGAGAGGGAGTACAAATTACACTCAAACTTTGCAAAAATACACCATTAAGATTCTTCTTAAAATTTTACGTACACACATACATAAAGATAAAAAACAAGAATAAGAAAAAAGACAAACGCGATCAACCACGCATAGCAAAACAAGAATGACAAGACATTTGCGAATTGAGTGTAGTTTAAATGGTTTAGTTTCTTGTGATGGAACTAGGCCACCAGGATTCAAGTCTTATAGTTGGTATTGGTGCTCGCGTTTTTCTGGATTTATTGCTTGCTTTCCGACGATGTTCGTTCAGCGGTAGGTGATGTTTCCGTCGACTGCGAGGGTTCAAGTCTTATAGTTGGCACTGGTGCTCGCATTCCTCTAGCTTTATTTCAGGATTTTCGATGATGTCTGTTCAGTGGTAGGAGACGCTTCCATCAACTACGAGGCGCTTGTGGTGACTTCGTCAATCTCAAGATGTTGTACTGGCTCAGTATCTCGAAGGTGCTCATAAGAGTACTTTGTTGAAGAGAAATAGTGTTGAGACAATATATGTGTAGGTACACTCCAAAGAGATAAAAAGGAAGAAGAAAAAAAGGGACGCGACCAACGACACACGTCAAACAGGCAATAACGTCACCCATTGTTCTTAACAACACATAAACTACAATATTTTTTCGAAACCAACGCCTTTGGGAAGGAAAACGACGCACAAACGTCGCCGTCACGAGATCTAACCAGTGAAGATTGCATCATGGGTTTTCGCCCCGGAGAGCACGCCCGAGCAAAATGCCCTCATGAAGGATGCCACATACACATTGCCATTGCTAGATGCGACAAACGAAAGTCATACCTAGCGTTTTCACTCGATACTCGAACAACACCGCCTAGCCAAAGTCACCTTGTGTTGCTACCACCAAGTGCTAAAGAAGATGATGTTGTTAGGAGGGGCACACCCACACCAAGCTAATGGGAAATTGAAAATCCATTCTCTCACATTTATTTCCATCCACAGTCGATCGTGCACATCTCCTTGACATGCAACAAAAGCCATGCTTGCGGACATGGATTGCCGCATATAATAAGCGTACGGAATAATCCTACAATATATCGAGTATGACTTCAGAATCCTAGTATATTGTAGTTTCTTATACGCATTCTAATATTTTATTTGAGAGAATTGTTTATGAATAGGAGTTGACAGTCTCGATGAGCAAATGGAAGAAGAATATATAATAAGCAATGGGTACTTACATCGGCGCATGCGTTTTGGCTCCCGGGAGCATTTGCTCCCGGATGAACAGTACCGTGAAAAAAATACTAAATGTTTATAGAAATTTCTGAATCTTTTTTGTAGATGTTCATGTTAGTGTGGCAAGCACGCTTGACAAAATTTATGCGAAACGGAGCGGCAGTTTTTCATCGATGAAAAAAAAACAAATTTGGGGTGACTTTTGGGGGTGATATTTGGAGTTTAATTTGTTTGTTTTTTTGCACAGGCCAAAGTACTTAACCTTTTTGCCTAAGAAATTTCAGGTAGCATTTGAGTGTGACTAATAACACATAGATTTTTTTAGATTTCTTTGATATTTCAAAAATTATTTCCGTGCGCAGGAGCATATGCACCCCGGAGCCGAATTGGTTTTCCGCACTTACATCCCACTAAAGATAATGCAAGATTCAATTCAAGCGTCTTGGGAAAACAATGCAAGATATAATAAGTTGATTCTAAGAGGGGACATTGGGAGTAGTATATTTCAACAACAAAAATGAAGCTGAAAGTATTTGCATGAATCGGTCCTAAATGCAGGTCATTCAAATTTTCTATTTAGGTCCCCCTAATTTTTAGAAAACTTGATTCCTCATGTGCCCTTTGGCGACTGGAACCACCCATCAGGACCTACATCTCTAAGACATATTCCAATGCACATGTGCTTACATGGGGTGCTAGGCGCATTAAAAACTTTAGCAACTAAAGTCCCTAATGCATATGTGTTCAGTTTGTGTTGCTAATATTCCTTCATGTAATTGTTTAACAGTTAAGTTCTTTCATGCATTGGGCAAACTCCTTTCATTTAGGTGTTTTGCATAGGTCCGCGCGCTTGGCATTGGTTCTTCATGGATCACCAAACCCCACTCTCTCTCTCCTTTTTATTACCTTGTCACATCAGATTTTTTTGTCTATGTGACATGCTTAGCACATGCACACCTTGAAGTGACAGAAAGGGCCTAAGAGCATCTCTAGCAGACCCCGCGCACCGTAAATATCGTTTACGGGCGTTCTGTAAAAATATTTGCGGTACCGTGAGGCCTCCGACGGAACATGTCCTCTAAACTCGTCCCGTTATTGACAAGTATTGAATATAGATGAATGAAATTTTGCCATACAAGTACTTATATATACATCACTAGTTCATCACATTGCAAAATCATGCGCAACATGGTAGCAAGTTTAGCCATACAAAATGCGCGATCAAACAAAATAAAACATGATCAAATGACCATTGGTTATGAAGACATCAAGCAACATCCTCATTGTTGCGAAGATCGTCGCCACCACCACCGGCCCTAGCACCTCCATTGCCATCATCGACATTGGCCGGAGAATGAGCACCACCATCTTCAACAACTTGGACCGGAGGATGAGCACCACCATCATCAGGAACGACACTTGCTGAAGCACTACCAACAATGCCAAAAGCTTCACCACCACCACCACCCCCCAGTGCCAAAGACAACAACACATCCAAAACCACCTCCACCACCATTGCTAAAGCCACCAGCAGCACCACCTCGAAACCCACCACCACCAACATTGCCGAGAGCAAAACCCCCTTGATACTCGTGATCTGCGTTGGGTTTTCCGTGAAGAGGAACGGGTTATCGCAGCACAAAGTGGGTAAGTATTTCCCTCAGTTATGAAACCAAGGTTTATCGAACCAATAGGAATATCAATCCTCAACCGTCTTCAGCGGCTGCACACAAATGAACAAACAACTTGCACCCAACGCATGCAAGAGGGTTGTCAATCCCCTTGATCTCGTTATTTGCAAGCAAATGAGTTGTGTAGATAATTGTAAATTGCAAAATAAAATAAAAAGTAAATAAAGGCAGCAAGGTAATAGTAGCGTTTGTAAATATATATATAAGTGAAGACCCGGGGGCCATAGTTTTCCCTAGCGGCATCTGTCATGTAGGCAGCATACGGTGGGTACCAAATTACTGTTGGGCAATTGATAGAAAAGCGGATAGTTATGCGATTTTCACGGCCATGATCATGTATATATAGGCATCACATCCATAAACAAATAGGCCGACTCCTGCCTGCACCTATTACTATTACTCCACTCATCGACCGCTATCTAAGATGCATCTAGAGTATTAAGCAAAACAGAGTAATGCATGGAGAACGATGACATGATGTAGACAAAGTAAACTCAAGCAATATGAATGAACCCCGTCGTGTTATCCTTAGTAGCAACAACACAAAGACGCATCTTGTACCCTACTTTGTCACTGGGATATAGAAACTCGTCAGGTAAAACCTACCACAACGCACCACTCCCACCGATGAAATATCAATCTACTTGGCCAAAGCACATCAATAAATCGGAGAGCATTACGAAGCTATAATGATCATGCAATTAAGAGACATAATATATATCAGAGATATCTCAAATCGTTTTCATGAATAATATGAACATAAACCCATAATTCATCGGATCCCAACAAACACAGCGCACAATAGGATTACATCGGATAGATCAAAGCGAAGATACGATGATCATTGTAGTGAAGATCAAGAGATAGAGAGATTTCCATCTAGGTACTATCTATGGACCCGTAGGTCTGTGGTGAACTACTCACACATCATCATGAGGGCAACAAGGTTGATGTAGAGGCCCTCCGTGATCGATCCCGCCTCCGGCAGGGTGCCGGAACGGAGCTCCAGATGGCCTCGTGACGGAACAGAGACTTGCAGCGGTGTAAAAAGGGTTTCGGGACTGCCTCTGCTGTTTTTAGGGTAGATGAGAATTTATAAGCCAGAGAGGGGCATCGGGAGACACCCGAGGGACGCACAAGCCATTAGGGTGTGCCCCCCCAGGGTGCGCCATGTTGGCTTGTGCGGCCCTCGTGTGCCCCCGGCTAAAAGCACAATATGCTCCCTTGGTGGTTTTGATAATTCATGACAACATACATTGTCTCTTGGACTAATATTTCTACCTAGTGTATTTCAGATGAAAGTCCATAGAGAGAGATGGGTTGGCAAAAAGGATTGTGGAGATACCCCAAGATGCAAGGAAATGGATTGGCAAAGCTTCAAGCAAGAGGACTCTACATTTTACTTTGTGAGAAATCACTTTGAGTCCATAAGAAAGCCAATACTATTAAAAGGGGGTAAGGTACTGTTGGTGAACAAGATGCTCCACGTGCACAAGTGATAGTCACCAAAAACACCCACAAACTCTTCCACAAAAGTCTGTCCAAGCCAAACATCCAAAATCGGTGCAACCAACAATTCCCACTCGGTCCCACCGATTCCCAAAATCAGACAGACTCATGCCAAACCCTAGCCATTCGGTGCAACCGATTCTGCATCGGTGCCACCGAGTTCACTTGCCAACTTTCGGTTTAGCTATTTTCAGTCTTCGGTACCACCGAGTTTTGCTAGTCGGTCTCACCGAGTTTTTGGACCAACTCCCTGGATAGCCATTCACAAGCATCGGTACCACCGAGTTTTGTGAATCGGTCCCACCGAGTTTTTGGACCAACTCTCTGGTAAGCCATGGTCAAGAATCGGTACCACCGAGACTTGAGAATCGGCGTCACCGAGTTGTGCAATCTGACCGTTGGTCACCTAATCGGTACCACCGAGAGTTATATATCGGTCTCACCGAGATTCAAAAGTTACTGCCTTTTGGTCACTTCGGTACCACCGAGTTTTATACTTCGGTGTCACCGAGTTGGTCACTTTAGGTGTAACGGTTGGATTTTTGGGGATGCCTATATATACCCCTTCACCACCACCCACTCGAAAGAGAAGCACTAAGAACTATTCCATACTTGCCCCATCCTATTTTCTGAGAGAGAGCCACCTACTCATGTGTTGAGATCAAGCTATTCCACTCCATCCATATGAATCTTGATCTCTAGCCTCCCCAAGTTGCTTTCCACCAATCCAATCTCTTCTACCAAGCCAAATATGTGAGAGAGTGATTGTGTGTTGAGGAATCTATCATCTTGAAGCACAAGAGCAAGGAGTTCATCGACATTGCCGAGCCTATTACCTTTTGGAGGGTGGTGCCTCCTAGATTGGTTAGGTGTCGCTTGGGAGCCTCCTACTTCGTGTTGTGGAGTTGAACCAAGAAGTTTGTACGGGCAAGGAGATCGCCTACTTCGTGAAGATCTACCCATAGTGAGGCTAGTCCTTCGTGGACGGAAGCCGTTATGGAATAGTCAAGGTTGCTACTTCGTGGAACCTTACGGGTGGATCCCTCCGTGGACTCTCGCGACCGTTACCCTCCGTGGGTTGAAGACTCCATAAACGTGGACGTACGATAGCACCACCTATCGGAACCACGGGAAGAATCTTCGTGTCCCTCATGCGTTTGATCTCCCAATCTCAACTACTTACTTCCATGTGCAATGTCTTTACTTTCCGCTGACATACTTGTTGACTTGCATGTGTAGGGTGTGCTAGACTTGCTATAATTGCTAAAATCTGCCAACCAATTAACTTGGGAAAAGGTTAGTTTTTTAATTCCTACTAGTAGTCTATTCACCCCCCCCTCTAGACACACACTTCTGTTGATCCCACAAGTGGTATCAGAGCATTGGTCTCCATTGCAACGGTTTCATCACCGTGGAGGAAGATGGATGTGTCTAGTATAGGAAGTTTGAGTTGTAGAGTGCCTATTCTTGATGAAGAGTACTATAGTCAATGGAAATATAAGATGCTTGAACTATTCAATGAATTTCATTTGAGCAAGTATGTTAAGAACCCCTATGTACCTCCCATTGATCCTCTACATCCCACACACGAAGAGGAAATTGATATGCTATGCAATCTTAGAACTGTTAATCTTATCGTTAGAGGATTGCCTAGAATTGTGCTTAATCAAATGAAGAATTTTGAATGTGCTTATACTTTGTGGAATGACTTGGGGAAATGATATCCAAGTTATTCATTAAGTAATCTTGATGAAATTCTTCATAAAACTATTGTCTTTCACAAAATGATGCCTAGTGATCCCAAGTTTGATGACTATCTATTGGAGCTTAGAGACCTCATGCGTGCTAAAGGAGATGTCATAACTATCAACAACATCATTGTAGAAGCCCTTCGCATTCATAATCTTGAACATTGTCATGATCACAACCCTAAAGAATTCTTTGTTTCTTGTGACGAGGATTTCCCACTTAATGATGACAATGTGGAACACATCTATTATGATGAAGATGAGTTGTTCGACGTCGAGCATGAGAAGATCATGAAGAATCTAAGTCTCATGGCAAACTTCAAGGATTGCATGTCCGGAGGAAAAGAGTGGATTCTCGATAGCGGATGCACCGATCATATGACCGGGGATAGAGAGATGTTTGAAGAGATCACACCAAACCATGGGCCGCGAATGTATGTAACTTTTGGAGACAACTCCAAGGGTAAGGTACTCGGTCTTGGTAAGGTGGCCATATCCCATGATAGCTCTATTCAAAACGTCATGCTTGTTGAATCCCTTGGCTACAATCTTCTTTCTGTACCTAGACTTGCCGACTTTGGTTTTAATGTGTTATTCACGAAAGTAGATTGCCAAGTGTTTCGTCAAGATAATCATAACATGGTCTTTACCGGTTTCCGTAGAGGTGATCTATATATTGTCGACTTCACTAAGAGATCCAAACCTGGTACTTGTCTTATTGCTAAATCTTCTAAAGGTTGGCTTTGGCGTAGAAGACTAGGACATGTTGGCATGCGTAATCTAGACAAGCTTATCAAAGGTGATCATATACTTGGTGTTAAAGATGTTATCTTTGACAAAGATAGACTTTGTAGTGCTTGTCAAGCTGGAAAGCAAGTAGGTGGAAGTCATCCCGTAAAGAATATCATGACTACTAGGAGACCACTCGAGTTACTTCATATGGATCTTTTTGGTCCCAATGCTTACAAGAGCCTCGGTGGAAATTCCTATGGTCTAGTTATAGTTGATTTTTTCAGATTTACGTGGGTATTCTTTCTTGATGATAAGTCGCAGGTACAAAAGATCTTCAAGAACTTCGTTCGCAAAGCACAAAATCAGTTTGAAGTGAAGATCAAGAAGGTTCGGAGCGATAACGGATCGGAGTTCAAGAACACCCATGTAGATACCTTTCTTGACGAAGAAGGTGTTTCACATGAGTTTTCGGCTACGTACACGCCTCAACAAAATGGAGTTGTTGAGAGGAAGAACCGAACTCTTATTGAGATGGCAAGAATGATGCTTGATGAATACAAGACGCCAAGACACTTTTGGGCAGAAGCCGTGGAAACAGCTTGTCATGCCACAAACCGACTCTACTTGCACAAGCTTCTCGGTAAAACGGCATACGAGCTACTCACTGGTAACAAACCCCAAGTTGGATACTTTCGGGTATTCAGCTCGAAGTGCTACATTCTTGACAAGCATTGTCGTACTAAATTTGCTCCTAAATCTCATGAAGGATTCCTACTTGGTTACGGATCGAACTCTCACACTTACCGTGTTTACAACAACTTCACTCGAAGAGTTGAAGAGACGGTAGATGTGAAGTTTGATGAATCTAATGGTTCGCAAGTCGAACAATTGCCAAATGATGTAGGAGATAAGGATCCTTTAGAAGCTATCCAAGACTTGTCCATCGGCAAGATTCGTCCCATGGAGGTGAAGGAAAGTACTTCGTCAACTCAAGTGGAAGCCCCTACCTCACGTCAAGGTGAACCTCAACACGACATGGAGGCATCCACAAGCGGTACACGACAAGATGAAGAGTAGGAAGTACATCATGAAGATCCACCACAACCTCCTTCACCACCACCTCAAGGAAACGACACCTTCATCAACAACGAAGATGAAGGATATGATGATGAAGAAGCTCCACCATCCAACAAGCCGAAGCTACCCCGAGTTCGAGCAAGTGTGACCAAGAACCATCCTCTAAACCAAATCTTTGGTGACATACAAACCGGGAGAATCACTCGCTCTAAAACTCGCTTAGCTAATTTTTGTGAGCATTATTCTTTCATCTCTAGCATTGAACTATTGAAGGTAGAACAAGCTCTTGAAGACCCGGATTGGGTGAACGCTATGCCTGAACAGCTTCACAATTTCGAGAGGAATTAAGTGTGGACACTCGTGGAGAAGCCCAAGGGCGAGGACAACATCATCGGAACCAAATGGGTGTTTCGGAACAAGCAGGATGAAGACGGTCAAGTTGTACGCAACAAGGCGCGTCTCGTAGCCCAAGGATATACGCAAGTCGAAGGTATGGACTACAGTCAGACCTATGCCCCCGTCGCTATACTTGAAGCTATTCGCATTCTTCTTGCTTATGCTAATCACGATGATATCACACTTTATCAAATGGACATTAAAAGTGCCTTTTTAAATGGTGAGATTGAAGAAGAGGTCTATGTCAAACAACCCCCTGGTTTTGTGAATCCTAAGAAACCTAATCATGTTCACAAGCTTCGTAAAGCTCTTTATGGTCTTAAGCAAGCCCCACGCGCTTGGTATAAATGCTTAGCAAAGTTTCTCATTGAAAAGGGTTTTGAAATTGGTAAAATTGACGCAACCTTATTCACTAAAAGAGTTAATGGTGAATTATTTGCGTGCCAAATCTATGTGGATGATATTATCTTTGGATCTACTAACCCACAATTTAGTGAAAGATTTGGAAGGTTGATGTCCGAGAAGTATGAGATGTCCATGATGTGTGAGCTGAAATTCTTTCTTGGTTTACAAATCAAGCAAACGAGAGAAGGAACTTTCATCTCTCAAACCAAGTACACCAAGGACTTGATCAAGAAGTTAAACATGCAAGAGTGTAAAGGTATGAAAACTCCTATGCCTACTAGTGGACATGTTGACCTTACCAAGGAGGATGAACCGGTTGATCAAAAAGTTTCTCGATCTATGATCGGTTCATTGCTATATCTATGTGCTCCCATCCCATTATTATACTTAGTGTTTGCATGTGTGCTAGATATCAAGCTGCACCTAAAGAGTGTCATCTCTTGGCCGTAAAACGTATTGTGAAATATTTGATACAAACACCAAACTTTGGCATTTGGTATCCCAAGGGATCTTCCTTTAACCTTGTTGGCTATTCCGATTCGGACTATGTCGGTGACAAGGTTGATAGAAAATCCACCTCGGGTACATGTCAATTTCTTGGTAGATCTCTTGTGTCTTGGTCCTCCAAGAAACAAAACTCGGTATCACTATCTACTACCGAAGCTGAGTATATTGCCGCCGGATCGTGTTGCGCTCAATTACTATTGTCGGATTTCGGGCTCCGCAAAACCCTAAGGAATTCGAACCCAGGGGCGTGTGCGAAGATTCCCCAACAGCTTTTCCCCCTCCAAGCTCACAACACAAAACCCCGCTCGATGGCGAGGAAGACGATGGCACACGAGAGTTTACCTAGGTTCGGGCCGCTGCGAAGCGTAAAACGCTACTCTTGCCTTTTGGTGGATTGCCTCGCGAGGAGGTTTGTGGATGAACTAGTACAGCGATGTGTTTGCGGGGTGGTTCCTCCCCTTTCTACCGGGCTACCTAGCATCTACTTATAGCATCCCGGGTCCTCTTCCCTTATCGCAATGGCTGGAAGGGATCCCACAACGGCCAAATTCGAAGGGGGACAGGAGGTACACCCTATCCTGACGAAATGTGGTCTTCGCCTGCAAAGTAGTCGATGGTGATGCAGTGGTGGGCTCGGTGATGACGTCCGTCCTGCGGGGCTTGGGATCCTGGTCTTGTTGCACCGAAATGGAAACCTTTGGGGGCGCTTTGGGAACCCGCGTGCGTTCCTGCCTCCTTTGCACCAAAGGGGAAACTGTCCCCTCTGGCGCACTGGCGCCCGCCTGGCCGGGCTGGCGTCACCCTTGGCCTGCTGAGGTCGTATGTTGCATAGGAGTCTCCGCCGCTCAAGAGGGGGCCTGGGGAGGCCTATATCCCCGCGGGTCTTGGCGCTGCTCCCCTCGCGAGAACGGGGTCTCGTGAGGGCCTTGTGTCGAGAGAGGCCGCGCCGGGCCATAATTTGGTCGTTGAGGTGGGCCACGCCGGGGGCCGTAGGCAGGCAAGTCTGGGTACCCTGGTATCCAGAACGCCGACAGTAGCCCCCCGGCCCGAGGCGCGCTTGAGCTAGCTTCGGGGCGAATCCATGATGGATGGGCCGGAGCGCCGTGGGCCCCAATCGCCTGCGGGTCTGACTCGACGCGTGGCGCACCACGAGACGTAGGCGTCTCGGCTCCCCGAGGACGTCGGGAACCGCCCCTCGGGTCGGGCTGACACCTGGCCTGCACGCCTCCTTGGCCATCATTATCCTCCCTTGAATGCTGTTTGACCCCTTGCGTCCTCTCCCGCCTCGAGCTATGCAGATGTGACCCGACGGGGGCAGGGGAAACGACGTGAGGTAGGAGAGCACGCCAGTCGAGTCCAGCATGCGCCGCTCGAGATGCCTGGTGTCTCCACTTCCCACGTCGCCCCGCGTGCAGCGGTTGCGCCTATAAACCCGCCCCGCTCGGAGGGCCTTGCCATCTTGTCACGCCCTCTCGCTTCTTTTCCTTCTGAGTTATCTTCCATGTCTTCCTCCTTTCCTTTGCTCACTCATGGTGTCCAGCGGAAGTGTGGCAGGTGCTGGGAAGCGTCTGGAGTCCCCGGCTTCACCGGCGGCCCCCAGAGGCAGCTGTGGGGGGCCCTCAAGGCCAGCCCAAGTCCGCCGACACTGGGCGATCCTTGATGAGTAAGTTCCTTGTCTCCCGCTTTCTTCTCTTGTAATCGCGACGGCCGCGCCGGTCTTGATCATTCCTCCTCACAGGGCACCCGCGCCCAAGAGGCACAGGCTCGAGGAGCTCCAGGAGGAGGCTGATGCGCTGAGGGTCCAGCTTGCGGACGCCGAGGCTGCCCTACAAGCCGCGCTCAGGGGCGAGGCGGAGGCTCGGGCGGAGCTGGCGTCGCTCCAGACCCAGGTCCAGGGGGCCGTCAACGCCGTGCAGGCCACCCAGGATGAGGTGGCCCACGCGAAGAAGCTGGAGGCGTAGCGCGCCAAGCAGTATCGGGACGTCGCCATCCGCGCGGTCGGCGCGGTGAGCCGGTTCGTCGGGGAGGCCCCTGCGCTGCCATGCGCGCACGGCGACGGGGGCTACCTCAACTTCTTCGACAAGGTGGTGGAGGCGTTGGAGACCGGCGTCTCCCGGGTTGACGAGGACAACATGTCCAGTGCGCGCGACCTCCTGGACCTCATGCTGACACGCATCTTCTCCAACCTTCGCCGCTTCGTCCCCAAGCTCGACCTCCTAGTCGTCATGGAGCCGGTGCCCGAGGAGCTCCAGAGGCCCCTCAGGGACGAGACGCGCCTGCACGTGGAGTCCTTGGTGGAGCGGTTCGTCCAGGAGCCACTCCCCGACGAGGGCGACGACTCCAGCGCTGCGGCGGGCGACGGCCCGGGCGGCGACAGCGGCTCCTCCGCCTAGTCCTCCTATGTTTTCTCTTCCCAGCTCCTGTCATGTCAAGCAGCACCTGGCCCCTGGGGGCGTTAACTTTTGCGTTTTTACCTTCATGTTCCTCATCCTTTTTGAGCTGTTGCTTGTTTGTTTCACGTGGCGCGTCCCTGCTTCTCCTGCGGGGCCTTGCGTCACCGCCGACGCGCCGCGGCGCCCCCCGAGAAGTCCGCGACGGTATTACGCTAAGACCGGAGACGGCGTCCGGTCGGGCCTTCGCTGGGCGGGCCCTCCTGAGGTGGAGCGTGCCGCCCCCAAGGACAGGCCCTCAGCCCCGCCGCCTAGAGTGGCTGGGCTCCTTCCCTCGCGCTGCTCTCCCTTGCTCCTGGAACCACAAGAGTCCCGATGGGGTCACGTAGCGGACGTAGCACCTGCATTTTCACGTTAGTGCTCATTGATACGTCTCCAACGTATCTATAATTTATGAAGTATTCATGCCATGTTTACAATAATTGTATATGATTTTGGTATGATTTTATTAGAACTAACCCGGACTGACGCTGTTTTCAGCAGAACTACCATGGTGTCGTTTTTTGTGCTGAAATAAAAGTTCTCGGAATGGGCTGAAAATTTACGGTGATTTTTTATGGACCAAAAGAGACCCCCAAAGCATTGGAGTTGGGCCAGAAGAGCCACAAGGCCACCACAAGCCTGCAGGGTGCCCCCCTAGGGCATGCCCTCCTAGCTTGTCGCCGCCTCATGGCCCACCTTGACTTGTTTCCAACGCCAAAAATTCCTATAAATATAGAAACCCCCAAAAACAAACCTAGATCGGGAGTTCCGCCGCCGCAAGCCTCCAGAGCCACGAAAAACCAATCGGGAGCCCGTTTCGGCACCCTGCCGGAGGGGGAAACCATCACAGAGGCCATTTTCATCATCCCGGCGGTCTCCATGACGAGGAGGGAGTATTTCACCCTCGGGGCTGAGGGTATGTACCAGTAGCTATGTGTTTGATCTCTCTCTCTCTCATGTTCTTGAGATGACACGATCTTGATGTACCGCGAGATTTATTAATATAGATGAATCATATGGAGTTTTCCCCTCTCTATCTTCTTGTGATGAATTGAGTTTTCCCTTTGAAATTTTCTTATCCGATTGAGTCTTTAAAGGATTTGAGAACACTTGATGTATGTCTTGCAATGGGATATCCGTGGTGACAATGGGATGTTCTATTGATCCACTTGATGTATGTTTTGGTGATCAACTTGCGGGTTCCGTGACCTTGGGAATCTATGCATAGGGGTTGGCACACGTTTTTGTCTTGACTCTCCGGTAGAAACTTTGGGGCACTCTTTGAAGTTCTTTGTGTTGGATTGAACATGATGAATCTGAAATTGTGTGATGCATATCGTATAATCAAGCCCATGGGTACTCGTGGTGACATTGGAGTATCTAGGTGACATTAGGGTTTTGGTTGATGTGTATCTTAAGGTGTTATTTTAGTACGAACTCTAGGGCTATTCGTGACACTTATAGGGATAGCTCATAAGATTGATCGGAAAAGATAACTTTGAGGTGGTTTCGTACCCTACAATAATTTCTTCGTTTGTTCTCTGCTATTTGTGACTTTGGAGTGAACTCTTTGTCGCACGTGAGGGATTTACATATGATTCAACTATGTTAGTATTGTTGAGAGAACTTGCACTAGTGAAAGTATGAACCCTAGGCCTTGTTTCTAAGCATTGCAATACCATTTGTGCTCACTTTCATCATTAGTTACCTTTCTGTTTTTATATTTTCAGATTACAAAAACCTATATCTACCATCCATATTACAGTTTTATCACCATCTCTTCGCCGAACTAGTGCACCTATACAATTTACCATTGTATTGGGTGTGTTGGGGACACAAGAGACTCTTTGTTGTTTGGTTGCAGGGTTGTTTGAGAGAGACCATCTTCATCCTACGCCTCCCACGGATTGATAAACCTTAGGTCATCCACTTGAGGGAAACTTGCTACTGTCCTACAAAACTCTGCGCTTGGAGGCCCAACACGAGTCTACAAGAAGAAGGTTGCGTAGTAGACATCAAGATCTCTTCTGGCGCCGTTGCCGGGGAGGTGAGTGATTGAAGGTATATCATTAGATCTTGCAATTGAATCTTTTAGTTTCTTGTTTTATCACTAGTTTAGTCTATAAAAGAAAACTACAAAAAAATGGAATTGAGTTTGCCTCATATGCTTCATCTTTTTAATGTCTTTCGTGAAAATGATGGAAAGGAAAATTGTGCTCAAGTGTTAGAAGAAGTTATTAAAATGCTTGGCACTAAATCTTTGAGTGATGAGCATGATTGCAATGTTGTTAGTATGAATTCCTTGAATATTCATGATGCTAATGATATGCAAAGCTACAAGCCTGGGGATGCTATGTTTGATGAATATGATATTTTTAGTCCCCCAAGTTTTGATGAGCAAAACTATTATGATGATGGCATGCCTCCTATCTATGATGATTATTGTGATGATACGTATGCTATAAAGAGTGATAGTAACCATGAAACTTGTCATCATGATTTTAATATTCAAAGTGGTTATGTCAATCAAGTATCCCATGATAGTTATTTTGTTGAGATTGCTCCCACTACTATTGATGAGAATAAAGTTGCTTATGTAGTGAGTAGTAAATTTCTATGCTTGTAGATCATGAAAAGAATGCTTTATGTGCTGGTTATATTGTGAATTTCCTTCATGATGCTACTGAAAATTATTATGAGGGAGGAACATATGATTGCAGGAATTGCAATAATATCAAGTCTCCTCTCTTTGTGTTCAAAGTTTTGAAGTTATGCTTGTTTTTCCTTCCTATGCTAGTTGATTCTTGCTCCCATAAATTGTTTGCTCACAAAATCCCTATGCATAGGAAGTGGGTTAGACTTAAATGTGCTTGTCATGAGATTCATGATGCTCTTTTTGCATGTTTCAATTATTATTCCTATGTGAGCATCATTGAAATCATCATGCCTAGCTAAAAGGCATTAAAGAAAAGCGCTTGTTGGGAGGCAACCCAACACTTTTACTTTCTGTTTTTGTGTGTTCACATGATTAATCTACTGTGGTAATCATATTTTGTGCCTTTTATTTCAATAAAGTGCCAAGTAAAGCCTTTGGGATGACTCACAAGATGAGTAGAATTTATGCTGAACCAAAACAGAAACTTTTGACTCCAGTACAGGAATTTTCATTTTTTACTGGAGCGTGATAATGATCTGAAATTTTTACACAGTCTTGATATACAAATTCTTCAGGTTTTCCTAATTTTTCAGAATTTTTAGAGACAGGGAAGTATGGTTACGCTACAGATCTTCACAGACTGTTCTGTTTTTGACAGATTCTGTTTTGTATGCATAGTTTGCTTGTTTTAGTGTTCCCATAGCTTATATTGAGTGATATAAATTATGGGAATGATATAATACAGTAGGTATCATGTGGGAACAATTATGAATCTTGTCTTGACAGTACCTAAGTGAATGATCTATCTTTATTATACTAACCCATCTGGCGAAGTTCCGTTAAGTTTTGTGTGATTGAAGTTTTCAAGTTTTGGGTGAGACACCGATATGAGGAGAATAAGGAGTGACAAGAACCTAATCTTGGGGATGCACAAGGCACCCCCAAGGTAATATTCAAGGAAGACTCAAGTGCCTAAGCTTGGGGATGCCCCGGAAGGCATCCCCTCTTTCATCTTCAACACTATCGGTATATCTTACTTGGAGCTATATTTTTATTCGTCACATAATATGAGTTTTGCTTGGAGCGTCATTTTATTTTCTTGTTTTCTGTTAGGTGTTATTTATAATCTTGTTTTTCAATAAAAAGTTCCAATAATTGCCTTAGGATGCTTGCATTGCATGTTTGATGTGTGCTGTGTAAAAAACAGAAACTTTGGCTGTAGTGTTTGAATTTTCATATTTTACTGGAACCTGGAAAGTTTCTGAAATTTTTACACAGTGATTTCATATAAATTATTTAGCATTTACTCAATTTTCATAATTATTTGAGTTACATAAGTACAATGTTTTCATAAATTGCTACAGACTGTTCTGTTTGGACAGATTGCTGTCATAGTTTCGTTATCTACTTATCCTATAGTTTCCATAGCCTATATTGGTAGATATAAATTGTGGAAATGATAGTATACAGTACCTAATGTTTGAAAATTATTATGCAACTTGTCTTGGAAGTACATAAAGAGTTGATTTATTATTATGTGTACTAACCTATCTCACGAGTTCTTTTCAAGTTTTGTGTGGAAGATGTTTTTGAGAATAGGTGAAACCATGATATGAGAGGATTGAAAGAGATACAAAAGATCAAGCTTGGGGATGCCCAAGGCACCCCAAGTAAATATTTCAAGAAGTCTCAAGCATCAAAGCTTGGGGATGCTACGCATCCCACCTCTCTTCATCAACAATTATCGGTTAGCCTATGTTGAGCCTAAATTTTTATTCGTTCACATGATGCGTGCTATTCTTGGAGTTCTATTTTTGTTTAGTTTGCTGTTTGAATAAAATACTCAGATCTGAAAAAATTTATTGAGAGAGAGAGAGAGAGAGAGAGAGTCCTCACATAGCTACTTAATTGTTTGACTACTCATTGATCTTCACTTATATCTTTTGAGAGTAGCTTGTCATTTCCTCTCATGCTTCACTTATACCTTTTTGAGGGATGAAATCTTTATGCTCATGTGCTTCATTTAAATTTGTTTGAGCTTGCCAAAGGGCAATGGCAATATATGAAACTAGTCCCAAAGTGATAGATATCCAAGGAGGATATAATAAAACCTTTCATGAAGATCATGGGACAAATTAAACTTGATTCTTTGTAATAGTTTTGAAATATGATGATAGTAATATGTGAGTCATGTTAGTGAGTAATTATGCTTTAGTAGGAATATTGGTGTTAAGGTTTGTGATTCCCTATGCAAGTACGAAAGTCAATAGTTATGCAATGAAGTTTCATCCTACTTGTGGTGCATTATTCGGTGTTAGTTATGTTCAATGCTCACTTATGTGAATTTTCGTTTCTTGGTTTGGTTTCTTCCCAATCTATTTGCTAGCCTCCATTTGTACTAAGTAGAAATACTACTTGTGCATCCAAAATCCTTAAACCAAGTTTTGCCTTATGAGTCCACCATACCTACCTATATGCGGTATTTCCATGCCGTTCCAAGCAAATTTGTATGTGCCATCTCTAATTTTTCAAAATAAATTTTCTATTTTGTGTGCCCGTACCGCTCATGAAACGGTGGGGAGTATCCAATATTTTTCCATGCTAGGTGTGTTATTCTCACGATATGTGTTGATTCACTATCATTCACGAGAAAGTGGCTGGTATTCGGGATGCCCAGTTCCATGCTCAAAAATCAAATCAAAATATAATGAAACAAAACTCCCCCAGGATTGTTGTTTGTATGGACGGTATCCATGGATTCGGCTCGCCGTGGAGTGTGATTGATTGGTGGAGGTGGAGTAAAAACTTTACCATTCTGTTTGGGAACCGCCTATAATGTATCTAGCATGGAAAGTATTGTGAGCTACTTTGTTGTTTTCGTTCACAGGAAAAGCATGCCACTCAAAATATTTTTCTCTCTCAATTTAAACCTTGAGCTCTGGCACCTCTACAAATCCCTACTTCCCTCTGCGAAGGGCCTATCTATTTACTTTATGCAATTTTTATTTTTGCTTTGAGTCTCCATCTTCTCTTATAAGCACCAACTAGGGGGCACTATGATCGTACTTGAGCATTGGGCATGGCTAATATTTGAGTGTGTTTCATGAATGGATCAATGATTGAGCATGATGGGCTAGGGATAACTTTCTTTAGTGTTGATATTTTGAAAGACATGGTTGTTTGTTGACATGCTTGAGTATTGAAGTCATTATGTTAAAACTAGACTATTGCTTTCAATCATTTACAAGTCCAAATGTCCATGCTATACAAAGAAGAAAAGTATATGATGAATATGTTAGGTAGCATTCACACTTTATAAATTATTTATTTTATCATTTACCTACTCGAGGACGAGCAGGAATTAAGCTTGGGGATGCTGATACGTCTCCAACGTATCTATAATTTATGAAGTATTCGTGCCATGTTTACAATAATTATATATGATTTTGGTATGATTTTATTAGAACTAACCCGGACTGACGCTGTTTTCAGCAGAACTACCATGGTGTCGTTTTTTGTGCAGAAATAAAAGTTCTCGGAATGGGTTGAAAATTTACGGTGATTTTTTATGGACCAAAAGAGACCCCCGAAGCATTGGAGTTGGGCCAGAAGAGCCACGAGGCCACCACAAGCCTGCAGGGCGCCCCCCTAGGGCTCGCCGCCCTCCTAGCTTGTCGCCGCCTCGTGGCCCACCTTGACTTATTTCCGACGCCAAAAATTCCTATAAATATAGAAACCAACATAAACAAACCTAGATCGGGAGTTCCGCTGCCGCAAGCCTCCAGAGCCACGAAAAACCAATCGGGAGCCCGTTTCGGCACCCTGTCGGAGGGGGAAACCATCACCGGCGGCCATCTTCATCATCCCGGCGGTCTCCATGACGAGGAGGGAGTAGTTCACCCTCGGGGCTGAGGGTATGTACCAGTAGCTATGTGTTTGATCTCTCTCTCTCATGTTCTTGAGATGACACGATCTTGATGTACCGCGAGCTTTATTAATATAGATGAATCATATGGAGTTTTCCCATCTCTATCTTCTTGTGATGAATTGAGTTTTCCCTTTGAAGTTTTCTTATCGGATTAAGTATTTAAAGGATTTGAGAACACTTGATGTATGTCTTGCGATGGGATATCCGTGGTGAAAATGGGATGTTCTATTGATCCACTTGATGTATGTTTTGGTGATCAACTTGCGTGTTCTGTGACCTTGGGAATCTATGCATAGGGGTTGGCACACGTTTTCGTCTTGACTCTCCGGTAGAAACTTTGGGGCACTCTTTGAAGTTCTTTGTGTTGGATTGAACATGATGAATCTGATATTGTGTGATGCATATCGTATAATCAAGCCCATGGGTACTCGTGGTGACATTGGAGTATCTAGGTGACATTAGGGTTTTGGTTGATGTGTATCTTAAGGTGTTATTTTAGTTCGAACTCTAGGGCTGTTCGTGACACTTATAGGGATAGCTCATAAGATTGATCGGAAAAGATAACTTTGAGGTGGTTTCGTACCCTACAATAATTTCTTCGTTTGTTCTCCGCTATTTGTGACTTTGGAGTGAACTCTTTGTCGCACGTGAGGGATTTACATATGATTCAACTATGTTAGTATTGTTGAGAGAACTTGCACTAGTGAAAGTATGAACCCTAGGCCTTGTTTCTAAGCATTGCAATACCATTTGTGCTCACTTTCATCATTAGTTACCTTGCTGTTTTTATATTTTCAGATTACAAAAACCTATATCTACCATCCATATTACACTTGTATCACCATCTCTTCGCCGAACTAGTGCACCTATACAATTTACCATTGTATTGGGTGTGTTGGGGACACAAGAGACTCTTTGTTATTTGGTTGCAGGGTTGTTTGAGAGAGACCATCTTCATCCTACGCCTCCCACAGATTGATAAACCTTAGGTCATCCACTTGAGGGAAATTTGCTACTATCCTACAAAACTCTGCGCTTGGAGGCCCAACACGAGTCTACAAGAAGAAGGTTGCGTAGTAGACATCACTCATGCCTCCTGCCCGGCATTGGGGCCATTAATTGACTAGAAGGTTTTGCCCTTGTTAGGCGTGTGTACTTAGCTCATTGGGTCGCGGCGAGCCCGAGTGTAACGAAGCGTAGGCGGAGCGTCCAGGGAGGTCGAGGGTCCCGCCTAGGAGAGCTTCTTCCTTGCTTTCGGGGTGGTTCAGGAGCCCTTTATGCACTCTGCGTCGACGGGGCCCGATCTTGAGCAGACCTCGACCACCGTTGGGATGTCCGGATCATCAGGACAAGACCAAGGGGGCAAGGCCCCGGCCGCAATTGGAGCGTCCGGATCACCAGGACGAGACCAAGGGGCGTGGAGCTGCACGATCGGTGAGGTTCCCGAGACGTGTTGCCTGGGAACCCCCCCCCCCCTTTAATGCTCAAGTGGCGCTCTGCGTCGGCAGGGCCCGATCCCGAGCAGACCTCGACCGCTGTTGGGGCGTCCGAATCACCGGGCGAGACCAAAGGGAGCGAGGCCTCGGCCGCAATTGGAGCGTCCGGATCACCAGGACGAGACCAAGGGGCGTGGAGCTACGCGATCGGTGAGGCTCCTGAGGCGCGTTGCTCAGGAGTCCCCCTTGACGCTCAAGCGACTTCCTTACCTTTCCGTGGGCTACCGCCTCAGGAGGCGCCTGAGCCTCCCGAGGTTCCGTGATGTCATGCCGGGCCATGGCTGGAGCCCCCGAGCGGGGGGTCGACCGTTTAAGCGTTGAGTGCCCCCGAGGCGACAGGCCCTTGCCGGCCTGCTCTGAGAGGCCACGAGGAGGGGCCAAAGGGCGCGAGCCGTTCTTGACATGGTGTCAATCCGAAAGGAAAAAGACTTCAAGACCAGAAGGAGGAATCGCGAAGAGAGAAAAGTTCCCGCCCCTTTTCAAATAGATTTGCGAAATCTTCAACTTCATTTCAAAAAGTGGCAATACGAACACACAAAAAAAGAAGCTAGCAACAGTCGCGTCTGGCACCTAGGCTAGTCTTCGCCTTCGTCTTCCCCCAGCGCGGAGCGTAGGGCATCCACGTTGCGTGGGCATAGCCATTGGAGGGTAGTGTTGTCCGCCAGCGCGGAGCATGGGACTTCCACTTGGGCGTGGGATGGAACCCCTCCGCGTCCTCGGGGGGCTCCGGGCGTATACAACCCACTCATTATTACGTGAGAGTGTCATGGCCGAAGATAACTGGGCAAGCCCCCAGGCGCACGGCCTAGGTGCTCCCAACTCAGTTTAGAGCCACCCCACGCATTACTGCGCGGTTGCGTGCCTCTGCAGCCCAAACCGGTGTGCATTGCTCCCCACGTAGCCGCGGGATTGCGCTCTTGTGGCCCAAACATGAGCGCAATACACCCAGCGCAGCTGCAGAGGTGTTGTGTCGGTGAAGCTGCCTCGTGAAGTGTCGCGGCGCCGGCCGGACCCCGGCCCGCGGGCCTCATGAGGACCCGCCTCCCGAGGGCCGCTTCGGCGCTTCCGTTGCCGCGGGTGGCCCGCGTCGCTTGTACCTTGCCGATTCCCCAGGCGACCGCTCCTGAGGCCCTAGGTTCGACTGTGCGCTTATTGCTCGTGGGGGCGGCTGCTGCGTCGCGCCCCTACGCTTCCCGGGACGCTCCCCCTAATCCTCGCTCACGTAGACCTCGCATGGTGCCCTATCCGTGGAAGCCCCATGCCCGGCTTGGGGGAGAGTGCCCGGAACACCTCCTTATCCCGGGAGGGTGCCGGCGTCCGTTGAGGGCGCCTGATCCTCCGCGCCTTCCGCATGTATGACGTAGCTCGGAACGTAGGGCTCCGTATAGAGGCTTTGCCCCCCCCCCCTTGAGTCGTCCCTGCGCGCTCCCAGGGCAGTCTCCCCGGGTGGCGGGATGACTCCATCCTGGGCGCGCGGGCCACAGACCCTCCTGCGACGGGCCTCTGCCCGAAGCTGCCTAGCTCTGCCGCCGCCGTTGGGTGGGCCGCGCGTTTCTTGCCGTGAGTTGCCTCCCTGATCTTCCATTGCGCCTCCATTACGGTTACCTGCCTGGCCGGAAGCCTGAGCTGCCTGCTCCCTGCGCCGGTTGGCGCGCTCCCGCCGGGACAGGCCAGGCTGTTGATTATCCAGTTGGGCGTGGGCGCGCGCGTCGGGGTGCGCGTGGAGCGTCCCGTCGCCTTCCTCAAGGGTGCCGCCGACGTGGCCGGGCGGTGCTCCGAAGCCTATCACCGGGATCCGGAGGAGAAGGAGCACGGCGTGCGGCGGGCCCTGCTCGGGTTCGCCCGGGGGTGGAGCGGGCGCGCCGCCCGCAGGTGAGGCGACGGGCACGGTGAGTGAGCCCCGGGCGCCCAGTGCCGGTGGTCGCGAAGGGGGGTGGGGAAGCCAGGCCCTCCTCGTGACGTTAACCAACTCGGCGATGTGGTCGGCCCAGGCGTCGAAGCCCCCGTGCGTCGGGCGGTGGCGAAGCATCTCACTCGCCATTAGGAGCGAATCATATGCGTTGAGGCCTTCCACGTTGGTATGGTGCGACGCCTATCCCGTGGGCGCCGCTCGTCCGCCCCGTGCCTGGTCGGCACGAGCGGCGGCTGTGGTGGAGACGACACTGGTGGCCTGGTAATGGCCACCCTGCACCGCACTGTTGTGGCGTGGGTCTTGGACGGCCGTGGCGAGGTTGGTGGAGGCAGAACCACCTTGACCGAAAGGAGCTTGTCAGGCATCGGCCATTGATGCGTCAGGGGTGAAGGAGAAACGAAGCTTGCTGAAGACTTTGACACACCCCCTACCTGGCGCGCCAAATGTCGGATTTCGGGCTCCGCAAAACCCTAAGGAATTCGAACCCAGGGGCGTGTCAAAGATTCCCCAACAGCTTCGCCCCCTCCAAGATCACAACAAAATACCCTGCTCGATGGCGAGGAAGACGATGGCACACGAGAGTTTACCCAGGTTCGGTTACCCAGGTTCAGGCCGCTGCGAAGCGTAAAACCCTACTCCTGCCTTTTGGTGGATTGCCTCGCGAGGAGGTTTGTGGATGAACTAGTACAGCGATGTGTTTGCGGGGTGGTTCCTCCCCTTTCTACCGGGATACCTAGCCTCTACTTATAGCGGCATGGGTCCTCTTCCCTTATCTCAATGGCGGGAAGGGATCCCACAACGGCCAAATTCGAAGAGGGACAGGAGGTACACCCTATCCTTACGAAAGGTGGTCTTCGCCTGCAAAGTGGTCGACAGTGATGCAGTGGTGGGCTCGGTGATCACGTCCGTCCTGCGGGGCTTGGGATCTTGGTCTTGTGGCACCGAAGTGGAAACCTTTGGGGGGCGCTTTGGGAACCCGCGTGCGTTCTTGCCTCCTTTGCAGCAAAGGGTTAAACTGTCCCCTCTGGCGCACTGGCGCCCGCCTGGCCGGGCTGGCGTCACCCGTGGCCTCCTGAGGTCGTGTGTTGCATAGGAGTCTCCGCCGCTCAAGAGGGGGCCTGGGGAGGTCTATATCCCCGCGGGTCTTGGCGCTGCTCCCCTCACGAGAACGGGGTCTCATGAGGGCCTTGTGTCGAGAGAGGCCGCGTCGGGCCGTAATTTGGTCGTTGAGGTGGGCCACGCCTGGGGCTGCAGGCAGGCAAGTCTGGGTACCCTAGTATCCAGAACGCCGACAACTATGGATGACACAAACGCTTAAGGATTATGGAATCCATGTTAAAAAATGTTCCATTACTTTGTGACAATGAAAGTGCTATTAAGATTGGTCATAATCCCGTGCAACATTCTCGAACTAAGCATATTCAAGTTCTACATCATTTCATTCGTGATCATGTTGCGAAAGGAGATATTGATCTCAAGCATGTTCGTACCAACAAACAATTGGCCGATATCTTTACTAAGCCACTTGATGAGAAAGTGTTTTGCTATTTGAGGAGTGAGTTGATCATCATTGATGCTTCAAACTTGAGCTAAGCTCACTCGATTGCAAGCAAGGGCATGAGCTTACATGACACTTCCATGATACACTTGACATGTTATCTTATACCATGGAATTCTATGCTCCCTTGTATTGCATCTAACCCTTTGTAGGTACTTGGAAGAACAACACTTCACAAGATTGTCATCAACTCATATCTTAAGAAATCTTGTCATGACCAAGTATCCAAAACCCCTATCGATGATGGAAGGAAGAAGACAACTCAACCATATCCTTGACATATATTTGATGTGATCATATTTTCTAATTTTCAATTGATATCATGTCAAATGGATATATATTGTTCTTCCTTGCATGACTAACCCATGTAGGTGATGAGTGTACCAAAACAAACAAGGATTGCTCCCAACTCAAGATGATCTTCGTCAACATCGAGGATCCTCAACAAGTTCACCTACAAGCTACGTCATCAACATCACTCAAAGGTATGTACTCATATCCTTGAAAAAGCTTTACTCCAAGTCATGAGGCAAAGCAACTCAAGTGATATGAAAACATTAAAATGCTTAATCGAAAAATGGTAACCCCATTTTGAGCTTAACGATGAGTATGACCTATGATCAAGTTTCTTGCTTGGCTCCTAAGTCAATATACTCTAATATAGGTGACCTAGTCACCGACCATCATCTAGTTAAGTATCTTGTTTGGTTCATTCTCTATTTTGCAGGATTTCTTGGAACCACTCAAATCTTCTCTAGTTGATATCTCTTTGTAAAGTCTTTTTGCATTTTCTTTGAAAATCCTTTTGACACTTTGTTACAAGTTTTCCAAATTAATTTGCAAGTTTCTCAAACATTGCCAAGTTTCTGTTTACCCTTTGGAGCCTCCGATTCAAACCTCTCGGTTCTACCGATTTAGCAGACGAGCTGCATAACAACAACTCGGTTCTACCGACTCGTTTGACTCAGAGTCACCGATTTGATTTCTTCTCTGGTTAGAGTTCATATTAGCAAATCTTTGTTTCTCTAGTGATCCTACATGTGGTATCTCTGTTTCTTCAATGATCCCTTATATATATATAAAACAAAAAAAGGGGGGAGAAACTCTATTCTAGGATCCCTGACTCAAAGGAGGAGAAGTCTTACAAGTTCTCAGATCAGCCAAAGGGAGAGAAATTATTTTCCATGATTCGCTCAGTTTTTAATGCTCTCTATAATTTTCATTTCTATGAACCCTACATTCTATGACCCTTGTTCTCAAGGATCCCTTCTTAAGTCAATGATCACTATATGTGACCCTGTATATGACCTTTTTGGAAATTAATGCCAAAGGGGGAGAAATACCAAAGCTTCAATACTAAAGGGGGAGATACATGCTTATGCAAAGGGGGAGATATAATCAAGGGGGAGAGGAGAATGTCAAAGCTTATAGAGACAAGGGGAGAATACCAAAGTAGGGGGAGAAAATATGTTTATTTCATTTGACTACTCATGTTAGACTTTTCTCACCCTATCCAATCCCAATATCTACATGCTAAGATTCAGGGGGAGAGGTTGATCTACTATTTTCATATCTAAGGGGAGAAAGTTCTAAATGTTCTTGGAGACATATCAATCTTAAGGACTATTACCTTCTATATGTTCTCCACATCTTGGTACTATTGAGCAATATTGCTTTTTGATTGGTAGAATACTCTTGTGTTTCCTAACATTGTTTTCTCAAGTGTATTTCTACTACAAGAATGCTCAAGAACTCAAGGTAATTATATGCATCATACCCTTGGTCAAGATGATCCCTTGCTTCTTGCACATATTGTTTGCAAGAGTGAAGTCTTGAACAAGGATACATATCATTCATATATATTTGATGCATATAGCCAAGATACACATGACTCATCATATCCCTTCTACTACATGTGTGTCCATGCATTCCAAAGCACCTATCCTTTAAAGGATTGCACATATTTAGGGGGAGCAAGTCTAAGTCATGTGTCTCTCAAAGTCTTCATTATATCCATGCATCTTTTTATTTGAAGCTTTGATTGTATGTTGTCATCAATTACCAAAAAGGGGGAGATTGAAAGCACAATATGCTCCCTTGGTGGTTTTGATAATTCATGACAACATACATTGTCTCTTGGACTAATATTTCTACCTAGTGTATTTCAGATGAAATTCCATAGAGAAAGATGGGTTGGCAAAAAGTATTGTGGAGATACCCCAAGATGCAAGGAAATGGATTGGCAAAGCTTCAAGCAAGAGGACTCTACATTTTACTTTGTGAGAAATCACTTTGAGTCCATAGGAAAGCCAATACTATTAAAAGGGGGTAAGGTACTGTTGGTGAACAAGATGCTCCACGTGCACAAGTGATAGTCACCAAAAACACCCACAAACTCTTCCACAAAAGTCTGTCCAAGCCAAACATCCAAAATCGGTGTGATACGCCTCCAACGTATCTATAATTTTTGATTGTTCCATGCTATTATATTATCTGTTTTGGATGTTTTATATGCATTAATATGCTATTTTATATTATTTTTGGGACTAACCTATTAATCTAGAGCCTAGTGCCAGTTTCTGTTTTTTCCTTGTTTTTGAGTATTGCAGATAAGGAATATTAAACGGAGTCCAAACGGAATAAAATCTTTGATATGATTTTTCTTGGACCAGAAGAAACCTGCCAGACTTGGAGATGAAGGCAGGAGACCTGCCCGGAGGCGACAAGCCACCAGGGCGCGCCCCTAGGGGGGGCGCCCTCCTAGATTGTGGCCCCCCAGCAGGTCTCCTAACCCTATTCTTCGGCCTATAAATTCCCAAATATTCCCCCAATACCAAAAAGAGCCACGCAAATACTTTTCCGCCGCCGGAAGCCTCTGTTCCCATGAGATCCCATCTTGGAGCCTTTTCCCGTAATCTGCCGGAGGGGGATTCGATCACGGGGGGGGGGGCATCTACATCAACTCCATCGCCCCTCCGATGATGCGTGAGTAGTCCACCACAGACCTTCGGGTCCATAGCTAGTAGCTAGATGGCTTCTTCTCTCTCTTTGTTCTTCAATACCATGTTCTTCATGATCTTCATGGAGATCTATCCGATGTAATATTCTTTTGCGGTGTGTTTGTCGAGATCCGATGAATTGTGGGTTTATGATCAGCTTATCTATGAATATTATTTGAATCTTCTCTGAATTCTTATATGCATGATTTCATATCTTTGCAAGTCTCTTCGAGTTATTGGTTTGGTTTGGCCAACTAGATTCGTAATTCTTGCAATGGGAGAAGTGCTTAGTTTTGGGTTCAATCTTGCGGTGTCCTCACCCAGTGACAAAGTAGGGGTAGCGAGGCACGTATTTGTATTGTTGCCATCAAGGATAAAAAGATGGGGTTTTCATCATATTGCTTGAGTTTATCCCTCTACATCATGTCATCTTACCTAATGTGTTACTCTGTTCTTCATGAACTTAATACTCTAGATGCAGGCAGGAGTCGGTCGATGTGTGGAGTAATAGTAGTAGATGCAGAATTGTTTCGGTGTACTTGACACGGACGTGATGCCTATATGCATAATCATTGCCTTGGATATCGTCATAACTATGCACTTTTCTATCAATTGCTCGACAGTAATTTGTTCACCCACCGTATTATTTTCCTTCACGAGAGAAGCCTCTAGTGAAACCTATGGCCCCCGGGTCTATTTTCCATATTATATTTTCAGATCTATAAACCAAAAATACCAAAAATACTTTACAACAATCTTTTTACTTTTGTTTTACTTTTTGTTTTAGTAATCTTTTATATCTATCTCTATCAGATCTCATCCTTGCAAATAACCGTGAAGGGATTGACAACCCCTTTTCTGCATTGGGTGCAAGTGTTGATTATTTGTGTAGGTACATCTATTGGGGACTTGCTTGTATCTCCTACTGGATTGATACCTTGGTTCTCAACAACTGAGGGAAATACTTATCTACTTTGCTGCATCACCCTTTCCTCTTCAAGGGAAAACCAACGCAATCTCAAGAACTAGCACGGTGCAACCAACAATTCCCACTCGGTCCCACTGATTCCCAAAATCAGACAGACTCATGCCAAACCCTAGCCATTCGATGCAACCGATTCTGCATCGGTGCCACCGAGTTCAGTTGCCAACTTTCTGTTTAGCTATTTTCAGTCTTCGGTACCACCGAGTTTTGCCAGTCGGTCTCACCGAATTTTTGGACCAACTCCCTGGATAGCCATTCACAAGCATCGGTACCACCGAGTTTTGTGAATCGGTCCCACCGAGTTTTTGGACCAACTCTCTGGTTAGCCATGGTCAAGACTCGGTACCACCGAGACTTGAGAATCGGCATCACCGAGTTGTGCAATCTAACCGTTGGTCACCTAATCGGTACCACCGAGAGTTACATATCGGTCTCACCGATATTCAACAGTTATTGCCTTTTGGTTACTTCAGTACCACCGAGTTTTATACTTCGGTGTCACCGAGTTGGTCACTTTAGGTATACCAGTTGGATTTTTGGGGATGCCTATATATACCCCTTCACCACCACCCACTCGAATGAGAAGCACTCAGAACTATTCCATACTTGCCCCATCCTATTTTTTGAGAGAGAGCCACCTACTCATGTGTTGAGATCAAGCTATTCCATTCCATCCATATGAATCTTGATCTCTAGCCTCCCCAAGTTGCTTTCCACCAATCCAATCTCTTCTACCAAGCCAAATCTGTGAGAGAGTGATTGTGTGTTGAGGAGTCTATCATCTTGAAGCACAAGAGCAAGGAGCTCATCGACATTGCCGAGCCTATTACCTTTTGGAGGGTGGTGCCTCCTAGATTGGTTAGGTGTCACTTGGGAGCCTCCTACTTCTTATTGTGGAGTTGAACCAAGAAGTTTGTACGGGCAAGGAGATCGCCTACTTCGTGAAGATCTACCCATAGTGAGGCTAGTCCTTCATGGACGGAAGCCGTTATGGAATAGTCAAGGTTGCTACTTCGTGGACCCTTATGGGTGGAGCCCTCCGTGGACTCTCGCGACCGTTACCCTCCGTGGGTTGAAGACTCCATAAACCTGGACGTACGATAGTACCACCTATCAGAACCACGGGAAAAATCTTCATGTCCCTCAAGCGTTTGATCTCCCTATCTCAACTACTTACTTCCATGTGCAATGTCTTTACTTTCCGCTGCCATACTTGTTGACTTGCATGTGTAGGGTGTGCTAGACTTGCTATAATTGCTAAAATCTGCCAACGAATTAACTTGGGAAAAGGTTAGTTTTTTAATTCCTGTTAGTAGTCTATTCGCCCCCCCCCCTCTAGACACACACTTCTAGTGATCCCACACCGGCCTCCCTCCAAAGCTTCCAGGTCTTCTTTTGATCCAGAAAAAATCATCAAAAAGTTTTGTGGCAATTGGACTTCGTTTGGTACTATAAACCTGAAAAGTGGAAAACACGCAGGAAACAACAACTGGCACTGGGCACTGGGTCAATAGGTTAGTGCTTAAAAATATGATAAATTGGTAAATAAATACCCAAAAAGTATCCTAGAATGATAATATATCAGCATGGAACAATCAAAAATTATAGATTGGTTGGAGACGTATCACCCCTCCAAACCTACCACCACTGGCCATAACATTTTGAAGCTCCATATTTCTCCGGCACATGATCTCCAATCTTCTTAATTCCCCAAAATCTTTTGTCATTTAATCCATGCCCTTTGGATTCATCATCATGAACCGGTCCTCTCGTCCCTCCTCTTTTGCTCCTCTAGGATGATGTCGCGCTCCTTGAAGGCACACCTCTTCTCGCACTTCTCCTCCTTGTGCTTCTCTTTCTTCTCGTCCATAGCCACTTTAGCACTCCCAATGCTTGGTTAACATGGTGTCTTTCATTTACGCCATGTCACCAATTTGATCTCTCAAAGTGGTTGCCTCGGCCGTCATCTTCACCCTCTCTTTATCCTTCTTGTTTCCATCTGATTTGCCCTTGTTTCTCCCTCCTCTTGGTGCATCATCTGTTAGAAATATGCCCTAGAGGCAATAATAAAATAGTTATTATCATATTTCCTTGTTCATGATAATCGTTTATTATCCGTGCTATAATTGTATTGATTGGAAACTCAGATACATGTGTGGATACATAGACAACACTGTGTCCCTAGTGAGCCTCTACTAGACTAGCTCGTTAATCAAAGATGGTTAAGGTTTCCTGACCATGGACATGAGTTGTCATTTGATAACGAGATCACATCATTAGAAGAATGATGTGATGGAGAAGACCCAACCGTAAGCATAGCATCTGATCGTGTTAGTTTATTGCTACTACTTTATCCATGTCAAGTATCAGTTCCTACGACCATGAGATCATGCAACTCCCTGACACCTGAGGAATGCCTTGTGTGTATCAAATGTCGCAACATAACTGGGTGACTATAAAGGTATTCTACAGGTATCTCCAAGGGTGTCTGTTGGGTTGGCATGAATCGAGACGGGGATTTGTCACTCCGTATGACGGAGAGGTATCTCTGGGCCCACTCGGTAATACATCATCACAATAAGCTTGCAAGCAATGTGACTAAGGAGTTAGTCACGGGATCTTATATTACATAACGAGTAAAGAGACTTGTCGGTAACGAGATTGAACTTGGTATGAAGATACCGACGATCGAATCTTGGGCAAGTAACATACTGATGGACAATGGGAACTGCATACGGGATTGATTGAATCCTTGACATCGTGGTTCGACCGATAAAGATCTTCGTAGAATATGTAGGAACCAATATGGGCATCCAGGTCCCGCTATTGTTATTGACCGTAGAGGTGTCTCGGTCATCTCTGCATAGTTCTCGAACCCACAGGGTCTGCACACTTAACGTTCGGTGATGATTTGTTATAGATGAGATATATATGTTGGTGACCGAAGGTTGTTCGGAGTCCCGGATGAGATCCCGAACGTCACGAGGAGTTCTGGAATGGTCCGGAGGTAAAGATTGATATATGGGAAGTTGGTATTCGAGTTCCGGAAATGTTGTCGGACTTACCGATTTTGTGACGGAGGTGTCGGAAAGGTTCCGTGGGGTCCACCGGGGGGCCACCTGCCTCGGAGGGCCCCATGGGCTGAGAGGGGGCCGCACCAGCCCCTGGTGGGCTGGGCGCCTCGCCTCCCAAGGCCCATGCGGCCGGGTGGGCAAGGGCTGGCCCTAGGGTGGCCGCCGGCCCCTTGCCTTGGGGGCCAAGGCAGCGCCCTAGGCCGCCGCACCAAACCCTAGGGGAAACCCTAGGGCGGCCACCCCTCCCCCTTGCCCCTATATATACTTGAGGGGAGGGAGGGCAGCCGCACCCCAAGCCACGGTGCAGCCCTCCCTCTCCCTCTAGATTGATTTCCTAGATTTCTTTCGGTAGTGCTGGGCAAAGTCCTGTCGGGACAGCTCCACCACCACCGCCACCACGCCGTCGTGCTGCTGGAGATCTCATCTACATCTCCGCCCTTGCTTGCTGGATCAAGAAGGAGGAGACGTCATCGAGCTGTACGTGTGCTGAACGTGGAGGTGCCGTCCGTTCGGCGCTAGATCGGAACGGAACGAGATTGGATCGCGGGACGGATCGTGTTTGGATCGCGAAGACGTTCGACTACACCAACCGTGTTTCTTAACGCTTCCCGCTTATCGATCTACAAGGGTATGTAGATGTGCTCCCCTCTCATAGCTGTTGATCTCCATAGATATATCTCATGTGTTCGTAGGAAATTTTTTGTTTCCCATGCAACGTTCCCCAACAGTGGCATCATGAGCTAGGTCTATGCATAGATAACATGCACGAGTAGAACACAAAAGAGTTTGTGGGCATTGATGTTCAGATTGCTTACTTCCTTAGTCTGATCTTGATTCGGCGGTATTGTGGGATGAAGCGGCCCGGACCAACCTTACTCGTCCACGTACAAGAGACCGGTTCCATCGACTGACATGCACTTGTTGCATAAAGATGGCTGGCGGGTGTCTGTCTCTTCCACTTTAGTTGAATAAGATTCGATAGAGGCGGTCCTTGTAGAAGGTTAAAAGGCAACTTGAATGTCACCGTTGTGGCTTTGCGTAGGTAAGAACGGTTCTTACTAGTTGCACATAACAGCCACGTAAAACTTGCAACAACAAAGTAGAGGACGTCTAACTTGTTTTTGTAGGGCATGTTGTGATGTGATATGGCCAAAGATATGATGTGATATATGTGATGTATGAGATCATCATGTTTTTTATAGATTATCACGACTTGCATGTTGTTGAGTACGACAACCGGCAGGAGCCATAGGGTTGTCTTTAATTATTTTTGCCTTCTTTTGCTTTGCTTTATCGCTATGAGTTAGCAATAGTTGTAGAAGCAATAGTTGGCGCGACAACCACATGACGACACGATGATGGAGATCATGATGATGGATATCATGGTGTCATGCCGGTGAAAATGGAGATTATGTCGGTGCTTTGGAGATGGAGATCAAAAGCACAAGATGATGATGGCCATGTCATGTCACTTATATGATTTGCATGTGATGTTTATCCTATTTATGCATCTTATTTTGCTTAGAACAACGGTAGCATTATAAGATGATCTCTCACTAAAATTTCAAGATAAAATTGTGTTCTCCCCAAGTATGCACCATTGCAAAGGTTCGTCGTTTCGAAGCACCTCGTGATGATCGGGTGTGATAGACTCTACGTTCGCATAGAATGGGTGTAAGCCAGATTTACACACGCGGAATACTTGGGTTAACCTTGACGAGCCTAGCATGTACAGACATGGCCTCGGAACACAGGAGACCAAAAGTTCGAACATGAGTCATATAGTAGATATGACCAACATGGAGATGTTCGCCATTGAAACCACCTCATCTCACTTGATGATCGGACTTGGGTTGGTGGATTTGGATCATGTTATGTTGATTTGAGTGGGAGTTCTTTAGTAATATGATTAATTGAACTCATTATAATGAACATAGTCTAAAGTTGTCTTTGCAAAATTATGTTGTAGATCAATCGCTCGCGTAGTTGCTCCCCTGAATTTTAATGCGTTCCTAGAGAAAGCTAAGTTGAAAGATGATGGAAGTAACTATGCAGACTGGGTCCGTAATCTGAGGATTATCCACACGGCTTCGCAAAAGGCTTATGTCCTTGATGCGCCGCTTGGTGTGCCACCCCCTCCAGTGTCGTTCGTGGACGTTGTGAACGCCTGGCAGGCACGTTCTGAAGAGTACTCTATAGTTCAGTGTGCCATGCTGTACGGCTTAGAATCGGGACTTCAAAAGCGATTTGAACGCCATGGAGCATATGAGATGTTCCAGAAGTTGAAGTGAATATTTCAAGCAAATGCCCGGATCGAGAGGTATGAGACCTCCGATAAGTTCTTCGCCTGCAAGATGGAGGAGAATAGTTATGTCAGTGAGCACCTACTCAGAATGTCTAGGTACTACAACCGTTTGAATTATTCAGGAGTCCAGCTTCCACCCGAAACGGTCACTGACAGAATTCTCGAGTCACTGCAACCTAGCTTCAAAGGCTTCGTGATGAACTATAATATGCAACGGATGGAAAAGTCTGTCTCCGAGCTGTTCGCGATGCTGAAAGTCGCGGAAGTAGAAATCAAAAAGGAGCATCAAGTGTTGATGGTGAATAAAACCACTAGTTTCAAGAAAGGCAAGGGAAAGAAGGGAAACTTCAAAAAGGGTGGCAAGCAAGTTGCCGCTCCCGTGAAGAAACCCAAGGCTGGACCCAAGCCTGAGACTGAGTGCTTCTATTGCAAGGGAACTGGCCACTCGAAGCGGAATTGCTCTAAGTACCTGGCTGATAAGAAGGCTGGCAACGTCAACAAAGGTATATTTGATATACATGTTATTGATGTGTACCTCACTAGCTCTCGTAGTAGTGCCTGGGTATTTGATACCGGTTCGGTTGCTCATATTTGTAACTCGAAACAGGAACTACGGAATAAACGGAGACTGGCGAAGGATGAAGTGACGATGCGCGTCGAAAATGGTTCCAAGGTTGATGTGATCGCCGTCGGCACACTCTCTCTTCAATTACCATCGGGATTAGTAGGAAACCTAAATAATTGTTATTTGGTGCCTGCGTTGAGCATGAACATTATATCTGGATCTTGTTTATTGCGAGACGGTTATTCATTTAAATCAGAGAATAATGGTTGTTCTATTTACATGAGCAACATCTTTTATGGTCATGCACCCAATGTGAATGGTTTATTCTTGTTGGATCTCGATAGTAGTGATACACACATTCATAACATTGATGCCAAAAGATGCAAAGTTAATAATGATAGTACCACTTTCTTGTGGCACTGCCGCTTAGGTCATATTTGTGTACAATGCATGAAGAAGCTCCATGCTGATGGACTTTTGGAATCACTCGATTTTGAATGGATTGATACATGCGAACCATGCCTCATGGGCAAGATGACGAAAACCCCGTTCTCCGGTACAATGGAGCGGGCAAGTGACTTGTTGGAAATCATACATACTGATGTGTGCGGTCCGATGAGTGTTGAGGCACGCGGTGGATATCATTATTTTCTTACCTTCACTAATGATTTAAGTAGATATGGGTACATTTACTTAATTAAACAGAAGTCTGAAACATTTGAAAAGTTCAAGGAATTTCAAAGTGAAGTAGAAAATCATTGTAACAAGAAGATAAAGTTTCTACGATTTGATCGTGGTGGAGAATATCTGAGTTATGAGTTTGGTATGCATTTGAGACAGTGTGGAATTGTTTCACAGCTTACACCACCTGGAACACCACAGTGTAATGGTGTGTCCGAGCGTCGTAATCGTACTCTATTGGATATGGTGCGATCTATGATGTCTCTCACTAATCTGCCACTATTGTTTTGGGTTTATGCATTAGAGACAGCCGCATTCACTTTAAATAGGGCACCATCAAAATCCGTTGAGGCGACACCGTATGAATTATTGTTTGGCAAGAAACCTAAGCTGTCAGTTCTTAAAGTTTGGGGCTGCGACGCTTATGTGAAAAGGCTTCAACCTGATAAGCTCAAACATAAAGTGGACAAATGCATCTTCATAGGTTACCCTAAGGAAACAATTGGGTATACCTTCTATCTCAGATCCGAGGGCAAAGTGTTTGTTGCTAAGAACGGGTCCTTTGTCGAGAAAGAGTTTCTCTCGAAAGAACTGAGTGGGAGGAAGGTAGAACTTTATGAGGTTACTGAACCGTCACTTCAGTTGGACGGTAGCGCGACGCAAAAAGATGTTTCTACGGCGCCTACACCAAGTGAAGAGGAAGCTAATGATGATGATCATGACACTTCAGATCAATGTATTACCGAGCCTCGTAGGTCGACAAGGAATCGTACCGCCCCTAAGTGGTACGGCAATCCTGTCTTGGAGGTCATGTTGTTAGACAACAATGAACCTACGAGCTATGAAGAAGCGATGGTGGGCCCTATTCCAACAAATGGCTAGAGGCCATGAAATCCAAGATAGGATCCATGTATGAGAACAAATTGTGGACTTTGGAGGACTTACCATATGATCGTAAGGCCATACAGAATAAATTGATCTTTAAGAAAAAGACGGACGCAGACGGTAATGTCACCGTCTATAAAGCTCGACTTGTTGCAAAAGGGTTTTCACAAGTTCAAGGTGTTGACTACGATGAAACTTTCTCTCTCGTAGCGATGCTTAAGTCCATCAGGATTATGTTAGCTATAGCTGCATTTTTCAATTATGAGATCTGGCAGATGAATGTCAAAACAGTGTTCCTTAATGGTTTCCTTAAGGAAGAGTTGTATATGATGCAACCAGAAGGTTTTGTCGATCCTAAAAATGCTGACAAAGTATGCAAGCTCTAACAATCCATTTATGGACTGGTGCAGACATCTCGGAGTTGGAATCTTTGTTTTGATGAGGTGATCAAAGCGTTCGGGTTCATACAAGTTTATGGAGAAGCTTGTATTTACAAGAAAGTGAGTGGGAGCTCTATAGCATTTCTAATATTATATGTGGATGACATATTGCTAAATGGAAACAATATGGAACTTTTAGAAAGTGTGAAGATATATTTGAACAAGAGTTTTTCGCTGAAAGGCCTCGGAGAAGCTGCTTACATATTAGGCATCAAAATCTATAGAGATAGATCGAGACGCTTGATAGGACTTTCACAAAGCACATATCTTGATAAGGTTTTGAAGAAGTTCAAAATGGATCAGTCCAAGAAAGGGTTCTTGCCTGTCTTACAAGGTGTGAAGTTGAGTAAGACTCAATGCCCAGCGACTATAGAGGATAGAGAAAAGATGAGTGTCATCCCCTATGCTTCAGCCATAGGCTCTATAATGTATGCGATGTTGTGCACAAGACCAGATGTCAGCCTTGCCATAAGTATGGCAGGGAGGTTTCAAAGTGATAAAGGAATGGAACACTGGAGAGCGGTCAAGAATATCCTTAAGTACCCGAAAAGGACTAAGGAGATGTTTCTCATTTATGGAGGTGATCAAGAGCTCGTCGTAAAGGGTTACGTTGATGCTAGCTTTGACACAGATCCGGATGACTCTAAGTCTCAGACCAGATACATATATATTTTGAACGGTGGAGCGGTAAGCTGGTGTAGCTCCAAACAAAGCGTGGTAGCTGATTCTACATGTGAAGCGGAGTACATCGGTGTTGAAGCGGCGAAGGAAGGAGTCTGGGTGAAGCAGTTCATGACAGATCTCGGAGTTGTGCCCAGTGCACTGGATTCGATGACTCTCTTGTGTGATAACACTGGCACCATTGCTCTCGCCAAAGAGCCCAGGTTTCACAAGAGGACCAGACACATAAAGTGCCGCTTCAATTCCATTCGTGATTACATCAAGGAGGAGGACATAAATATTTGCAAAGTACATACATATCTGAATGTTGCAGGCCCGTTGACTAAGCCTCTTCCACGGGCAAAACATGATCAGCACCAGAACTCTATGGGTGGTAGATTCATTACAATGTAAATCACATTGCGATGTGAACTAGATTATTGACTCTAGTGCAAGTGGGAGACTATTGGAAATATGCCCTAGATGCAATAATAAAATAGTTATTATCATATTTCCTTGTTCATGATAATCGTTTATTATCCATGCTATAATGGTATTGATTGGAAACTCAGATACATGTGTGGATACATAGACAACACTGTGTCCCTAGTGAACCTCTACTAGACTAGCTCGTTGATCAAAGATGGTTAAGGTTTCCTGACCATGGACATGAGTTGTCATTTGATAACGGGATCACATCATTAGAAGAATGATGTGATGGACAAGACCCAACCGTAAGCATAGCATCTGATCGTGTTAGTTTATTGCTACTGCTTTATCCATGTCAAGTATCAGTTCCTACGACCATGAGATCATGCAACTCCCTAACACCGGGGGAATGCCTTGTGTGTATCAAACGTCGCAACGTAACTGGGTGACTATAAAGGTACTCTACAGGTATCTCCGAGGGTGTTTGTTGGGTTGGCTGTCGGATTCGGGGCTCCGCAGACCCAAGAAGGTTCGAACACTGGGGTGCGCTCGCTCTCCGGCCCTACTCTACCTCGCAACCTCACGACGACTCTCCGGTGGTTTGAGTTAGGAAGACGAGCAAGAACACACAGAGTTTACCCAGGTTTGGGCCACCTCGCGGTGTAAAACCCTACTCCTGCTTGGTGGATTGCTTGAGGAGGAACAGGGATACAAGGCTTGTTCTTGCCCTACGGAAAAAGGTGTCCCCTCCTATGGGGGATGGTTCTCTCCTTATATTGACCCCGGTCCTCTTCCCCCGTAAATATCAGGCAGGAAGGGTTGCCACGACGGCCATTTTGAAAGGGGACAAGGTCGCAGCTTATCCTGACAAAAGGTGGTCTTCGCTTGCTAAAATTTCTCGCCGTGACGCGCTCGTGGGCTCGGGGGTGACATCCGTCCTGCCGAGCCCCCGGTCCTGGTCTTCTTGCATGGAAGAGGAAACCTTTGGGGATGCTTTGGTAACTCGCGGGCTGATGCCTCTCCTTTATCACCAAAGAGGGGATCCTCGCCGTCCGCGCCTGCTGGCGCTGCTGCTGGCACCGCTTGGCACGGCGTGTGTCACCCATGTGCGGGTACGGAGCTGCAGGTCCCGACCCGGCTAGCTTCAGGTGGACTCGCCTCTCGAGGGCGCCGCGGGGAGCCATGCGGGGGGAACCCCGCGAAGTGCTTGGCGGTGACGTCGCCTCGCACCTCGCGAGGCGCTGGCCCTCGCGAGGTCCGACTCCTTGAGTCCTCCGGGTGGGGCTACCTGGTGTTCGAGGCAACCTT
Organism: Elymus sibiricus; assembly: GCA_039707655.1. Lineage (NCBI taxonomy): Eukaryota > Viridiplantae > Streptophyta > Magnoliopsida > Poales > Poaceae > Elymus > Elymus sibiricus. The sequence continues at coordinate 151,108,008 of CM077675.1, read as the reverse complement.
CGCGTCTTGGGCCGCAGGCAGACGGGCCTGGACACCCCCAGTCCCAGGGGCCCGACAGTAGCCCCTGGGGCCGCGGCGTGGAGGGCCTTGCCTGTTGGGGAGGTCGAACTGACGCGGGCCCCATTGCCCGTGGGCTAGGTGTGACGCATGTCATTCGGTGGGTTGTGTGTCGCCTCCACTCCCCCACGATGCTCCGGGAACTACGCCCTTGCTGGGCAACCATCAGGTGCGGCAGTCATAAAAACCCTCGCCCCTCGGCTTCCCCGGTACGCTTCCTCCCCTTGCCGTTTCTTCCTTCTCGCTCCCTCGCCCAATCTTCGCCCCTTTTTCTCCTTCGTGGTCATGGCAGCGAAGCAAGGCGCTGCGAACACTGGAACACGGGCGGAGCCTTCTGCACCACCCTCTTCCTCCGGAGGCGACGGGGGCCGGCGCTCGGGGCCAACTTCGACGCGGCGGCGCTGGTTTGCCAATGATGAGTAAGTGCGCCACCATCTTGGCCCCTTCTTGCATCTTAATCTTGGTCGGCGAGCCTAACCGCCGCGATTCCCACAGCACCCATGCCCAAGAGACGAAGGGAGGCCTCGCCTGGTGCCACCTCCCACGCGCAGCCTGCCGGCGGGGTCTCCACCCCCGCGCCTGGCTCGGTGGGGACCGGGGGGCGCGCGCCTACCGCCGCCGCTCATACTGCGCCCAGCGTCGGACGCGAGGCAGAGCTGGCCCACAGGGAGGTTGTCGTCGCCGAGCGGGAGGCCGATGTGGCCCTCTGCGAGCGCGAGGCCGATCGGACCGCCTTCGATCAGGAGGCGGAGCGCGAGCGCCTCGAGACCCTGGAAGGTCGGGTCCTTCCGACGAGGCCATGACGTCGCTTGAGACTGCATCGGTATTTCCCCAAAGAGGAAGGGATGATGCAGCACAACGACGGTAAGTATTTCCCTCTGTTATGAAACCAAGGTTATTGAACCAGTAGGAGGATCACCACCACCCAATAAGCAGCACCTGCACACAAACAACAAATACTTGCAACCCGACGCGAAAGAGAGGTTGTCAATCTCTCTATGGTAAAAAGATAGATTAGGTAATGATGGATAGGAGAGATAGATCTCTCAAGAACACAAAATAAAAAGGGCAAATAAAATATGCAGCAATATGTTTTTGGGTTTTTGGTATTGTAGATATGAAAACAAATAGGCAAAAAGATAGATTGGAAAGCAATATATTGGAAAAGTAGACCCGGGGGCCGTAGGATTCACTAGTGGCTTCTCTCATGAGTATAGCGCACGGTGGGTGAACAAATTACTGTTGGGCAATTGATAGAAAATCGAATAGTCATGACGATATCCAAGGCGATGATCATTATATAGGCATCACGTCCCAGGTAAGTAGACCGACTCCTGCCTGCATCTACCACTATTACTCCACACATCTACCGTTATCCAGCATGCATCTAGTGTATTAAGTTCATGGAAAAATGGAGTAATGCAATAAGAACAATGACATGATGTAGACAAGATCTATTCATGTAGGAATAGACCCCATCTTGTTATTGATGTCTACTACGCAACTTTATTCGGGTAGACTTTGTTGGGCCTCCAAGCGCAGAGTTTTGTAGGACAGTAGCAATTTTCCCTTAAGTGGATGACCTCAGGTTTATCAATCCGTGGGAGGTGTAGCATGAAGATGGTCTCTCTCAAACAACCCTGCAATCAAATACAAGAAATCTCTTGTGTCCCCAACACACCCAATACAATGGCAAATTGTATAGGTGCACTAGTTCGGCGAAGAGATGGTGATACAAGTGCAATATGGATGGTAGATATAGGTTTTTGTAATCTGAAAATATAAAAACACCAAGGTAGCAAATAGTAAATAGCGAGTAAAACGTTGTATAAATGCTTGGAAACAAGGCCTAGGGTCCGTACTTTCGCTAGTGCAATCTCTCAACAATGCTAATATAATTGGATCACATAACCATCCCTCAACATGCAACGAAGAATCACTCTAAAGTTCTTATCTAACGGAGAACATAAGAAGAAATTGTTTGTAGGGTACGAAACCACCTTAAAGTTATTCTTTCCGATCGATCTATTCAAGAGTTCGTACTAAGATAACATCAAGTTATCCTTTCCGTTCGATCTATCTAAGAGTTCGTACTAGAATAACACCATATGATACGCATCAACCAACTCTAATATCACCTAGATACTCCAATGTCACCACAAGTATCCATGAGTGAATTATACGATACGCATCAAACAATTTTAGATTCATAATACTCAATCCACACAAAGAACCTCAAAGAGTGCCCCAAGATTTCTATCGGAGAAAGTAGGACAAGAACGTGTATCAACCCCTATGCATAGATTACCCCAATGTCACCGCGGGAATCCGCAAGTTCAGTACCAAAACATATATCGAGTGAATCAATAGAACACCCCATTGTCACCACGGGTATCCGCATGCAAGACATATATCAAGTGTTCTCAAATCCAATATTCAATCCAACATAACGATATCTCAAAGGGAAAGATTCAATTCATCACAACGTGATAGCAAGGGAATAACATCATGTGATCCAACTATTAACGATAACATCATGTAGTCCACCCTTGCCCGTGATACATCAATATCGTGACATCTCAAGAACATGAGAGAGAGAGATTGAACACATAGCTACTGGTACATACCCTCAGCCCCAAGGGTGGACTACTCCCTCCTCGTCATGGCCTCCACCGGGATGATGAAGATGGCCACCGGAGATGATCTACCCTCTCCGGCAGGGTACTGGAACGCCTCCAGATTGGTTTTTCGTCGATACAGAGAGTTGCGGCGGCGGAACAAGGAGTCTAGGGTTATTTCTGATAGTTTCTATATTTATAGGATTTTTGGGTGTCGGTTTCACGCCAAGATGGGCCACGAGGAGGGCACGATACACCAGGGCGTGCCTGGGACCTCTGGCGCGCCCTGGTGGGTTGTTCCCACCTTGTGGCTCTTCTCCGGTGGTTCTTCGCTCCAATATTGCTTATTTGGTCTAGAAAAAATCACCAAAAAGTTTCGGGCCATTCTGAGAACTTTCATTTTCTGCACAAAAACAACACCACGGTAATTCTGCTGAAAACAACATCAGTCCGGGTTAGTTCTAAATAAATCATATAAAGTGCATCAAAACCATATAAAAGTATTGTAAACATAGGTGAATATGGCATGAATACTTCATAAATTATCGATACGTTGGAGACGTATCAGCATCCCCAAGCTTAATTCCTGCTCGTCCTCGAGTAGGTAAATGATAAAAGAACTAATTTATGAAGTGTGAATGCTAGCATAATTTATAAGTTTGATCATTGATAATTTCAGTCAATTTTCTAGCATCATAACTAGCAACTTTTTCTCATAAAAATCATCATGATAAAGTAGCAACCAATCCACATGTCATGGTTGAAACAATGAATTCTCTTAAAGCTTAACAACCTATGTTCTTAGTCACCAAACAATTGCAAATCAACTTATTCTCAACAAAGTCTAAGTAAGAGCTCCACATACTCAATCATCATATAGTCTTGTATGATTGCTAGTACTCAAAGCATATTTTTAGAACAAATGGCATCCATCGAACACCGAGAAAGATAGGGGCTTAATGTTTCGCCTGCCAACTCATTTATCATAAAGATAATTGTCAACAATAATAAGTCATTATCAAATATATTTGACTAGCCATATGTGCCTAGATCTTTCCCCACCACATGATGCTTGCCAACTAATAGAAGTAGGTTGGAATAAGAAGTTGACTCAACATGAAAAGTAAATAACATGGAAGTAAATAGATTGTCCCTTCGCAGAGGGAAGCAGGGATTTGCATATGTGCCAGAGCTCATTGTTTAAAACAAAGATAAATATAATTTTGGGAGGTGCACCCTTCCTGTCAACGTTACGACCAAGAGTTATCAATATTTTCCATGTTAAACACATTAGCGGCGGTTCCCAAGCGGTAAAAGTAAAGGTTTACTGCCCCTCCACCAACAAACACACTCCACGGCTAGCCGAATCCACGGGTACCGTCCGTACCAACAACATTCCTGGGGGAATTTTGTTTAATTATTTGCATTTTTTTCGGGACTGGGAATCCCTATTACCGCCCCTCTCGTGCAAGGACGAGTGAATAAATACTCATCATGACAATAACCTGCTTAACATGGAAGATACTGACCGCCCCCTGTCGCTCCATGAGCGGTCCAGGCACACAAAACAGGTGTTCATTTGAAATTTTAAAGGTGGCACATGCAAATTTACTTGGAATGGCAGTGAAATAGCATATATATAGGTAGGTATGGTGGACTCTTATGGAAGAAACTTGGCTCAAGGATTTGGATGGACAAGTAGTATCTCTACTTAGTAAGAAGTGTTGGCTAGCAAAAGGTTCTAAACAAGCACCACATGTTGGAGGATCCATAACAATATAACTTCTATGCAAATATACACAACCATAACTCATTATGTTGTCTTCCTTGTCCAACTTCAACTAATTTGCTCAAGTTTGAAAATAATTAATGGGTATTCACAATCATAGAAGATGTCCAAGATAATATATTTGTATGTGAAAGTTCTATTCCTTATACTAATCATTCAAGAATTGCTTGTATGACCAATATTGTGATTGTCAAACTTCAATAGATTTTACTTTCTAAACTAGATGTGAAGCTACTACCAAGCATAAAGCACATTGATAATTTCATATTTATGATATTCAATTCAATCACAATTTACTCATAGGATATAAGTGAAGCTCAAGAGTAAACATCAAACTACTCTTCAAAAGATATAAGTGAAGATCAATGAGTAGGTAAACAATCAAGTAGCTATGTGAGGGATCTCTCTCTCTCAATAAATATTTTCAGATCTGAGTATTTTATTCAAACAGCAAACTAAACAAAAATAGAACTCCAAGAATAGCACGCATCATGTGCACGAATAAAAATTTAGGCTCAACATAGGCTAACCGATAGTTGACGAAGAGAGGTGGGATGCGTAGCATCCCTAAGCTTAGATGCTTGAGACTTCTTGAAATATTTACTTGGGGTGCCTTGGGCATCCCCAAGCTTGAGCTTTTGTATCTCGTTCAATCCTCTCATATCAAGGTTTCACCTATTCTCAAAAACTTCATCCACACAAAACTCGAAAAGAACTCGTGAGATAGGTTAGTACACATAAGAACAAATCAACACTTCATGTACTGCCAAGACAAGTTGCACAATAATTTTCAATCATCATCTACTGTTTACTACAACTAGCAAAGTGGCACGCTCGATGTGCGGGCTAGAATTTTATAAAGTTTAATAATGAAAACATATTTTTTGATTTGTCTAAAGAAAAATTGAAACCAAATATGATGACATTTACATTTTCGGAAGGCATCGTCCTTAGTGTGTTGAAAATATGTTAGAAATAAATTTATGATTTCATAAACATCCATATTATGTCACTCATAATATATTATAGGGCTTTCTAACGACCACAAATTTTGTACTCTGTAAAATATAATATGGAAAACATATTCAATCATCTTTATTTTGTGGGTGACTAATTTATGATATTTGAGCTAAACCGTAATGTTTGTATTATGTTAGATTACTATGTGATGTAAGAATAAAAGTATTGAGTATGTACACTTACGAAAATAATGTTTAGTCTAAGTTAAACTAAATTGATACGTTAAAGCTTAACACATGTAAAACTGTACTTTCGCTTCCTTAATCTCTCAAACCAAATTACTTTAAGAGGAGATACTCTAATTAGATGTTTTGGATGCCCCAAAGACACATACACGTACGTTGACCTATTTCCTTGTCATGCATGCAACATCTTAAATTGTTTTGGTCATTGGAGGTAATTAAGTAATGGTCAGTTATTGATGCCTACAATTATGCTATGTTTGTATATACAATTCTTATAGATGTTTCAGAATTCTCTGATTCTGTGACATGTGAAAACTTAAAACATGTACAACTATACTTTCACATCATTAATCTCTGAAACAAAACTTTAAGAGGAAAAGCTCTAATTATATGTTTTGGATGCAGCAAAGACCACAAATGTTGACCTATTTTCATGTCATGCTGAGTAATTGGTCAGCCACACAATTTTGCTCTTTCTTGGCCTGCTCCTTCATATTTCATTTTCCGGTGTTGATTAGGAAACACACCTAGCTGAATAACTATCATATCTAGTGGATGGCCTTGGAACAAATAGTATATGTTATCACCAACCTTATCGTTCAATTCTCTTTCAGTGTATATCCCCACTTTTACAAACAGCTACTTCTACTTGTTCCTGAGCAAATCAGTTGTTCAAGTTATGTCCATGAGGAAAAACCATGTTGCCAATCTCCTCTCCTTGTCATGACAACAATTCGCGCTACACCAATTTATAGCACCAAGGAGCCACCCATGTTGATTTTAAGCCCACATACACGCAGTGGACTACAATTAGAATAAGCATCCCTCCTCCTTCATTCAATATAGCTCTATGCGCTCGGAAGTATTTCTAGAGGTTGTTTTCCTTCTTTCTCCATTCATCGTCCTTATTTCGGATGTGCAATAATGTATCACTGTTTTGTCCAGTAAATTGGTTGGTCCTTATAAAACAAATATCAATCTATATTGTTTCGTAGAATTTCCATAACTTGCATAATGCATTGGTTACACACTTCCATGTTTCTCTTCCACTATAAGGTACACATATTTTTCTCACTAACATGGATTTATTGAAGGTGAACAGTCATGTAATTAGTCTCCTATTGTTAGATCTAGGTATCAGAAGACCCAGTAAATGGCTTGTATAAGTTACGTGATATATGATTTCTAAACAAAAGAATTAATTTATTTCTATTAATAGGGTAAATTTTTCAAGATTTATCAGGCAAACACATGCTGTACTTTTATTTTCACAAATGCACTACAATAAGAGAGGACAAAAACAATATGAAAGGTTTGGCTTGTAAAACAATAGTACAAATAGGAGGAGATCATTCCCAAATGGATACTAAAAGTAGCAGTAACTACGTACTTGAATACATTATACACATTCTATCGCGTAAGAACAAAAATTTATAGATGAGAATGATGAAATATAGAGAACATACATATAATTGAAGCTCCTTTAACATTTGAGTTTTTTTTGTGGCGAATACGTTTAGTTAAACATTCATATTCACGTTTTTAAACAATAGAGACTCGTACATTAAAGGAAACCATTCTTTGAGAAACAGAGCAAGATATGAAAGTTTTAAAACATTTCACAAACTTATGCTTCCATATCGTCCAAAACCCGTTATCCAGAAGGAACTCGTACCTACACAATGGAAATAACGAATGAAATATAAATAAATTGTGTATATGCATTTGTAGTTAGACTTTTCATAATAGGAGGCAACACTAAAGAATGATATGGTTTTAGACAGAAATCGAGAGAGGTATAGCGCAAAAATAAATCTGGAGCAACCCGTCCAACCAAATAGCATTTATCTTCCAGCAAAGATCAATACGAATCGACATTCATGCATTTACCAATAATGTGTTCTCATTTGGATAATACCCAAAGTAAATAGCTAGAGTATAACTGATGCGGTGAGATCATCAAGGCATAAGTGGTAAAGTAAGTATGGATGGAGTACTAACAAATAACTTAATTTACAGAATTCAAAAACCTCTATAGAGATAAATAGCAAAAAAACAAATATGTTCAAAAATTATGCTTGGTATATGAATACATTTTGTATGCAATAAGACGCTATGATTGGAAAATAATAACCGGTAAAATGGTCGCTCTCCAGATCGTGCACTTCATACAAATCCCGGACAACAACCCCTTGAGTTCAGTGCCCATGAGAATCATCATGTACTCCTACGATCTGATGAAGCCTACCAAATTGCGCAGCTTTGGGTACTCCAGTGTCTGCATTTATCTATTGAAAAAGAAATATGTTTCCTTACACAGTCAGAAAAGTCATAAATTCTAAACAAATAATTGACAAATTACCATGGAACACTGCAGATAACTCAAGGAGGTGAACAATCTCACTCTATTTTAATAATATTTATAAACCGTCAATAATGAGAGTTATAAAGATCCACCGGATGAAGAACTTGAACACAAAAAACACACTAACCTCTCTCTACCATATTTGCTCAGTTGTGCACGCCTCTCTCCGATACATGCTATACCGGCTCCTCACTCCAACACCGTTCCATGCATAACATCCAGCAATGAGGAAACATCACACTATGAGAAAACATCACACTTTAGAAAGGGGCGCATAGAAGGAAATCCAGCTAGATCTTCTGTCATGGGTTTCATGTGTTCTTCTTATCCTCTCTCTTCATATTAATTATTGCGACCCTACTCCTTCTCCTTATGATGAAGAACGCCATTTACCATATTTACAAAATACGGAAAACTCATAGAACAATAGAAGTTTAAATCAGTTCATGCATGGTTTAGGTTGGTATTTTAGACAAGTGCTAGGTAATGGTATTGAGCAAGGGGTGTTGCCAGTACTGTTCGTCGGAGATGACATTAAGCGATGGCACATGGTAGTTACATTGCTATTTCCTAATTGATATACATCTTTAAAAAATGAAGCACCATAGATCTCCAACACTGCAATAGAATCAATGATCATTTGTTAATGCCTTTTCTCCTTTAATGTTTATTCTTGTGGCTATATATCACTGGAAAAAAATTGGTGACATAACTATCTATGCTTCTACTTGTGGACAGAATGCATAAACCTGCAATCCAAGTACCTTAGCGCATTACATTATTAAACTTTTTCCCATCTCATTGATACATGTGCTCTTAATTAAAGAACATTTGTTAATGCCTTTTCTCCTTTAATGTTTATTCTTGCGGCTATGTATGACTTAAAAAAACATGATGACATAACTATCTATGGTCCTACTTGTGGACAGAATGCATAAGCCTATAATCCAAGTACTTTAGTGCATTACATTATTAAACTTTTCCCCATGTCTAATGATACATGTGCTCTTAATTAAAGAATTTTTCCTGCTGTTATACTTATGTCAGACCCTAGAATTTTTGGAAAGAAGTCGATGTCACGAGTCAGGATCTCCCACACGCATGCCTACAAAAGCGAATAACATTTGGCACAAGCCCAAATAACCAAATACTTCTGATGAGCGAGACGAAGAAAGCTAACACGATCTGTAGGGTTCACAAACCGAGCTCGTACTTCCCCATTAGAAACACTCCCACATACACAAAGCTAGCTTGATCTGTACTGATCAATTAGTAACACACCCACGTATACGGCAAGGAAAGATACATATGCTAGCTAATCGATTTCCGGCCGGCCATCTCTTCTTGGCCTCTTTCTTCTCATTCCCTCTCTTCATTAGCATCCATAAAAGGATAAAGGCGACATCTGGATCTTGGACGTTGCAGAGGAGACTACACAGGGGCATCGCATAATGTAGATTCAGCGATAGGCCGGCGGGCATGAATCGGAATGATCTGGTTTCACAATCGGCCTTGTAGCAATGGCCAAATCCTACCATGTGAATTTGGTGGCGGCTTGCTACGATGAAGGGAAGGGAAAGGGTCGAGAGGCCAATAACCTAACCATATTTATCCCTTTTTCTTTTGACGATGGAGTCAAGAACCTTTTTTTTTTTTGAACTGAGTCAGGAACCTTTTCGATAAAAAAAGAACTACTCCGTGGCTTAGGTAGAGACGTGCGGAGGCCCATAGCTATCATATTTTTCCTTTCTCAAAGCTATATCTAGTCCGTTAATTGCGTATTTAAAGATGGAGGTCCACCAAATTAATGGCTAGATGTTTCTAATTTTTACCGGATTTTCTAGCGTAATTCCCTTTTTTCTAGTAAACCCGTAAAGCATTTTTTATATATAATATATTTCCACAATTTATATCTATCAATATAGGCTATGGAAACTATAGGATAAGTAGATAACAAAACTATGACAGCAATCTGTCCAAACAGAACAGTCTGTAGGAATCTATTAAACCAATGTACTTCTGTAACTCAAAAACTTATGAAAATTTAGGACATGCTAAATAATTTATATGACAACACTGTGTAAAAATTCCAGAAACTTTCCACGTTCCAGTAAAATATGAAAATTCAAACACTACAGAGAAAGATTCTGTTTTTACAAAGCAGACATCAAACATGCAATGCAAGCATCCAAAAGGCAATTCTTGGAAAATTTTATTGAAAAACAAGATTATAAATAACACATAACAGAGACCAACAAAATAAAATGATGCTCCAAGCAAAACACATATTATGTGACGAATAAAAATATAACTCTAAGTAAGATATACCGATAATGTTGAAGACGAAAGAGGGGATGCCTTCCGGGGAATCCCCAAGCTTAGGCGCTTGAGTCTTCCTTGGATATTACCTTGGGGTTGCCCTGGTCATCACCAATCTTAGGTTATTTTCACTCCTTATTCTCCTCATATCGGTGTCTCACCCAAAACTTGAAAACTTCAATCACACAAAACTTAACGGAACTTCTTGAGATGGGTTAGTATCATAAATAAAGATCATTCACTTAGGTACTGTCAAGACAAGATTAATAATTGTTCTCACATAATACCTACTGTATTCTATCATTCCCATAATTTATACCACTGAATATAAGTTATGGGAACACTAAAACAAGCAAACTATGCAGGCAAAACAGAATCTGTCAAAAACAGAACAGTCTATGAAGATCTGTAGTGAACCAATACTTCCCTGTTTCCAAAAATCCTGAAAAATTAGTACAGCCTGAAGAATTTGTATATGAAGATTCTGTAAAAATTTGATATCATTATCACGCTCCAGTAAAAAATGAAAATTCCTGTACTGGAGTCAAAAGTTTCTGTTTTGGTTCAGCATCAATTCTACTCATCTTGTGAGTCATCCCAAAGGCTTTACTTGGCACTTTATTGAAATAAAAGACACAAAACATGATTACTACAGTACCTTAATCATGTGAACAGACAAAAACATAAAGGAAAAGTGTTAGGTTGTCTCCCAACAAGCGCTTTTCTTTAATGCCTTTTAGCTAGGCATGATGATTTCAATGATGCTCACATAGGAATAATAATTGAAACATGCAAAAGAGCATCATGAATCTCCTGACAAGCACATTTAAGTCTAACCCACTTTCTATGCATAGGGATTTTGTGAGCAAACAATTTATGGGAACAAGAATCGACTAGCATAGGAAGGAAAAACAAGCATAACTTCAAAACTTTCAACATATAGGGAGGAAACTTGATATTATTGCAATTCCTACAAGCATATGTTCCTCCCTCATAATAATTTTCAGTAGAATCATGAAGGAATTTCACAACATAACTATCACATAAAGCATTCTTTTCATGACGCACAAGCATAGAATTTTCATCTCTCCACATAAGCAAATTTCTTCTCATTCATAATAGTGGGAGCATCAAATGAAACTCGAATACTATAAATTGTTTCCACATTAAAAGAGTAATGTTCAGTAAATGGATATTCAAAATTACGACAATAGTTATCACTACTTTTTATAACATAAGTATAATCACAATAATCATCATAAGTAGCAACTTTGTTCTCATCATAGTCAAGTGAAACCTCTTCCGAAATAGTGGAATCATTACTAAATAAAGTCATGACCTCTCCAAATCCACTTTTATCGTTATAATAAAATTCATCACCCTCCAAAATAGTGGGATAATAATTATCTAAATTTGACACTCACCCAAACCCACTTTCATAAATATCACAATCATCATAAATAGGAGGCATGCAATCATCATAACAAATTTGATCATTCAAAGTAGGGGAACTAAAAAGATCATCTTCATTAAGCATAACATTCCCAAGCTTGGGACAAACATTAATTGCAGCAAATAAATTTTCAAACATGTCATTCTCATCAAACATAGCATCCCCAAGCTTGTGGCTTGGCATATCATAAGCATAATCACTCTCATCATTCATAGTATGAATAGCACCAATCGTATAACAATTATTATCATCATAATTCACCAAGTTGGTGCCAAAAAGATTTTCAAGATTATAAGAAGTATCATTTTCTTCCCAATCATAGTCATCACAATAAGCAATAGGCATAACAAAATCATCATCAAGTGTATCATCTTCCACAATTATTTTTGATTCATCCTCGTGAGGCACAACAATAATAGGAGCAACATCATTTGGAAGAGGTACCTTTTTACCTCTACTCTTTCTTCTTTTCTTCTTCTTCACCACATCATGTGTGGGTTTAATTAATTTTTTTCGAGCTTCTTATTGATGAGATTGGTTGAATAGGGAGCTCCTCCTCATCACCTATTACATCATGAGAGACAATAGGAGGGAAAGTGGAATTCTTTACCCTTTCATTAGTATTCCTTTTATATTCTATTGGTTTTCCCATCTTTCTATAGTTGGCAATATAAGCATTCTCATTGTAATTTACCATGCAAAACATATAGATAATTTTTAGATTAGTTTCAATGTCATCCGTGAGAATGAATACTTCAAACCAACTATTTTTATGTGTCAATTCTTCACTCCCCCAAAATAGAGAAAGCTCATCATAAAGTTCAAGGGTGATCAAGTCATTACAATATTTGGCCATGATTTGATCATGAAAAAGTTTGCATTGGAAATTAAGATGACCAACTTTATTGCAAAGTTCACAAGTAATAGGACAAAGAGAACATAATTTTGTAGCAAATTCATCTATCACTTTGAGCAAAAAATTGGTTCTATCATATTTATGCTTCTTACAAAATCTATCATCCCTATAAGGCACGTCTTCACAAACTTTATCCACTCCACAAAAATTGACATGCTTATAAGAAACATTTTTATCATGACTAGTGCAATCATCATTAGTATTTTGGATATTCATAGAATTCATACTAACAACATTGCAATCATGCTCATCATTCAAGGAATTCTCATTAAGTATTTTCATAGTTTCTTCCTCTACCAATTGAGCACAATTTTCTGAATCCTTATTTTCATGAAAGACATTATAAAGACGAAACAAATGATGCAACCTAAACTCCATTTTTTTGTAGTTTTCTTTTATAAAACCAAACTAGTGAAAAACAAGAAACTAAAAGATTTAATTGCAAGATCTAAAGAAATACCTTCAAGCACTCACCTCCCCGGCAACGGCGCCAGAAAAGAGCTTGATGTCTACTACGCAACTTTATTCTTGTAGACTTTGTTGGGCCTCCAAGCGCAGAGTTTTGTAGGACAGTAGCAATTTTCCCTCAAGTGGATGACCTAAGGTTTATCAATCTGTGGGAGGTGTAGGATGAAGATTGTCTCTCTCAAACAACCCTGCAATCAAATACAAGAAATTTCTTGTGTCCCCAACACACCCAATACAATGGCAAATTGTATAGGTGCACTAGTTCAGTGAAGAGATGGTGATACAAGTGCAATATGGATGGTAGATATAGGTTTTTGTAATCTCAAAATATAAAAACAGCAAGGTAGCAAATAGTAAACAGCGAGTAAAACGTTGTATAAATGCTTGGAAACAAGGCCTAGGGTCCGTACTTTTGCTAGTGCAATCCCTCAACAATGCTAATATAATTGGATCACATAACCATCCCTCAACGTGCAACGAAGAATCACTCCAAAGTTCTTATCTAGCGGAGAACATAAGAAGAAATTGTTTGTAGGTTACGAAACCACCTTAAAGTTATTCTTTCCGATCGATCTATTCAAGAGTTCGTACTAAGATAACATCAAGTTATCCTTTCCATTCGATCTATCTAAGAGTTCGTACTAGAATAACACCATATGATACGCATCAACCAACTCTAATGTCACCTAGATACTCCAATGTCACCACAAGTATCCATGAGTTAATTATACGATATGCATCAAAAAAATTCAAATTCATAATACTCGATCCACACAAAGAACCTCAAAGAGTGCCCCAAGATTTCTATCGGAGAAAGTAGGACGAGAACATGTATCAACCCCTATGGATAGAGTACCCCAATGTCACTGCGGGAATCTGCAAGTTGAGTACCAAAACATATATCAAGTGAATCAATAGAACACCCCATTGTCACCATGGGTATCCGCATGCAAGACATATATCAAGTGTTCTCAAATCCAATATTCAATCCAACATAACGATATCTCAAAAGGAAAGATTCAATTCATCACAACGTGATAGCAAGGGAATAACATCATGTGATCCGACTATATTAACAAAGCCCGTAATACATCAAGATCATGACATCTCAAGAACACGAGAGAGAGAGATTGAACACATAGCTACCGGTACATACCCTCAGCCCCAAGGGGGGACTACTTCCTCCTCCTCATGGCCTTCGCCGGGATGATGAAGATGGCCACCGGAGATGATCTACCCTCTTCGGCAGGGTACTGGAACGCCTCCAGATTGGTTTTTCGTCGATACAGAGAGTTGCAGCGGCGGAACGAGGATTCTAGGGTTATTTCTGATGGTTTCTATATTTATAGGATTTTTGGGCGTCAGTTTCACGCCAAGATAGGCCACGATACACCAGGGCACGCCTGGGCCCTTTGGCGTGCCCTGGTGGGTTGTGCCCACCTCGTGGCTCTTCTCTGGTGGTTCTTCGCTCCAATATTGCTTATGTGGTCTAGAAAAAATCACCAAAAAGTTTCGGGCCATTCCAAGAAATTTCATTTTCTGCACAAAAACAACACCACGTTAATTCTGCTGAAAACAACGTCAGTCCGGGTTAGTTCTAAATAAATCATATAAAGTGCATCAAAACCATATAAAATTATTTTAAACATAGGTGAATATGGCATGAATACTTCATAAATTATCGATACGTTGGAGACGTATCAGTTATCCTTAATGGCAACGATACATGCGTGCCTTGCTGCCCCTTCTGTCACTGGGAAAGGACACCGCAAGATCGAACCCATCACAAAGCACCTCTTCCCATGGCAAGAAAAATCGATATTCTGCGAAGTAAAAAACAAGCAAAAACAGCAACTGACACTTTGGCACTATGTCAATAGGTTAGTCCCACAAAATGATATAAAGTTGTTATAAAATGATTGTAAAACATCCAAGAATGGTAATATAACAGCATGGAACAAGCAAAAATTATAGATACGTTGGAGACGTATCAGCATCCCCAAGCTTAATTCCTACTCGTCCTCGAGTAGGTAAATGATAAAAACAGAATTTTTGATGTGGAATGCTGCCTAACATGTTCATCTCATATTCTTTTCTTTTGTATAGCATGAACATTTGGACTTGCAAATGATTCAAAGAAATAGTTAATTTTAACATAATGACTTCAATACTCAAGCATGTCAACAAGCAACCATGTCTTTCAAAATATCAACACTAAAGAAAGTTATCCCTAGCCCATCATGCTCAATCATTGATCCATTCATGAAACACACTCAAATATTAGCTATGCCCAATGCTCAAGTACGATCATAGTGCCCCCTAGTTGGTGCTTTAAGAGAAGATGGACACTCAAAGTAAAAATAAAAATTGCATAAAGTAAATAGATAGGCCCTTCGCAGAGGGAAGTAGGGATTTGTAGAGGTGCCAGAGCACAAGGTTTAAATTGAGAGAAAAATATATTTTGGGTGGCATGCCTTTCCTGTCAACGAAAACGACAAAGTAGCTCACAATACTTTCCATGCTAGATATATCATAGGCGGTTCCCAAACAGAAAACAAAGTTTATTCCTTTTTCCAACAAACTTTTACTTTCCATGGTGGGCCGTATCCACAGTTGCCTTCCATACCAACACTTTCCAAGGAATTTATTATTTGACAACATAAAGTAAATATTTTTTTTCTTTTTCATTTCGGGAATGGGCATCCTTATTACCGCCGCACTCTTGTGCAATGAAAAGTGAATAAACACTCATCTTGAGAATATCACATCTAGCATGGAAAAATATTGGACACTCCCCACCGTTTCATGAGCGGTACGAGCACACAAAAGAGAAAATTTATTTTGAAAATTTAGAGGTGGCACATACAAATTTGCTTGGAATGGCATGGAAATACCGCATATAGGTAGGTATGGTTGACTCATAAGGCCAAACTTGGTTTAAGGGTTTTGGATGCACAAGTAGTATTTCTACTTAGTACAAATGGAGGCTAGCAAATAGATTGAGAAGCAACCAAACCAAGAAACGAAAATTCACATAAGCGAGCATTGAGCATAACTAACACCAAACACCATAAGTAGGATGTAACTTCATTGCATAACTATTGACTTTCGTGCATGCATAGGGAATCACAAACCTTAACACCAATATTCCTACTAAAGCATAATTACTCACTAACATGACTCACATATTACTATCATCATGTTTCAAAACTATTACAAAGAATCAAGTTTTATTTGTCCAATGATCTTCATGAAAGTTTTTATTATATCCTCCTTGGATATCTATCACTTTGGGACTAGTTTCATATATTGCCATTGCTTTTTGGCAAGCTCAAACAAATTTAAGTGAAGCACATGAGCATAAAGATTTCATCTCTCAAAATAGTATAAGTGAAGCATGAGAGGATTTCTTCAAAATTTACTAACTCTCAAATTAATCTAAGTGAAGCATGACAGTATTTCTACAAAAAAATCCAAGCACACCATGCTCAAAAAGATATAAGTGAAGCACTAGAGCAATTCTATAGCTCAAAAAGTTTAAGTGAAGCATAGAGAGCAATTCTAATAAATCATAGCGTAATTTTGGCTCTCTCAAATAGGTGTGTCCAGCAAGGATACAAGTGACAAACTATCAAGCAAAGCAAGCATAGATACAAGACGCTCCAAGCAAAACTCATGATATGTGACGAATAAAAATATTGCTCCGAGTAAAATATCGATGGTCGTTAGAAGAAAGAGGGGATGCCACTCGGGGGCATCCCCAAGCTTAGTTGCTTGTTTCTCTTTGGATATATCTTGGGGGTGCGGTAGCATCCCTAATCTTAGGCTCTTTTCACTCCTAATTCCTTCATCCATCGTGATCTCACCCAAAACTTGAAAACTTCAATCACACAAAACTAAACAAAATCTTCGTGAGATCCGTTAGTATAATAAAGTAAATCACTACTTTAGGTGCTGTTGCAAACCCATTCATATTTTATTATTGCATTATACCTACTATATTTTAACTTTACCATGGCTTATACCCTCCAATCCAAATCATAGATTCATCAAAACAAGCACACAATGCAACGAAAACAGAATCTGTCTTAAACAGAATAGTCTGTAGTAATCTGTACTCTAACCAAACTTCTGTAACTATAAAAATTCTGAAAAATTAGGAAAACGTAAGGGATTTTTATAGAAACACTGTGTTAAAATTTTAGCTCAATATCACCTTCTAGCAAAAAATGAAAATTCAAATACTGGACGCAAAGTTTCTGTTTCAGATTCAGCATCGCTTCTACTCATCTCATGAATCATCCTAAAGGCTTTACTTGGCACAAACACTAAATAAACCATAAAAACACAATCATAACAGAGGCATAATTGTATCAACACTCAAAAACAGAAAGGAAAAAAGCAAAAATTTATTTATTTATTCATTGGGTTGCCTCCCAACAAGTGCTATCGTTTTACGCCCCTAGCTAGGCATAACGCATTGATTCAAGTATTGTCATCTTTGGTTTTGGATGAGGTGCTTTTGTCAAGAGGTTTTGCAAATAGAACTTGAAACACATCATCCATAGCAATCTTAGCACTATCAAGTTGTCCCTCTATGTACCCCCTTTGATTCCCGGCTATGATCCAAGAATATTGTTGGTTAACGTCATTGAAAACTTGTTGGATCATATCTAAAATGGGGACTTCCTTTTTGAGATTCTCATCAAAAATTTGATTATTTCCAAGCAAATATCTCATAATGTAATCACTATTGTAAAGGATTTCTCCTATTACCGGTTTTTCACGGCTCATACCATAAAAGTCAAAGATCTCCCTAGCTTCCCGTACTATGTGATCAAATTCATTCATAAGAACAAGGGTAGCTAACTTCTTAGCTTTGGAATTCTTTAAGACGGGTAGCTCATAAAACAATCTTTGTAAGGTAGGATGGGTACGAATAAATCTATTTTCAAGTTTTAGAACAAGCGCTGAGATAGCTTCCGTGTAAGATTTAGTTCTTTTCAGTATAAGAGTATCATCGAGAGTTAAATTCCCAACGCAATTTAAAAACTCTTGGATAGTTTCTTTTCCTATAACGCTCACTTGCCCCAAAACAAAAGTTTTAGAATCCAGATTACCAGAACGTCCAATTTTAGGAGTCCTGCCGTCATCCGTTTCTACCATACCAAAATCACTCATGGTGACAAGCAAACAAGATTGCAAGCAAGGAAGAGATCCGGCGAGAAAAAGGCAAACGAAAAAGAGGGCGAATAAAACGGCAAATTGGTGAAGTGGGGGAGAGGAAAATGAGAGGCAAATGGCAAATAATGTAATTGCAAGGAGATGAGATTTGTGATTAGGAACCTGGTAGATGATGATGGAGTCCCCTCGGCGCCTACGATAGGCACGTAGAAGAGACCGCTTCCTCCCCGGCAACGGCGCCAGAAAATTCCTTTGACGTGGCTTGAGACTGCGTCAGTATTTCCCCAAAGAGGAAGGGATGATGCAGCACAGCGACGGTAAGTATTTCCCTCAGTTATGAAACCAAGGTTATCGAACCAGTAGGAGGATCACCACCACCCAATAAGCAGCACCTGCACACAAACAAGAAATACTTGCAACCCAAGGCTTACGGCGGTTGCGGCCCCTCCGGTGGGGGGAGGTCAAAGCTGCATGACCCGAACTGCCTGGGAGTTTGCAGCACGTGTCGCACGACGGGATGTGGGGCCCCTCCACTCCCCACGACGCCTCGTTAACCTCCCAGGGCTGGCGTGAGGCCCGGGCCGCATATAAGGGGGAGGGGAGGAGTCCCTTAACTCATGCCCCTAGTCTTCGGTCTCCACCGCCACTTGCCACCAAAGCGGCGATGGCACCCGTGAGGAAGTTTTCCTCCGCCGAGAAAGAGAAGGCGGTGATGGATGAGGTGGGTGCGTCGAGGCCGGCGAGGGGCGGTGGCCGTCGTCGTGCATCCATCGCTGCGCCCGAGGCGCCTCGTCGGGGGGCGCGGTCGACTTTCGCCAGTGGTCCACGTCGGCTCGAGCAGCCGCGGAAGGAGCCATGCCCGTGGGCGCGGACGCGGCGGGTGAGGCGGTAACGGGCGAGGCCAGCGGGGTGGTGCAGCCGCCTGGCCGCCTCGGCCATGGAACCACTCTGCCGACGCGGCTCACGAGTTCATCGTGAGGGTGGAGGACAGGCCTCACACCTGGCTCCGGCTCCCGGACCCCTTTGCGAGGGAGATGGAGGGACGCGCTCCCCTGGGCCTGTGGCTCTAGCCGGACGGCTGCTGCAACGGGTCCTCCTGGGTGATGACGGAGTTCAACCCACTCGGCTTCATGTTTTTGAAGCGTGGGTGGAAGTCATTCGCCCTTGCCCGTGGGCTGCAGGAGGGGCACGTCCTTCACTTCAAGTTTGACGGGGCCTCCACACTCTTCCTGAAGATCTTCGGGGAGGCCGGCGATCACATGGACTGCTGCATGGAGAGCAGCAGCAGCAGCAGCGGTAGCGGTGGCAGCGGCTGCAGCTCCTCCTTCGGGGGGAGTGGGAGTGATGACGGCTCCGCGGCTCTCCGAGCACCCGTGTCAAAGAAGAGGACTCCGATTAGGCGCGGTGGCGTTAGGTTCAGGACCTCGGGCGGTGCCGCGGGAGTCCAGCTCCTCCTTTGTGTTGTTCCTCTTTCCCTGTAATGAACCATGCTGACCCTGCGGGGGTGTGCGAAAAACAGGTTATGTCCCTCGTGCCCCAAATTGAATGCTTTTGGGTGGAAAATTAGATTCTCCTCCTTGCCCTGACGCTATGCGTTGCCGGGGCTCAGCCCCGGCCACGTCTCTGACGTCGCTGGTATAAAGGGTCCTGCCTCGCGACGGTTCATGGGGGAACCGCCCCGGGGAGAGATCCTGCATGAAAGCATTTGCTCCTAGGTAGGAACGCGCATACCAGTTTACACTTGGGCGTCGCGTGAGGAAGATAGGCGCCACGCGTCTTGGTGAGGTGACGCGCGTGTGGGCACGTCCGCGAGTCAAAAGCCAGTCCTCTGGGTCCTACCTCGCTAGGACTTGCCCAGGCGCAGGCACCGTGCCCAGCCCACGCGCACGTGAGGCCCAAGGGCGTCGGTGGGCGCATGCCACGAGAGGGGCCGATGATTTTCCGAGGCGGGGACCGTTTGCCCCGAGGCTGCTACGGCCCCCACCACAGGGTTTGTTCCTGTCTCACATAGCGCGGAGCATGGGGCTTCCACTAGGCGTGGGCGGGAGTCCTCCTGGGGCCAAGGGGCGGCCCTTCGGGAGGCTTCGGGGCGTGTACAGCCCCAACCTCATTATTCGTGAGAGGGTCACGGGCGACAATTTTAAAATAGGGGTCGGATACCCTAGGCACACGGCTCAGGAGCTCCTTCCTCAGTTCTTCTTCCACCAGCGTGGAGCATGGGGCTTCCACTAGGCGTGGGCGGGAGTCCTCCCGAGGCCGAGGGGCGGCCTTTCGGGAGGCTCCGGGGCGTATACAGCCCCACTCATTCTTACATGAGAGTGTCACGGGCGGCGATTTCAAAGGAGGGCAGGATACTCCAGGCACAAGGCCCAGGAGTTCCTTCCCCAATCCCTTGGGAGGCGGTGCGTGTCTCGCGACCCATAATATGGTCGCAGGACGCACCGCGAGATCGTCATGGTGTTGCGCCGGGGTGGCGGGGTGATGACCCACAAGTATAGGGGATCAATCGTAGTCCTTTCGATAAGTAAGAGTGTCGAACCCAACGAGGAGCATAAGGAAATGACAAGCAGTTTTCAGCAAGGTAATTTTTGCAAGCACTGAAATTTTAGGTAACAGATAGTTTGATAGCAAGATAATTGATAACGAGCAACTAACGGTAACGGTAAATAAAGTGCAGCAAGGTAGCCCAATCCTTTTGTGGCAAAGGACAGGCCAGAACAGTTTCTAGTAATAGGCAAAGTGTTCTTGAGGGTACACGGGAATTTCATCTAGTCACTTTTATCATGTTGGTTTGATTTGTGTTTGCTACTTTGATAATTTGATATGTGGGTGGACCGGTGCTTAGGTGATGTTCTTACTTGAACAACCTCCCACTTATGATTAACCCCCTCGCAAGCATCCGCAACTACGAGAAAAGTATTAAGATAAAATCTAACCATAGCATTAAACGTTTGGATCCAAATCAGCCCCTTACGAAGTAGCGCATAAACTAGGGTTTAAGCTTCTGTCACTCTAGAAACCCATTGTTGGGGATATAACCCCGTGGTGAGACCCTTCCAGGTGGGGCCGGGTCATGAGGTTGGCGGCTTAGCGATAATGTTTGGGACAAGCTTGATGGGCCTGAAGGCCCAGAGCCAGAAGACAATGTGTGTGACCCGGTGGCGTAAGCCGCCGGTGGCGGCATGTTAAACAAGGCAGGTATAGTTAGAGGTGAGGTCGGTTGACAAGTATGGCCCGACCAGGACTCTTGTAAGCCTAGGGCCTCGACCTGTGTATATAAAGGCGGGTCACCTGGGCGGCTTAGGCCACGAACTAACTCATCGATAGCTAGGTCAAGCGAGCTCACTCCCTTGTAATCGATACCCAGTCAATACAACACAAAGCATGACGTAGGCTTTTACCTCTTTCCGAGGGGCCGAACCTGGGTAACCCTTGTCTCTCGATTCCGATCAACCCCTTCGAGATCACCGCCTTAGCGATGGCCTCAAACCTAAGTCCTTTCACGGGGACATCTACCGTGACAAAACCACGACAGTTGGCGCCCACCGTGGGGCCGACGCTCGGTGGTGTGGAGTTCTCGGAGGGCTCTCTCACAGGGATCGCGGGATATGCCGTTGGCAGGATGACTAAGAGTCGCCGCGGCAAGCTCTACATCGACGACGCTGGATGGGGCCCCAAGGCCGACTCAATCGAGTACGGGTACCAGGTCCCCTTCGGCGGAATTCACGTCTTCATTGGCAAGATCGGCAGATCTAAGCCTGGGCCGGACATCTGCACCAACCTCGTCGAGCCGGCCCGGCGCGTGCAGCCCGCCGGAGTTAACCCGGTTCGGAAGCACGTCTTCATCGGCTTTACCCAAGGCACGGAGCTCGAAGGTTCCTTGTCACGGGAGGAAACCCTCATCTGCTCAGAGGAGGGATCCTTGAGCGGAGAGGCGGAATCAATCTACCAGCTTCATAACGGCGGGCTTGGGGGCTACGTCGAGGATTACCCTGAGCCGGAGTACCATGAGCCGGAATACTATGAGCCGCCGAGACGCGCCGCTATCTTCATGGCAGGATCGGCACCGGCCCCTGGTAGCACGGCCGCTGGCGCGACCGGGTCCGGGTCAGGCAGGCCACCGGCTCAAGTTTTGCTGGATCTGATGAACGAGCTTACAACTCTGATGGGGATCGAGGTCACGGTCGAAAACCAAGCAGCCCGTAACACGGAGATCGCAAGGTTGAAGGACCAGATGGCCGGAGTCCAAGAGGAAATCAATGCACTGAAGGCTCAGATGGATGCTGAGTCGGAGCGCCTTAAGGCGGAAGCTTTTCGCCTTGACCTGGAGTAGCAGACCGCAGATGCAATCCACCGGATGATACATTAGTCCCGTTTGCCGGCTCAGTATGAGGCCAGGAATCTTTTTAACACGCCAGGGACGGGACGGAATGCACCTCTGATCGTAACCCGGACGGCGGAAGTACCTGGGAGCAGGGCAGTGGTTCAGCATAGGCAGCCAGACCCGCCCCGCAGGAATCAGACCCCGCCGCAGCCTTTTCCAACACCGCCCGGTAGTTTTTCTAACCCGGCAGAGAATATGGTGGCAGCGGCAGTCAGGCTTGGCACGATCCCCATCCCTGATGGGACGCCTTTCGCGGAGGAAGTGCGGAACGCCATTGGCTATTTACAGACAGCAGTGGCACAGCAGGAGAAGTATACTTACAGCCGGAGTCGCGTGCACTCAACCCCCATCCCGAGCCGTAGTTACAGCCGACGTTTAGAGTCGCCTGCGGTCTCTAGTAGTGAGCGACGTTGAAACCCGGCGCAAGATGATCAGCCGGCTCTTGATGCTCACGCGCTGGTGGATCGGGCAAGAGCGCAGTGAGAGGTGGCAGCGTTGGCAGCTGCGGCGGCTCATCAAGAACCCACCGTAGCCCCTTCTATTTCGGTGGGAGCCGGGATAACTTCCAGGTCCGTGGGAGTGCCGTGCTTAGTGCCGGCCTTACGAAACGAGCACCTACCAAAGGTCTTCAAGGGTCCCCGCAAGGTGCCCAATTATACTGTCGATCTGCCTCCGGAAGCTTGGATCAAAAGTTATGAGCTAGCCATGGAGATGTTAGACGTCAGTGATGCGGTTTGTGCCAAGTATTTCATCATGATGTTGGAAGGGCCGGCTCGCACGTGGTTTAAGGGTTTGCCACCCAACACCATTAATTCCTGGGCCGAGTTGAAGGCAAAGTTTATCAAGAATTTTCCAGGGACGTGCAAGCAACCCATGACGATTGTGGATTTGGATCATTGCGTGCAGCGGGAGGATGAGTCGTCCCATTGGGTCCGGCGAGTCTCAACCATCATCCACTCCTCCGACAATATTACGGCAGCTCAAGCGGTTCTGATTCTGGAGAAGAATTGTCATTTTTTGCCTCTGAAGCAGAAGCTTGGCCAGCTCAAACGTTCATGCCAGGACATGGGGGAACTCATGGCAGCTCTTACTAAGTATGCAGACTCTGATAGCACGAAGGACCCTGGTTCTGATGATGAGAAGTCGGCCAAGGGTAAGAAGAATAACAATGGCAAGATTCAACAGCAGAACGGGGGAGGAAATAATAATAATGGCAATGGTGGAAAGCGGAAACACCCGGACGGCGGGTCAGATTTGGTGGCCAACACTAGTGCTGGAGGGAACCGTGGAAAGGGCAATGGTAAGCCGCCTTTCGGTAAAAACAAGCCTGTCAATATGGAGGCGATGTTGAGTGCTCCTTGCCCGAAACATAGTCTTCCCGATAATCCATCCACTCATGCCTGGAGGGATTGTTGGATCATGCGGGAATTCCAAAATTACAGCGTTAACCAGCATCAAGGTGGCGGCGGTGGACCATCTGGCGGATCAGGATCCGGCTCTCCTGGGTCCGGCTTTGGTGCAGGCGGCTCAGGTTCTGGCTATCAAGGCCAAGGGAATCATGTTGGTAATAACCAATAGTCTGGCAATGGAGGTCAGCAACAAAACAATCAGTCCGGGTACCAGAGTAATCCAAAGCAGCTTAATGGAGGCCAATATCACGTTTTTACGACTAGTCTTGACAAGCGGGATCAGAAGGTGCGCAAGCGGGCGGTTAATGCGGTTATGCCGGCTCTCCCTCAGTACTTAAAGTGGTCAGAGTATGTCATAATTTGGAGCAGGGAGGATCACCCGCCGTGCGTGGATAACCCGGGACAGTTGGCTTTGGTAGTGGCCCCCAAGTCGGAGGCTATGTGTTCACTAAGGTGCTTATGGATGGTGGCAGTAGCATCAACATCCTGTACTATGACACGTTCCACCGGATGAACTTGCTTGATAAGGACCTTAAGCCGTCTTCAATGGTCTTTCACGGAGTGGTGCCCGGAAAATCGGCTTATCCAGTCGGAAAAATTTCTTTGGAGGTAGCTTTTGGTGATGAGTCTAACTATAGGGTGGAGACCTTATGGTTTGAGGTGGTCAAAATCAAGAGCCTGTACCACGCTTTGTTTGGGCGACCGGCTTACACCAAGTTCATGGCTAGGTCTTGTTATGTGTACTTGCAGCTCAAGATGCCTGGGTTAAATGGGATGATTACAGTGCATGGTGATCGAAAGAATGCTCTTGAATGCGAGGAAGGCGATGCAGCATATGCAGAGTCAAGTTGTGCCGAGGCGGAGCTCAAGTTTTATAAGGAAAATGTTGACCCGGCAGATATGACTCCGCTAAAGAAGCCTAGCACGGAATCTAAGCCGCCTCTCAAGTTTGTGCCAGAAGATACCAAGCTAGTGGATTTCACTCCTGGCGACTCATCGCAGCAGTTCACTATTGGGGCCAATATGGATCCCAAATAGGAAAGCGCGCTCATCGAATTCATCCGTGAGAATCGGGACATCTTTGCATGGAAGCCTTCTGACATGCCGGGTGTACCGAGAGAATTCGCTGAGCACCACCTTAATGTGGATCCTAAGTTTAAGCCGGTCAAACAGTTCCTCCGTTGTTTCAATGAGGAGAGGCATAAGTCTATTGGGGAAGAGGTGGCCCGGCTCTTGGCAGCAGGGTTCATCGTTGAAGTTTTTCACCCGGAGTGGTTAGCTAACCCGGTGTTGGTACTCAAGAAGAATGGCACATGGCGCATGTGTGTGGATTACACGGATCTTAACAAGGCGTGTCCGGTTGACCCGTTTGCTCTCCCCCGTATCGACCAAATCATTGATGCAACGGCGGGTTGCGAGAGTCTATGCTTCCTGGATGCTTATTCAGCTTATCATCAGATCAAGATGGCAGTCAAAGACCAAGAGAAGACGTCTTTTATTACGCCTTTTGGAGCTTTCTGCTATATGTCTATGCCTTTTGGGCTCAAGAGTGCCCAGGCGACTTACCAGCGTTGTGTGCAGAACTGTCTTCATGGTCAAATTGGGCGCAATGTTAATGCTTATGTGGATGATATTGTGGTCAAGTCAAGGAAGAAGGAAACTCTGCTAGCGGATTTGAAGGAAACCTTTGATAATCTGCGGGTTTACAAGATGATGCTTAACCCGACAAAGTGTGTATTCGGTGTACCTGCGGGAAAACTCTTGGGTTTCTTGGTCTTTGAGCGTGGCATTGAGACTAACTCGGACAAGATAAAGGCTATCACCTCCTTGTCTAAACCGACGTGCATCAATGATGTTCAGCGCCTGGCGGGTCGTATTGCTGCCTTGAGCCGGTTCATAAGCCGCCTCGGTGAGAAGGCTATTCCTTTGTATCAGATGATGAAGAAGACAGACGATTTCGTCTGGAGTGACGCGGCTAATGAGGCGTTTGAGGCGCTTAAAAAGTAGTTGGCTGAGCCGCCCGTTTTGGCTGTTCCCGTGGAAAAGGAGCCTTTGCTCTTATATGTGGCGGCTAACAACAGAGTTGTCAGTGCTGCAGTTGTGGTTGAGCGCAAGGAGGCGGGTAAGGAGTACCTTGTTCAGCGGCCGGTTTATTATGTCAGCGAGGTCTTGAGAGAATCCAAGCAGAGATACCCACATTGGCAGAAGCTGGTGCTTGGTGTATTCATGGCCAATCGCAAGCTGAAACATTATTTCCTCGGGCATCCAATTACAGTGGTCAGCTCTGCTCCTTTGGGAGATATCATTCAAAACAGAGAAGCTACTGGCAGGATTGCTAAGTGGGCAATTGAGCTTGGGCCTCTTAATCTAAAGTATGTGCCACGGACGGCTATAAAATCTCAAGCGCTGGTGGATTTTAGCAATGACTGGACAGAATGTCTGATACCTCAAGAGACACCGGATAACACATATTGGACAATTCATTTTGACGGCTCAAGGCAATTGGAAGGCTCGGGGGCTGGAGATGTTTTGACTTCCCCGCGAGGTGACAAGTTTTGTTATGTCTTAAGGTTAATGTTTCCTTGTACTAACAATGCAGCTGAATATGAGGCTTTGCTTCACGTGCTCCGTGTGGCCAAGGAGTTGAATTTGAGCCGGGTCAGATGTCTTGGCGACTCAGATCTGGTGGCTCAACAAGTCTCTAGCACGTGGGACTCTAAAGACCCTCGCATGGCGGCTTATCGCCAGGCGGTTGATGTCATTGCTGGCCACTTTAAGGGCTATCAGGTGGATCATATTGATCGGCGGAGGAATGAGGCGGCTGATGCTTTGTCACGACTCGGATCTCAGCGTAAGCCGGTGCCGCCTAATGTGTTCCTGGACGTGTTACATCACCCGTCGGTTAAGTTACCGTCGGAGGAGGACTTGGATGTACCTGACCCGGAAGGACAATTGGTGGTGGCTCTCCGTGCAATCCCTGATTGGACGTTGCTTTATCTGGCGTACTTAACCCGTGGCGAGTTACCTCAAGATGAGACTCTGGCACGGCGGATCACAAGGCGATCTAAATCCATGACTATTGTCAACGGCGAGTTAAACAGGCGCAGCGTGACTGGTGTTTTTCAGCGATGTGTCTCTCCTGACGAGGGCCGTGAAATCTTGCAAGAAATCCATGCTGGCGATTGTGGTCATCATGCCGGATCAAAGTCTTTGGTGGCTAAGGCCTTTCGACATGGTTTCTACTGGTTAACAGCTCATAAAGATGCAGAATACTTGGTCAGTAAGTGTGACGGGTGCCAGAAATTTGGACGACGTGCCCATGTGCCGGCTCAAGAGTTGCGGATGATTCTGATTACTTGGCCATTTGCAGTCTGGGGGCTTGATATGGTAGGGCCTTTTAAGCGGTCTAAAGATAAGAAGACCCACCTCTTGGTGGCAGTTAATAAGTTTACCAAGTGGGTTGAGGCTGAGCCGGTCAGCAAGTGTGACGCCGCAACAACAGTTCAGTTCGTCAAAAATTTGATCTTTCGGTTTGGTTATCCTCATAGCATCATCACTGATAATGGTACAAATCTGTCCAAGGGGGCTATGAAGGAGTTTTGTGATGATTAACATATTCGCCTTGATGTATCTTCTATGGCTCATCCACAGTCTAATGGTCAAGCCGAGTGTGCTAACCAGGAAATTTTGAGAGGGATAAAACCCCGGCTTATGGTTCCTTTGGAGCGCACGCTGGGTTGTTGGGTGAAGGAGTTACCTTTAGTTCTTTGGAGCATAAGAACCACCCCCAACAGATCATCAGGCTATACGCCTTTCTTCATGGTCTATGGCGCAGAAGTTGTTCTCCCCAGTGATATCCATCATGACTCCCCAGAGTGGCGGCTTACGTGGAAGCTGATAATGAGGCGGCGCGTCAGGATGCTTTGGATGCCTTGGACGAAGAACGGGATCTTGCAGTAGCTCGGTCCGCAATTTACCAGCAAGACCTGCGTCGCTATCATAGCCGCAGGGTCAAGACCCGGACGTTCCAAGAAGGTGACTTAGTACTCCGGTTGATTCAAGACCAGTCAGATATGCACAAGTTATCACCTCCTTGGGAAGGACCGTTTTTTATCAGCAGAAATCTCAACAATGGCTCCTATTATCTCATTGATATATAGGAGGGTGACAAGTCGCGCACTTTTGGTGAAGAGACTAAGAGGCCGTGGAATATTGCTCATCTTCGGCCATACTATACTTAAGCCGCCAGTCTGGCTCTTATCAATGTACATATTCCTGTCATTGTATATACCACTTTTTATGATATAATAAAGTTGGCATCCCCATGATTAGGGGCCTCTGCCATTTTTTTCAGCACTAAAATTTGTGCAAAGGAGTTGATCCTTCATTAGGTCACTTGGGGGCTTCCAACCCACTCGGTTTAGCTTGCATGCCCTCTTGGTCAGGCTTCAAATGCCATGTTTGAGTTAAACCTGCCTGTTTGCAACTTGCTACTCCGCCATGTGACCCGCTGAACTCTTGACAGTTAATCTTGATAAGAGACCCTGAACTTTTATAAGTTATTCTCGCACAAAGACCCTGAACTTGTCAAGGTTTAAACAACGGTTTTTTGTCACGTGAGAGCCGGCTTATAGTGAGCTAGGATAAACTCGCCTTGTCTGCCGTAATCCCTCCGCTATATGGCCCATTCGTACTCTTAGCAATGTCAATCTTTTAAAGACCCTGAACTTGCTAAGGTTTAAATGACGGATTTATGCCATGTGAGAGCCGACTTACGAGTTTTTTAGGCTTTTATGCCTAGTTTCTTCGGAAACAATAAATAAAATTTTCATAACAAACAAGAGTTATCTTGGCTTGCTGCGCCTTTAAAGCCGGCTTATAGGGCAAAAGATATACAAGTTACTTGTTTTTTGCAGGTACTCTCATGATAAGATTCTAAGTTTTGGGTTATTCTGGCTTGGCATTGCTCATGGAGTATAACCCGCCCGGCGAGTTAAAGTAGTCAGACGATTATGTATCAAAGGCAAATTTCCTAAGTCGCCAGGATATGGATTAAAAGAAGTTTAAAAGTGCATGAAAGGCACAAGGCCAGGCAGTTAAATGTTTCCTACTGCTATTACAAGGCCATTAAAAAGCCCAAAAGCTGCGGACTTCAAGTTTTTCTCAGCAAAATTATAACCCGGCATATCAAACAAGGCCGGGTTACCTTCACAGGATGCAAGCTCTTTGTCTAGTTCGTCGCCGGGTCATCCTACGCCGGGTCTTCGGTCTCCCGGATCTGGAGGTTGTCCACGTCCCAATTGCAATTTGTTAAAGCTTCAAATTTGGCTTCATCGTGCATGATTGGAGACGGGTCAACATCAGGAGCGAAGAGGTGCTTACGGCGTTGAGGAATTAAGCTTTTCGCTTCAAAGGTGGGCCCTCGAACTCGTTTGTTTTCCTCCGAATAAGCCGCTTGATATGACGACAGATCAGTATCTTCGGCCAGTCGGCTTGCCAAGACCCAGGAGGCCTTATGACAGCGGGCATAATCCTCTTGTGTAAATTCCGAGCTGTCATCCTTCAGCTGAGGAAAGCCATCCATCATCTCGGCCGGGTTAAGTTCAGGGGCATAAGCTAGCGACCGGCTCCAAGCAGCAATTGCGCCCTTGCGGGCGGCTGATCTCTTCAATTCTTCTATTTGCTTCAGGATGATGGAGAGGACTTCGAGCACGCCCTTCATAAACTTCGACACACCTTTCTCAGTCATAACAGCCTTTATGGTGAAAAGTGATCCGGCATAGAGCTATTCAGAAAGGGAGTATAAAGCCTTCAGCTTTAAAAGACTGTCATCTGAAAGTTGGCGACTTCGTTCACCTGCAAGCAAGACAAGTTTTATAAGCCGCCTGGAAGGATTCTTGAAGAGTCTTTTGCAAGGAATATTGACAGTCAAACGACACTTACCAAAGACGGCTCCGATCATCCGGGAGAGATGGCTCTTCAGTTGGCTCAGCTCTTCAGACATAGGTCGCAGTTAACCTTCAACAGTTTCTGCCTGTTTAAGCAGGGCGGCTTGTTCAGACTCGGCAGTCTGCTTGAAAGTTTCAAACTCTATTTTGATCTTCTCAAGATCTATGGAGCAGAGCCGCCACTTTTTTTCTGTCTCTGCTCGGGCGTCCTGCTGCAAAGATAAGCTCTTCCTCAAGTCCATCAGATTAGACTCGGCAGCATTTAAAGATTCCTGCAGAATGCAAACAGACAAAACATAGGGTTATTTTTTATTAAGCCGCCGGAGTAGTATTACAAGTCTCAAGTAGATTGCAAGCAATATACTTGACTCTTGGGGGCTAATGTGCATCAGTTCTTCAAAGGAGTTAACACTCATCTGAGACACGGATACACTTCATAAAGATGACCCGGCCCTTGGGGGCTACAGTTGGCTCTTACTCTATGATTGAGTGCCGGCTCATTATTTGCATAATGACCCGGCCCTTGGGGGCTACACTTGGCTCTTAGTCTATGATTGAGTGCCGGTTCATTACTTGTGTAATGACCCGGTCCTTGGGGGCTACAGTTGGCCAGTATTCTATAATTAAGTACTACATGATCAAAGTAATTGAAGGCCCGGCTGACCTTCTTCAGAGATTAACCGGCCCTTGGGGCTACATAAGTATATATATGGAAAGACAAGGGAAGCGGAATACCTCGTATTTCTTCTTCATCATGCTGACCAAGTTAGCCTCCACGTCCCGGCTTGCAGAGAGACGGCTCAGATAGCCAGAGTGTAATTCGTCGGCAGTGAGTTTTTCTAAGGCTGGAAGATCAAATTGAATCTTTCCTTCCTTAGAAGGAGCCGACTCATGTTCACCAGTATGCCTTGATATGACATGGGAGGGGGCTGGAGATTTATAAGCCGCCCCGGTGACAGTCACTTCTTCAGGAGAAGCCACTTTTTCCGTTGACGGCTGGGGGCTGGGCGGCTTAGGATCCATTTCCGGATGAGCCTCAGGATCTTAATATCCATACCAGCCGGTTCATCAGGCTGGGGAGCTTCTTCACAGGCATCTTTGTCAGCTTCAGGCGGCTCAATGTGAGCTTCAGGGGTGTTAGATTTTGGGTCTGCCGACTCTGGAGCTTCAGGAGTAGTGGCTAACCCGTCTACCTTCCTCTGTTTGGCTTGAGCCCTATGAGCAAAGGAGAAGTTAAACATCAATGAGCAAGGACGGACTGTTAACACACGGAGTGGGATATAAAAATGCTTACCCCGGGTTGATAATAAGAGGAGGCAGCTTTGAGGCGGTTGAGTCGCCGGAAGAAGGGGGCGAGTCTTGAAAAGTTATCATTGTCAAATATAGGCAAGTAGCAACACAAGATTAGCATACAAGAGATAAGTTCAAAGCAAGAAAGTACCTCAGTGGTCCGTTTCCGAGGTCTTCAGAGCCGGCGCTCCGGGTCTGACGTCGGTTGTCATATTGCTGTTTCTTCAAAAGAAAGTTGGGATCCAAGTGAGCAAAAGGGCGAGAGCGTTTTACCTTCCATACAGCCCGCCATACTCTCTTTACTGGTAAAAGTTCCTAGTCAGAGGAGATGATAGTTACCTCTGCAACATCAGCATGACTGGTTTCCTCTTCTTCCTGAGGAGAATCGGCGTCAATAAGTTGTATGAAAAGACGACCAAGGGAGTCAAGTTCTACCTCTGAGTCATCTAGATCGAACAGCTGTTGGGTTGATTGTTTCCTCTTACGGGTTGGCGCCTTAGCTTTAGTCGCCTTGGGGACTTTGCTCTTCTTCTTGAGGGCGGCGGGTAATCTCTTGTTCCAGAAGGAAGAGCCGTCCTATAAATAATAAAATGCATTGACAGAAAGGTTAATACAATATATGAAGTACAACATGAAAAGAATGGAAGAGGATTAGGATGGAAAGACTCACCTCTGGAGCCGGGTTAAGTGCATAAAAGGGACTTAAACCCGTCTTGCTGCAGGCGGCTTGAGACTCTCCCAGCAAGGACTTGACAATAGTATTGAGGTCATGATCTGTCAAGGGGGTCCGGTTGAAGCGCTGAGGATCGTTTGCTGCACCACTGTATTGGCACATTAAGGCGGCGCGGCGGCTCAATGGTAGAATCCTCCAAGAGACCCAGCAGCGGGCCAGATCAACACCTGTTAACCCATTGGCCAGCAGGGCCCTTATCTTTGAGAAAGTTGGGCCATATTGAGCGCGTTCTGCAGCGGACATCCGGCCTGGGAGCTCTGCATCAGGGCTGAGCCGGTAAGGACGGTAACCCGACAGTTGGTTCTCCCCTTCTGGCGAAGTGTCTTTGCAGTAAAACCAAGTCTTATTCCATTCTTTGGGATGACTCGGAAGAGTAGCTGCTGGAAAGAGTACGTCCCTCCGTCTTTGAAGAGTGACACCTCCAAGCTCGAGGCTCAAGCCATCCGCCATTTCTGTTTGGCGGTTAATGTAGAAGTACTCCTTGAAGAGGTCAACGGACGGCACTTCTTGTAGATAAACCTCGCACAGGGTCTGGAATTGGCACAGATTGGTGACAGAGTTGGGCCCGATATCTTGAGGGTGCAGGTTGAAGGAATGTAAGACATCCCGGAAAAATTTAGACCCGGGAGGAGAGAAACCGCGGAGAAGGTGGTATGTGAACACAATGACTTCCCCGGCTTCGGGCTTAGGAACATCTTCGTTGCCCGGAACCCGCCAGTGGATGACCTCTTGAGCCGGCAAGACTCCCATGGTGATGAACTCCTTGAGTGACTCCTCGGTCACCCTGCACCTTACCCAGTTGCAAGTGGATGGGACTCTAGACATGGCGGCGGCTTACAAGACTGTGGAAAGGCATGAATATACGGCGGGTCAACAATGAGTTATGACCAAGACGATTATGACTTTAAAAATGGTAATGATATTTGGCGGGTCAAATGAAATTATAAGCCCCGAAGCAAGCCACAATATGACAATGTGAGCCGGCAGTGTGACGGCGGGTTAAGTTTGCCAATAAACATTGGAAAAATTACTAAGTGTAGACAAACAGATTCTAACAGCTATAGCTATTGCGTGAAGATCTACGGGCGAAGGAAAAATAAAAATATTCCTGGACCTAAAGAACCAGTGGAAGAACAGACAGATCCTATGTGGATTAAAGTAAGCTTGTGATCCTTAATGAACATGGCATACGTATGAGGCAGAAGACCGCATGATTCAGGTAGCGATCTAAGGCTTAAAGGATCATTTTTCTATGATCTACGATGGACGCACCGGCGAGTGACGGTGGCCGCGAAGAACTTGAAACCCTAACATGGATCTGCAGAGGTAAGAGATAGGAACCTGAGGAATGCCAAGGAGGCGGTCGACGCCGGCGAGTTTCTGGTCAAAGTCAGGTTGATGCAGCGGCCAGGGTCGAAGGCGACGGTGAGCTCCGGACGGCGCGACGAGCTTCGGCGGCGCGGGCGTCTGGAGGAGGAAGAAGAAGGCAGCAACGGGAAGGTGAAAATAATGGGGCCCCCATGCCTATTTATGAGGATGTGAGGCGACAGCAACAGCCGGCGCGAGAATCAAGGAGGCACAACGGCAATTGACTAAAGAAATGCCTCGATTTTTGGGCTGGTCATATTAATGGAGAAAGATCCGCTCTGACGTCAGGGGAATCTTGTTGATTTTCCTGAGATGACGTCACGGCGGGTCATGAAGATTTGTCAGAGACAACGCCGCCCATTTTTGGCGGGTCATGAACATTCGTCAGAGACGACGCTGTCCATTTTCGGCGGGTCATGAAGATTTATCAGTGTGCAAGATGCGCCAACCAGAAGACTTGAAGATTGACGTGAACTAGTTCAAATCAATCTGGGGCCTAATGTTGGGGATATAACCCCATGGTGAGACCCGCCCAGGTGGGGCCGGGTCATGAGGTTGGCGGCTTAGCGATAATGTTTGGGACAAGCTTGATGGGCCTGAAGGCCCAGAGCCAGAAGACAATGTGTGTGACCCGGTGGCGTAAGCCTCCGGTGGCAGCTTGTTAAACAAGGTAGGTATAGTTAGAGGTGAGGTCGGTTGACAAGTATGGCCCGACCAGGACTCTTGTAAGCCCAGGGCCTCAACCTGTGTATATAAAGGCGGGTCACCTGGACGGCTTAGGCCACGAAATAACTCATTGATAGCTAGGTCAAGCGAGCTCGCTCCCTTGTAATCGATACCCAATCAATACAACACAAAGCAGGACGTAGGCTTTTACCTCTTTCCGAGGGGCCGAACCTGGGTAACCCTTGTCTCTCGATTCCGATCAACCCCTTCGAGATCACCGCCTTAGTGATGGCCTCGAACCTAAGTCCTTTCACGGGGACATCTGCCGTGACAAAACCACGACACCCATCATCTAATAACTACTCCACAATGCATTCCCTTAAGCCCAAGGATGGTGAAGTGTCATGTAGTCAACGTTCACATGACACCACTAAGGGAATCACAACATACATATCATCAAAATATCGAACACATATCAAATTCACATGATTAGTTGCAACATGACTTCTCTCGTGACCTCAAGAACAAAGGTAACTACTCCCAAATAATAATCATGTTCAAGATCAGAGGTGTAATGAATAGCATAATGGATCTGAACATATAATCTTCCACCAAATAAACCATATAGTAATCAACTACAAGATGTAATCAACACTACTAGTCACCCACAGGTACCAATCTGAGGTTCCGGTACAAAGATTGAACACATGAGATGAACTAGGGTTTGAGAGGAGATGGTGCTGTTGAAGATGTTGATGAAGATTTGCCTCCCAAAGATGAGAGGGGTGTTGGTGATGACGATGGCTTCGATTCCCCCCTCCGGGAGGGAAGTTCCCCCGACGGAATCGATCCGCCGGAGGGCAAAAGTGCTCCTGCCCAAGTTCCGCCTCGAGAAGGCGGCACTCCATCCCAAAAGTCCTCTCCTTATTTTTTCTAGGTCAAAAGAGAATATATACCAGAAGATGGGCACCGGAGGTGGGCCGAGGAGGGCACAACCCACCAGGGCGCGCCTGGGGGGGGGGGGGCTGGCGCGCCCTGGTGTCTTGTGCCCACCAGGGTGGCCCCCTCTGGTAGTTCTTTGCGCCAGTATTTTTTTATTAATTCCAAAAATAATCTCCGTAAAGTTTCAACTTCATTGGAGTTGTGCAGAATAGGTATCTCTGGTGTGCTTTTTCAGGTCCAGAATTCCAGCTGCCGGTATTCTCCCTCTTTGTGTAAACCTTGCATATTATGAGAGAAAAGGCATTAGAATCACTCCCTAAAGCATTATTAATCAACAAAACATAATAAATAACAGTAGGAAATCATGATGCAAAATGGACGTATCAACTACCCCAAGCTTGGACCTTGCTTGTCCTCAAGCGAAAGCCGATATTGAAAAGCATGTCCACATGGTTTGAGAGATAGGTGTCGATAAAAACAAAATACGGACATAGAAGCATCATGCTTATTATCATAACAGCAACAAACTCTAGCATAAAACTTATTCATATATTTTCATCATATAGCTTCTCATGCACAAGTAACAATTCATCACAACATAGAAGTATAAAGCATAAACCCTATTGAAAACCAACAAACTATGTTCTCAGTCAACTTTGCAACTACAATTCGTCATATTTTTAGGAAGGGTCTCATGTAGGAGCCTTTTGGCAAGTCCACATACTCAACCATCATTTAGTCTTCTATGATTGCTAACACTCACAGCATACCCATGAGCAAAAAGTTTCGCCTCCCAACGTATTCACCTCAAGGGTGATGTCAACAATAATAACTCGTGCCTACTCACATCCAACTGGATATATGTGCCTAGATGGAAGAATACTTGACTCTTGCTTAAAAGTAAATACATAAAGGTAAAAGATAGTCTCTTCGCAGAGGGAAGCAGAAGTTGTCATGCGCTTTTTGGTTTGTATGCCCAATCCCTTAATGTAAAAGAACGTCACGCTATATTGCCCCCTATGATAGAAACCTTTATTATGCAGTCCGTCGCTTTTATTACTTTGCATCATAAGTTCGTATAGCGCTCAATTTTCTCTTACACTAATTGATCAAAACACTTTTAGAAGCAATTTTTATTGCCTTATTGCACCGATGACAACTTACTTGAAGGATCTTACTCGATCCGTGGGTAGGTATGGTGGACTCTCAAAGAATGGATTTGGGTTTGGGTTTTTTGGATGCACAAGTAGTATCTCTACTTAGTACGGAGTTTTTGGCTAGCAAAGATACTGAGAAAGCACCACATGTTGAAGGATCTATGACAATATAACTTCTATGTGGATATGAACAAACATAAATCATTACGTTGTCTTCCTTGTCCAACGTCAACCATTTTGACATATAATATTTAATGGGGGCTCACAATCATAAAAGATGTCCAAGATAGTGTATTTTCATGTGAATCTTCTCTTCCCTTATTAATTCTTTCATGAATTGCATCATTGACCAAAGCTATGTTTGTCAATCTCCAGTAAATTTTACTACTTATACTTTTCCTTATGTGATGTCATTACTCACCATAAGATTAGCATATGATTCTTTTCATTTATTTCCTTTTTCCTTTATTTTGATTGCAACAAGAAAGTAGAGAGGCAAAACTCGAACTAAAATTTATTATATAACTCTCACTCAATTACATAGATAGATAGACCACGAAACTAACACACGAAAATAGATCAAGCTAGACTTTTATTCAACTAAATCAAAGGAAAACTAAAGATCGAACTAGGATAGGTAAAGGTGAATAAAGCTGATGGTGATACGATACCGAGGCACCTCCCCCAAGCTTGGCTCAAGCCAAGGGGAGTGCCCATACCCGTGTGCTCAAGTCTCCTTTGGTGGTGGTGATGAAGAAGGTGGTGGTGATGAGGCAGCCTTCTTCTTCAACTTATATTTGAGCATAAAGTTTTCCTCCCTTAGATCGTCATTCTCCTACTCGAGCTTTAATATCTTTTTGCATACTGCCACCTTGCTCTCCTGCAGAAAACGAGATGGGATAAATTGGACCTCAGGTTTGTATCCTCTAGGGAGGCTTGACTTCTTGAATTCCACATGCATGTCTCCGGGTTGAGGTAGTGGGTCGTCCTCTTCCTCGGAGCTGTCATCCTTTGTTTCCTTCATAGCAGCGTCTTCCTCCTCGTCTGAGGTCCATCCATAATGCTCCACTTCTCCATAGATCTTGGGGTTTGCAACATAGTCAGCAACATAGCTCTCCCCCTCTAAATCTTGAGATGACATATTTTCAGATCTGTCAAGAAAACAGCACGAAACAAGAATAGAGGATTTTTCTGCGATGCGGTCGTCAAAACAGTCGGGGGTATATATAGAGAATTTTTTTTCTTGGGAAACAAGCATATGGAAGGAAAACGGAGTCGGGACGGTGTCCGAGGTGGGCACAACATACCAGGGCGCGCCCAGGGGGGCTTGGCGTGCCTTGGTGCATCGTGCTCACCTCGATCACCTTCCGGTTTATTTCTTGGTTTCCAAAATTTCCTAATATTCCAAAACTGACAAAAATTATTTTTGCGGATTTTTCGGAGTCCCTTTACTTACCGTACCACGTACCTCCTATTTTTCAGAATTCTGGAGTGTTCCGGAAGGTTTATTTTATGTGTTCCTCCGGTGTCATGGTTTGGATAACATTGCTTTCAACATTAATAGGCATACCTGAGATATAGTGCTTTATTCTTTGTCCATTGACCACCTTCGGGTTAGTACCTTAATCTTGATAGCTCCAGAACGATAAACCTCTTCGAAAATATATGGTCCTTCCCATTTGGAGAGGAGCTTACCTGCAAAAAATCTTAAATGAGAGTTGAACAAAAGAACATAATCTCCTACTTTGAATTCCCGCTTTTGGATTCTTTTGTCATGCCATCTTTTTACTTTTTCTTTGAATAGTTTGGCATTTTCCTAGGCTTGGGTTCTCCATTCATCTAGTGAGCTAATATCAAATAGCTTCTTCTTACCGGCAAGTTTGAAATCATAGTTGAGTTCTTTAATTGCCCAAAATGCTTTATGTTCTAATTCCAAAAGCAAATGACAAGCTTTTCCATATACCATTTTGTATGGAGACATACCCATAGGATTTTTATAAGCTGTTCTATAGGCCCACAGTGCATCATCTAGTTTCTTAGACCAATTCTTTCGAGACCTATTGACATTTTTTTGTAATATCAATTTTATTTCCCTATTGCTAAGTTCAACTTGACCACTAGATCGAGGATGATAGGGTGATGCAATTCTATGGTTAACATCATATTTAGCAAGCATCTTACGGAAAGCACCATGAATAAAGTGTGAACCACCATCAGTCATTAAATTTCTAGGGACTCCAAACCTCGGGAAGATAACCTATTTAAGAATTTTAATGGAGGTGTGGTGATTAGCACTACTAGTTGGAATAGCCTCTACCCACTTAGTGACATAATCAACGGCGACCAAAATATGAGTGTACCCGTTAGAGGAAGGAAAAGGTCCCATATAATCAAAACCCCAAACATCAAATGGTTCGACAACAAGTGAATAATTCATAGGCATTTCCTGACGCTTACCGATATTACCAATTCTTTGACATTCATCACAAGACAAGACAAACTTACGGGCATCCTTGAAGAGAGTAGGCCAATAAAAACCAGATTGCAATACCTTGTGAGCAGTTCTATCTCCCGCATGATGTCCTCCATAAGCTTCGGAATGACATTTCCGTACAATTTGTTCCTGTTCATGCTCAGGTACACAACGTCTAATAATACCATCTACTCCTTCTTTATAGAGATATGGGTCATCCCAAAAGTAATGTCTTAAATCATAGAAGAATTTTTTCTTCTGTTGGTATGTGAAGCTAGGTGGTATATATTTAGCGACAATGTAATTAGCATAATCAGCATACCAAGGGGTGTTTTGAGAAAGACTTATTGCAGCTAACTGTTCGTCAGGGAAACTATCATCAATAGGTAGTGGGTCATCAAGAACATTTTCTATCTTAGACAAGTTATCAGCTACGGGGTTCTCAGCTCCCTTCCTATCAACGATATGTAAGTCAAACTCTTGAAGCAAGAGAATCCACCTAATGAGTCTAGGTTTAGCATCTTTATTTTCCATGAGATATTTTATAGCAGCATGATCAGTGTGAACAATAACTTTGGAGTCAACAATATAGGATCTAAATTTATCACAAGCAAACACAACTGCTAAAAATCCTTTTTCGGTAGTAGCATAATTGCGTTGAGCATTGTCTAGAGTTTTACTAGCATAATGGATAACATTCAATTTCTTATCAACTCTTTGTCCTAGAACAGCACCAACAGCATAATCACTAGCATCATACATAATTTCAAAAGGCAAGTTCCAATCATGTGGTTGAACGATAGGTGCAGAGGTTAAGGCTTTCTTGAGTGTTTGAAAGGCTTCCACACAATCATCATCAAAAACAAAAGGGGTATCCTTTTGCAAAAGATTAGTAAGAGGCCTAGAAATTTTAGAGAAGTCTTTAATGAACCTCCTATAGAAACCAGCATGACCAAGGAAACTTCGAATACCTTTAATATCTTTAGGACATGGCATTTTCTTAATTGCATCAACCTTAGCTTTATCCACCTCAATACCTCGTTCAAATATTTTATGCCCCAAGACAATACCTTCATTAACCATAAAGTGGCACTTCTCTCAATTCAAGACAAGATTAGTTTGTTCACATCTCTGCAAAACTCGATCAAGGTTGCTTAAGCAATCATAAAAAGAAGTCCCGTAAACGGAAAAATCATCCATGAAAACCTCCACAATCTTTTCACAAAAATAAGAGAATATAGCAGTCATACATCTTTGAAAGGTAGCAGGTGCATTGCATAAACCAAAAGGCATACGTCTATAAGCATTGGTTCCAAAAGGGCAAGTAAAGGTAGTTTTCTCTTGATCAGATTGTGACACAGGTATTTGAGAGAAACCAGAACATCCATCCAGGAAACAAAAGTGTGTGTGCTTAGATAATCTTTCTAGCATTTGATCAATGAAAGGCAGAGGGTAATGATCTTTTCTAGTAGTTTTATTTAATTTTCTAAAATCAATTACCATTCTATAACCAGTAACAATTCTTTGTGGAATGAGCTCGTTTTTATCATTAGGAACAACAGTGATACCTCCTTTCTTAGGGACACAATGAACATGACTTACCCATCTACTATCAGCAATGGGATAGATTATACCTGTTTCCAGAAGCTTTAATATTTCAGTTCTTACCACTTCCTTCATCTTAGGATTTAATCGCCGTTGGTGATCAACAACGGGTTTAGCATCAGGTTCCATATTAATCTTGTGCTGACATAGAGTGGGACTAATGCTCTTAAGATCATAAAGAGTATATCCAATAGCAGCCCGGTGCTTCCTTAGAACTTTTAATAATCTTTCTTCTTCATGTTCTGAAAGGTTAGCACTAATAATAACAGGATATATCTTTTTCTCATCAAGATAAGCATACTTCAAGGTGTCAGGCAATTGCTTTAAACACAGGATCACCTTTAGGTGGAGGAGGACCTCCAAGAGTTTCAATAGGCAAATTGTGTTTCAAGAGAGGTTGTTGTTCAAAGAAAATTTTATCTATTTCATTTCTTTCACGCAAGTGCATATCATTTTCATGGTCAAGCAAATACTATTCTAATGGATCGGTAGGAGGCACGACAATAGAAGCAAGACCAATTATTTCATCCTTACTAGATAACGCTCTATCACGAGGTTGTCTACTAAACTTGGAAAAATTAAACTCATGAGACACATCACCAAAACTAACACCGACAATTTGTTTTTTGCAATCTATCTTAGCATTAACGGAGTTCAAGAAAGGTCTACCAAAGATAATGGGACAAAAGTTATCTTGTGGGGAACCAAGAACTAGAAAATCAGTAGGGTGTTTTACTTTCCCACACAAGACTTCAACATCTCTAACAATCCCCAGTGGTGTGATGGTGTCTCTATTAGCAAGTTTAATAGTAACATCAATATCTTCTATTTCAGCAGGTGCTATTTCATTCATAATTTCTTGGTATAAGGTAAAAGGGATAGCACTCACACTAGCACCCTAATCACATAAACCATGATAGCAATGATATCCTATTTTGACAGAGACAACATGCATGCCCTCTATGGGTCTATGTTTATCTTTTTCATCAGGCTTGGCAATTCTAGCAGCTTCATCACAGAAGTAGATAACATGCCCATCAATATTTTCTACTAAGAGATCCTTAATCATAGCAACACTAGGTTCTACTTTAATTTGCTCAGGGGGCTTAGGTGCTCTAATATTACTCTTACGAACCACAGTTGATACCTTAGCATGTTCCTTTATCCTAACAGGGAAAGGTGGTTTTTCAATATAAGCGGTAGGCACAACTGGATCAACATTGTAAATGATGGTTTCATCTTTAGCCATGACCGGTTCTTTAATTTCTTCTTTAATAGGGGGATGATATTTAAACCACTTCTCCTTAGGGAGATCAACGTGAGTAGCAAATGCTTCACAGAAAGAGGCTATTATCTCAAAGTCAAGTCCATATTTAGTGCTAAACTTGTGAAAAGTATCGGTGTTTATAAAAGATTTAACACAATCAAACTCAAGCTTCATACCTGACTCATTACCTTCGTCGAGTTCCCAGTCTTCAGAGTTGTGTTGAATTCTTTCTAAGAGATCCCACTTGAATTCAATAGTCTTCTTCATAAAAGAACCAGCACAAGAAGTATCGAGCATGGATTGATCATTATGAGAAAGCCGAGCATAAAAATTCTGAATAATAACTTCTCTCGGGATGTCATGATTGGGGCATGAATAAATTCTGAATAATAACTTCTCTTGGGATGTCATGATTGGGGCATGAATATAACATTGACTTAAGCCTCCCCCAAGCTAGAGCGATGCTTTCTCCTTCAAGAGGCCAAAAATTATATATATAATTCCGATCACGATGAACTAGATGCATGGGATAAAATTATGGATTGAATTCCAATTGCAAACGATTCCAGTTCCACAATCCAAGATCATCACATAGCCTATACCATGTCAACGCTTTTCCCTTCAAAGATAAAGGGAAAACCTTCTTCTTAGCTTCATCTCCGGGTAAACCTGCAAGCTTAAATAATCCACAAATTTCGTTCACATATAAGAGGTGCATATCAGGATGTTCTGTTCCATCTCCTGCATAAGGTTTAGCAAGTAGATGTTCTACCATACCCGAAGAAATTTCATAACCAATATTTTTAGTAGGTGCAGTAGGTTGAGGGTCAACTAATTGTGGTTCCGGTCGAGGTGAAGATACCCCGAACAAACCCCTCAAAGGATTGTTTTCCATAGTAGCAAGTAACAATAAATTTCAGCATGTAGTATAAGTTTTTCCTTACCGATTTCCACTTACCAAGAGCGCTTCACTCCTCGGCAACGGCGCCAGAAAAGAGTCTTGATGACCCACAAGTATAGGGGATCAATCATAGTCCTTTCGATAAGTAAGAGTGTCGAACCCAATGAGGAGCAGAAGGAAATGACAAGCGGTTTTCAGCAAGGTAATTTCTGCAAGCACTGAAATTGTAGGTAACAGATAGTTTGATAGCAAGATAATTGATAACGAGCAAGTAACGTTAACGGTAAATAAAGTGCAGCAAGGTAGCCCAATCCATTTGTAGCAAAGGACAGGCCAGAACAGTTTCTAATAATAGGCAAAGTGTTCTTGAGGGTACACGGGAATTTCATCTACTCACTTTTATCATGTTGGTTTGATTTGTGTTCACTACTTTGATAATTTGATATGTGGGTGGACCGGTGCTTGAGTGCTGTTCTTACTTGAACAACCTCCCACTTATGATTAACCCCCTCGCAAGCATCCGCAACTACGAGAAAAGTATTAAGATAAAATCTAACCATAGCATTAAACGTTTGGACCAAATCAGCCCCTTACGAAGTAGCGCATAAACTAGGGTTTAAGCTTCTGTCACTCTAGCAACCCATCATCTAATAACTACTCCACAATGCATTCACTTAGTCCCAAGGATGGTAAAGTGTCATGTAGTAGACGTTCACATGACACCACTAAGGGAATCACAACATACATATCATCAAAATATCGAACACATAACAAATTCACATGATTACTTGCAACATGAATTCTCCCGTGACCTCAAGAACAAAGGTAACTACTCACAAATAATAATCATGCTCAAGATCAGAGGGGTAATGAATAGCATAATGGATCTGAACATATAATCTTCCACCAAATAAACCATATAGTAATCAACTACAAGATGTAATCAACACTATTAGTCACCCACAGGTACCAATCTGAGGTTCCGGTACAAAGATTGAACACAAGAGATGAACTAGGGTTTGAGAGGAGATGGTGCTGTTGAAGATGTTGATGAAGATTGGCCTCCCAAAGATGAGAGGGGTGTTGGTGATGACGATGGCTTCCATTCCCCCCTCCGGGAGGGAAGTTCCCCTGGCGGAATCGCTCCGCCGGAGGGCAAAAGTGCTCCAGCCCAAGTTCCGCCTCGAGACGGCGGCGCTCCATACCGAAAGTCCTCTCCTTATTCTTTCTAGGTAAAAAGGGAATATATACCAGAAGATGGGCATCAGAAATGGGCCGAGGGGGGCACAACCCGCCAGGGCGCGCCTGGGGGAGCCTGGCGCGCCCTAGTGTCTTGTGCCCACCAGGGTGGCCCCCTCCGATAGTTCTTTGCTCCAGTATTTTTTATTAATTCCAAAAATAATATCCGTAAAGTTTCGACTTCATTGGAGTTGTGCAGAATAGGTATCTCTGATGTGCTTTTTCAGGTCCAGAATTCCAGGTGCCGGTATTCTCCCTCTTTGTGTAAACCTTGCATATTATGAGAGAAAAGGCATTACAATAACTCCCTAAAGCATTATTAATCAACAAAACATAGAAAATAATGGTAGGAAATCATGATGCAAAATGGACGTATCACGGGGCACCCGTCCAGGGACTTCTTTACCCCCGCCGCCCCGAGTCGTGCCCCCATTACCCGCCCACGATGGTTTTTTTGGGAGGGCGGGACACCAAATACCTTGGTGAGATGACTAGCACGGATGACCAGCCCGTGAGCCAGAGCTTGGTCATTTGGATTTCTCGGTGCTGTGAGGACGAGTCCTGGCGCAAACGTCGTGTCCAACCCTCCCCCATGGAACCTCCGAGGGGGTGGCGCAGGCGGCAAAGATCCTGGCAGGGACGAGATGCTATGCTTGAAAGCTTAAAACAAACGACACAATCTTCACAGGGGTTAATCTGGTTCATTACATAACAAGGAAGCCCCAGCTCCGGAGTAACGAAAAGTACACAAAAAGGGGGTACGGGGAGTCGCTTGACTCGAACAAACT
Organism: Elymus sibiricus; assembly: GCA_039707655.1. NCBI lineage: Eukaryota > Viridiplantae > Streptophyta > Magnoliopsida > Poales > Poaceae > Elymus > Elymus sibiricus. The sequence goes on along the minus strand of CM077675.1, from coordinate 151,063,464 downwards.
AAGAAAGTAACCTGGCTGCCCTACTGCTGTGGGAGCGTCAGGTCATTTGTCGATGCGCGTCTTGGGGGTTCATCCTTCAGGGGCGGACTGGCTCCTGAGGCTTCGGAGATCCTGGAGGCTCGAGGGGCCTTGGTACCACGTGAGGCGCCATCGCGAGCCGTGCTAGCCTTTGGAAGACGGCGCTGGCGTTCATCCAGCAAAATGGCATGCGAACGCAATGGACGGTGACGTGCGGCTGGAAAAAGCCTTGAGACCTGGCCCGGTTAAGGCCCGTGATGTCGACGCACATGCGCGTTCCGCCGCGCTCCGGGCGACACTCCTCCCGCATCCTGACGTCTTCTTGGTCGATGAATTCCCGCGACGCCAGCGCCTGGCGCCGCGTTCCTTCCCTCTGGGGGCGCGCCACGAGGCACGCCTCCAAGTGATGCCCGAGCACCTCCCTCGTCACGCCGGCCAAGTCGGACGCTTCCCACGTGGAAGCCCCAGAGCCCAACCTGAGGAGGGTGCCGAGCGCGCCTTCCGATGCGGTGAGGCGGTTGGCGCCGGCAACGGGCGCGGGACCCACGTCGGCAAGGGTCATGTTCTTGGCCTTGACGAAGCTCAAGACGGGCAACGGCTGCTCCTTCCTCGGGGGGTGCAGCCACGCCAAGCCCAGCTCCCCCCTCGTCGTCACGGCACTCGGCCGCGGCCACCTTGTAAGCCTGCTCGAAGGAACGGACCGCGTCTGTTTCGTCGCAGGTGATGGTGATGATGCCACCGGGACCCGGCATCTTGAGGATGTTGTACCCGTGGTGAGCCACTGCCATGAACTTGGCCAGGGCCGGGTACCCCAGGATAGCATTGTACGGGAGGCCGATGTGTGCTATGTCGAACTTGATGAGCTCAGTGTAGTGATTATCGCGTGTGCCGAAGGTGACGGGGAGGCGGACCTGCCCTATGGGGACGACGGAACCACCGGCGGCGCCTCGGAATGGCATGGTGGGCGCCAACTTGCGGTAAAGCACCCGAAGGGTCTCGAAGGTCTCCACGGAGAGCACGTTGAGGCCGGCGCCTCCGTCGATGAGGGTCTTGGTGACGGAGACATTGTAGATGATGGGGGTGCATAGCAGGGGGAGCGTGCCCGCGGCGGCCATGGACTTGGGGCCGTCCCTGTGATCGGAGGAGATGGGACACAGGGACCACCCGAGGGACCGGGTGGCTCCCGGCCCCCCGGGGAGCTGCTCGTCGCGCGGCAGAGCTGCCCGAGCCAGTGGTTTGATGAGAGGGCTTTGGCTCCGCCAAGGATGCAGGCAGTCATGCGAGGCTCCTGGCTTCCCCCAAATCCTCTGCTAGACGAGCCGCTACTTGATACGTCTCCAACGTATCTATAATTTTTGATTGTTCCATGCTATTATATTATCTGTTTTGGATGTTTTATATGCATTAATATGCTATTTTATATTATTTTTGGGACTAACCTATTAATCTAGAGCCTAGTGCCAGTTTCTGTTTTTTCCTTGTTTTTGAGTATTGCAGATAAAGAATATTAAACGGAGTACAAACGGAATAAAATCTTCGATATGATTTTTCTTGGACCAGAAGAAACCTACCAGACTTGGTGATGAAGGCAGGAGACCTGCTGGGAGGCGACAAGCCACCAGGGCCCGCCCCTAGGGGGGCGCCCTCCTGCCTTGTGGCCCCCCAGCAGGTCTCCTAACCCTATTCTTCGGCCTATAAATTCCCAAATATTCCCCCAATACCAAAAAGAGCCACGCAAATACTTTTCCGCCGCCGGAAGCCTCTGTTCCCGTGAGATCCCATCTTGGAGCCTTTTCCGGTATTCTGCCGGAGGGGGATTCGATCACGGAGGGCATCTACATCAACTCCATTGCCCCTCCGATGATGCGTGAGTAGTCCACCACAGACCTTCGGGTCCATAGCTAGTATCTAGATGGCTTCTTCTCTCTCTTTGTTCTTCAATACCATGTTCTTCAGGATCTTCATGGAGATCTATCCGATGTAATACTCTTTTGCGGTGTGTTTGTCGAGATTCGATGAATTGTGGGTTTATGATCAGCTTATCTATGAATATTATTTGAATCTTCTCTGAATTCTTATATGCATGATTTCATATCTTTGCAAGTCTCTTCGAGTTATTGGTTTGGTTTGGCCAACTAGATTGGTAATTCTTGCAATGGGAGAAGTGCTTAGTTTTGGGTTCAATCTTGCGGTGTCCTCACCCAGTGACAAAGTAGGGGTAGCGAGGCACGTATTTGTATTATTTCCATCAAGGATAAAAGGATGGGGTTTTCATCATATTGCTTGAGTTTATCCCTCTACATCATGTCATCTTACCTAATGCGTTACTCTGTTCTTCATGAACTTAATACTCTAGATGCAGGCAGGAGTCGGTCGATGTGTGGAGTAATAGTAGTAGATGCAGAATCGTTTCGGTCTACTTGACACGGACGTGATGCCTATATGCATAATCATTGCCTTGGATATCGTCATAACTATGCGCTTTTCTATCAATTGCTCGACAGTAATTTGTTCACCCACCGTATTATTTACCTTCATGAGAGAAGCCTCTAGTGAAACCTATGGCCCCCGGGTCTATTTTCCATATTATATTTTCAGATCTATAAATCAAAAATACCAAAAATACTTTGCTGCAATCTTTTTACTTTTCGTTTTAGTAATCTTTTATATCTATCTCTATCAGATCTCATCCTTGCAAATAACTGTGAAGGGATTGACAACCCCTTTTCTGCGTTGGGTGCAAGTGTTTGATTATTTGTGTAGGTACATCTATTGGGAACTTGCTTGTATCTCCTACTGGATTGATACCTTGGTTCTCAACAACTGAGGGAAATACTTATCTACTTTGCTGCATCACCCTTTCCTCTTCAACAGAAAACCAACGCAAGCTCAAGAAGTAGCAAGAAGGATTTCTGGCGCCGTTGCCGGGGAGATCTACATCAAGCCTACCAAGTACCCATCACAAACTCATCTCTTGCATTTACATTATTTGCCATTTGCCTCTCGTTTTCCTTTCCCCCACTTCTAAAATGATTTTCAGGAAAACCAAAAAGATTTGCCTTTTTATTCGCCCTTCTTCCGTCCATCTTTTCGTTTGCCTTTTGTTTGCTTGTGTGTTAGATTGTTTGCTCGTTTTCATGTCTCAACCAAAAAGCTTTGATCCTTATCTTAGGAAGTTGGAAGATATAGAGAATAATGCTAAGGGCTTCATGTCACTCCAATTTGATCATAATAGTTTCTTTAGGAACGAGCTTAAAGAACAAAAGTTTATGCTGGAATACATGAATAAAGAACTTGATGATATGACTAAGGAATTTTGTGGTTTGAAATCTCAGTTTGCTCACCTTGAAAACTTAGTAGGCCAAATTTCTGATAAACAAGCTACCTTAGTCAATAAAATGGCCGCGAAACCAGAATCTTTGAATAATGATGAAGATCTTAAAGTGATTGATGTGACTCCTATTGAGTCTTTGTTTTCTAATATAAATCTTGATAAAGATGGGACTGGAGATAAGTCAACTTTAGTTAAAAAGCGTCCCAATGATTCGGAGTTTATAGATCTTAATGCTAAGATTGATAAAAGTGGGATTGAAGAGGTCAAAACTTTAAATAGCAATGAACCCACTCTTTTGGATTTCAAGGACTTTAATTATGATAGTTGTTCTTTGATTGATTGTATTTCCTTGTTGCAATCCATGTTGAATTCTCCGCATGCTTATAATCAAAATAAAGCTTTTACTAAACATATTGTGGATGCTATGATGAAATCTTTTGAAGAAAAACTTGAGTTGGAAGTTTCTATACCTAGGAAGCTTTATGATGAGTGGGAACCTACTATTAATATTAAAATTAAAGATTATGAGTGCCATGCTTTGTGTGATTTGGGTGCTAGCGTTTCCACGATTCCGAAAACTTTATGTGATGTGCTAGGTTTCCATGAATTTGATGATTGCTCTTTGAATTTGCATCTAGCGGATTCCACCATTAAGAAACCTATGGGAAGGATTAATGATGTTCTTATTGTTGCAAATAGGAATTATGTGCCCGTAGATTTCATTGTTCTTGATATAGATTGCAATCCTACATGTCCTATTATTCTTGGTAGACCTTTCCTTAGAACGATCGGTGCAATTATTGATATGAAGGAAGGAAATATTAGATTCCAATTCCATTAAGGAAAGGTATGGAACACTTTCCTAGAAAGAAAATAAAATTACCTTATGAATCTATTATGAGAGCTACTTATGGATTGCATACCAAAGATGACAATACCTAGATCTATTGCGTTATGCCTAGCTAGGGGCGTTAAACAATAGCGCTTGTTGGGAGGCAACCCAATTTTATTTTTATGCTTTTGTTTTTGCTTCTGTTTTTGAGTGTTTTACACATTATTACCTCTGTAGTAATTGTGTTTTCTTGTTTTAATTAGTGTTTGAGCCAAGTAAGACCTTTGGGATGGTCTACGGTGTTTGTGATTTGATTTTGCTGAAAAACAGAAACTTTTGCTCTCAGTCCAGGAATTTTGTAAATTCCCTGGAACGTGCTTTTGATCTGAAATTTTTACAAAAGATTTATATACAAATTTCCATGATTTTCCTAATTTTTCAGAATTTTTAGAGTTACAGAAGTATTCGAAGTCTATAGATTGCTACAGACTGTTCTGTTTTTGACAGATTCTGTTTTCTTTGTGTTGTTTGCTTATTTTGATGTATCTATGGGTTGTATCGGGGGGTATGAACCATGGAGAAGTTTGAATACAGTAGATATTACACCAATATAAATAAAGAATGAGTTCACAACAGTAACTAAAGTGGTGATTTATTTTTCTTATACTAACGGATCTCACGAGTTTTCTGTTGAGTTTTGTGTTGTGAAGTTTTCAAGTTTTGGGTAAAGATTTGATGGACTACGGAATAAGGATTGGCAAGATCCTAAGCTTGGGGATTCCCAAGGCACCCCAAGACATATTCAAGGATACCAACGAGCCTAAGCTTGGGGATGCCCCGGAAGGCATCCCCTCTTTCGTCTTCAATCCATCGGTAAATTTACTTGAGGCTATATTTTTATTCACCACATGATATGTGTTTTGCTTGGAGCGTCTTGTATCATATGAGTCTTTGATTTTTAGTTTGCCACAATCATCCTTGATGTACACATCTTTTGAGGGGGACACGCATTAATCGTAAATTTATTAGAATACTCTATGTGCTTCACTTATATCTTTTGAGCTAGGCAATGTTGCTCTAGTGCTTCACTTATATCTTTTTAGAGTTAGGTGGTGTTTTATTTTATAGAAATAATTGAACTCTCGTACCTCACTTATATTATTTTGAGAGTCTTTAAACAGCATGGCAATTGGTTTAGGTTATGAATTTAGTCCTAATATAATGGGCATCCAAGAGGGATATAATAAAAACTTTCATATAAAGTGCATTGAATACTATGAGAAGTTTGATTCCTTGCATATAGTTTTGAGATATAAAGATGGTGATATGAGAGTCATGCTAGTGAGTAATTGTGAATTGGTAGAAATACTTGTGTTAAAGTTTGTGATTCCCGTAGCATGCACGTATGGTGAACCGTTATGTAACGAAGTCGGAGCATGATTTGTTTAATGATTGTCAACCTTTGTGTGAGGGTCGGGAGCGCGCGATGGTTAACTCCTACCAACCTCTCCCCTAGGAGCATGAGTCTAATACTTTGCTTCGATAACTAATAGACTTTTGCAATAAGTATGTGAGTTCTTTATGACTAATGTTGAGTCCATGGATTATACGCACTCTCACCCTTCCACCTTTGCTAGCCTCTCTAGTACCGCGCAACTTTCGCCGGTGCATTAAACCCACCTTCCTCAAAACCTCCACCATATACTTTCCTCAAAACAGCCACCATACCTACCTATTATGGCATTTCCATAGCCATTCCGAGATATATTGCCATGCAACTTCCACCGTTCCGTTTTTCATGACATGCACCATCATATTGCTTTGCATGATCGTAAGATAGCTAGCATGATGTTTTCATGGCTTGTCCGTTTTTTGATGTCATTCGCTAGGCTAGATCGTTGCACATCCCGGTACACCACCGGAAGCATTCATATAGAGTCATATTTTGTTCTAGGTATCGAGTTGTAATTCTTGAGTTGTAAGTAAATAAAAGTGTGATGATCTTCATTATTAGAGCATTGTCCCGTGAGAGAAAAGGATGATGGAAGCTATGATTCCCTCACAAGTTGGGATGAGTCTCTGGACTTTACAAATAATAAAAGAGGCCAATGAAGCCCAAATAAAAAAAAGGGCCAAAGATGCCCACCAAAATAAAATAAAAAGGAAAAAAATGAGAGAAAGAGAGAAGGGACAATGCTACTATCTTTTTTCCACACTTGTGCTTCAAAGTAGCACCATGATCTTCATGATAGAGAGTCTCCTATTTTGTCACTTTCATATAACTAGTGGAATTTTTCATCAATATGCACAACCACTTAGTTTCCTTTTGAGCTTTCATACACTTATAGCTCTAGTGCATTCGTTGCATGGCAATCCCTACTCACTCACATTGATATCTATTGATGGGCATCTCCATAGCCCGTTGATACGCCTAGTTGATGTGAGACTAACTTCTCCTTTTTTCCTCACAAACTCCACCATATTCTATTCCACCTATCGTGCTATATCCATGGCTCACGCTCATGTATTGCGTGAGAGTTGAAAAGGTTTGAGAACATAAAAAGTGTGAAACAATTGCTTGACTTGTCATCGGGGTTGTGCATGATTTAGATACTTTGTGTGGGGAAGATGGAGCATAGCCAGACCATATGATTTTGTAGGGATAACTTTCTGACGCCATGTTATTTCGAAAGGACACAATTGCCTTGTTAGTATGCTTGAAGTATTACTGTTTTTATGTCAATACTAGACTTTTGTTTTGAATCTTGCAGATCTGAATATTCATGCCACAATAAAGAATATTACATGGATAAATATGTTAGGAAGCATTCCACAAAAAAAATTCTGTTTTTATCATTTACCTACTCGAGGACGAGCAGGAATTAAGCTTGGGGATGCTTGATACGTCTCCAACGTATCTATAATTTTTGATTGTTCCATGCTATTATATTATCTGTTTTGGATGTTTTATATGCATTAATATGCTATTTTATATTATTTTTGGGACAAACCTATTAATCTAGAGCCTAGTGCCAGTTTCTGTTTTTTCCTTGTTTTTGAGTAATGCAGATAAGGAATATTAAACGGAGTCCAAACGGAATAAAATGTTCGATATGATTTTTCTTGGACCAGAAGAAACCTGACAGACTTGGAGATGAAGGCAGGAGACCTGCCGGGAGGCGACAAGCCACCAGGGCGCGCCCCTAGGGGGGGCGCCCTCCTGGCTTGTGCCCCCCCAGCAGGTCTCCTAACCCTATTCTTCGGCCTATAAATTCCCAAATATTCCCCCAATACCAAAAAGAGCCACGCAAATACTTTTCCGCCGCCGGAAGCCTCTGTTCCCGTGAGATCCCATCTTGGAGCCTTTTCCGGTAATCTGTCGGAGGGGGATTCGATCACGGAGGGCATCTACATCAACTCCATTGCCCCTCCGATGATGCGTGAGTAGTCCACCACATACCTTCGGGTCCATAGCTAGTAGTTAGATGGCTTCTTCTCTGTCTTTGTTCTTCAATACCATGTTCTTCATGATCTTCATGGAGATCTATCCGATGTAATACTCTTTTGCGGTGTGTTTGTCGAGATCCGATGAATTGTGGGTTTATGATCAGCTTATCTATGAATATTATTTGAATCTTCTCTGAATTCTTATATGCATGATTTCATATCTTTGCAAGTCTCTTCGAGTTATTGGTTTGGTTTGGCCAACTAGATTGGTAATTCTTGCAATGGGAGAAGTGCTTAGTTTTGGGTTCAATCTTGCGATGTCCTCACCCAGTGACAAAGTACGGGTAGCGAGGCACGTATTTGTATTGTTGCCATCAAGGATAAAAAGATGGGGTTTTCATCATATTGCTTGAGTTTATCCCTCTACATCATGTCATCTTACCTAATGCGTTACTCTGTTCTTCATGAACTTAATACTCTAGATGCAGGCAGGAGTCGGTCGATGTGTGGAGTAATAGTTGTAGATGCAGAATCATTTCGGTCTACTTGACACGGACGTGATGCCTATATGCATAATCATTGCCTTGGATATCGTCATAACTATGCGCTTTTATATCAATTGCTCGACAGTAATTTGTTCACCCACCGTATTATTTTCCTTCATGAGAGAAGCCTCTAGTGAAACCTATGGCCCCCGGGTCTATTTTCCATATTATATTTTCAGATCTATAAACCAAAAATACCAAAAATACTTTGCTGCAATCTTTTTACTTTTCGTTTTAGTAATCTTTTATATCTATCTCTATCAGATCTCATCCTTGCAAATAACCGTGAAGGGATTGACAACCCCTTTTCTGCGTTGGGTGCAAGTGTTTGATTATTTGTGTAGGTACATCTATTGGGGACTTGCTTGTATCTCCTACTGGATTGATACCTTGGTTCTCAACAACTGAGGGAAATACTTATCTACTTTGCTGCATCACCCTTTCCTCTTTAAGGGAAAACCAACGCAAGCTCAAGAAGTAGCACTGCTCCTCCCCCCGGGTGACGGCGGCCGCGGCGGCAGGGCCGCAACGTCTTGGAGGCGGACCACGTGGGACCGTCCTTGCCGGGGGTCCTCCCAAGGGCGCCCGCGCCCATCGTTGCCGCGCGACTGCTCACGTTGGTCTTGGTTAAGGTTGTTGTTGTTGCGGTTGTTTCTCCTGCTGCCACCACTGCCGCCGCTGCCATCCCCGCGTCCGGCACCACGGATGTTGCGGCCCTGGCGCCGGCCGGTGCGCTCCCTGCGGGGCGGCCCGAACGCCCGACAGTCCCCCGTGTTGTGGGTGTGTACATTGTAGTGAGCACAGAACACTCCGCTGCCTCCTCCGGGGGCGTCGCCACCAGGGCCGGCCTGCAAGCCACAACCGGTCACTGGGACTCGGAGGAGAAAGACGACTACGTGAGGCGGGCCTTGCTCGGGCCCGCCGGACTGAGGCCCGACCATGTCGCCGCCCGGTGGCGGGGGAGGCCCGCCGCTCGCGCTTCCTCCTTCCAGCGCCGGGAGCCGGAGTGGGCGATAGGGCGCTAGATCCCTCCTGGTGATGGTGAGGAGCTCGGCGACATGGTCTGCCCAGGCGGTGTCGAAGCAACTCGCTCTCCATGAGCAGCGCGTCCTGCGCGTTCAGGTCTCCCACATGAACGCTGGTCGGGGGGACGCGACAGGGTGGTTGCCTCGCTGCGTAGGGGGCCGTGAACGGTCTCGGCGCTCTCGAGCGTCGCGGCCGTCGGCGGCTTCGTCAGCGGCTTGGTGAGAGCTGTGGTGCTCGCTCGGTGCTGAGCGCCCTGCACGCGCGCGGCGGGTATCAACCATCGGGCCGGCACGAGTGGAGACGAGGCGGAGCTGGAGAGCTACAACGCACCCCTAGATGGAGCGCCAAATGTCGGATTCGGGGCTCCGCAGACCCAAGAAGGTTCGAACACTGGGGTGCGCTCGCTCTCCGGCCCTACTCTACCTTGCAACCACACGAGGACTCTCCGGTGGTTTGAGTTAGGAAGACGAGCAAGAACACAAAGAGTTTACCCAGGTTCGGTCCACCTCGCGGTGTAAAACCCTACTCCTGCTTGGTGGATTGCTTGAGGAGGAAGAGGGATACAAGGCTTGTTCTTGCCCTACGGAAAAAGGTGTCCCCTCCAACGGGGGATGGTTCTCTCCTTATATTGACCCCGGTCCTCTTCCCCCGAAAATATCAGGCGGGAAGGGTTGCCACAACGGCCATTTTGAAAGGGGACAAGGTCGCAGCTTATCCTGACAAAAGGTGGTCTTCGCCTGCTAAAGTTCCTCGCCGTGACGCACTCGTGGGCTCGGGGGTGACATCCGTCCTGCCGAGCCCCCGGTCCTGGTCTTCTTGCATGGAAGAGGAAACCTTTGGGGGATTCTTTGGGAACCCGCGGGCTAATGCCTCTCCTTTATCACCAAAGAGGGGATCCTCGTCGTCCGCGCCTATTGGCGCTGCTGCTGGCACCACTTGGCACGACGTGTGTCACCCATGTGCGGGTAAGGAGCTGCGGGGCCCGGCCCGGCTAGCTTCAGGTGGACTCGCCTCCCGAGGGCGCCGCGAGGAGCCTTGCGGGGCGAACCCCGCGAAGTGCTCGACGGTGACGTCGCCTCGCGCCTCGCGAGGCGCTGGCCCTCGCGACGCCCGGCTGCTTGAGCCCTGCGGGTGGGGCTACCTGGTGTTCGAGGCAACCTTCGCGTCTTGGACCGCAGGCAGACGGGCCTGGACACCCCCAGTCCCAGGGGCCGGACTTTGGTGTGAATCGAGACGGGGATTTGTCACTCCATATGGCGGAGAGGTATCTCTGGGCCCACTCAGTAATACAGCATCACAAGAAGCTTGCAAGCAATGTGACTAAGGAGTTAGTCACGGGATCTTGTATTACGGAACGAGTAAAGAGACTTGCCGGTAACGAGAATGAACTAGGTATGAAGATACCGACGATCGAATCTCGGGCAAGTAACATATCGATGGACAAAGGGAACTGCATACGGGATTGATTGAATCCTTGACATCGTGGTTCGACCGATAAAGATCTTCATAGAATATGTAGGAACCAATATGGGCATCCAGGTCCCGTGATAACCCACAAGTATAGGGGATTGCAATAGTTTTCGAGGGTAGAGTATTCAACCCAAATTTATAGCTTCGACACAAGGGGAGTCAAAGAATATTTGCGAGTATTAGCAGTTGAGTTTTCAATTCAACCACACCTGGAGATTAAATATCTGCAACAGAGTGATCAGTAGCACAGTAGTATGATAGTTTTGATAGCAGTAGTAGCAGTAACAGTAACGGTAACAGTGATAGCAATAGTTTTGTAGCAAGTGCAACAGTAGCTGTAGCAATAGTAACTTAACAAGAACAATATGTGGAAAACTCGTAGGCACTGGATCGGTGAACTCGTTGGATAATATTCATCATATAACAGTCATAACCTAGGGCGACACAGAACTAGCTCCAGTTCATAAATATAATGTAGGCATGTATTCCGTAAATAGTCATACATGCTTATGGAAAAGAACTTGCATGCCATTTTTTTTCCTACCCTCCCGTGGCAGCAGGGTCCATAAGGAAACTAAGGGATATTAAGCCTCCTTTTAATAGAGAACCGGAACAAAGCATTAACACATAGTGAATACATGAACTCCTCAAACTACGGTCATCACCGAAAGTATCCCGACTATTGTCACTCCGGGGTTTACAGATCATAACACATAGTATGTGCATATGACTAGCAAGATCGGATCAAGAACATAGATATAATGGTGATAACATATAATGGTTCAGATCTGAAATCATGGCACTCGGGCCCTAGTGACAACCATTAAGCATGGCAAAGTCATAGCAACATCAATCTCAGAACATAGTGGATACTAGGGATCAAGCCCTAACAAAACTAACTCGATTACATGATGAATCTCATCCAACTCCTCACCGACCAGCAAGCCTACGAAGGAATTACTCACTCCCGGTGGGGAGCATCATGGAATTGACGATGGAGAAGGGTTGATGATGACGAAGACCGAAGATTCCCCTCTCCGGAGCCCCAAACGGGCTCTAGATCTGGCCTCCCGATGAAGAACATGAGGTGGCGGCGGCTCCATATCGTAAAATGCGATGAAACTTTCTCTCCGATTTTTTCTCCGAAAATAGGATTTTATAGCACTGGAATTAGGGTCTGTGGGGCCCCGAGGTGGGCACAACCCACCAGGGCGCGCCTGGAGGGGGTGGCGCGCCCTGGTGTATCGTGCCCAACCAGGGCACCCCCTCTGGTGGTTCGTGGCTCCAGTAATTTTTATTTATTGTAAAATAAATCTCCAAAAAGTTTTGTCCAGTTCTGAGAACTTTTATTTCTGCACAAAAACAACACCATGGTAGTTCTGCTGAAAACAACGTCAGTCCAGGTTAGTTTCATTCAAATTATGCAAATTAGAGTCCAAAACAAGAGCAAAAGCATGACGAAAAGTAGATACAACGGAGACGTATCAACTCCCCAAAGCTTAACCCATTGCTTGTCCTCAAGCAATTCAGTTGACAAACTGAAAGTGATAAAGAAAAACTTTTACGAACTCTTTTGTTCTTGTTTACATATATATGCTTAAGTAGCACCCAGGTTTTCAGCAAAGATTATGACTAACCATGTCAGCAATAACTCTTAAAAATTATATTAACTCATATCAATGACATAAGCAACTAGCGAGCAATGATAAAATATCTTAAGCGCCAACACTTTGTCAAAACAATCGTGATATAATATGACAATAGTGGTATCTCGCTAGCCCTTTCTGAGACCGCAAAACATAAATGCAGAGCACCTCCAAAGTTCAAGCAGCGACTAAACATTGTAATTCTGGTAGAAAAGATGCAGTCATGCTGCTCCCAACATTAACTATACACAATGCATGAGGATGACAATAGTGCTCTCAGGTCTGGCGCTTATTTGAGAAGGTGATGACTCAACATAAAAGTAAATAGATAGTCCCTTCGCAGAGGGAAGTAGGGATATGCAGAGGTGCCAGAGCTCAAAGCTTGAATCAGAGATAAATATAATTTTGGGAGGTACACCATTCCTGTCAACATTACGACCAAGAGTTATCAATATCTTCCATGCTAAACACATTAGCGGCAGTTCCCAAGCGGTAAAAGTAAAGGTTAACTCCCCCTCAACCAACAAACACACTCCATGGCTAGCCGAATCCACGGGTACCGTCCATACCAATGACATTCCTGGGGGAGTTTTGTTTAATTTTTTGTATTTTTTTTTATTTCGGGATTGGGAATCCCTATTACCGCCCCTCTCGTGCAAGGACGAGTGAATAAACACTCATCATGAGAATAACCCGCTTAACATGGAAGATATTGACCGCCCCCTGTCGCTCCATGAGCGGTCCAGGCACACAAAACAGATGTTCATTTGAAATTTTAGAGGTGGCACATGCAAATTTACTTGGAACGGCAGAGTAATACCGCATATAGGTAGATATAGTGGACTGGTCTGGAATAATTTTGGTTTAAGGATTTTGAAGCACAAGCAGTATTCCTGCTTAGTATAGGCGAAGGCTAGCAAATAGATTGAGAAGCGTCCAGCTAGAGAGCGAAAACGTCATGAACATGCATGCATTATGAATAATAAACATTGAATACTAGCATGAGTAGGATATGGACACCATGAACATAAATATCATGAAGGCTATGTTGGTTTTGATTCAACTACATGCGTGAACATGTGCCAAGTCAAGCCACTTGAAACATTCAGAGGAGGATACCATATCATCATACCACATCACAATCATTTTAATGCATGTTGGCATCCAAGATAAATAATTATCCACTCCTAGCTACTTAAGCATGGCATGAGCAACTATAATCTCTAATTGTCATTGCAAACATGTTTGATCATAATATGCTAAATCATGGATACTGATGTCTACTACGCAACTTTATTCTTGTAGACTTTGTTGGGCCTCCAAGCGCAGAGTTTTGTAGGACAGTAGCAATTTTCCCTCAAGTCGATGACCTAAGGTTTATCAATCCGTGGGAGGTGTAGGATGAAGATGGTCTCTCTCAAACAACCCTGCAATCAAATACAAGAAATCTCTTGTGTCCCCAACACACCCAATACAATGGCAAATTGTATAGGTGCACTAGTTCAGCGAAGAGATGGTGATACAAGTGCAATATGGACGGTAGATATAGGTTTTTGTAATCTGAAAATATAAAAACAGCAAGGTAGCAAGTAACAAAAGTGAGCACAAACGGTATTGCAATGCTTGAAAACAAGGCCTAGGGTCCATACTTTCGCTAGTGCAATCTCTCAACAATGTTAATATAATTGGATCACATAACCATCCCTCAACGTGCAACGAAGAATCACTCCAAAGTTCTTATCTAGCGGAGAACATAAGAAGAAATTGTTTGAAGGTACGAAACCACCTTAAATTTATCCTTTCCGATCGATCTATACAAGAGTTCGTACTAAAATAACACCAAGTTATCCTTTCCGATCAATCTATCTAGAGTTTGTACTAAAATAACACCACATGATATGCATCAACCAACTCTAATGTCACCTAGATACTCCAATGTAACCACAAGTATCCATGAGTTAATTATATGATACGCATCAAACAATTTCAGATTCATAATACTCAATCCGACACAAAGAACCTCAAAGAGTGCCCCGAGATTTCTACTGGAGAAAGTAGGACAAGAACGTGTATCAACCCCTATGCATAGATTACCCCAATGTCACCTCGGGAATCCGCAAGTTGAGTACCAAAACATACATCAAGTGAATCAATAGAACACCCCATTGTCACCACAGGTATCTATATGCAAGACATATATCAAGTGTTCTCAAATCCAATATTCAATCCAACATAACGATATCTCAAAGGGAAAGATTCAATTCATCACAACATGATAGCAAGGGAATAACATCATATGATCCGACTATATTAACAAAGCCCGTGATACATCGAGATCGTGACATCTCAAGAACACGAGAGAGGGAGATTGAACACATAGCTACTGGTACATACCCTCAGCCCCGAGGGTGGACTACTCCCTCCTCATCATGGGCTCCACCGGGATGATGAAGATGGCCACCGGAGATGGATTCCCCTCTCCGGCAGGGTACTGGAACGTCTCCAGATTGGTTTTTCGTCGATACAGAGAGTTGCGGCGGCGGAGCGGAGAGTCTAGGGTTATTTCTAATGGTTTCTATATTTATAGGAATTTTTTGCGTCGGTTTCACGCGAAGATGGGCCACGAGGAGGGCACAAGACACCAGGGCGCACCTGGGCCCTCTGGCGCGCCCTGGTGGGTTGTGCCCACCTCTTGGCTCTTCTGGCCCTTCCACGAAGCGTCTAGTGCCTCTTTTCTTCCAAAAAAATTGTCAAAAAATTTCGGGCGATTCCGAGAACTTTCATTTTCTGCACAAAAATAACACCGCGGTAGTTTTGCTGAAAACAGCGTCAATCCGGGTTAGTTCTAAATAAATCATATAAAGTGCATCAAAACCATATAAAAGTATTGTAAACATAGGTGAATATGGCATGAATACTTCATAAATTATCGATACATTGGAGACGTGTCAGCATCCCCAAGCTTAATTCCTACTCGTCCTCGAGTAGGTAAATGATAAAAGAACTAATTTATGAAGTGTGAATGCTAGCATAATATATAAGTTTGATCATTGATAATTTCAGTCAATTTTCTAGCATCATAACCAGCAACTTTTTCTCATAAAAATCATCATGATAGAGCAATTAATTCACATGTCATGGTTCAAATAATGGATTCTCTTGAAACTTAACAACCTATGTTCTTAATCACCAAACAATTGCAATTAAACTTATTCTCAACAAAGTCTAAGTAAGAGCCCCACATACTCAATCATCATATAGTCTTCTATGATTGCTAGTACTCAAAGCATATTCTTAGAACAAACAATATCCATCGAACACATAGAAAGATAGGGGCTTAATGTTTCGCCTCCCAACTCATTTATCATAGAGATAATTGTCAACAATAATAAGTCATGATCAAATATATTTGACTAGCCATATGTGCCTAGATCTTTCCCCACCACATGATGCTTGCCAACTAATAGACTGAGGTTGGAATAAGAAGTTGGCTCAACATGAATAGTAAATAACATGAAAGTAAATAGATTGTCCCTTCACAGAGCGAAGCAGGGATTTGCAGAGGTGCCAGAGCTCATTGTTTAAAAACAGAGATGAATATAGTTTTGGGAGGTGCACCCTTCCTGTCAACGTTACGACCAAGAGTTATCAATATCTTCCATGTTAAACACATTAGCGGTGGTTCCCAAGCGGTAAAAGTAAAGGTTTACTCCCCCTCCACCAACAAACACACTCCACGGCTAGCCGAATCCACGGGTACCGTCCATACCAACAACATTCCTGCTGGAGTTTTGTTTAATTATTTGCATGTTTTTTATTCCGGGACTGGGAATCCCTATTACCGCCCCTCTCGTGCAAGGACGAGTGAATAAACACTCATCATGAGAATAACCCGCTTAACATGGAAGATACTGACCGCCCCCCGTCGCTCCATGAACGGTCCAGGCACACAAAACAGATGTTTATTTGAATGTTTAGAGGTGGCACATGCAAATTTACATGGAATGGCACTGAAATACCATATGTAGGTAGGTATGGTGGACTCTTATGGAAGATACTTGGCTCAAGGATTTGGATGTACAAGTAGTATCTCTACTTAGTATGAAGTGTTGGCTAGCAAAAGGTTCGAAACAAGCACCACATGTTGGAGGATCCATAACAATATAACTTCTATGCAAATATACACAACCATAACTCATTACGTTGTCTTCCTTGTCCAACTTCAACTAATTTTCTCAAGATTGAAAATAATTAATGGGTATTCACAATCATAGAAGATGTCCAAGATAATATATTTGTATGTGAAAGTTCTATTCCTTATACTAATCATTCACGAATTGCTTGTATGACCTATATTGTGATGGTTAAACTTCAATAGATTTTACTTTCTAACCCAGATGTGAAACTACTACTAAGCATAAAGCACATTGATAATTTCAGATTTATGATATTCAATTCATTCACGATTTACTCTTAGGATATAAGTGAAGCACATGAGTAAACATCAAACTACTCTCAAAAGATATAAGTGAGGATCAATGAGTAGTCAAACAATTAAGTAGCTATGTGAGGACTCTCTCTCAATAAATATTTTCAGACCTGAGTATCTTATTCAAACATAAAACTAAAAAAAAATTCATTCCAAGAATAGCACATATCATGTGGACAAATAAAAATTTAGGCTCAACATAGGCTAACCGATAGTTGACGAAGAAAGGTGGGATGCGTAGCATCCCCAAGCTTAGATGCTTGAGACTTCTTAAAATATTTACTTGGGGTACCTTGGGCATCCCCAAGCTTGAGCTTTTGTATCTCGTTCAATCCTCTCATATCCCGGTTTCACCTAAGTCTCAAAAACTTCATCCACACAAAACTCAAAAAGAACTCGTGAGATAGGTTAGTACACATAAGATCAAATCAACACTTCATGTACTGCCAAGACAAGTTGCACAATAATTTTCAAACATCATCTACTGTTTAATATCGTTTCCACAATTTATATCTATCAATATAGGTTATGGAAACTATAGAATAAGTAGATAACAAAACTATGACAGCAATCTGTCCAGACAGAACAGTCTGTAGGAATCTATTAAACCAGTGTACTTATGTAACTCAAAAAATTATGAAAATTTAGGAAGTGATAAAGAATTTATATGAGAACACTTTGTAAAAATTTCAGAAACTTTCCACGTTCCAGTAAAATATGAAAATTCAAACACTACAGAAAAAGTTTCTGTTTTTACACAGAACACATCAAACATGCAATTCAAGCATCCTAAAGGCAATTCTTGGAACTTTTTATTGAAAAACAAGATTATAAATATCATCTAACAGAGAAAAAAAATTATAATGATGCTCCAAGCAAAATACATATCATGTGACGAATAAAAATATAGCTCTAAGTAAGATATACCGATAATGTTGAAGACGAAAGAGGGGATGCCTTCCGGGGCATCCCCAAGCTTAGGCGCTTGAGTCTTCCTTGGATATTACCTTGAGGGTTCCTTGGGCATCCCCAAGATTAGGTTCTTGTCACTCCTTATTCTCCTCATATCGGTGTCTCACCCAAAACATGAAAACTTCAATCACACAAAACTTAACGGAACTTCGTGAGAAGGATTAGTGTAATAAAGATCAATCATTCACTTAGGTACTGTCAAGACAAGATTCATAATTGTTCCCACATGATACCTACTATATTATACCATTTCCATAATTTATATCACTAAATATAAGCTATGGAAACACTAAAACAAGCAAACTATGCATGCAAAACAGAATCTGTCAGAAACAGAACAGTCTGTGAAGATCTGTAGTATAGCCATACTTCCCTGTCTCTAAAAATTCTGAAAAATTAGGAAACCTGAAAATTTTGTATATTAAGACTGTGTAAAAATTTCAGATCATTATCACTCTCCAGTAAAAAATAAAAATTCCTGTACTGGAGTCAAAAGTTCCTGTTTTGGTTTAGCACCAATTCTACTCATCTTGTGAGTCATCCCAAAGGCTTTACTTGGCACTTTATTGAAATAAAAGACACAAAACATGATTAATACAGTAGCTTAATCATGTGAACACACAAAAACAGAAAGGAAAAGTGTTGGGTTGTCTCCCAACAAGCGCTTTTCTTTAATGCCTTTTAGCTAGGCATGATGATTTCAATGATGCTCGTATAGGAATAATAATTGAAACATGCAAGAGAGCATCATGAATCTCATGACAAACACATTTAAGTCTAACCCGCTTCCTATGCATAGGGATTTTGTGAGCAAACAATTTATGGGAGCAAGAATCAACTATCGTAGGAAGGAAAAACAAGCATATCTTCAAGATTTTCAACACATAGAGAGGAAACTTGATATTATTGCAATTCCTACAAGCATAAGTTCCTCCCTCATAATAAATTTCAGTAGCATCATGAAGGAATTCCACAATATAACTATCAAATAAATCATTCTTTTCATGATGCACAAGCATAGAATTTTTATTACTACCCACACAAGCAAAATTCTTCTCATTCAAAGTAGTGGGAGCAAACTCAACAAAATAACTATCATGAGACACTTGATTGACATAACCACATTCAATATTAAAATCATGATGACAAGTTTCATGGTTACTATCACTCTTTATAGCATACATGTCATCATCATAATCATCATAGATAGGAGGCATGTCATCATCATAATAAATTTGCTCATCAAAACTTGGGGGACTAAAAATATCATCTTCATCAAACATAGCATCCCCAAGCTTGTGGCTTTGCATATCATTAGCATCATGGATATTCAGAGAATGCATAATAAAAATATTGCTATCATGCTCATCATGCAAAGAATTCTCATTAAGTATTTTCATAATTTCTTCCTCTGCCAATTAAGCACAATTTTCTGAATCCTTATTTTCACGAAAGACATTATAAAGACAAAACAAATGATGCAACCTAAACTCCATTTTTTTGTAGTTTTATTTTGTAAAAACCAAACTAGTGAAAACAAGAAACTAAAAGCTTTAATTGCAAGATCTAAAGATATACCTTCAAACACCCACCTCCCCGGCAACGGCGCCAGAAAAAAGCTTGATGTCTACTACGCAACTTTATTCTTGTAGACTTTGTTGGGCCTCCAAGTGCAGAGTTTTGTAGGACAGTAGCAATTTTCCCTCAAGTGGATGACCTAAGGTTTATCAATCCGTGGGAGGTGTAGTATGAAGATGGTCTCTCTCAAACAACCCTGCAATCAAATACAAGAAATCTCTTGTGTCCCCAACACACCCAATACAATGGCAAATTGTATAGGTGCACTAGTTCGGCGAAGAGATGGTGATACAAGTGCAATATGGACGGTAGATATAGGTTTTTGTAATCTGAAAATATAAAAACAGCAAGGTAGCAAGTAACAAAGTGAGGACAAATGGTATTGCAATGCTTGAAGACAAGGCCTAGGGTCCGTACTTTCGCTAGTGCAATCTCTCAACAATGCTAATATAATTGGATCACATAACCATCCCTTAACGTGCAACGAAGAATCACTCCAAAGTTCTTATCTAGCGAA
This sequence comes from Elymus sibiricus, assembly GCA_039707655.1. NCBI lineage: Eukaryota > Viridiplantae > Streptophyta > Magnoliopsida > Poales > Poaceae > Elymus > Elymus sibiricus. The sequence continues at coordinate 151,043,590 of CM077675.1, read as the reverse complement.
GAACATAAGAAGAAATTGTTTGTAGGGTACGAAACCACCTTAAAGTTATCCTTTCCGATCGATCTATCCAAGAGTTCGTATTAAAATAACACCAAGTTATCCTTTCCGATCAATCTATCTAGAGTTCGTACTAAAATAACACCACATGATACGCATCAACCAACTCTAATGTCACCTAGATACTCCAATGTCACCACAAGAATACATGAGTTAATTATACGATACGCATCAAACAATTTCAGATTCATAATACTCAATCCGACACAAAGAACCTCAAAGAGTGCCCCGAGATTTCTACCGGAGAAAGTAGGACAAGAACGTGTATCAACCCCTATGCATAGATTACCCCAATGTCACCTCGGGAATACGCAAGTTGAGTACCAAAACATACATCAAGTGAATCAATAGAACACCCCATTGTCACCGTGGGTATCCATATGCAAGACATATATCAAGTGTTCTCAAATCCAATATTCAATCCAACATAACGATATCTCAAAGGGAAAGATTCAATTCATCACAACATGATAGCAAGGGAATAACATCATATGATCCGACTATATTAACAAAGCCCGTGATACATCAAGATCGTGACATCTCAAGAACACGAGAGAGGGAGATTGAACACATAGCTACTGGTACATACCCTCAGCCCTGAGGGTGGACTACTCCCTCCTCATCATGGCCTCCGCCGGGATGATGATGATGGCCACCGGAGATGGATTCCCCTCTCCGGCAGGGTACTGGAACGTCTCCAGATTGGTTTTTCGTCGATACAAAGAGTTGCGGCGGCGGAGCGGAGAGTCTAGGGTTATTTCTGATGGTTTCAATATTTATAGGAATTTTTGGCAGCGGTTTCACGCGAAGATGGGCCACGAGGAGGGCACAAGACACCAGGGCGTGCCTGCGCTCTCTGGCGTGCCCTGGTGGGTTGTGCCCACCTCGTTGCTCTTCTGGCCCTCCCACGAAGCGTCTAGTGCCTCTTTTGTTCCAAAAAAATCGTCAAAAAGTTTCAGGCGATTTCGAGAACTTTCATTTTCTCCACAAAAACAACACCACGGTAGTTCTGCTGAAAACAACGTCAGTCCGGGTTAGTTCTAAATAAATCATATAAAGTGCATCAAAACCATATAAAAGTATTGTAAACATAGGTGAATATGGCCTGAATACTTCATAAATTATCGATACGTTGGAGACGTATCAGATATTAGGTTAAACATATTTACAAAAACAAAAACAGGTTGAGTTCATACCCGCTTCTCTCTGCCACAGTCACTTCATCAAATATCGTCATTATTTCCTTTCACTTGCATGACCGAATGATATGAAAATAATAATAGTGCAAGAGTGACGTGGACTAAGCTGGAATCTGCAAACATTTTATTCAAGAGGAGAAGACAAAGTAACATTTGCTCTTTGTTAGATTAACAATGATGCATATGAGAGCCACTCAACATTTTCATTGTGGTCTTCTCCTTGGTACGACTCAAATAAAAGGAAAAGAATTTCAGAGAAACACACTGAAATATTTTTGGAGTTTTTGGTTTTTCCTGAAGAAAGCAAATTAAAGAGGGAAAAAACGAGCAAAACTATTTACACGGGAAAGCTCCCAACAAGTAAAAGAAGAAAGAAATCTTTTTGGGTTTTCTTCTGATACTACAATTAAATTAAACTAGAAAGAAAAGCCGAAAAGAAGGAGGAAATATTTTTGGATTTTCTCAAAGTTTTTCAAACATGCAAGAAGAAAGCGAGAAAATAAATCTAGCATGGATAATACAATGAAAAAGTATGAACACCGACAACTGGAATGAAATGTGTGAACATGAATATAATGTCGATGGAAATACGTACTCCCCCAAGCTTAGGCTTTTGGCCTAGCTTGGTAATCACCATCCATAATAGCCATCCGGTCCTAAGTCGAAGTGCGGTGGCGACGGCACCTGAGCGTCCCATTCTTGGGGCTCCTCCTTAGCCGCTGCCAGGTTGTTCCGGTAGGCTGTAATGTCCTCTGGCATGATCATGTATCCGTTCCTGGCAGTAGAATCAAACAAAGCAGGTGTAGGAAACGGGATAACATCACGGGTATCGACACTGAATACTAAGTTGTAGCGAATGTTATGAAAAGAGTCAGCTGCATCAATAAATTGGTGATCCTGCAACGCCTTGTGATCTAGATAAACTTGGGACAAGGGATAATCATGTGGGTGAATCTGTACATTAAAGTGTCTCGCTAAACGAGTAGCATAAATACCACCATGTATCTTGCCCTTAGTCCTGTTAAGGTGTAATCGACGTGCAATAATGGCGCCCATGCTAAAGGTGTGATCATTATGCAATGCACAACGTAAAATGGCGAAGTCGAGGGCACTGAGTGCACCAACCTTCTCTCTAGCGGTTAAACACTTCGCGATGAACAAAGCAAAATAATGCACAAAAGGAAACTGCAAACTGGTAGTAGTGGCCTTTGACACGCCTCTTGTTGGAAATATGCCCTAGAGGCAATAATAAATTGGTTATTATTATATTTCCTTGTTCATGATAATCGTTTATTATCCATGCTATAATTGTATTGATTGGAAACTCAAATACATGTGTGGGTACATAGACAACACTGTGTCCCTAGTAAGCCTCTAGTTGACTAGCTCGTTGATCAAAGATTGTTAAGGTTTCCTGGCCATTGACATGAGATGTCATTTGATAACGGGATCACATCATTAGGAGAATGATGTGATGGACAAGACCCAAACTATAAACGTAGCATATGATCGTGTCAGTTTATTGCTATTGTTTTCTGCATGTCAAGTATCTGTTCCTATGACCATGAGATCATGCAACTCCCTGACATCGGAGGAGTACCTTGTGTGTATCAAACGTCGCAACGTAACTGGGTGACTATAAAGGTGCTCTACAGGTATCTCCGAGGGTGTCTGTTGGGTTGGCATGGATCAAGACTGGGATTTGTTACTCCGTATGACGGAGAGGTATCTCAGGGCCCACTCGGTAATACAACATCACAATGAGCCTTGCAAGCAATGTGACTAAAGTGTTAGCCACGAGATCTTGTATTACGAAACGAGTAAAGAGACTTGCCGGTAACGAGATTGAACTAGGTATAGAGATACCGACGATCGAATCTCGGGCAAGTAACATACCGAAGAACAAAGGGAACAGCATACGGGATTAACTGAATCCTTGACATAGAGGTTCGACCGATAAAGATCTTCGTAGAATATGTAGGAGCCAATATGGGCATCCAGGTCCCGCTATTGGTTATTGATCGTAGAGGTGTCTCGGTCATGTCTACATAGTTCTCGAACCCGTAGGGTCTACACACTTAACGTTTGGTGACGATTAGTATAGTTGAGTTATTTTGTTGGTGACCGAAGGTTGTTCGGAGTCCCGGATAAGATCCCGGACATGACGAGGATCTCCGGAAGAGTCCGGAGGTAAAGATTGATATATGTGATAATAGTGTTTTGATCTCCGGAAGGGTTCCGGAATTCACCGGAAGGGGTTCCGGATGTTTACCGAAGTGTTCGGGTGCAGCAACACTTTATATGAGCCAAAGGGATAAAGCCCACGAGGTATTGGAAAGTGCAAAAGGAAGTTTTGCTGCTGCCTTAAGCGGTACTACCGCTGGTAAGGCAGTACTACCGCGTAAGTGGTACTACCGCTTGTGTGAAGCGGTACTACCGCATAAGCGGTACTACCGCTTGTGTGAAGTGGTACTACCGCTCAAGCGGTACTACCGCTCCTGAGCGGTACTACCGCTTGCGCGCGGTACTGCAGGTATCCGAGTTGGACTCTTTCCCTGCGGGCCAAACCGACCTTGTGCGGGCAAAACCGACCTGGAGGAGGCTTTTACTCCAAGTTTAGACCCCAAGGCTCAACATATAAATAGAGGGGCAGGGCTAGCACACGGGACACATTAAGATTTCCCAAGCCGTGTGTCGGCAACCCTAACCCTCAAGTTCTCCCGTCATAATCTCCGTAGTGCTTGGCGAAGCCCTGCAGAGATTGTTCCTCACCAACATCACCACGCCGTCGTGCTGCCGGAACTCATCTACTACTTCATCATCGCTCGCTGGATCGACGAGGTGAAGGCGTCATCAAGCCGTACGTGTGTTGAACACGGAGGTGCCGTCCGTTCGGCACTAGTTCGTGATCGGATCGAGGGACGACTTGCGATTTGGATCGCGGAGACGTTCGACTACATCAACCACGTTTCTTAACGCTTCCGCTTAGCGATCTACAAGGGTATGTAGATTCACTTTACCTCTCGTAGATGCTCATCACCATGGATAGATCTTGCGTGTGCGTAGGAAAATTTTTGTTTCCCATGCAACGTTCCCCAACACCTCTATCTTCACCCACTGTTAAAGTGAGGAGAAAGTCCTCAAACTCCGCTGGTCTAGGCTCTCTTAATTCCCCATCAGAAGGGATCAAGCATATGTCACAAAAGTCAGTGAGCGGTATCTTGTGAGTTTCAGCATATAGCTTAAACTGCACCTCAGGAGGATTATTCCTACTCAGAAAATGAAAACTTTGCACAAAGGAATTTGTAAGGATGTGGTGCTGGTCACACTTAGCTGCGAGGAAATCGGTCAGCCCAGCATTTGCAACGAATTGGGCAAACTCTTGATGGAACCTGGCATCCTCCATGAAGGCATCATGTGGCCATTCGCACGACCGCACCTCCGCCATTCTCGGAGTGTGGAGGTCATTGTCCGATGATTCCCCAATGACTCCTTTAGCATTCTTCTTGAAGGAAAACTTCCTAAAGAAATCCATCTTATTCCAAGTAGCAATCCCCCAAAACAGTTTCGGAAATGGAGCTGCGAGCAAAGAGATTGAAATCCGCGGGTTTGAGAGCAAGAACACGGGAGTTAGAGCTATGGTGATTTTTTTCTGCAGGTAGGAGATGACATGGGCTAAAGAGATAAGTGAGGGGGCCCACGTGGGAGCCACAACCCACCAGGGCGCGCCTGGGGTTGCTGGCACGCCCTGGTGTCTTGTGGGCACCAGGTGCACCCCCCCCCCTCTGATGTTATTTGCACCAGAAATTCAGAAATATTCAGAAAAAAACGTATGAAAATTTCAGAACATTCTGAGAACTTTTATTTTCGGGTCATTTTTTATTGCACGGAGAAATCAAAAAACAGGATAGACAAGGCATTTTATTTCATTTGACTCAGTGAAATAAAAACAAAAGGTGGGTACAGAAAGTTGTGCCTACTAGATTCATCAACTTCATACCTCTCAAAAATGATCCATTAATAAGGTTGATCAAGTCTTATTAACAACCACTTCCGATTAGCATGAAACCGAAGAACTTTCGTAAAACACTAAGTTACCTCAATGGGGATATGCATATCCCCAACAATAAGTATGCCATATTTATTTTTGGCCGTAGGTAGAGGAAATTGAAAACTTCCAATAGTGAGTGTCGGAGATTCTTCAATAACATTTATACCATTCACTTGGAATTGTTTCTTCGGAAAGTGCACCGTATGCTCATTACCATTGATATAAAAGTGACTTTGCCTTTATTGCATTCAATAACAGCCCCTGCAGTATTCAAAAAGGGTCTACCAAGGATAATCGACATGTTGTCGTCCTTGGGCATCTCAAGAATAAAAAAGTCTATTAAGATAGTAACATTTGCAACAACAACGGGCACATCCTCACAAATACCGATAGGTATGACAGTTGATTTGTCAGCCATTTGCAATGATATTTCAGTGGGTGTGAGTTTATTCAAATCAAGTCTTTTATATAAAGAGAAAGGCATAACACTAAAACCATCTCCCAAATCACACAAAGCAGTTTTGACATAATTTCTTTTAATGGAGCAAGGTATAATTGGTATTCCAGGATCTCCAAGTTTTTTAGGTACTCCATCCTTAAAAGAATAATTAGCAAGCATGGTGGAGATTTCAGCTTCAGGTATCTTTCTTTTATTAGTGATGATGTCTTTCATATATTTTGCATAAGGGGCCATCTTTAAAGAATCAGTTAAGCGGGTATGCAAAAATACTGGCCTAATTAATTCAGCAAAGCGTTCAAATTCTTTATCATCCTTTTTCTTAGATGGTTTAGGTGGAAAGGGCATGGGTTTCTGAACCCATGTCTTTACCATGTTTCCTAGCCACAAAGTCTCTTTTATCATATCGTTTATTTTTAGGTTGTGGGTTATCAAGATCAACAGCAGGCTCTATTTCAACATCATTATCTAGTTCTTTATCATTGTTTGGTTGAGTATCTTCACGAACATCATCATTATTATTTTCATTATCACTAGGTGAATGTTCACTACCAGATTGAATTTCAGCATCGGAAATAGAGACATCAGTATCTTTAGGAGGTTTTTCTATCTCAGGTTCACTAGAGGTATGCAAAGTCCTATCATTTTTCTTTTTCTTTTTCTTTTTAGAAGGACTAGGTGCATTAGTGTTAATTCTCTGAGAGTCTTGTTCAATTCTTTTAGGATGACCTTCAGGATAAAGAGGTTCTTGGGTCATTCTACCTCCTCTAGTTACTACTCTAGCAACAAAATCATTCATATTATTATTCATTTCATCAAGCAATTCTTTTTGAGATTTAGCAACTTGTTCTAACTGGGTTTGAATCATAGAGGCATGTTTTCCTACACCTCTAACATCATTACTAATTCTAAATAACAAGTCACTCAAGCAAGCAATCATATCAAAATTATATTTCAATTGTTTCAGAACATTTGCATTGAAGTGATCTTGTTTCATAATGTAGTTATCAAACTCATATAAGCATTGACTAGGATGTTTATTGTAAGGAATATCACTTTCATCAAACTTTAATAAAGAATTTACCTCTACCACCTATGGAGGTGGTGGTGCGTCAAGGCCATGTATTTCTTCAATAGGTGGTAAATTCTTAACATCCTCACCTTTAATACCTTTTTCCTTCATACATTTCTTTGCCTCCTGCATATCTTCAGGACTGAGAAATAAGATACCCCTCTTCTTCGGAGTGGGTTTAAGTGGTGGCTCAGGGAGATTCCAATCATCATAATTCTTCAATATATTATTCAATAGTTCCTCAGCATGTTCAACAGTTTGTTCCCTGAAAACACAACCAGCACAACTATCTAGGAAGTCCCTAGAACCATCAGTTAGTCCATTATAGAAGATATCAAGTATTTCATTTTTCTTAAGAGGGTGATCAGGAAAAGCATTAAGAAATTGGAGAAGCCTCCCCCAAGCTTGTGGGAGACTCTCTTCTTCAATTTGCACAAATTTAAATATTTCCTATAAGGCAGCTTGTTTCTTATGAGTAGGAAAATATTTTTCAGAGAAGTAGTAAATCATATCCTGGGGACTACGCACACAACAAGGAGCAAGAGTATTGTACCATATCTTAGCATCACCCTTTAATGGGAACGGAAATAATTTGAGAATATAGTAGTAGCGAATCTTCTCATCATGAGCAAAGAGGGTGGCTATATCATTCAGCTTAGTAAGATGTGCCACTACAGTTTCAGTTTCATAGCCATGGAAAGGATCAGATTCAACCAAAGTAATTAACTCTGGGTCAATAAAGAATTCATAATCCTTATCAGTAACAAAGATAGGTGAAGTAGCAAACTTAGGATCACATTTCATTCTAGCATTCAAAGTCTTTTCCTTATACTTGCATAATAATTTCTTAAGATTATCTCTATCCTTACAAGAAAGGATTTCTCTAGTTATTTCTCCATCCAAAACATAACCCTCAGGTATCTTAGGCATTTCAAATCTAGGAGAGCTAGGTCTATTAGGTGTTTCATAGTTCTCAGTTTCAAAGACTTCATCAGTTTCAGCAATCTCATCAGTTTCAATAATTTCATTCTCTTTAGCTCTAGCAATTTGTTCATCAAGAAATTCACCTAGTGGCACATTATCATCAAGCATGGTACTAGCATCATCATAAGCATCATTCATAGCAGAAGTAGCATCATCAATAACTTGCAACATATCAAGATTAATAGCATGTGGTGGTGTTGCAAGCCTACTCCTAACCGAAGGTGAATCAAGTGCAGAGCTAGATGGCAATTCCTTACCTCCCCTCGTCTTAGAGGGAAAGATCTTGGTTTTTGGATCCTTCAGATTCTTCAGAGTGATGAGTTGATATAAATCCCAAGTGACTCAAGAAATATAGCTATGCTCCCCGGCAACGGCGCTAGAAAAGGGTCTTGATTACCCACAAGTATAGGGGATCGCAACAGTTTTCGAGGGTAGAGTATTCAACCCAAATTTATAGATTCGACACAAGGGGAGCCAAAGAATATTTGCGAGTATTAGCAGTTGAGTTGTCAATTCAACCACACCTGGAGATTAAATATCTGCAGCAGAGTGATCAGTAGCACAGTAGTATGATAGTTTTGATAGCAGTAGTAGCAGTAACAGTAACGGTAACAGTGATAGCAATAGTTTTGTAGCAAGTGCAACAGTAGCAGTAGCAATAGTAACTTAGCAAGAACAATATGTGGAAAACTCGTAGGCACTGGATCGGTGAACTCGTTGGATAATATTCATCATATAACAGTCATAACCTAGGGCGACACAGAACTAGCTCCAGTTCACAAATATAATGTAGGCATGTATTCCGTAAATAGTCATACATGCTTATGGAAAAGAACTTGCATGACATCTTTTGTCCTACCCTCCCGTGGCAGCGGGGTCCATAAGGAAACTAAGGGATATTAAGGCATCCTTGTAATAAAGAACCGGAACAAAGCATTAACACAGTGAATACATGAACTCCTCAAACTACGGTCATCACCGGAAAGTATCCCAACTATTGTCACTCCGGGGTTTACGGATCATAGCACATAGCATGTGCATATGACTAGCAAGATCGGATTAAGAACATAGATATAATGGTGATAACATAAACGGTTCATATCTGAAATCATGGCACTCGGGCCCTAGTGACAAGCATTAAGCATGGCAAAGTCATAGCAACATCAATCTCAGAACATAGTGGATACTAGGGATCAAGCCCTAACAAAACTAACTCGATTACATGATGAATCTCATCCAACTCCTCACCGACCAGCAAGCCTACGAAGGAATTACTCACTCCCGGTGGGGAGCATCATGGAATTGGCGATGGAGAAGGGTTGATGATGACGAAGACCGAAGATTCCCCTCTCCGGAGCCCCAAACGGGCTCCAGATCTGGCCTCCCGATGAAGAACAGGAAGTGGCGGCGGCTCCGTATCGTAAAACGCGATGAAACTTTCTCTCTGATTTTTTTCTTCGAAAATAGGATTTTATAGCACTGGAATTAGGGTCAGTGGGGCCCCGAGGTGGGCACAACCCACCAGGGCGCGCCTGGAGGGGGTGGCGCGCCCTGGTGTATCGTGCCCAACCAGGGCATCCCCTCCGGTGGTTCTTGGCTCCAGTAATTTTTATTTAGTATAAAATAAATCTCCAAAAAGTTTTGTCCAGTTCCGAGAACTTTTATTTCTGCACAAAAACAACACCATGGTAGTTCTGCTGAAAACAGCGTCAGTCCGGGTTAGTTTCATTCAAATCATGCAAATTAGAGTCCAAAACAAGAGCAAAAGCATGAGGAAAAGTATATACGACGGAGACGTATCATCCCGCTATTGGTTATTGGCCGTAGAGGTGTCTCGGTCATGTCTGCATAGTTCTTGAACCCGCAAGGTCTGCACACTTAACGTTCGGTGATGATTTGTTATAGATGAGATATATATGTTGGTGACCAAAGGTTGTTCGGAGTCCCGAATGAGATCCCAGACGTCACGGGGAGTTCCGGAATGGTCCGGAGGTAAAGATTGATATATGGGAAGTTGGTATTCGAGTTTCGGAAATGTTCCGGGACTTACCGATTTTGTGATGGAGGTGTCGGAAAGGTTCCGAGGGGTCCACCGGGGGGGCACCTGCCCTGGAGAGCCCCATGGGATGAGAGGGGCCGCACCAGCCCCTGGTGGGCTGGGCGCCTCGCCTCCCAAGGCCCATGCGGTCGGGTGGGCAAGGGCTGACCCTAGGGTGGCCGCTAGCCCCTTGCCTTGGGGGCCAAGGCAGCCCCCCTAGGCCGCCGCACCAAACCAGAGGGGAAACCCTAGGGCGGCCTCCCTTCCCCCTTGCCCCTATATATACTTGAGGGGAGGGAGGGCAGCCGCACCCCAAGCCATGGCGCAGCCCTCCCTCTCCCTCTAGATTGATTTCTCCTCTAGATTTGTTTTGGTAGTGCTTGGCAAAGCCCTGCCGGGACAGCTCCACCACCACCGCCACCAGGCCGTCGTGTTGTCAGAGATCTCATCTACATCTCCGCCCTTGCTTGATGGATCAAAAAGGCAGACACGTCATCGAGCTTTACGTGTGTTGAACGCGGAGGTGCCGTCCGTTCGGCGCTAGATCCGAACGGAACGAGATTGGATCGCGGAACGGATCGTGATTGGATCGCGAAGACATTCGACTACACCAACCGCGTTTCTTGATGCTTCCCGCTTAGCGATCTACAAGGGTATGTAGATGCACTCCCCCTCTCGTAGCTGTTGATCTCCATAGATAGATCTTGGGTGTTCGTAGGAATTTTTTTGTTTCCCATGCAACGTTCCCCAACATCATCGCTATCATCATCCTCATCTTCCAACTTAGCAAAAGCACCTTTCTTTGGGGGAGCTTCTTGTCCCTCACCCCCACTTTTCACTATCCTTGAGCAAGCGCCCATAATGATGAAGAGTGAACAGCCGACCCTTGAAACCGGTGGTTCGCTTTTACGTATTCATTGGCGATGCGATCCTAGACATGGACATTGAGGCAATATGAGCTTGATATGTCTCCGACGTATCTACAATTTTTGATTGTTTCATGCTATTATGTTATCAATCTTGAATACTTTATATGCAAGTATATGATATTTTATATCATTTTGGGGGCTAACCTATTAACTCAGTGCCCAGTGCCAATTTTTTTGCCTATTTTTGGACATTTAAAAAAATCAATACCAAACGGAGTCCAAATTGGATAAAAATTTACGGGAGTTATTTTTAGACCAGAAGAGACCCAGGAAGCTTCGGGAGGTGGCAAGAAGACCCACGGGGTGGCCACGAACTAGGTCGGCGCGGCACCTCCTAACCTAATTCCACTTCTATATATTCCCAATTATCCCAAAAATATAAGAGAGCCACCCAAAATAACTTTTCTGCCGCCGCAAGTCTCTGTTCTTCTGCGATCCCATCTGGAGGCCTTTTCCAGTACTCTGCCGGAGTGTGAATCCATCATGTAGGCCGTTGACATCAACCTTGCTGCCTTCATGATGATGTGTGAGTAGTTGACCACAGACCTACGAGTCCATAGCTAGTATCTAGATGGCTTCTTCTCTCTCTTTGATCTTCAATACAAAGTTATTCGCCATTCTCGCGATGATCTACCAATGTAATCTTCTTTTACGGTGCGTTTGTTGGTATCCGATGAATTGTGGGTTTATGATCAGATTATTCATGAAAAGTAATTGAGTCTTCTCTGAATTCTATTATGCATGATTGTTATAGCTTTGCAAGTCTCTTCGATCTATCTGTTTGGTTTAGCCAACTAGATTGATTTATCTTCAGCGGGAGGAGTGCATTGTAGTGGGTTCAATTTTGTGGTGCTCTATATTTCAGTGACATAAGGGGACAAGACACATATTATATTGTTGCTACTAAGGGTAAAGCGACGGGGTTTGAACATATTGCATGTACTTACTTTGTCTACATCATGTCATCTTGCTTAAAGCATTACTCTGTTTGTCATGAACTTAATACCATAGATGCATGCTGGATAGCGGTCGATTGGTGGAGTAATAGTAGTAGATGTAGAATCATTTCGGTCTACTTGTCACGGACGTGATGCCTATATACATGATCATTGACATGAATAACATTATAACTATGTGCTTTTCTATCAATTGCCCAACAGTAATTTATCTACCCACCATATGCTATGCGTTCGAGAGAGAAGCCTCTAGTAAAAACTATGACCCCGGGGTCTATTCAAATCATATTACAAAAACCTAAAGACCTTGCTGCAATTTATTTACTTTATTTTTATTTTACTTTTATATTTATCTATCTATCACTATCAGAAGTAATCCTTGCAAGTAACGAGGTCAAGGGGATTGACAACCCTTGACCACGTTGGGTGCAAGTATTTGGTTTTGTGTGTGCAGGTATATTTGATGCAAGTTGTCGTGGTTCTCCTACTGGTTCGATAACCTTGGTTCTCACTAAGGGAAATACTTCTCGCTACTATATTGCTTCACCCTTCCTCTTCGGAGAAAAACCCAACGCAACTCACAAGTAGCAGAGCTCAAACTTTTATGAACCCGGACAAAGTCAACAACATGAAGAAACACTCACATAATCATCAATAGTGACGCCACTTGGAGGTGCATTCTTGACATGCTCCAAGCACCCACTCCAGCGACTATAAGTTTTCTTGATCACATCCCAACGGCCTTGGACTGACTTTAATGATCGACCGGAGGGGAACGACAAGATCCATTGATATATGTCCTCAATCCTTTGCCAATAACTACCAAAGCTTTGATCTTTGTCGATCACCGCGGCAAGTGACACACTCTCCCATGCTTGAATCAAGTACAAATCCTCTGGCTCTGTGTAGTTGCCGGTCCTTCCCACTCTAGTATCATACTCGGCCTCCTCAATCTCTTCCACTTCATCACCACCGTCATTCGCTTGATCCACCTCCGCCTCGACCTCCAATTGAGGCATATCAAAATTATCAAGGGGAGCACTCGAATCCACAGAATTCTCCTCCAACATTTTGATATACGTTGAGTGCATGTTTTGGCTACAAAATTTAGAGGGCAAAACGTAAACAAGTGCTTTAAAGTCGAACGACAGACACCATAGCATTTCAAGCAAAAGGAAAATTTTGTATCTCCCGGATGTTTCATCGAACACGTTGTAGGCGTGACGCTCGAGTGGTCGTGCTCGGGGAACACGTGGACATGCGGAGGCGGAGGAGGATCCCGGCCTCTTGCCGGGATCGCCTTCTTCCTTGGGGATTTTCCCCGCGCACAGGCCGGGCCGATGGAGGCAGTCTTCTTCCCTGTGCGGGAGGCCGCGACGAGGAGAACCGATGCGGGGTCGGAAGGGGCCGCCGCTAGCGAAAGATGTTGGTGCGGCATCGGCATGCATGGCCGAGGCGCGGGAGGAGGGAACGACAATATTCTTGGAAGCGGCGGCGCATGAAATGCGGCACCCGGAGGCTGCGGGTACTCCATAGGGTCCGTTGGCAACGCAGCGAGGCTAGACGGCGAGATCGGAGGTGGCGGCGGCGCGGCAGGCAGGAACGGAAGGGGGCGGAAGTTTTCTTTGCGCCAAAGATAGGGGAACCGGCAAAAAGAGGGAGAGATCCCACAGATATAGTGGAATTGGCCCAAACTTTGCAGGGCCCCGCAAAAAAGTTATGGGATGACCGATTTTATAGGATCTGATCGGGCCAGAAAAACGCGCCTCTTTTGCAGGATGTACTAGAGAGGCTCTAACAAAGTGATCGGGAATCCAGTTAAACAACAGGACTCACATGTCATAATTGATTCCGAGAGGGGAGAGCATCGCCGGTGTATAGAGGCAACCTTGCCTCTAAGATAGGCCCCACATGGTTTGCCTATTACCAAATGAAAAACCACAATGTATAGACTCTAACCTAGGGATGTAAATGGTACGGATAATTCCCGTTCCGAATCCGCTTCCGCATCCGTTTTTAAGTATATGGTATGCACTTACACAAATACGGCGGATATGGGTGCTGATATGAATTTTGGTCAACCGAATATCCGACGGATATGGTAGAGGATAAGGTATTGGTAATATCCGACGGATATGGATTATCTGGTATTTTTAGCGGATTATCCGAGGTTGTGAAATAGGATTATCCGATAAATTTATCCCAATTGAGAAGCACAAATGCCCACGTGGACCAATAATAAAAATCACCACATATAAAATAGTAATTGTACGTACATATACGCCGCCGACGCATCGAACGGAGGTCTGCGATTGCGTACATGTACGCCGGTTGTGCGTCTGGACGGTGATCTGCTTACATATACACGTAGGAATTTCGAGTATAAACAAGTATGGTCACTCATAGTGGTTCCTTCTTCCATGCATGCAGTCACGTATAAGTATGAACACCAAGTTAATTTGAAGTAGTCGAGTAGAGCAGGCTTCATCTTAATAGACTACAAAACAGTATGGATTTATCGGTACTACATATTGTTACTATGTTGTGTGAGCTATTACTTTATAACACCACTTTCTAGTGTTATGGGCTTGGATGGAAACATATTTTCATATTGTTGCATAGTACAAATAAATTGTGTCTTTTTGCACGTATCATCCAATATTTTTGTCCGTTTTCGATCCGAATCCGGTCCAAATCCGTAGTCCGATATAATCCGCATTCGAATCCGCATCCGGTTATTATCCGCTCCGCTCCGAATCCGACAAAAAAATATGATGAAGGATATGGGATCCGATCCGTTTATATCCCTGCTCTAACCAGCTTCTAAGGTGGGCCCTAGCAGAAATTTAAAAGTATTGATTAGCACCACATTTATCCAATCAATGATCTTTCTCTTGTACCTTTTTATGGCTTCCTAGGGCTACCAAATGGGACCAGATGGATTGTTAAATTGTTGGAGGCAGCCTCTAAGATTAGAGATGTTGCTAGCCAATTTTTTGTTAGAGACGGCTTTTGTATGTATAGAGGCTGCCTCTAAGAGGAGAGAGTGGGGTTAAAGGCAGTAAAAATCATGCATTGTGGATGCCTTTAGGGCATCTACAATGCTGACTGCTTAAGGAAACGCTTAAATAGGAAAAAAAACAAATAAATTGAACACCCCCAAAAAATAAGCTAACGACCTGCCCCTTCAACGCAAGGCGTTAACTGAGGCGCTAAAGATGAGTTAACCAGCAAACCAACCTGTGGTTGGATGGTTAGGAGGACTGTGGTATCCTCTGCCCATCAGAGTTTAAATCCCAGATTTGACATTGGTGCTTGCATTTTCCTGAATTTATTTCAGGACTTCCGGCGATGTGCGTTTAGTGGGAGGAGACGTTCCAGTCGACTACGAAGGCGTCTGTGGCGACTTCATCAATCTCAAGATGATGTGCCGGTTCCATCTCTCGAAGATGCTCGTAAAGATAGGGTGTGCGTACGTACGTTTATAAGGATGAGTGTATGCTCGTATATGTGAGCGACTTAGATTGTACTCTGCTCGAAAAAAAAGTTAACCAATCGTAAATAAAGCTCCGCTTTACATGCCTCAAGGCAAAAAAGCAGGAAGCACCAGACTCAATTGTTTGCGTCGACGACCAGGATTAAACCTGGCAACTGCCCATCGGCAAGGATCAAAATCCTAGAGCCTGTTTTTATGCGCCGCGTTGTAGATGCCCTTAGGTTAAACTCACCTGCTTACAGGCCAGGCCCACGTGTCAGACTCACCACCGCCGTTTGACGAGCGTACGTGGGCGCCATGAAGCAGCTCGATGGTGTTGCCACCAGTGCCGCACCCAATAGTGCTAAGAAAAGTATGCATATACTCCGACCACGTCTCTATTTACTTCATATTTCATCTAAGCTAGGGGCATCGCGCCGTGGGTTTAAATGGTGCCGACCAGAGGATAGTGCCGAAGCATGGCAGCATGTATGTGTTGCCATACCAGCGTCGATTATTTCTATTGGGAAAATTCCTATCCAGCTGCCGCACCAGATGAAGTCAAACCGACCATCAGAACTCCTGGTGCTACCGTATAAACCATGCGGAGCAATCTTGGTTTGGTTCGATGTCCTGCCAACAGCCAAGCGTTTATTTTACTCTACTTAAACAACTAAACAGATTACTGGTTGGCTTTGGATCTAGTGATTAACGGTGTTGGATACTTAATTAGTTTAGTATCGCTTAGTTGGTGTAGGAGAATAGATTTGACTATGCAACTGAACATGTATTGATCGGGTGCATAGTCACGTATATATAATGTATAAGGGTAGCCACGTCCTCAACTATACATGGAATATGAGGTAGGCTTGATGTACAAGTAATACATTCAATCACATATTCAACACCCCCCCACAGTCAATACATCACCTGTGATGCATAGACTGGACCAGAACTCCTCAAAAGTAGTGGTCGGTAACCCCTTGGTCATCAGGTCGGCAAATTGCTGCGCGGTGGGAACATGCAAGACGCGGACGCGTCCGAGAGCCACCTGCTCACGCACGAAGTGAATGTCAAGCTCAATGTGCTTCGTGCTACGATGATGAACGGGGTTGGCGGAGAGGTAGACGGCGGAGACATTATCGCAGTAGACGATGGTGGCCTTCGGAACGTCAAGATGTATCTCCTAAAGAAGTTGTCCAAGCCATGAACACTCGGCAACGGCATTAGCCACAGCCCGGTACTCCGCCTCGGCACTCGAACGTGACACTGTCGGTTGTCGTTTAGATGACCACGATACGAGCGAGGGACCGAGGTAGACACAATACCCGGAGGTAGATCGACGAGTGTCGGGACAACCAGCCCAGTCAGCGTCGGAGTAGGCAACCAGATCAGTGCATGATGAGGCCGACGATGTGAGACCAAGAGCTATAGTGCCGCGGATGTACCGAAGGATCTTCTTCACCAGGTTCCAGTGAGAATCATGCGAAGAGTGCATGTGAAGACACACCTGCTGTACAGCATACTGCAAGTACGATCGAGTGAGCGTCAAGTACTGGAGAGCACCGACAATGGAGCGATAGAAGGCAGCGTTCGGCGCCGACAAACCGTCAAGTGCAGAAACCTTGGCCTTTGTGTCGATAGACGTAGGTAGAGGCTTGCAATTAAGCATGTCGGCACGCTCGAGCAACTCATGGGCATACTTCTGTTGATGAAGAAAGAACCCATCTGTACGCCGCACCAGCTCAATCCCGAGGAAGTAGTGCAACGGACCTAGGTCCTTGATGGCGAACTCAGTGCTGAGACGAGTTGTAAGCTGGCGAAGGAGCTCAACTGAAGAAGCCATCAAGATGATGTCATCGACGTAAAGCAAGAGGTATGCAGTCGCATGGCCCTGATGATAGACGAACAGCGAGGCGTCGGAGCGAGTAGCTCGAAACCCAAGCTGCTGAAGGAAGGCAGCGATGCGCTGGTACCACGCACGTGGGGCTTGCTTGAGCCCATAGAGAGAGCGCGAGAGCAGGCACACATGGTCTGGATGAGCAGCATCAACGAAGCCGGTGGGCTACTGGCAGTAGACCTGTTCTGCAAGATGTCCATGGAGGAAGGCGTTTGAGACGTCCATCTGATGTACCGGCCAAGCACGGGACACGGCAAGCAGTAGCACGGTACGGATCGTGCCTGGCTTGACCACCGATACGAATGTGTCGGTGAAGTCAACACCGGCGCGCTGGCAGAAACCACGAACCACCCAGCGAGCCTTGTATCGCTAGAGAGTACCATCGGGTCGTGTCTTATGATGGAACACCCACCTCCCGATGATGATGTTGGCATGACGAGGCCGGGGAACAAGCTGCCAGGTCCGATTGCGTTGCAGTGCATCGAACTCCTCCTGCATCGCGACGAGCCAGTTCAGATTGCGAAGAGCGGCGCGAGCCGACGACGGGACTGGTGATGGTGAGGATATTGAGGCACCACAAAAGTACTCGTCGGCTGGATAGCAGTTACTCGGTCAAAAAACACCAGCCCGAGCGCGAGTCACCATGCGGCGTGGAGGCGACTGGGCGGGTGGTGCGACGGGTGAGAACGGCGAGGAAGAACCCGTCACAAAGGATACACCCCCAACCGAGCTCGTCGAGGTGGCGGGCATGGAGATGATCGATGACTCGGCGGGTACAGCGGGGTCGATCGAGGCCAAGGCCGAGCCGCCAGCTTATCGAGCGAGGCAGACACCGAGTTGGCGCATGTGGCACCGCCCGAGCCTCCAGCCACGGGGGGGCAAGGCGGGCAGAGAGCCGGCGCCCAAACCTCCAGGCACATCAAGCGAGGCATGCAATGAGTCAGCGCCCGAACCTCCAGCCACATGGGGCGAGGCGGGCAGTGATCCGGCGCCCGAACCTCCAGCCACATGGTGCGAGGCAGGCAGTGATCCGGCACCCGAACCTCCAGCCACATAGGGCGAGGTGGGCAGTGAGCAGGCGCACGAACCTCCAGCCATATGGGGCGAGGTGGGCAGTGAGCCGGTGGTTGTAGCAGCCGCATCCAGAGTTGGCACCCGTGCTGGGAAGCCAGGAGGTGGCCCAAGAGCCGAGCGCGGAGGACCCCCATGAGGCCTCCGAGAAGGGTCCCGAACATCCGAGACGCCCGGCGATGAGCCGGACGGAGGTGATGTGGTGACACCCGAAGAGACCTGCTGAAACGGAAATACCCATTCATCAAAGTAAACATGTCTCGAAGTGATCACACGATGAGAGACGGGATCGTAGCACTGGTAGCCCTTCGTGTTGGCGGGGTATCCAAGAAAAATGCAGGCAAGAGAGCGTGGAGCGAGCTTATGAGGGTGTAACGCCCAAGATGCGATCCTATCCTTATTTTGGCACGAGGGCCTCAACAGGGATAGAAGCGCATCTCGTCTTTTCGCAAGAATGGATATCATTACAAGTACATGTAAAGAAGAGATGAGTATATGGAATTGGCTTACACTCGCCACAAGCTACATCAATATCACATCAATACAACAACATATCCAAACATCATACAAAAGAGTAGGGTCCGACTACGGACGAAAACAAATGATAAAATGACATCCATCCTTGCTATCCCAGGCTGCCGCCTGGAACCCATCCTAGATCGATGAAGAAGAGGAAGAAGAACTCCAAATCAAACAAGCATCGCTCTCACGTCAAATCATCGCATTACCTGTACCTGCAACTATTGTTGTAGTAATCTGTGAGCCACGGGGACTCAACAATCTCATTTCCAAGGGTATCAAGAATATTAAAGCTTAATGGGTGAGGTATGGTTAAGTGGTGAGGCTGCAGCAAGCACTAAGCATTTATTTGAGTGGCTAACTTACGAGTACAAGAATAAGGGGGGGTGATTATCGAATAAACGGACGTGCACTAGTAATGATCTCTAAGAGATCCTGAACACCTACTTACGAACAAACATAACCCCACCGTGTTCTCTCTCGGTTCAGAAATTACGAGAAGACACAGTCACGGTTACGCACACAGTTGGTGTATTTTATTTGAGTTTACTTCAAGTTTGCTATGACCGGGTGTTAAACAAAGTTTCCAAGTTGCCACGTAACCGCGGGCACGGCTTTCCGAAAGATTTAACCCTGCAGGGGTGCTCCAACTCATCCATCACAAACTAACCACACGCCGCGGGAATAACCTCGACCACGAATCCCGTGATTTCCTAGGAAATTCCATTGGAAAACCTCAACCTCGAGATAGCCCAAAGTATTGGAATTCCTCGCGCAAGACATTCGAGAAAGGTAAAACAAGTCCAGCAAGACCGCCCGACGTGTCTCGAACCCGATAGGAGCCGTGTATCTCGTTCTCAGGACACGACCAGATAAGCTAGTGTACAGGGCTTGATAGACATCTCCCGAGTTGCCCCGGGTTGGCCCCGCACAGTGCTCTAATTTGGACCAACACTCATGAGGAGCACTGGCCCGAGGGGTTGATTAAAGATCCTCAGGTTAATTACTCCCTATGCAGGTTTATTAGTTATTAGGCAAATGTAGTACAAAAGTTGGGTCTTGCCAGACAAGTTTTAATCTAAAACGAATGGTCAAGGGGGTCCCCATAACAACCCCGAGCATGTTAGGAGCGCAAAATATGGAACATAACACCGGTACACAAGTAACTAGGGCGGCAAAAGTGGAACGAAACACCTAGCAAAAGGCCAAGCCTTCCACATTTTACCAAGTATATATGTGCATTAAATTAAATAGCAATAATATTGTGATATAACAAAGTATCCATGTTGCACATGGAAAGAGCTTGCACCTGCAACTAGCAACGCTATAAGAAGGGCTGAGCAAGCGGTAACATAGCCAAACAATGGTTTGCTGGGTTATGGAGGGGTTAGAGGCTTTTCATGGCATTTTGGGAGGCTTGACAAACAAGTGGTAGGTAGCGAGACAAGCGATAGAAACGAGCCAACTAGCATGGCAATGATAGTAATGGTATCCAGGGAAATGATCATCTTGTCTGAGATCCCGCTTGGAAGAAGAACGAATACATGAAGAAGACGAACCAACGTAGTCGAACGGATCCTCACACTACGAACGCTTTTGAAACTCTATCGAGAAGAAGCAATCCGCAAACAACAATCAACACATGATAAACACCACAACATATGCAGGACATGATGCACAAACAAATATGATGCATGTCAAGTTTAAATATGCAAGGCATGGCAAATCACAACAATCGATTACTACACATTAAGTGAAGTTCAATATGCAACGGGTTGCATATTGACGAAACTCCACGTTCGAATCATTTAGTTCACTATCGTTTATTTACATGGCAAGTTTAAATGTTATTAAACATGTCAAGAGGTGAAGCATAAGTAAACTAGTCATCTAGGCATATTAAATGAAGCTGGAAACAACATATAGTGTTTCCGAAACGGCCCCATATGCAAATTATGATTATGATCCAGATCTGAACTAACCATATTTTATATTTATTAAACAGGAAAATAAAGTGCACAATGATATTCTACTCGTCATTCTAGTCTATTTACATATATAGATCATATAAAACGGAGCTACGGCCTAAAAGATATGACCAACACAAGATGCATATGTCATGAATGCAAAATGCATGCAAACAACCACCACAAGCATGTTAAATCATGGATGCAACAAGATGTTATGAAACTACATGGAATTCTAGTCAAGTTTCATATATGGCATGTTTTAAACGGAGCTACGGTTCAACCACCACAACCAACACAAGTTTTATTTAAAATCTGCCCAAAACAGCAACATAGCATATCGCACACATGAAAACAACAAGCTACAAGATTCTAAAATGCACAAACTAAGCATGGGGCAGTAGCATATAACACACACTTCATTTCATCTTCACATTTCGTACTCAAGAGAGTCATGGATCACATGGTAGGAAGCTCACAACATGGCAATAAAATATAACAGTTTAGGACTTAGTGAAAATCACAGTTTTAGCAGAGCAGTTTTTCACGAAGGCATATTGGCAGCAATAAAACTATATGGTACAGGGCATATCATGGCATGAAAATTTACAGCATGGTAGAGGGCATGATGCACTACAAATCATATCATGGTGGCAAGATCTAATTATGCATGGAATCATGGCTAGCATCAACACAACATGGCATTATGAAGAAAACAGATTCTCAGACTTAGTGAAAATTAGACTAGACATGTGTAGCAGTTTACATCAGATTGACCTATTGGACAGCAGAAGTAACTATGATGCAAAGCCTATACATGGCAACAAAAGACAAAAGCTGGTAGACAACAACATGCTTAACAAAAGACTCCATTGTGCCAACTCCAAAAGAGTCCTAGATCACTAGCAAATCACATGGCAACATGACAACAAAATAACAGTTTCAGACTTAGTGAAATTTAACTAACTCCCCAAACTGCAGTTTTGACTAGGCATGTTGACATGGCAATAACAGTAACATAACAACCCTATATGTGCATGGCAAGGACACTAACAGCAACTAGACATGTCACACAAAAAAATACTCCATTGGCACATGTCCAAAGGATGCTTAGTTTGCTTAATATGAGCCTCGCAAAATGGAACTTATCGTTTACAGATTACAGTTTTTTGACGATTACGGTGAGATGCACTTTTGCAACAGGGATATTGGCATGCAAATGAATCCTAATGCACAAACAAAGGGTACCATCATGTAGAGCACGAAGAGTACAACAATTTTCATATACTACACTTCTTCATACGATGCACGGTTCATGAAATACGAGTCACGCAAAATGCAATGATGCTGCTTAAAACTGCAGTTTCAGAGACTTAGTCATTTTTGCATCATTCATCAGATAGGCTAAATGGCGAACGTTCACCGGATAGGCAAACTGTGCACGTGAGCCTAATACGCTAAACAGCGAATGGGCGCAGGATAGGCAGGGGCGGTTACCTTGTGGGCTGCGGCCCAGTGGGTGCAGAGGCGGGCCGGCGATCGAGCAGGCCGGCGGCTAGGCCCCACGTGGCCCACATGGGCGAAGCGAGGGCGCTGCCCATCCTCCTCCTCCCGATCCCGATCGGATCGGGGAAGGCAGGGGCGGTCAACGGCGCCGGCGATCGACGTCGAGGCGACACCGGCGAGGACGCAACGCAGCGGGGAGGCGTCGACGCAGCGGTCCCCGGCCGGATCTCGCAGGATCCAGAGCCGGAGGCGCCACGAGATGGCGAGCGGCGGCGGATGGAGCAGCGGGGCATCTGAGCGGTTGGAAGCTGCGAGCTTGGCGGCGGCTTGCGACGGCGGCGCAAGGTCTGTGGGCGGCTCGGAGGTGGGGCGACGCGGGCGTCGGCGGCTCGCGAGATCCGGCAGTGGAGCGCTCCGGCGAGCAGAGGAGGAGGCCGGCGAGGGGCAAGGCCGGGGCTCCAGATCCGCGCTCGGGGAGGGCCTGGCTCGCGGCTGCGCGTGGGCGAGCGGGCTCGCGTGGGCTGGCGGCAACGGACCGCTCGGGCCCGGGCGGGCCTGCCCTAGGCCCGCAGGGCCGCGGTGGAGGGAGCTGGCTCGGGTGACGTGGCGGCGTGGGATTGGTTGGGAGGCGACGGCTAGCGGCGGCGCGGCGAAAGGCGGCGCGACATGTGGCGGTAGTGGGCTGGCTTGGCGCAAAAATAGAGGCAGGGACAAGTGGCGGTGGCTGGAGGTTGGTGGAGGGTGTGGTGGCATGGTTTTCGAGGCAGGGAGAGAGGAGTCTATTTTTGGGCGGTTGGGGTGTCTATATATAGCAAATGGGGCTAGGGTTTGGTTCTAGGGGGGTTTTCGACCCTCCGATCGCGATCGGACGGTCCGATCGGAGAGGTGGGTTAGGGTAGGTTTAGGTGGGCTGGTCGTGGTTGTGTAGTTGGGCTAGGATTAGAGAAGAGAGGGAAGTGGCAGCCCATGACAGAGTTTTAAAACCCAGAAAACGTCCGATAATAAAACTGATGACGGTGCCGCTACGGTCGACCGTTCGGGTATCAAAAGACCTCCGATTGCGACGAAATTTGGCAGGCGGTCTACCTACAATATAACAAGACCGCATGCCAACTTTCGACCCAATCCGAGAATATTTTTTGCGCACTTTTAAAAACAATATTTTATCGATGTCGCGGGCGCGTGCGTGTGTGGTTGGTCTCGAAACGATCGACGACACGAACAGAGAGAACCAGCAACTACGAACGGATGCAAATTTTCAAAAACGAGCGACGATGTTGTGCAGATGATGCGAATGATGCGATGATGAATGCGACAACCAAACGAATCACACGACGAGAATGGAAATAAAAGGGGAATCTTCTGGAGCGTCGGTCTCGGGCTGTTACAGAGGGGCGCTAGAGGCTATGCTAGAGTAGCAAAGGCACCCAAAGACTCGAAGCTCATCGTAGGATGGTGGAGTGCCATACAAGAGATGATGTGGTGCATAATTCCAACGAGTCAAGCATGGTCGGATATTGAGAAGAAGAGATGTCGTGGCAAGAGCATCTGGCTAAAAACGGGGCGGCACATTTGCGTGGAACAGAAGTGTACGAACGCAGTCGTTAACAGTGCGGAGAACACGCTCGGCACGCCCGTTTTGTTGCGAAGTATAGGGGCAAGTAAGACGAAATATAGTACCATGTGTGGTGAGTAGGGTACGGACGGCGAGATTATCGAAATCTTTCCCATTGTCAGTTTGGAGCGCATGTATGGGACGGCCAAATTGCGTATTGGCATATGAGTAAAAAGTCGTAAGAGTGGACAGGACATCGGATTTTCGCCGTAACCGAAAAGTCCACACATAATGAGAATAATCATCTAAAATGACAAGGTAGTAAAGATAGCCCGTATTACTTGCAACAGGAGAAGTCCAGACATCGCTATGAATTAACTCAAAGGGATATGATGCTATGGTGGATGATGCACTAAATGGAAGACGAACATGTTTTCCTAGACGACAAGCATGGCAAGTGTGATCGGTGATCTTATCACATGAAAAACTGAAAGTCTGAAGAATATGACTTAGTGTAGCGGGGTTGGGATGACCCAAACGAGCGTGCCAAAGATCCACACTGGCGGAGAAGGCAACTAGAGCGGTGGTGGTAGAGGAGGGTGGGTGTACTGGGTAGAGATCATCGGGGCTGTCACATCGGTAGAGTATCATCCGGGTACGAGCGTCCTTTACAGAAAAGCCGCACTTGTCAAATTCAATAGTAATAGGATTTTCATGAGTAAGATATCGAACGGAAACAAGATTCTTAATGAGGTCAGGCGAAACAAGTATGTTAGACATAGACAATAGCATGGATGACGAAGGAAAGAATGCATGTCCCACATGTGTAATAGGGAGAGAGGAGCCATCACCGACGATGATGCGAGTGGAAGTATTGAAGGGGTGAAAAGTATCGAAATTACCGGGATGAGCAGCCATGTGAGCGGAGGCACCCGTATCCATGTACCAATCACCACCACTGAGGTGGTTAGTCGGAGAGGGAGCCGAAGGAAGAGCCGCTAGGAGACCTGATCCCATGGCGCTAGAGGCATTCGAGGCGCCATGATGTTGGTGTAGTGGGCGCCGACTGGCTGCATCGGAGGAGAGGGCAGCATGGGGTAGGCGCCCTGCAGCGGTGGTCCGGCGAGATAGGGCAAAGGAACCCCCATCCAAAGGTGTTGCCCAGCCGACCACGAGGACGAGAGCTGAGCCGGACGTTGCGACTGCTGCTGCAGGTAGGGTAGCCCCTGGTAGAACGGCTCCAATGATGCGGGACCGACGAACGGGTTGAAGGAGCCAGAGACGGAGGAGTTAGTGAAGGCCATAACAGCGGCGGCTATGTGGTGCGGCGGCGGCTACGGCAAGAGAAAGCAGCGGCGGCTACAACAAGAAAAAGCAGCGGTGGCTAACAAGCACACATGCACGTACAAGCTAGCAAGCACACAACTGGATGGATACGGCTTGTACGTACGCATACGTGAACCTGGAGTGCAACTAAAAGAAGGAGGAGGGCGGCTGCGATGGCAGGCAGAAATTTAGCGGCAGCACGGAGGCACGGCGGCTGCGTGGGGATGAAGAAGAAATGCAGCGGCGGCGGCAGCAGATGCGGCGACTAGGGAGGAAGGAGAGATGCGGCGGCGGCAAGAGGTGTGGCGGCGGCAGTAGGGGTGGGCAAAAAAACCGAGGACGGAAGACCGGATCCGAAAAACCTGGAACCGAAGCCGAATAAACCGAGGACCGAAACTTCGGTTTTTAGATCGGTTAGCGAATGTCAAAAACCGATTTTAGTTCGGTAGATTCGGTCAATGGGCTCGGTTAACCGATTAACCGTAATATTGTATTAAGGCCCTGTGCAACGAAGCCCAATAGCCCTTCTACCATCTAACGTAGCCTCTCCCAGCATTATCTAAAGTTTCCTACCCAAACACACGCATGTGGCAGCCCCTGGAGAATCAATCGGTCAACCCTGATGCGTCCCTGCCCAGCCCAAAACACACGCAGGCTGCCCTAGTCTTCGGCGCACAGCCGCACAACATGCAGCGCCGCCGCTTTCATTTGCGCATCTAGCAGTCCCTGCAGCTGGCGGCCGTCGACGCTCATGCGCCCGCACGACGCCGGCGATGTTCCCTCCTGTCTACGTCGACTCCCATCGCGCGGACGGCAACCTGCGTGGAAAAATTTCCTGCGGAGCTCCTTCCTCGTACTGTCCAACCACCCCACTCCATCCTCTACACTACTCATATCTGATTCTCGCATGTCTGATTCATTCCTGTTTGGTTGTTCTGATGTTTGTTGCTCATGATTTGGCACCTAATTTCTTTCTTCCCAACACATATCCGCTTTCTTCGGTTGTAACCGAGCACCGAACCGAAATCTTGGTGAACCGAAGACTCGGTTATTGATTTCTCAGAGAACCATTCGGTTAGCAGGATCAGAAAACCGAAATTCTAAAGAAACCGAAGCACCGAACCGAATGGCTCGGTCTAACCGAATGCCCAGGCCTAGGCGGCAGGGAGCGGAAGCTAGGGTTTAGATCGGAGGGCAACTGATACCATGAAGGAGAATATATTTGACTATGCAACTCACAATGTATCGATCGGGTGCATAGGCACGTATATATAATGTACAAGGATAGCCACGTCCTCAACTATACATCACTACCAGAATCAGGGTCGTTGCCGACGGCCTAAACTATGCCGACGGCCCCCGTCGGCATACGTCACCCTACGCCGACCACCAGTGCCTCACCGTCGGCGTACTAAAAACCGTCGGCGTAGATCAACCTATGCCGACGGCCACCGTCGGCGTACAAATGTCGTCGGCGTAGATTCACCTATGCCTACGGTGGCCGTCGGCGTAGACACCCCGTCGGTGTATCAGCGGGCCCGGCCACTCGATGAGTAACGCCCGTTTGACGCCGTCAAAGATATGCCGACGGCCCTGACGGACACCGTCGGCATAGCTTCGAAGGTCCACGTCATCGATCCGCGGCAGGTGCCACGTCATCGATCCGAGGGAGGTGTGGATCCGGGGGCGTAACTACGCCGACGGTTATGCCGTCGACATACCTTTCGGGCTACGCCGACGGTTTAACCGTCGGCGTAGGCACAATTTTTTTTTATTTCACCTACGCCGACGGTGTAACCGTCGGCATAGGTGCAATTTTGTGTTTTCTGTTTTGAATTGCTTATATCTTTTAGGATATTTGATGTTTTTGAGTGATTCTTTTTGCATTAAATTCAAAATTTTGTCTAGTTTGTGTTTGTGCAATTAGTTTTCAAATTTGAATGGTTTAAATTTGAATTTTTTCAAATTTCCTTCAAACCTTAGATTGTGAATAACTTGAGTTTAAAAATTGTTTTTAATTTAATTTTTTCTGCTCGTAGGCACATGTTAGATGGTGCATGTTGAACACACAAAAAGTCTGGAGTTGAAATAAGTTTAAAAAAATGAAATGCCTTTGTAACAGATGAGTTTTCGTCCGAAACCCTGATACTTCGAAAGAGATTGTCCAGTTTGTACACAAAGTGCATCCAGCTTTTGTCGTAACCCTCTCAACTTTTTAGCACATGCTATGTGGGTGAAATGATGATACCATGTCAAGTTTCAACCTTTTCAGAGATCATTTGTAGTGCTTTACAATTTCAGGGTCATTTAGCTCAAAATAATTAACGGAGGGAATCTTGCGGTGAGTTGTGCCCGGACCTTGATCCGATGTGTACCTATGTGCTGGGCTATAACACCCAGGTGAAAATGTCCATCGGTCAAACCCCGTCCGGCAAAAGTCAAAGGCGTAGACCGCCCGGTCAACTCTCGCAGGGTTAGACGGGAAGGGTATAGTTTGGGGGGGTAGCTATGCCGCCAGGTCTTTCGCTGGGCCCTCCTACACGTCCGGAAGTGCGGTGGTGGGTGCAAGCACCCGGCACGGGGCTCCGTGGTGTGACCCCCCTCACCGACGTCGCCGCCGCCGTCGCACGGAGGGGGGGAACGGCCACGTCGGGCAGTAACGGGGGGAATCTTGTGGTGGGCTGTGCCCGGACCTTGATCCGATGTGTACCTATGTGCTGGGCTATAACACCCAGGTGAAAATGTCCATCGGTCAAACCCCGTCCGGCGAAAGTCAAAGGCGTAGACCGCCCGGTCAACTCTCGCAGGGTTAGACGGGACGGGTGTAGTTTGGGGGGGTAGCTATGCCGCCAGGTCTTTCGCTGGGCCCTCCTACACGTCCGGAAGTGCGGTGGCGGGTGCAAGCACCCGGCACGGGGCTCCGTGGTGTGACCCCCCTCACCGCCGTCGCCGCCGCCGTCGCACGGAGGGGGGGAACGGCCACGTCGGGCAGTAACGAAGGGAATCTTGCGGTGGGCTGTGCCCAGACCTTGATCCGATGTGTACCTATGTGCTGGGCTATAACACCCAGGTGAAAATGTCCATCGGTCAAACCCCGTCCGGCGAAAGTCAAAGGCGTAGACCGCCCGGTCAACTCTCGCAGGGTTAGACGGGACGGGTGTAGTTTGGGGGGGTAGCTATGCCGCCAGGTCTTTCGCTGGGCCCTCCTACACGTCCGGAAGTGCGGTGGCGGGTGCAAGCACCCGGCACGGGGCTCCGTGGTGTGACCCCCCTCACCGACGTCGCCGCCGCTGTCGCACAGAGGGGGGGAACGGCCACGTCGGGCAGTAACGGAGGGAATCTTGCGGTGGGCTGTGCCCGGACCTTGATGAATGTTGCCCACCACTTTTTGAAATCGTCGGGTACGTCGGCGGCGGCGGCGGCAGCCATGCGGATGTCAGTCGGCGCGAAAGCGGAAGACTCTTGGCTCTTCTCCCTCTCTCTCCGGAGGCCGGCTGTGATTTGCGAATGGGGTGGGGTGGTGGGTGGGGACTGGCGGACTGCTCATGAAGCTGCTGAGTTTAACTGTTCACCATCCCGCCGTACGCACGCGATGCAATTCCACTCAATTTACCTACTACTCAAAAAAAAAAGAACACAGCTATGCGATAAAGTACATTTAAATTAATGAAATTTCTATTTAGGGAAAAAAATGAAGAACACAGCTATGCCGACGGCTTTGCCGTCGGCATAGCTATGCCGGATCGATGACGTGGCAGGAGGCTCGGATCGATGGCGTGGCATGTATCTATGCCGACGGCTATGCCGTCGGCATAGCTCTCTGCCTTATCCAATCGCGGGGCCGGCCCTCCTCCTCCACTCAGCCCCCTCCCCCCGCCCGACCCGATCCAACGCGCCGCCGGCCGCCGATCCGCGCGCGTCGCCGTCGCCGCCCCGCCGTCGCCCCGACTCTCCCCCGCCCTCGCCCCACCCTCGCCACGCCGTCGCCCCGCCCCGCCCTCGCCTCGCCAAGCCCCGTCCTCGCCTCGGCCTCCGCCACCCCCGCTCCGCCGCCGTCTGCCCGCTCCGCCGCCGTCTGCCCGCGCCACCCCCGCTCCGCCACGTCCCCGCCCCGGCTGGCCTTGTCCCCGCCCCGGCCAGGCTCGTCCCCGCCCCGGCCGGCCTCGTCCCCGCCCCGGCCGCGCCACCGCCCGGCCTCCCTGCGCCCCCGCCCCGGCCTCCCCGCGTCCCCGCCCTGCCTCTTCCATGCCTCTGCTGCTGCTTCGGCGGGAGGTGAGCAAAATGCAAATTTGTTTTAATCAATTTGTTCTGTTAGATGAAAATGATGGTATATATGATGAATGTATGATGATATTCATGTTCGGTAATTATATATGTTGTAGTTAGATAGGTTAGTGTTGTTAGATTTTTTGTCTAGATGATTATGATGATGCTGAATATATGATGATGATGAATAGATGTCAACATTGTCAGTTTGTTTTGGCTAGATGATGCTCGAATATATGAATGTATGTTGCCTAGATGATGATGGTGAGATTCTGTATAAATGATTTATGAATGCATTTCATATTCGGGGTGGTGCTATTTGAGATGTTGTTTAAAGCTATATGATATGTGATGGTCTAAATTTTTTGGTCGGTGCAATTTACAGATTTGTGATGTTGCATCTCCGAGGAGTGATTCTCGACGTCCGAGCCGTTGGTCCCCGATTGTCCCTCCGCTGATCAACTACTTCCTCTACAGCCGAGGGTGAGCTACAAATCTCCTTCACCTCTTTTTTTCTGTCACTAGATTTCATTATCAAGTCGCGTAACCTAGGCGTCTCCCGTCCAAAATGGTTGCATCGATAAATATGCATTCAATTGCATATTTATCACCGCAACTTTTTCGGATTGTCCAGCGTTTTCCATTAGAGATGTAGGTGGATTCAATGCCGTCAACGCGGTAGAAAATAAAAATTTGACGTGATCAATTCAAATCAAATCTTAATTTTGTTGTGTGGCTCCCAATAAAACAGAGAATGGCAGATAATCAGTGGATGTATAGTGGTTTTACCCATGGCCCCCGTGGGAATCGAGTAACATCAGAGTGGATTGCCAAAACCGATGTGTTTTTGAGGGAGACATTCTGTGGTCCAATGAGAATGATCCCACATTGCCCGTGTGCGAGATGTGGCAGACGTCACTCTAAAGGCAAGGACGAAATGACCTGGCACCTTCGCACGCACGGATATATGAAAAACTTTGACATGCCGATAAACTTTGCCGAGCGGGACCGTGGTAGAGAGGAGGTGATGCGTCAACGCATCGGTGGTTATGTGGACGACGGGGTCAGAGACATGTTAGATGATGTCATTGCTACAGAGGCGACGCATGCGACACCTTCAGACAATGAACTAGAGGAGCCGGAGGAGCCGGAGGCAACCGCAAAGTCCTTCTTGGAGATCTTGGCTTCGTCAAAGAAGCCTCTTTATGCGGGTGCCAAACTCTCTCAGCTAGATGCCATCTCGCAACTAATGGCAGTTAAGGCTGAGTACGGCTGTAGCCAAGCTTGCATCCAAGCATTTCTGGGAGTATGGGCTAACAGTCTTCCCGATGGTCATGAACTGCCGGAAAGCATGTACGCCACGAAGAAAATCATGAAGACACTCTCTATGGATTATGAGAAAATACATGTCTGTCCGAAGAATTGCCTTTTGTTTAGGCACGAGTATGCGGATGACAAGTATTGTAGGAAGTGTGGTTCCTCTCGGTACCTTGAGGTGGTCGGTAAGGATGGTCAAAAGAGGCAGCTACGCATCCCCGCAAAGGTTCTTCGATATCTTCATTTCATAAAAAGACTGCAGCGCCTTTTCATCACGGAGGAGTCTGCCAAAATGATGAAGTGGCACAAGCAAGGGAAAAGGTACCATCCAAACAAAATCGTACATCCATCGGGAGGTGAAGCATGGAAGTCATTCGATAAAGAATACCCCGACGAAGCAGCCGAGGATGGGAATGTCAGAGTCGCAATAACAGGTGATGGGGTCAATCCATATGGTATGTCGTCCAATTCATACAGCTGCTGGCCCGTGTTTGTTATTCCGCTCAATCTCCCTCCCGGTGTCCTAATGCAACGCGACACCATGTTCTTGTCGCTGATCATTCCAGGGCCCGAATACCCGGGGAAGAATTTGGGAGTGTTAATGCAGCCGCTGGTGGATGATTTGCACCATTCTTGGTACTTCCCAAGGTTGACATACGACCGACATCTGCAGAAAAATTTCTTGATGAAAGTTTGGTTGATGTATTGCATGCATGACTTTCCCGGCTATGCCCTATTTTGCGGATGGTGTACAAGTGGTAAGATGCCATGCCCAGTGTGCATGCAGGCTCTACGTTTTATTTGGCTGCAGAAGGGTCATAAGTATGTAGCCTTTGACCAGCACCGCTAGTTCCTCCCTCCAGACCATCCAGACAGGGAAGACAAGAAGAACTTCACGAAAGGTCGGGTTGTCCATGAAGTAAACGAGATTCCAACATTTTCGGGGGCAGATGTTCTTGCTCAGCTAAAAGCTCTCAAGCCTGAAGTCAAAGGGAAAGGCAAAGGCAAACGCTTCGAGGGATATGGTGAGACACACAACTGGACTCACATTAGCCCCTTCACGAAGCTTCCCTATTTCAAGGACCTCAAACTTCCTTATAACATCGATGTGATGCACACCGAAAAGAATGTCGCAGAGTCCCTTTTTCGCACGATCCTCAACATTCCGAATAAGACAAAGGATAACGTTCAAGCTAGAGCCGATCAACAAAAATTTTGTGATAGACCACGTCTAAACATGCAACCTCCCACAAGCGGTCGAAGAAACTGGTTCAAGCCAGAGGCTGACTTCGTCCTTAAACCGCCAGAAAAGAAGGAGGTACTTATGTGGCTCAAACATATTGTGAAGTTCACTGATGGTTATGCATCGAATATAAGTAATGGAGTCAATCTTTCAACGGGCAAAGTCAACGGGCTCAAGAGTCATGACTATCATGTATGGATTGAGCGGTTAATGCCGGTGATGGTTCGAGGCTATGTCCCCGAGCGTGTCTGGCGAGTGCTTGCGGAGCTAAGCCATTTCTTTCGCACGCTCTGTGCTAAAGAAGTATGTCCCGAGGTGATTGGACAATTGCATAAGAAGGCACCAGAGTTGATATGCAAGCTAGAGAAGACCTTTCCGCCAGGCTTCTTTACTCCGATGACACATCTCATTTTACACCTCGCGAAAGAGGTATTGTTGGGGGGCCCTGTGCAGAATCGTTGGCAGTACGGCCCTGAGAGACAGAACAAGCATCTCCGAAAGAAATGTGGAAACAAAGCTAAGATTGAAGCTTCCATAGCTGAGGCAGTTATCCTTGAGGAGGTGTCAAACCTCAGGACATCGTACTATCCAGACCACGTTCCCAGCCTGCATAATAAGGTGCCTCGATACAATACGGAAGAGCCCAAGTATAAACCCAAGCTCGATCTATTCAGCGGGCAAGGTGGCAGGGCTGGGTGCTCGAAATCTTATAACATGCCAGAACAAGAGTGGGAGGACATCATGTTCTATGTCTTGCACAACATCAAGGAAGTTGAGGAGGAGTGGATGAGGTAATACCACCACACCATTCCATTATGTCTTGCACAACATTATGTTCTATGTTCTCTTAGTCTAGGCCTAAACACCGCTTTTCTTCTTTCAGCCAATTCATTTATGAGGAGTGGAAGGGACTGATTGATCCTACTCAGGCGGAGGCACTTACTCTTCTTCGACATGGAAACCCTGGAAGGCAAAATTTTGTTGCTTGGTTCATGGCTAAAGTAATTTTTCACATTCCCCTATTAAATACCTAGTTGAACATTTTATTAGTTAACCAAACAATTTCAATTAAACTTGTAGGGAAAAGATCGGAACATATCTATGGATGACGAATTGAGATGGGTTTCCATGGGTTTTAACCCTTCGGTCATGACATGTGAAAAGTATGATGTGAATGGGTATCGATTCCATACAGAGGAGCACCAGAACAACCGGCCTGATCCCAAAACTATAAATACTGGAGTGTACACCCCAGGTCAAAATGGAGTTCAGTATTACGGAAGGGTAGGAAAAATATACGAGCTTTCCTTCAGTCGTGGCCGCGAAACCCTAAGTCTCCCTGTGTTCAAATGCCGATGGTTCGACCCAGTAAAGGGGCTGAGACATACGCTTTCGTATGGTTTGGTCGAAGTTAAACCATCAACCGTCTATGCTGGAGCCGATCTCTTTATTGCGGCTACCCAAGCCACACAAGTTTATTATCTGCCTTACCCATGCCAGAAAGAATACCTAAAGGGTTGGGAAGTTGTGTTCAAGGTGTCGCCACATAGTAAGTTACCGGACCCAAACGATGATGATTATTACAACATTAACCCCATGACATACGAGGGAGTGTTCTTTCAAGAGCAACCCGATGATGATGATGATGATGTGGTCAGAAGCGATTATGATGACTCCTTGGGTGATGATGATGTGGATCCAAACGATGACGATGCACGGAATGATGGTGAGACCATTGTTAATGAAAAAGACATACTTATGCTAGAAAAGTTGTTAAATGAAGACGATGACGACGAGGAAGAGCCTCCACCTCCGTCCGACAATGAAGATGATATGTGTGATAGTGATACTGACAGTGATGATTCGTATGGGTCCTAGCAGATGTACGTTTCATGTCTTTTTACTATGGCTTATTAATATGCTTATTTATCAATGTCTTTTTTATATGGTTTTTTTCTTCCTTATTTCTATACTAATTGTTTATTCTCTTCTCAATGCAGGTTTGCTAAGCATGGGCAAGGGCAAGGCCGATGGCACGGGTTTACTAAGCAAACTCAAATCGATTACTAGTCGGAGTGGTCGAGCCCGTAATATTCCGTCTCGACTACTTGAGGATGACTCTTCACAGGGAGGTCAAGGGAGAGGTGCCCCTAGAGGTGGAGGTGGTGCGGGGAGAGCCCCTAGAGGTGGAGGGGGTGCGGGGAGAGCCCCTAGAGGTGGAGGGGGTGGTCGAGGCCAGAAACAACGCTCCCTCACCGACTTAGGGGTGTCTTTTACGAGGCCCTCTTGTAGTTCGGTACCCTCCTCTAGTGACAGACCCTCCTGTAGTGAGGTACCCTCCTCTAGTGAGGTACCCTCTACTGAGGAGGAGGAGGTTCGCGAGGAGGTTGAGGAGGAGGAGGAGGAGGAGGAGGAGTTTGGGGAGGGGGAGGAGGTTGGTGGTGGCAGGGAGGAGGAGGAGGTTGGTGGTGGCAGGGAGGGGGAGGAGGTTGGTGGTGGCAGGGAGGGGGAGGGGGTTGGCAACAACAAGGGGTGGCTGCGTGGTCGAGCAAGACTCCCCCCCCCCCCCGAACCTGATACGGAGGAGCAGAAGTGGATCATTACGCCAAAGGGGAAAGTGTAAGTGCCTCTTAATCATATTTTAATTCTTTTGCTTGTAAACATGCTCATATTTTCTATCTTTTGTAGGGGCTGGGAGGTTCCTCCAAAAGCCCGTGTTCCGAACGGTGTCATCACTATCTTGCTGAAGGAATATTGGTCGGGGTTGTTCGTTCCGGACCCAGTCAAGCACCCGGAGCACCGGGTTTTGGCTATGACCTGGGACCACTACAAATTGGCTACCCATGCGGACTATCCGACACATGCTAAGGCCGTGGAAACAAATTTTTGGGTAAGTTCTCTTCAGAAGCATGGGTCTTGAGTTTCGTCCATAGTTTTCCATCGAATGGTTTGACTCATGGCTTCTTCCATTCTGTTTTCATGAACAACTGTAGAAATACTATCGAGCTCTTGAGGAGAACAAGCCCATTGCCCAGAAGCTGTTTTAGAGAGCTGCAAAGAAGCAGGCCCGCCAGATCCAGTACGAGGTGCGCTGGGTGGCCATCTCGCAATATTATTACAACTATCGTGACATGAAGATGCCCAAGGATTTCGCGCGGGAGGAGAAGCTTACCTTGACTAAGGAGCAATACATGTTGGT
The DNA here is from genome assembly GCA_039707655.1 of Elymus sibiricus. Classification (NCBI taxonomy): domain Eukaryota; kingdom Viridiplantae; phylum Streptophyta; class Magnoliopsida; order Poales; family Poaceae; genus Elymus; species Elymus sibiricus. Next base: position 151,008,503 of record CM077675.1, on the reverse strand, counting down.
AAGTATAACAGACTTTTCATTCCGATGTTTGTGTTAAATTTCATTGTTTCGTGTCAACATGCCACTATGCTTTCATTATGTAGGCGTGTCCTGGTTGGTGTTATGGAAAAAAGGAATCATGGGAGGCATTGGTTGATACATGGCTCGGTGATGATGAAAAGTGGGCTGCTAAAAGCATCCAAAACCGGGCTAATCGAGGAAATGACGGAACACATAGTCAGGGAAACCGGAACCATTGGGGCCACAAGAAAGTTCAGGTATATCTATGTACATGAAACATTCTTCTTCTTCTATGTATGACTAACCTCTATTTGGTGGTGTTTGGTGGTGCAGGAGGAGAAATTGAAGCGGCCGCTCTCAGACATGGAGGCGTGGGAGCTAGCCCATGTGCGGACTAAGCCCAGGGAAGGCAAGGGCAAGTACTACGGCAAGTCCGGCGAGCACCTTGAGAGCTACAAGGAGTTGTATCTGGGGTACAATCCTGACACACCTGACCCCATAAAAGAGGCTACGGACGACAGGGCGGTGGTCGGCATAGGGCCGAAGCTTCATGGTCGACAGCGAGTTCTGGATGCCGTTGTCACTCCTTCTGTCTCCTACACACAGCTCCGAGTTACCAACCCGGGCCTGAGCCCGCAGCCGAGGACGACAAGTGCACACTCAATGTCCCTCCTAGCCCAGCAACACTCTGTAAGAATTTTCCCTCTTATCTTCCTTTTTCTCATTTTATTTTCCACACCAAGATGTTCTTATGAGTTTCATCATGTTATATTGAAGGCCTACATGGAGTACCAACGTCAGGAGACCATGGCGTGGAACGCGAGACTTGCAGCAGTCTCGGACCACGCCAGTCGCATGATGAAGGTTAGTTTAGCCCCTTTCATTTGACTTTCACATTTTCATTCTCATTTCTTCTAACCTTCGTGTGTGCTTGGTCAACTAACATGCAGCTCGTTTTTGAGTCCATGGCGGCCGGAACGGTTCCTGTAATGGAACCACCACCACCACCTGCTGGAGAACAACCAATTCTGCTTACGTTTGAAGACTTTGTGGCACAACGCTGTCCGACTGCGGTTAGTACATCCCCAAACTATCCAACTACTTATCGTGCATTCAACACTATCATATATCTCTTTAACATCTCTTTTCAAACATGCAGGGAACTGATCGATCCTCCGTTGGTGGTGGTGCCAGTTATGGCAACACTCCCGAGTCACGGAGCCCGGTCACTCCAATCCACCGAGGAGGTGGCAGTCACAGTCTTGCCGGTAGCGCTGCTGGTAGTAGTGACGACCTTGGCTTTGGCGGTCTTGGCGGTACCGAACTTGGTGGTGGACCTCCTGACGCTTAAGCCTCTTGGTGGTGGTGGTCATGACTTATCTTTCATGCATTCATATTATGTTGTTCAGACATATGTTGTGTTGTTTCGACATGTTTTATTGATTTCACGTATGTTGTGATGGTAATACTTATATTGTGATGGTAATACTTATATTGTGGTGATAATGATGTGGATCTGTGATATATATATGCTGTGTACTGTTTGTGATATATTTGTGCTGTATATTATCGAGAAATAAAACAAAAACAAAAAAAACAGCACCTATGCCGGCGGTGTAACCGTCGGCGTAGACCCTGACTTCGGTGCACCAGAATCTGCCACGTGGCAGGGTCTACGCCGACAGTTACACCGTCGGCATAGGTCCTAGCCTATGCCGACGGTGTAACCGTCGGCGTAGACCCTGACTTCGGTGCACCAGAATCTACCACGTGGCAGGTCTACGCCGACGGTTACACCGTCGGCATAGGTCCTGGCCTATCCCGACGGTGTAACCGTCGGCGTAGACCCTGCCACGTGGCAGATTCCGTTTGGTGGTCGAACTCCGCCGTCGCCGTCAACCGCCGTCACGTGAGAAAGGACGTCGACGGCCCATCTACGCCGACAGTCGTACGGCCGGAGGTCGGCATAAGGGACCTACGCCGACGGTTTTCCTACGCCGACGAAAACGTCCGGGTACGCCGACGCTCGCGATCCCGACGAACCTACGCCAACGGGGGCCGTCGGCGTAGCCCTACGCCGACGGTATTCTGGCCTACGCCGACGGGGTCTGGCCGTCGGCGTAGAGGGCGATTCTAGTAGTGCATGGAATATGAGGTGGGCTTGATGTACAAGTAATACATGCAATCACATATTCAATAGTTGGGATAGGAGAGACAGTATGTGTGCGCGCTTCCATTTTTTGTTTGCTTGGGTTAGTTTGATCAGGTATGTGTTGTTGCGGAAAGGGCTGCCGCGTGGTCAAAAATCATGGCCCAACACGATGATGCTAACAGATCGATGTGTGTTTTGACCCATTTTCAGTCTAAATTTACGATGCGTTTGTGTTCACACGGACATGCCGTTGATGCCCATGTTGTCCTTTCCTGGCACATCTGTCGGTGACATACATACCAGTACACTCTACTCTATTGATTTTGACCTTTCCGGCATCTTCGTCCTCGTAGGGTCACCCAGCTTCCGTCCTCTTCGCCACCCCCAATGCCCCCAGCCAACCAGTATCAACGCATCCAATGATGCCCCATCACCATTGCTGTCGACGGTGTAGCTCGCGACCCGCACCCTACCCAGGGTCGTCGTCGCCCTCAGCACACCACCATGATACGTCTCCGTCGTATCTACTTTTCCTCACACTTTTGCCCTTGTTTTGGACTCTAATTTGCATGATTTTAATGAAACTAATCCGGACTGACGCTGTTTTCAGCAGAACTACCATGGTGTTGTTTTTGTGCAGAAATAAAAGTTCTCGGAACTGGACGAAACTTTTTGGAGATTTATTTTACAATAAATAAAAAATACTGGAGCCAAGAACCACCGGAGGGGGGCCCCTGGCTGGGCACGATACACCAGGGCGCACCAGCCCCCCTAGGCGCGCCCTGGTGGGTTGTGCCCACCTCGTGGCCCCACTGACCCTAATTCCGACGCTATAAAATCCTATTTTTGGATAAAAAAATCAAGGAGAAAGTTTCATCGCGTTTTACGATACGGGAGCCGCCGTCACCTCCTGTTCTTCATCGGGAGGCCAGATCTGGAACCCGTTTGGGGCTCGGGAGAGGGGAATCTTCAGTCTTCGTCGTCATCAACCCTTCTCCAACGCCAATTTCATGATGCTCCCCACCGGGAGTGAGTAATTCCTGTTAGGAAACATTGCATGGGAAACAAAAAATTTCCTACGAACACCCAAGATCAATCTAGGAGATGAGCATCTATGAGAGGAGAGATCGGATCCACATACCCTTGTAGATCGCTAAGCGGGAAGCGTTAAGAAACGCGGTTGATGTAGTTGAACGTCTTCGCGATCCAAATCGCAAGCCGTCCCGCGATCCAATCACGATCTAGCGCCGAACGGACGGCACCTCCGCGTTCAGCACACGTACAGCTCGATGACGATCTCCACCTCCTTGATCCAGCAAGCGTGGGTGGAGAGGTAGATGAGTTCTCCGGAAGTACAATGGCGTGGTGGTGTTGATGGTGAACTAATCCGACAGGGCTTCGCCGAGCTCCGCGGAACTAATCTAGAGGAGAATATGATCTAGAGGGAGAGAGGGCAGCACGTGGCTATTTTCTGTGTTGGCTGCCCTCAAAACCTCCACACTATATAGGAGGAAGGGGAGGGAGAGGCAGCCCTAGGGAAACCCTAGGGCTGTTGGCCGATCGGCCAAGGGGGAGAGAGTCCTCCCCCCACTCGGATTCCTCCTCCCACAAGGGAGGTGGAGTCCTGGGAGGACTCCCCACTTGGCCCCTCCTCCTCCTCTTCGCATGGGCCCTTAGGGGCTGGTTTGCCTAGCCCACTAGGGGCAGGTGTGCCACCCCTAAGGCCCATGTGGCCCCCGGAGTGAGTGGCCCCCTCCCGATGTTCCCCCAAAACCCTCCCGGCACCCCCGGTACACTACCGGTGACGCCCGAACTTTTTCCGGTGACCAAAAACGGGACTTCCTATATATCAATCTTTACCTCCGTACCATTCCAGAGCTCCTCGTGATGTCCGGGATCTCATCCGGGACTCCGAACAACCTTCGGTCACCAACATACATAACTCAATACTACCGAAACGTCACCGAAGGTTAAGTGTGCAGACCCTGCGGGTTCGAGAACTATGTAGACATGACCGAGACACCTCTATGGTCAATAACCAATAGCGGGACCTGGATGCCCATATTGGTTCCTACATATTCTATGAAGATCTTTATCGGTTGAACCTCTATGTCAAGGATTCAGTTAATCCCGTATGTTGTTCCCTTTGTTTATCGGTAGGTTACTTGCCCGAGATTCGATCATCGGTATCTCTATACCTAGTTCAATCTCGTTATCGGCAAGTCTCTTTTACTCGTTCCGTAACACAAGATCCTGTGGCTAACCCTTTAGTCACTTTGTTTGCAAGGCTCATTGTGATGTTGTATTACCGAGTGGGCCCTGAGATACCTCTCCGTCACACGGAGTAACAAATCCCAGTCTTGATCCATGTCAACTCAACAGACACCTTCGAAGATACCTGTAGAGCATCTTTATAGCCACCCAGTTACGTTGTGACGTTTGATACACACAAGGTATTCCTCCGATGTCAGTGAGTTACATGATCTCATGGTCATAGGAACACATACTTGACGTGCAGAAAACAATAGCAATAAACTGACATGAGCATATGCTATGTTCATAGTTTGGGTCTTGTCTATCACATCATTCTCCTAATGATGTGATCCCGTTATCAAATGACATCTCATGTCTATGGTTAGGAAACCTCGACCATCTTTGATCAACAAGCTAGTTCACTAGAGGCATACTAGGGACAAAGTGTTGTCTATATACCCAGACATGTATTTGAGTTTCCAATCAATACAATTATAGCATGGATAATAAACGATTATCATGAACAAAGAAATATAATAATAACCATTTTATTATTGCCTCTAGGGCATATTTCCAACAGTCTCCCACTTGCACTAGAGTCAATAATCTAGCTCACATCACCATGTGATTTACATTGTAATGAATCTAACAACCATACAGTTCTGGTGTTGATCATGTTTAGCCCGTGGAAGAGGTTTAGTCAACGGGTCTGCGACATTCAGATCCGTGTGCACTTTGCAAATATTTATGTCCTCCTCCTTGATGTAATCGCGGATAGAATTGAAGCGTCGCTTTATGTGTCTGGTCCTCTTGTGAAACCTTGGTTCCTTGGCCAGAGCAATGGCACCAGTGTTGTCACAGAACAAAGTCATTGGGTCCAGTGCACTGGGCACTACTCCAAGATCTGTCATGAACTCCTTCATCCAAACACCTTCCTTCGCCGCCTCCGAGGCAGCAATGTACTCCGCTTCGCATGTAGAATCAGCTACCACGCTTTGCTTGGAACTGCACCAGCTTATCGCTCCTCCATTAAGAATGTATACGTATCCGGTTTGAGACTTAGAGTCATCCGGATCAGTGTCAAAGCTTGCATTGACGTAACCCTTTACGACGAGCTCTTGATCACCTCCATAAACGAGAAACATCTCCTTAGTCCTTTTCAGGTACTTTAGGATATTCTTGACCGCCGTCCAGTGATCCACTCCTGGATTACTTTGAAACCTTCCGGCCATACTTATGGCAAGGCTGACGTCTGGTCTTGTGCACAGCATTGCATACATGATAGAGCCTATCGCAGAAGCACAGGGGATGACACTGATCTTTTCTCTATCCTCTGCAGTTACTGGGCATTGAGTCTTACTCAACTTCACGCCTTGTAACACAGGCAAGAACCCTTTCTTGGACTGATCCATTTTGAACTTCTTCAAAACTTTATCAAGGTATGTGCTCTGTGAAAGTCCTATTAAGCGTCTTGATCTATCTTTATAGATCTTGATGCCTAATATGAAAGCAGCTTCTCCTAGGTCCTTCATTGAAAAACTCTTGTTCAAATATTCCTTCACGCTCTCCAAAAATTCTATATTGTTTCCAATTAGCAATATGTCATCCACATATAATATTAGAAACGCTATAGAGCTCCCACTCACTTTCTTGTAAATACAAGCTTCTCCATAAACTTGTATAAACCCAAATGCTTTGATCACCTCATCAAAGCGCTTATTCCAACTCCGAGATGCCTGCACTAGTCCATAAATGGATCGCTGGAGCTTGCAAACTTTGTCAGCATTCTCTGGATCGACAAAACCTTCTGGTTGCATCATATACAACTCTTCCTTAAGGAAACCGTTAAGGAACGTTGTTTTGACATCCATCTGCCAAATTTCATAATCGAAAAATGCAACTATTGCTAACATGATTCTGACGGACTTAAGCATCGCTATGGGAGAGAAAGTCTCATCGTAGTCAACTCCTTGAACTTGTGAAAAACCCTTTGCCACAAGTCGAGCTTTATAGACGGTGACATTACCGTCCGCGTCCATCTTCTTCTTAAAGATCCATTTATTCTGAATGGCCTTTCGCCCTTCAGGTAATACTTCCAAAGTCCAGACTTTGTTTTCATACATGGATCCTATCTCGAATTTCATGGCCTCTAACCATTTGTCGGAATCCGGGCCCACCATCGCTTCTCCATAGCTCATAGGTTCATCGTTGTCCAACAACATGACCTCCAAGACAGGGTTACCGTACCACTCGGGAGCAGTATGTACCCTTGTCGACCTACGAGGTTCGACAGTAACTTGATCTGAAGCGTCATGATCATCATCATTAGCTTCCTCTTCAACTGATGTAGGCTCTACAGAAACATCTTTCTGCGCTGCGCTACTATCTGGTTGAAGTGAAGGTTCAACAACCTCATCAAGTTCTATCTTCCTCCCACTCAATTCTTTCGAGAGAAACTCTTTCTCGAGAAATGACCCGTTCTTAGCGGCAAACACTTTGCCTTCAGATCTGAGATAGAAGGTGTACCCAACCGTCTCTTTTGGGTATCCTATGAAGATGCATTTCTCCGCTTTGGGTTCCAGCTTTTCAGGCTGAAGCTTTTTGACATAAGCATCGCATCCTCAAACTTTAAGAAACGATAACTTTGGTTTCTTGCCAAACCACAGTTCATACGGCGTCGTCTCAACGGATTTAGATGGTGCCCTATTTAAAGTGAATGCAGCTGTCTCTAACGCATAACCCCAAAACGATAGTGGCAAATCGGCAAGAGAGATCATAGACCGCACCATATCTAATAATGTTCGTTTACGACGTTCGGACACACCATTACGCTGTGGTGTTCCAGGTGGCGTCAACTATGAAACAATTCCAAATTGTCTTAAGTGATTGCCAAAATCATAACTCAGATATTCTCCTCCTCGATCTGATCGTAGGAATTTCATCTTCTTGTCACGATGATTCTCAACTTCACTCTGAAATTGCTTGAACTTTTCAAACATTTCAGACTTATGTTTCATTAAGTAAATATACCCATATCTACTTAAGTCATCGGTGAAGGTGAGGAAATAACGATATCCACCGCGCGCCTCAATGCTCATCGGACCGCACACATCAGTATGTATGATTTCCAACAAGTCACTTGCCCGTTCCATTATTCCAGAGAACGTGGTCTTAGTCATCTTGCCCATGAGGCATGGTTCACATGTGTCAAGTGATTCAAAATCAAGTGACTCCAAAAGTCCATCAGCATGGAGTTTCTTCATGCGTTTCACACCAATATGACCTAAGCGGCAGTGCCACAAGAAAGTGGTACTATCATTATCAACTCTACATCTTTTGGCATCAATGTTATGAACATGTGTATCATCACTATCGAGATTCAACAAGAACAAACCCCTCACAATGGGTGCATGACCATAAAAGATATTACTCATATAAATAGAACAACCATTATTCTCTAATTTAAATGAGTAACCGTCTCGCAATAAACAAGATCCAGATATAATGTTCATGCTTAACGTAGGCACTAAATAACAATTATTCAGGTTCATCACAAATCCCGATGGTAGTCGAAGAGCGAGCGTGCCGACGGCGAACACATCAACCTTGGAACCATTTCCCACGTGCATCGTCACTTCGTCCTTTGCTAGCCTCCGTCTATTCCGCAGTTCCTGTTTTGAGTTGCAAATGTGAGCAACCGAACCGATATCAAATACCCAGGCACTACAACGAGAGTTGGTAAGGTACACATCAATAACATGTATATCATATATAACTTGTTTGGTGTTGGCCGCCTTCTTGTCGGCCAGATACTTGGGGCAGTTCCGCTTCCAGTGGCCAGCACCCTTGCAATGAAAGCACTCAGTTTCTGGCTTGGGTCCAGCCTTGGGTTTCTTCACGGGAGGGGCAACTGCTTTGCCACTCTTCTTGGAGTTACCCTTGTTGCCCTTACCATTCTTCTTGAAACTAGTGGTTTTATTGACCATCAACACTTGATGCTCCTTCTGGATTTCAGACTCATCGACTTTCAGCATCGCAAATAGCTCGGCGACTGACTTGTTCATCCCTTGCATGTTATAGTTCAACACAAAGATCTTGTAGCTAGGTGGCAGTGATTGAAGAACTCTGTCAGTGATCGCCTCCGGCGGGAGGGCAATTCCCAACTCCGCCAGACGGTTGGAATACCCAGACATTCTGAGTATGTGCTCACTAACAGACCCATTCTCCTCCATTTTGCAAGCATAGAATTTATCGAAGGTCTCATACCTCTCGATCCGGGCATTCTTCTCAAAGATAAACTTCAACTCCTGGAACATCTCATATGCTCCATGACGTTCAAAATGCCCTTGAAGTCCCGGTTCTAAGCCATACAACATAGCACACTGAACTATTGAGTAATCATCCGAACGCGCCTGCCATACGTTCACAACGTCTTCAGACGACACTGGAGCGGGTGGCTCACCGAGCGGTGCATCTAGGACATAAGCTTTATGGGAAGCCGTGAGGATAATCCTCAGAGTACGGGCCCAGTCTACAAAGTTACTTGCATCATCTTTCAGCTTAGCTTTCTCTAGGAACGCATTGAAATTCAGGGGAACTACTACGCGAGCCATTGATCTACAACATAAAATTTGCAAAGACAACTTAGACTATTGTTCAAGATAATGAGTTTAGTTAATCATATTACTTAAAAAACTCCCACTCAAATTGACATCCCTCAGGTCATCCGAGTGCTACATAATCCAAATTCACCAACCCAAGTCCGATCATCACGTGAGATGAGGTGGTTTCAATGGTGAACATCTCCATGTTGATCATATCTACTATATGACTCATGTTCGACCTTTCGGTCTCTTGTGTTCCGAGGCCATGTATGTACATGCTAGGCTCGTCAAGTTTAACCTGAGTGTTCCGCATGTGCAACACTGGCTTGCACCCGTTGTATGCGAACGTAGAGTCTATCACACCCGATCATCACGTGGTGTCTCGAAATGACGAACTTTCGCAACAGTGCACACTCGGGGAGAACACAATTTTATCTTGAAATTTTAGTGAGGGATCACCTTATAATGCTACCGTCATCCTAAGCAAAATAAGATGCATAAAAGGATTAACATCACATGCAAATCATAAGTGACATGATATGGCCATGATCTTGTGCTTTTGATCTCCATCTCCAAAGCACCGGCATGATCTCTATCGTCACCGGCATGACACCATGATCTCCATCATCTTGATCTCCATCAATGTGTCGCCATGAGGTTGTCGCGCCAACTATTGCTTCTACAACTATTGCTAACTCATACCGATAAAGTAAAGCAAAAAAGGCGAAAATAAATTAAAGACAACCCTATGGCTCTTGCCGGTTGCCGTACTCATCGACATGCAAGTCGTGATAATCTATACAAAACATGATCATCTCATACATCACATATATCTCATCATGTTTCTGGCAATATCATATCACATCATACCCTGCAAAAACAAGTTAGACGTCCTCTAATTTGTTGTTGCATGTTTTACGTGGCTGCTATGGGTATCTAGCAAGAACGATTCTTACCTACGCAAAACCACAACGGTAATATACAAGTTGCTATTTCACCTTCTACAAGGACCGCCTCTGTCGAATTCGATTCAACTAAAGTGGGAGAGACAGACACCCGTCAGCCATCTTATGCAACAAAGTTACATGTTAGTCGATGGAACCAGTCTCTCGTACGTGGACGAGTAAGGTTGGTCCGAGCCGCTTCATCCCACAATACCGCTGAATCAAGAAAATACTAAGGAGGGAAGCAATCTGAATATCAACGCCCACAAACTCCTTGGTGTTATACTCGTGATCTCATCTACGCATAGACCTAGCTCCGATACCACTGTAGGGGAATGTTGCATGGGAAAAAAATTCCTACGGACACCCAAGATCAATCTAGGAGATGAGCATCTACGAGAGGAGAGATCGGCTCTAGATACCCTTGTAGATCGCTAAGCGGGAAGCGTTAAGAAACGCGGTTGATGTAGTCGAACATCTTCGCGATCCAAATCTCAAGCCGTCCTGCGATCCAATCATGATCTAGCGCCGAACGGACGGCACCTTCGCGTTCAGCACACGTACAGCTCGATGACGATCTCCACCTCCTTGATCCCGCAAGGGAGGGTGGAGAGGTAGATGAGTTCTCCGGCAGCACAATGGCGTGGTGGCGGTGATGGTGAACTAATCCGACAGGGCTTCGCCGAGCTCCGCGGAACTAATCTAGAGGAGAATATGATCTAGAGGGAGAGAGGGCAACACGTGGCTATTTTCTGTGTTGGCTGCCCTCAAAACCTCCACTATATATAGGAGGAAGGGGAGGGAGAGGCAGCCCTAGGAAAACCCTAGGCCTGTTGGCCGATCGGCCAAGGGGGCGAGAGTCCTCCCCCCACTCGGATTCCTCCTCCCACAAGCGAGGTGGAGTCCTGGGAGGACTCCCCACTTGGCCCCTCCTCCTCCTCTTCGCATGGGCCCCTAGGGGCTGGTTTTCCCAGCCCACTAGGGGCTGGTGCGCCACCCCTAATGCACATGTGGCCCCCAGAGTGAGTGGCCCCCTCCCGATGGTCCCCCGGAACCCTCCCGGCACCCCCGGTACACTACCGGTGACGCCCGAACTTTTTCCGGCGACCAAAACGGGGCTTCCTGTATATCATTCTTTACCTGCAGACCATTACAAAGCTCCTCGTGATGTTCAGGATCTCATTCGGGACTCCGAACAACCTTCGGTCACCAACATACATAACTCAATACTATCGAAACGTCACCGAACGTTAAGTGTGCAGACCCTGCGGGTTCGAGAACTATGTAGACATGACCGAGACACCTCTACGGTCAATAACCAATAGCGGGACCTGGATGCCCATATTGGTTCCTACATATTCTACGAAGATCTTTATCGGTTGAACCTCTATGTCAAGGATTCAGTTAATCCCGTATGTTGTTCCCTTTGTTTATCGGTATGTTACTTGCCCGAGATTCGATCGTCGGTATCTCTATGCCTAGTTCAATCTCGTTATCGGCAAGTCTCTTTACTCGTTCCGTAACACAAGATCATGTGGATAACTCTTTAGTCACTTTGCTTGCAAGGCTCATTCTGATGTTGTATTGCCGAGTGGGCCCTGAGATACCTCTCCGTCACACGGAGTAACAAATCCCAGTCTTGATCCATGTCAACTCAACAGACACCTTCGAAGATACCTGTAGAGCATCTTTATAGCCACCCAGTTACGTTGTGACGTTTAATCCACACAAGGTATTCCTCCGATGTCAGTGAGTTACATGATCTCATGGTCATATGAACACATACTTGACGTGCAGAAAACAATAGCAATAAACTGACACGATCATATGCTTTGTTCATAGTTTGGGTCTTGTCCATCACATCATTCACCTAATGATGTGATCCCATTATCAAATGACATCTCATGTCTATGGTTAGGAAACCTCGACCATCTTTGATCAACAAGCTAGTTCACTAGAGGCATACTAGGGACACAGTGTTGTCTATATACCCACACATGTATTTGAGTTTCCAATCAATACAATTATAGCATGGATAATAAACTATTATCATGAACAAGGAAATATAATAATAACCACTTTATTATTGCCTCTAGGGCATATTTCCAACAATTCCTTCGTAGGCTTGCTGGTCGGTGAGGAGTTGGATGAAATTCAACATGTAATCGAGTTAGTTTTGTTAGAGCTTGATCCCTAGTATCCACTATGTTTTGAGATTGATGTTGCTATGACTTTGCCATGCTTAATGCTTGTCACTAGATCCCGAGTGCCATGATTTCAGATCTGAACCGTTTATGTTACCACCTTTATATCTATGTTCTTGATCCGATCTTGCTAGTCATACGCACCTATTACGTGTTCTGATCCGCAAACCCCGGAGTGACAATAGTCCGGATATTTTCCGGTGATGGCCGTAGTTTGAGGAGTTCATGTATTCACCGTGTGTTAATGCTTTGTTCCGGTTCTTTATTAAAAGGAGACCTTAATATCCCTTAGTTTCTTTATGGACCCCGCTGCCACGGGAGGGTAGGACAAAAGATGTCATGCAAGTTCTTTTCCATAAGCACGTATGACTATTTACGGAATACATGCCTACATTACATTTATGAACTGGTGCTAGTTCTGTGTCGCCCTAGGTTATGACTGTTATATGATGAATATCATCCAACGAGTTCACCGATCCAGTGCCTACGAGTTTTCCACTTATTGTTCTTGCTAAGTTACTATTGTTGTTGCTACTGTTCCAACTGCTACAAAACTATTGCTATCACTGCTATCGTTACTGTTACTGTTACTGCTGCTATCAAACTATCATACTACTGTGCTACTGATCACTCTACTGCAGATATTTAATCTCCGGGTGTGGTTGAATTGACAATTCATCTTCTGATACTCTCAAATATTCTTTGGCTCCCCTTGTGTCGAATCTATAAATTTGGGTTGAATACTCTACCCTCGAAAACTGTTGCGATCCCCTATACTTGTGGGTTATCACACCACCATCGGCACAGGAGTGGAGTTCGACGACCCTGCTCCCGAAACCGACCAGGATGAGGCTCTTCCTCGGCGGAGACTCGTCCACGTCGGCGGCCGTCGCCGCCGACAAGGTGTCTGGCTGTTTGCCCGACATGTTTGTGAGGTAAGGATTCATCACCCCAAAGGATCATCACAAATAACTTGGATGAGTTTTTTTACAGTAACATCATTTGTTCATCATTGTCCGAAGAATCATCCAACGATGAGTGATGTTTTGGTTGCTACACGTCTTGTCAATAAACACATTTCGAGGCAGCGACCATTGTCCAGGGGATCAATAGAGGGGCATGTGTCTGAGTTGAATTGTAACGAAGAACGGGCCATGTCCTACTCTTTAACGATTATTTCCATTGCACAAACCCACTAATCAGCTTTTCCGATGGCGCTTTTGGATGGCGAGACCATTGTTCCATATTAGGAGGGGGGTTGATGATTACTTCGAATGCAATCATGATGCCATTGGTAAGGTTGACTTCTCCTCTTATTAGAAATGTATTCCAGTTGTTCGGATGCTTGCATATCGAGTTCCCGGTGATGTAGTTGATGAGTACATACGCATGAGTGAGTCCATATACATTGAGTCAATGTACATGTTTTGCAAATCTATGGTTAAGGTGTTTGGCCTGGAGTACTTCAGAGAAAAAAGAACTATGTTGATGGTTGGAAGCATAGATTGTATGCTTCGAGAAAGAAAATCCGGTTGTTGTCGATCAATGCTTCGATAGGCTTTTTGGGGATGCTTGGAAGCATAGATTGTATGCTTCGAGAAAGAAAATCCGGTTGTTGTCGATCAATGCTTCGATAGGCTTTTTGGGGATGCTTGGAAGCATAGATTGTATGCACTAGGAGTTAACGAACTGTCCATTTGCTTGGCAGCAGCAATATAAGGGACATGTTGATGGTTGCACGAACATGCTTGAAGCTATGGCATCACAAGATCTCACAATTTGGCACTCTTTTTCGGCATGGCAGGTGCTCACAATGACATCAACGTGATTCAACACTCTCCGGTGTTCTCGAGACGTGCTCACAATGACATCAACGTGATTCAACACTCTCCAGTGTTCTCGAGACTTTCGGAAGATAATTCCCCAGTGGTAAATTATGGGATCAATGTCCACCAATACAACAAGGGATATTATCTGACTGATGGTATCTATATTTTTGTGGTCTATATTTGTGAAGACAATCTCCTATCCCATAGGAGAGAAGAGGGCTAGTGATACGGGGCACGCCCGTGTGCGTCGATCTTTCACGAATTGGAGGGATGTTTCACGAGGAACACGAAGAACACGAGAGGAAATCACAAACTCAAGGACAATCTTCGATTACACATCCACTAGAAACACACGAACACACGAGTCACAAGATCCACAATCAACAAAAGGATACATGTAACGATAGTCTCCTCACTCCAAAGGAGGAGGTCTTGAATCCCTTAGGATCTTCCCTTAGAGGGGAATTGGCATCACTTGGATCTTCTCTCAACGGAGGGCAATCTCCGTGGGAGAAGTAAGTAATGGAGCTATACTCAACAAAAGGTCTTTGCTAAACAACAACTAACCCTAATTCGAGGTGGAAGAAGAGTATATATAGTCCTAGGGACGAAGGGGTAAGTGGGAGAGGTACATGGGCCTCGGGCCCGAGTGCATTCGCTCTGTCAAGCCCGGAAGTTCTGGGCTGGTTCCGGGCATGGTCCGGGTTGAACAGAGAGTTGACGCAGGCTTTGGGGGCTGGTTTCACGGGTGGCCGGAAGTTCCGGGCCGACCGGAAGTTCCGGGGCCCGGAGGTTCCGGGCGAGGGTCCGGGATGGTTTCGGGCTATCCAGAGAGTTTGCACCTCTGGACTTGGCCTTGAGTCGCCAGTGGGCCGGAAGCTCCGGGCAGGCCGGAAGTTCCAGGCTGTCCAGAGTGTTGTCCTTGGTGCTTGACTCCTTTTCCTCTGGGCCTTGGTCTCGGGGATGCTTCCTTGGTTCTTCGTGGTCGTCTTCCTCGTACCTAAGGATGCACAGGGTTTCATTGTGAGGTAGCATCCAAGTTCCTTTGCCATCCAAGTCATACTCCAAGAGGAGTGAGTTCACCTTACCTCCAATGTCGCGTGCGCGTGCTCTTGTCATAGGGCCACTTGGGGGTTGGTTTGATGGAGTAGTCTTCATGGGGATGATGGTGGGATGCTCCGCATCATCTCCCCCCCCCCCCGGGAAGATCCGTCCTCGGATCCATATCTTCATCACCATGAAAAGGAGATAGGTCCGTGACGTTGAAGGTGTCACTCATGTTGTACTTGTCACGTGGGATGTCGATCTTGTAGGAATTGTTGTTGTAGCGTGCCAACACCTTGAAGGGTCCGTCTGCTTGAGGGAGTAGCTTGGACTTGCGTTCATTGGGGAAGCGGTCCTTGCGAAGGTGTAGACACACAAGATCACCGGGCTTGAACACCATGGGGTGCTTGTTGAGGTTGCGCTTGTTGGTGACGCGTTCCACTTGACGTTCAATCGTGCTCCTTGTATCTTCATGCATTTTCTTGAGGTAGCTTTCCCTTGCACTTGCGTCCATGTTGACGTACTCTTGGAGTGGTAGAGGGAGGATGTCCAATGGGAACAAAGGGTTGAAGCCGTAGACCACTTCGAACGGAGACTTGCCGGTGGTGGAGTGACTTGCGCGATTGTAGGCGTACTCGGCGATGGGGAGGCAATCTTCCCATTCCTTGATGTTCTTCTTGATCAACACGCGAAGGAGAGTCGTTAGCGTCCGGTTCGTCACCTCCGTTTGTCCATCTGTTTGAGGGTGATATGCCGAAGAGAATAGGAGCTTGATTTCGAGCTTGGCGCATAGGGTCTTCCAGAAGTAGCTCAGGAACTTGACGTCGCGATCCGAGACAATGGTCTTGGGGACGCCATGTAGTCGCAAGATGTCCCTACAAAAGAGATTTGCAATATGTGAAGCATCATCTCTCTTGTGACATGGAATGAAATGAGCCATCTTGGAAAAACGATCCACAACGACAAAAACGGAGTCATGGCCATTTTTAGTTTGTGGCAAGCCAAGCACAAAGACCATACTAATGTCTTCCCAAGGTTGGAAAGGTATGGGAAGAGGCATATAAAGACCATGGGATTGAGCTTTAGACTTAGCTTTGCGGCATGTGGAGCATCAGTCGGTGAAACGTGCAACATCACGAAACATCTTGGGCCAAAAGTACTTGTTGGATAGTGTGGCATACGTCTTGTCGCGTGCAAAGTGACCCATAAGTCCTTCACCGTGAGCCTCTTGCAAAAGTAAAAAACGAAGAGAAGACTCGGGTATACAAAGTTTGTTAGCACGCATAAGATAGCCATCTTTCATATAGCAGTTTTGCCAACAAGTTTTCACTTGGCACATAGCGTAAGGATTAGCAAAACAAACATCATGCTCATAAAAGTCTAATGTGCTCAAAACCAATAACATTCAACTCAAGTTGAGTAACTAGCATGCATTTGCGGGAAAGGGCATCCGCCACAACGGTTTCCTTACCCTTAATGTATTTGATGACATAAGGAAAAGATTCAATAAATTCACTCCATTTAGCATGCCGTTTGTTAAACTTAGTTTGACCCTTTAAGTACTTGAGCGTTTCATTGTCGGTATGGATAACAAACTCATGAGGTCGCAAGTAATGTTCCCACACATGTAAAACTCTCACCAAAGCATACAATTCTTTGTCATATATGGGGTGGTTAAGTTGTGCGCTGGAAAGTTTCTCGCTAAAATACGCAATTGGGCGCTTCTCTTGCATAAGCACACCACCTATTCCATTACCACTAGCATCACAATGCACTTCAAATGTTTATCAAAGTTGGGCAAAGCAAGAAAAGGTGCATGAGTGAGCAAATTTTTAAGTTCATGGAATGCGGTGTCTTGGGAAGGACCCCAAATAAATGGTGCATTCTTCTTGCTCAAAGCATGGAGAGGAGATGTAATAGTACTAAAGTCCTTGACAAAACGGTGATAGAAACCGGCTAGTCCTAGGAAACTACGCACTTGTTGCAAATTCATTGGTGTGGGCCAAGTTTTAATAGCATCGATCTTAGTTTCATCTACATGAACGCCCTTAGAAGATACTACAAAAGCTAGGAAAACTACCTTCTCAACACCAAAGGTGCATTTCTCCATGTTTGCATATAGTTGTTCTTTCCTAAGAATTTGCAAAACATCACGAACATGGGTAGCATGCTCCTCAAGAGACTTGCTAAAGACAAGAATGTCATCAAAATAGACCACAACACAATATCCTATGAGGGGTCGCAAAACATAGTGCATGACACGCACGAAAGTACCCGGTGCTTCGGATAAGCCCATGGGCATAACCAACCATTCATAGAGACCAAATTTAGTCTTGAATGCAGTTTTCCACTCGTCACCCTCTTGTATGCGAATTTGGTAGTAACCACTTTTTAAGTCAATCTTAGAAAATATAGTGTCACCACTAAGTTCATCTAGCATATCATCTAAGCGAGGAATGGGATGACGATAGCGAATAGTTATAGCATTGATAGGACGGCAATCGAAACACATGCGCATACTACCATCTTGCTTGGGCACTAGTATCACCGGAACCGCGCAAGGACTCAAACTCTCACGTACATGCCCTTTATCTAGGAGTTTTTGGACTTGCCTTTGTATTTCCTTTGTTTCTTCGGGGTTGACGTGGTAGGGAGCCTTGTTAGGAAGCGGTGCTCCGGGGATGAGGTCGATGCGGTGTTCGATCCCTCGTTTTGGTGGTAGTCCCGGGGGTAGCTCATCGGGGAAAACAGCTTGGAATTCCTGCAACAATTGAGATAACACAAGAGGAAGATGTTGTGAAGGGTTAGTCCGAACGACGTCATCTTTGCACACAAGTACATGGTGAAGAACGGTCGATGGGCTCTCACTCACATCCCTCAAATCTCTTTTGGTGGCTAAAAGAACTATATCTTTCTTGTCCCTCATCGTGGAGTCGCTCATTTTTGGCTTGTGGCACTCACTCTCTTGAGGTGGATCACTCTCTCACTTTTATCTCCGCGATGGGATGAAGCTTGTTTGTCGGCGATGACTTGACTTGGAGACATTGGTTGGAGTACATATTGCTTGCCCTTCATTTTGAAGCTATATTGATTTGTCCGACCGTTGTGTGTGACGCCACGGTCGAATTTCCAAGTTCTACCAAGTAGGAGGTGGCGGTATGGTCAACTTGTAGGGTGCCGGAATCACTTAGCCATTGGACTTTGTAGGGACGAGGGTGCTTTTTCTTGACCAATTGTAGCTTGGAACAAAGGTCCTCACTTTCCAAGTTGTGGAAACTCCCGCCATCGATGATGACCTTGACGGATTTTCCTTGGATGCCCACATTTGTGTGGAAGATGTGGCATTGTTGGTCCTCGTCTTCTTGTTGTTGGAGCGTCAAAACCTTGGAGACAACGAGAGCGGGGCTCGAATCGTTGTCGCAAAAGATTTGTGAATCTTCATCTTCATTCACTTGGCGATGTATGGCCACTTGCTCCAAAGCTTGCATTTCGTCATCACTCATAGAGTCATAGGTGTCGTCGTCGAGTAGAACCATATTGCGTTTGGTTGGACACTCGAAGGTCTTGTGGCCTCGGCCTTGGCACGTGAAACACTTGATGGAGCTTGTCTTGGCGGTATTATCCGGTGTTGGAGTAGAGGATGAAGCTCTCGGCTTGTAGGTGCTTGAGGATGGTCGGCTTGACGAAGTCGTCTTGTCCTTATAGCTTGACTTGTCGCCGGTAGGTGTTGTCGATTTCGTAGTCGAAGGTGTCGTAGTAGCTTGAGCACTTGAGCCGTAGGTCTTGGAGGAGAACTTGGAGTACTTGTAATCATCTTGCACTTGCCGTTCTGCTTTGGTTGCTTGATGCACAAGTTCGAGAAGGTTGGAGTATGGTTGGAAGTCGGCAATTTTCTTGACTTGGTAGTTGAGGCCATTCAAGAAGCGTGCCATTGTTTGCTCGTCATCTTCCTTGACATTGGCTCGGATCATAGCGATTTCCATCTCTTGGTAGTACTCTTCTACCGACTTCGTGCCTTGCTTGAGTTGTTGTAGCTTCTTGAAGAGATCCCGATTGTAGTGTGTAGGCACAAAACGAGCTCGCATGAGATCCTTCATTTGGGCCCAAGTGTTGATAGGAGGTTCGCCTCTTTCTCTTCTCCGCTCAATCACTTGTTCCCACCAAATAAGGACATAGTCTTGGAACTCAAGTGAAGCCATGGCTATCTTCTTCTCTTCATCATAGATGTGGAGGCAAAAGGTCTTGTTAACCTTGAGTGCCCATGATAAGTAGTCTTCGGGATCATTGCTTCCGGAAAACTTTGGCATTGTGAACTTGAGCTTGCCGCAGCGTTGTTCATCATTGTGGTGGTGATGCCGAAATCCTTGTCTTGGATGGGGATCCTCATTGTCATTGCCTTGAGCGTGTTGACGATGATCTTGTCCTTGCTCGTCTTTATGGTCGTGTTCATCGCGATGATCTTGAAGACGGCGATGAGGAGGACGCACTCGGTTGCGCCTTTCTTGGTGCTCCTCTTGGTGATTGGCTTCTTCTTGTTGTTGTCGACGAAGTTCATCTTGTCGTTCTTGGCGAAGTGCTTCTTTCTCAATATGTGCTTGACAGTTGCGTTCCTCCAACGCGCGAGTAGCATCACGGAGTGCTTGTTGGTCTTCGAGCGCTTGTTCTTTGCGGTGACGTAGTTCTTCTTCGCGGCGTTGTTGTTGGCGTTGTTGTTCCAATGCCTCTTGTTCTTGTTGATGTCGTCGAGCACGCTCACGAAGTCGATCTTGTAGTCCATTGCCATGGAAGGGATTGTCCGAAGCTTGACGTTGGTGGCCTTGGTGTGAATTCGGACCGGAGCGGTCATCACGATGATGAGAACGTGGTCGAGGTGGACTCTCGCCGGAAGAGTACTCCAAAGAGTGATGATTTGAGTGGCGCCGTCCAGAGGATGTAGATGTAGAAGAAGCCCGCGTGACCATCAAGGCACTAATTTCCTCCATTTGGCTTGATAGCTTGGTGTCGAGGTAGTCCCTTGTTCCCACTTCGGATTCGCGAACGTCAGTGGCGAGGTGCTCAATGCGGTTTGCTCAAAGCGTCATGCGATTGGCGCATTGCTTTTTGCGCGCCGAAGAATTGCATTTTGGTGACGAAGGTGGTATCGTCATCCTCTTATTCCTCAAACGTCGTGACGGGGGGTTAACCCCGGGGTAGCCTCAACTGGGTCTTTGCACCAGCTTTTCGAAAAAAGACTACAGGGCGAGCCGCCTCCCCCTGTATTCTAGCTCCGCGTGGCCGGCTGCGACTAGCCGGCCGGCCAGAGGCGGAGACGCCAGGCCTTCGGGCCGGCGGGTCAGCTCCCGTCATGTCACTGCGCCCCGCAGGACGGTGACCTGACGCATGGCGTGTCAATAGTGCCTCTGGTACCGCGGTCAGGGCACGCATGGCTACAGTGGCCCCCGTCGCGTCGGGGGTCAGCGCCCGCATGGCCACAGTGGAGGCGATAGTGCCTCTGACCCCGGCCGATTGCGAATAAGCGGGCGGCACAGTGCCCGCACGCCCTCAACCACTCCATTACCTGCCCCGGTGTGGCTACAGCGCCGCTGGCCGTACCGCTGACCGTGGCCGGCTGCCATAAGACGACACCGGGCCGGGCGACCCGTGCCGCGGCATGACGGGCACGCGCCAATGGTGATGAACCGCCGGTGGGCCCTCCCACCGGCTACCGATGGGTCCCCGCAACCGGCGGGCCCCATCAACAACAAGACCCTTCAGCCGGGGGGGGCCCTGGCCGGCTAGAGAGGCTGCCAGCTGTTAGTGCATCTAGTGCCCCTTAGTGATTTTGGTGTATTGAAGACCTATAGGTTAAGAGACTGATGCGTTTGTAAGTGTACACAGGCTCTATAAGTCGCTGAGGAGTTTGAAACATTCGGAGATTATCGACCCCTAAAAATGTATGTCTTCAACTGAAGACTTTGGTGAAGACTTTGGTGAAGACTTTGGTATTCCTTGAAGACTTTGAAAAAGAAGAAGTTGGTGTGACCTTGAAGATATGAACGAGGACTATGAAGCGTGAAGACTTTTGTTTTCGTAGTTTCATTTCCTTTCTTTGAGTCATAGGAAACACCGTACTGTTAAAGGGGGCCGAGGTAATACTAAGGAAAATTTCCAACTGATGCTCAACTCAAAAGCCTCAACCTATCCAATCCTTCGAGTGAAGCCTTTGGAAATCTCTTGCAGTTCAGTCAAGTTCTTCAGTGATAGAGACGATGATCTTCTGGTCTTTGAGGAAATTGGTCTGACTGAGGAGTTAGGATTTCGCCAGTGCGAATTGCCTACAAGTGAGGAATATGATAAGCCTGAGGACTTTCATAGTTCGAAGTTCCGACCGTTGCTGTGCTAAGTGCCAGCTGTCCCCAATCATCCTATCCACATAACGGTCATATCATTGGGGCCATTTATGTCTTATCATGTCGGGTTGCACCCTGGCTATAAATAGCCACCCCCCACAACTACTAGTTGGTTGGCTGCTCCGAGAGAGAACTGACACTTGTCATTTGAGAGTATCCCATTCCTCGAGGACTTTGAGAGAAAATCATCAGTGAGGAAAAACCCCAAACCAAACCACCAAACCCAAAGTGATTGAGCATCACTGAAGAAATTGTTCCTGTGTGGAACCGACGCTTGTTACCTTTGAAGACTGTGTATCTTCCAGACGGTTAGGCGTCATGGTCTAGTGCATCCTGCAGTCAATTGGGGATCATGAAGTGACCTTGGTCTAGAGCATCCAGCAGTCAATTGTGGATCGCCAGGTGACCAGTTTGTGAGGGTTTTGGAAGTCTACCCTGAAGACTTACCACGAGTGTTGGGCGAGGTCTGTGTGACCTTAGTTCAAGGAGAATACGGTAAGGATTGTGTGTCCTGGGACTGTGTGTCCTCTGGTTTAAATACTAGGCCACTCCAAACCAGACGTACGACTGTCACAGCAGTTGGAACTGGGTCATCAAATCATTGTCTTCATCGAGCTACCTGGTTCTATTTCCTCAACCCTTTCATTTCCTCGTATACTTGTTGATGAAATTGATCGTTACTGTTTGAAGAATTTGACTGAAGACTTTCTCAATTTCCTCACCTCAAATTCCTCAAGCTACCTTGTTCCTCACCTGCTTATCCTATATCACGCTACCTGTAATCTGTGCATGCTTTATTTCATCATGATGACTATGCGATCGCTATGCTTCGTATGCACTTGAGTACTTATTCCGCTGCTAGTTATTCATCACATTTCAAATTCCTCAAGTTGAAATTCCTCAGTGATGAATTTGTAAAAATCGCCTATTCACCCCCCCTCTAGTCGATATAACGCACTTTCACCAGCCGGGTCCCCCCCGGTACCGCACATGTATATTGTAAGCCGGGGGGTTGGCATATAAAAAACCCCCAACGCCCCCCATGCATGGGCACGTACTCTCACGACCACACACACCCACATATAGAGGTAGAAAGAGCCAGCTGGCCTCTTCTTCCTCCTCTAGCAAACAGCTCAAGGAGCACCATTGTAGTTCTCTCGGTCTATCAACTAGACAAGCAGGACTTGGGGTGTTACCTCCCACGGAGGGCCCCGAACCTGGGTACATCGCGTGTCTCTCACCGCTTGTCCCCAATCCCGTCACCGGAGCCCGCCGGCGTCCTTCGGCCCCAACCACTCTCGATAAGCCACCCCATGGCATCTGTCATGAGAAAACGACGACAGTTGGCGCCCACCGTGGGGCCGTCCGCGGCGCCGGCCGGAGTCACGCTCCGGGCGAGACCCTTCGCCAACTCCCCCGGTCGCCCCGCGTCCGGGCGGAACTGCACGCTCGTGGGGCTTTCTCCCGCGGGACGGGGCCTCGTTCCCGTCCACCCTGCGGGCGTCGCCGCCGACCTCTCCGACGAGTGGCGCAGCGGCGACCCTCTGTCCGACGTCGCCATCCTCACCGAGCGCTTCGGTAGGCTGGGCCTCGCCGGCGAGCCAGCTGCGGATGAGTAGCCTAGCAAGGTGCTCGACTGCCTCGACCCGCCCTCGCTTGTGGACGCGCTCGCCCCAGGCAGCGCTAACGACTCCCACGTCCACGCGGGGGTAATGGTCCCCGGCTCCTCCACGACCTCCGGTCGCGCCAGGGCGGAGGCGGAGGCGGCCTCCACAGCCACCGGCACCTCCGACCCCCTCGGCTTCATGCTTCAGAGCCTTAGCACCCCCGTCGCGCCTACGACAAACCCGGCCACAGCTACGGCTGAGCTGGAGGCTGCTCGCCAGCTGTTGTTCGCGGAGGCGACCACGCTCGCCACCACCAAGCGTCGGATGGAGTCCGCGCAGCGCAAGTACAACTCCGCCTACGGTCTCACCCCCGCCGGCAACGAGCCCAGCCGGCGTGGTGACGTCCGCAACCGCGGCCGCGTTGTCGCGGAAATCCTTGGTGGCAGGCTCCCCACCTACGACACACCGGCGGCCAACATGAGGGTCGCCCCGGTGGCCTACGCCAACCTGGCCGACCTGGTGGGCGAGGAGTGTGTGCAGCAGGATCGGCACATCCAAGACCTCATCGCCGCCGCCAACGCTTAGCAGGCCCGGCTCGATGGCGCCAACACCGACTCCGAAATACCCGTTCCCGAGGGTACACTCCGCCGACTGCCGGCCAGCCCAGCAAGCCTCTTTCCCCCGCGGCTCCGGTCGGCGGGGCGTTGGATCCCACAACGGACGCTCCCGCCAAGGAGACGAGCCGCCCGCTGTCACGAGCCGGCACAACGGCGCCGTGGCAGACGGCGGCCGGCGCAGCCACGCCAACACCCCGCCCCCGTGGTGGGAGCGCGCACGCTCGGCTGCCCTGGCTGTCCGCCTCGAGCTCGTCGCTTGGCTCGGCCCGCGCGTCCCGCGGAGCGAGAACAATGCCCGGACCCGCATCGACCGGCTGGCGCAATCCGCCCTCCTGGAGGAGGAGGGTCCGATTGGGTCGGCGTGCTTCGGCCCCCGGATCTAGGACGAGCCGTTCCCCACCGGCTTCACGCTCCCCCGCGACACTCCGAAATACAACGGCACCGCCAAGCCGGAGGACTGCCTGATCGACTACACCACCGTAGCCGGCATCGCCAGGGGGAACAAGCATGTCGTGGTGCGCTACGTTCCCCTCATGCTGATCGGGTCGGCCTAGACTTGGCTTAACAGCCTTCCGGTCGGCAGCATCAACGCCTGGACGGACTTCGAGGAGGCGTTCGTCCGCAACTTCACCGGCACCTACAAGCGGCCCGGCAGTCCCCGCGAGCTGGCCATGTGCGTCCAGGGGCCGGAGGAATCCCTCCGCGACTTCCTCACGCGGTGGACCGAGCTCCGCAACTCCTGCGAGGGGGTGCACAAGGTGTAGGCCATCTAGTACTTCATCGAGGGCTGCCGAGACAGCACCCTCCTCAAGCACAAGCTCATGTGCTCGGAGCCGGCCACATTGGCTGAGCTCATGGCCAAGGCGGACAAGTACGATATGGCCAACTCCGCCATGCGGATCAAGGTCAGCGCAACCGGCAAGGCCCTCCCGCTGCCGGCCGTGCCACGGCCAGCTGCCGACAACCGGCAGCAGCAGAACAAGCGGAAGGCAGACCAGCCGGATCCCCGCTACGGGAGCAAACAAGTCGCCTCCATCGAGGAGGAGCAGCCGGCTGCCCAGGCGCCCAGCCAGCGCTAGCGAACCGGAAAGAACGCCTGGCAGCCAAAGCTCACCTTCGAGCAGATGCTCGACGCTCCGTGCAAGATGCACTCCGGGGGGAAGCCGGCCACGCACACGCTGCGGCAGTGCAGCTTCTCCCAGCAGCTAGCCCGAGGCGAGGGCCTTCCGGTACCTCCGCCTCCGGCCCTCCGCACGCCGGCTCCGGCACTGGCGCAGCCACCTGCTCCGGCTCCGGCTGCCAACGACGGCCGCCTTCACGACCAGTTCCCCGACCAGGACGGGGCCTACGTCGTCTTCACCAGCGAAGGAACCGACATGCATAGCCTGCGCCGGCGCCGGCACGAGGTGAACGCCACCGTCCCCTCGGTCCCCCAGTTCATGCACTGGTCCGAGAAGCTGGTTACCTGGAGCCGGGCGGACCACCCGGCCGTGATGCCATACCTCGGTAGCTACGCCCTCGTTCTTGATCCCACCATCGCCTCCGAGAGGCGCACATGCCGTTTCTCGCGGGTACTGATCGACGGGGGCAGCAGCATCAACATCCTCTACCGCGACACTCTGCTCAAGCTGCGGCTCAAGGAAACAGACCTGCAGCCGAGCCGAATGGTTTTCAATGGCATTGTGCCGGGAAAATCCTGCACCCCCATCGGTAAAATCCGGCTTGACGTCCTCTTCGGCAACAAGAGCCACTTCCGCCGCGAGACGATATGGTTCGAGGTGGTGGACCTCGACAGTCCCTACCACGCGCTGCTGGGCAGGCCGGCCCTCGTCAAGTTCATGGCGGTACCCCATTATGCCTACCTCAAGCTCAAGATGCCGGGCTCCAAGGGCATCATCACCATCGATGGCGACTACAAAATGTCGATTGAGTGCGCACGCGACAGCAGCCGGCTGGCCGAGGCCCTGGAGATAGCAGAGGAGAGGCGGCAGCTCGACCGGCTCGTGGCTCACGCCTCTGATCAGCCGGCCGTGCCGACTCCTCCATCCCAGTCGGCCAGCGAGGCATAGTTCCAGCCGTCCAAGGACACCAAGCAGGTGCCACTCGACCCGGCCAACCCCAAGCAGTGCGTCACCATCGGCGCCCACCTCAACAGCAAATAGGAAGGCGAGCTCGTCGACTTCCTCCGTGAGAATCGGGATATCTTCGCATGGTCCCCCAAGGACATGTCGGGTGTTCCGAGGAAGTACGCCGAGCACAAACTTCATGTGCGGCCGGATGCCAAGCCGGTCAAGCAACCCCTGCGCCGTTTATCCGAGGAGAAGAGGTGTACTATAGGAGAGGAGATCGCCCGACTGCTCGCAGCCGGCTTCATCATGGAAGTGTTCCACCCGGACTGGCTGGCCAACCCAGTCCTGGTGCTGAAGAAAAACAAGACCTGGCGCATGTGTATCGACTACACCAGTCTGAACAAGGCCTGTCCCAAGGACCCTTTCGCCCTGCCCCGGATCGATCAAGTCATCGACTCCACGGCCGGCTGCGACCTGCTGTCCTTCCTGGATGCCAATTCCGGCTACCACCAGATCAAGCTGGACCCAGCCGATCGGCTGAAGACCTCCTTCATCACCCCCTTTGGGGCCTACTGCTACATCACCATGTCCTTTGGCCTGAAGAATGCAGGCGCCACCTTCCAGCGCTGCATGCAGAAGTGCCTCCTGCCCTAGATCGGCAGGAACGTCCACGTCTATGTGGATGACATCGTCGTCAAGACCAAGAAGCATTTCAGCCTTCTTGACGACCTCCGGGAGACCTTCTCCAACTTGCGCGAGTACAAGGTCCGGCTCAACCCGGAGAAGTGCGTTTTCGGCGTGCCAGCCGGCCAGCTCCTGGGTTTCTTCGTGTCCGCCCGCGGCACCGAAGCCAACCCAGAGAAGATCAAAGCCATCGAGCGCATGCACCGGCCGGCCAAGCTCCGCGACGTCCAGAAGTTCGCCGGCTGCCTTGCCTCGCTCAGCCGGTTCATCAGCCGACTGGGCGAGAAGGCTCTGCCCCTTTACCAGCTCATGAAGAAGACGACCAAATTCGAGTGGACCGACCAGGCGGACGAAGCGTTCCGCGACCTCAAGCGTGCTCTCTCCAGCGCACCCGTCCTGGCGGCTCTGGCGGAGAAGGAGCCTTTGCTCGCGTACATCGTGGCAACCACGTGCGTGATCAGCGTCGTCCTCATAGTGGAGCGGCCGGAGGAAGGCAAGGCCTTGTCGGTCCATCACCCTGTCTACTACCTCAGCGAGGTCCTCTCCGCCTCCAAGCAGAACTACCCCCACTACCAGAACATGTGATACGGCATATACTTCGCCACCAACAAGGTCAAGCAGTACTTCCAGGAGCACACCATCACCGTGGTGAGCACGATGCCGCTCGGAGAAATCATGAGTGGCCGGGATGCCACCGGCCGGATCGCCAAGTGGGCCATCGCCCTCGCCGACTACGAAATCCGGTACGAGCCGCGCACCGCCATCAAGTCGCAGACGGTGGCCGACTTCCTCGTCGACTGGGCGGAGACCCAGTTCGTGCCACCGCCTCCGGACTCCACGCACTAGCGCATGCACTTCGACGGCTCGAAGATGCGGACCGGCTTGGGAGCCGGCATCGTCCTGTCGTCCCCGAAAGGGGACCAGCTCAAGTATGCGCTCCAGATCCTCTTCGCCGCCTCCAACAACGTAGCCGAGTACGAGGTGCTCGTCCATGGCCTCTGGCTCGCCAAGGAAATCAGCATCCGACGCATCCTTTGTTTCGGCAACTCGGATCTTGTGGTGCAGCAGGTCTCTGGCGAATGGGACGCCAGGGACGCCAACATGGCTAGCTACCGCTTCCTCGTCCAACAACTCACCGGCTCCTTCCAGGGGTGTGAGTTCCACCATGTCCCCTGGGCGGACAACGAGGCGGCGGACACGCTGGCCAAAATTGGCTCCACCCGGTAGGCAATCCCAGCCGGCGTCTTCCTCGAGCGGCTACTCAAGCCGTCGATCAAACCTTCCGCCGAATCGGAGTCCATCTTCGTGCCGGCTGACCCAGCTGGCACCTCGTCAGTTCCGGCGGCTCCGACAACCCCGCCGGCTCCAACTGTCGCTTCAGCTCAGCCGGCTCCAACAACTTGCGACCCCACGGTCGTCCTCATGGCAATCGATCTTCCGGCCCCGGGGACTGACGGCTCGGTCCCGGGGACTAACGGCTCGGTCCCGGGGGCTCCGCCTCCGGACACGGGGGCTATGGCCGGCCCCGAGCTCCACCCCGAGCCGGTACCGGCACCTGTCACGGCCCCCACCTGGGCCCAGCCCATCCTGGCCTTCCTCCTGTGCGGCAAGCTCCCTCCCGACGAGGCCACGGCCCGGCAAATCCAGCGCCGGGCCCCCGCCTAAAGCATCCTCAACCACGAGTTGGTCCACCGCAGCGCAACCGGCGTGTTCCAGCGCTGCGTCGAGCCGGAAAGGGGGCAGGAGATCCTTCGAGACATCCACCAGGGCGTGTGCGGGCATCACGCCGCCTCCAGAACCCTGGTGGCCAAGGCATTTCGCCATAGATTCTACTGGCCGACGGACCTAGAAGAAGCAAAGCAGCTGGTCGACAAGTGCGAAGGGTGCCAGCGCTTCAGCATGCAGAGCCACCTGCCGGCTACGGCGCTCCAGACCATCCCCCTCTCTTGGCCCTTCGCGATCTGGGGCCTCGACATGGTGGGACCCTTCAAGACCGCTCGAGGTGGGATGACGCATCTATTGGTGGGCGTCGACAAGTTCACCAAGTGGATCGAGGCCAGGCCAATCAAGAAGCTGGACGGCCCCACGGCCGTCCGGTTCATCAAAGATATCACGGTCCGCTACGGCGTCCCCCACAGCATCATCACCGACAATGGCACAAACTTCGCCAAAGGCGCGATGGCGTGTTTTTGCTCCCAGGAGGGCATCCGGCTCGACCTCGCATCGGTGGCCCACCCACAGTCGAATGGCCAGACAGAGAGGGCAAACGGCTTGATCCTGGCCGGCCTCAAGCCCCGGCTCGTGGCGCCACTCGTGCGGTCGGCCGTCTATTGGATCGAAGAGCTGCCGGCTGTCCTGTGGAGCCTCAGGACCACACCCAACCGGTCAACCGGCTTCACCCCCTTTTTTCTCGTGTACGGTTCCGAGTCGGTCATCCCTATGGACATTGAGTTCGATTCGCCTCGGGTCACCTTGTACACGGAAAAGGATGCAAAGGAGGCAAGAGAAGACGGCGTTGACCTGCTCGAAGAAGCACGCGAGTTGGCCCTGAGCCGAACGGCCATCTACCAACAGAAGCTCCGGCACTACCATAGCAAGCGGATTCGGCCCCTCTCCTTCCGCGAGGGGGACCTGGTGCTCAGGCGGATCCAGCGGACCGCTGGCTAGCACAAGCTCTCTTCCCCATGGGAGGGCCCGTTCATCGTCAGCAAGGCACTGCACAACAACGCGTACTATCTAATAGACGCCCAGAAGCCGCAAAAGCGCAAGAGAGACTCCTCCGGCGAGGAGACGGAGCGCCCGTAGAACACGGCGCTCCTTAGTCCGTTTTACTGCTGAAACCAGTGTATGTATGTATCTTCCCTTTTGGGCTTATGAATGCAACGGGTGCCCCAAGCCAGCTCTTGGGGAATACCCTTGTCGTTTCTGTGAAGATTCAGTCTGTTGCATAGCACCGGCTCCCAAAATCTGGCTCCCCAGTCCCGAGACTAGCCGGCTAGCCGTGGCACCACTACCCGAAAACGGCTAAAGTAATGTGAGCTAAGCAAAACCCCTCCCACCTCGCCCGGCTACAGACCGGCTCCCGGCTGTCCGGCCGGCGGGTTGCTGGGGCAAAAACTTAGCACACACGAACACTGTTGGCTAGCCGAGTCTTTACCTTTTCCTACCGGCCTCTGACGTGCTCACCCTGGTCCAGCATTCTTGCGACCCCAAAATACCCCACGGCTAACTCCCCAGAGGTTAACGCCCTGCCCCAGCTACAGACCGGCTCCCGGCTGTCCGGCTGGCGGGGCCGAAGCCGAAACGAAGTTTGTCTTGGGCAAAAAAGGAGCCAAGGGAACGGCAGGCCAGGGGCGAGCCGGCACGCATTAGATTTCATACACAAGACATGAAAAACACAAGTTTATACAAAAGCATAAAGGCCCGAGGCCACACGTTCGTTACATTACACCCCCAGTGGGTGGAATTGCAGTCTAACAAAAAGCAGGAAAAAACAAAAAGGGCCCTAGCTAGTGGCGGCACCGTCTCCTCCCCCTGCGCTCTCCGCGGCGGCTGAGGTCCACCGCGTGCGCCTCCTCCTGCAGTGCGGCCTCCCTGGCCGACCACTCCTGGATAAGGCGGTCGTGCTTGGTCCGCGCCGCCTCCGCATCCGTGGCCGCCTTCGCCAGCAAGGCGTCCTTGGCCCCCAGCGCCTCATGATGGGCCGCCTCCCGCTTCTCCAACTCGCGTCGATGGGCCGCCTCGAGCCCGTCCTTCTCCGCCTGCGCGCGGTTCGCCGCCTGGCGCAGCCGGTCGCACTCCGCGGCCTGGAGGTCCCGCTGCTCGCCAAGTTGTATCACCTGGCGGTGGAGGCAGACCGCCTCGGCAGCTGAGGCTTCACAGCACGAAGACGCTCCCATCAGAAAGAAGCAAACATAAGGATTCGGCCCGCCTGCAAAGCAGCCGGCCCGAATCCCGGGGACTACACCCAGTGGGTGCGCTCGCGCGCCCCCACTGGAAAGCTACAAAATCCACGTACCTCGCAGGTCCGCGGACATGATGGCCAGCCGGCTCTCGGCCTCCCGGTACAGGCCTAGCAACGCGTTGTACGCGGCCACCCGCCGGTCGTGGACAGCCTGCAAAGAACAAAAGCGAAGAGGAAACGCAGTTAGACTCGACCCGCATGTGCCCCAGCCGGCCCGAGTCTCGAGGACTACACCCAGTGGGTGCGCTGGCGTGCCCCCACTGGAAAAAACCAAAGCAAATAAGACAAGGACCTCGAGCCCTTACCGCAACGGACAGCTCGAGATGCGCCAGCCGGTTCCTGGCGGCCTGGGCCTCCTGTGCCGTCTGGTCGCGGCAGGCGGCGAATTCGGTGACGACCGTGGCCACCGCGGCTCCAAGGATGCTCGGCACATCATCCATGGGCATACCGCCAGCCGTGGCCCAGGTCTCCTGCGGCTGACCTCTGACAGCAGGGTCGGGCGGACCCCGCGCCGTGGTGACTATGGGACCCGCTCCCCCGGGCGCCGCGTCTCCGGATGCCCTCGCCGACGAGCCGAAGGCGACCGCTCCTCCAGGTGCCGCTGCCTCAATCTCCGGCACGCCGCCCCCAGCGGCACCTCCGGAGCCGGGGCCTCCGACTCTAGGACGACAATCCGGTGGCTCGTCGTCGGCACCCAAGGGCACATCATCACCTCCTGACGGAGCGTTGCTGCGGTCTGGCTCTGCCCCCTTGGCGGCGTCCGCCACGCGCGTAGCCGCGCGCACCTCCTCCTCGGCCTGCGCGTCCGCCTCCGCCCGCCACACAGGGTCATGCATGCCCTTGGACCTCCTCTCCCGGCCAGGGGGGAATGGCTCCCATGACTGGCACGCCACCTCCGCGCGAGCCCTCCCCGGCGGCTGCCTCCGCGCCGCCTCCTGCTCGGCGGCCTCCAGATCCCACCATGCCTCGCACTCCCTTACGTCGGCGGCGGTCTTCTGCGCTGTCCCCGCCGTCTCGTCGGCCGCGGTCCTCCCTAGGGCGCGTGGCTCCCTGAACAACGAAATAAGGAAACGGGGCCAACTAAAAACCAATCAGAAACCAAGAAGAAACTTACCCGATGCTGACGGGGACCGCCCGCCTGGCAGGGCCCGACGGGGCAACCCGCGGCTTCTTCCCGCCGCCTCCGCGGCTGCCGGCTGCCCGTTTGGGAGCCGGCCTGGAGCTAGCCGGCTGCTTCCCCCGTTCGTCCACGGCCGTGTCACCATGACCCGACCCGCGGTCGGTCCGGCGAACACGCCTCCTCGGCACGGTGGCATCGTCTCCCGAAACTTCGGGATCCTCCGGGGCCGCTGCATTGCACATCTCCCCGGGCTCAGCATCGTCATCGGACCAGTCCCGCAAAAGAGACTGGGGGAGGAACTCACCCACCGACTCGGTCCTCTCCGCTTCCGTCCCGCCGATCCCCGATGCGCCGGCTCGCTCTGATTCGGCCGGCTCCACGTCGTCGACATCTTCAATCTCCTCGGGGTACGACTCCGCCAGGTCGGGAGCCGGCTCCCCGTACTCCTGCAACAAAGGAAAGACCTACACGCAGGGGAAGCCCCTCCGGCATCGGGCTAGGGGGGAGCGCCGGCTTCAGAAGAAAAAAGGTGGGGGACGCCTCGCCACTTACTGGCGGAGCCGGACAGTCCCGGTTGTATGGGGCTTTCCCCCATTGCCACCGCCTTCATTCATCTTGGCGGCCGAGATGGAGTTCACCCTCCTCGCGACCTGCACCGCCTTCAGCTCCTTGGTCAAGAGCCGGCACGGGTCGCGCCGCCCTCCCATTTGGCAGATGAGGTGCGGCCGGCGCTACAGCGGCTGCACCCGGCGCGCCACCATCGTGGCCAGGAGGTCCACGGCCGTGAGCCCCTCCGTCTTGGTCATCACCAGCAGCCGCTCGCAGAGCCGGTCCGCCGTCTCGGGTGCTTGGGGCGGAGGCGTCCTCCAGTTCAGCATCGCCACCGGCGGTTGGTTGACGAAGTCGGGAAGATTGATGTAATCCTCGGCCGGCTTCACGTTCTTCACGTAGAAGAACCCCTTCTGCCAACTCTTCACCGAGTCCTGCAGAGGGAGCTGGGGGAAGCCGGCTCCGGGGCGATAGTGCACTAGGGCGGCCCCGCAGGCGGTCATGACCGTGTCGTCGTTGGCCTTCTTCAGCGTCTGGCGCTTCAGGTAGAAGAGCCGGCACCAGAGGTCGAGGCGCGGCTCCACCCCGAAAAAGCCCTCGCAGAGGGCGACGAATGCTGCCAGCTGCAGGATGGCGTTGGCGCTGAGATGGTGGGGTTGCAATCCGAAGTGCGAGAGGAAGCGCCAGAACAACGTGCTCGCCGGCAGGCTGAGCCCGCGGGCGAAATGCTCGGCGAAGACCACCACCTCGCCTACTCGAGGGGCCGGCGCGTTTTCCGCCCCGGCGATGCGCGCCTCCACGTGCTCCTCCGGCGGCAGCTTGCGACGATGGCAGAGGTGCTCGATGTAGGCCTCATCGACATCGCTGTCGTCCCAGGCACCCTTGCCCGCCATTTCGCGTCGGAG
Organism: Elymus sibiricus; assembly: GCA_039707655.1. Taxonomy (NCBI): domain Eukaryota; kingdom Viridiplantae; phylum Streptophyta; class Magnoliopsida; order Poales; family Poaceae; genus Elymus; species Elymus sibiricus. Next base: position 150,975,569 of record CM077675.1, on the reverse strand, counting down.
GCGTCTCGACGGCGGCGGCGGGGCGTGCGGACTCGGCCGCGTCGCGGGTTGCGGCGACGGCGAGCGGTGGCGCGACGGGCGCGAGGCTTTCGCTCTCTCTCTCTCTCTCTTTCTCTCTTCCTCTCGGTGCAGGGAGGGGGACGGGCGACGAAGACGATGTGCGGGGGCAGGGGAGCCAATGCCCTGTTTTGCTCCTCTCCCCTCCCATTTAAACCCCGCGCGGGGTAGTGGGGAGCGGATCCGTCGCGCACGACCCCCACTACTTCCGCCACGCGCAGGAGGGGCATTAAGGCGTTTCGGGAACGCCAACCGCCGGCCCTGACCACAGAGGATCCGCGCGCGCGGGCCGAGGCCGCGGCGGAAGTGGGCCCCGCCCCACGGCCCGGTCTTGTCCTCCGCGTGGCCTGTCAGGCCGCGACCCACTGCACTCCCCACGTGGCACGTCCCCTCTGCCCTTCGGGGTTGCCGAGGCGCCCAGCGAAGCGTTGGCCGGCTGCGAAGCCGGCCATCGCGGCCCCGCGCCTCCCGGTTTCGGGGCTACCGACGGTCCTCAAATGCGAGACTCAAGTCGGCGAGGTCTGCCGCGGCCAGCCGGCGGGCCTCCCCTGCTTTGGGGACTACTGATGGGGGGTTAACCCCGGGGTAGCCTCAGCTGGGTCTTTGCTCCAGCTTTTCGAAAAAAGACTACAGGGCGAGCCTCCTCCCCCTGTAGTCCGGCTCCGCGTGGCCGGCTGCGACTAGCCGGCCGGCCAGAGGCGGAGACGCCAGGCCTTCGGGCCGGCGGGTCAGCTCCCGTCATGTCACCGCGCCCCGCAGGACGGTGACCAGATGCACGGCGTGTCAACAGTGCCTCTGGTACCGCGGTCAGGGCACGCATGGCTACAGTGGCCCCCGTCGCGTCGGGGGTCCGCGCCCGCATGGCCACAGTGGAGGCAATAGTGCCTCTGACCCCGGCCGACTACGACTAGGCGGGCGGCACAGTGTTGGCACGCCCTCAACCACTCCATTACCTACCCCGGCGTGGCTACAGCGCCGCTGGCCGTACCGCTGACCGTGGCCGGCTGCCACAAGACGACACCGGGCCGGGCAACCCGTGCCGCGGCGTGACGGGCACGCGCCAATGGTGATGAACCGCCGATGGGCCCTCCCACCGGCTCCCGATGGGACCCCGCAGCCGGCGGGCCCCATCAGCAACAAGACCCTTCAGCCGGGGGGGGCCCTGGCCGGCTAGAGAGGCTGTCAGCCGGGTCCCCCCCAGTACCGCACATGTATATTGTAAGCCGGGAGGTTGGCCTATAAAACCCCCCGACGCCCCCCATGCACGGGCAGGCACTCTCACGACCACACACACCCACATATAGAGGTAGAAAGAGCCAGCAGGCCTCTTCTTCCTCCTCTAGCAAACAGCTCAAGGAGCACCATTGTAGTTCTCTCGGTCTATCAACTAGACAAGCAGGACTAGGGGTGTTACCTCCCACGGAGGGCCCCGAACCTGGGTTCATCGCGTGTCTCTCACCACTTGTCCCCAATCCCTTCACCGGAGCCCGCCGGCGTCCTTCGGCCCCAACCACTCTCGATAAGCCACCCCATGGCATCTGTCGTGAGAAAACGACGACACGTCGGGTTGTGGATGCTTGACCTATCCATAACAACACTCTAGTAGATATAAGTGGAAGACTGAGAAGACAATACCAATTACCGTTCCAAAAGTTGAAAGTGGATCAAGATCACTCAATGTGCAAGTATGGAAATAGTAGAATTGGTATCGAAGATCGTCCTTCTCACACCTACAAATTAAGGCTTATGGAGTAGCTTGGTTAGGATAGTGGCACAAATTTCAAGCAATCCGAAAGATAAGATTCAATAAAGTTGAAAGAGATTCGTAAAATTCGCAAATGAGACAATGTAGATCAATAGCAATGGGTATACACGGAAACACACACACGGAAGAAAATTGGGGTCGTGCAACCAAGGATGAGCCAAAATGTGGAATCCACGGAAAATGCTCTTGTTGCACAACACTAGAGAGACGGTAGCACGATTGCTCCAATGGGCATGATACGCACTTGTGCACACCCTAAAATGAACCAAACATGTCGTCTTCCTATGCCCGACTTGCTATGTGTGTATGTGGCACATGTCACTCGCTTAAGTGATCCAAGATGATCAAATATGCTATCCGAAGCTTGCGATGCTATTGCTCTTTTGCTCTTTTGCTCTTGCTTAAAAGCTTTGCGTCTCTTTTCTTTTGCAATGATGTTTTGTATGGTCACAATGCGGGACATGCACACCAAGATAGCAATTATGTATGCGGGTACTATGTTGTAACACAAAAGATGATACTAAGATATATGCACGCAAATGAAGCTATGCAGAGTATGTATCACTAAAGTACACAAGTAGCATAGCCCGGCAATACTCAATGGCTAGTCTCGATAGGCAAGTAACGAAAATAGGCTCGAGGTAACAATGCAATGGCAAGGGTATATAACGAGAGAGTCGTCACGGTTACCGTCCTTGCTTACGGTGTGGTTTGAACGAAGAGGTGGTGGCGATGATCCGGGGTGATGATGAGCGGCGATGTCGATGAAGAACCACTCCTAATTAGCTGAAACACCTTAGGAAGTGGCGAGGCTCGCGACTCAAAATCTCAAATGCAAAGGGTTGCGGAAGAAAAATGGTGGAGGTTTGCGGAAAAGTGTGGTGAGAAAACCCGAGAAAATGAAAAATTGGCGAGGGGAAAGTTTCTGCAAAGGCCGGAAGGTCCGGGCCGGCCGAAAGTTCCGGGGGCCGGAAGGTCCGGGGTGGTCGGAGGGTCCGGGGGCCGGAATGTCCGTCTTAGGCCGGAAGTTCCGGGGGTCAGGAAAATTGGGACGAACCCTAATTTCCAGATCTTGGACTTGGGCGGAAAACCGAGAGGAAAAACCCAAATCTGACAGGGAAAAAGAAAAATTGGGGGGAATTGAATGGATACAAAGGTAGATCCACTCGTCCACAATGAAATCCACGGATCAAAATCAACAAAATCTCCTCAAATCAAACGAATCCAATAAATTTGGTATGGCTATTTTTGTGGGGATTTTCAAAATTAGGTCAAAACGAAACAAAATTGGCTAGCATATGAAGGGGGAGACTCCAAATTCGTGAGAAACCTTGGCTCTCGATACCAATATGATACGGGGCATGCCCGTGTGCGTCGATCTTTCACGAATTGGAGGGGGATTTCATGAGGAACACGAAGAACACGAGAGGAAATCACAAACTCAAGGACAATCTTCGATTACACATCCACTAGAAACACACGAACACACGAGTCACAAGATCCACAATCAACAAAAGGATACACGTAACGATAGTCTCCTCACTCCAAAGGAGGATGTCTTTAATCCCTTAGGATCTTCCCTTAGAGGGGCCTTGGCATCACTTGGATCTTCTCTCAATGGAGGGCAATCTCCATGGGAGAAGTAAGTAATGGAGCTATGCTCAACAAAAGGTCTTTGCTAAACAACAGCTAACCCTAATTCGAGGTGGAAGAAGAGTATATATAGTCCTAGGGACGAAGGGGTAAGTGGGAGAGGTACATGGGCCTCGGGCCCGAGTATAGTCGCTCTGTCAAGGCCGGAAGTTCCGGGCAGGTTCCGGGCAGGGTCCGGGCTGAACAAAGAGTTGACGCAGGCTTCGGGGGCTGGTGTCACGAGTGGCCGGAAGTTCCGGGTCCCGGAGGTTCCGGGTCCCGGAGGTTCCGGGCTATCCAGAGAGTTTGCACCTCTGGACTTGGCCCTGGGTCGCCGGTGGGCCGGAAGTTCCGGGCAGGCCGGAAGTTCTGGGCAGGCCGGAAGTTTCGGGCTGTCCAGAGAGTTGCCCTTGGTGCTTGACTCCTTTTCCTCTAGGCCTTGGTCTCGGGGATGCTTCCTTGGTTCTTCGTGGTCGTCTTCCTCGTACCTAAGGATGCACATGGTTTCATTGTGAGGTAGCATCCAAGTTCGTTTTCCATCCAAGTCATACTCGAAGAGGAGTGAGTTCACCTTAGCTCCAATGTCGCGTGCGCGTGCTCTTGTCATAGGGCCGCTTGGGGGTTGGTTTGATGGAGTAGTCTTCATGGGGATGATGGTGGGATGCTCCGCATCAGCTAGGTTTGCTAAAGAACAAGATAGTGATAGGAAGGATGTAGAGTGTGCTATTTGTGTGCTCCCATCTCACTGGGCAATTGTCTGGCAACCTTCTAGAACATGGAGCATTGACACCATGTGGAAGGTGATGACTGCTTGTGTGATCATGCACAACATGATTGTAAAGGATGAGCGTGGCGATAACATCTATGACCAAGGGTGAGATTGTCAGGGTGATTTGGTTGAGCCTGAGGGTGGAGCAGCAACGTTTGCACATTTCATCCAATTTCATCATGAAATGCATGCTTGGGTAACTCACATTCAACTTCAAGATAATTTGGTTGAGCATATGTGAACTCACGTAGGAAACCAATAGTTCCATCTTCTCATTTTCTTCAAATTTATTTGTTACAACTTTAAATTTATTTGGTTGTAAACTATGTGATTTTTATTATGTGGTTGCAAACTATGTGACTTACTTGTTTAATCATGTGCTATTCCAATCAAGATCGTAAAGAATGACCAAAATGACAAATTGATCAACAAAATGGACAGTGCGAATCAAATGGGTTGCCCTGTTGGGCACCATAGCCAGGAAAGGGCGGATAAGGGCTGGATGTGTGCCCTCCTGCCCACCCAAACGGATTAAAAGCGAACATGTTTTTGTCCTTAGGGTATCTTCAACACGGATCCCTAAAATAGACACCGCATTTGTCCGTGCGAACAAGCGTTCGGACTCTGGTACGGGAGTCGGCCATCCAAAGCTAGCCGGAAATATCCAGTCACATTTCGAATGAAATTAACCAAAAGAAAAAAAATTGATGCAATTTTAATTAAACTGGATGACTTTTATTCAAACTTTGGTAATTTTACATAAAATCGGATGATTTTCATCTAAACCGGAGCGCATTCATTACATTTTTGACATATTTCAACTAAACTATAGGGGGCTAGGCTATTCTAACCTAGTCTAAATGATCGTCGGCCGCGGCGGCGCCCGTTTCCCATAACATGTCCTCCTCATATCCGGTAGCAAGCTCACTGAACGCCTGTGAGCCCCTGGAATTGAAGCTTCATCGGGAGGGGGAACATAGTGGCCTCCACCTCCGCGAAGTGGGCAAGCTCACCGGCTGTCAGGGCCGACAGGACAATGGCGGTGGCCTTCCTGGAACCCAAGCGGCGTCAGCCTCCCATGTTCTACTCTTCCTCGCTATTGGCAGTGGTCGTGGACATGCTGGCCTCGTAGTCGTGGCGGCGGGGCGCGAACGATGGCGGTGACGCGGCCGACGCGTAGTTGGCGACGTCATTGGTGTCGTCTTCTTATTCCTTCGCCGCCATGTCAATGTGTGTGAACAGAGCGCCTTTCTCTGCCCGAAGGATGCACAACCACCATCGCACGCGACAGATGTCGCGGGCGGTGCGGTAGGATAGGAGCAACACCTTCTTCCCATCCACGCCCGCCATCATGCTCATGACGACATTGTCGGTCTGCTGATCGCGGGCGATTTGGTCCTCCGCGAGCAGTGGCTCGTCGAGCAGCAGGAGGTTGTACCTCTGGGCGGCGTGTGCCTGATGGAATGCCGCCTTCCGCTCTTCCACCACCATGTCCTGAAGTGCACCTACGCCTTGCATTTTGTGCTACTGGCATGGACCGACGAGGGCAATGGCGCCGTCTCGTCGTCCGTGCCTCTTCCATTTGGTCGTCTGCGTCGCTGCCCTTCGGAGTATTCGCCGGCAAGCTAGCCCGTATCCGGCTGGCTCGGCAGACCTACCAGCCGCCCGCAATGTCGTAGAGCTTTAGCTTTTGTTCACCGGAGAGGATGTGCCACATGGCTTTGGATCTCGAGGCCATGGCGGGTGTGGTGCACAAAGGAGTTAGGGAGTAGAGGTGTGATGCGGCTGTTTCCAGGACTGGTCACCTATAGATAGCGGGCGGATGCTAGGACAAGCGGCGGGGTGTTTAATGTCGGTCGGCAGGCGAACAGATGGATGGCGTTCGCATGCAAATGTTGGAGTGGGTTCCTCGACAACCACACTTGTTTAATGGATGGAGGAGTACAGGCGAATGACGTTTAAATGCAGAGAGAAGGAGCGTGCGCCGCGAAGCGGCGCGAGCGGCGCTCTCAGCCTGCGTGCCGCTTCAGTGTCGACTCTAGTGAGAGGTCATATCTACTCTGGGATGTCATAAATGCAGCGCTGACGCTCTGGAGCGGCACTAACCATCATGAATGTGCCGCAACTGCTTCACGCGGGAAAGGGTGGGACTGGGGTGTCGGACGTGCGTGTGGCAGTGGTCTGGACACCCGCAAAGCCCTTCCGGTTTGCGGGAAAATGGACGTCCGGACCAGTCAATGGACGGATGGGGTATCGTGTTGGATGACAAAACATGTCTGGACCGTGCTGTTCGGACGGAGGCAGGGGGTTAAGGGTCAGGGAGTTGCCCTTAGAGCATCTATAATTGCACTTGACAAATCTAGAGCCCTATACGTGCCCGTGGAGAGTGTCGGGCGGGTCCTCATTTGTCCTTCCGGACAACCATATTCCTCAATGCCAACCCTCGTATCCATGCAAATTCATGCACGTCCCTCATATAGCACAAATTCTTCATCAATTCAACGATACAAAATCAACGACAATTCAACGGTCATTACATGCCAAAATAAAACTGTACAATTCATGCGTAGATAGGCGATACACGAATGAATCAGACACCTCCATTGTTGCCGTCGTTGATCATGTTCTTCATACGGATCAATTACTTTTTTCCTTCATCATCCAAAAAGACTAGTGTCATGCAACATGATTCTCGACTCCTATGTCTCTCTTTTGGGCCTCAACTCCGCGGTCTCTCTCTTGAGCCCAATTTATCAAAATGGTATGGTCCAAAACAAGCAAAAATAACCTAAACGAGCTTTCTGATCACTGGCTTTTGTATTCTCTTCTAACTTCAGGGGCCATTGGAACGGTTCATACCCGCATGCCAAGTTTAGAGAATAATGCATTTTTTTCTGCAGGGGAAAGAATAATGCATTACATTTACTACAAGTCCGTGGACTCAAATGAACCCACCAAACAAGCTGTTGCATCCCGGTGCAATGACCTCCTTTGCAGTACAACCTATTTCTATGATCGAGAGGGCATTACAAGAAATTTTCCCATTGACTAAAACATTACAAAATGCATTGAAAAAATCGTTCGACAGAGGAATGGAAAGGGGGCAGATCCCAAAGAGCAATTGACCTCACAAACCAGCAAAAAAAGCCCCAAAACAAAAGAGGCAAGGAAGAACGAATCCCTGACCTATGTTGGAACTAGCAAGAAATTTTCGCAAAAAAAGAAAAGAAAACGGTAATGATAAATCCCAAACGTTCGGATTTCAGCATTTCGTCCCGAACTGGCAACTTTGGTTGTCACAAGGTGGCAAGTTTAGTTGATAGGAGGTGGCAACTTTAATAGCAAACAGGGCAATTTTCTGAACTGGGACAAAGTTGCCATGTCTTAACAACTAAAGTTACCACCTCGCGTCAACTGAAGTTGCCATAAAAAACGTTCGGGACAAAATGCTAAAATCCGAACGTTCGGTACTTATTGGATCCCAAAGAAAAAGCAAGAATTCTTCAGATCGGACCGACCAATCCGACAACGGGGTACAAGGGAACGGATCGCAAGAAAGGGACGGATCAATTCCGCCCTGCGTGGCCCTGCGTCGCGCAGCGGATCGAATCGCACGGCAGCCAGCCGCCCGCCCGCCCGCCGGATTCCATTCCATTCCGCCATATAAAAAAGCGGCCTTTGCCACCCATCCATGGCGCTTTCCACCCGTCCCTTCCCGGCTCCGCAGCTTTTCGCGTCGCGCGGCAGCCAGCGGGGTGACGCCACGGCTGACCAGAGCCCATCCATATAGCGGAGAGCGCGACAGGCGGGCGGGCGGGCTCAGCCGACCAAGAAAGTCCGAGAGCGAGCAACACTGCCCACCCTGAAATCCGGCTTCACCCGAACCCACGCCGCCACGCGCGCGCGATACCGATATCCTTCCAGAACCCCTCGCAGATCCATCCGGCCATGGCCGCGGGCGCGGCGGGCGTGCCGCCGGCGCAGCTGGGGTCGCTGTGGTCGACGCTGGAGGACCAGCGGGGCGCGCGGGGGGCCGTCCCGCTGCTCTCGTCGGCCTGGAGCCTGCCGGGCTCCCAGGCCGGCGGCGGCGACGAGGGGGCCAAGCAGGGGCCGCTCCGCCGCGCCGGAGCCGCGGTGGCGGGGGCCTGGGGCGCGGTATGCGACGGGGCGGCCGAGATGTGGGCGTTCGCGCGGGCCGACCGCCGGAAGCCCGTCTTCGCGGCCAAGGTCGGCCTCGCCCTCGCCCTCATCTCCTTCCTCGTCTTCCTCCGCGAGCCGCGCGACATCGTCAGCCACTCCGTCTGGGCCATCCTCACCGTCGTCGTCGTCTTCGAGTTCAGCATCGGTAACGCGCCCAGTCCACGCCACTTCTCCGCCATTTCTTTCTCCCGTTCCGTTGCGACGGTTGCTGTGCTGTGCCGTTCTTGGTTCGAGGTCTCGGGGAAAACTCCGTCACTTTCTTGAACATTCCCCGTGACTTGACCTCGTAATGCTAAATTTAGGCCTCTTGTCATGTGCCCATTTTATGCCCCGATGCATCAGTGACTGGAGCATGGCGATTTTAACTGGGGGTAAACATTTTTCCGTGCGATTCTGATCAGATTTGCGGATCAGAAGTTCGTGTTGCAGACTTGCAGTGAAGAACACGCGAACCTGGCACTAGCAGGCTTAGATTTCAGGAGTGTAATGTCTATGTCAACAGCCTCTCAATCAAAAAGAGAAGTCTGTATCAACATCATTTAGAGTGAGATATTTCACTGCTAAGGGACCGAGAGAATTTGTCTTCCATCAGATCCTGTCAATTGACCTTCTATTATTGCTGGTGATGCAAGAAACGTGCACGCTACTATCGAAACTGGAGATGGACTTGTGATAAGTAGATTAATCTAGTGGTGTTCCTATAATTTATATTGATCGCCGGTAGATTCTTTCTTTTCTGGATTGTTTAGGTTCTGGGCCACCACTTAGAAAGTGATCTAGTTGCCTTTTCTTTAAGAAAACTTCATTAGTTTATCTATGGGCAATGAAAAGCACCGCTAAATTTTACTCGGGACCATGTTGATCTTGGACCTGTTGTAGAACTTACTATATGGAATGGTAGAAACACACATGACTAAATGAAATGGAATGTTTTTCTGAGGACAAACTACTACTCCCTCCGTTCCTAAATATAAGTCTTTTTAGAGGTTCCACTATCGGACTACATACGGATGTATATAGACATACTTTAGAGTGTAGATTCACTCATTTTGTTTTGTATGTAGTCCTCTAGTGAAATCTCTATAAAGACTTATATTTAGGAACGGAGGGAGTAGTATTTGACCAAAGGTACCTATAGTTCACAACTGGTATTTTTATTTTCTGTGATGTGATGTTGCTTGCTGGTCTTCCATAATATCATTGTGATACAGAAGTCAATCATAATGGTAGTGGTGTTTTTGAATTTTATATCGTTGGCTTCATGGCTTGCATGTTTGTCCTTTAGCCTGCTCGTTTGGCTCCGTATATGAAGTGGTTATGTCTTTTTTACCTAGTTGTATTTTGTAAACTTTTCACAATGAGTGTTTGAAAGTACCACTAACCTCTTGAGATTCTAGTTGAATGATTGGAACCCTTCATTGTAGTACCGATTGTAGAACTCACACAGATGTACGCTCGCACATTATGCAGTTCTTAGTTAGCATTTATTGAAGACTGTTTCTTTCTCATGTGAATTTCTGGTCTTCAGAATACCATTTCAAGACATAAGCCATCAGTTATTTATCACTCTGTCTTACCTCGGTCTCAATATGGTGCTCTTTGTACACCCGCAAATAATGTGCATTGACCTTCAATAATTTGGTCCACTATTATGCAGGTGCAACATTAAGCAAAGGTTTCAATAGGGGATTAGGAACACTTACTGCAGGAGGGCTTGCTCTAGCAGTTGCCGAATTGTCCAAAAACTTGGGGGCATTGGAAGAAGTGATCCTTATTATGAGCACCTTTACTGTTGGTAAGCATTGGGGGCATGCTGCGATCATTTCCTGGTGCATTTCATATAAGGGTATCTAATTTGTAGTCTTTTACTAATATGTTTTTGACTGCTAGGTTTTATGACAAACTTGGCAAAGCTACACCCAAAGATGAAGCCTTATGAATATGGATTTCGTGTATTCTTGTTGACATTCGTTTATGTCATGGTCTCTGGGTACAACACAGGGAAGTTCACTGACACGGCTGTAAGTAGATTTGTATTGATTGCTCTTGGTGCTGCTGTCAGCCTGGGAATCAATATAGGTATTTACCCAATCTGGGCTGGAGAAGATTTGCACAGTTTGATCGCAAAGAATTTTGCTGGTGTTGCAAAATCCTTAGAAGGTAATAATACCCCACCCCTACCCTTAAAATGATGATGCTTAGTTTATCAACTATACATTGCTAAAAATAGGTAGAAAATATTATTTGTGGTATCATTGCAACGCCGTAGAGTATATCCCTCTTTATTCTAAAACTGTCTCCTAATGCAGCATCCGCATTAAGCCACATTACTCTAAAAAGAACAGTTGCTGGGTTATATTGAGGATCAGTCAAGTCCGTTAGTTCTTGGCAGTTGGGACTGCCATGTCCTTTGGTTAAAAGACACATCCCTTGGTGAAAGGATGTCTCTTTATGGAAGGATAATTAAGATGTCTCAGTTTGTAACTTCAAAATATTAAGACACTTCCCAGAAAACTAATGTACCAAATTTTGACATTTCAGTTGGTTTATGCACTTCAATAACATTTGGATTTTATAACTCGATGCTTAAACATGCAAATTTTATATATAAACATTTCAAAATAAACGCACTAAAACATTTAGTAAGACCCGCAGCAAAGTGCGGGCTTTACAGCAGTATACATCTGAACTTTATGCCTTTATTGACAATTTGGCTGTTCACTCTAGGCTGTGTCGATGGATATCTGAAATGCATGGAGTATGAAAGGATTCCTTCAAAAATTCTTGTATATCAAGCCTCTGATGATCCTCTATATAGTGGGTATAGGGCAGCTGTCGAGGCGTCAGCACAAGAGGAAACCCTGGTTCGGTCTTGCTTTAAAGCTAACCTTCTATTTAGATTATCTCACCTTTTCTGTCAGTTTTGACTCGTTTCTTTTGTATGTGCTCTAGTTAGGTTTTGCTATATGGGAACCACCCCATGGTCCGTACAGAATGAGGAACTATCCTTGGAAGGGTTTCACCAAAGTTGGTGGAGCATTGAGGCATTGTTCCTTTGCAGTCATGGCATTGCATGGTTGCATTCTTTCAGAAATTCAGGTTTGCTAATTTAATTTACTCGACAACCTGTTGAAGTTCGGCACTTATTTCCTACCTAAACAAACGTATATTTGATTTTTGAATTGTAGGCACCACCAGAAAGCAGAAGGGTTTTCATTTCAGAAATACATAGAGTAGGCAGAGAAGGCGCTAAAGTGTTGCGTGAGCTTGGAGACAATGTTAAGACAATGACCAAGCTGAGGTCTTCAGAAATTCTATTGGAAGTTCACTTGGCAGCTGAGGAGTTGCAAAAAAAGATTGATGAGAAGTCATATCTTCTGGTGAACACTGAAAGATGGGACACTAGCAAGCGAGCTGAAGGAATAAAAGATGCCATGAATGTAAATAGCGCCGCGGCAAAAGAAAATAAGAATGAGGTGATGGAACCTACCATTGCTGATCAAACTGCGGCTCAACATTATAAGAGCTTTGCTGCTGCTTCGTTTCTTAGCCGATATGATTCATCAGCAACTATAGACGGCTACAAGACGCTACTATCATGGCCTGCTCGAAGATCATTCCATCCAAACTTGCCGCTTGAAGACGAGGAGTCAAAAACATATGAAAGTGCAAGTGCCTTGTCCTTGGCCACATTTTCCTCGCTCCTAATCGAGTTTGTTGCCCGGCTACAGAATGTTGTTAACGCATTTGAGGAGCTGAGTGAGAAGGCTGATTTCAAGGACCCTGTGGAGGAGCCTGTTGCAGTTAGAGTGGATGATGGCGGGGTTCTTGCTAAAATATGCAGATCTGTCGGGCTGAAGAGCTGACGTTGACGATGACCCTACAAGGTCCCTCCATCTGGAAACCTTGTCACTCACTTTTGTGGTCCAGTTTGTTTAATAATTTTGGACGATGACATGTGTATAATACTAAACCCGTGTGTGTGCAATGAGAAGATTGTCGGGTGCACCGCTAATGGAGCTCCTGTTTGCCGCCACTAAAGCAATCAACTATGGTAACATTGTTGATCCTTGTATTTCTAAGTTACTGTGTTTAAGCACTCTGTAAATAACATGTTACTCTTGGATAGTTGGTAGTTGCACACGCAGCTCGATGTCATGTATAATGTGTGCAAGAGAGATGTTTCCTGACCTACTACTTGATGATGGGAAGGTAGCTGTGTTTTAGTTTGCTCATGAGTCACCATAATGCTTTTGTTGTGAGCTTGCTTTTAATGCATTGCTATCCTTTGTTGCACTCTGCTCAAGGGTGTGATGTTGCTTTCCATGTGTTGGTGTGGTTTGTTTGGACATGAGACTTATGTTGCTTGAGTTAAACATTATGTGTAGTCTCCACGCAATATTCCATCAACCAAAAACTCCTGTATATTGGACAGCAAATGCAAGATAAATAAATCAGAAATCACATAACTGCTACTCATTTTTCAATTGATATGCTTCACCACTTGGTCTTACAAGTGGATGAGATATACTCTACAGCATACCCATAGGCATGCAGAGTTCTGCTTCTTTGCTATATACAGCAGAGAAAAATTACAGGTACTACAACATACTGGCTATATCTATTCACCTTTCTTCCAATTTTGGTTTCCCTATATCCCTTGTTTAACTACATCCATCATATGATTATGACAGCTTCGGACGCAGAATTGCTCGTCGAAACGATGAGCGCATGGTCAGGCGAACACGGGGCGATCTGTCTGTCTGTGCCATTTAAAGAAGTTGACTGCGCAATGCTCTTGAAAGGAAGAACGGAACCATGCTTGCTTTCTGTGGCCTGGTGCAGTCTGACTGAGCCCATCCGATCTGATTCGCGTCGTTGTCATACGCAACCAACTTCCCACGGAGGGAAACATCTGCAACAAGCAAAGGGAGAGAAAGGTGAGCTTGACAGAGATGGTTAGTGAAGCCATGAAAATGTGGGCACACAAACGGCCGATCGCTACCTCCAATTACTATTGTTGAGCTGTGGCCAATCTCTGTTCCATCAAGCACCCCTAGGCAGACATTGCCCTTGTCCTGAAAATGAGGCACAGGAGAAGTATGATGGCGATGAACTCCGTAGAGGAAATGAGGCTGAAGTGATCACTGGGGGTGCCTGTGAACTTACGCTGATGATCAAGTAGTTCTCAGGAGAAATCGCGAACGTTCTTGGGATCACAAGCCATGTTTTGCTGAAATGCAGAAGCAAGGGCTTGAACAATTGCTTCACATCATCCACAGACCTGAAAAATATGAAGTTGTTAGTTCTACATCCCCTGCGATGATCAAGAAACAAATGGCGTTTTATGTACCAGCAACAGATTGACATCACATTACCTCACAGGGAAACTAGGCTTCATGCAGAAAGGTAGTGTCTGATCTGATTCATCGTGTACAAAGCCGCCTGGAGAGACCGCTTCAAGCTGTTGAATTACAGGATCATAATCAGGTATAAGGAGGATGGAACTGAATTCATTTCATCTGATGGAGAGAGTTAATGCAAAAACTCACCGAAGTAATCAGGCTTGTATATATTTCATGTGGAAAATAAGTGTATGAGCTCCCGCTGTCAAAGATCACTTGAGTCAGCTTCCCAGCCTGCTCCCGCACATTAAGCTCCTGACCTCCATAGTTTACTCTCTGTACTACCGTGCTGTACACGTCCCTGACAGTACACAAAATGCAAAACTGCAGTCAGATATGTGGTTCTAACTGCAACAGAATTGATTTTTTTCATATAACGGATCGCAAGAGGTACAATGTTTTTATGCATGGTAAAGGGAAATCTGTGTCACAGAGCAATGCATGAACATACTCTAGTTCGAAGGTGTGAGGTGCTATCAATTGCTACGGCTACTGTAAAAAATGGGGGCCACTTTATTTGTGGAAGGGACGCAAATGTCAGAAAGAAGTAAAGAACAAAGCAACATTGCAGAGCAGTTGGGCAAAATTTCCATTTGCAGTTCGAGTCCTGAGAGTGACAGAAATTGGTTAAGATTTTTTGAAGATTTGCCGCAAGCAGAGCATGCCGTATCCCGCCGAAGACGGTGCGGGGTATCACGACATTCATGGGTGAAATGATGGCCACATGTGAGAATAATCTTCAGGCAAAGGAGGAGGGGAGACTCACTCTGGACCGTTGCGGACGGGAACCCATGTCATTCCCCATCTGGGAACGTAATCATCACCAAGAAACATGTAGCCACTACTGCCGGTATCCGTGGCGATGCAATGGCCGAAAACGTTGGAGATGATCCCTTGCTTGGCTAGCTGGGTAGGGAGGCTCATTGCCCCATTGCTGAGGCCAAGGATCCCATCACTACTTGCTGGTGAGCCCAGAAGCTTTCCTTGCTGATCATGTGCACACCTAACAGATGGTACACAGATGGGCAGTTTGTTAGTACACAGACATCACCACCTGTCTCTGAAGATTGAACATGTTTGGTCATCGGAGAAATCGTTTCGTACCCGAAGACGAAGTCCATGTTTTCCCTCTCGCCGTCTGCGGTGATCAGCCGCATCTTGTCCCTCGCAAGCACGCCGGCAGAGGAGCTTCGGTCTGCGTACGCGATCTCGTAGTCGCATTGCTTGCAGGTGTCACAGTAATTCTGGTTGCCTTGCAGTTCCTGACAATGTGGATCCCTGGGGGGAACTATGTTTTCTTTCCCTGGCTTGTATAAAGGATGAGGCCCCTGTAAGAAGGAAGATAAGAAGTTGATCAGGAACGCGGTGAAGTTTGGAAATCAGGCTCATGATGAAATGTGACTGAAAATGGCGCCCACCTTTGTGCAGTTTGTGCAGGGTGCATCACACTGGATCCATGTCAAGGCGCTCCCGGTGTCGATGTCAAGAAAATAGGGCCTTGCAGGATTGCCAATGTTTATGGAAGTGTAGTACTGCCTGCATATTAACAATCAGGAGGAGAGCAATGCCATGTTAGTACTGGAAATTCACTGCATTCTGATGGGTACCGGCATGTCATTGAAGAACAGGACTTTGTCAAAGATTAATCATGCGGACAGAAAGATCAATAATCTGAACACCAAAATGTTGACTTGGAGAGGTCGACAGTACAAGTCTTGCTTGTTGGTTTATACTAGTAGCGACATGCATATATCCTAATACAGGCTTGTATTATTTTAGTATTTCGACGGTCAAATATGCTTATAGCCCAGCATGCATGACAGGACAGAAATGCAACATTCCAAAGAACAATCCCTGTTGGGCAACTGGTTGGTTACCTTGACAAATTCCTCCAAGGAAGGATTCAACTCATTTATGTGTGGTTTTTTTTGACAGGTCATTCATGTGAAATTATTCGTGAAAAACAATATCTTTTAATAGGAAAAAATTATATTCGTGTGGTCTAATCTGCAAACATGTAGTGCATGAAAAAAACTAATCTGTGAAAATAAATAAATAAAGGAATCAGGAATGAAGATGAGAAGTTACTGCTGTGCAGACGAAGATCAAACTGACAAAAAAAATGTTGATCCAACCCAAGTCCGTCTAAAATGTGACTGAGGAACCTGGAAACGGCGAGAAGGCAAGAACCAAACTTCCTTTCGTCGTAGGATACAAAAAGAATCCAAGCAGCGGAAAGGAGCAAATTGTGCCTTTAGGCGAAAGGGATTCGGATTCCATGCGCCGGCTCGCTGTTTCACGCACCTCTCCGGCAGCACGGCCGCGGCCGCGGCCGAGTCCTCCGCCGCGGCGGCCCTGGGCTTGGGGTGCAGCGGCAGGAGGAAGGAAGAGGCGCGCCCCTCGTCGCCCCATTTCCAGCCCTCCGTCCCGGAGAAGGAGTAGAGGCCGTAGCAGTGCGCCGCGACCGCGAACGCCGCGAGCACCACGAGCGGCGCCGTGGCCAGCCGCAGCCGTCTCAGAGCCGCCTCGCTCCTCCTGGGCGGCGAGCCCCGGCCCGCGTCGGCGGCGTGGTCCGGGAGGGCGATCACGACGACTCCATGCAACTGCGGCGTCGTCTCCTCCCCCGATAGCAACGGCGTGGCCGCCATCTCCGGCGAGGCCTGCAGCGAGAGAGAGAGAGAGAGAGAGAGGTGGTTCTAGGCTTCTGGCTGGTGCGAGCGTGGGGGGAGGAGGAGGTGGTCGTGGACGCGAGCGAAGGAAGGCGGGCGACGCGACGCTGGTTTGGGTTGTGTTGTGCGCTTGGTTTGGGTTTGGGTTTGGTATATTATCGCTCGCCGGCTGCGGGTTTTGGATTCTTGCAGCTGTGCGCGGGTTGTGCGTGCGACTGGGCGGCCGTGCCCGCTTCGGTTGACTTCCTCTTAAGAAGCGGAGGGCGGAATCGGAAGGTAGGAAAGTGAAGTTTGCAGCGGCAGCAGCAGCAGCAAGGCGCTCGCTGGGCTGTCCTCGTATGCTGACTGCATGTTGCTGCCAGTGAGGCCGGTCCTTGTCGTGGCCGTTCTCGTGCGTGCGTGGCCGCTTCTGTGTTGTTGTTGTTCTTCATCCGGAGGCCGCACTCGCTCCCGTTGTGGCGTGGCGTGTCGACCGGGGTGCTGCTGGTGGATGACTGCTGGAATGTGTGGCACAAGTGTCGACCGGCGGTGAACTCCACTTTTCACCTCCTACGCTTGTGCATTTACTTGTGCATTTGTGACACTTTCTTTTAACTTATCTAGTGAAACAATCGAGTAAAGACCGAAAACACTACCACAAATTCGCTCAGTGTTTAAAAAGAACTACCACGTTATTTTGTTTGACTGATGCCTACCGCCTTGTGAGTCTATTTCGTTGCAGAGAAAAAACGCTAGTTAGTGTTCGGCTCAAATTGATCCCGATTATGACATCCGTGGCCCGCCCGTCAGGTCCACGTGCCGCCACAAATTCCAACTCCGTTTGATTGACCGTTAAGATGGACACGGGCCCACGTGTCATCATCGACACTCCTCTCTCAAGCCTTTTCTTTCCCAGACATTTCATCAAACACCACACACGCTATCCGCTGGAGTCAGAGACGAAAGCGACGACGCGAGGGAGTCATCCAACTCCTCCTCCGGAGCTCGACGGCAACGATGGCTGGGTCGGTCCTATAGAGGCGGACCTCTCTGCTGCGGCTCTCCTCCCAAGGACGCTCCACCTCCTCCCACACCGGTTGCTACTGTACTCATTTTCTTTTTAAATTCTTACAAACTTCACTTCAATACCAAGTAAATGCCATAATTACAACTTTAATTTAGCCGGATTATTGCAGATTGAGGTTTGATTGCATACTAATTAACTCACACAATATACTCAAAAAAAACCACGCCCCCTATTGTTGAGAGGGAAGAGCCGTTGATTCTCGTGCGTACGTTGCTCCTGCCTGTCCTGGCTGTCCAAATCATTGGCTCCTTCAGTCGTGGCGGCTTGTAATTACCCGGGCTGCTTGTCCATACGTACCTGGGGTCGTGCTGCGCAGTTGGTGGCACAGCGACAGGGGCCTTGACCGTGGCGCCCTCCCAACGTGTTCGTCCGCTTGCACACACCCACACACGTCGTAGATTTCTTCTTCATCTCCCGGGAAATCATGGGTTTGTGGACTCCCACGCCGCGGATTGGGAGCCCGTGCGCGCGCCCATCTTTGTTCTCAGGTGTCAATTCCAGGGGGTGGTACAAAAGTTTCCATGCAACTTGGCGTGCGCTTGGCAGCATCCCCAGCCCTCCACTGTGACGATCAATGCATTTTCTTGGTCACGGTAGAGGGGCGTGTGCAAGCCGACATGCGTACATGGTTGATTTTTTTTTCTTTTTTTCCCTCGAGACAAGCGTAGATGGTTGATTGCATGATTGGATATGCTGCACTACACAGTAGTAGCAGCCATGTACGAGGGGGAATGGGGTTGGACTTTCTTGAACACAAATTGGTTGGTTCGAGGGGGGTTAAATAAGGCGTGGAAGCTTTAGGTTCGGTTCGTGGATGGTGATTTGCAGGTAGGTAGCTAGCTACTAGCTAGCTAGTCCGATTGCTTAGTTAATATTTGTGTCCTAAGCAACGTAGCATCTGGTTAACCCATCATTGTTAGCGGCCAGCGACCCTATATTTTTTTATCGGATGCTAGTTTGGCAAAAGCATAGTTTAAAAGCAATACTCAACAACGCATGCAAGTGGCCGGGGTTAGTTATGAATGTGATATAGTCCATTTTTATTTGAGAGGTGTAAAGTCACTTTCAGTAGTAGTGGTAGTACTTTGACTGTTCCAGATTTGGCCTGTAATAAACTCTAAAACCAGACCGGTTTAGTCATTGATTGTGGAAACCGTAAATATTTCGTAGTCGGAGCACTGCAAAGGTGGGCTCTGGATGGATTGGAGATGGCTTTGCACATGTACTAGCAAGGAGCCTAGTCATCAGCATGAAAATATGACAGGAAAATATAAAACAAGAACATCTAATGAAAACAGTTGGAGGGACAAATCGAGAAGAAAACATATATGCAATTCCTAGAACCATAAATCTATAGTTTTTGTTGCAAGTTCAAAGAGAACCATAAATTTAGAAAAAATATATGCAATTCCTAGAACTATTTTTTGTGTTATTTAACAGTGATCATAAGTATTGATTATGTAGTTTTTTTTCGAGCATGTATTTCATCAAGAAAGAAGGTACAACGCCGAAGACGACACAATCGTTGCATCACCGAAGATGGCGCGACACATCCTGAAAGTGTGGAACCACTAATATATACTCCCTTCGTTCCACAATGTAGTGCGTATAGATTTTCTGAAAAGTCAAACTTTATAGACTTTGATCAAGTTTGTAGGAAAAAATATATACATCTAGAATACCAAATACATATCCTTAGATACATCACAAGACGCACTTTCATATTATATATATTTGGTATCGTAGATACAAATAGTTTTCTCTATAAATTTGGTCAAAGTTTGTAAAATTTGACTTTCCTAAAAATCTATATGTACTACATTACATTATGAAACGGAGGGAGTACTACTCCGCACGTACGCAATATGTTCCATGTTCTACATCGCCAGCTGGTCGATTATCTATGCCTCTGCAACTGCGGCCATATTTGATACATGTGGCAAAACCTGTCCAACCTGCTCGGTCGACCCCAAGTTCCGAGCCCAATGGCGTCGCAGCGCAGGCAATCTCGTAGGACGCAGGCACTACAAACGACACGAGAGGGATCACGTTCAGACGGCAGCAGCAGCGTCGACGAATCAGTGCGCTTGACCATGGACACACACAAGCGGAGGGAGATGGCGGCTGCACGGTCAGCTTCAGGGAGCGCCTTTGAGTGCCGCGGAATCAACCAACTCCATCGCATGGCTCCAAGACCGCACACAACAGCAGCAACTAACTCAAAGCGCGCGCGGATTTGTTCGCCCCGCTAACGATCCAACGCTGACGCCTTAACCCTCTCTCTCACCAAATAAAGCAAGGGTTTGGTCGATCGTGCAGACGGGATGGATTCGTCGGTGGTCATTACAAACAAGTTGATGATGAATCAGTCACTCACTCAGTGGGTGTGTACATTGTTAGCTTGCTAGTGAGACTGGAGCTGCAAAGGCACGTAGGAGCAGAGCACTCTGTTTTTACAGTCGGTTACATTACACCACGTCAGGACCTGCATGTTGGTACAGATACAGATACAAGGACCTGCATGCATGCATGCCCAAAGCCCATCCATACGAGAAAGGAATCATCGTCTGCGTTTTGGCTCGCTGCCCGGATCGGGCCGCGTCTGCACGAAGGCAGCGACAAATGCGGTTATGCTACTGGTTGGTTGACACTTGACAGACAAGGCTGGAGCCTGCTCCCACTGATCTCGACGACAAGGACGATACGTGGAAAGAATCAATCAGAGATGTGCCATCCTCAGTCATATGCTCCTATTCCTACGCCGAACAGCGAACGGCCGGCCGGTCCTGCGGCACCAAACAGTAGGTGCCCCCGCCTGCCCTGCTGCGGCAGACGAACACCGGCTGCTTGGTGCGCCGTCGGCTTCCGTTTTTCGGCTTTTTGATCGTTGCGCGGTGGTTTTCGAGCTTTCCAGGGCTCCATCTTTTTGGTAGGGATCTCTTTTTGGTTCTGTGGCACTTATATATGCTCCTACTACATGTTCCGATTCCTTTTTGAAAAAGGAAGAAAAACTGCTGTTCTGTTCTTTGTAGCTGAGCATTTTCGGAATATTACTGCCTGTCCAACCAAAAATGCGCAGGCTAAAGAAAGGGGTAAAAACGATCCCATTTGGTCTGCCGTTTGCAAATATAGAACTCGGCCTTCTGACGTTTGTTCCATCTGAAGAAGATTCCGTCGGTTCCGCCAGCCTTCAGCTCGCTTGCGGTGAGGGCGGCAGCCGGCTGAGTTAACACCTGCAAGGACCCAAACGAAACGACCATCTGATTGCGTCTTGCCTAGCTGCTTATGAGTTATGACCCAGGTATATACTACTACTTTGGATACCGGTACCTGACCTGACCTGAATCCTGAATGTTCTTCTGGGAAAGGCAAAGGTCAGTCCCCCTAGGATGATTACTTGGTGTAATCCAGGAACATGATTGATTTTGCTTGCATTCTGACGACTGCAAATTTGTTCCATCTGAAAAGATTCCAAGCTCCACGGTGAGAACCCAAACTACTTGATTCCTCTGACTTGATTTATGCTGAAAGAACCTCGTCGATTTAATTAGTAGTGGTACTTGCCCCAGTTACGCGCATAAAAGGTGGCAACCCACATCTCTGTTCTTCTGGGGAAGGCCATTACCCGATCGGCAGAATTCGTACAATAAACAAAGCTTCTCTATTTAAAATACTACTGCTCCCTCCGATACATATTAATTGTTGTAGGTTTAGGACAACTTTGTAGTACTAAAATTGGACTAAAGCAACGACAATTAATATGAATCGGAGGGAGTAGTAAATCATTTTAATGGGAGATTTGAAATGCTAAAAAAAAAGGTGTAACCTCCGGAGGGCAACTAGTGCTTGTCCTGTTCTTCGTGGCCTGTAGAAAATTACAGACTCCAGGTAACATTTGTGGGATATCATGCTTAACCTGAAACAGAAAGGGCCAAGAGCTGATGCCCAATTTGTGGTTTTTTAGGCAATGATTAAGCAAGGCATAGGTAGAACAAACTACTATTATAGGACGGTGGCTGTATCCCAGTAGAGCAAGTGCAGCCGACACCTATACTATACTTTCAGCAGATAAGGCAGGCAGCCACCATCAACACCAACGCATCATGCAGGATTTTGGTCCATAACCACCAGCGGTTTAGCTGGTCCAATCCTACATCTACATGCATGCATGTGTAGGCTGCCTCCGTTTGCAACTAGCATCAGTGGGATTAGGCTATGACTAGTTCTAATCCAAACTAAATCCTGACCAGACGACCGTGTATAATACACGGTTAGCTGGCCCAGTCATAGTCGGTCCCTCGTTTTCAGACAACGTACAAGGGAAATTTTTGACGAGGTTGAACTCCATGGAGATTTTCCTGTGTTGCAGAAGTCACAGCCTCAGTTATGGTCCCTGCGATTTACCCCCGCGGGCCCATAATATAAGAACGTTTTTGACATATTATGAAACGGAGGGAGTAAATTAGAATTATATTTATTTTTGCGAGGGAAATTAGAATGATATTAGTTCTTTAAGTAATGAGCAATGGTATTGACCCCTCCCCTAGGTATGTGCACTCCTTGGTTACATAGTATAGGCTCACTAACTCTGTTATTCGTGACCTGTAAAAATATTGCAGGCTCTAGGTAACATTTATGGGACAGCGTGCTTGGCCTGAAATAGAAAGGGACAAGAGCTGATGACCAATTTGTGATTTTCCTTTTGGCAATGGTTAAGTAAGACATAGGTAGAAGAAAACTACTGTTATACTAGGACAGTGTTTGTATCCCAGTAGAGCAAGTGCAGACGACACCTATACTTTCAGCAGATAAAGTTGGCAGCCACCATACTAAAACATAATGCAGGGTTTTGGTCCATAACCACGAGCAGTTTAACTGGTCCTATCCTACATGTATCTAGGCTGGCTCTGTTTACTACTTGCATAAGTGGGATTAGGCTATGACTTAGTTTACATCTGAACTGAATCTTGAGCAGATGACCGTGTATAATACACAATCATCATCGGCCCCTCGTTTACAAAATGCGTAGATGCCAAAAATTTCCATGAGATTGAACTCCACGGAAACTTTCCTCTGGAATTACAAAGTATGGCATATCAAAATTCTTATACTTTTTATTCATACAAAGCAAACATGCTACATAGGAAAATTTCTTAAAATACAATCCGCCGCAGCCGCGGCCGTGGAATGCTAGAGGGAGATAGAGAAGCTCTTAGCATGGATGGTCGTCGGCCTTGCCGAGGAGGAGGCTATCAAGGCTGCGGCTAGACCTGATCATTGGTCGGGCCAGGTCGGGGTCGGGCCGGGCTTTGCAAAGCCCGAAAAAAAAATCCCAAGCCCGAACCCGGCCCGAAGCCCGAAATGCACTCTTTTTTCAAGCCCGAGTCCGGCCCGAAGCCCGACCCGAAGCCCGAAAGCCCGGCCCGAATGCTATTTTTTATTGTTTGCACGTGTAAGTTCGGCCCGAAGCCCGAAAGCCCGGCCCGAAATCCTTAAAAAGAGAAGTCCGAGCCCGGCCCGAACTATCTTTTGGGCTGAAAAATGAAGCCTGAGCCCGGCCCGAATGCCAAGCCCGAAGCCCGAAGCCCGGTTTTTTCGGGCCGGGCTCGGGCCGGGTCGTCGGGCCGGGCTGTCCATGCCCAGGTTTAGCTGCGGCTAAGGGCAGGGCAGTGGAGGAGGATGCCAAGGCCTTGTACAAGAGTAAGGAGATCGTCGTGACTGTAGGGTTTACTTTAATCCCACACGATTGTAGGAGAAGACAACACACAACTTACAAGGGTGAGGGTATCCCTCACTGTCCCTCAGTCCTCCCATTAGGCTAGTCTTTTGGGGACAGAGGATCTAGGGGCTGTTTGGATCACAGCCATGACGCACCCGACCAAATATTTGGTCGTTGACTAGAGCGATGGTGTGTGTTTGGTTCAGATCCGATAAATTGGCCCGCCCCAGCTGCATCCGCCCTTCCCTTCTATTACATGACCAATTATTTGGCAAGGCGCCGGCGGCCGTTTCCTTCGCCAAAATTTTGGCGTGCCATTGATTGGCAGGGCAACCACAGGCATAATCCAAACACCCCCCTAAGGCCTCTTGTAAGCTCATGATGCTCTTTGATTTGGCCCGGTTGGTGGGTCGAGATGCTCCTGTAGTGGACCATGGCGTATGTGAGTGAGGAACGCTGATTAGCAGACCCGAATTGCACAAGAAGTGGTATCAGAGCCCAGGTGCCCAAATATAAACCTTGATGGATTCACGGGTGGTCCGTTATGGTCGGTGGGTTGAAACGTTAGCGGACCCATGACGATCAATGTGTGAGGGAGAGAATTTTTGTGTTTAATTCCACGTCGATTAGGATGGTAAGCATAACATGACTGATAAGGGTGGGGATGTCCCCTTCCATCATGCCAGTCTTTTGATGAGAGAGGGCATAAGTCCTCTTATAAATTTGTGATGCTCTTCGGCTGGGCCTGGTAAGTGAGACAAGACGTTCTCATAGTGGCTCATCGTACATGGGGCTGGACCCGATATTGCGTAACCGTGATTCCCTCTAACGACTCTGATGATGACAATGACCCCAATTGTGGCTATTGGTTTCTTTTTTCGATAAATGGCAATATATATTAATATCAAGATGATAACAATTACACTAGTCTCAACAACAATAGAATATCAGGACCTAATCAATACACTGGGATCCACATAGCCAAAAAATAATAAGAAGAAGAAGAAGAAGAAGGAAAAAAACAACGAAAGCCGATGAGATTATCAGTTCCCTAAAGGATACAAAGGGAGGAAGCCGATAACGGGGAATATTAGCATCTCTAATAGATCCCCAACAATACCCCCCCCCCCCAATAATCCTCATTGCCCCCCCCAATAAAAGTTTCTAGGTTATTGGGGATAGACGCTTTCACGGATCCTAATAATCTTATTTTCTTTCTATTTCTCTTTAAACTTGCATATACATGACATATGCACGTCCATTTCATCACCATAATAATTTAGATAATGATGTTTCAAATACACATTATTCAACATCATTTCAAATCCAAATTTTTAAAAATTCAAATTCATAGTTAAACATAAGAAATGGTCCAAATGAATAAAACTAGACATAACTTGTAGAAGCTTAGTGTCCATGGAGCTCCCAAAAATGCTCGACAAGTCCGTCACAAAGTTTTTTATGCCACGGCCTTCAATCTACAAATGTACCAAAAGAAATCTCTGGAGTTGTTGTTCACCCCTCTAAGGATGGGAAGAAGGTGTATAAATTTTGTTCTCCTCATTCTAGTAGTGGAAGTCATCTGGTTGATCCCGCTCGTCCTCTATGATGATGTTGTGCATGATAACACATGTTCTCATGATGCACCACAAAAGATTTTAGTACCAAAATCAATGCAAGACCACGAACAACGACAAAGCAAGCTTGCAGTACTACAAATTCCCCTTGACACCCTTTCTACATACTTCTTGATGCCTCACAAAGTGAATTTTCATGTTACCGTGAGTGTATGATATTGTCTTCACAAATGTAGACCGTGAAGGATATATGACATTATCAAGATAGTATCCCTTTTTGTATTGATGACAAATTTTTTTTGACTAACTACTGCAAGGCAAAGCCCCACAACCCTTTATTAAAAATAAACAAGGTCCAGCAGAATACAAAAGTACTTATAAAAGCAAAACTCTAGTCTAGAAATAAGTCAAGTAAGAGCAGAGGGGAAGGAACACCTACCTATTACAGGAATTAAGGTAAAACAGCTAGCCAGGCTAAAAGCTTGGGTCTAATAGAAGCTTAACCCTATGGGCTAGCAGTGTCAGATTATGTACGAATTTACATCTCCAAGCTCCAAATGTGACCCGTTCTCCCTTAAAGTCTTCCCATTTCCGAGGATCGAGATGTTCCAAGCCGCTGTGAACACCACTTCAAAGAAGAAAGGCTGACCAAACCTCCTCTTGGCCAGATTAATGCAGTGATGAATATCAGTGCCAGAAGAACACTCAATTTTTAGGTAGTTCCATATCCTCATATTGAAGTTGCAGGAGAAGAATAGGTGCAATCTATCCTCATAAGTGTGTTGACAACAGAGGACACGAATATTATCCTCCTGTATAGTTCTCCAATGCCGTCTAACCAGTAGATCCTTAGTGTTGAGCCTATCATAGAACAATATCCAGGCAAAAACTTTTATCTTAAGAGTACATCTGGAACCCCAAAGCCATTTGGACGGCTCTATGTGGGTAGATGGGAATGCATGTTGTTGTAATAACTCTTTGCTATATAACTTTCAGAAGGTCCTGCCCAGGACCAAATATCAGCATCATTAGGATTTCTCTGAAGGTTATCCACCCAGGTGTTTAACATATCAAATTCCATAGCTGCTTGCTGGGATATGGCCATATGGGGAGTTGAAAATATGAAGATCTATCTTGGCAATTGTAGAAATCAAGTACAGAGATTTTTCCATCAGTGACAAAAGAGAAAAATCTTGGTAATCTTTGTCTGAGAGGCATTGCAGAGCCTCCCACCTACCAAGCATCGGACCAAAAAAGAATTGTGTCACCTTTGTTTACTACTACAGATTCCAGGGCTCTGTATGTATCACTGAGCTTGAACACATCCTTCCACCAGAAAGAACCACACAAGATAGTGGCATGTGGAACAACTCCATCATAACAAGAGTCCCATATCAGTGACACACAGGGTATATCAGCCTTGTTATAAAATTTATGCAGGTGTTTGATCAACAATCCCTGGTTCTATAGTTTATGGTTAATTATCCCCAGTCCTCCTTTATCCTTTGGCCCGCAAACCAAATCCCAATGCAGCTAAAGATTGTCTTGTAGTTTCATAGTTTCCCCTCCAAAGGCATTGCCGTTCAATCCTTTCTAGTTGCTTAATGATGCCAGGTGGGATGTGCAAAGTGCATAGGAAATAAATGGGCATGGAAGACAATACTTAATTTAAAAGTTGTAGCCTGCCCCCTGGTTGAGCATAGAAGAGATGTTAGACAATCTCCTCTCTAGAGAGTCCATAAGAGGCCTTAAATCCTAAATTGTTGGTCTTGTAGTTCCCATAGTCAGACCAAGATATGTAAAGGGTAAAGTTCCCAGTGCACATTGGAAAATTCCAGCTAGCCTTGTAGCTTCTTCCTCAAGAACATTAAGTGGGATCATCATTGATATGGAAAAGTTTACCCTAAGTCCAGTTGATGCAACAAAGGTGCACAACATTTCTCTCAGAGCAACTAACCGTTCCTCCACAATAGGTAAGATGAGTATGGTGTTATCTGCATACTGTATAACTGGGAAATGAGGATCATGTGTTGGAATGGGTAAGGTAAGCCGTCCATCTTGCAACATCCTATTGATAACAGATTGAAGCAGATCTTCTGTTAAAACAAACAGAAGTGGGGAAAAAGGATCTCCTTGCCTCGCCCCATGTTTACATCTGAAATGATTGCAGGAAGTCCATTTAAAAGGACCTGGGAATCTCCTGAGGACAAAATTTCCTTGACCCATCCAATCCACTTAGCAGAAAATCCTTTGAACTTCATAATTGCTAGGATAACATCATGTTCCACCGTATCAAAGGCCTTGGAAAAGTCCAACTTAAGGATAAGGATTGGTTTCTTAGACTGCTTGCACTGGAATATATGCTGAAAAGTCCAGTCTAGACAGTCTTGGATGGATCTACATTTCAGGAAGCCATATTGGTTCTTGTATATGCAGTTAAGTATGACTTTCTACAATCTGTTTGCCAAGAGTTTAGTCGGGAATTTAAGGCAAGTGTTTGTCAAGGAAATTGGTGTGAACTCATTGGGACTTAATGGAGCCAAAATCTTGGGGATGAGGGTAATGAATGAGGCATTGATATTTTCCAAACTGAGCCTACCTTCATAAATTTCCTAGATGAACATCCTAAAAGACTTCTTAATTATTCTCCAACATTTCTTAACAAACATTCCATTAAACCCATCAGGCCCAGGCGCCCTATCCACTGGAAGCTCTTTCAGTACAGAGTTAATTTTCTCATCCAAAAATGGAGCAGCTAGGTCCTCCAACCCCTCAATAGGTGTGATCAGTGATGGAAAATCGAAGCCCATACTGATAGCATGTGCCTGGCCCATTCTTGTTTTGAAAGAATTACGTAGAATGCCTGTCATTTGAGCATGATCGTGAACTATAGAGCCATCCTCCTTCTGCAAGCTGGAAATTGAATTTCGTCTGAGCCTCTCAGAGGCAATGGCATGAAAGAACTTGGAGTTCTCTTCACCCACCTTGATGTATCTAATTGTGCACCTTTGCTTCGAGCATATGTAATGCAATCTAAGCAGCCTCTCATGGTGTAATTTAACAATATTTCTGAAATTGAATTCAGGCCTAGTCAATGGTCTCACCTCTTCTAGTGTATCAAATTTCAGAATTACCTGGGAAAATTAATTTTCCAGTATTTTAAGAGAGGAGAGGTTAGTGCTCCATTTTTTTGAGATCATATCTTAACCTCTTGAACTTTCTTGACAGAATGGCCGAGGCATAAAGATTGGCACGTATTGGTGCTTCCCAGGATAACCTCACACAATCCATAAACGCAGGCATATCCACCCAGTAGTTTTCAAAACGAAAAACTTTGGATTTAGGGATGGTTGTGTCAATAGAGACCACACATGGTGTCAAAGTACGGCAATCTATGGGACTAGCAAGGTCCCTTTTGAGGTTGGACTGTGGGAACCGACGTGCATAGAGAGCAGAATCGACAGCCACACACACATGGTTTATCCTGGTTCGAGCCACCGATGTGGTGTAATACCCTACGTCCTGCTTTTGGTGGATTATATGTGTGTTTGTCCAAGTACAAGAGCGAAGCTTGCCGGCAAGGTGCACAGAAAGTACAGCTACTACGTGCGAATGGATAGGGTTTCGACCCTTTTATAGGTAGCCATGGACCTCCTTGTATAGGCAAAAAGGGGTTACCACAGTGGCAAAACAGTCATTACATAGGGTAAATAGTGGCTACAGTGTCAAATACCTAACCCTGATGGGTCGGGACGAACGCATTAAATGCGTTGTGAGGTGTCGTGCTGGAGACGTTTCCCGGGAAAGTATGCCTCTCCTTCTGTGTCATCCGTCCAGCTACCTTCTATTCCATCGCCACGCCTCTGGGACGGGTGGCAATAAAGCTGTTCTTCTAGCAATGCACCGACACATGCCCCGACATGCCTCACCAAACCGCCTGCCCGCTCGACACCTGGCCAACAAGTGACTGGAGTGACGATGAGGTGGAGCAGCGGGTAGATGGTGAGGAGCCCACCGGCCTGGAGCTTGCCGGGCCTTCACCTCCCAGCAAGCAGCTTGTAGCTTGCCGGCGCTTGGTTGCTTGGCCTTGAGTCCTGCACTGGCATTTGCCTGCCGCTAGGTCTTAACCGGCAAGGGAGCTGCCACTGTTGACTGCACATAAGTCAGGGTACTAAGACCCCCCGAGTCTTAGTACACCAACAGGAGCCCTCGGGCCTGGGCCACACACGCATGCGAAGTGTCGTTGGGCTAGGTCCAAAATGATGCACAGACACACGTGGCAGGGAGTTACCGCCGCAATGATGGCTTTTTACTGTCTACCCATGACGTCCATTAAATGCGGGACGTGGGAGAGGTGGAGCAAAACGACGCCTGTGAAAGCGCAAATATGTCAGGTTATGAAGAGCCAGCTCTCCCCTGCACCTTCCCCATAAGAAAGGCAAGCGTGAAGGGGCGATGCTCTTTCACTCCCCGTTTTCCCATCTCGCCGCCGCTGCCTTCGTCTTATTTCTTGCGTAGTTCATCGCACACCGCCGCCACCGCATTGCTCTTCCGCCGACCACTGATACGTCTCCAACGTATATATCTATAATTTTTTATTGTTCCATGCTATTATATTATCATTCTAGGATACTTTTTGAGTAATTATTTACCAATTTATATTATTTTTTAGCACTAACCTATTGACCCAGTGCCTAGTGACACTTCCTGTTTTTTGTGTGTTTTTTGTTTCACAGAAATTCCATATCAAACGAATCCAAACGCGAAAAAAAAATTACGGAGTTTTTTTTGGAATATATGTGAATTTTGGGAGTCGGAATCAACGCAAGACGATGCCCGAGGGCCCCACAAGCCAACAGTGCATGGCCTGGGGGGGCGTGGCCATCCCTTAAGTCGGTTTAGGCTCTCCTTCGCCGTAAGAAAGATATTTTCGCGATAAAAATCCCCTCAAAATTTCAGCCTGATCGGAGTTTTGGATCTCCGGATATTTAAGAAACGGTGAAGGGGTCAGAAACCAGATGCGAAAACAGAAGAGAAACCGAGAGATAGATCCAATCTCGGAGGGGCTCCTACCCTCCGAAAGCCATGGAAGCCATGGACCAGAGGGGAAACTCTCCTCCCGCCTAGGGAGGAGGCCAAGGAAGAAGAAGAAGAAGAAGAAGAAGAAGAAGAAGGAGGGAGGCTCTCTCCCCCTCTCTCCCGGTGGCGTCGGAGCGCCGCCAGGGCAACCATCATGACGACGATCTACACCAACAACTTTCCCGCCGTCACCACCAATTCTCTTCCCCTCTATGCAGCGGTGTAAAACCTCTCTTCCCCGCTGTAATCTCTACTTAAACATGGTGCTTAATGCTATATATTATTATCCAATGATGTGTGGCTATCCTATGATGTTTGAGTAGATTTCTTTTGTCCTATGGGTTAATTGTGGTATGATGTTATTGATATGAGTTGTATGTTGATATGGTGTTGTCCTAAGGTGCCTTCCGTGAGGCGCACACGTGAGGGAATCCCGCTAGAGGGTTTGCAATATGTTCATGATTCGCTTATAGTGGGTGGCTAGAGTGACTGAAGCTTACACCCGAGTAAGGGGATTGTTTGCGTATGGGAGTAAAGAGGACTTGATGTTTAATGCTATGGTTGGGTTTACCTTAATGATTTCTAGTAGTTGTGGATGCTTGCTAGAGGTCTAATCATAAGTGCATATGATCCAAGTACGGAAAGTGTGTTAGCGTATGCCTCTCCCTCATTGCATATGACAAGTATCCATCATGTTATACTCAATTACCTATGGACAATCTTTCTCTTGCGCTACAAAAAGCTTTCTAATAAACATCTAATTTAATTAATCTTTATCTAAACAGCCCTAAATTTTATTTACTTGTTCTTTATTACCTTGCAAAACTATCTATCACACCTACTAAGTACTTCTAGTTTCCTTCCCGCAAAGTAGTTTCATACTTGTTCTAGGTAAAGTAAGCGTTAGCGTGCGTAGAGTTGTATCGGTGGTCGATAGAACTTGAGAGAATATTAATTCTACCTTTAGCTCCTCGTTGGGTTCAACACTCTTACTTATCGAAAAAGGCTACAAATGATCCCCTACACTTGTGGGTTATCAACCACCACCCAGCTTCTTGAGCGAGAGATGGCGCCAAATAGGGCAGCAAAGCCACCAAGGCACCCAAGCCCGTCGACCCGGAGATGGAGGCGCGGAAGGAGGTCGTGGCGAGGTGGAGGGACAATGTCGTCTTCCTCCCGTCGGCGCTGAACGCCAACGACCTCGCCATCCGTACACTTACATGTGGGGGAAGGAGACGACGGTGCATCCGACGCCGGTCATGCTCCTCGACACCAATAGCCCTAGGCCGTACAAACATCCCTTTTTCGCCGCATGCTTCTATTGCGGGCCCATTCCCCCCTTTTTGCCTTCTTCATCGAGCTCGTGGTGATGTATGACTTTGACCTCCTTGATTTCACACAGAACACGGTTACTTTCCATGGCCGTCTTCGCGCATTTATGTGAGAACTTTGTCGGAGTGATGCCCAGCGTCACTCTGTTTCGTCATTATTTTGTCCCCGGCATTGAGGGCGATGCACTTTCAGGCAGCGTCTTGGATCCCTAGGGGTGGCGTCAAGCAGATCTACCCCAAGGGCCAGCTGCACCAGAAGTGGGCCAAGTGGCGGGCAGATTGGTGCTGGATTAAGGAAAAAGACTTCCCGGAGTTCTGCCTACCCCGAAAGAAGAAGCCCGGCCACCTCAAGTCCTGGAGCCACCTTGACAGGCACGATGACAAGCTCAAGATTGCGGTGACCCGCATCATCCGTCTCAAGGCTGCCGGGCTCACCATCGAGATGGTGGGAGCTGACTTGGGACTTCAAGAATGCGACCGACATCATGCAACTGCACACAGGGCTTGATAGCAACCTGACGATGTTGCAGCACAGGGCTCTCTGCCACCAGCTCTTCCGGGTCTCCGGCAAGTTTAGGTTGCCGGTCGACATGGTCCCGTTGTGCAACAACTCCGCCAAGGACACCATCTTGGCGATGATGCCGTCCTACGACACCCATGGGGTTGAGCCAACGTGGGAGGTGCCGGCAGACATGGTGGTGTTGTCGTGGTTTGATAACTTGACGGAGAAGGTCATCCGGGAAGAGGAGAGCCTCATCCGTGACACCATCGCTGACAATCTGGCTCACATTGCCCATAGGGCGCAGGAGGCTGGTTTGGCTGATGCTGCCGATGGATCAGGATCTACGGCAGCCGGCGCTGACGAGGAGGAAGATGACGAGGATGAGGAACCGATGATGAGGCGGCGGAAGACCTGCCAGAGGAGGCTGCCAGGGAGCAGGACCGTGAACCTGCCTCGGGCACGGAAGAAGAGGAGGAGCCCCCAGCTCCTCTTGTCGTGTCCTCCGGAAGACGGTCATCGGCGAGCCCGTCCGGCCTCAGTCATCGGGCGACGAGGCCGTCTATAGGAGAGGGGCCGACAAAGGGTCTGATACTTGTGATCTGCGTTGGGTTTTCCGTGAAGAGGAACGGGTTATTGCAGCACAAAGTGGGTAAGTATTTCCCTCAGTTATGAAACCAAGGTTTATCGAACCAATAGGAATATCAATCCTCAACCGTCTTCAGCGGCTGCACACAAAAGAACAAACAACTTGCACCCAACGCGAGCAAGAGGGTTGTCAATCCCCTTGATCTCGTTATTTGCACGAGTTGTGTAGATAATTGTAAATTGCAAAATAAAATAAAAAGTAAATAAAGGCAGCAAGGTAATAGTAGCGTTTATGAATTTATAAGTGAATAGACCCGGGGGCCATAGTTTTCCCTAGAGACATCTCTCATGTAGGCAGCTTACGGTGGGTAAAAAATTACTGTTGGGCAATTGATAGAAAAGCGGATAGTTATGCGATTTTCACGGCAATGATCATGTATATATAGGCATCACGTCCATAAACAAATAGGCCGACTCCTGCCTGCACCTATTACTATTACTCCACTCATCGACGGCTATCCAGCATGCATCTAGAGTATTAAGTAAAACATAGTAATGCATGGAGAACGATGACATGATGTAGACAAAGTGAACTCAAGAAATATGAATAAACCCCATCGTGCTATCCTTAGTAGCAACAACACAAAGACGCATCTTGTCTCCTACTTTGTCATTGGGATATAGAAACTCGTCAGGTTGAACCTACCACAACGCACCACTCCCACTGAAGATAGATCAATCTACTTGGTCAAAGCACATCAATAAATCGGAGAACATTACGTAGCTATAATGATCATGCAAATAAGAATCTTAATATTCAGAGGTGACTCAAATACTTTTCATGAATAATCTGAACATAAACCCATAATTAATTGGATCCCAACAAACACACCACACAATAGGATTACATCAGATAGATCAAAGCGAAGATGCGATGATCATTGTATTGAAGATCAAGAGATAGAGAGATTGCCATCTAGGTACTAGCTATGGACCCGTAGGTCTGTGGTGAACTACTGACACGTCATCATGAGGGCAGCAAGGTTGATGTAGAGGCCCTCCATGATCGACCCCCCCTCCGCCAGGGTGCCGAAACGGAGCTCCAGATGGCCTTGCGGCAGAACAGAGACTTGCGGTGGCGTAAAAAGGGATTTGGGACTACGTACAGAGTTTTTGCAATATATGAGAATTTATAGGCCAGAGAACGAGGTTGGGAGAGCCGCCAGGGGGCCACAAGCCATCAGGGTGCGCCCTGTTGGCTTGTGGGGCCCTGGTGTGGCCCCCAACCTTCTTCCGAATCTACCAGGTCTTCTTTTGGTCCAGAAAAAATCATCAAAAAGTTTTGTGGCAATTGGACTTCGTTTGGTACTGTAAACCTGAGAAGTGAAAAACATGCAGAAACATCAATTCGCACCGGGCACTAGGTCAATAGGTTAGTGCTCAAAATATTATAAATTGATAAATAAAGACCCAAAAAGTATCCTAGAATGATAATATATCAGCATGGAACAATCAAAAATTATAGATACGTTGGAGACGTATCAGGGTCCCGTCAACAGGGGGCCGACAACCTGCCCTTCAACGACAGAATGCATCATGCTCCTGCGAAGCGGTCGGCTGCATCTTCTGCCAGAGTGCCGGGATCTTCCCAGCCTGCGGCGGCCCCGACAAACCAAGCGCGCAAGGACGACGACTCCGCCTCCCGCGACGGGCACTGTCGTGGCGCCCCTCTGGGACCTTTCCATACTTAGCAGCTCCGAGGAGGAGGAGGAAGTCTTCCCGTTACTCTTTCAATATTTTTTTATTTTTCTGCTGTTTTTATTGATCCGTTCCATCCCGCTTGACGTGGTCTTCCCAGGGAGAAGGAGACTTCGGCGCAGCGGGTGGCCAAGAAGGCCAAGCTTTCCGCGGGAGGTGGTTCCATGTCAAGTACCGCACCGGGCGCAGGTGCCATGACCACCAGCCCCCAGCGTGAGCCTGCCGTGTAGTACCCCACCGCCAGCTCTAGTGCGAGTGAGAACATCGTCGTCCCCATCATCAACAATGATGATACAGGGTACGCCCATGTGCGTCGATCTTTCACGAATTGGAGGTGGATTTGTGAGGGAACGCGAAGAACACGAAGAACACGAGGGAAAAAATCACAAGAGGAAAACACTCAAGAACGATCCACGATCACACATCCACTAGAATCACCGAGTACATGAGAATCACGGTCCACAAACAACCAAAGGATACATGTAACGGTAGTCTCCTCGCTCCGAAGGAGGGGGTCTTGAATCCCGAGGGGATATTCCCTTAAAGGGGCCTTGGCATCACTCCGGATCTTCTCACGTAGAGGGGAATCACTCCATGAGGGAAGGGAGATAATGGAGCTAGGCTCAACAAGTGTATTCGCTAAACCTAAGCTAACCCTAGGAAGAGGAGGGCAAGGAGTATATATAGTCCTAGGCGAAACGAAGGGGTACATGGGCCAAAGCCCGCAGGCCTGCGCGCAGACAGGGTCCGGACGTCTGGACACGGTCGGACGTCCGAGGCTTCACGGCGGTCCGGACGTCCGGAGGGGGCCGGTCGTCCGTGGTTTCGGCTCTGGATTGGGGGCTTCGGATTTCCGGGGCGAGCCGGACGTCCGTAGATTTGGCGCTGTTGTCGTTCTCCAGATTTCCGGAGGCGTCCGGTCGTCCGTGCGCTGGAGGACCTCGGACGTCCGTGGTCAGCCGGTCGTCCGGGCGCTGGAGGGTCGCTGAGTCTGCGGCTGGGAGGGGTCTCCAGGCGCCGGACGTCCGTGGGGAGCCGGACGTCCGAAGGCTGTAGAGTGGCCGATTCTTCTCCGTGGCTCCTCCGAGCGTGGCGTCCCTTGTTGTAGTATTCCCATCCTCTCCCGAGTACCTGAGTATGCAAAAGGTCTCATTGTGAGGTAGCATCCACGTTCCGTTGGCATTTAAGTCTAACTCAAAGAGGAGTGAGTTCACCTTGGTCCCAATGTCGCGTGCGCGTGCTCTTGTCATAGGACCACTTGGGGTGTAGACATGGGGATGATGAAGGGATGCTCCGCATCATCTCCCCCCCCCCCTTGGGGAAGATCCGTCCTCGGATCAAGATCTTCATCACCATGAAAAGGGGATAGGTCCTTGACGTTGAAGGTGTCGCTCACATTGTACTTGTCGCGTGGTATGTAGACCTTGTAGGCATTGTTGTTGTAGCGTGCCAAGACTTTGAAGGGGCTGTCGGCTCGTGGTAGTAGCTTGGACTTGCGTTCGTTGGGGAAGCGGTCCTTGCGAAGGTGTAGCCACACGAGACCGCCGGGCTCGAACACCATGGGCTGCTTGTTGAGGTTGCGCTTGTTGGTGACGCGTTCCACTTGTCGTTCAATCGTGCGCCTAGTATCTTCATGCATCCTCTTGATGTAGGTTGCCCTTGCACTTGCGTCCATGTTGACGCGCTCTTGTAGAGGTAGAGGTAGGATGTCCAATGGGGACAAAGGATTGAAGCCGTAAACCACTTCGAACGGAGACTTGCCGGTGGTGGAGTGACTTGCGCGGTTCTAGGCGTACTCGGCGATGGGTAGGCAATCTTCCCATTCCTTGATGTTCTTCTTGATCAACACGCGAAGTAGGGTAGAAAGCGTCCGGTTCGTCACTTCCGTTTGTCCATCGGTTTGAGGATGGTATGCCGAAGAGAAAAGAAGCTTGATTCCGAGCTTGGCGCATAGGGTCTTCCAAAAGTAGCTTAGAAATTTGACGTCGCGATCCGAGACAATGGTCTTGGGGACGCCATGTAGTCGTAGAATGTCCCTACAAAAGATATTTGCTATATGTGAAGCATCGTCTATCTTGTGACATGGAATGAAATGAGCCATCTTGGAAAAACGATCCACAACGACAAAAACGGAATCATGGCCATTTTTTGTTCGTGGTAAACCAAGCACAAAATCCATACTAATGTCTTCCCAGGGTTGGAAAGGTATAGGTAGAGGCATATAAAGACCATGGGATTGAGCTTTTGACTTAGCTTTGCGGCATGTAGAGCATCGGTTGGTGAAGCGTGCAACATCATGAAACATCTTGGGCCAAAAGTACTTGTTGGATAGCGTGGCATATGTCTTGTCGCGGCCAAAGTGACCCATAAGTCCTCCATCGCGAGCCTCTTGCAAAAGCAACAAACGAAGAGAAGACTCGGGTATACACAATTTGTTAGCACGCATAAGATAGCCATCTTTCATATAATAATTCTCCCAACAAGTTTTCACTTGGCACATAGCGTAAGGATTAGCAAAATAGGCATCATGCTCATACAAGTCTTTGATGTGCTCAAAACCAATAACATTCAATTCAAGTTGAGTAACTAGCATGCATTTACGGGAAAGAGCATCCGCCACAACGTTCTCCTTACCCTTGATATATTTGATGACATAAGGGAAGGACTCAATAAATTCACTCCATTTAGCATGTCGTTTGTTCAACTTGGTTTGACCCTTTAAGTACTTGAGCGTTTCATGGTCGGTATGAATAACAAACTCATGAGGTCGCAAATAGTGTTCCCACACATGTAAAACTCTCACCAAAGCATATAATTCCTTGTCATAGATGGGGTAGTTAAGTTGAGCGCCGGATAGTTTCTCGCTAAAGTACACGATAGGACACTTCTCTTGCATAAGCACACCACCTATTCCATTACCACTAGCATCACAATGCACTTCAAATGTTTTATCAAAGTTGGGCAAAGCAAGCAAAGTTGCATGAGTAAGCTCATGGAAAGCGGTGTCTTGTGTAGGACCCCAAATGAATGGTGCATTCTTCTTGCTCAAAGCATGGAGAGGTGATGCAATGGTGCTAAAGTCTTTCACAAAACGGCGATAGAAACCGGCTAGTCCTAGAAAGCTACGCACTTGTTGCAAATTCGTTGGTGTGGGCCAAGTTTTAATAGCATCAATCTTAGTTTCATCCACATGAACGCCCTTAGAAGATACTACAAAGCCCAAGAAAACTACCTTCTCAACACCAAATGTGCATTTCTCCATGTTTGCATAGAGTTGCTCTTTCCCAAGGATTTGCAAAACATCACGAACATGTGTAGCATGCTCCTCAAGAGACTTGCTAAAGACAAGTATATCATCAAAGTAGACTACAACACAATATCCTATGAGGGGTCGCAAAACATAGTGCATAACACGCATGAAAGTGCCTGGTGCTTCGGATAAGCCCATGGGCATCACCAACTATTTATAGATACCAAATTTTGTCTTAAAAGCAGTTTTCCACTCGTCACCCTCTTGTATGCGAATTTGGTAGTAACCACTTTTTAAGTCAATCTTAGAAAATATAGTGGCACCACTAAGTTCATCTAGCATATCATCTAAGCGAGGAATGGGGTGACGGTATCGAATGGTGATAGCATTGATAGGACGACAATCGGAACACATACACATACTACCATCTTGCTGAGGCACAAGTATGACCGGAACCGCACAAGGACTCAAGCTCTCGCGTACATGCCCTTTAACTAGGAGTTTTTGGACTTGCCTTTGTATTTCCTTTGTTTCTTCGGGGTTGACGTAGTAGGGAGCCTTGTTAGAAAGCAGTGCTCCGGCGATGAGGTCGATGCGATGTTCGATTCCTCGTTTTGGTGGTAGTCCCGGAGGTAGCTCATCGGGAAAAACATCCTTGAATTCCTGCAACAACTTAGATAA
This sequence comes from Elymus sibiricus, assembly GCA_039707655.1. NCBI lineage: Eukaryota > Viridiplantae > Streptophyta > Magnoliopsida > Poales > Poaceae > Elymus > Elymus sibiricus. The sequence goes on along the minus strand of CM077675.1, from coordinate 150,937,524 downwards.
CACAAGAGGAAGATGTTGTGAAGGGTTAGTCCGAACGACCTCATCTTTGCACACAAGTACATAGTGAAGAACGGTAGATGGGCTCTCACTCACATCCCTCAAATCTCGTTTGGTGGCTAAAAGAACTATATCTCTCATGTCCCTCATCGTGGAGTCGCTCATTTTTGGCTTGTGGCACTCACTCTCTTTGAGGTGGATCACTCTCTCACTTTTATCTCCACGATGGGATGAAGCTTGCTTGTCGGCGATGACTTGACTTGGAGTCATTGGGCGGAGCACATATTGCTTTCCCTTCATCTTGAAGCTATATTGATTTGTCCGACCGTTGTGTGTGACGCCACGGTCGAATTGCCAAGGTCTACCAAGTAGGAGGTGGCAAATGGACATTGGAACCACATCACACTCCAAAGTGTCTTCATAAGTGCCTATCTTGAAGGAAACTTCCACGGTGTGGTCAACTTGAAGGGTTCCGGAATCACTAAGCCATTGGACCTTGTAAGGACGAGGATGCTTTTTCTTGACCAATTGCAGTTTGGAACAAAGGTCTTCACTTGCCAAGTTGTGGCAACTCCCTCCGTCGATGATGACTTTGACGGACTTTCCTTTGATACCTGCCTTGGTGTGGAAGATGTGGCACCGTTGGTCCTCGTCCTCTTGTTGTTGGAGCATCAAAACTTTGGAGACAACGAGAGCGGGGCTCAAATCGTTGTCGCAAAAGATTTGCAAATGTTCATCTTCATTCACTTGGCGGTGTATGGCCACTTGCTCCAAAGCTTGCATCTCGTCGTCACTCATAGAGTCATATGTGCCATCGTCGAGGAGGATCATGTTGCATTTGGTTGGACATTCGAAGGTCTTGTGGCCGCGCCCTTGGCATGTGAAACACTTGATGGAGCTTGTCTTGGCGGTAGCATCCGGTGTTGGAGTAGAGGATGAAGCTCTCGGCTTGTAGGTGCTTGAAGTTGGTCGGCTTGACGAAGTCGTCTTGTCCTTGTAGCTTGACTTGTCGCCGGTAGGTGTTGTAGATTTCGTGGTTGAAGGTGTTGTTGTCGTAGTAGCTTGAGCACTTGAGCCATAGGTTTTGGAGGAGAACTTGGAGTATTTGTAGTCATCTTGCACTTGCCGTTCCGCCTTGTTTGCTTGATGCACAAGTTCTAGGAGGTTGGAGTAAGGTTGTAAGTCGGCTATCTTCTTGACTTGGTAGTTGAGGCCATTCAAGAAACGTGCCATTGTTTGCTCGTCATCTTCCTTGACATTGGCACGGATCATAGCAATCTCCATTTCTTGATAGTACCCTTCTACGGACTTGATTCCTTGCTTGAGTTGTTGGAGTTTCTTGAAGAGATCCCGGTTGTAGTGTGTAGGCACAAAACGAGCTCGCATGAGATCCTTCATTTGGGCCCAAGTGGTGATAGGAGGTTCACCTCTCTCCCGTCTTCTCTCAATCACTTGTTCCCACCAAATAAGGACATAGTCTTGGAACTCAAGGGAAGCCATGGATATTTTCTTCTCTTCATCATAGTTGTGTAGGCGAAAGATCTTGTCAACCTTGAGGGCCCATGACAAGTAGTCTTCGGGATCATTGCTTCCGGAAAACTTTGGCATTGTGAACTTGAGCTTGCCGAAGCGTTGTTCATCATTGTGGTTGGGATGCCGAAGTCCTTGTCTTGGAGGTAGATCCGCATTGTCATTGCCTTGCGCGTGTCGACGTTGATCTTGTCCTTGTTCGTCTGCATGGTCGGGTTCAACACGATGATCTTGAGGATGGCGACGCGGTGGACGCACTCGGTTGCGCCTTTCGTGAAGATCCTCTTGGCGATTGGCTTCTTCTTGTCGTTGTCGACGAAGGTCTTCTTGGTGTGCTTGGCGAAGTGCTTCTTGCTCATGATGAGCTTGACAGTTGCGCTCCTCCAAGGCACGAGTAGCTTCTTGTAAAGCGCGATGTGCTTCAAGCGCTTGTTCATGACGGTGATGTTGTTCTTCTTCTCGGCGTCGTTGTTCTTGTACTTGGCGTTGTCGTTCTTTCTCCAACGCATCTTGATCTTGTGGGCGGCGGCGTTCTCGAGCGCGGACGCGATCTTGCAATCCATTGCCATGAAATGGATTTTCTGGACGATGACGACCTTGTGGAGAACTTGGGCCGGAGTGTTCGTCACGATGACGATGACGTGCTTGTGGACTGGCGTCGGAAGAGTACGTCGTTGAGTTGCGACTTGTGTGACGACTCCTTGTCGATGTAGATGAGGAAGGTGCTCGAGTGACCATCAAGGACCAGAGCTCCTCCATTTGGCTTGAGAGCTTGGTGTCGAGGTATTCTCTTGTGCGCGACTCGGATTCACGCAAGTTGAAGGCGAGTTGGTCGATGCGGTCATTCAAGACATCTTGAGCTTGTGTAATTGCCTTGTGTGCGCCGAAGAAGTGCAACTTGGTGATGTGGTTGTGCACGTCGTCGTCAGTCTCCTCGAAGGCCGGGTTTTCCATGATGTTCCTATCCATAGCACTCAAAACAAGTATAGGTGGAAGAGTGAGAAGACAATCCCAATTACCGTTCCAAAAGTTGAGAGTGAATCAAGATTACTCAATGTACAAGTATGAAAATAGTAGAATTGGTACCGAAGATCGCCCTTCTCACACCTACACAAATAAGGCTTATGGAGTAGCTTGGTTAGGATAGTGGCACAAATTTCAAGCAATTCGAAAGATAAGATTCAAAAATGTTGAAAGCGATTCGTAGAATTCGCAAATGAGACAATGTAGATCAATAGAAATGAGTATACACGGAAACACACACACGGTAGACAATTGGGGTCATGCAACCAAGGATGAGCCAAAATGTGGAATCCACGGAAAATGCTCTTGTTGCACAACACTAGAGAGACGGTAGCACGATTGCTCCAATGGGCACGATACGCACTTGTGCACACCCTACTATGAACCAAAAGCGTTGTCTTCCTATTCCCTACTTGCTATGTGTGTATGCGGCACGTGTCACTTGCTCAAGTGATCCAAGATGATCAAGTATGCTATGCGAATCTTGCGATGCTATTGCTCTTTTGCTCTTGCTTAAAATCTTTGCTCCTCTTTTCTTTTGCAATGATGTTTTGTATGGACACAATGCGGGACGTGCACACCGAGATAGCAATTATGTATGCGGGTACTATGTTGTAACACAAAAGATGATACTAAGATATATGCACGCAAATGAAGCTATGCGGAGTATGTATCACTAGAGTGCACAAGTAGCGTAGCCCGGCAATACTCAATGGCTAGTCTCGATAGGCAAGTAACGCAAATAGGCTCGGGGTAACAATGCACTGGCAAGGGTATAAGACAAGAGTGTCGTCGCGATTACCGTCCTTGCTTACGGTGAGGTGTCAATGAAGAGTTGGTTGGCGACGATCCGAGGCGATGATGAGCGGTGATGTCGATGTAGAACCACTCCTACTTAGCCGAAACACCGTAGGAAGTGGTAAGGCTCGCGACTCAAAATCTCAAATGCAATGGGTTTGCGAAAGGAATGGTGGCGAATAAATGCGGAAGAGGAATGGTGGAGAAAATGAAATGTCTGTCTGAAAAAAAAATTCAGTTTCGGCAGAGTTGTCCGGACGTCCGAGTGGGGCCGGTCGTCCGGTGGGCCGGACGTCCGTGGGAAGCCGGTCGTCCGGGTCCTGCGCGATTTGGCGGATGAACACGCGGGTCAACGAAATTTTTGGGCCAAAATCGGACGATTTAGCGGTGGGAAATGGTGGGAAAGTTGGGAAAAAGGTAGATCCACTTGTCCACAATGAAATCCACGGATCAAAATCAACAAAATCTCCTCAAATCCAATGGATCCAAGAAATTTGGGTATGGCTATTTTTGTGGGGATTTTCGAAATTAGGTCAAAACAAAACAAAATTGGCTAGAAATCGGGGGAGGGGACTCCAAATTCGTGAGAAACCTTGCCTCTTGATACCAATATGATACGGGGTACGCCCGTGTGCGTCGATCTTTCACGAATTGGAGGTGGATTTGTGAGGGAACGCGAAGAACACGAAGAACACGAGGGGAAAAATCACAAGAGGAAAACACTCAAGAACGATCCACGATCACACATCCCCTAGAATCACCGAATACATGAGAATCACGGTCCACAAACAACCAAAGGATACATGTAACGGTAGTCTCCTCGCTCCGAAGGAGGAGGTCTTGAATCCCGAGGGGATCTTCCCTTAAAGGGGCCTTGGCATCACTCCGGATCTTCTCACGTAGAGGGGAATCACTCCACGAGGGAAGGGAGATAATGGAGCTAGGCTCAACAAGTGTATTCGCTAAACCTAAGCTAACCCTAGGAAGAGGAGGGCAAGGAGTATATATAGTCCTAGGCGAAACGAAGGGGTACATGGGCCAAAGCCCGCGGGCCTGCGCGCAGACAGGGTCCGGACGTCCGGACGCGGTCGGACGTCCGAGGCTTCACGGCGGTCCGGACGTCCGGAGGGGGCCGTTCGTCCGTGGTTTCGGCTCTGGATTGGGGGCTTCGGATTTCCGGGGCGAGCCGGACGTCCGTAGATTTGGCGCTGTTGTCGTTCTCCGGATTTCCGGAGGCGTTCGGTCGTCCGTGCGCTGGAGGACCTCGGACGTCCGTGGTCAGCCGGTCGTCCGGGCGCTGGAGGGTCGCTGAGTCTGCGGCTGGGAGGGGTCTCCAGGCGCCGGACGTCCGTGGGGAGCCGGACGTCCGAAGGCTGTAGAGTGGCCGATTCTTCTCTGTGGCTCCTCCGAGCATGGCGTCCCTTGTTGTAGTGTTCCCATCCTCTCCCGAGTACCTGAGTATGCAAAAGGTCTCATTGTGAGGTATCATCCACGTTCCGTTGGCATTTAAGTCTAACTCGAAGAGGAGTGAGTTCACCTTGGTCCCAATGTCGCATGCACGTGCTCTTGTCATAGGACCACTTGGGGGTGTAGACATGGTGATGATGAAGGGATGCTCCGCATCAAAGGAGGTGGGAGAAGAATGCCACGGTGAAGAGCGCCCAGGGGCGGGTCTGCCAGAAGCACCTCCGTCAACCATCGTGCCGGGAAGCCGCTCCCCGGCAAGGGCTTCTATCAAAGAACCTGTCCGCATGGGTCATGTGCCGGCAGACGGGGCTGCCGACAACCGGACAACGACAACGGAGGTTGTCGGAGGAGAGGAGATCCCTACTCAATGGACCAATACAGGTAACCGCTCGTGAGTGCACTTCCGTTGTTATTTTGTTTGTTTTATTTTTTTGTCTTCTTGAACTTCGTCTTGAAGTTGGCAGGCCTAGGTTAGTGACTCTCAAAAGCTTCCCAATGCAAAATATTTTTTGTGATTCTTTTGTGATTTTTGGAGCTATGTAAATTTGGTTTTCCTGAAAAGTTCAAAAACAACAAAAAACAATACCCGACAGTAAATGAATAAGCTAGTACAAAAAAAATCATATAAATTATTGCAAAAATACATTAAAATGATATAAACATGACATAAAACAAGTAAAAATTATAGATATGCTTGAGACGTTCCAATGCTCTCCGATAGATAAGAACTACTACTCTCGCGGATCTAGCACTAAATACATCTGTTTGAGTGACAAATAATATAGATGGAAGACAGTAGTATAAGATATTGGTTGTGTCTTAGCACAACATGTGCATACGACATTGCAGATAAGGCATGCAAACACGTGTGTGTCTATCACAATGATACAAAGCCACATCGTTTCAACCTCCTTTTGAAAAAAGATAAAGGCATCTTCAATGCAGACCCTCAAAACGCCCGCAAACTCCTGGACGATATAAGTCATCCAACACGGTGCCACATCGGTCATTCCCGCAAAGCCGTGGAATGTTTACGGGAGTCCGGACATGCGCCACATACGCGCCTGACCGGTCAGTCCAACCCAAAACCCTCTTCACACGAAATGGTTATCACGCATTTATGTCGAACAAGCCGCTCCGAACATGACTCGGTGACATTGATGCCCGCCAGAGAAACACGACCATACGAGCGGGCGGCGCAACTTCAATGTCGATGTGGCGACCGAGAAGCCTACTCCAGCCAGTGCACATAACTGAAGTGGTTGCCCGTCCGTTTGCCAGGGAGCGGTAAATTAAGAACGGCTCTGGTGCTGTCCAGATCACATCTCCTACCATACCCTCTCCGCTCACTGTCGCTCCCCTGCTCATCGTCGCCGCTGCTCCTTTCTTCTCTATGACCATGCCCAAATATTGGTTCTCCGCGTCGACGGGTGGCTCTAGATCTCCTTCCAGATCCGGATTGTGGCGCCGCCGACATCACTCTCTGGGGCCATAGTTCGCCACTCTGACCGTCTTCTTCATGAAGGAGGATATCATCCTCTTCTTTGGCGACGAGGAGGAGCAACAACCGCCCCTCCTCATAGAAGCCGCCACAAAGGAGGAGTACCAGGCGCACTTGTCGCTTCTCCTCGAGTGGTCGCTCAAGGACCATGGTTTGGTGCTGCCCTCGCCACCTCTCCAATGTGTCAAGGCGAAGCCTGTGTCGTTGCCTCTCTGGCACGTCAAGCAGGAGCCTACCTCACCCACACGCAACCGTGAAGTCAAATCAGACACCACGTGAAGGAGGAGGTGCAGGAGGAGCCGACGTCGCTGCTGCACAACCGATATGCTCGCCTTGATCGGCCGACGTCATCGTCGTGCCGCATCTGGCGCACTAAGGGCATGAAGGAGGAGGTGCGCCCCCCGATGATCTAAAAGGCGTGCAGGCGCCTCCTCCACTACCTCACCAGGCGGCAGCGGTTCGTTGTCGGGGAGCACCGCAACGGTGGAGGAGAGGACGACGAGGAAGGCAGCGCGGAAGGAGTGGCGCAACGCACCGCGTTGGGCGGCGTTCGCAATGTCCAACGTCGTGCCCGACTGGGTCCTCGCGGACCCCGACCTTTGTTGAGGCCTAGGCCCGGGAGTGGTCCTAAAACACCGTGGGGAAGTTAGCGCGGTGCTGGTGCCACCACGATCGGGGAGGAATGGCCACTGTGCAACATCGTCGTCACCGCCGACAAGGGCAAGGGCAAGGTTGTCGTGCCCCCACACCCTTCCGCCACTGAAAGGACCACGACGACGAATCCGACTCCCACGACGGCACATACGGCGACGGAGGTGCTGCCAGCCAGTTCTGTCAGGCATAGTCACCGTCCTCCACTCAACCAAACTAAACACTGAGCAGACGACCATGCATAATACACAAGTCAGCTGCCCCAATCATCGTCGCCCTCTCGTTGTCAGATTGCGTATGTGCGAAAGGCGAGAAGTGGAGTCGGTAGTTTCATAAGACATCCGCAGCTTTCTCGCTCTCGGCACCGGGCAAAGAGAATCAAATGGTGAGGACTGCGCTATAGCGCAGTGGTGGAGGCTGCCGGTGTGCACCACGCCCACCCAGGTTTGATCCCCTCTGGGGACGAATTTTGGGTTGTCTCACCGGGGTCTTTACCCCCTAATAATTTCAGCTGCCCCCGTGTGTGGTCAGCTGCCTGTGCCTCTCCCGCGTCTGATGTATAATAGCTGTATTGTAATGTGGTGCCCGTTGCCGCAGGTCCTGCCCTGTAGTTATATATGTGCACGGAATGTAGTATATGTCTGTAGATCTAGCTTGCGCACTAGGGCTATGCGTGTGTGCGTGAGGTGTGAGTGTGGTGTGTGTTAGTGCGTAAGTTCAGATACTACAACTGTACTGTAGTGGAGAGGCTTCGCAAAAAAAAAAGAGAGAGAATCAAATGGTCGACGTACCGGATAGATGTATGTACGCTGAGAGGTCGTCCAATGCGACGAGGAGGCAGTCTCTGCCCTGCAGCTGTCGTGAAAGCCACGTCGCTCGCATAATTGCGTGGAGAAATCTTCGTGCGTGCGTGTGTGTACTGTGTATGCTCTCAACAGCTCCGTGAGTTGATTGACCCAACAGGGAGCTGCTAGCTAGTTGGATTTTTCTTTGGGAAAGGGGTATCTTTCAAAGTTTTCTCTAAGAGACGGAAAGGATCCAACTGTCTATTTTGTAACGTACTCCCTCCATTCCATAATATAAAAGTGTTTTTTAATACTATACTAGTGTAAAAAAAACGCTTTTGTATTATGGTACGGAGGAAGTACTATACTACCTCCGTTCTGATTTATTAGTCCCTCACTTATTTGGGAAAAGCTTACCAACAGCCGGCTGATCCAGCCACGACGTCCGTCGCCTCTAGCGCGTGACGCGTGTCCCGTGTGTAGCCCACGCACTGCACTACTCCCGCAACAATACATGTGTTGCAAAAATTCCTCCCGCAACAATACTTATGTTGCAAAAAAGTAAAGACGTCAAAAAAAAAAATCTGCAACAAGATCTCTACTGCAAAAAAATAAATAAATCTGCAACCAGACCTATGTTGTAAAAGTTTTCTGCAACATGACCTTTGTTGCAAAACTTTCTCCCGCAACAGTACATATGGTGCAAAAAGACGAAGAAAAAAAATTCTACAACCTGACCTATGTTGCAAAAGATTTCTGCAACATGACCTTTGTTGCAAAAGTTTCTTCCGCAACAGTACCTATGTTGCGAAAAGACGAAGAAAAAAAATTCTGCAACCTGACCTACGTTGCAAAAGTTTTTTGAAACATGACCTTTGTTGCAAAAAAAATACGGCACGACCTCTGATGCAAATGTTTTCGCAATATTACCTCTATTGCAAAAGTGAAGAATGCCGTTCGACCGCTCGATGCCGGGGCCGGGACAACAAGCTTGTTTCTGCAACTAGACCGTTGCTTCAGGAATTAATTGGTCAGGGGGAGGCGACTGAGCCGCGTGCTAGCGGGTAGATCGGACGGCTGCACGCGCATGCATCGTACGGCCATTTAGGTGACGGATGTTTAGTAGGAATCCAGCGGTGGACGCGTAGCAGTCCCCCACTTATTTAGGGTCAAACTTTGATCTGATTTTAAGTAATATAAAATCTAAGTTATAGATAGTAAAAATAATATTATCGGAAACTATGTTTAAATATGAATCCAACGATATAATTTTTTATGACATGCAATAACATTTTGTTAGTTAAATCTATGTTCAAAATTTGACATAAAATACAAAGGGTCAATAAACCATGACAGAGACAGCACCGATGACGACAGAACAGTGGCTGGGGCTCCATGTATTGTTCGTCCCTGACCATAGTTTTATCCATGTTTTTTATGTTATACCTAACTAATTAGCAACTCCCTCGCTACACAAACAACTGGGACCATCTCTTGTGTGGTCGAGGCAGGCGGGCAACGATGTCGGGTTCACGGGCAAGACTTTGGGTTCCGTCCCTGATGTCGCGGTGGTCGGAGCACATCGATGGATAATGAGAGGGTGGTTTGCGAGCGGTTGGGCGTGAAAACTCGTTCCTGCATCAAAGCGTGGTGGGAGGTGTTCTCGCGCTTATGGGTTTGCCCCTATCGTTTTTCTTTTTTTTTGAAAACTTTCGCGCCAGCGGGGCTGTAGGTTTGCCCCTATCTTTTGGGTCAGAGGTGTTGTTTTCTTGTTTGTCCCATAAGAAATAAGGGCACTAATATTGGTGGTCGATTAGATGTCTTGTCAGAAAATTGCCGGCACAACGTATAGACGATGCGTCGATGGGTGGAGACTGGAGAGCCATTGTTCGTTCCCGCCGGTTTTAGGTCTAACTTTTCTCTTCTTGTTCGTTCTTTCTTTTCTGATTTAGCATGCTATTCTCCAGTTTTGATTCTGTTTTTCGCTCCAAGTTTTTGTTTTCCTTTTTTTCTTCTAGTTGTCATTTTCTCCTTTTTATAAATTTATTTTCCAATTTTCATTTGTAATTTTAATTCATGTATATTCGTAGAAACAATTTTAAAATACATGATGCATATTTTTAAATGAACAACACACATTTTTAAAACACATGATGAATATTATTTTAATACTAGGAAAATCCTTTTGAATACAAGATGAATATTCTCAAACACATGATGACCATTTTCCGAAAATACCCAAGAAACATTTTTAATACACCAGGAACGAGTTTCAAATACTCGATGATCATTTTTCAAAGTAAATTACCATTTTTATTATTTATATTTTATTATATAAAGTTGAATGAATAATATACTTTCGCACAACCCATATATAGGGGGCCTTGTCAAATAAGAGGCTTGTCGCACAGAGCCGAGCAACCTGGCACCCCATGCGTCCGATTTATATATTGTTTTTTTTCTTTACTTTGTTTCTTCTTTTGGTTTGGTTCAGTTCTCTTTTTCTTCTTACATCTTTACTTTTAAATTTTATTATCTTTTTAGTATGTAAAAAATAATTTCTTTGTATTCATGAACATTTTTATAAAAAATACACACTTATTAATTTCTAATATACGATTACCATTTTTTAAAAGTATTCATGCACTTCCATAACTAGTCATGCATTTAAAAAAACATCACGTATTTAAAAAAGGTTCATGTAATTTTGAAATATATTCTCATGACTAAAAATATGTTTCACGTAATTTAATTATTTTTATTTTACATAAAAGATAAAAAGTTGACTGAAACAACACGGTAAAGGAGAACCCCATAAAATCAATGAAAATCGCATCCAGGTAGAGCGCACGCCTTTGTGCGTTTGCTAGCCAATTTGTTGCATACAACGACGAATAGCAGAGCCGGGAACCCTCTGCATCCAGTCTACTTGTTACTTTTTATTAGGAGTGCATCTAGCGAAATAACTAGTTAAGGGTTATCGTTTGTAAATATTATCTCATCTTTTTTCCGGAAAACTTCTCACCATTTTCAGGCTCTAACAAGTGATGCACTATATGCGTATCAGTTGTTGCAATCTGAGAGTTTTTCCTTTTTGTCATAGATTCGTTTATTCAAAACATTTTATCTCTTGAACCGTGCATCCAAATTTCCGTTTTTATCGTTTGAATTCTCATGTCAAGATTTTCGAAACTAGATCTCACGTCAATAGGTTTCGACATACACGAAAAAACGAAAACTGGAAAACTATGAAAAATAATAATACAAAAAGATAAAAACGGAAACTAAAAAAGATGAATGAGAAAGAATGAAAGGAAAAAACCCGGAGCCGGAAGCACGGTTGCGGTTTTCCTTTTTCTTTCCTTTTCGAGAAGCATTGTGCTTCCACGGAAGCAAATTTATGCTTGTACGAGGAGCAAGTTTTTGTTTCTTGTGAAAGCACTATTTAATTTTCGAAAAGCACGGAAGCAATTATGTGCCTTCACGAGAAGCACAAGCACGTTTTTTTTTTCGTTTTTGAGAAGCATAACTGTGCATCTCGCGAAAGCAACTGTGCTTCTTGCGGAAGCACAATTTTTTCCAACAAGCATTCACGGAAGTAAATTTGTGCCTCCACGGAAAACAAATATGTATTTCTCATGGGCGCATAGATTTTTTTTTTCTTTCCAAGAAACACAAGTGTGATTTTATCCGTGCTTCTTGTCGAAACACATTTTTTTTCTTTTTTTGAGAAGCACAATTGTGCTTCTTGCGGAAGCAAATCTGTGCCTCCACAAGAAGCACATTTTTTCTCCAAAACATAGGGAAAACCAAACGAAAACCGAAAAGCCAAAAAAGAAGAAAACCAAACAATACCCCCAACGAGCTTGGAGCCTATTGGGCTGCCCTCTTGACATCCCTCCTAGCAGCCTATTGCGCGACATTGTTTCCTACCACAAATACCGCCCATTGAGGATAGGTACAATCGGCAAGGTAGTACCGCATATTGTAGTTGTGCGCGTTGACCGTGTAGTTGGACGTCGGAGCCTCCCCATCCTAATGTATCTTGAACAAAGGACACTGTCGGAGCCCATTGATGTCATTAAACCAGGCATGCCAAGAGGAATATATGCCGGATCTACAAGTCCTTGATAAACCGCTTCAAGTATGATGGTGGCCTCTTTGGTGTGACTTTGATACTGTACACACAAACCTTTGGGGAAATTCTTCTATTGGTAGCTCGCAATGAACAGAACTGATGATACCTAGGAATCCTCTTGATGCTTCAAACAATTTTTCTGTGTCCGTTCTCTCAAGTACTATGGTTCAAACACGTTCACCCTGGTGAAAATTGCACCATAGTGTTCAAGCATGTGGTCTCTCCTAACCGGATTTTAATATCAATGGCAGTTGCGTCGTTACCATAAGCAAGCATCCTGAAAGCAGCCGGGCATTTCTATGGAGCTAAGCAATAAAGTTTCCCGCAACAATCCTTATTCAGCTTGAATTAGTCATCAGCCTCCTCCATGACATTCACTATGCGCAAGAACAAATATTTGCTCATCCAGAAGCGAAGCGTGAAAAATTCTTCATAGTATGGTTAGATTTGAGTAGCACATATGGCCGTGCATTACATCAGAAGAAAAAAAATAAGATGTACAACAGTGAGAATTATATATGCAAGCATATCATCATATGTTTCATTACAAAGAAAACGCTAATTTCTTCATCCACCAAAACAATCCTCAGCGTGACACAAGGGTCCATAAGAAATTCATATCAGTTTTACATTAATCACTAATTAATCATTGGTTAAGGGGGTTTAACTGATCCACGAAGGCTCTCGGCCCGTTTAATTATGGGCTAAACGCCATACATAGCCATACATACCCTCACAACGCGAGAAAACCACTATAGATGGAATTGCATCATGCAACTTGTGCATTGTTCCTGATTTGGAAAAAAGTGCATTCTTCTTTGACTATGCACGCACATGTCTCATGGATCCGGTTTAATAATCCCACCAATCAGTTTAATTAGGATCTAACTATCATAGATATAATGCATGTTCAATTAGCCCACAAACATAGCACGCAGAGAGGTTTAGGTGAACTTGTCTCTCCTTGTTTCCAGTGTGTATCATCTTGTCCCATAATCCCGTCTTTGATTACAGCGATTAATGCCTTTGATGATGCAATGTCCTCCTTTGACTCAGCCTTGTAAGTCTATATAATGAGCAATACAAGGCACCACAACGTGTGGTTTCCCCCATCTAACATGGTATCAACCCTAACCCTAGGCCTGTGTCGCTCCCCTCCTTCCGCCGCCACCGAGACCACCACCGCGCGCCGTCGTCGCCAGCGCCTCCGAGCGCTGTCGCCCCTCGCGCACCCCTACGATGTCTCTCTCCGATGGTGATGAGGCCACCAAGGCCCTCGCTGCGGCCAAGGAAGTCCAGGACGCTGCCGACGCCAATGAGGCCAAGCTCGCCCTCGCATCCGCCGCCAACGGGTCCGGCGCCGGGTCGAGCGCGGGGTCTTTCTCTCTGACCTCGCTGCACGCCCAGGCCGTCGGCCTCCACTCCATCAAGGGGCACGTCCCCGTCGAGCTCGCGCTTGACACCGGCGTTCATCGTCAATGGCGCACCTTCTTCCGCGCCGCCTGCCGCAAGTACGCCCTCCTGGATCACCTCGACGCCGACGCCCCTGCTGCGCCGACACCGGAGTGGTCCCTTCTCGACGCCACCGTCGTCTCCTGGCTCTATGGGTCTGTCTCGCTCAGCATCCTCGACGCCGTCATGACGCCCGGTGACGATCCCCTCGCCGTCGAGCTATGGAACAGCATCAACGGCCTCTTCAACGACCACAAGATCAATCGCCAGCTCCACCTAACGGCCGAGCTCGGTGATGTCAAGATGGGCGAGATGAGCATGACCGACTATCTTCAGAAGGTCAAGTCAATCTCCGATGGGCTTGCGGATCTTGGCTCTCCTGTTGACGATGCTGAGATGGTGGTCCACTGCCTCAACGGCCTCTCCGAGCAGTACGAGTCTGTCGCCGATCTGATCTCCCTCATGCCCGGGATGAGCTTCGCGCAGTGCCGCTCCTTGTTCTCGCTTCAGGATATGAAGCGGAAAAATCGCCGTGCCCGTAACACCGACACAGCCCTCTTCACCAACGCTGGCAACCCTGGCAAGGGCCCCGGCAAGGGCAAGAAGAAGAAGAAGGCTGCCACCGACGCCGCCAAGGACGCCGCGCCCGCCCCGGCACCCGCGCCCGCCGCGCCGCCAACCGCTCCCGCTCCTTCCTGGCCGTCACCGCAGCACCCCTGGAATGGTGCCATCCAGATGTGGCCCTATGGCCAGGGGGGCATGCTCGGCCGGCAGCAGCCCGCCTACGCCCCGCCTCCCAGCTACGTGCCGAGGCACGCCCCGTCGCCGCATGCATTCTACGCTCAGAGCCCGTACGGTGTCGCCCCCGCCCCCTACGCCTACAACTACAGCTACGCACCTGCGCAGACCAACTATGGACTCGGTGCCCCCGCTTCACCAGCACCGTCGACGGCCTCCTGGGACCAGGCCGCGCTGATGAACCAGTTCCAGACCATGGGGCTGCAGGCACCCACCAGGGAGTGGGTGATGGACACTGGCGCTTCCTCCCACTTCGCCTCCGACCCCGGTATGCTCACCTCCGTGTCCCCTCCTTCTTCCTCTCGACGTGCTGTCGTTGTCGGTAACGGTTCCACCCTTCCGATCACCGGTACCGGACATGCACGTTTTCCTATTTCCACTTCCTCTCGTCCTCTTTACCTTCGTAATGTCTTAGTTGCTCCTCACATAGTTAAAAACCTTTTGTCTATTCGTCAGTTCACCATTGATAATCGTGTCTCAGTCGAATTTGACCCTCTTGGTTTTTCTGTGAAGGACCTTCTAACCAGGACCGAGATTCTACGCTGCAATAGCTTCGGGGCCCTCTACTCCATCCGCCCCTCCTCCACCAGCCAGCCATACGCCTTCCTCGTCGTCGATCCCGCTCTCTGGCACCGCCGGCTAGGGCATCCTGGGCGGCCCGTCATGGAGTTATTAGCTCGTTCTTCTATTATTCCTAGGGAAAAGAATAAAAGTAGTTTGTGTCATGCTTGTCAGTTAGGTCGTCATGTTCGTCTTCCTTTCTCCTCGACAAATCGTGTAACCACTACTCCGTTTCAAATAATTCACTGTATTTGTGGACATCTCCTGTTGAGAGTATCTCTGGCTTTAAGTATTATCTCGTTTGTCTCGATGATTTTACTCAGTATGCATGGGTCTATCCTCTACGGTCTAAGTCAGAAGTTTTCTCACACCTGTCGTCCCTTCACGCATTAGCACTCACCCAGTTTAGTGCACGCTTGCAGGCTATTCAGTGTGATAATGGTCGCGAGTTCGATAATTCCCTCCTCCATTCGTTTGCCCAACACCATGGAATTGCACTCCGCTTTTCATGTCCATATACCTCGCAACAGAATGGTAAAGCTGAACGCATTATTCGTACTCTTAATGACATTACTCGCACGCTCCTTATTCAGGCCAGCATGCCGCCTCGTTTCTGGGTCGAGGCACTTCACACAGCCGTCATGTTGCATAATCGGCTGCCTTCCAAGGCAATCTCGGATCGTGTTCCCTTCCGTGCCTTACTTGGCGTGGATCCTGCCTATGCTGGTCTTAGGGTTTTCGGATGTCTATGCTACCCCAACACCACCGCCGTTGCTCCGCACAAGCTTGCGCCTCGTTCCGTGCCCTGTGTGTTCCTTGGGTATCCATCCCGGCATCATGGCTATCGCTGCCTTGATCGCTCCACCCAAAAGATCATCATCTCCCGCCATGTCGTGTTCGATGAGTCCACGTTTCCCTTTGCCTCCCCTCCGTCCTCGCCGTCCCCTACTCCCTCCCTGCAATCGTATGATTTTTTGCAGGACACTGAGCAGCCGACGTTGTCGACGCCGTTCACCGTGCCAGGCACGGTCCCACCGGCCGCGGGCTCCGCTGCGGCACCCTCGACGCCGCCACGGTCGCCGTCACCCTCGACGTCGACAAGGTCGCCATCACCCTCGACGCCGCCAAGGTCGCCGTCCTCGTCAGCCACGGCGCCACGGGCCCCTGCCGCTGCCACGCCCGCGAGCCCTGCCGGGAGCCCTGCCGCCGCTGCTTCTCCTTCCGCGGCAGCCTGCCGTGGCAGCGGTTTGGACGGTTTTCCTGCCGCGGCAGCCTGCCATGGCAGCGGTTTGGCCGGTTTTCCTGCCGCGGCAGCGCCTCCTGCCGCTGCGTCGCCCGTCGCCCCTGTTGCGCCACCGCCCCGCCGTCAGCGGGACCCGCCTCCGCCACCGTCTCACCCAATGGCCACTCGTGCTAAACGGGGGATTGTGCAGCCCAAGGCAATATTTGATCTTCATGTTGAGGGATTATCTCCCATACCGAAGACTTATCGCGGTGCTCTCAAGGATCCGAATTGGCACTCCGCCATGGTTGAGGAGTATGGCGCTCTTCTCTCCAACAATACTTGGGACCTCGTTGATCCACCTCGCAATGCTAATATTGTCACAGGCAAGTGGATCTACCGTCACAAGATGAAGTCTGATGGTTCTTTGGAACGATACAAGGCTCGTTGGGTGCTCCGTGGATTTACTCAGCGCGAAGGTATTGATTTCGATGAAACCTTCAGCCCTGTCGTCAAACCAGCCACTATTCGCACAGTGCTCTCTCTTGCGTTATCAAGTGACTGGCCCATACATCAGCTTGACGTCAAGAATGCGTTCCTCAATGGCACTCTCACAGAGACTGTGTATGCTCGTCAGCCTTCTGGGTTTACTGATCCAAACTTTCCCGATAAGGTCTGTCGTCTCAACAAATCACTCTATGGTTTGAAGCAGGCACCTCGAGCATGGTTTCAGCGGTTTGCCTCGTTCATTGCATCGGTTGGTTTCATTGGCTCCAAGTCCGACAGTTCGTTGTTCGTCTATCGGCGTGGTGCTGACATGGCCTATCTCCTGCTCTATGTGGATGACATAATCCTGACTGCGTCTTCCTCAGCATTGTTGCACAGTTTGATTGCCTCTCTTCGTACAGAGTTCAGTATGACAGATATGGGCGATCTTCATTACTTTCTGGGCATCTCTGTGACACGCAGCAAGGACAGTCTGTTCCTCTCACAGGAGAAGTATGCATTGGACCTTCTTGACAGAGCTGGTATGTTACAGTGTAAATCCATCTCTACTCCAGTTGATACTGCCTCCAAACTTTCAGCCAGGTCCAGTGATCCTGTTGCAGACCCGACCGAGTATCGTAGCATTGCAGGAGGTCTTCAGTACCTCACGTTTACTCGGCCAGACATCTCTTATACTGTGCAGCAGATTTGTCTTCATATGCATGATCCTCGGGCTAATCATTTGCTCCTCGTCAAGCGTGTTCTTCGCTACATCCGCGGCACCACCAGCTATGGTCTCACCTTGTTCCGACGCAGCTCCAACAAGTTGACGGCCTATTCTGACGCTGATTGGGCAGGTTGCCCAGACACTCGATGGTCTACCTCAGGCTACTGTGTCTTCCTCGGCGCTAACCTGGTGTCATGGTCTGCTAAGCGGCAGCACACGGTCTCTCGCTCCAGCGCCGAGGCCGAGTACAGGGCGGTTGCGAATGTGGTGGCCGAAACTTGTTGGTTACGACAGCTTCTTCAGGAGCTTCATCGACCGGTGACTGGTGCCACTGTGGTTTTCTGTGACAATGTGAGCTCGGTTTACATGACACAGAATCCTGTTCATCATCAGCGCACCAAGCATGTGGAGATCGATCTACACTTTGTACGCGATCGCGTCACCACAGGCGAGATCCGGGTTCTACACGTTCCGAGTTCTTCCCAGTTTGCGGACATTTTTACCAAGGGATTACCATCGCCTCTCTTCTTGGATTTTCGGGACAGTCTAAACATTCGTCGACGCCCGTTTATGACTGAGGGAGGGTGTTAGAATATATAACCATATTGTATTTGTATAGATATATGGTTGTATATGTGTAGTCCGTGTATAACTGTCCGTGTATTATACGGTACGAACTCAGCCTTGTAAGTCTATATAATGAGCAATACAAGGCACCACAACGTGTGGTTTCCCCCATCTAACACTTTGATATTCATGGCAGCCTCCACGGAATCTTTGGGAGTTATTTCCTTCCGGGTCTTTAGACCGTAAATAATTCCTTCCAGCTGTGATCTAATATGTTTGAGCCATGCATGTTTCCTCCTTTATCGAGCCTTTCTCTTTGTTCTCTCTGCTTCTTGGACCATGAGAAGGTCTGCCGATATTTTAGGCAATTTGCAAATGTATATAAATTGATGTGATTCGGTGTAAAGAATCGAGGTGGTGCTATTGGCTAACGAACCCTCCATTGTAACACAATTCTACACTTAGGACTTTCTAAGGCTCCATCGATGGAAAAAAAGCTACAGAGCTGGAGGTCAAGCCCAAAAATTTATTTATATGTGGATGAATAAAGAAATAAGTATCACCTCAGATATGTATGGGAGAAAATAATTCTATACCGTGAACGAACAAAAAATATATATGAAGAAACACACCTCCCGTTTAGTATTACGATATGTACGGGAGAAAATAATTCTATACGGTGAACGACCAAAAAAACGAAGGGACGGATCTCCCTTTATTCGTAGGTATAGAAGTAGTCGGCATAGACAAGCCTTGCGCCAACGATCCTATCTCGGGGAACAACTCTCATGCCCTTTATCAACCCCTTAAAGTTCAGTACATGATCCTCTTGCTTCTTCAATTATTCATGGGTGATCATCATCATCATTCTCACTTCAAAAAAAGATCATCATCATTTCAGCATCTTCGTTGTCCGAATCCGACGAATCGATGAATTCTGTGTATATGAATTCATCAAGGTCCATAGTGAGCTACAAATTACCCAAATAAAAAAATGCCCGGACATTTCAATGAACACATAGAGCATGAGGTGTATGTCGAGAGGAGTTGCACGTACCAAGGCGGTGTTCGGTGGCGACACAAACAGCGACACTGTGTGTTGGGGCCTCCGGTGCCTGCGTTATGGGTTGGGGACGATGACGGAGTAATGATGGCAGATCTGCAGATGAGGTAGAAAAGTGGAGAGCAAAAGGGCAGGTCGGACAAAGGATGTCTTCAAGAGATTTGGCACGCCCCCGTCCTGTCAGCCTACGTGGCGGACGCATGGGGTGTGACACCCTCGGCTTATGTTACAGTGATCATTGTAATTAAGCTACAGTAATGATCATGAACAGTGCCTAATTATTTTGCTAAGTGAAGCTTGATCAAGTTGAAGTTCAAATTTCAATTCAAAGTCCAATGCAAATGCCCTGTGGTTTTATATGATGAAATTAAAATTTTCGAACATCAAAGATAAAATGTTCCAAAATTTTGGAATATTCCAAAACAAATAATGTTGAGGAAAACAACATCATCAAACATGTGGTGTGGACCCCACCAAATCAAACAGGAGCTGAAAGTATTTTTGAATGCATTTAAATTCAAATTTAAACTACAAACAGTTACTAAAAATCCTCAAAGCTACTGTGGACCTTTGAAATATTGCAACTAAGTATTTGGGCTATGTCTCACATTTTTGTGTGAATAGGAAATGCCCCAAAAGAAATTAAAACAGAAACTAAAAATGAATAACAGAAAAGAAAAAGGGAGAAAAGGGGAAAGGCCCTGACCACTGGGCCAACCGGCCCAGCCGGCCCGTGCCTGTCGCCCCCTACCTGCTCCCGCGCCAGTGTCGACGCCGTAGCCGCCCCGATCGCCGGCGCCGCACGCGTCGCCCATCTGGCGACGAACCGAGGGGATAAGATCACCCCGAGCTCCTCTCTCTCGCTCTCCCGCAAACCCTAGCCGACCCAGATCCCCCTTTCTCGCTCCCCTGTCCCCTCTCCCTCTGGACCCGAGCGCCGCCGCGCCATGGCGGTCGGCTAGGCACAGCCACCGTGCCCCATCCGCTTCGCCTTCTCATCCAGCAGCTCCGCCGTGGAACGACGCCTCCATCCCGACCACAAGCTCAAGCCCGGAGTCCCTGCTTCGCCCCTGCGACGCCTCCTTCCTCTTCTGCTCTGACGAGCTCCGCCGCCAAATTCTCCTCCCCTGCGCCGCGTCCACTCTTCCCCGGGCCTTCTCTGCAACGCAGGTGAGCTGCGGCTCCTCCCCGACCTCTCTCCGAGCGCGTAGCGGCTCTGTTTGGCTCTGGACCGCCATGGCCGCGCCTGAGCTCCGCTCGGGCTCGTCGCCGGCGAGGCTCCGACGACCCTATGGTCTCGGGCTAGTCCCCGTTCACAACGGCTCGTCGCGTAGGACCTCCCTGTCGCCTTCGTTTCGCCGTTAGCGTGCCATAGCGACGACGCCGTGCTCGCGCCCGAGAAGCTTGCCGCCGGCGAGGTCGTGCCGCTCGTCTCCGGCCATTTCAGCTCGCGCTGGGGGCTGGGATCGATGCGGCCTTCCTCCCCCGTTCGAACGCGCCCGCTTGCGCGCCAAAAGACCCCCGGACGGCGATTTCCGAGCCGGTCCCGTGCGCGCCGCCGTGTGGAATGGTCGCCGGCGGCTAACCGCCGGCCTCCACCGACGTGGACGGCTGGGGCCCGTCCCCAGGGTCACTGCCAGTGGGTCCCCTGGCCCCGTTGACTGGGTTGACCAGTCAACGTGCTGGCTGGGCTGACCCAGTGACACTGACAGTGGGGCCCAACCCCACTGTGTCCATGACACATGGGTCCCACATGTCAGATGCTTAATTAGAGAAATAGTTAATTGAAGCTAATTAAATTGCCTAAGTGTCTCACTGACTGATGGGCCCCACTGCTAATTAAAACTGTTTAGTTTAATTTAATAAACTGGAATCGGCTGAGTCTATGACATGTGGCCCCCACATGTCAGGTTTGACTCTGGTCAGCCCCTGTTGACTGCTGACGCAATGATTGTGTCATGCTGATGTCATCAAACACTGTTCTGGATAATGTTGAATTAATAAATAGAAATAATTCCAGAAAGTATTTAAAACTTTAGAAAATCATAGAAAATAATCTGTAAGTCAGATGAAAATAATTTCTATAGGAAAGTTGATCAGAAAAATATCACGAATCCAATTATGCCATCCATTCATCTGTCACATGCCTCTAGCTATCTGAACATGCAACTTTTTGCCTGTTTCAGATAGATGAATAGTGCATGCCTACCGATTAATAAATTCAAATTAAATCCTAAAAATAACTAATATGACTTAGATATGATTTAGGCAACCCTGCACTGCATCCTAGCTGGCACGTGCCTCTAGCACCGCAAACATGGAACTTTCCCCTCCGGATCGACTGTCCGATAAATCAACAGACCCGGGGAATATCGTCAGATATTCTCCCGCTCCGTCTGATACGTGTAGTACTGCGTTAGATCACCCCTAGCGCTGCGAATTGCCATGTCATGCATCATGTTGCATCTGTGTGCTTTATATTTATTGTTTCTTCCCCCTCTTCTTACCGGTAGAGCCCGAGACTGACGCTGCTGCCGTGATCGACTACGCCCCTGACGACCAACCTTTTGCAGCAGAGCAACAAGGCAAGCAAAACCCCCTTGAGCATTCCGATATCGCCTATTCTTCTCCCTCTTATGCTTGCATTAGATTTTTGCTACTATACTAGTTAGCTCCTATTCTGATGCATAGCCTGTTTTTGATGAACTGTTACTTTACCTGTTATCATATCAAATGCTTAGTATAGGTGGATCAGTGAACCCATGAGACCCCCCTTAGTCCCAGTTGCCCCTGTTTTCATCGACGACACCGAGGACTTGAAGACAGGAGACTCAGTCGTCATGACTGACAAGCCGTTACCGACACATCACTGCACACCCCTTAAGTAGGGCACCGCAGAGCTACTACCGAGTGCCGAGGGTGATACCTCACTTAGCACTCCCGGTGTTAATTCTGTAGCATAGTTATCGGTCATGGATATCGAGGGTGATTCCTCCTTCCCATTTACCGGTATCGACTCTTGCCTTACTCTTACCTCGAGTGGTATTCGTCGAGGGTGATTCCTCGGATATCCACTTGGCGTATAGACACACAGTTACTATGACCGGGTTACAGATACTTGCCTAAGTCGGGTCGGCCCCAAGGGTACCCGCGAGAGATATTGGTGGGATGCGCCGCAAGGCATCCGGAGACTTGGTGGGGTGCGCCGGTAAGGCACCCGATTGTTATTGGCGGGGCGACGGTCTGCACTTATGGTTCGAGCTTGCCCCGCACAAATAAATTGCTAATGGGTTGAGTATTTAATCTGAGTTAGGTGGTTGGCCTTATACTCACTAACCACCACGCGGGGTAATCAGTATGGGCTGCTCGGCGGCGTACATTCTCCCGAAAGCTCTTCAGATGCCACATTTTTCGACTCGCGCCCGGGTGGTCTGGAACGCATGGCGCTTGTTACTAAGGCATGCTAGGACTGGTCCCGGCCGATGGCGTAACGTGCAGGATGGCGAGGGCGATGGCCCAAGACCCCGAGCCATTAGGATGTAGACCGGCTTGCTGGCCTCTCTGTTGAGCCTAGGTAGGACTACGTCGTGTCGATCGGCCGAGGCCGGGTATGACCAGAAAATCGTATCCGGCCGGAGCTTATCGAGCGTGTTGGGGAATGTGGTGCACCCCTGCAGGGAAGTAAACTATTCGAATAGCCGTGTCCACGGTAACAGGACGACTTGGAGTTGTACTTTGACCTACTACAACTATAATCCTGAACTAATTAAAATGAATTGTGGCTCCGAGATTGCTTCCTCGCTGGGAGTCGAGGAAGGATCTCTGGGCGTGTTACTTAATAAAATTTGCTACAACAATATGACTATATATGAGCTGCAGGTCTACTCTCTTCTAATGCTGCAAGATGCTGAAGATGCTAGTCTTCGATAGGACTAAGCCTTCTTCTCTATTCTGGCATTTCTGCAGTCTAGTCCAAAGATATAGCCCCATTCCTTTGATACTGGTGCATATCTAGTATAGTTCTGATATAAGTCTTGCGAGTACTTTGGATGAGTACTCACCGTTGCTTTGCTCCCCTTTTCCCCTTGATACGATGCCGCTACCAGACGATGGTGCCCAGGAGACGCAGGATCCAGCTTACCCGGTGGACGACTGCAGCTACCCCGACGGAGTCCACTACTACTAGGATGGAGCCTACTACGACGTAGACTTCTCCGACGTCCAGGACTAGTTAGGAGGTTCCCAGGCAGGAGGCCTCGCCTCTTTCGATCCGCTGCTTATGTTTGTGCTAGCCTTCTTAAGGCAAACTTGT
Source organism: Elymus sibiricus (assembly GCA_039707655.1). Lineage (NCBI taxonomy): Eukaryota > Viridiplantae > Streptophyta > Magnoliopsida > Poales > Poaceae > Elymus > Elymus sibiricus. Next base: position 150,914,446 of record CM077675.1, on the reverse strand, counting down.
CTAACTTATGTCTGTACTCAGATATGTTTGCTTTCGCTGACTCGTGCTTGTCGGAGCTTTATATTCGAGCCCTCGAGGCCCCTGGCTTGTAATATTAAGCTGTATGACTTTTATTTGTGTCTTTTGTCGTGTTGTGGTACTAATCAGTGAGTCCCTGATCTTGGCCGTACGCATTGCGTGATTGATTAGCGTACGGATGAGAATGGGGGCGTCACAAGTTGGTATCAGAGCCGACTGCCTGTAGGTAGCCCCCTTTCCACTCCTTGGCCGAAGTTGAGTCTAGTTAAAGAAAACTGTTTTACTAACTTGGCTCTGTGGGTTGCGGGCTCACGTCGCCAATCGGGTGGTGTTAGGATCTTTTATTCCACGTCCATGCTCTGGGATTCTGATCTCTCTTCCCTTTCGGGTTAAGGATTTTGCAAAATCTAACATTAGGTTCTCGTGATCACATCCACCGGAGAGTTGTTTCGTCGACAATTGTTTTCTCTTGAAATATGATGCACACACTGTCATTTGACATCTTGAATCTCCTTGTTACAGATGCGTCCCGCTAGGCAGATCGTCCGTCTGACCTATGCGCACGATACGACTGGGTTCCCGGCCATTCTGAACGGCCTCTTGAAGACGCTGGGTTATCGTTGGTACCCCGAGTACACTGTTTACGAGGACTACCACGAGTTCAACCAGGAACAGTATGAGGCTGAGATGGTTATCTGGGATAAGCGGGATCGCTCCATCGCTGAGCTACACACCTTCCGTGGCATTGGAGTGACTATTGAGATGGCAGTACAGGATGCTGCCTACGCTGCGATTGTTCGCCTCCGTGCAGCGAACCCCAGCTTGGAGGATTCGGCATACCGGTACATCCCGTATGTCCTTGCTGGAGTTGATACGCCAGCCGACGCTGAGGTCTTGATTCCTTTCGCTCGACAGCGTACTGATCGATCCTACATTGCTGTCTGCGCCCCCTACGTGAGTCGTCGCTACGACCCACGGGTTCTGATGCAGTACACTGAGGCACTGGATCGCACTGTCAGGGCTCTTAACTTTGAGCTGTACGCCACCCGTGCTCGTCTTTACCGGGCTTTGGAGCAGTTGAAGCCAGCAGTCATTGCGGGAATGCATACGGAGTTTGTTCTTCACCCGCGTCCGACTGAGTTTCCTCCCGGTCTTGAGTGGCCTGCTGTTGGAGGTCGTGCTCCCGCACTTGGGCCTAGGCTCCCGATTGATATGCAGATTCTGCATCAGGGTGTGCACGGGATGCAGTACTCCTTCACCAGATTTCAGGGTCACCTGCAGTTCCCCAGCTACTTTCGTTGTCCCCGAGGCTGATGCGTTGTTGTATCCCTCCACCGCGTGCCTGCGTGCCGCCTAGTTGTCTAGGTTAATTTCATGCCGGATCTATCGTCTTTTTTGTAACGAACTTATGGTTTGTAATAGACATATGTATGGATCTGTATGTTGAAGTTTGAACTACTATGTTGTATCTATTGCACTTCCTTCTTTGTGCAATTTACTTCATGAATGATTCCTTGATTTTGCAATTACCAAATGCTAAACTACCACTGTTAAAAATTTGACAGAATGGTTAGGCCAGCTGGTCGTGGTCGTGGTACGCCTGAGCCGCCACCACCACCGAACTACATGGCTGCTATGATGCAACAGTTTGAACTGAACCGCCAGTTTATGCAAGGGCTTATGGACCATTTCCCGAGGCCGGACAGGAATCAGCCGCCAGCCCCAGTGACTCTGCAAGACTTCATGCGTCTCAACCCTATGATCTTCCGCAGCTCAACTCAGCCGCTTGACGCAGATGACTGGCTCCGTGACATCACTTATGAGCTGGAATCTTCAGGCGCCCCAGAGGCTAGTTATGTCACCTTTGCCTCCTACTTTCTGAAAGGTCCTGCTGCTCAATGGTGGGACAGCCACAGGCGCTCTCAGCCTGTTGGAACAATCATCACCTGGCCGGAGTTCCAAGCTGCTTTTCGTGCTCGCCACATTCCTCAGGGAATGATGGACAAGAAGAAGCGTGAGTTCCGCAATCTAGTCCAGGGCAGCAAGACTGTGGATGCTTATCAACGGGAATTTCTGGACTTATCTCGCTATGCTGAAGAAGACATTGCAACTGATGCTCGCAGGCAGGAGAAATTCCGTGAAGGTCTTCAACCAGATATTCACCTTGCTCTTCTGGCTCACGAATTCCCTGATTTCGCCACCTTGGTGAATAAGGCTATCCAGATTGAGACAGGTCTGCAGAGGTACAAGGATCACACTAAGCGCAAGGTTGACGTGGGTTCATCTTCGGGCCTACGTCCTCAGAAGCAAAGGATCTGGATCCCCAACAACTACCGTCCGCCTGCTTATGCACCGAGGCCATCCTATGTTGCGCCTCGTCTGCCCCCTCCACTGCCAAGACAGCCAAGAGTTGTACCGCCAAGAGCACCTCAGCCTCCACCATTTCGTCCTGAGGATGGGCTGTGCTTCAAGTGTGGCCGTCCAGGTCACCGTGCTAGAGACTGCAGGCAGGGTCAGAATCAACTTGCACTGCCTACCAACCAGCCCCGCAACAACAACGCCAGGCCTAACACTGGTCGTGCTCGGGCTAACAATGTTGATCTGAATGAAGTTCAAGATCAGCCTTCTACTGTGATGGGTACACTTCTTGTTAACTCAATACCCGCATCCGTATTATTTGATACTGGTGTTGGAAATATGCCCTAGAGGCAATAATAAATTGGTTATTATTATATTTCCTTGTTAATGATAATCGTTTATTATCCATGCTATAATTGTATTGATTGGAAACTCAAATACATGTGTGGGTACATAGACAACACTGTGTCCCTAGTAAGCCTCTAGTTGACTAGCTCGTTGATCAAAGATGGTTAAGGTTTCCTAGCCATTGACATGAGATGTCATTTGATAACGGGATCACATCATTAGGAGAATGATGTGATGGACAAGACCCAAACTGTAAACGTAGCATTTGATCGTGTCAGTTTATTGCTATTGTTTTCTGCATGTCAAGTATCTGTTCCTTTGACCATGAGATCATGCAACTCACTAACACCGGAGGAATACCTTGTGTGTATCAAACGTCGCAACGTAACTGGGTGACTATAAAGGTGCTCTACAGGTATCTCCGAGGGTGTCTGTTGGGTTGGCATGGATCAAGACTGGGATTTGTTACTCCGTATGACGGAGAGGTATCTCAGGGCCCACTCGGTAATACAACATCACAATGAGCCTTGCAAGCAATGTGACTAAAGTGTTAGCCACGAGATCTTGTATTACGAAACGAGTAAAGAGACTTGCCGGTAACGAGATTGAACTAGGTATAGTGATACCGACGATCGAATCTCGGGCAAGTAACATACCGAAGAACAAAGGGAACAGCATACGGGATTAACTGAATCCTTGACATAGAGGTTCGACCGATAAAGATCTTCGTAGAATATGTAGGAGCCAATATGGGCATCCAGGTCCCGCTATTGGTTATTGGCCGTAGAGGTGTCTCGGTCATGTCTACATAGTTCTCGAACCCGCAGGGTCTACACACTTAATGTTTGGTGACGATTAGTATAATTGAGTTATTATGTTGGTGACCGAAAGTTGTTCGGAGTCCCGGATAAGATCCCGGACATGACGAGGATCTCCGGAATAGTCCGGAGGTAAAGATTGATATATGTGATAATAGTGTTTTGATCTCCGGAAGAGTTCCGAAGTTCACCGGAAGAGGTTCCGGATGTTTACCGAAGTGTTCGGGTGCAGCAACACTTTATATGAGCCAAAGGGATAAAGCCCACAAGGTATTGGAAAGTGCAAAAGTAGTTTTGCTGCCGCGTAAGCGGTACTACCGCTTGGTGAAGCGGTACTACCGCCGGAGCGGTACTACCGCTTGGTGAAGCGGTACTACCGCCGGAGCGGTACTACCGCTTGTGTGAAGCGGTACTACCGCCCAAGCGGTACTACCGCTTGTGTGAAGCGGTACTACCGCTTGTGCGCGGCTGTGCACGGTTCGGCAGGGATCCGAGTTGGACTCTTTCCCTGCGGGCCAAACCGACCTTGTGCGGGCAAAACCGACCCGGAGAAGGCTTTTACTCCAAGTTTAGACCCCAAGGCTCAACATATAAATAGAGGGGCAGGGCTAGCACACGGGACACATCAGGATTTCCCAAGCCGTGTGCCGGCAACCCTAGCCCTCTAGTTCCTCCGTCATAATCTCCGTAGCGCTTGGCGAAGCCCTGCAGAGATTGTTCCTCACCACCATCACCACGCCGTCGTGCTGCTGGAACTCAACCACTACTTCACCATCGCTCGCTGGATCGAGGAGGTGAAGGCGTCATCAAGCCGTACGTGTGTTGAACGCGGAGGTGCCGTCCGTTCGGCACTAGATCGGAAGGATCGTGATTGGATCGCGGGACGCTCGGCGATTTGGATCGCGAAGACGTTCGACTACATCAACCGCGTTTATTAACGCTTCCGCTTAGCGATCTACAAGGGTATGTAGATTCACTCTCCCTCTCGTAGATGCTCATCACCATGGATAGATCTTGCGTGTGCGTAGGAAAATTTTTGTTTCCCATGCAACGTTCCCCAACAGTGGCATCATGAGCTAGGTCTATGCGTAGATGAGATCTCGAGTAGAACACAAACGAGTTGTGGGCGTGGGTGTATACATATTGCTTGCCGTTACTAGTTGATACTTGATTCAACGGTATTGTGAGATGAAGCGGCCCGGACCGACATTACGCGTACGCTTACGCGAGACTGGTTTTACCGCTGCGTGCACTTGTTGCATAAAGGTGACTGGCGGGTGTCTGTCTCTCTCACTTTAGTTGAATCGGTTCAATGAAGAGGGTTCTTTTAGAAGATCAAAAAGCAATCACTACACCACGTTGTGGTTTTGCGTAGGTAAGAATGGTTCTTGCAAACCCGTAGCAGCCACGTAAAATTTGCAACAACAATTAGAGGACGTCTAACTTGTTTTTGCAGGGTATGTTGTGATGTGATATGGCCAATTACATGATGAGATATATGTGATGTATGAGATGATCATGTTTTGTATAGAATATCACGACTTGCATGTCGATGAGTACGGCAACTGGCAGGAGCCATAGAGTTGTCTTTAATTATTGTATGACCTGCGTGTCAATCATTAAGCGCTATGTAATGCTTTACTTTATCGCTAAACGTTAGCTATAGTCGTGGAAGCAACAGTCGGCGCGACAACCTTATGGCGACACGTTGATGGAGATCAAGATGATGGAGATCATGGTGTCATGCCGGTGACGATGGAGATCATGCCGGTGCTTTGGAGATGGAGATCAAAAGCACAAGTTCATGGCCATATCATGTCACTTATGATTTGCATGTGATGTTAATCCTTTTATGCATCTTATTTTGCTTAGGACGACGGTAGCATTATAAGGTGATCCCTCACTTAAATTTCAAGATAAATTGTGTTCTCCCCAAGTGTGCACCGTTGCGAAAGTTCGTCGTTTCGAGACACGCCGTGATGATCGGGTGTGATAGACTCTACGTTCGCATACAACGGGTGTAAGCCATGTTACACGTGCGGAACACTCGGGTTAAACTTGACGAGCCTAGCATGTACAGACATGGCCTCGGAACACAAGAGACCGAAAGGTCGAACATGAGTCATATAGTAGATATGATCAACATGAAGATGTTCACCATTGAAACCACCTCAACTCACGTGATGATCGGACTTGAGTTGGTGGATTTGGATCATGTTACACTCGAATGACCGGAGGGATGTCAATTTGAGTGGGAGTTTTTTAAGTAATATGATTAACTAAACTCATTATCTAAGAACAATAGTCTAAGTTGTCTTTGCTATATTTATGTTGTAGATCATGGCTCGCGCAGTAGCACCCCTGAATTTTAATGCGTTCCTAGAGAAAGCTAAGTTGAAAGATGATGGAAGTAACTTTGTGGACTGGGCCCGTAATCTAAGGATTATCCTTACGGCTTCCCAGAAGGCTTATGTCCTTGATGCACCGCTTGGTGATCCACCCGCTCCAGTTGAGTCTCTAGACGTTGTGAACGCCTGGCAGGCTCGTTCTGATGATTACTCAATAGTTCAATGTGCAATGTTGTATGGCTTAGAACCGGGACTTCAAAGACGTTTTGAACGTCATGGAGCATATGAGATGTTCCAGGAGTTGAAGTTTATCTTTCAGAAGAATCCCCGGATCGAGAGATATGAGATCTCCGATAAGTTCTATGCTTGCAAGATGGAGGAGAACGGGTCTATCAGTGATCACGTGCTCAGAATGTCTGGGTACTCCACCCGTCTGGCTGAGTTAGGGATGCCCCTTCCGCCAGAGGCTATCACTGACAGAGTTCTTCAATCATTGCCACCTAGCTACAAGAGCTTCGTGTTGAACTATAACATGCACGGGATGAACAAGTCAGTCGCCGAGCTGTTTGCGATGCTGAAAGCCGCTGAGTCTGAAATTCAGAAGGAGCATCAAGTGTTGATGGTCAATAAAACCACTAGTTTCAAGAAAAATGGCAAGGGTAAGAAGGGTAACTCCAAGCAGAGTGGCAAAGCAGTTGCTCCTCTCGTGAAGAAACCCAAGGCTGGACCCAAACCAGAAACTGTGTGTTTTCATTGCAAGGGAACTGGACACTGGAAGCGGAATTGCCCCAAGTATTTGGCTGACAAGAAGGCGGCCAACAACAAACAAGGTATATATGATATACATGTTATTGATGTGTACCTTACCAACTCTCGTTGTAGTGCCTGGGTATTTGATACCGGTGCGGTTGCTCATATTTGCAACTCAAAACAGGAACTGCGGAATAGACGGAGGCTGGCAAAGGACGAAGTGACGATGCGCGTGGGAAATGGTTCCAAGGTTGATGTGATCGCCGTTGGCACGCTCGCTCTTCGATTACCGTCGGGATTAGTGATGAACCTAAATAAGTGTTATTTGGTGCCTGCGTTAAGCATGAACATTATATCTGGATCTTGTTTATTGCGAGACGGTTACTCATTTAAATCAGAGAATAATGGTTGTTCTATTTATATGAGTAATATCTTTTATGGTCATGCACCCAATGTGAGGGGTTTATTCTTGTTGAATCTCGATAGTAATGATACACATGTTCATAACATTGATGCCAAAAGATATAGAATTGATAATGATAATACCACTTTCTTGTGGCACTGCCGTTTAGGTCATATTGGCGTAAAACGCATGAAGAAGCTCCATGCTGATGGACTTTTGGAGTCACTTGATTTTGAATCACTTGACACATGTGAGCCATGCCTCATGGGCAAGATGACTAAAACGCCGTTCTCTGGAACAATGGAACGGGCAAGTGACTTATTGGAAATCATACATACTGATGTGTGCGGTCCGATGAGTATTGAGGCGCGCGGTGGTTATCGTTACTTTCTCACCTTCACTGATGACTTAAGTAGATATGGGTATATTTACTTAATGAAACACAAGTCTGAAACATTTGAAAAGTTCAAACAATTTCAGAGTGAAGTTGAGAATCATCGTAACAAGAAGATTAAATTCCTACGATCTGATCGAGGGGGAGAATATCTGAGTTATGAGTTTGGCAGTCACTTAAAACAGTGTGGAATTGTTTCACAATTGACACCGCCTGGAACACCACAGCGTAATGGTGTGTCCGAACGTCATAATCGAACCTTATTGGATATGGTGCGATCTATGATGTCTCTTGCCGATTTGCCACTATCGTTTTGGGGTTATGCATTAGAGACAGCTGCATTCACTTTAAATAGGGCACCATCGAAATCCGTTGAGACGACGCCATATGAACTTTGGTTTGGCAAGAAGCCAAAGCTGTCGTTTCTTAAAGTTTGGGGATGTGATGCTTATGTCAAAAAGCTTCAGCCTGAAAAGCTGGAACCCAAAGCGGAGAAATGCGTCTTCATAGGATACCCAAAAGAGACAATTGGGTATACCTTCTACCTCAGATCCGAGGGCAAAGTGTTTGTCGCTAAAAACGGAACATTTCTTGAGAAAGAGTTTCTCTCGAAAGAATTGAGTGGGAGGAAGATAGAACTTGATGAGGTTATTGAACCTTTACTTCAACCTGAGAGTAGCGCAGCGCAGAAAGTTGTTTCTGTGGAGCCTACATTAGCTGAAGAGGAAGTTAATGATGATGATCATGAAGCTTTGGATCAAGTTGCTATCGAACCTCGTAGGTCGACAAGGACGCGTACTACTCCTGAGTGGTACGGCAACCCTGTCTTAAAAATCATGTTGTTAGACAACGATGAACCTACGAGCTATGGAGAAGCGATGATGGGCCCGGATTCCGAGAAGTGGTTAGAGGCCATGAAATCCGAGATGGGATCCATGTATGAAAACAAAGTATGGACTTTGGAAGTATTACCTGAAGGGCGTAAGGCCATTCAGAACAAATGGATCTTTAAGAGGAAGACGGACGCGGACGGTAATGTCACCGTCTATAAAGCTCGACTTGTGGCAAAGGGTTTTTCACAAGTTCAAGGAGTTGACTACGATGAGACCTTCTCACCCGTAGCGATGCTTAAGTCCGTCAGAATCATGTTAGCAATAGCTGCCTTTTTCGATTATGAAATTTGGCAGATGGATGTCAAAACAGCGTTCCTTAACGGTTACCTTAAGGAAGAGTTGTATATGATGCAACCAGAAGGTTTTGTCGATCCAGAGAATGCTGACAAAGTTTGCAAACTCCAGCGATCCATTTATGGACTGGTGCAAGCATCTCGGAGTTGGAATCTTCGTTTTGATGATGTGATCAAAGCGTTCGAGTTTATACAAGTTTACGGAGAAGCTTGTATTTACAAGAAAGTGAGTGGGAGCTCTATAGCGTTTCTAATATTATATGTGGATGACATATTGCTGATTGGAAACAATATAGAAATGCTGGAAAGCGTAAAGGAATATTTGAACAAGAGTTTTTCAATGAAGGACCTAGGAGAAGCTGCTTTCATATTAGGCATCAAGATCTATAGAGATAGATCAAGACGCTTAATAGGACTTTCACAAAGCACATACCTTGATAAGATTTTGAAGAAGTTCAAAATGGATCAGTCCAAGAAGGGGTTCTTGCCTGTTTTGCAAGGTGTGAAGTTGAGTAAGACTCAATGCCCAGTGACTGCAGAAGATAGAGAAAAGATGAGTGTCATCCCCTATGCTTCGGCCATAGGCTCTATCATGTATGCAATGCTGTGCACAAGACCCGATGTCAGCCTTGCCATAAGTATGGCCGGAAGGTTTCAAAGTGATCCAGGAATGGAACACTGGACGGCGGTCAAGAATATCCTGAAGTACCTGAAAAGGACTAAGGACATGTTTCTCGTTTATGGAGGTGATCAAGAGCTCGTCGTAAAGGGTTACGTCGATGCAAGCTTTGACACTGATCCGGATGACTCTAAGTCGCAAACCGGATACGTATTTATTCTTAATGGGGGTGCGGTTAGCTGGTGCAGTTCCAAGCAAAGCGTGGTAGCTGATTCTACATGCGAAGCGGAGTACATCGCTGCCTCGGAGGCGGCGAAGGAAGGTATCTGGATGAAGGAGTTCATGACAGATCTTGGAATAGTGCCTAGTGCACTTAACCCAATGACTCTGTTTTGTGATAATACTGGTGCCATTGCTCTAGCCAAGGAACCAAGATTTCACAAGAGGACCAGACACATAAAGCGACGTTTCAATTCCATCCGCGATTACATCAAGGAGGACGACATAAATATTTGCAAAGTACACACGGATCTAAATGTTGCAGATCCGTTGACTAAACCTCTTCCAAGGGCTAAACATGAACAACACCAGAACTGCATGGGTGTTCGATTCATTACAATGTAAATCACATAGTGATGTGAACTAGATTATTGACTCTAGTGCAAGTGGGAGACTGTTGGAAATATGCCCTAGAGGCAATAATAAATTGGTTATTATTATATTTCCTTGTTAATGATAATCGTTTATTATCCATGCTATAATTGTATTGATTGGAAACTCAAATACATGTGTGGGTACATAGACAACACTGTGTCCCTAGTAAGCCTCTAGTTGACTAGCTCGTTGATCAAAGATGGTTAAGGTTTCCTAGCCATTGACATGAGATGTCATTTGATAACGGGATCACATCATTAGGAGAATGATGTGATGGACAAGACCCAAACTGTAAACGTAGCATTTGATCGTGTCAGTTTATTGCTATTGTTTTCTGCATGTCAAGTATCTGTTCCTTTGACCATGAGATCATGCAACTCACTAACACCGGAGGAATACCTTGTGTGTATCAAACGTCGCAACGTAACTGGGTGACTATAAAGGTGCTCTACAGGTATCTCCGAGGGTGTCTGTTGGGTTGGCATGGATCAAGACTGGGATTTGTTACTCCGTATGACGGAGAGGTATCTCAGGGCCCACTCGGTAATACAACATCACAATGAGCCTTGCAAGCAATGTGACTAAAGTGTTAGCCACGAGATCTTGTATTACGGAACGAGTAAAGAGACTTGCCGGTAACGAGATTGAACTAGGTATAGTGATACCGACGATCGAATCTCGGGCAAGTAACATACCGAAGAACAAAGGGAACAGCATACGGGATTAACTGAATCCTTGACATAGAGGTTCGACCGATAAAGATCTTCGTAGAATATGTAGGAGCCAATATGGGCATCCAGGTCCCGCTATTGGTTATTGGCCGTAGAGGTGTCTCGGTCATGTCTACATAGTTCTCGAACCCGCAGGGTCTACACACTTAACGTTTGGTGACGATTAGTATAATTGAGTTATTATGTTGGTGACCGAAAGTTGTTCGGAGTCCCGGATAAGATCCCGGACATGACGAGGATCTCCGGAATAGTCCGGAGGTAAAGATTGATATATGTGATAATAGTGTTTTGATCTCCGGAAGAGTTCCGAAGTTCACCGGAAGAGGTTCCGGATGTTTACCGAAGTGTTCGGGTGCAGCAACACTTTATATGAGCCAAAGGGATAAAGCCCACAAGGTATTGGAAAGTGCAAAAGTAGTTTTGCTGCCGCGTAAGCGGTACTACCGCTTGGTGAAGCGGTACTACCGCCGGAGCGGTACTACCGCTTGGTGAAGCGGTACTACCGCCGGAGCGGTACTACCGCTTGTGTGAAGCGGTACTACCGCCCAAGCGGTACTACCGCTTGTGTGAAGCGGTACTACCGCTTGTGCGCGGCTGTGCACGGTTCGGCAGGGATCCGAGTTGGACTCTTTCCCTGCGGGCCAAACCGACCTTGTGCGGGCAAAACCGACCCGGAGAAGGCTTTTACTCCAAGTTTAGACCCCAAGGCTCAACATATAAATAGAGGGGCAGGGCTAGCACACGGGACACATCAGGATTTCCCAAGCCGTGTGCCGGCAACCCTAGCCCTCTAGTTCCTCCGTCATAATCTCCGTAGCGCTTGGCGAAGCCCTGCAGAGATTGTTCCTCACCACCATCACCACGCCGTCGTGCTGCTGGAACTCAACCACTACTTCACCATCGCTCGCTGGATCGAGGAGGTGAAGGCGTCATCAAGCCGTACGTGTGTTGAACGCGGAGGTGCCGTCCGTTCGGCACTAGATCGGAAGGATCGTGATTGGATCGCGGGACGCTCGGCGATTTGGATCGCGAAGACGTTCGACTACATCAACCGCGTTTATTAACGCTTCCGCTTAGCGATCTACAAGGGTATGTAGATTCACTCTCCCTCTCGTAGATGCTCATCACCATGGATAGATCTTGCGTGTGCGTAGGAAAATTTTTGTTTCCCATGCAACGTTCCCCAACAACTGGGTCATCGCATTCATTCATGTCGGAAGAATTTGCTTGTAAGCATAACCTTAAGAGCGAGAACATGGACATTCAAGTAATGGTGTCCACCCCCGCGGGAAATTGTCGGACCTCTTTGATATGTCCCAACGTCGCCGTTGAGATCGAAGGACTAGAGTTCCTCATCTCGCCCATAGTGTTGGCGTCTTCCAATATTGACTTGCTCTTGGGAATGGAATGGATGATAGCACATAGTGCTTCAGTCGTTTGTGCCACTAAGACCGTGCATCTTCTGCACCCTTCCAACGAGTTAGTGGTTCATACCGCTCGTCTCGTTCGTAATGCCGAGACCCAGATTCATTTCATGAACGCATTGAATGCTTCACCTCTTGAAGGGATTGAAAGCATTCCAGTGGTTCGAGACTTCCCAGATGTGTTTCCCGAAGAGCCTCCAGGCATTCCCCCTGCTAGAGCAGTCGAATTCGTCATCGACTTGAAACCAGGCACCACCCCTATTGCTAAGCGGCCTTATAAAATGCCTCCTCATGAACTTCTTGAGCTTAAGGAAGAAATTGACAAATCGCTTCGCAAGGGTTTTATTCGTCCTAGTTCCTCAGCTTGGGGAGCACCTTCTCTCTTTGTCAAGAAGAAGGATGGTATGAATCGATTGGTTCAAGATTACCGGCCTGTTAACCAAGCAACAATTCAGAACAAATATCCGCTTCCCCGGATCAATGACCTGTATGATCAGCTTGTTGGATCATCAGTGTTCTCTAAACTGGACTTGAGGTTGGGTTACCATCAAATCCGTGTTCGTGAAGATATACCGAAGACAGCATTTGTTACTCGCTATGGTTCATACGAGTACACCGTCATGTCTTTCGGCTTAACGAATGCCCCCGCAACCTTCTCTCGGTTAATGAATTACATCTTCATGGATTATCTCGACAAGTTTGTCATGGTATATCTGGATGACATATTGATATATTCAAAGAATGAAGAAGAGCATGCCGAACATCTTCGTCTTGTACTTGAAAGGCTTTGAGAGCATCAACTATATGCTAAGTTCTCTAAGTGTGAGTTCTGGCTAGAGGAAGTGACTTACCTTGGTCATGTGATCTCCAAGGATGGTATTGCCGTCAACCCTGAACGAGTTCAAGCTATTCTTGACTGGACTCCCCCGAAGAATGTTAAGCAAGTCAGAAGTTTTCTCGGTCTCGCCAGCTATTGCCGTCGATTCATCGAGAACTTCTCCAAGATTGCAAAGCCCTTAACCAATTTGCTTCACAAAGGTGTTAAATATGAGTGGACAGAAAAATGTCAGGAGAGCTTCCAGGCACTTAAGGACAAACTGACGTCTGCCCCAGTGCTTGCTTCTCCGGATACTCGTAAGGACTTTGCCATTTATTGTGATGCTTCCCGTCAAGGATTAGGCTGTGTCCTAATGCAAGAGCGCAGAGTAATTGCTTATGCCTCAAGACAGCTGCGTCCTCATGAAGAGAACTATCCAGTTCATGATCGCGAGTTAGCTGCAGTGGTCTATGCTCTATTGAATTGGCGACATTACCTTGTTGGTAATCGTTGCGAGATCTATACCGACCACCAAAGTCTAAAGTACTTGTTTACCCAACCGGATTTGAATCTCCGCCAGCGAAGATGGATGGAATCCCTCACAGACTATGATTTCGGTATTTCATATACCCCTGGCAAGGCTAATGTAATGGCTGACGCCTTGAGCCGCAAGTCATACTGCAACTACCTCCAGGTTCACAAGGTTCACCCTCTGCTCCAAGAAGAATTTCGTAAGCTGAACCTCCATATTGTTCCTCAGGGATATCTCGTTCACCCTCCACCGGAGTTTCGCAAGATGAACCTTCGTGTGGTTAACCAGGGTTCTTTGTGTAACCTGGTTGTTGAACCAGACCTCGTGGGCAACATCAAAACTATGCAGAACTATTGCAGTGAAGTCGAAAAAATTAAATGCTATCTGGCGGAAGGTAAATCCTCATTCTTCACCGTGGCTGATGATGGCGCCTTGTACTTCAAGGGTCGCTTATTCGTTCCCACAAAGAAGGAAAATCTGGATGTAACTAGGAAAGTTATGAAGGAAGCTCATGATACCCCACTGTCTATTCATCCGGGTAGTACCAAGATGTATCAAGACATCCGTCAGAGGTTCTGGTGGCCAAAAATGAAGCAAGACATTGCACGCTATGTTTCAGAGTGCGACATTTGCCGTCGGATCAAAGCAGAACATCAAAAGCCTGCTGGAACTCTACAACCTATTTCTATTCCTGAATGGAAATGGGATCATGTTGAAATGGACTTCGTTACTGGTTTTCCCAGATCACAGAAAGGTAATGATGCTATTCTTGTCGTCATTGACCGGTTGTCCAAGGTTGCACATTTCCTGGCTGTCAAGGAAACTATTACTGCTAGTCAGCTGGCAGATCTTTACATGTCCAGAATTGTTTCACTCCACGGTATTCCTCTGATTATCAGTTCGGACCGTGGCAGCTTGTTCACTTCAAGATTCTGGGCAAGTTTCCAGGAAGCTATGGGAACCCGTTTGTCCTTCAGCACCGCTTTTCACCCTCAATCCCAGGGACAAGTTGAAAGAGTCAATCAGATCCTCGAAGACATGCTTCGAGCTTGTGTCATTTCTTTCGGCAAGAAATGGGAGGAATCTCTTCCGTTTGCTGAGTTCTCCTACAACAATAGCTATCAAGCTAGTCTGAAGATGGCTCCCTTTGAAGTGTTATATGGACGTAAGTGTCGGACCCCTCTGAATTGGTCAGAAACTGGGGAACGTACACTTATTGGTCCGGATATAATCCAGCATGCCGAAGAACAAGTCCGCATCATTCAAGCAAATCTTAAGGCTGCTCAGTCTCGTCAGAAGAGTCAGTATGACCGTCATCACAAAGATATGGTCTATCAACCTGGCGAAAAGGCTTATCTTCGAGTCACGCCAATGAGAGGAACACACCGATTTGGAATCAAGGGCAAGCTGGCACCTCGATATATTGGTCCTTTCACTGTTCTCGAAAGGCGTGGTAAAGTGGCATATCAACTGGAACTACCGCCAAACCTGTCACAGGTTCACGACGTGTTCCATGTGTCACAGCTTCGTCACTGCTTCAAGGATCCTATCCGAGCAGTGGACCATGAAATGTTGGAGCTGCAACAAGACCTTTCTTACAAGGAGCAACCAGTCCGCATTCTCGATGAAACCGAACGTCGGACTCGTCAGAAGGTTTCCAAGTTCTTCAAAGTACAGTGGGCGAATCACTCTGAAGATGAAGCCACTTGGGAACACGAAGATCATCTTCGTGCAGAATACCCCGGGCTCTTCCCTTCCACTTCTTAATTCTCGGGACGAGAATTCTTGTTAGTAGGGGAGAATTGTGACACCCTGGGCTTATGCTACAGTGATCATTGTAATTAAGCTACAGTAATGATCATGAACAGTGCCTAATTATTTTGCTAAGTGAAGCTTGATCAAGTTGAAGTTCAAATTTCAATTCAAAGTCCAATGCAAATGTCCTGTGGTTTTATATGATGAAATTAAAATTTTCGAACATCAAAGATAAAATGTTCCAAAATTTTGGAATATTCCAAAACAAATAATGTTGAGGAAAACAACATCACCAAACATGTGGTGTGGACCCCACGAAATCAAACAGGAGCTGGAAGTATTTTTGAATGCATTTAAATTCAAATTTAAACTACAAACAGTTATTAAAAATCCTCAAAGCTACTGTGGACCTTTGAAATATTGCAACTAAGTATTTGGGCTATGTCTCACATTTTTGTGTGAATAGGAAATGCCCCAAAAGAAATTAAAACAGAAACTAAAAATGAATAACAGAAAAGAAAAAGGGAGAAAAGGGGAAAGGCCCTGACCACTGGGCCAACCGGCCCAGCCGGCCCGTGCCTGTCGCCCCCTACCTGCTCCCGCGCCAGTGTCGACGCCGTAGCCGCCCCGATCGCCGGCGCCGCACGCGTCGCCCATCTGGCGACGAACCGAGGGGATAAGATCACCCCGAGCTCCTCTCTCTCGCTCTCCCGCAAACCCTAGCCGACCCAGATCCCCCTTTCCCGCTCCCCTGTCCCCTCTCCCTCTGGACCCGAGCGCCGCCGCGCCATGGCGGTCGGCTAGGCACGGCCACCGTGCCCCATCCGCTTCGCCTTCTCATCCAGCAGCTCCGCCGTGGAACGACGCCTCCATCCCGACCACAAGCTCAAGCCCGGAGCCCCTGCTTCGCCCCTGCGACGCCTCCTTCCTCTTCTGCTCCGACGAGCTCCGCCGCCAAATTCTCCTCCCATGTGCCGCGTCCACTCTTCCCCGGGCCTTCTCTGCAACGCAGGTGAGCTGCGGCTCCTCCCCGACCTCTCTCCGAGCGCGTAGCGGCTCTGTTTGGCTCTGGACCGCCATGGCCGCGCCTGAGCTCCGCTCGGGCTCATCGCCGGCAAGGCTCCGACGACCCTATGGTCTCGGGCTAGTCCCCGTTCGCAACGGCTCGTCGCGTAGGACCTCCCTGTCGCCTTCGTTTCGCCGTTAGCGTGCCATAGCGACGACGCCGTGCTCGCGCCCGAGAAGCTTGCCGCCGGCGAGGTCGTGCCTCTTGTCTCCGGCCATTTCAGCTAGCGCTGGGGGCTGGGATCGATGCGGCCTTCCTCCCCCGTTCGAACGCGCCCGCTTGCGCGCCAAAAGACCCCCGGACGGCGATTTCTGAGCCGGTCCCGTGCGCGCCGCCGTGCGGAATGGTCGCCGGCGGCTAACCGCCGGCCTCCGCCGACGTGGACGGCTGGGGCCCGTCCCCAGGGTCACTGCCAGTGGGTCCCCTGGCCCCGTTGACTGGGTTGACCAGTCAACGTGCTGGCTGGGCTGACCCAGTGACACTGACAGTGGGGCCCAACCCCACTGTGTCCATGACACATGGGTCCCACATGTCAGATGCTTAATTAGAGAAATAGTTAATTGAAGCTAATTAAATTGCCTAAGTGTCTCACTGACTGATGGGCCCCACTGCTAATTAAAACTGTTTAGTTTAATTTAATAAACTGGAATCGACTGAGTCTATGACATGTGGCCCCCACATGTCAGGTTTGACTCTGGTCAGCCCCTGTTGACTGCTGACGCAATGATTGTGTCATGCTGATGTCATCAAACACTGTTCTGGATAATGTTGAATTAATAAATAGAAATAATTCCAGAAAGTATTTAAAACTTTAGAAAATCATAGAAAATAATCTGTAAGTCAGATGAAAATAATTTCTATAGGAAAGTTGATCAGAAAAATATCACGAATCCAATTATGCCATCCATTCATCTGTCACATGCCTCTAGCTATCTGAACATGCAACTTTTTGCCTGTTTCGGATAGATGAATAGTGCATGCCTACCGATTAATAAATTCAAATTAAATCCTAAAAATAACTAATATGACTTAGATATGATTTAGGCAACCCTGCACTGCATCCTAGCTGGCACGTGCCTCTAGCACCGCAAACATGGAACTTTCCCCTCCGGATCGACTGTCCGATAAATCAACAGACCCGGGGAATATCGTCAGATATTCTCCCGCTCCGTCTGATACGTGTAGTACTGCGTTAGATCACCCCTAGCGCTGCGAATTGCCATGTCATGCATCATGTTGCATCTGTGTGCTTTATATTTATTGTTTCTTCCCCCTCTTCTTACCGGTAGAGCCCGAGACTGACGCTGCTGCCGTGATCGACTACGCCCCTGACGACCAGCCTTTTGCAGCAGAGCAACAAGGCAAGCAAAACCCCCTTGAGCATTCCGATATCGCCTATTCTTCTCCCTCTTATGCTTGCATTAGATTTTTGCTACTGTACTAGTTAGCTCCTATTTTGATGCACAGCCTGTTTTTGATGAACTGTTACTTTACCTGTTATCATATCAAATGCTTAGTATAGGTGGATCAATGAACCCATGAGACCCCCCTTAGTCCCAGTTGCCCCTGTTTTCATCGACGACACCGAGGACTTGAAGACAGGAGACTCAGTCGTCATGACTGACAAGCCGTTACCGACACATCACTGCACACCCCTTAAGTAGGGCACTGCAGAGCTACTACCGAGTGCCGAGTGTGATACCTCACTTAGCACTCCCGGTGTTAATTCTGTAGCATAGTTATCGGTCATGGATATCGAGGGTGATTCCTCCTTCCCATTTACCGGTATCGACTCTTGCCTTACTCTTACCTCGAGTGGTATCCGTCGAGGGTGATTCCTCGGATATCCACTTGGCGTATAGACACACAGTTACTATGACCGGGTTACAGATACTTGCCTAAGTCGGGTCGGCCCCAAGGGTACCCGCGAGAGATATTGGTCGGATGCGCCGCAAGGCATCCGGAGACTTGGTGGGGTGCGCCGGTAAGGCACTCGATTGTTATTGGCGGGGCGACGGACTGCACTTATGGTTCGAGCTTGCCCCGCACAAATAAATTGCTAATGGGTTGAGTATTTAATCTGAGTTAGGTCGTTGGCCTTATACGCACTAACCACCACGCGGGGTAATCAGTATGGGCTGCTCGGCGGCGTACATTCTCCCGAAAGCTCTTCAGATGCCACATTTTTCGACTCGCGCCCGGGTGGTCTGGAACGCATGGCGCTTGTTACTAAGGCATGCTAGGACTGGTCCCGGCCGATGGCGTAACGTGCAGGATGGCGAGGGCGATGGCCCAAGACCCCGAGCCATTAGGATGTAGACCGGCGTGCTGGCCTCTCTGTTGAGCCTAGGTAGGACTATGTCGTGTCGATCGGCCGAGGCCGGGTATGACCAGAAAATCGTATCCGGCCGGAGCTTATCGAGCGTGTTGGGGAATGTGGTGCACCCCTGCAGGGAAGTAAACTATTCGAATAGCCGTGTCCACGGTAACAGGACGACTTGGAGTTGTACTTTGACCTACTACAACTATAATTATGAACTAATTAAAATGAATTGTGGCTCCGAGATTGCTTCCTCGCTGGGAGTCGAGGAAGGATCTCTGGGCGTGTTACTTAATAAAATTTGCTACAACAATATGACTATATATGAGCTGCAGGTCTACTCTCTTCTAATGCTGCAAGATGCTGAAGATGCTAGTCTTCGATAGGACTAGGCCTTCTTCTCTATTCTGGCATTTCTGCAGTCTAGTCCAAAGATATAGCCCCATTCCTTTGATACTGGTGCATATCTAGCATAGTTCTGATGTAAGTCTTGCGAGTACTTTGGATGAGTACTCACCGTTGCTTTGCTCCCCTTTTCCCCTTGATACGATGCCGCTACCAGACGATGGTGCCCAGGAGACGCAGGATCCAGCTTACCCGGTGGACGACTGCAGCTACCCCGACGGAGTCCACTACTACCAGGATGGAGCCTACTACGACGTAGACTTCTCCGACGTCCAGGAGTAGTTAGGAGGTTCCCAGGCAGGAGGCCTCGCCTCTTTCGATCCGCTGCTTATGTTTGTGCTAGTCTTCTTAAGGCAAACTTGTCTAACTTATGTCTGTACTCAGATATGTTTGCTTTCGCTGACTCGTGCTTGTCGGAGCTTTATATTCGAGCCCTCGAGGCCCCTGGCTTGTAATATTAAGCTGTCTGACTTTTATTTGTGTCTTTTGTCGTGTTGTGGTACTAATCAGTGAGTCCCTGATCTTGGCCGTACGCATTGCGTGATTGATTAGCGTACGGACGAGAATGGGGACGTCACATGGGGGCCTCCCCATATCCACCTCACATATAGTCTGGGTATGGGGGGTGTCTGTTAGTCCAGACGTTTGGCCGACTTTGCCATGTCAGCCGAGCGAGCTAACCATGGCAGCATGTCCCACGTGGTACGCCGTTCTTTTGTAGTTAGCTCGCTCGGCTGACATCTTATGATACTCAAGCTGTGGCAACAGGTGTCACCTCTCGCCTATGGGGGCCTGCCGTCATGGTTCTTTAGTCAATTACATTCGGTAAGAGCATCTACAACCACATCCACCTAATTCGGTCCCTTATACGTCCGCGGCGGCGCCCGGTCAAGTGCCCGGGCGTGTCCGCTCCGCTTTGACTCTCATTTTTTCTCCCCAAACCAATCAGAGCCCTCATTTTCAGCCCTCATTTTCTCTCTCTTAGCATGCAACATTTCATCCAACAGGTTGAGTGCATGCTCATCAATAAGTCAATGGCGCACGGAAGCCAAAGGCTAGCGAGCCGTCGGCCAGCACACAGCCCAGGCGCACGCACGCGGTGGCTGCGGCGGCCAATACGCAGCCGCGCGGGCACGCCTACGGCGGCTGGCAAGCAAGCCAAGCATGCAGGCACGCTAATGACAAGCAGCTCAGCGTGCACGCATGGGGCTGTTGCTGTGCATGCGGCGGCTAGCATGCGCGCAACAAGCCAACGCTCGAGATCCGGGCACACACGCATCGGCCAGCGCGCAACCTCCAGGCACGCACTCGGCGGCTAGTACGCGGCTGCGGCTGCGCACGCAACGGGCCAGGCAAGACGCTGGCGCGCGAGCTCCGGCTACGGCACGACACAGCACGCACGGACACACGGGGAAGCTCGGCGGCCAGTTGCATGCACGCACGAGCGCCGACGGACTCGCACAAGTCCCTTCATGCACGACGGCCACGACTTACGGCCGGAGCTCTGCCTCCAGCGCGGCGCGTCGGGGACGAGCTCCAGCCCTGCTCGGCGCAGCACGGACGTGCTCCAGCGCGGCGCGACGCGGGCATGGTCCAGCCCTAGCGTGGGCGTGCTCCAGCGCGGCGCGGCGCGACGCGGGCGTGCTCCAGCCCAGCGCGGCGAGACAAGGGCGAGCTCCGGCACCGACACGCGTGCTCCAGCTCCACGCGGCGTGGCGCGGGCGAGCTCAGGCACCGACGCGGGCGTGCTCCAGCCCCCGCGAGGCGCGGCGCGGGAGCATGGCGACCTCCGGGCAGGGCGAGGGCAAGCATCTAGCGCGGCACGGTGTTTTTGCTTGAGTCGCTGCAGGTGGGGTAGTTGATTAGCTAGATCTGACGTGGAGCCTGTCCGGGCACGCCCGCGACCCCTTATATTTGGTTCCGATTTGAGGGGTGCCGATTAGTCCGGACATTTAAGAACAAAGTGAGGGGTCCGGTTGGATT
This sequence comes from Elymus sibiricus, assembly GCA_039707655.1. Taxonomy (NCBI): domain Eukaryota; kingdom Viridiplantae; phylum Streptophyta; class Magnoliopsida; order Poales; family Poaceae; genus Elymus; species Elymus sibiricus. The sequence continues at coordinate 150,893,517 of CM077675.1, read as the reverse complement.
CATTTTTTTAACCGGATACTGATCAGACGAACGTTCGTTTGAGGAAAAAGTAAAGGTTCCGACCGTAAATACTCTAATGGTCCTTTCTGTTGTTACAAGCGTGGAGGTAGTTCAAAAAGCACACACGCACACACGCACACCTACCTCTATGAGCATATTCGGAAGACTAAACCGGTATATCATCTTAAGATTTACGAAGTTATCGTAGGCACCTCGTCGTCAACGGGAACGTCTTCTCCCACTGAATGTCCATCGCCGGAAATTCTGAAATAAATCCAGAAAATAACACGAGCACTAGGACTTGAATCTTTGTGGGCTGGGGATACCACTGTCCCTCTAACCATCCAATCACAGATTGGTTCGAAATGCACGAGCTAGCTAGTCAGCCTATGCATCCATGTGCAAACCTGGCCAGATGAGCCGGTCCGGCACGGAATGGCCCGGCTAGGCATGCTAACTACACGGGTCGTGTCGGGCCTACACGCGTGCTACTTTCCAGCCTCAGGCACGTCACTATTACTAGCACATATGCCCGTGCGTTGCAACGGGTGAGAAAAATTTACATGTACTCAAATTTAGAAAACATGGGATGTGCAAACACAACATATCAACTAATTAAGTAGTTGAACTCACACACTCAATTGCCCTAAGGGCAGTCCCATTATATTTGAAGTTATAATCATATGTATTAACCCTAAATCCAGGTTGTGAACGTGAAGTCGATGAACCTACAACACAACCAAGTTAAACACTATCCGATTGCAACTTATATATTAAGTTATATCATACTCCATAGTCTCATAATATACCCCCTATCTCATGTTCACCCAAAATCCTGCATACAAAGCATCCAATGTATTGGGAGTTAATTTCTTATTTTTTTGAGAAAAGCGGAGTTAAATCCTTCTCGCTCATCTGTAACAAGACAATGGTGTGTTTGTCTCTCTAGAGATAGTCGGGACCCACTCTTCACTCTCTATTGATTCCTCGAGGAGTTTATTGATTCTCCATACAATTTGCAAATGTATATAAACTAATGAAATTTGATGTAAAAAAGGAGAAGTGATTATTTAATTTAATAAGTAAACAAACCCTCTCATGAAGGACAAAACTCTACGACCAAGAGACAACATGAAGAAGCAGTTTCTACGTAAAAAGGATAAAAAAGAAGAAGCGACTATTTAATTTGATAAGTAAACAAACTAATGCATCTAACGGTAGAGTGACGACATGAAGAAGCAGTTTCTACGTAAAAATAATATATTTTGACTGCCACTTGGGCTAATTAGCCCGCATTCCTTCTCGAACGATCCAAAAAGAACGGACATACTCATTCCACCTGACTTAATAATAATGGATGCACGTAATAGACAGAAGTATGAGCTAGCCCAATTTAATCACTCAAGTTTTTTTTCTTTTTTCAACGAATGTTCAGAAATTTCAAAAATGTTTGCGAAAAATCCAGAAAGTTTGAAATTTCTGAAAATGTCCGCATTTTATATTTTGTTCATAAATTTAAAAATGTTCACTAATTCCATAAAATAATTACGTTTTCAATTTTTTTAATCATTCAAAAAATGTTCATGTTTTCAATATTTTTCGTAATTTCAAAAAAATGTTCAGGAATTTTCATAATTTTCTATAGTTTTGACTAATTGTTCATAACTTCGTGAAATTTTCACGTTTTTACAAAAAAAGGTTTCCTTCTTCAATCTTCTTTTCACAAAATAATAATTGTTCGTGTTCTCATAATTTGTTCGCTAATTCAAAAAATGTTAGGGGAATTTCATAAAATGTTCGCATTTCGAAAAAATATTTTCATAATTTCAAAAAATGTTCACCTTTTTGTAAAAACAATCATGTTTTTTAAAACAAATGTTCGCATTTTCAAATAGTTGTTCGTAGTTTTGAAACATGTTCTCATTTTCGATTTTGTTTCTTAAAAAATGTTTGAGATTCCCAAAGAATGTTCGAGTCTTTAAAAATTTGTTAACATATTTGGAAAATGTTCGTTTTTCCAATTGTATTTACTTTTGTGAAAAATAAAATCACGTTCAAAATTTTAAAAAACTTTACATCTTTCGCTATCTATAAGTTTATATAAGCTAAGCTGCAAATTTAGGGAAGAAATTGAGAAAGTACTGTGGCTAGGAACGTGGTTAACTCACGGGAGTTCTTGTGTTCGATCCAACTGAAGCCCAATTTGTTGCTAACTGTTTTTTTATTTTGCCACTGTCCGTTGTTTCTTTAAATATTTTGCTGCAAGCATAGCACTATAGTCAGTTGTCCGTAGTGGTTAGCAGCATGGTGTTGTGGAGGCCGTTGGTCGTGGGTTCGATTCCAATTTTGGCCAGTTTTTTTTCTTGATTTTTTTACTAGACAAAAAATCAACCTCTCGCGCGAGAAAATTGTGGACGGACGAAAATCGTTGGTTCGTTGGTCGCACTGACGGACGAAAAATCGTTTAGATCCCACCGCAAACCAAAAAAATGGAGAAACAATCCTCCTTTTAATATTAGGTAGAGATTAAACGAGCCGACCCATCAACATGTTTCTGTGAGTCCACCTAGTATTTAGCCTATTAGGCTGCCTATTAGCCTATAAAACATACAAAATAAAAATAAAAAGGTAAAAAAACTAAATTGGTCATGTCGGGCTGGCACGCGTGCCCAGCCTCTAGGCCCAATCACAACCCTAGGCATGCCACATGCCGGCACGGCCCGGTTAACCACGTGTTGGATCGGCCCTTCACAGACGAGGCACGCGAGCTAACGGGCCGGTCAGCCAGGCACAACCCACCTGGCCAGGTTTGTCCGTGCGTGAGCTAGCTAGCTTCGGCTGGCCGCGGTGCCCGAGTACGTGAGCTAGCTAGCTCACGCGTGTTCCAGCAATGTGTTGTGTGCATGATGATCATGGTCAAGATCCAGAGTCAAAAGTCTGTTTCCAACTTTTTCTAACCTTTCCTCCCCCCCAATACTAATACACAAAAATAAAAAAATGGAAAACTATTAAAGAAATTAAAATATTTGCACACAATATACACGTAAATTCCACCTTTTTCATGACATGCAAAAATAAGTATACAATAGTAGAATATTTGCAAGAAAAATGTTTCTAACAAGAAACAAATTAGTTGCATTACTATTACGCACAAAGAAGAAAGGATAAAATAGAAACTAAATCAAAATTAAAATAATAAAGTTTTTTCTAAGAAAGAATGAATTAGTGGCTTTGGTAACTCTTAAGAACAAACAAATTGAGATAAAAACTAAAATAAAATCAAAATAATAAAGTTTTCTTAGAAAATATGAATTAGTGACGTTGTTATTACTCTTTAAGAAGAAAGCAAATGAAAATTAATGAAACAAAAAATGATAAAATTTGCACACAATCACATAGAAATTACGCTTTTTATAACATACAAGAATAAACATATAATAGTTGAATTTACACAGAAAGGAGGTTTCCTAAGAAGTGTGAATTAGTGACAATGGTATAACCATTAAAGAAGAATGAAGTTTCTAAGAAATAATAAATTAGTGCCCTTGGTATTACACTATAAAAAAGAAAAAGAAACAAAATACTAAATCAAAATAATAAATTTTCCAAAGAAAGAATGAATTAATGATATTGGTATTATCCTTTAAGAAGAAAGAAAAGCAATAATACAATTAATGGCAAAATTGGCATAATTTACACAAAAATTACAATTTTTTATTATGCAAGAATAAGCATATAATAGTGGAATTTTATAAAAAATAGTTTCCTAAGAAGGAATGAATGAGTGACATTAGTATTACCATTAAAGAAGAAACAAAATGAAATAAAACTAAAAAATATAATAGTGAAGTTTTCTAAGAAAGAATGAATTAGTGGCTTTGGTATTACCCTGTAAGAAGAAAGAAATAGAACAAAAACTAAAACAAAAAATCAAAATATGAGATTTTGTAAGGAAGACTGTATTAGTGGCATTGGTATTAACATTTAAGAAGAAAGAAAATGACTTTTTTTAAAACAAACGATGACAAAAATTGCAGACAACAAAGTAAAAAAAAAACACCGTTTTTTCAAATGTGCAAGAACAAGCAAATAATAGTGGATTTTTTGCAAATACTAAGTTTCCTAAGAAGGAATGAATTAGTCGCATTGGTATTACACTTAAATAAAATATATAATGAAATAATTAATCATTCAAAATTAAAATAGTGAAGGTTTATAAGGAACAATAAATCAGTGGCACTGGTACTACCATTTAAGAGAAGAAAACATGCACATAGCTTTGCACTGAAATTGCATTTTTTTTATATTATGCAAACGAATAATTATAGAATAGTGAAAAAAATTGTATACATTTTATAGTATTCGTGTGTATATATTTACACTCATTCAACATCCAAAAAGTACCCCCAAAAAATAAAGATTGACTAATAAAGAAAAAAACAAAAGAAAAAACAACTAAAAACAGAAAACGAGAGGGAAGGGCGGAGCTACACAGGTAATGGGCATTAGCCCAAGAAGGAATTGACTGACCCAAATTTGTGGCCAGTCAATAGACCCAGGCCGAAACAACGACTACAATAGAAAAACTGCCACATGTAGAAAAATAGAAAAAAAATTCAATATGAGCCGTCGGATGGTCTAGATTGTGGGGGTTGGATGTGAGCGCATAGTTGCTATCTCTTTGCACAAAACTCCCTCACTTCTAGTACTTATTTAGCTTTCAAAACTACCTTAGACCAAGCACGACCCCAAACGGACGTCCGTTTGGGGGTGCAAATGGGACCATGTCCGTCCGAATTTATATTTGGGTCGGTCGGGCGTCCAACACGCGGCCGCATCTTGGGCCGCATATGTCCGTGTAGATTTTTTTGCCTCGTTTTATTATTATTTTCATCAACGTTTTTTTATACATTGGAATACATTCACCAAATCTTGGCTAGAATAGCAAGACCAAAGAAAACAAGAATCACAAGAAGACAATTTAAAAGATATCCAACTTTCATAACTGCTCTCATAAGTTGGATTAGTGTCTTCTCGATGCATTCGTTGCTGATCTGCGGAGTCTTGATCTTGAATGCTTCGTTCTTCTTCGAGTCTAAAGAATTAGACGTTGCTTCAGCATATTTAGGCTCATCTCTAGTATCTACTCCAGCAAGAAGAAGTGCACGAACATCAATTAAGTTGCGTGCTATTAGTAGATCGATGTATTCTTCTTCCTAAAACCAAAAGTTGCATCCAACCTACACAATGAATATATGATTGTAAGAAAAATAGCCGAATCCGAAAGCACAACTGAAGCAACTAGCACATACCCCATCATTTTTGTACTTGACAAACACCCATCCGGGGTGTTCCGGCGTGTTGGACACTTTTCGCACGGCCTTCAGTGGACAGTCGTTGCACTTTATGAGCGGCATCGGTGTGCCAACGAGCATTTGGGTAGCACCGAGCCCGGACGACGGTCGTTGGTGTATTTGTTGCCGATTAGGCGACGGGGTAGATCCAAGCGGCTAGAGACGGAGTCTACCTGCATGCAGCCTGGGGCCATTATCGGGGCCGTGCGAACTGGTACCCGACCAGTCCTTGGCAGGGCGCGGCCTCCAGTGGCCTGACGCGTTCAAATCCGGCTAGATCCGCTCCAAATCTGGCGAGACCCGCTCCAAGGCGGGCGGGGGGGGGGGGGACAGCTTGTGGTGTGGAGAAAATGTGGTCGAGCACACGGTCGTGCTTGACAGCTACACGACCGAGATATGGCAGCGAGGGGGGGAGGGACGAGAGGGGAGTGGGGCGGGGTGTGCGGCCGGAGTTGCGGGGAGGGGGAATAGAAAAAGGGGCGGGTGTGTCACCAACAGGCGGGCCAGGGGAAGACAAGGGCACGCGTCGCGCCCGTCCACGCTTGTCCGTTTGGCCGCAAACGCGGCCCAAACTTGGACCGGGAATGGGTCGAAAGCGGACCGAAAACAAACATTTGTCCGTTTGCGGCCGCGCGTTGGGCCGCGATTTGTGTCCATTTACCTCCAAACGAACGTGGGCGGACGATTTGGGGTGGTGCGTTGGAGTTGGCCCTATCGCTCGTACGATAGCAGCATGCTAGCAGCTCACGCCCAAATTTCCCAACCCTAGCTTGCTTACCAGCCGCCTGTGGACCAATCCTCTCGTCCATCTTCCTCTGGCTTGCCGACGGTGGCGGTGATCCAGATCCCGTACCTAGCTGGGCGAGTATGCCAAGCGGAGCTGCCGTTCCAGCTCCTGTTCGTCTCGTCGCCGGCGGTCTGGCTGCCCCGGAGGACCTCGCCCTGTCCTAAGCTAACAAGAACTGGATGGTACTCTCCTCCAGCGACCAGAGGTTGACCTCGCCCCATTCTTTTTTCTAAGCCAACCCGCCATTTGTTGAAATAAAGCCCCAAGCCCTGTCACGGTTCAGTTAGTTTGTTTTCTGTCAGGTTAGACTAGCACTTTGCTTTGTTTCCAGTTAGCTACTTTAGCTCGCGGGCTCAAGAACCTGGAGCGAGCCCCGCGCCTCGTCTGTCTGTTCGTGGGATGGCACGAACATTGTGGATCACGCAGGCGCGATGTCAGGGGGGCACGATCCCCAGTTTCCCTTCTGTAAGCCTGAATAAATGTCAAGTGAGAGCAACAGAAAAGATGTAAGTTTTACAGCGCAAAAAACTCTCGTGTCCTTCATCCACCTAGAGCTCTTTCTCTCTCATGAGTTCGTCGATACAGCATCGCTGGGGTGTTGACAATTGGCATCAGAGCCGCGTTTTGGTCATGGGGAAGAGTAATCCAGACCTCTCACGCTCTGCCTCGTCGAAAAAATCTGGGACTGAGGCAAAGAAGGACGGGAAGAGCAGCAGCAGCGACGGCGGCAAGGCCGCCCCTTTGCCTGGCGATGGCTCTGGGAAGCCGTCTGGTCGTGAGCTGGTGATGCCACGGACGCTCCGGGAGGCGACTGGCTCCACCACTTACCCCACCCTCACGAGAACAAACTACGCAGAGTGGTCGCTCCTGATGAAGGTAATCCTGCAGGCGAGAGGCATGTGGACCGTCATCGAGATCGGCGCGTGCGTCTATGATGACGCCGACTACCGTGACGATCGCCTGGCGCTGGAGGCAATCCTTCGAGACGTGCCGCCAGAGATGCTGGCGACACTCATCGTGAAGGAAACGGCGAAGGAGGCGTGGGACTCCATCAAGACGATCCGTCTTGGCATCGACTGCGTGCGCAAGGCGAAGGCTTAGTCCCTCCGCCGGGAATTCGACAACCTCCGTTTCAAGGACGACAAGACTATCGACGAATTCTCCCTTCGGCTCACTGGTAGGAAGAAATGGTCGTGGAGAAGTTCCTCCGGGTCATTCCGCCGCGCTATGCGCATGTGGCTCTCTCCATAGAGACCCTGCTCGATCTGTTGGAGCTCACTGTTGAGGAGCTCACTGGGCGGCTGAAAGCGATAGAGGAACGCTACGGGCTGGACGACGCCGCTCAGGGCGACAGCACCATCCTGCTCACCCACGAGGAGTGGTGGACATGCCAGAAGAAGCTCGACCAGGTTGGATCCTCCGACAGCAGCAGCAACTCGTCTGGCAACAACGGCGCTCGCCGCGGTGGCGGGGGCGGTGGACGCTCACGCGGTCGTGGAGGCGACCGGGGCGGACATGGAAACCAAAACTCCTCGGGCGGCGGCACTCGCAAGACCGACAAGTGCTGCTACTGCGACATCCCTGGCCACTGGGCCCGGGACTGTCAGAAAAAGAAGCGTGGCGAGAAGGCGAACCTCACCCTGGCCGATGACGAAGAGTCGGGCCTGCTACTGGTCCAGGCTTGCACCCTCGACGAGGGGGCTGCGGCAGGAAAAAACCCCACCATGGCTGGGGTTCAGGCGCAGGTGTTCCTTAACGAGGAGCGCACTCGTGTCAAGCTGCGGTAGGCTCCCGGCGACGTCGACGCGGCCTGGTACCTGGATACTGGGGCGTTGAAGCACATGCGACGTGTCAACGTTCCCGGATCTGGACGAGTCCATGACAGAGACGGTCAAGTTTGGTGACGGGTCCATGGAGGACATACGAGGTCGGGGCACGGTCCTATTCGCTGTGGCTGGCGGGTACCACCGTGGCCTCACCAATGTCTACTGGATCCCTCGCCTCAAGAGCAACATCATCAGCATCGGTCAGCTGGACGAGGTCGGCTGCGCGACGCTGGTGGAGCACGGCGTCATGACGATCCGCGACCGATAGTAGAATCTGCTCGCCAAGGTAACCCGATCAGCAAAGCGTCTCTATGTGCTGCATCTAAACATTGTGAAGCGGCGTGCCTTGCCGCAAGCGATTGCGACGGTGCAGGCTGGCGCTGGCACGAGAGGTTCGGCCATGTACACTTCCAGGGACTCGAGAGGATGGCGCGCACCGGCATGTACACCGGCCTTCCCCTCATCGTCCACGCAGAGCAGATCTGCGAGGCTTGCAAGCAAAGGCGGGGCTCGTTCCCTCAGGTCGCCAAGTTCCGTGTGTTGGAGCCACTGGAGCTGGTTCACAGCGACATCTATGGGCCAATCTCACCGGCGACGCCAGGTGGGAAGCGCTACTTCCTCCTACTGGTAGACGATCATGCTACTTCTCGAGCATGCGTTGGTTTCCGTGAAGAGGAACGGATGATGCAGCAAAGTAGATAAGTATTTCCCTCAGTTGTTGAGAACCAAGGTATCAATCCAGTAGGAGATACAAGCAAGTCCCCAATAGGTGTACCTACACAAAGAATCAAACACTTGCACCCAACGCTATAAAGGGGTTGTCAATCCCTTCACGGTTACTTGCAAGGATGAGATCTAATAGAGATAGATAGAATAGATTGCTTGAACGGAAAGTAAAACAAAAGTAAAAAGATTGCAGCAAGATATTTTTGGTATTTTTGGTTTTAGATCTGAAAGTATAAGATGGAAAATAGACCCGGGGGCCATAGGTTTCACTAGAGGCTTCTCTCATGATGGCAAGTATTACGGTGGGTGAACAAATTACTGTCGAGCAATTGATAGAAAAGCGAATAATTATGAAGATATCCAAGGCAATGATTATGCATATAGGCATCACGTCCGTGTCAAGTAGACCAAAACGATTCTGCATCTACTACTATTACTCCACACATCGACCGACTCCTGCCTGCATCTAGAGTATTAAGTTCATGAAGAACAGAGTAACACATTAGGTAAGATGACAGGATGTAGAGGGATAAACTCAAGCAATATGATGAAAACCCCATCTTTTTATCCTCGATGGCAACAATACAATACGTGCCTCGCTACCCCTACTATGTCACTGGGTGAGGACACCGCAAGATTGAACCCAAAACTAAGCACTTCTCCCATTGCAAGAATTACCAATCTAGTTGGCCAAACCAAACCAATAACTCGAAGAGACTTGCAAAGATATGAAATCATGCATATAAGAATTCAGAAAAGACTCAAATAATATTCATAGATAAGCTGATCATAAACCCACAATTCATCGGATCTCGACAAACACACCGCAAAAGAGTATTACATCGGATAGATCTCCATGAAGATCATGAAGAACATGGTATTGAAGAGCAAAGAGAGAGAAGAAGCCATCTAGCTACTAGCTATGGACCCGAAGGTCTGTGGTGAACTACTCACGCATCATCGGAGGGGCAATGGAGTTGATGTAGATGCCCTCCGTGATCGAATCCCCCTCCGGCAGATTACCGGAAAAGGCTCCAAGATTGGATCTCACGGGAACCGAGGCTCCTGGCGGCGGAAAAGTATTTTCGTGGCTCTCTCTGGTATACAGGGAATATTTGGGAATTTATAGGCCGAAGATTAGGGTTGGGGGAGTTGCCGTGGGCCCACAAGCCAGGGGGGCGCCCCCCCCTAGGGCGCGCCCCTGTGGCTTGTGGCCACACGGCAGCTCCTCTGCCTTGGTCTCCAAGCTTGGTAGTTGTCTTCTGGTCCAAGAAAAATTATTCCGAAGATTTTATTCCATTTGGACTCCGTTTAATATTCCTTATCTGCAATACTCAAAAACAAGGAAAAAACAGAAACTGGCACTAGGCTCTAGATTAATAGGTTAGTCCCAAAAATAATATAAAATAGCATATTAATGCATATAAAACATCCAAAACAGATAATATAATAGCATGGAACAATCAAAAATTATAGATACGTTGGAGACGTATCAAGCATCCCCAAGCTTAATTCATGCTCGTCCTCGAGTAGGTAAATGATAAAAACAGAATTTTTGATGTGGAATGCTACCTAAGATATTTATCCATGTAATATTCTTTATTGTGGCATGAATATTCAGATCCGTAAGATTCAAAACAATAGTCTAATATTGACATAAAAACAGTAATACTTCGAGCACACCAACAAGGCAATCGTGTCCTTTCGAAATAACATGGCCTTAGAAAGTTATCCCTACAAAATCATATGGTCTGGCTATGCTCCATCTTCCCCACACAAAGTATCTAAATCATGCACAACCCCGATGAACAAGTCAAGCAATTGTTTCACACTTTTGGTGTTCTCAAACCTTTTCAACTCTCACGCAATACATGAGCGCGAGCCATGGATATAGCACTATAGGTGGAATAGAATATGGTGGAGGTTGCAAGGGAAAGGGAGAAGATAGTCTCACATCAACTAGGCGTATCAACGGGCTATGGAGATGCCCATCAATAGATATCAATGTGAGTCACTACTGGAATCAGGACATTTGTCGTCCGCCATGGCAGACGGCAAAGGGCACAAAGCAAACGGCAAAGACCTTTGCCGTCCGCTAGCGGACGGCACAATTTTGGGCCCAGTGAACTCCGGCAAAGGGGTCCTTTGCCGTCTGCTTCGGTCAAGCGGACGGCAAAGATTCTTTGCCGTCCGCTTGCAGACGGCAAAGCACCTGGACGGCGTAGTGCTGACGGCGCCACCGTTAGGCGGCTAACGGACCCCAAGCCTTTGCCGTCTGCCTCCAGCCCCTCTTTGCCGTCTGCCGCGGACGGCAAAGAGGCCTTTGCTGTCTGCCTCTAGCCCCTCTTTGCCGTCTGCCGCCAGCCCCTCTTTGCCGTCTGCCTCCAGCCCCTCTTTGCCGTCTGCCATGGACGGCAAAGAGGCAAAAGGGCCCAGCCTGGCAACAGGCCCAGCCTTTGCCGTCTGCCTCCCTCTTTGCCGTCTGCCGCGGACGGCAAAGAAGCTTCCCAGGTTTACAGGTGGCCGCCAAGTGGCAACTTTGCCGTCCGCGGCAGATGGCAAAGGGGCTGTATTGCCTCTTTTTATTCTGTTTTTTGTTATATCAAAGCAATTTCAAAGAAAATATATGATATATATATATATATATATTTCACATAATAAGGCAAACAATAGTCTCATCCAACACATAATAAACTATATCCAACACATATACCAAATCAAATCTGCAAATCATATCCAACACATATATCCAACACTATATCCAACACATATACCATATATGATCATCCAACACATATACCAAATCAAAACATATGCAAGTTCCACCATATTACAATAGTTGCACACTGTTCATCCTACAAAATCAAAACAAAAAAGGGAGGACAAGGACTCCATGAACGCAAGCTTCCATGAAGTGAATCAAATCTGCAAAATGGGAAATAAGAAAGTTAGAAGAAGAAGAGAAGAAGAAGAGAAGAAGAAGAGAAGAAGAAGAAGAAGACTAGAAGAAGAAGAAAAAGAAGAAGGAGAAGAAGAAGAAGAAGAAGAAGAAGAACTTCTCCTTCTTCTTCTTCTTATTCTTCTATTCCTTTTTTTCTCCTCTTCCTTGTTTTTCTTCATCTTATTCCTTATTTGTGTCATTTTAGAGCTAACCTATGTAAGCACGCCATTTTTGTACTAACCTAGGAAAAATTAGGTAAGTATAGGTCATTTTTGTGCTAACCTAGGTAATGATGCCATCTTTGAGCCAAATTATGTAAGTATAGGTCATTTTAGAGCTAACTTAGGTAATTATGTCATTTTGGAGAATAATAAGCTAAGTATATGACATTTATGAGGTAACCATGGTTATTATGCCATTTTTGAAACGAATAAGCTAATTATGTCATTGTGGAGGATAATTAGCTATATAAGTATGTCTTTTTTGGGGAAAATAACCTAAGAAGAAGAAGAAGACTAGAAAAAGAAGAAAAAGAAGAAGAAAAAGAAGAAGAAGAAGAAGAAGACTAGAAGAAGAAGAAGAAAAAGAAGAAGAAGAAGAAGAAGAAGAAGAAGAAGACTAGAAGAAGAAGAAGAAAAAGAAGAAGACTAGAAGAAGATGAAGAAGGAAGAAGAAGAAGAAGAAGACTAGAAGAAGAAGAAGAAGAAGACTAGAAGAAGAAGAAGAAGAAGAAGAATCTTCTTCTTCTTCTTCTTCTTCTTCTTCTAGTCTTCTTCTTTTTCTTCTTATTCTTCTATTCCTTTTTTTCTCCTCTTCCTTGTTTTTCTTCATCTTATTCCTTATTTGTTTCATTTTAGAGCTAACCTATGTAAGTATGCCATTTTTGTGCTAACCTAGGAAAATTAGGTAAGTATAGGTCATTTTTGTGCTAACCTAGGTAATGATGCCATCTTTGAGCTAAATTATGTAAGTATAGGTCATTTTAGAGCTAACTTAGGTAATTATGTCATTTTGGAGAATAATAAGCTAAGTATATGACATTTATGAGGTAACCATGGTTATTATGCCATTTTTGAAACGAATAAGCTAATTATGTCATAAATGGACTAAATAAGCTAATTATGTCATTGTGGAGGATAATTAGCTATATAAGTATGTCTTTTTTGGGGAAAATAACCTAAGAAGAAGAAGAAGACTAGAAGAAGAAGAAAAAGAAGAAGAAGAAGAAGACTAGAAGAAGAAGAAGAAAAAGAAGAAGAAGAAGAAGACTAGAAGAAGAAGAAGAAGAAGAAGAAGAAGAAGAAGAAGAAGAAGACTTGAAGAAGAAGAAGAAGGAAGAAGAAGAAGAAGAAGACTAGAAGAAGAAGAAGAAGAAGAAGAAGAAGACTAGAAGAAGAAGAAGAAGAAGAAGAAGACTAGAAGAATAAGAAGAAGAAGAAGAAGACTAGAAGAAGAAGAAGAAGAAGAATCTTCTTCTTCTTCTAGTCTTCTTCTTTTTCTTCTTATTCTTCTAGTCTTCTTCTTCTTCTTCTAGTCTTCTTCTTTTTCTTCTTATTCTTCTATTCCTTTTTTTCTCCTCTTCCTTGTTTTTCTTCATCTTATTCCTTATTTGTGTCATTTTAGAGCTAACCTATGTAAGTATGCCATTTTTGTGCTAACCTAGGAAAATTAGGTAAGTATAAGTCATTTTTGTGCTAACCTAGGTAATGATGCCATCTTTGAGCTAAATTATGTAAGTATAGGTCATTTTAGAGCTAACTTAGGTAATTATGTCATTTTGGAGAATAATAAGCTAAGTATATGACATTTATGAGGTAACCATGGTTATTATGCCATTTTTGAAACGAATAAGCTAATTATGTCATAAATGGACTAAATAAGCTAATTATGTCATTGTGGAGGATAAGCTAATTGTGCTAAGTTTGTCTAAGTGCTATGTTTGTCTTTGTTTGAGAAAATGAGCCAAGTAAGTGGCATATTAGGGCTTACCGTCCTCGTCATCATGGAGGTGAAACACCGGGGGTGCTCGGGTCGTGCGATGCGGCTCGGGAGTTATGCTGTACCAAAGATCATTTGCGTTAGAATGATGACGCTGAAATGTTAAGACTAGTAACTAATAAACATTGAAATGAAACTCACCGTTCCAGCCGTGGTAATGACTGGCATCGGCAGAGGGGTCTGGCCGTTCTGCGCGTACATAGTCTGCACATTTGGTTTTCACAAGTCAATCATATTGGTTATTAATGAAAAGAACATGTAGTGCATGATTTGGCTAATATGAAGAAGAAACTTACCACGATGAGGTCGTACATGGCCTGGTTAGACGCATCGTTACGTGCCCTCTCCTCCTCCAACAACTTTGCCGTCCTCTCCTCCAGATCCCGCTTCTCCTCCGCCGCCTGCCGGGCCTGTTCCGCCAGAAGCGCCTGGGTTTTCTCTCTCTCTTTCTGCAGAGCAGCCTGCAACACAAATCATCGTTAGCATTGTAATCATCTTTTTTCGCACACATTGTAATGGAGGAAAGATATCTGAGTCTGTATGACTAACCTCGATGGCGAGCTGGATTGGCCGTGGACGAGGCGACATCGCAGGACAGGAGCTCGTTTGGCGCGCCTTGATCTCTCGGAGAGTGCTCGAAGACCGTATATGTCCATATCCAATGGCTATCGAGCCATGGGGCCTCCCGTGGCCAGCTATCATCACCAGGTCTAGATCAATAGGATGCTGGCTCGGGTTGAAGTCCTCCCTATTCACCGCCTTCCCCACATCTCTGTACCTCACGAGCTTGTTGTGGGAGGAGATATTGGTGAAGTTCTCGGGATCATCGAGGTCAGACTCAGAGAATGCCTTGACCTTCTTATATGAGGCAGTATGGGCCATGGCATAGACGTCGTACAACTCTGGCACCTCCGTCTTATTGTGATGAGCCTACAAGAGAGGAACAAAGTATTAATAAAGGGGTCAAGGCTAGCATCAAGAATGAATTGCAGGAATCATGAAGCAAACCACATACCCAGTTGCGCCCGAACTGATATATGTTGGCGCTGCCTTGATGGTGTGGCACACCTCCCATTTGGGCACGCCGTGCCTTGGCGTCGTCGTGGAGGACTCGCCATTGGTCAGAGCACCATTCATTCACCAACGCCTCCCAACAATCCATCTTATCCGCACACCATCTCGGGGGCACCTAAGTTAGTAAAGAGAAATTTGAGAGCTACGCCTACGAATCAAAGGAAGGAAACTAAGTACAAGGCCTTAAGAATAGGTAATTACCTTCATGTACTGCTCCTTGTCCAGAAACTTTCGGCGGGACGACGACTTGGCCTTCTTAATACGCTGTGAGGCGTAGTAGTCTCGAACAGCCTGTACCCGAGCCTCGTGCCGTAAGTTCTGTAGTAGGCGCTTGCACTCCTGATCGATAAGCTTTGCCGCAGCCTCCTCGTATCCCTCCTCACACCTGTAGAAGGTCTGCAATCAAAAGAGACAACACTGATTAGTACAATAACTAGCTATTATTGATTTTTAATTGTGTAAAGGAGAAATTACCCAGAACTTCCTGATCACCATGTCGGCCCTTGTGTGGCACAACACATCGTCGATCATCTCCTCCGGCGGGGCCGGGGCAGCCAAGTAGTGCTCCCATTTCAATCCTAACTCTCGAAGCTGACCCTCGCCGGGCAACGTGACAAACCCCGGAAAGTTATGCCGCAAAAGCACACCAAGGATGGAGTTGGGCCTGCGGACATCCTTGGCGTGAATCCAACCCCTGCAGTATGACAAAGCCAACGCATTAGATATGTGAAGAAACATGAAGGCAAAAGGTTTAAAAAGAGTAAATGCACTCACTTCAGCGACTCGGGCTTAATCAGCCACCTCTGCTCGCGGGTCGCCGGCATGGGCGGGAGCCGTGTACACCCACGCTGGTAGACGGTGCCCTCAACCACCTCGTCCCCGCTATCAGAAAGCTGATCCCCGCCACCATCAGCATGGCCACTCGGCTCCGCCTGATGCAGATCCGGCCAGGCATCCCATCCGGTGGAAGCCTGTGGAGTCTCATGGGACAAAGCGTCTGGCCCATGAGTCTCGCGAGACGTAGCGTCTGGCACAGGAGTCTCGCGTGTCGAAGCGTCTGGGACAGAAGGATCATCGACCCGAGGCTCGTGGACAGGAGTCCTCGTAGCCTCCACCTCAGACAAGTCCACCGTAGCAGTCCTGTGCTCGGGTGAATCAGCTGGGGGTGGCGGCGAGGAAGGCGTAGCAGCCTTCGTACCTCTCCCGCGGCCACCACGTGTACCTTTAGGAGCTCTCTTCTTCCCACGACCTCCTCGCGGGACTGCTACGGTGGGCAACTTCGCCGACGAAGAAGCGCCCTCGGGTGTCCCCATACCTTCATACAATGCTCTTCGGAGAGATTGGGGTGGAATGGAAGTACCCCTCCCACCACGCGCCGACGAAGGAGCCTCAGATCGCTCTCAACCCGCGCCCACCATCTTTCAACACCTGCCATGACAAAGAGTAAACGAAATTAGTACACAACATAAAAAAATTGAATACCGACATGAATAATAATACGTATATAATTTAAGTGTATCATCATCATGTATATAATAAAAATTGAATACCGACATGAATAATAATATGTATATATATAATTTGAGTATATCATCATCATGTATACCTGACATGAACTAATAATAATCTTCATCGTCTATATATGCTCCGGGATCAATAAATGCATCATCATCATCACTATCATCAATAAATGCATCGTCATCACTATCGGGAGCAACATGCGGAAGGCCTCCTTTGTGTAATCGGTCAAGCATTGAGAGGTCTTCCGCAGCAGTAACCTCTTCTTCTTCCGTCTCTTCTTGTTCCGGCTCAGGGGTGAAGTCGGATTCACTGTCGCTGTCTACCTCAATGTTCTGGGGTGAAGTAGAGCGGTTCTTGAAACGTTTTTTGGAAAGACGTGTTTCTTGGAAGAATTCTCCTTCATATGTGTCTGGGTTAATGTGAGGTTCATAATCATCTTCATTGAGGGGAGGTGGTCTAAAATGTGGCGGCACATCATAAACAACGTCCCAACCATTCAGATTTGGATCAGTTTGGCAGGCCCACGGTAGATAGAAAACTTGGGTCGCCTGTTGAGCCGTAATATAGACATCGGGAACATCTAAATGGGTGCTTTGTTTGATTTCGACTAGCCCTATATGTTCATGAGTCCTTCTAGTCTCCTTCGGCTGGAACCAATAACATTTGAAGACTACGACGTTTGGTGGGTTTTCACCAAAGAATGTAAGTTCATAAATTGCTTCAACTCTTCCATAATACTCGATCCCTCCTTCGCCGACAGTGGAGACACAACAATTTGTAGACTTTCGGTCGGCCATAGATAGCTCTTTGCCAAAAGTACGAAAGCGATACCCGTTGATGTCGTATTTGTCAAATGAACGGACCTTATAGTCAAAACCATTAGCGACTTGTCTCAATTCGGAGTCCATAGACTCTGCATTAGCCTACAAGTTTAATACGAAAGGATTGTTGCATTAGCCGCAAACTAGACGAAGAAATGAAATGGTCTAATGGAAATTACCGTTTGTTTGAACCAAGAGATGAAACCGGGATAGCCGCCTCCATGCTTTGCCAGAAGCTCATACTCTTCGATGGAATCCTTTTGGATCACCGCTCCATCCGAGAATTTGGCGACGTATCGACTGTATCACATTTCCGGGAATAAGAGCATTTCAAAGGAATTAGAAGTTGCGAAACAATGTACCGAGAACTTACTCGATGTACGGCCGCACTTCTGTTAGGTTGTTGAAGATATACAACGAAATGGTACGCCATTCTTCGACATCCAACGCTATTGCTTTCGAAGCACCGGCTGGTGCGAGCTTCCCTTTGAATAGGCTGAGGTTGGATCGACCTTTTTCATGGTCGCCATCATTGTACCGAGGCTTCGGATTATGCAAATGACGATTCTTGGCTTTGTAGTGTGCTGTCACGAAGTTTGCCGCCTCCTCAGTAATGAATGCCTCGGCCATCGATGCTTCAATTCTACGTTTATTTTTACATTTTGCTCGAAGCGTCTTCTGTATCCTCTCAGTTGCGAAGCACCAACGATTTTGCACGGGCCCCCCAATCTTGCCTCGGTCGGGAGATGCAAAATCAAATGCTGCATTGGATTAAAGAATCCCGGTGGAAAGATCTTTTCTAACTTGCAGATCAACTCCGGCACCAACTCTTCCAGTTCGTCTAGCACGTCAGGCGATAGTTCTTTCGCACAAAGAGCACGGAAGAAATAGCTCAGCTCTGCCAGTACTAGCCATTCATCCTCAGGGATAAAGCCACGCAACATCACCGGCATTACCCGCTCAAGCCATATGTGCCAATCATGACTCTTGAGACCAAATATTTTTAATTTGTCAAGACTCGCTCCCCTCTTTAGATTCGCTGCATACCCATCGGGGAACATCAACTGCATTTTCACCCACAACATCATTTCCCTCATAGCTGGCCTTCCAAGATTGAACCATGCCTTTGGCTTCCTCCAGTTCTTTTTTCCTTTCGGTTGTCGCATGTTTTGTAACGGTCTATCACATAGAGCCTCCTGATCGACTCTAGCCTTAGGATTATCCTTCGAATTCCCCTCTATGCCGAACAATGTACCAAAAAGGGCCTCGGCGATATTCTTTTCAGTGTGCATCACGTCGATGTTGTGTGGGCAAAGGAGGTCTTTAAAGTAAGGCAGATCCCACAAGCATATCTTGTGAGTCCAGGCGTGTTTCGAATTATACCCTTTGAAATACCCTGGACGATCTGGATCCGGCTCGAGAGCATTTATCTGATCCAGGGTCTGTTGGCCTATCAATGCAGGTGGTGCAGAGTTTTTGACAATTCTACCTTTCATGAATTTCTTCTTGTCTTTTCTGAACTTATGGCCAGGATCCAGGAACTGTCTATGCAAGTCGAAGCAAGAATACTTGCGACCCGCCTGCAGCCAACGGAACTCAAGAGCTGCCTTGCATGTGGGGCACGGGAACCTTCCATGCACACACCAGCCAATGAATAGCGCATACGCCGGCAAGTCATGCGACGAGTACATATACCACACATGCATTTTGAAGTTTTTTTTGTAGCGGCGTCATATGTCTTGATCCCATTATCCCAAGCTTCTTGCAATTCATCCTTAAGCGGCTGCATGTACACATTCATATTCTTCCCCGGATAGTTGGGCCCTGGAATTATCAACGTCAAGAAAATGTTCTTTCTTTTCATAATCTCTCCGGGGGGAAGATTGAGTGGAATGACAAATACAGGCCAGCAACTGTATTGGGTTGCCGTCATACCAAACACATTGAACCCATCCGTGCTGATGGCGACTCGAGGATGCCTTGGATCTGCCGCTTTATCCTTATGTAATGCATCGAAGTGCTTCCACGCAAAAGCGTCTGAAGTGTGTCCCAACATCGGATTCCCATCTGCATCTAGTTCGGTTCTTTTGCCCAATTTATGCCACGTCATCTGTCTAGCCGTCTCTTCGACCATGAAAAGACGTTGAAGTCTTGGTATGATTGGCATATACCGAAGAACATTAACTGGGATTTTGGTCTGACTCTTCTCACCCATACCGTTGTCTACCACAACATACCTGGAAGACTTGCAAATGGGACAATAGTTGAAGCCCGCATACTCAAGCCTAAATAAGGCACATCCATTCTCACAGGCATCTATCTTCTCATAGGGCATCTTAAGCGCACGTAGGATTTTGTCCGACTGGTACAGGTTTGCTGGCAATACATGGCCTTTGGGTAGAAAGCGTCCAAATATCGTCATCATCGCGTCGTAGCATTCTCTGCCTAGGTTGAACTGAGCCTTTAGAGCCATTACTTGCGCGATGGCATCCAGCTGACAAAGCTCAGTGTGCTCGTGGAGAGGATGTTTTGAAGACTCCAACATTTCATAGAAGGCCTTTGCAGATTCCTCCATCTCATCGTCCGAATCCCGAGCATCATCAAAGTCTTGCACCATGTCTTCGATCCCGGTACCATGCTCGTCGGTGCGACGACGAACAACCTCAGCTCTGGCATGTTGGGAAGACTCACCATGATATCTCCACACCATATAATCAGGCGTAAAACCCCACTTCTGCAAGTGTTTACCCATTTCATCCCGTGTCCACTTTTTATGGTTGTCGCACCGGACACAGGGGCACCAGGTTATTTCCTGGCCATTTGCAAATGCGGCGCTCAGAAACCCCTTGGTTTTTCTTAACCATTCAATGGTCATTTCTTTCTGACTAGGGTGACCGGTGTACATCCAAGCACGATCACTCATCTTGCCTACCTACTAAACACACAAGAAATATATATATAATTCATCATCTATATTCATCCGTTAATCAAGTTTTGTCAGTTTTATTACGTCCATGCAACCTACACGCTAATAGGTAGAGATAGGTCCTAATCCCACCCGAGTATGTGTAGATTGGGTTCGTTTTCCCATGCTCTGCTCCGGATCCGACGCAGAATTTCGGCAGCACCTCGCCGCTGTTCTCCTCATACACGTCTCAGCAATAAGCAGAGAGGATGTGTACCCGGAGAACAACAGGGAGGCACTGACAAAATTCCGCATCGGATCCGGAGCAGAGCATAAGGGAAAACGAACCCAATCTACACATACTCGGGCTGTCCATGGATAACGTTGGACAATTCGAAAGGATGGCGGTTATAAATATGCAAAGACATGCATATTTATAGATGCCGCCCTTTCGAATGGGAGACGCATACTAGTCACGCATACTGATGATTGAAGACACCTATAGCTAGCAAGTTTCATCGGCACGAAGACCGGAACCGAGCAAATTAAGGGGGCCGGGGGAGGAGATGTCATTTGTGCTCACCCACGAACGCAGCAGGGGAGCTCGTCCAACGCACGGGGAGGTCGTCGAACAACTGCACATTAAAATTCACCCGATCAACACAAATATGATGTTTTTTATAACAAAATCAGAAAATATGTGACCTAACTCATAATTTACAAAACTATGACCTCGGCCTCTGGAAGGCCGAAGAGCAGCTTTTCGGTCAACAGGTGTCGGGGGTCGGGGGTCAGTGGCATCGGGAGTCAGTGGCGTCGGGGGTCAGTGGCGTCGGGAGTCAGTGGCGTCGGGGGTCAGTGGCGTCGGGGGTAGGGGGTCGGTGGTCGGTGTTGTCGGGGGTCGGGGGTCGGTGGCATCGGTGGTCGGGGGTCGATGGCGTCGGGGGTCGGGGGTCGGTGGCATCGGGGGGTCGGGGGTCGGGGGTCGGTGGCGTCGGGGGTAGGGGGTTAGTGGCGTTGGGGGTCGGTGGCGTCGGGGGTCGGGGGTCCATAGCGTCGGGGTTCAGTGGGGTCAGTGTCGAGCCATTTCCTTTTTTCCTTCTTCTTATTCTTCTTCTTCTCCTCCTCCTCCTCTCTTCTTCTTCTTCTTTTCCTTTTTTCCTTGTTCTACTTATTCTTCTTCTTCTACTTTTTCTTCTTTTGTTCTACTAAACAGGAATCTAACCTAAGACTAAAACTAAACTAAACTAAAACAAAACCTAAACTAAACTAAAACTAAACCTATACTAAAACTAAACCTAAAGCACAACAAAACTAAAACCTAAAACTAAACAGAAATAAAAAAAACAAATGTCCTAAACTAAACTAAAACTAAACCTAAACTAAACTAAAACTAAAACTATAATAAACTAAACCTAAACCAAAACAAAACCAAAACCTAAAACTAAACAGAAAAAACAAAAAACAGATGTCCTAAACTAAACTAAAACTAAACCTAAACTAAACTAAAACTAAACCTAAACTAAAAACTAAACCTAAACCAAAACAAAACTAAAACCTAAAACTAAACAGAAAAAACAAAAAAAAATGTCACTTACAGAGAGGAGCCCGACGCGGTGGTGGAGACAGGCCGGCGCGGGAGAGGCAGGCCGGCGTGGGGGGGAGGTGGGGGTGTCGGGGGCGTTTGCTAGGAGGGGGTCGCCGCCGCGGGGAGGGGGTCGCCGCCGCGTGGTGGTGAGGGCGTCGCTATGGGGGGAGGGGTGTCTGGGGCGCTTGCGGGGAGGGGCTCGCTGCCGCGGGGAGGGGGTCACCGCCGCGGGGTGGTGAGGGCGCCGCCGCGGGGGGGGGGGTGAGGTGGTGGGGGCGGCGCGGGGGAGGGGCGGCGAGGGGGAGGGGGAGCTGCGGTGGTGGGGGTGGCACGGGGGAGGGGGCCGGCGAGGGGGGAGGGGGGAGCTGCGGTGGTGGGGGGCGGTGCGGGGGAGGGGGGCCGCGCGCGGTGTGTGTGGGTGGAGAGAGAGGGGGGCCGGGGGCGGGAGGAGAGCGCGGGAATAATTGGGCCGGAGGGAAAACGACCGTTAAGGGGCATCCCCTTTGCCGTCCGCTTGCGGACGGCAAAGCCGAGCACGGCAGACGGCAAAGACCAGGCAGTTAAGGGGACCTATCTAGCCTCTTTGCCGTCTGCCTTTAGGGTCTTTGCCGTCTGCTGGCAGACGACAAAGGAACAGCAGAAGGCAAACAGAACCATTGCCGTCAGCCAGCTCTTTGCCGTCTGCTTGACGGCAGCAGACGGCAAAGACCTTCTTTGCCGTCCGCCAGCAGACGACAAAGACCTGGCACACGGCAAATAACTGAATTCCAGTAGTGAGTGAGTAGGGATTGCCATGCAACAAATGCACTTAGAGCTATAAGTGTATGAAAGCTCAAAAAGGAAACTAAGTGGTCGTGCAAGATGAAAATCCACTAGTTATATGAAAGTGACAAAATAGGAGACTCTCTATCATGAAGATCATGGTGCTACTTTGAAGCACAAGTGTGGAAAAATATAGTAGCAATTGTCCCTTCTCTCTTTCTCTCATTTTTTTTCTTTTTTCTCTTTTTTTATTTTTTTATTTTGGTGGGCATCTTTGGCCTCTTTTTTTATTTGGGCTTCGCTGGCCTCTTTTATTTTTTGTAAAGTCCGGATACTCATCCCAACTTGTGAGGGAGTCATGGCTTCCATCATCCTTTTCTCACACGGGACAATGCTCTAATAATGAAAATCATCACACTTTTATTTACTTACAACTCAAAAGAAAAATTACAACTCGATACCTATGACAAAATATGACTCTATATGCAATATGAAAGTGGTGGTGCATGTCATGAAAAGCGGAACGGTGGAAGTTGCATGGCAATATATCTCGGAATGGCTATGGAAATGCCATAATAGGTAGGTATGGTGGCTGTTTTGAGGAAAATATATGGTGGCTGTTTTGAGGAAGGTGGGTTTGATGTACCGGCAAAAGTTGCGCGGTACTAGAGAGGCTAGCAAAGGTGGAAGGGTGAGAGTGCGTATAATCCATGGACTCAACATTAGTCATAAAGAACTCACATACTTATTGCAAAAGTCTATTAGTTATCAAACAAAGCATTAGACGCATGCTCCTAGGGGAGAGGTTGGTAGGAGTTAACCATCGCGCGCTCCCGACCCTCACACAAAGGTTGACAATCATTAAACAAATCATGCTCCGACTTCGTTACATAATGGTTCACCATACGTGCATGCTACGGGAATCACAAGCTTCAACACAAGTATCTCTTCCAATTCACAACTACTCACTAGCATGACTCTCATATTACCATCTCCATTATCTCAAAACTATATGCAAGGAATCAAACTTCTCATAGTATCCAATGCACTTAATATGAAAGTTTTTATTATATCCCTCTTGGATGCCCATTATATTAGGACTAAAATCATAACCTAAACAAATTACCATGCTGTTTTAAGAAACTCTCAAAATAATATAAGTGAGGTACGAGAGTTCAATAATTTCTATAAAATATAACACCACCGTGCTCTAAAAAGATATAAGTGAAGCACTAGAGCAATATTGCCTAGCTCAAAAGATATAAGTGAAGCACTAGAGCAATATTGCCTAGCTCAAAAGATATAAGTGAAGCACATAGAGTATTCTAATAAATTCACGAATCAGCGTGTCTCTCTCAAAAAGATATGCAGCAAGGATGATTGTGGCAAACTAAAAAGCAAAGACTCATATCATACAAGACGCTCCAAGCAAAACACATATCATGTGGTGAATAAAAATATAGCCTCAAGTAAATTTACCAATGGATTGAAGACGAAAGAGGGGATGCCTTCCGGGGCATCCCCAAGCTTAGGCTTTTTGGTATCCTTGAATATGGCTTGGGGTTCCTTGGGCATCCCCAAGCTTAGGCTCTTGCCACTCTTTATTCCATAGTCCATCAAATCTTTACCCAAAACTTGAAAACTTCACAACACAAAACTCAACAGAAAACTCATGAGATCTGTTAGTATAAGAAAAATAAATCACCACTTTAGGTACTGTTGTGAACTCATTCTTTATTTATATTGGTGTAATATCTACTGTATTCTAACTTCGCCATGGTTCATACCCCCCGATACAACCCATAGATTCATCAAAATAAGCAAACAACACAAAGAAAACAGAATCTGTCTAAAACAGAACAGTCTGTAGAAATCTATAGACTTCGAATACTTCTGTAACTCCAAAAATTCTAAAAAATTAGGAAAATCAGGGAAATTTGTATATCAATCTTTTTTAAAAATTTCAGATCAAAATCACGTTCCAGTGAATTTACAAAATTCCTGGACTGAGAGCAAAAGTTTTTGTTTTTCAGCAAAATCAAATCAACAAACACCGTAGACCATCCCAAAGGTCTTACTTGGCTCAAAAACTAATTTAAACAAGAAAACACAATTATTACAGAAGTAATAATGTGGAAAACACACCAAAACATAAGCAAAAAACATAAAACAAAAATAAAATTGGGTTGCCTCCCAACAAGCGCTATTGTTTAACGCCCCTAGCTAGGCAAAACACAATAGATCTAGGTATTGTCATCTTTGGTATGCAATCCATAAGCAGCTCTCATAATAGATTCATATGGTAATTTTATTTTCTTTCTAGGAAAGTTCTCCATGCCTTTCCTTAATGGAAATTGGAATCTAATATTTCCTTCCTTCATATCAAGGATTGCACCAATCGTTCTAAGGAAAGGTCTACCAAGAATAATAGGACATGTAGGATTGCAATCTATATCAAGAACAATGAAATCTACGGGCACATAATTCCTATTTGCAACAATAAGAACATCATTAATCCTTCCCATAGGTTTCTTTATAGTGGAATCCGCAAGATGCAAATTTAAAGAACAATCATCAAATTCACGGAAACATAGCACATCACATAAAGTTTTTGGAATCGTGGAAACGCTAGCACCCAAATCACACAAGGCATGGCACTCATAATCCTTAATTTTAATCTTAATAGTAGGTTCCCCACTCATCATAAAGCTTTCTAGGTATAGAAACTTCCAACTCAAGTTTTTCTTCAAAAGATTTCATCATAGCATCAACAATATGTTTAGTAAAAGCTTTGTTTTGATTATAAGCATGAGGAGAATTTAACATGGATTGCAACAAGGAAACACAATCAATCAAAGAGAAACTATCATAATTAAAGTCCTTGAAATCCAAAAGAATGGGTTCATTGCTATTTAAAGTTTTGACCTCTTCAATCCCACTTTTATCAATCTTAGCGTTAAGATCTATAAACTCCAAATCATTGGGACGCCTTTTAACTAAAGTTGACTCATCTCCAGTCCCATCTTTATCAAGATTTACATTAGAAAACAAAGATTCAATAGGAGTCACATCAATCACTTTAAGATCTTCATCAATATTATCACGAGAACACACTTTTTCAAGCCATTCACACTTAGCACGTATTCTAGCAGTTCTTTCCTTACACTCATCAATAGAAATTCTCATAGCCTTTAAAGACTCATTAATATCATGCTTAGGTGGAATAGATCTAATTTTCAAAGAATCAATCTCAAGAGAAATTCTATCAACGTTCCTAGCCAAATCATCAATCTTGAGCAATTTTTCTTCAATCATAGCATTGAAACCCTTTTGCGAACTAATAAATTCTTTAATATTATTCTCAAGATCAGAGGGCATTTTATTATAATTTCCATAAGAGTTGCTGTAGGAATTACCATAATTATTAGAGGAATTACTAGGAAACGGCCTAGCATTGAAATTACCTCTATACGCGTTATTACCAAAATTGTTCCTACCAACAAAATTCACATCCATAGATTCATTATTATTTCCAATCAAAGAAGACAAAGGCATATCATTAGGGTCAATAGGAGCACCCTTACTAGCAAACAATTTCATCAATTCATCCATCTTTTCTCTCAAAGTATTAATCTCTTCAATAGCATGCACTTTTTTACTAGTAGGAGATCTTTCGGTATGCCATTGAGAGTAATTTGCCATAATATAATCTAGGAGTTTGGTAGCTTCTCCTAATGTGATTTCCATAAAAGTACCACCCGCGGCGGAATCTAAGAGATTCCTAGAAGCAAAATTCAATCCAGCATAGAAAATTTGTATAATCATCCATAAACTCAAACCATGCGCGGGGCAATTTCTAATCATTAGTTTCATCCTCTCCCAAGATTGTGCAACATGCTCATGATCAAGTTGCTTAAAATTCATTATATCGTTCCTAAGGGAGATGATCTTAGCGGGCGGAAAGTACTTGGAAATAAAAGCATCTTTACACTTATTCCATGAATCAATACTATTTTTAGGCAAAGATGAAAACCAAGTTTTAGCACGATCTCGTAGTGAGAACGGAAATAGCTTCAATTTAACAATATCATTATCCACATCTTTCTTCTTTTGCATATCACACAACTCAACGAAAGTATTTAGATGGGATGCGGCATCTTCATTAGCAAGGCCGGAAAATTGTTCTTTCATAACAAGATTTAGCAAGGCAGCATTAATTTCATAAGATTCCGCACTAGTGGCGGGAGCAATCGGAGTACTAATAAAATCATTATTATTAGTATTGGAAAAATCAGACAACTTGGTATTCTCTTGAGTCATCGTGACGAAGCAAGCAAGCAAGCACACAAGCAAACAAAAGGCAAACGAAAAGACAAACGGAAGAAGGGCGAAGAAAAAGGCGAATCTTTTTGGAAAATCGTTTTAGAAGTGGGGGAGAGGAAAACGAGAGGCAAATGGCAAATAAAGTAAATGCAAGAGATGAGTTTGTGATGGGTACTTGGATGGCTTGATGTAGATCTCTCCGGCAACCACGTCAGGAATTGACAAGTTGACGGGAAAGTTCTTGTCTTGACTTGCTATGTATCTCCCCGGCAACGGCGCCAGAAATCCTTCTTGCTACTTCTCGAGCATGCGTTGGTTTCCGTGAAGAGGAATGGATGATGCAGCAAAGTAGATAAGTATTTCCCTAAGTTGTTGAGAACCAAGGTATCAATCCAGTAGGAGATACAAGCAAGTCCCCAATAGGTGTACCTACACAAAGAATCAAACACTTGCACCCAACGCTATAAAGGGGTTGTCAATCCCTTCACAGTTACTTGCAAGGATGAGATCTAATAGAGATAGATAGAATAGATTGCTTGAACGGAAAGTAAAACAAAAGTAAAAAGATTGCAGCAAGATATTTTTGGTATTTTTGGTTTTAGATCTGAAAGTATAAGATGGAAAATAGACCCGGGGGCCATAGGTTTCACTAGAGGCTTCTCTCATGATGGCAAGTATTACGGTGGGTGAACAAATTACTGTCGAGCAATTGATAGAAAAGCGAATAATTATGAAGATATCCAAGGCAATGATTATGCATATAGGCATCACGTTCGTGTCAAGTAGACCGAAACGATTCTGCATCTACTACTATTACTCCACACATCGACCGACTCCTGCCTGCATCTAGAGTATTAAGTTCATGAAGAACAGAGTAACGCATTAGGTAAGATGACATGATGTAGAGGGATAAACTCAAGCAATATGATGAAAACCCCATCTTTTTATCCTCGATGGCAACAATACAATACGTGCCTCGCTATCCCTACTATGTCACTGGGTGAGGACACCGCAAGATTGAACCCAAAACTAAGCACTTCTCCCATTGCAAGAATTACCAATCTAGTTGGCCAAACCAAACCAATAACTCGAAGAGACTTGCAAAGATATGAAATCATGCATATAAGAATTCAGAAAAGACTCAAATAATATTCATAGATAAGCTGATCATAAACCCACAATTCATCGGATCTCGACAAACACACCGCAAAAGAGTATTACATCGGATAGATCTCCATGAAGATCATGAAGAACATGGTATTGAAGAGCAAAGAGAGAGAAGAAGCCATCTAGCTACTAGCTATGGACCCGAAGGTCTGTGGTGAACTACTCACGCATCATCGGAGGGGTAATGGAGTTGATGTAGATGCCCTCCGTGATCGAATCCCCCTCCGGCAGATTACCGGAAAAGGCTCCAAGAT
Source organism: Elymus sibiricus (assembly GCA_039707655.1). Taxonomy (NCBI): domain Eukaryota; kingdom Viridiplantae; phylum Streptophyta; class Magnoliopsida; order Poales; family Poaceae; genus Elymus; species Elymus sibiricus. The sequence continues at coordinate 150,865,470 of CM077675.1, read as the reverse complement.
TGGATCTCACGGGAACCGAGGCTCCTGGCGGCGGAAAAGTATTTTCGTGGCTCTCTCTGGTATACAGGGAATATTTGGGAATTTATAGGCCGAAGATTAGGGTTGGGGGAGTTGTCGTGGGCCCACAAGCTAGGGGGGCGCCCCCCCCTAGGGCGCGCCCCTATGGCTTGTGGCCACACGGCAGCTCCTCTGCCTTGGTCTCCAAGCTTGGTAGTTGTCTTCTGGTCCAAGAAAAATTATTCCGAAGATTTTATTCCATTTGGACTCCGTTTAATATTCCTTATCTGCAATACTCAAACAAGGAAAAAAACAGAAACTGGCACTAGGCTCTAGATTAATAGGTTAGTCCCAAAAATAATATAAAATAGCATATTAATGCATATAAAACATCCAAAACAGATAATATAATAGCATGGAACAATCAAAAATTATAGATACATTGGAGACGTATCAGATCACAGCCTGTACACCTGGTTGGTCCTGCTGCGCTCCAAGGCTGCTATGGAGTCCGAGTCGTGCCGCTCCCTGCGCACATTCCGCACAGACCGCGGAGGGGAATTCATGAGCACGTCAACAGCGTGCAGCGGCACCTGACGGTGCCCTACTCACCCCCAACAGAACGGGGTGGTGGAGCGCCGCAACCTGACCGTCGTGGGCATGGCGAGGAGCATGCTCAAGGCAAGGGGTATGCCAGCCATCTTGTGGGGTGAGGCCGTCACTACTGCCGTGTTTCTGATGAACAAGTCATACACAAGGAGCCTGGCTGGTAAGACGCCATTCGAGGCTTGGCATGGTCGCAAGCCCAATGTGCACTTCCTGCGCACCTTTGGGTGCGTAGCTCACGTCAAGGACACACGCCCTCACCTACAAAAGCTGGCGGACAGGAGCAAGCCAATGGTCTTCATCGGATACGAGCCGGGTGGAAAGGCCTACCGGGCATATGACCCCGCCACTAAGCGCGTACACGTCACATACGATGTCGTCTTCAATGAGCAAGCAAGTTGGGACTGGCGGGAGGAGGGCACCGCTCCAGACACCACAACGTTCACCGTCTAGTATGGACTAGCTTCCGGATGGGAGGGGGTGCGCCAGACCACACCAACAACCCAGGATGTTCCCTCTCACATGGCAGGCGGAGGAGACGCAGCCGCGGCGGACGTTGACATGCCCTCTCCATCCACGCCCAAGAGTACAGGCGTGATGGACTCTCCTTCCGAGCAAAACACTGCCGCGGCGGGGACTCCGCCCAGCTCGAGCACACCGACGCCTCCAACCGCATCATCGCCATCAGACCATGCAGGAGTGCACCAGATGGTGACGCGCGCACGGGACGGCATCGTGCAGCCGAACCAGCAGCTCACAGACTACATCCTCGACCGTGACGCCCTCAAAGATGAGGAGCTGCACCTCGAGCTGGCAGAGGAGCCGGCCTCCCTCGGTGAAGCACAAGGAGATGCAGCCTGGAGGTGCACCATGGACGAGTAGATGGCGTCCATCCAGGAGAACCGGACATGGCACCTCGTCGACCTCCCTCCCGACCATCGACCCATAGGCCTCAAGTGGGTTTACAAGGTAAAGCGATACTCTCACGGCACGGTGGTCTGGCACAAGGCCCGCCTCTTCGCCAAAGGCTTTCTGCAGCGCCAGGGCATGGACTATGAGGAGGTGTTCGGTCCCCTCGCACACCTGGAGTCGGTGCGACTCCTGGTCACCCTAGCCGCGCGTGGGGGCCGGGGCTTGCACCGCATGGACGTCAAGATCGCCTTCCTCAACGGAGAGCTCCAGGAGGAGGTCTACGTCGCGCAACCGCCTTGGTATGCCATCGCCGGACAAGAGGGCAAGGTGCTTCGCCTCGACAAGGCGTTGCACAGGCTGAAGCAGCCCCTCGCGCTTGGAACCAGAAGATGAATGTCTGCCTCTCCTCGCTCGGGTTCGAGCACAGCACCACCGAGCACGCTATCTACGGGCGCGGCAACGCCTCATCTCGACTTCTCGTCGAGGTGTACGTTGATGATCTGTCATCACCGGCAACGACGACGGGGATATCACGCGGTTTAAGGCGGAGATGATGAAGCTCTTCAAGATGAGCGACCTCGGTCGCCTAAGTTTTTACTTAGGGATCGAGGTACACCAGACGCCGGCCGGCATCTCCCTGAACCAGACGGCATACGCGGAGAAGATCCTCAAGCGCAGCGGCATGACAGGGTGTAACCCGTGCACGGTGCCCATGGAGCCCGGGCTAAAGCTCAGCAAACAAAGCACCGCGCCACTGATAGATGCAATGGAGTACCGCGGTATGGTCGGTTGCCTGCGCTATCTGGTCCACACCAGACCAGACATCACATTCGTCGTCGGCTACGTGCCGCGCTTCATGGAGGCGCCCACCACCGAGCATTTAGCCGCGGTAAGGAGGATCTTGCGCTACGTCGCCGGCACCCTGAATTAGGGCTGCTTCTACCCAAGAAGGAAAGGAGGCGGCCACCTCGCTGGCTACAGCAACAACGACATGGGAGGGGACGTCGATACACGCCGGAGTACAACCGGTGTCATGTTCTTCTACGACAACTGCATCATCAGCTGGCAGTCCCTCAAGTAGAAAGTCGTGGCTCTATCGTCATGCATGGCCGAAAACATCAACGCCATGACGTCAGCATGCCAAGGAGTTTGGCTGGCTCGTTCCTTAGTGAGCTCAAGAAGGAGAGGCTGGCTTGCTTCCCGCTCTTCATGGATAACAAATCCACCATCTCCCTCGCGAAGAATCCAGTGTTCCATGATCGAAGTAAGCACATTGATGTTCACTTTCACTTCATCAGGGAATGTGTGGAGAACATGCAATGGAGGTGGAGTTCGTTGGCATAGACGGGCAGCTTGCCGATTTGCTCACCAAGGCTCTCGGGCGCGTGCGCTTCACGGAGCTTTGTGCAAATATCGGCATGGTAGAAATTGACAAGGGCTTAGGTCTTAGGGGGTGATTTGTTGAAATAAAGCCCCAAGCACTGTCATGGTCCAGTTAGTTTGTTTTCTGTCAGGTTAGACTAGCACTTTGCTTTGTTTTCAGTTAGCTATTTTAGCTCGCCGGCTCAACAACCTGGAGCGAGTTCCGCGCCTCGCCGATCTGTTCGTGGGATGGCACGAACGTTGTGGATCACGCAGGCGCGATGTCAGGGGGCCACAATCCCCAGTTTCCCTTCTGTAAGCCTGAATAAATGTCAAGTTAGAGCAACAGAAAAGCTGTAAGTTTTACAGTGCAAAAAACTCTCGTGTCCTTCATCCACCTAGAGCTCTTTCTCTCTCGTGAGTTCGTCGATCCAGCACCCCAGGGGTGCTGACACCACTCTCCACATATCGCCACCCACCCCGCAGATGCCGAAGAAGAAAACTCCAATCTGAAGGTGTGCTTGTCTCTGAGTCTGCTACCAATTTCAGAGTTAATTTTGTAGCCTTTTATTTAGAAAGTATTTCGGTTTAGATTTTACTACAACTGTCATCATGTAAATAATATTTTGGTCAAAAATAGTTACCTGAGTTCCTCCAATCGAGAGGGGATTTAGAAAGATTTAGAAATTCTGAATGTTTGGAAGTGCTATGAATGGCTACATTTTAAAAATTTGAACATATGCACATACAGTGTAGATGATATATTGATCGTCACTAGTAGTAGCTTGGAAGCTTAGAACGGTTTTTGAGCAAATGCTATATTCAGATAGATATGCCTGAGCAGTACAACAACTAACTCACTAGCAGGACACTAGTTGAACAAAATACGAACAATTAACATAATATAGAGGCCAAGGACACTCCCAACTATGTTGTTGAACTTAAACCTGAGGCGACTTCCTGGAATAAACTAGAGAGTATAAAAGTCTCTTGGGATATAGGCTGATACGTCTCCAGCTTGTGTTTCAATCACGGGTAACGCAGTCGAGCTACCTGCACCTGTCTGGTCCGATCATTTAGTGGCTCTTTCTAAGAGACGGGAATGTAAATGGAAAACATCCCCTGGGAAAGCCTCACGGAACCTCCACTCATTTCTGGTTTCTGCTTTGTCCGTAGGGCTCTTCAAATAGGGTCTCCCGGATAGGTCACATTGAATGTGACACCCGTGATAGGACAGGAAGTTCCTGTTTGCAGATCTACATTTCTCATGTTCAGGCTATTCGTGGAGTCGATCACCTTCATTAAAGAAGCAGTCATCTCTATACAGGAAGCAACATCTTTTCTATGGTCCTATGAAAAGGTTCCAGTGGGTTTCTCTTGCTGAATGGTGGTAAAACACCAGGTTGAAGATCGTTGTTATAAAATTGATAGAACCTAAAATTGATGAAATACCTGATAGATGAAGACTAAAAATTGCTAAATCAACTGCTCCTCCAGAATGGCTGGTAATACCACTTAAGGGCGGATAGACTGTCCACCCAGTGCCGCTGCCCACTTCTACTAATGCTGAGCTTAATAGGAGCAAGAAACTTGGTGGCAACAGGGTTCCCCGAAGCCCCGAATGGATTGGATCGTTTCTGCAGTAAGGGAGAGGGCAACCCCTGTTTCTGGCTTACCTTCAACGAGTGAGTGCTATGCCCATTCCTTACTTTGATCCGACCCTGTTCCCCGACCAGTTTGCTTGCTCACTAGAACAGTCAAGCAAGAGCGTGATAAAGAAAAGTAACTCCCATCCGCGTGAGAGGCATCGCTACCGGGCCGGGGTAAGGCAAAGCGAAACCAAAGTCCTTCTAGCCCCATTCTCAAGCATCGGCCAGAAACGCTTGAAAAATACAGCATGAAGCCCGTCTGGTCCCGGGGCCCTCAAATCCCCAATATTGAACAATGATTTCTTTATTTCGTCTGCTGTGAATGGAGCCAGGAGACTCTCATTCATCTGTTGCGTGACCCTTGCCCGCACCTTGTTAATCACATCTGGGTCTGGAGCTAGGACCCCATTCCGAATTCAAGTACGAAAACTAAGAAGTTGGCACTTTTAACACAAGGAAAAGGGAGCCCACATATAAAATCGAAAGCGACGGGACCTCCCTTCTTCTTACCCAGAAAAGGAAACGAGTCACTTCTTGCGGAATGATAGATCCGTTTGTCTTGCTCTACCTAAGCAGGATTGTCAGCCTGAAAGTGGTCTAAATCTGCGCTTCCCACTCTGTAAGCATTTCTTAAGGATTCCAATCGGTATATCTCATTCGATTCGGGAATCCCTTTGGCTGTCTGCTAGTCGACCTATGCCCGATCATTCAGTTTGCGATTTCTCTCTCTCTCTCTTTAATACGAAATTCTCTTCGATAAGAAGGGTTCTCTTGTGTTCCAGGGTTGATTAAGCGTCTGGTGGAACAGGGATACATTGTGTGAGGCCAAATATGACAAGCATATCCAAGTCACAGAGCATTGAGACAGACATCAAGTTGTAACCAAGGGATTCGACAAGTATGACATTTTCCATGTGTCGGTCCCTTGAGATAGCAACTCTACCTAGTCCCAACACTTTGCTGCCGCTCTTGTCTGCAAAGACGATGTGGTCTTTTGTTGGAGGTCGAAGAGTTTGCTCCATCAATAGGCTTCGATCACCAGTCATATGACTGGTGCATCCACTATCCATAATCCATTCAGTGGCATTGGATTTGTTTTCCTGCATTGAGAATTAGTCTAGTTCACCAAGGCATGCAACTGTAACATGCATTGATGAAGATATTGTAGTGCACGATTGTATGATGATAAAGGACGATATGAATGATAACATCATTCGCATTAGTTATCTTGTGCCCAAACAAGATTATTTCCGGGTCTCCAGAGATTATCTTCAAGATAGGCTTCATCTCATCTGGAGACCCGATGCTGCATGAAGATATTAGTTCTTCTTAACCACCCACATGCGAAGGGGTGGCTTAGAAGCAATGAGACGTAGGGAAGCATCAGAGAATTTAGGCTAAGATGCCCTAATGGTACGTTTCACAGGGGGGTTAGAGTACTCACATGAATATGCAGAGTAATTCTTAGTGGGATGAATGAGGGAGTCCTGGACTAAGGGGTCCTCGGGCCGCTGGCCTATCTTCCAATAGGCCGGCTCGATGGGCCGCTCTCTAGCCATCACAGGAAGGGCCGGATACATTGAGAACCCACGTTCCAGAAGGAAGCCCCAAAGGCGCGTCGTGCACTCCAAGTCAAGATGAGGAAATCGACATTTCCATCCTCGGCAGGAGACCTATCATGTGTAAACCCTAGGTACCCCCCGGTGTCTATATAAACTGAGAGGGTTTTAGAATGTAGGGCAGAGAAACTCATCTAGGGTTTTAGCTAGTCGATCTCGAGGTAGATCAACTCTGTAACCTTCATACCATCAATATAATCGAGCAGGACGTAGGGTTTTACCTCCATAAGAGGGCCCGAACCTGGGTAAACATCGTCTGCTTCGTCCCCTTGTTACCATCGATCTTCAGAGCTCGGGACACCCTACCCGAGATCCGCCGGTTTTGACACCGACATTGGTGCTTTCATTGAGAGTTCCGCTGTGAGTGCCAAAGGGATCGATGGCTCGCGTTGTCATTAACAAAGAAGTCCGGAGCATGGACTCCTTCGTCCCTGGACAGATCTTCGCTTTCGACAGCATTGTGCTGCACGCTGACCCGACCGGCCGTCTTGGCCGGGTCGGGAGTTTTGCCCCTTATCAAGAGGTCAGATTCGGGAACCTAGAGTTCTCCGTAGACTCTCGGGGCGATCTTTCGCTCACCGGGCTAGCAGTCTCATCCGACGCACCCGAGGACTCCGAGGCTTTAACCTCAGATGTCGCTTTCGACCCCGCCCGCGGGACTAAACCCGGCGATGATCTGGCTTTTAGTCCGGATCCAGCCATGGCGCCAGATGGCCGGGTACCAGCTCCTGCCGAACACACTTCTTGTACGGACGCATCGGAGGTTAACTCCGAAAGCGCTGAGCAAATTGACCCGATCGAGCTCTCGACACTCAACGAAGCTCTAGATCGGATCTTATCGGTAAAATTACTGACGACCCAACCCCGATCCACGTTCAGATCGGTCTTAAAGCGGGTCAAGAGGAATTTTTCATCCCACCCACCACCCACTTCGTAGCCACTATCGAAGACTTAACTGATATGTTGGACTACGCCTCTGAGGAGGCAGAAGACATGGATGAAGAGGATCGCGCTCCCACCCTCGTCAACACCGGGCGATGGACTGCCACCTCCACCTATGACGTCTACATGGTGGATACTCCAGCCGATAACGGCGAGTGCACACCTGCAAACAATGGTGATGAATCGGGTGAAGCGCCGTCAAGGCGCCGGAAACTGCGCAAACGATCAAAGACAAAAAAAGGAAGGGAAGCTATTGCTGGCACCGGAGAAAACGACACCCCGGAAGACCTCGGCGATCCCGATTTACCCGAGCATCCGCTAGAGGACCAGGAAAGGCCGGAGGACCAGCGCGACCCCGAAGATCCAAACGATTCTGAGGATGACAACTACCTCCCCTCTGTAGAGGAGGAGGACAGCCCAGAAGCCGAGGACTTCATCGTCCCCGAAAACATGGAGGATCAGGAACGGTTTCGGCAACAGCTTATAGCCACTGCCCGAAGCCTAAAGGCGAAGGAACGGCAGCTCAAGGCCAAACAAGATACCCTCAATGATAGATGGACGAGGGTCCTGTCAGCCAAAGAAAAATATGGCACCGGTCTATTGGACCAACCCAAGAGCTATCCACGCCGACGGCTGCTGCCACAATTCGATGACGAGCTCCCTAATACGCCGTCCCCCAAGCACACTCCATACGACCAGCCGGACCGCCCTCCCCGAGGATGAGATAGGACGGCTGGCGATGCCGGTTATAGGCTGGCGATACCCCGTAGAAGGGGAAAAGAGCCAATGGAGCCTGAGGACAGGTACGACCTGCGACACGACCTGGATTATAGAACACGCCGCACGAGATCCATCTACGGATCTAGAGGGTACTTCCCCGGTAGACGGGACGAGTACCGACCCTGGCTCGACCGAAACAATAGAGGTCGGGACCAAAACCGGGCCAGAACAGACGCCGACTACCGGCGTGATATAGCCCGGGTCAGAGGCGCTGCCCACCCACTGTGCTTCACCGACGAGGTGATGCAGCATCAGTTCCCGGAAGGGTTTAAACCCGTGAACATCGAGCAATACGACGGAACAACTGACCCGGCAGTGTGGATCGAGGATTTCCTCCTCCACATTCACATGGCACGAGGAGACGACCTCCACGCCATCAAGTACCTACCCCTTAAACTTAAGGGGCCAGCTAGGCACTGGTTAAACAGTCTCCCCGAAAACTCTATCGGGAGCTGGGAGGATCTCGAGGATGCATTCCGATCTAACATCCAGGGCACCTATGTATGGCCTCCGGACTCCTCCGACCTAAGCAATGTCGTCCAAAAGGCAGGAGAGTCCGCTCGACAATTCTGGAATCGGTTCTTGACCAAGAAAAACCAGATCGTCGATTGCCCAGATGCTGAGGCTATAGCCTCGTTCAGGCACAATATTCGGGACGAATGGCTGGCTCGCCAGCTCGGTCAGGATAAACCTAGGACCATGTCCGCCCTTACATCACTCATGACCCGCTTTTGCCCGGGCGAGGATAACTGGCTAGCGAGACGAAGCCACAACCCCGAAGACCCCGGCACCTCCGAAGTCCGGGATGGAAACGGGAAACCACGACGCAACAAAAATAAACGCCGGCACAGCACTAGCGACGCCGACGACACGGCCGTTAACACCGGCTTCCGCAACCCTCGGTCCGGGAAGCGGAAGAAGCCTCCTAAAGGCAATCGCGACGGACCCACCCCGCTGGACAAAATCATGGAGAGGCCTTGCCAGATCCATGGCACTCAAGACAAGCCCGCCAACCACACCAACCGTAACTGTTTTGTGTTCAAACAGGCCGGCAAACTCGCAGCCGAAGAGCAAGGCAAGGGCCCACGCAGTGAGGACGACGAGGAGCCCCGCGGTCCAAGCAATGGAGGTCAGAAGCAGTTCCCTCCAGAGGTAAAGACTGTGAACATGATATACGCCACTCATATACCTAAAAAGGAGAGGAAGCGCGCCCTTCGAGAGGTCTACGCCGTAGAGCTTGTAGCCCCGAAGTTTAACCCATGGTCGGCCTACCCGATCACTTTTGATCGACGAGATCACCCGACCAGTATCCATCATGGGGGGTCGGCGGCCCTCGTCTTAGACCCCATTATCGATGGGTACCACCTCACTAAAGTCCTAATGGACGGAGGAAGTAGCCTCAATCTGATTTACTCGGATACGGTGAAAAAGATGGGCATAGATCCGTCAAGGATAAAGCCTAGCAACACTACCTTTAAAGGAGTGATCCCAGGTGTCGAAGCCCGCTGCACAGGCTCTGTTAGCCTGGAAGTAGTGTTCGGTTCGCCCGACAACTTCCGCAGCGAGGACTTGATCTTTGACATTGTCCCCTTCCGCAGCGGTTATCACGCCCTGCTGGGCCGCACAGCGTTCGCTCGCTTTAATGCCGTCCCACACTACGCATACCTCAAGCTCAAGATGCCCGGGCCCAAGGGGGTCATTACTGTCAACGGCAACATAGAGCGTTCGCTCTGAACGGAGGAACATGCATTGGCCCTGGCGGCCGAATTCCATTACGAGGACGATCGGCGAACACCGAAATCTGCCATAAAGGCATGTAAGGTTGACAAACGAGCTCGGTTTCAGTCCGAACTCCAAGAATCTTCTCCTCCCCAGAAATAGGGACACGCTCCCCATTGCACAGCCCTAACGCCCGTCAAACACGTGCCGAGAAGGCACAACTTTGCACTCAAGATTCCATGGGCAGCAATGGGGAACAACTATCAAAGGGTAAGTGTTCGGCTGGACCGAACTACTACCAGTACACGTCCTCGGACATATCACAGGTACCGTCAAGGACCTGTTAAAGCATAAAGCTCACCCACCCTTCGGCGACTTCTCAAGATCTTCTTCCTAAAGTCCGCTCGCTGACAGCATCACCCTTAAAGTAACACAACTCCCTAGGAGGCACAGGAGCAGATTGGCGACAGGGCACATCGAGGACGTCAAGCCATCAATCGAAGACCCCTGGTACAACCTCTCCTCTGTAAATTTTATATTTCATTTTCAAATACCTGTAAACAGTTGCTTCGGCAATCTGAGCTATAAGAATTATTGAGCAAATACAAGACCATTATACATGGCCATTTCGTTGTATTTTATACATACTCTGTTCTTCCCTCATCAACGCTTCTTGCGAAAACTGTTCGGTATACATTATGACGCAACCGGCTAATAGACCGGGGGCTTGAATTTAGGAAATCGCCCTGAGCATCACCCCAACACAGCTGGTCGTGTGCTCAGCGTCTTGGACTTTGCTTTATATGCATCGGATCCGAACTATGTCTTGGGTCAATAGTTGGGTTGCCCGGCTCCTGTGTTTGCCCCCTTACGTTTCGCTCGTTCGGCTAAAGGGGCAAAGGGAGAACCACTCTGATTGTGTTTCCAGTTCACCTGGTCAAGCACCTCAGGGGAGAAAGCCGAAAACTGACCGTCATAGTAAGCGAGAACCGGTCTGCAAATCCGAGCATAAGTGTCATACTAAAAGATCGATAGAGGTTATTCCGTGTTATACGATGGGTTTCGTACTTGTACAAACCATGTGATGCTGGCTTCGGCCCCGGTACATCCGAACATCACAACACACGGGGGGCTGGTCATCAGCCCCCGCATTTTTTACGCTCCTACGGCTAAGTGAAAGCGATAAAGCATCATAGTCCGATTGCCTTGTCCCCCTCACACTACCGCCTTCGGGCTCCGATACCTCGGCTAAGGGTCACAGTGCGGAGACAGAGACACCTTGCGTAGTATCTACATGGGGGCTGAAGCCGACGACTCGCAATTTTCAGATAAAACGGCCACATGGGAGTCAAAATAAATATTAAAAACTTATACGACATGATAAACCATGCAACACTGATTATAAAGCGTTAAAGGTCTTCGGACATATTACAATGCGCTCATTCATACAAAACGTCTTTGGAGCATTGGGCCTTTATTGCCCGAGCACCCTCCATCACTGCGGAGAAGTATAGCTCGGGGCGCCTATGCCCCTTTCCAGGAGGCGGAGCTGCGGTGGCCATCTCGGTCGGCTTGAGCTTCGGCCAGTGCACCATGGTCTTTGCAAAGGCCATCCGAGCTCCCTCGATGCATGTAGATCGCTTTAGCGCGTCAATCCGAGGCGCAGCATCGCATAGTTTCTGCACCAAGCCGAAGTAGCTGCTCGGCAACAGCTCTGTAGGCCACAGCCGGATGCAGAGGTCCTTCATGGCCGGCTCTGCCATCCTGTGCAGCTCCATCAGTTGCTTCATCTGCTCGATCAGGAGAGGAGAACGCTCGGGGGACTCAAATTGTGCCCAGAATAGCCGAGCCTGATCCTCCTCCTCCCGCGAAGCATAGAACTTGTTCGCGTCCGCTGCACTCTTCTGGAGATCCGCACAGACGCCTGTGGAACGCCACACCTGTGTGAGCAAAGCAAACCTGCTACCACCAAAGGCGCATTGTAGTGAATACGGCTTACCATCTGTGATAGCCTTGACTTGGCGAACCTCCTCTTCAAAGGACCACCTGTCCACCCGCTCCTTTTGGAGCTCGGATTTCAGCACGGATAGCTCGGTGGCTTGCTCTTCGCCTTTCTGCTCAAGGGCCTTGCACTTTGCACTGGCGTCCTTGAGCTCCTGCTGCACTTCCTCCACCCGGGCCTCCTGTTTGGCACTCGCAGCTTTCAAAGTGGAGAGTGCGACTGCTGCTTGTTCGGCGGCCGCCTTCTCATTCGCGGCCTCTTGCTTCATCTTGGTGAGCTCGGCCTTGAGTTTTTCAACCTCCGCAGCCGAAGCTGTGGAAGCAATAAATAAATAATTACACTAGGTCACCAGTGCGGATCATTAACAATATACAGCTCGGATATTACAATTCGGCTTACCTTGTGCCTCGTCGAACCTCTTGTTCAGGCTATCAAGCTCCTCTTCGGAGATCTTGAGCTTCCGATTTAGCTCGGTAAGCTCAGCGGCATTAACGGCCGCCGCCGATGACTAGGCCTACAAAAAATAAAAAACATATCTCCATTCATATGCGTTTCAACCCCCGAACTGTCAAGGATACGACCCTATGTTCGGTCCTACTAATGGCTTTTAGAACATTGCGGGATTAATGGTGCCTTATGCATCGTTGTTCACTCCTAATTGTTTGACCCCCGGGTGCGTTTTTGCAAACACACCCAGGGCTCGGGGGCTACTGCATGTATAAAGATAGCATAAACTTAAAAATTAAAATTGTTCGGGAAAAGGGTATTACGTGACTCACCTTGAAGCCCGTCAAGAGACCATTAAAGGCCTCTTTCAGTCCGCTATCTACGGACTGAATTCCTCGCAAAACCGCACCCATTAGAGTATGGTGATCCTCGGAGATGGGGGCGCTTGATAGAGCCTCCTCTATGACCGGCCACCCAGTCGTCGGTGGCACCGGTGGTGACCGGCCAGCCCGATCTCTGATCGGGGACTGGGTCGGTAGCTCCGGAGGTACAGCATGCTCCGGAGATGTCCTCGGAGGGGAGTGGACATCCCTCTGCCCTTCCTCCTCATCGTCCAGGGGAGTTTTCTCCCCTGGTCCTCAGCGGCCAGGGGAGTTTTCTCCCCCTGGTCCTCAGCAGCTGGGGGAGTTTCCTCCCCTTGGCCTTCGGCGGCTGAGGCATCAACCTCAGCCATGGCGCAGTCACCCCCACCGCCTGTGTTCGGCTCCAAAGGAGCCTGGCGGGATGACACGTCCGTGGCATCCTTCGCGGCCCCTAGAGGTGTGGGCTGTGACGCAGTCCCACTCTCCGCCAGCTCGGGGAACCTTCCGATATTTGGTCAGTGGGGAGAACGCGCGGTGGGCTGCAGCTTAAAAGATGTTTTTTTGCACTTAAAACACTAAAAACTTTGCATAAATGACCCAGGGAGTCTTTGGATTCATACCTTTGAGCTGGGGGCTTGACCCTTAGGTTCCTTCGGGGAACCTTCTCAAAGTCCTCGGACTCAGCATCAGAGTCCGAGCTGTCGTCGGCCAGGATTAACCTTGGCCTACGCGCCCTCTTCTGGGCGGGAGGAGGTAGATCCTCTGCGACGTCCTGCGACGCCACCTTCTTTCTGGTGAGGGGGGAATCGCCTTCCCCCCCCGTCTTCATGCTCTTCCTCATGGCTGGAGGAGGCATGGGTTTCCTCGGACATAGCGTCCGGCTGGTCCCTTATGCGGAGGCCTTCTCTGGCCTTCTTCTTCTTCTCCTTCTTCTCGGGCGCCGAGTATGGCGCCACGACGAGCATCGCCGCCAACAGCTCCGACCTGGGGTCTTCGGGTTGTGGCGTCGGGCAGCTAACTTTCGCGGTTTTTCTCAACAACTTCTGCGAAAATGAAGAAAGACGTTCAGTCCTTTTGTCACAGAAACAAAGTCAGTGGATTAAAATTATACCGTACCTGGGTGGGTGGGTTATCGGCGCTTAGGCCCGAATCCTCTTCCTTGGCCGGCCAGCTTTTCTGAGGCTTGAATAATGCCTTCCACAACTTCTCAGAGGTAGTGCGGAAGAGTTGGCGCATGGTAGGCTCGTCCTCAAGCTGATAAGCCCACATCGGGGAGGCCCGGTGCTGGCAGGGAAGAATCCGGCGGTGGAGCATGACCTGGACCACATTGACCAGCTCAACATTGGCCTCGATTACCGAGGTAATGCGCTTCTGCAACAACTTCACCTCTGCATCCGACCCCCAGTCGAGGCCCTTCCTGAGCCATGAGGTCAATCTCGTAGGGGGTCCGGATCTGAACTCGGCAGGTGCTGTCCAGCTCTTATCCCTTGGTTCGGTGATGTAGAACCATTCTTTCTGTCAGATCTTGATTGTGTCGATGAAGGTGCCAGTTGGCCACTCGACACGGGGGAGCTTGCTGATTACCGCCCCTCCACAGTCTGCGTGCTCGCCCGCGACAGTCTTCGGCTTGACGTTGAAGACCTTGAGCCACATGCCGAAGTGCGGCTCGACCCGCAGGAAGGCTTCGCAAAGAATGATGAAAGCCGAGATATGCATAAAAGAGTTTGGGGGAAGATCATGGAAGTCCAACCCGTAGAAGAACATGAGACCCCTGACGAAGGGATGGAGCGGGAAGCTCAGTCCCCGGATGAAATGGGGGACAAATACCACCCTTTCGCCTGGCTTAGGGGTGGGGACGACCTGTTTCGCTTCTGGAGCGCGGTGGAAGACGTTGGCGGGGAGGTAGCCAGCGAGCTTTAGCTCCCGGATATCCTTGTCGGTGACCGTGGAGGCCTCCCACTTTCCCATGGAGCCCGAACCCGCCATGGCTAAGCTCGGAGGGGAAGTTGAGGAAGAACTAGATCTGGGCTCTTGGGGCTTGGGAGTATTGGGAAAGCAAAGGATGCGAATGGGAAGCGTGAGCAATCCTTGGGGTTTTTTCCCTTTTATGAGGCGTCACGCCGATTAGCCTCCTTTTACCGCGCCGTGAGTCTCTCCGCTTCCCAAGGCGTGCGTGCCGTTATGCACGCGCAAAATAAGCCTAGGGTTCTGATTATATCCCGTGTGAAACGGAGCACGATCTATACATTGATGAGTCATGTCAATGTAAAAATGGCCTCGAAACGCGAATTGAGTTTTCATAACTGGTTCAGCCGTCGTGGTAGGCCACGACCCTTCGTTAGAAGGGGGCGTCAGAAAACACTGTTTACACTTTGACGATTGGCCTTCGGGGCTAAGCAATTCATGGTGTTCGGACGATCATATGATCGGATGAAATACGTGTCATCGGAAGCCGGATTGGTCTCAGCCGATCATTTACGGGAAGAAGAACTCACCCCGCAAGCCGAAGACTCTGGTCACAGAAGCTGCCAGAGCTAAGACTCTTGGCGTTGGGGGCTAGTTCGGGGGCTACTGAGGGAGTCCTGGACTAAGGGGTCCTCGGGCCGCTGGCCTATCTCCCAATAGGCCGGCTCGATGGGCCGCTCTCTAGCCATCACAGGAACGGCCGGATACATCGATACCCCACGTTCCAGAAGGAAGCCCCGAAGGCGCGTCGTGCACTCCAAGTCAAGATGAGGAAATCGACATTTCCATCCTCGGCAGGAGACCTATCATGTGTAAACCCTAGGTACCCCCCAGTGTCTATATAAACCGAGAGGGTTTTAGAATGTAGGGCAGAGAAACTCATCTAGGCTTTTAGCTAGTCGATCTCGAGGTAGATCAACTCTGTAACCTTCATACCATCAATATAATCGAGCAGGACGTAGGGTTTTACCTCCATAGGAGGGCCCGAACCTGGGTAAACATCGTCTCCTTCGTCCCCTTGTTACCATCAATCTTAGACTCACAGCTCGGGACCCCCTACCCGAGATCCGCCGGTTTTGACACCGACAATGAACATAACGATTCATGCCATAGTGCACATATTCGTGAGCCCTTTCAGTTCTTCCCTGCGAAACATAGGTGTTAGAGTGATCATATGAAGACTTTGGTCCATATGAAGACTTTGGTCCATGTGAAGACTTTGGTCTGGGATTTGTCTTCTTCCTTGATGCTGTCATGACATTGACAGGAAGCTTCTCAAGAAGACATTTGGGAACCCAGATCTTCTTCATAGGTGAACCATTCCTGCAGTTAGTTCCAATATACCTGGCAAACACTTCACCATTCATAGATTTTAACAACTAATAATTGGAGTCAAATGACTAGTCAATGATGACAGGGTTAGCACAGTTAAAGCCAGATAATGTGGATGGATCCACTGAAGGTCCATTTGCAGCAACCCATGTGGTTTTGGGATACTGCTCAGGCGTCCAGTAAGAACCATCAACATTGATGTTTCTTTTGAAACCCAAACCCTCTTTCCTGGGGTTTTTGTTCAAGATTGTCTTCTTTAGGACATCACAAAGAATCTGATGTCCCTTAAGACTCTTGTACATGCCAGTTTCAAGCAATGTCTTCAACCTGTCATTGTCGTCAGTGATGGCAGTGGTTTCCTTAGATGAGGTGTTAGTTACCACAGATACAATTGAAGATAATGCATTTTCAGAAGCATTTGAACATTCAGCAGTTGAATCATTAGCTTCACGAGAAAGGCATTTTAAGCATGGAGCATCAAATTCATCCTGAGTGGTACTAATCTGTTCTGCTAGGAGTGAGTCGTTTTCCTTCCTTAGGTCATCATGAGCTTCTCTCAACTTCTCAAGATGAATCTTTTTCTGAAGATGTTTGAGAGAAAGCTTCTCATGTTCAGTTGAGAGGGCATCATGACGACTTTGGAGATCCTCAAACCTTGAACGAAGACTACGCATGTCTTCAGCCATAGTTTCATTCAGACTCATCTCGTCACGTAACAGGTCATTACTTTTCTCTAGAGTAGTTTGCATTTTCTCCATGACACTTTGTTGCTTAGTGGCAATTTTGACAAGCTCAGAATAGCTAGGTTTGGATTCTTATTCAGAATCATCATCGCTATCAGAATCACCTTCACTTGAAGATGATGAGTCATAAGAAGATACCTTAGAACCTCTTGCCATGAGGCAAACGGCACGATCAGTTTGGATAATGTTTTCCTTCTCATCGTCAAGATACTTCCTGAAGTGCTAGTTATCGACTATAATTGGTGAATAGGCGATTTTTATGAAAGGCTTCAAAACAAGTATTCGAAATATGCGGAAGCGGAACAAGATCAAGTAGGGATAATATCAAGGATCTAGGCAGAGCATGCAACACAATGAAAACATTCAAGCAAGTTAAGCATTATTCGTACACACTAAGACGAGTCGAAGACAAACTTAGACAGTATGAAGATAAACAACAGATATGAATGTCTTAGGGGAATGTCTTCAGTCAGAAGTATTGAAGCAATGGCTTCACAGTTCAGTACAGAATGTAAAGGAGTGAAGGATAGAACCAGTAGCTTGATGAAGACACAAGATTTATTGGACCAGTTCCAGTTGTTGTGACAACTGTACGTCTGGTTAGGGAGGCTGAGATTCAACTCAGAAGACCTCGTCTTCACCTTGTTCCACTTGAGCCGAAGTCACTTAGACAACGCTCAATCACTCAGGTAAGTCTTCAGAGGAGACTTCTGAAACCTGTACAAACTTGGTCACCCGACGATCCACAATGACTCTTGGATTGCTCTAGACCCGGACGCCTAACCGTATGGAAGATCACAGTCTTCAAGTGTAATAAGTCATCTGTTCTCTCAGAACAGAACGACTGCGGTGATGCTCAAACACTCTAGCTCTGGGTGTTTAGGTTTATCCTCACAGTATGTTTCTCTCTCAGTGTCTTCGAGGTGGGTTGCTCCAAAACGACAACAGCCGTATCTCTCTCTGAGAAGCCACCTCATGGTGGGGGGGGGGGGGGGGTGGGCTATTTATAGCCAGCGGGCAACCCGACCTGATATGATCAAAATGACCTTGGGTCAATGGCCAACTGACACGTGTCACAACAGTCGGAATTCAAACACACGCGACAACTTTACTTAGGCTACAAGTAAAGCTGACTCAACTAACTCTGGAAGAGATTTCCTCTCATTGTCTTCACTTGAAGACATAGGTTTGGGTTGAGCATCACGTCAGCGTCTGACTTCAATCACATCGACCCCACATAACAGTACGGTGGTTCCTATGACTCAGGAAAAGAGAAACAAAACTACCAAAAGACTTCGTCTTCGCGTTTCATTATCTTCAAGCGATTATCTTCGCATACCACCAATGGCTTCGGCCATCATCAATGTCTTCGGACATTTTTAGGGGTCGTCTTCGATGGTTAAACCGAATCTCCAGGGACTTCTATCTGTGTTATCCTGTGAACTCTCACAAACACATTAGTCCCTCAACCACGTTTGTCTTCAATACTCCAAAACCAAACAAGGCTGGCACTAGATGCACTTACAATCTCCCCCTTTTTGGTGATTGATGACAAACTGGTTGAAGTTTTCAATGGGAATAATATATGTGCAGACAAAAATTTGGAGATTATGATTGCAAGATATAGAGAGCTCCCCCTGAAGATGTTCTTATGAATATTTTGCTTGGAATGCAAAAGCACATGGCAGGTTATGGTTTGTGGAGATCTCCCCCTTTACCTTGTAATCCAATCACTATGCATTTAAATGATATTTCGAAGATAATGAAATGCATAATGAAAAATGGGCGTCTGCAGTATGGCTTTGGGCGCATATGATAAAACTTAAAGTAGCGCCAAAGGTACGGTAAACATAAACTGTGCAGACGTCCTCAGGACTTAAGTTTTACAACCCAAATAGCAAATGTTCATAAACAAGAGTTGTAAACTTAAGAAAAAGCAGCACCTAGCCCATATAAGTAGACCCGTTTGAAGACTATCAGCCAATGCTTATCCCCCTTTGTCATCGAATGACCAAAAAGGGTGAAGACATTGAGCACTACGCGTCCACAGCAGGAGTTGAAGACGACAGTGCGTTAGGGTCGGCGTTGGTTGGAGCAGGAGAGCTTGGTGCAGTGTCGCGATGTGCAGTTGAAGGAGAGGAGACGTCATCAGCTTCATCATTGGCAAGACGCGCATTGATGAATGGGGCTTCAGAGGAGAAATCACTGTCTTCGAGAGAAGGCGTCTGGCGCCACTTTTCGGTGCGAGGTGGCGGAGCACTAAAATGGAAGTGTTGGATGTAGCCATCTTCACGAAGTTCATCCTCAGGTGCGAGCATTGTCAATGTCCTCCAGGCACGGCAGATTGTCTCATGAGCAACAAAAGCATTCTTGGTTGTGAGATTGCGGATCCTGTTAATGTCTTGAACCATAGAAGCCATTTGTCTTCGAGTCCACTCATGATGACGATCTTGTTTCTGGATGAGAGAGACAAGAAGCTCTCTATCTGTCATGGCACGCTCTGTCCTGGTCCTTTCTTGGCGAGGCAAGGTGCTGGCAGTGGCTTTAGTGGCTGTGACACTTGGTTGAGGTTGTCGAATAGAGCCAATGAGCCTTGCGCGGGACGCATCAGATGGAATGTGAATTCCTTCGTCATCAGTTGTGCCACTGGTGACTTCGACATCTGGAAGATATATGCATGATTGCGAGCGGAGGACAAAAACCTTGTGTTGGATCTGTACTTGATGAAACACATGATCCATGGTGCATAGTTCTTGGGTTCAAACAACGTGATGCCATTAGCAGCCAGATTGCGCAGGAAGAGATCTTGAAGATCAAACCTGATGCCATAGACGATGTTGTAGACCAATGTCTTCAGAGCTCCTTCAAGCTTGCTCGAGGATGAATGCCCCTTGATTGTACAAATGGTGTGACGAAGAATGTGGTAGATAGTCTTTGGCAGATACTGAAGATCGTCAACGAAGAATGAGTTTGGCAGATCTGCTTCAGGTGCCAAAGGTTCCATCATAGTAAGCATATTAGTCATATTTGGCTGGGCCAGTTGGAAGATACTTTTCATGGCTTCATCAGAGGATGCAAGTGGTGTGGCTGGAAAGAAGTCTGCAGCATCAGCAGTGACATATTCATCTCGAATCATGAAGTGCAACTTCCATGTCTTCAGGTCTCAGCCGAAGCCAGAGATGTGGAGGGTGGCGTAGAACTGAAGAATGAGCTCCTCATTCCAGTCTTCATGATCGGTGACAAAAGCCAGGAGTCCAACATCCCGAAGACAGTCAAGTGCTTGGTCAAAACATGGCAGTCCCTTCATGGCTTCAAGACTGAGTCGCTTGTGTGGGAAGATTCAATTTTGGCCATAGAGCACACATGTGTAGTATTCCCTTCGAGGGATGCTCCAGAACCTATCAGACTGAGTCTTCGAACGAGCATATGGATTGCGATCAAAGTCAAAGAAAGTGTTGTTGAACCGGAATGTTTTGACACTAAAGACATGAGGACGAGCACGCCCTTTTTGGCGGAGCATAGGGAGCCTTGGCATAGGGTTCAGAACATTGGGGCGCCTTTGAAGGTGATATTCATATTGTGGACCCATCCTTGGTGGAGCGACCAGCCTGGGCCATTTGGTGGGAACCATTTGCCCTTCTCTGTTGTGAGCCAGGACAATGTTGTCACCATTGTCGTTGAAGGAAGGCGTCGCAGGACCTGGAGGACCATCAGGGGATGAGGCATTGACTTTGCCCACAATGTTATCAGCAGCATTGTCTTCAGAGGCGGGGGCTTCATTCTCTCGCATGTTATGAGCAATGTCTCTGATTCTGAGGACTCCATCACCAGGTGCAGTGGGAGGCACGCGGACCTCGTCTTCAGGGATGCTTTGCATCGAAGATGTGTCCAATCTGGGTCCACGGCGAAGCCTTTTGAGAGGCGACGCATGCTCCGTGGGTTCAACTTCTATAGCCACAAATGGAGACTCGGGTGTTCTGGGCACAGGAGTTGAAAATGTAGATGGTGGAGTACTTGGTATGTTTTCTGGCACAGTAGGCCTCAGAGGAGTGCCGATGTCAACATACTCACTGTCATCATGTGTTGGCGTTTGGATCACAGGAGCATCAGTGTTCAGCATGGGGTTTTCTTCAGCTTCATTTGCTTCGTCAGCATTAGGTTCGGTAGCAATGTCTTCAGCTGCCATGTCTTCAGCAGCTGGAACGTCATCGGCAGCAGGAGTCTCTGTGGTAGCAGACTCGTGTAGGATCACTTGCCTCTCTTGGTTCTCAGAGGCAGGAGGAGCCATGGAGATGGGCGTCACTTGCAGTGGCTCCTATTGAGTAGCAGGAGTGGATGATGGAGCAGGTGGGGTTTGAGGTACTTGAGCAGACACAGAGGGCATGAGCTTCTTTGTCTTATGCCTCTTTTGTGGTTGGGCATCAGAGGCAGCAGCCTTGCGCTTCTTGGCTTCAGCTTCGGCTTTCTTTGTCTTCTTGCTAGAGACAGCAGAGGAAGGCGGAGGTGCACGAGAGCCAGAGAAGCCAGCTGGAAACTCAATGCCTCGCGGTTCAGACTTTGATGGGGCGGCATGGTCCGAAGACATTGAAGCCTGTCAGGATCTCTCAATGATCTGTCGATCAAGAGCAGGTTGACCAAGAGCCTTGCGCTTCAGCATATCATTGTGAGCTTAGATCATGGTGTTGGCCTTTTTCTTGAGACGCACAAGAGCGTCTTTGACAGCTTCACATCTCTTCTCAAATACTTCCTTGAGGTCATTCATCATCAGTTGATAGCCTTGCATCTGTTCAGCCTTTAGTTTGTGGACGTTGGCCTTGAAGAGTGCCTTCTCATGGCTGATCTTCGCCTTGAGTTGAACGGCCTTTTGAGCCATAGTGAGCTCCTCATTCACGAGCCCTTGGAAGGTGACGCTGAGCCCAATGGGTAGCTGTAGGGCATCGATGGTGAGAGATGGATCAGCAAACCACTCGTCAATGAAATGCTCGAGTATTGCTGGGTTGAAGAGAGGTAAGTCTTCAAGACGTTTAGCTTCCTCTTCCTTTTGCTGGATCAGTCTTGCCAGCGCTTCATCATCAAACTCATCATCGGAGAGCTCGATCATATTTGCAGCATCCATCAGTGAGACAGATGGCTTCGGTCCTCTGGAAGCGACAGCCTTCCTTTTCATCCGCCTAACAAGGCGAGACTCATCTTCTGTATGTTCAGAATCAAAAGATGGGGACCTTGAAGCCTGTGACGGTGTCCCAACAGCCTTGGAGACCCTTGAAGCTTTTGGCTTCGAAGCCTTTGACATCTTCTTAGGCTTCCGATCAGGAGCTGGAGGATTCTCTTCATTTCCATCCTCAGACTCAGCAGGTTCAGGGCAGCCACGGATGCTGGAGGGATGTGGGTTTCTAGGCATTGGAGGCCTGACCATGCATGGGAAGAAGCCAATCCTTCTTGCTTCAGCCTTAGTCTTCGGATGAAGATTTTTATAGATGATATCTGTCCAAGGTGCCTTCTCAGCATTTTTCTCAGCATACTCATCTGTTACGAACTGATAGTTGAACCACTTTTCCACCCAATATCTTCGAATCCATTGGATTCGAGTTTTGCGTTGTGTATATGTTTCATCTTCATCAGACTTGTAGCGCTCATACAGCTCTGGGGGGAAGATCTTTGGCAGTGTTCAGACGTCTCTGTCTACCACCTTTCTTTGGAGCAACGTCTCTGGCCATTTTCTTCAAAGGCTTCGAGGTGAGCATAGGATTCGAAGACGAATTCAAGTGAGAGCTTGCCCCTGGTGAGTGCAAATTAATCTGCAAGTAGTCTGCAAACGAATTGAGACTATGAGATCCAAGCGATTTTGCTGTGGACATGTACCTGTGAAAGAGTTAGAGATGCGAGGGAGTGGAAGGGCTCATATGCATTCTCAAAAGATTTTTAAAACAAGATATCGTGGTATGAAGACATTGACCTCTTTCACCGAAGACTTTCACTTTTGCACACAGATAGGGTGGTTTCAGATTTGTGCAAGTTCGAGAATTTGCATAAGTGAGAAATCAACCCAGATTTGCAACATAAGCAAAAGTATTTAGCAAATAGAGGTATGAGTGAGAGATCTATTGGACTGAAGGTGAAAAAACAGATCTCGAAGATATTTGGTAAATTGCAAAGATCAAGCTCGTGGTAAAAATTCAGTTTTTATTACCACGATGAAGAACACGATGAACTAGTCGACGAGGCGGAGAGGCCGAGTAGTTTGATCTGCCACACCCTAGCTTGGTGGTGACAGACACCTACGACGGCGGTGGAAGAAGATGGTCGCGGCCGGCGTGAGTACGTCGACGGAGGAGTCACGGCAGCAAAGCGTTCCTTCTTCGGCGGCGATGAAATCCAGCGACGGTGCTAGGGTTTGGATCTTGGAGGTGGCGGAGGAAGTGGAGGGTAATTATTGAGCTGGGGCACTTTTATTTATAAGGGTGGATACATCCAAACAGTTTGGACGTTTATGCCCCGGACTCTTCGGCTCTAGTGGGACACGTGGCGTGCATGCAACACGTCTGACAACCAACTACATGACCGGAAGTGACGACGCGGGAAGTTTGTTGCGATAAGTGCAGTAACGACAAAAAAATGGAATTTTAAACGATCGGTTAGATTAGTCTTCGACTATCAAGGACACAGTGAACACAATCAACACGTGTCAAGTGGAGTGCATATGACTAGAGTTGAATAGAGTAAGACGAGATTAGAACAGCCAAGAATAGTGGGTCCGATCACATTAGCCTAGGTAAATTTGAAGATATAGCTATAGGCCCAATGCTATAGAGGACAAACTCCAAGAAGCATACTAAATATATTCAATCTTTAAGTGATATGCAAGTTTAAATCAATTCGAAGACAAACACAATTTTCGAAGACATAGAGAAATGCACAGATAAAAGCAATGTCTTCGAATTTTGGTGGTGGCGTTACCCACCGTATAAGAATGTTTGACTCAGACACGACGCACAATTATCGCGGCGCTCTTTAGTCATATTCTTCGTTAATGTATTCACACTTAGAGTGTAAGTCTTCATGAGATTGAAGACATACGTTACTTCGTGTGTTGTGCATCAAAAGTCATCAATCGTGCATAAGCATTAGGATGTATTCCCATTCAAAGGACATTTGAGGATTCTAAGATATTTAGCTCACACCGCAACTTGCAAAATCTCTTCTCATCCAAAGGCTTCGTGAAGATATCCGCCAATTGATCTTCAGTGTCAGCATGCTTGATGTTGATGTCGCCCTTCATCACGTGATCCCGAAGAAAATGATGTCGAATCTGAATATGCTTCGTCTTCGAATGTTGTACTGGGTTGTAGGAGATCTTGATTGCACTCTCATTGTCGCAGTAGAGAGGTACATGCTTCAGGTTGATGCCGTAGTCCTTGAGAGTCTGCTTCATCTAGAGAAGCCGAGTGCAGCAAGCGCCAGCAGCAATGTATTCGGCTTCAGCAGTGGAGAGTGATACACAGTTCTGCTTCTTCGAAGACCAACATACAAGAGATCGTCCCAGAAAGTGACAAGTGACAGATGTAGACTTGCGGTCAACTCTGTCGCCAGCTAAATCTGAATCTGAGTAGCCCATGAGCTCAAACTTCGAACCCTTTGTATACCATAATCCTAATGTTGGGGTGTGAGCCGGATATCTAAGTATTCGCTTCACCGCTAGGTGATGCGACTCCTTTGGTGCCGCTTGAAATCGGGCGCACATGCAAACGCTAAGCATTATATCTGGCCTAGATGCACATAGGTACAATAAAGAGCCAATCATGGAGCGATATACCTTCTGATCGAAATCTTTACCATTTTCGTCAGTGCAGAGGTGACCATTTGTAGGCATTGGCGTCTTGTAACCTTTGGCTTCATTCATGCCAAATTTCTTGAGGCAGTCCTTAAGGTACATCTCCTGAGATATAAAGATGCCATTGGGTTGTTGTTGAATCTGAAGCCCTAGGAAGAATTTCGGTTCACCCATCATCAACATTTGGTATTTCTCTTGCATCATAAAGGCAAACTCATCACTGTATCGATTGTTAGTACAGTCGAAGATAATGTCATCCACGTAGATTTGACATACAAACAGTTCATCATCATAGGATTTAGTGAAGAGAGTGGGATCGAGTGAACCAGGTTTGAAGCCTTTCTTCTTGAGGAACTCCTTGAGAGTGTCATACCAAGCTCTTGGTGCTTGCTTGAGGCCATACAGTGCCTTGTTGAGCTTGTAGACTTTGTCAGGATGCTTTGGGTCTTCAAACCCTGGTGGTTGAGCAACATATACTTCTTCCTCAATCTTACCATTGAGGAATGCACTTTTGACATCCATTTGATCTAAGCATATGTCATGATGGTTAGCATAAGCAAGCAGTATGCGAATGGCTTCGAGTCTAGCAACAGGAGCAAATGTTTCACCGAAATCAATACCCTCGACTTGTGTGTAACCTTGGGCCACAAGTCGAGGCTTGTTTCTGACGACATGGCCAGACTCATCTTGCTTGTTGCGAAATATCCACTTCGTGCCGATGATGTTGTGCTTCCTTGAATCAGGGCGCTTCACGAGCTCCCACACATTGTTGAGCTCGAACTGGTGAAGCTCTTCTTCCATGGCTTGAATCCATTCTGCTTCCTTGAAAGCTTCATCTACTTTGGTGGGCTCTGTGGTAGATATAAAAGCAAAATGCCCACAAAAGTTAGCCAGTTGAGTTGCTCTTGAGCGAGCGAGTGGACCTGGTGCATTTATGCTGTCTAGCATTCTCTCAATTTGGACTTCATTAGCCACACATGGATGAGCAGGGCGAAGACTTTGTTCTTGCTGCTGAGCACTGTCTTCGTGAGCAGCAATGTCTTCAGTTTCAGCATTGTCTTCGCACTGGGTGGATGGAGGAATGATGACTTCTTCAACCTCTGGCTCTTCAGGCACTATTTCTCTAGTTCCCATCAATCTGATAGCTTCGTCAGGTGGTAGTTCATTTAGCATAGGATGTAGGTGCTCTCTTTGCGAGCCATTAGTTTCATCAAATCGCACATCTACAGTTTCAACAACTTTGTTGTGGAAAGTGTTGAAGACTTTGTAGGTGTGTGAATCCTTTCCGTAACCAAGCATGAAACCCTCATGTGCTTTCGGTGCAAATTTTGAAGTGTGATGTGGATCCCTTATCCAGCATCTTGCACCGAAGACTTTGAAATAACTTACATTGGGTTTCTTACCGGTGAGAAGCTCATATGATGTTTTCTTGAAGAACTTGTGAAGATATACTCTGTTGATGATGTGGCATGCAGTATCAATGGCTTCAGGCCATAGCTTCCGTGGTGTCTTGTATTCGTCAAGCATGGTGCGAGCCATCTCAATAAGAGTCATGTTCTTGCGCTCCATGACGCCATTCTGCTGGGGAGTGTATGGAGCAGAGAACTCATGAATGATGCCAAGAGTATTGTCGTGGTTTTGTCACGGCAGATGTCCCCATGAAAGGACTTTGGTTCGAGGCCATCGCTAAGGGGGTGAGCTCGAAGGGGTTGATAGGAATCGGGAGAGAAGGGTTACCCAGGTTCGGCCCCTCAGAAAGAGGTAAAAGCCTACGTCCTGCTTTGTGTTGTATTGATTGGGTATCGATTACAAGGGAGCGAGTTCGCTTGACCTAGCTATCGATGAGTTGTTTCATAGTCTAAGCCACCCAGGTAACCCGCCTTTAGATACACAGGTCAAGGCCCTGGGCTTACAAGAGTTCGGGCCGGGTTATACTTGATAACCGACCTCACCTCTAACTACACATACCTTGTCTAACAAACCGCCACCGGCGGCTCAAGCCCGTCGGGTTACATCTTGTCTTTCGGCTCTGGGCCTCCAGGCCCACTGAATAAGCTTACTCCTAACCTTGTCGTAAGCCGCCAACCGTATGACCCGGTCCCTCCTGGGCGGGTCTCATCACGGGGTTATATCCCCAACATTAGGCCCCAGATTGATTTGAACTGGTTCATGTCAATCTCCAAATCTTCTGGTTGGCGAGCCTTGCCTTCTCTGATAATCTGCATGACCCGCCGAAAATGGGCGGCCGCTGCTTCTGGCAAGCTTTCATGACCCGCCGAAAATGGGCGGCCATTGCTTCTGACAAGCTTTCATGACCCGCCATGACGTCATCAGAAAAATCAAAAAAGATTCCTCCGACGTCAGAGCGGATCTTTCTTCAGTAATATGACCAGCCCGAAAATCGAGGCATCTTCTTAGTTTAATCATCATCATGCTCCCTCGATTCCCGCACCGGACCGTTTGTGAGACTATTATAACCTTATAAATAAGCACGGGGGGCTATTACTTTCATTTTCCCCGCCGCCACCTTCTTCTTCTTCCTCTGGACCACCGAAGCTCGCCGCGCCGTCGAAGCTCGCCGCGCCATTTAATCCTCACCGTCTTCGTCGACACCGGCCGCTGCATCAACCTGAACGCCTCCAGAACATCGCCGCATCCGCTCGCATCTTCAAGGTTTCATTGCTGCCCCTTGTTAGATCTGCGCTAGTCTTTTAAATCTCCCCCAAGTTCGTCGGGCTTCTTCGGTGTTCATCATCGTTCATCAGAACGTCCTTCATAGATTTAGATAAAGAACACCTCTCTAAGGCCTCGTAATACTGCCCAAATCATGCGGCCGTCCGCCCCATAATCACGCCGTACTCATTATAGATCTACAGCTCCTTTCAATCTGCCTAGAAAACGCATGTTCTTCCACCGACTTTTTAGGGCTAGAATTATTTTTCTTTTTCCCTCGCCCGTAGATCTTGAACCCATAGCCGTGGTTGCAGCATCTGTTTATCAACACTTAGCAATTTTTCAGTCTGCGCTGATAAACTTGACCTGCCGTAAAGCTGCGGGCTCATGCTGTCATACCGCAAATAGCTTCGGCGGCTCATAATTTTATATTGACCCACCAAACGATGTCACCATTTCTAGTCATAGTGACCTTGGTCAGAATGTATTTTTAACCCGCCGAATATTCATGTCCTCCCGCAGCTTCCTAAGCCGCCGCCATGTCTAAAACCTCGTCCACCAGCAACTGGGTAAAGTCTGGAGTGACCGAAGAGTCACTCAAAGAATTTGTCACCATGGGAGTTCTGCCGGCTCGGGATGTTATCCACTGGCGGGTTCGAGGCAATGAGACTACCCCTAAACCCAAAGACGGGGAAGTCATTGTTTTCACAGACCATCTTCTTCGTGGCTTCTCCCCGCCCGGGTCCAAGTTTTTCCGGGACGTTTTACACGCATTCAAACTTCACCCCCAAGACATTGGCCCAAATTCTGTCACCAATATGTGCCAATTTCAAACTTTCTGTGAGGCCTACCTTCAAGAGGAACCGTCCGTCGATCTCTTCAAGGAGTACTTCTACATCAACCGCCAAACAGAAATGGCAGACGGGTTAAGCCTTGAGCTCGGGGGCGTCACTCTTCAGAGACGGAGAGACGTACTCTTCCCTGCAGCAATTCTGCCGAGTCACCCCAAGGAATGGAACAAGACTTGGTTCTACTGCCAAGACACTTCACCAGAGGGGGAGAACCCACTGCCGGGCTATCGTCCTTACCGGCTTAGCACCGATACAGAGCTTCCAGACCGGATGTCAGCCGCCGGACGTGCTCAATATGCCTCTACTTTCTCAAAAGTTAGGGCACTGTTAGCCAACGGATTGACGGGTGTTGATCTGACCCGCTGCTGGGTCTCCTGGAGGATTCTGCCGCTAAGCCGCCATGGTGCCTTAATGTGCCAATACACTGGTAAAGTGGACGACCCTCAATGCTTCACCCGGACCCCCTTGAAGGACTAGGATCTTAACACTATCGTCAAGTCTCTGCTGGGGAAATCATTAGCCGCCTGCACCAAGACGAGTTTAAATCCCTTCTCCGCACTTAACCCGGCTCCGGATGTAAGTCTTTCCATCCTAACCCTCATTCATTCTTTTACTGCTGTACTTCACATACTATATTAAACTTTTTCTTCCAATATGTTTTGACATGCGCAGGCCGGCTCTTCCTTCTGGAAAAAACTATTGCCCCCTACTCTTAAAAAGAAAAGCAAAGTCCCCAAAGCGACCAAATCTAAGGCGCCAACTCGTCGGTAGAGGCAATCATCCGAAGATTTGTTCGAGTTCAATGACTCAGAGGTAGAACTTGACCCCCTTGGCCTTCTCTTTATGCAACTCATTGACGACGATTACTCACAGGAAGAAGTAGAAACAAGTCATGCCGACGTTATCGAGGTAACCATTGTCTCCTCTGACTCGGATCTTTCACCAATAAAGAGAATACGGCGGGCTGTACGGAAGGTAAAGAGTTCCCGTCCTTTTGCTCACTTGGGTCCTAACTTTCTTTTGATGAAACAGCAAGACGACAACAGACGTCAGACCCGGAGCACCGGTTGTGGAGACCTTTTAGCCGGCTTACCCAATGAGCCCCCCCCCCCCCCCGAAAACAGCGCACTGAAGTACTTTCTTGTCTTTGAACTTATTTTTCCTATATGCTATCCTTGCAGCTTATCCGTGTTTAACAATGCTAACTTTTTTAGGACTCGCCTCCTTCTTCCGGCGACTCAACTGCTTCAAAGTTGCCTCCCCTTATCATCAACCAGGGGTAAGTATTTTTTATATCCCACTCTTTGTATTAATAGTCCATCCTTACTCATTGATGTGTAATTTTAACTTTGCTTCACAGGGCTCAAGCCAAACGGAGAAAAACTGGCGGGTTAGCCGCTGCTCCTGATGTTCCAGAGCCGGCAATTCCAAAGCCAAGCATCCCTGAAGCTCATGTTGAGCCTTCTGAAACCACCAAAGATACTCAAGAAGAAACTCCTCAGCACAATGAGCCGGCGGATATGGATATTGAAGCTCCTGAAGCTCATACAGAAGCTGATCCTAAGCCGCCCAACCCCCAGCCAACAACTGAAGACGTGACTTCTCATGAAGAAGTTACTGTTACTAGGGCGGCTCACAAGTCTCCGGCGCCTTCCAAGACACTATCGAAGCATACCAGCAAGGATGAGGCGGCTCATCTCGGGGAAGGGAAGATGCAATTTGATCTTCCCAACCTTGAAAAGCTTACCGTCGAAGAATTACATGCTGGCTACCTGAACCGTCTGTCCGCAAGCCGGGATATGGAAGCCAACCTGGTTGGCATGATGAAGAAGAAATACGAGGTACTTCACTTCCCTTACTTTTCCATGTATATACTTATGTAGCCCCCAAGAGCCGGTTGATCTCTCCAAAAAAGGTCAGCCGGATCTTCAATCACTTGTAAGATCGCGATGTAGCCCCCAAGGGCCGGGTCATTATGCCAATAATGAGCCGGTGCTCAATCATAAAGTAGGAGCCAAGCGTAGCCCCCAAGGGCCGGGTCATTACCTAAGTAATGAGCCAGCACTCAATCATAGATTAAGAGCCAAGCGTAGCCCCAAAGGGCCGGGTCATGACCTAAGTAATGAGCCAGCACTCAATCAAATATTAAGAACCAAGTGTAGCCCCCAAGGGCCGGGTCATTACGTAAGTAATGAGGCGGCTCTATAAGAAAGAGCTGAGATACATTAGCCCCCAAGTGTCAAGTAAATTGCTTGCAATATGCTTGGGACTTGTAATAATTGTGCTAATCTTTAACAAAAATCGGTATAAGCCGGACCGGCAGCTTTAAAATTAACAACTTTGCTCTGTTGTAACTTGCCCTGTGCAAGAATCTTTGAATGCTGCTGAGTCGGCTGTGTCAGACCTTAAGGAGAGTCTGGCCTTGCAGCAGAATGACCGAGCAGAAACTGATGTCAAGTACCAGATCGCCCTGACTGAGCTGGATGTGATCAAGGCCGAGCTCAAAACCTTCAAGAAAGATGCCGAGTCAATCCAAGCCGCCCTGACCAAGCGCGCTGAAGATGCAGAAGGCCGTCTCAAAACGGTCACTGGCGAGCTGAATAAGCTAAAAGGCCAGATATCTCACATGATTGGAGCCGTGTTTGGTAAGTATTATTTGCATTCTTCAATACTCATTTCAAAAAGAAATCTGCAGAAATCCACTCAGGCAGCTTATAATATCTGATTTGCTTGTAGGTGAACGGAGCCGCCAACTCTCTGATGACAGCCTGTTGAAGCTCAAGGCGTTATACTCTTTGACAGAACAATTGTACGCCGGGTCTCTAATTACCATCAAGGCTGTCATGACTGAGAGGGGTGTTCCCAAGTTCATGAAGGGCGTGCTGGAAACCATGTCGACCATCCCGAAGCAGCTGGAGGAACTAAAGAGATTAGCCGCCCGCAAGGGCGCAATTGTTGCTTTGAGCCGGTCGCTGGTTTATGCCCCAGAGCTTAACCCGGCTGAGATGATGGATGGCTTCCCTCAACTGAAGGATGACGGCTCGGAGTTTACACAAGAAGATTACTCTCGCTGTCATAAGGTGTCCCGGGTTCTGGCAAGCCGGCTGGCCACAGAGGCTGACCTGGCTGTATATCAGGCGGCTTACTCTGAAGAGACCAAGCGTATTCGATGCCGCACCTTCGAAGCTAAGAGCCTGATTCCTCAACGCCGTAGGCACCTCTTCGCTCCTGATGTTGACCCATCTCCCATCATGCACGATGAGGCCAAGTTTGAAGCTTTAACCAACTGCAATTGGGATGTGGACAACCTCCAGATCCAGGAGACCGAAGACCCGGCGCAGGATGACCCGGCGGCGAGTTAGAAAAACTTTTGCATCTTGTGAAGGTAACCCGGCCTTGTTTAATCCGCCGGGTTAGAATCTGCTGGAAAAACTTGAAGTCCGCAGCTTTTGGGCTTTCTGATAGCCATGTAATAGTAGTAGGAAAACATTTAACCGCCTGCTCTTGTGCTTTTGATGCACTGTCTAAACTTCTTCTGGCGACTTAGCAAATTCGTCTTTGATATATAATCGTTTGACTGCCTTGACACGCCGGGCGGGTTATACTCTCTGAGCAATACTAAGCCGGAATTTTCCAAAACTTAGAATCTTATCATGAGAGTACCTGCAAAAAACAAGTAATTTGTATGTCTCGCCCTATAAACCGGCTTTAAAGGCGCGGTAGGACAAGATAACTTTTGTTTTTCATGAATTTTTTTTGTATCATTTCCGAAGAAACTAGGCGGAAAGCCTAAAAAACTTGTAAGCCGGCTCTCACGTGACATAAATCCGTCGTTTAAACCTTAGCAAGTTCAGGGTCTTTAAAAGATTGACATTGCTAAAAGTACGAACGGGCCACATAGCGGAGGGCTTACGGCAGACAAGACGAGTTTATCCTAGCTCACTGTAAGCCGGCTCTCTCGTGACAGAAGCCGCCGTTTAAACCTTGACAAGTTCAGGGTCTTTGTGCGAGAATAACTTATGAAAGTTCAGGGTCTCTTATCAAGATTAACTGTCAAGAGTCCGGCGGGTCACATGGTGGAGTAGCAAGTTGCAAACAGGTGGGTTTAACTCGAACATGGCATATAAAGCCGGACCAAGAGGGTATGAAAGCTAAACCCAGTGGGTTGGAAGCCCCCAAGTGACCTGATGAAGGATCAACTCCTTTGCACGAATTTTAGTGCGAGAAAAAATGGCAGAGGCCCCTAATCATGGGGATGCCCACTTTATTATATCGTAAAAATGGTATATACAATGACAGGGATATGTACATTGATGAGAGCCGAATTGGCGGCTTAAGTATAATATGGCCGAAGGTGGGCAATATTCCACGTCCTCTTGGTCTCTTCACCAGAAGTGCGAGACTTGTCACTCTCCTGTATATCCATGAGATAGTAGGAACCATTGTTGAGATTTCTGCTGACCACAAACGGTCCTTCCCAGGGAGGTGACAACTTATGTATATCTGACTGGTCTTGAATCAGCCGGAGTACTAAGTCGCCTTCTTGGAACGTCCGGGTCTTGACCCTGCGGCTATGATAGCGACGCAGGTCTTGTTGATAAATCGCCGACCGGGCTACTGCAAGATCCCGTTCTTCGTCCAAGGCATCCAAAGCATCCTGACGCGCCGTCTCGTTATCAGTTTCCACGTAAGCCGCCACTCTGGGAGAGTCATGACGAATATCACTGGGGAGAACAGCTTCTGCGCCATAAACCAAGAAGAAAGGTGTATAGCCTGTAGACCTGTTGGAGGTGGTTCTTATGCTCCAAAGAATAGACGACAACTCCTCCACCCAACAACCCGGCGTGCGCTCCAAAGGAACCATGAGCCGGGGTTTTATACCTCTCAAAATTTCCTGGTTAGCACGCTCAGCTTGACCATTAGACTGCGGGTGAGCTACCGAAGATACATCAAGACGGATATGCTCCTCATCACAGAACTCCTTCATAGCCCCCTTGGATAGATTTGTGCCATTATCCATGATGATACTATGCGGATAGCCAAAACGAAAGATCAGCTTTTTGACGAACTAAACTGCTGTTGCTGCATCACACTTGCTGACCGGCTCAGCCTCAACCCACTTAGTAAACTTGTCAACCGACACCAAGAGGTGGGTCTTTTTGTCTTTAGACCTCTTAAAAGGTCCCACCATATCAAGCCCCCAGACTGCAAATGGCCAAGTGATTGGAATCATCCGCAACTCTTGAGCCGGCACATGGGCACGTCATCCAAATTTTTGGCACCCGTCACACTTACTGACCAAGTACTCTGCATCTTTATGAGCCGTCAGCTAGTAAAAACCGTGTCGAAAAGCCTTGGCCACCAAAGATTTTGACCCGGCGTGATGACCACAATCACCGGCATGGATCTCATGTAAGATTTCCCTACCCTCGTCAGGAGAAATACATCGCTGAAAGACGCCAGTCACGCTGCACCTGTGTAACTCGCCATTGACAATGGTCATGGATTTAGACCACCTTATGATCTGCCGTGCCAGAGTCTCATCTTGAGGTAACTCGCCACGGGTCAGGTACGCCAGATAAGGCAACGTCCAATCCGGGATCGCACGAAGAGCCGCCACCAATTGCCTTTCCGGGTCAGGTATAGCCAAATCCTCCTCCGACGGTAACTTGACCGATGGGTGATGCAACACGTCCAAAAACACATGAGGTGGCACCGGCTTACGCTGAGACCCCAGCCTTGATAATGCATCAGCCGCCTCATTCTTCCGTCGGTCAATATGATCCACTTGATAACCTTTAAAGTGGCCAGCAATAACATCAACCGCCTGACGATAAGCCGCCATACGAGGGTCCTTAGAATCCCACGTGCCAGAGACTTGTTGAGCCACCAGGTCTGAGTCGCCAAGACATCTGACCCAACTCAAATTCATCTCCTTGGCCAGCCGGAGCCCATGAAGCAAAGCCTCGTATTCCGATGCATTGTTAGTACAAGGAAACATTAGCCTCAAAACATAACAGAATTTGTCACCTCGTGGGGAAGTTAAAACAACTCCAGCCCCCGAGCCTTCCAATTGCCTGGATCCATCAAAGTGAATCGTCCAATAAGTATTGTCCAGCTTTTCCTCAGGTATTTGACACTATGTCCAGTCATTGATAAAATCCACCAGGGCTTGAGATTTGATAGCCGTCCGGGGCACATATTTTAAATTGAGAGGCCCAAGTTCAATCGCCTACTTAGCAATCCTTCCAGTGGCTTCTCTGTTCTGAATGATAGCTCCCAAAGGAGCAGAGCTGACCACTGTGATTGGGTGCCCAAGAAAATAATGCTTTAGCTTGCGATTGGCCATGAACACCCCAAGCACCAGCTTTTGCCAATGTGGATATCTTTGCTTAGACTCCGTCAAGACTTCACTGACATAATAAACCGGCCACTGAACTGGATACTCCTTACCCGCCTCCTTGCGCTCCACCACAACTGCATCACTGACAGCCCTGTTGTTAGCCGCCACATATAAGAGCAGAGGCTCCTTTTCCACGGGAGCGGCCAGAACAGGCGGCTTAGCCAATTGCTTTTTGAGCGCCTCAAACGCCTCATTAGCCGCATCACTCCAGACGAAATCGTCTATCTTCTTCATCATCTGGTATAGAGGAATAGCTTTCTCACCCAGGCGGCTTATGAACCGGCTTAGCGCAGTAATACGACCCGCCAGGCGTTGAACATCATTAATACACGCCGGCTTAGACAAAGAAGTGATGGCCTTTATTTTGTCCGGGTTAGCCTCAATGCCACGCTCAGAGACCAAAAATCCCAAGAGCTTGCCTGCGGGTACACCAAACACACATTTTGCCGGGCTAAGCATCATCTTGTAAACCCGCAAATTGTCAAAAGTCTCCTTCAAATCAGCTAGCAGAGTCTCCTTCTTCCTTGACTTGACCACAATATCATCCACATAAGCATGAACATTGTGCCCAAATTGTCCATGAAGACAGTTCTGCCCACAACGTTGGTAAGTCGCCTGGGCACTCTTGAGCCCGAAAGGCATAGACACATAGCAGAAAGCTCAAAAAGACGTAATGAAAGACGTCTTCTCTTGGTCTTTGACTGCCATCTTGATCTGATGATAACCTGAATAAGCATCCAGGAAGCATAGACTCTCACAACCCGCCATTGCATCAATGATTTGATCAATACGGGGGAGAGCAAACGGGTCAACCGGACACGCCTTGTTAAGATCTGTGTAATCCACACACATGCGCCATGTTCCGTTCTTCTTGAGTACCAACACCGGGTTAGCTAACCACTCCGGGTGAAAAACTTCAACGATGAACCCTGCTGCCAAGAGCCGGGCCACCTCGTCCCCAATAGCCTTACGCCTCTCCTCATTGAAGCGACGGAGGAACTGTTTGACCGGCTTAAACTTAGGATCCACATTAAGGTGGTACTCAGCGAATTCTCTCGGTACACCCGGCACGTCAGAAGGCTTCCATGCAAAGATGTCCTGATTCTCATGGATGAATTCGATGAGCGCACTTTCCTATTTGGGGTCCATATTAGCCCCAATAGTGAACTGCTGTGATGAGTCGCCTGGAGTGAAATCCACTAGCTTGGTATCTTCTGCCACAAATTTGAGGGGCGGCTCAGATTCCGTGCTAGGTTCTTTAGCGGGGTCATATCTGCCGGGTCAACATTCTCCTTATAAAACTTGAGTTCCGCCTCAGCACAACTCGACTCTGCATACGCTGCATCACCTTCCTCACACTCAAGAGCTGTCTTCCAATCACCATGCACAGTAATCGCCCCCTTTAACCCGGGCATCTTGAGCTGTAAGTAAACATAACAAGGTCTAGCCATGAACTTGGCATAAGCCGGCCGTCCAAACAGAGCATGGTACGGGCTCTTGATCTTGACCACCTCGAACCATAAGGATTCCACCCTGTAGTTGAATTCATCGCCAAAAGCTACCTCCAAGGAAATCTTTCCAACTGGATAAGCCGACTTTCCAGGCACCACGCCATGAAAAACCGTTGAAGAGGGTTTAAGATCCTTGTCAAGCAAATTCATCCGGCGGAAAGTGTCATAATATAAGATGTTGATGCTGCTGCCACCATCCATAAGTACCTTGGTGAACACATATCCTCCTACTTGGGGGGCGACTACCAAAGCCAACTGTCCCGGGTTATCAACGCGCGGCGGGTGATCCTCCCTGCTCCAAGTTATGTCATACTCAGACCACTTCAAATATTGCGGGAGAGCCGGCATGACCGCATTAACCGCCCACTTGCGCACCTTCTGATCTCGCTTGTCAAGGCTTGTTGTAAAAACATGATACTGGCCTCCACTAAGCTGCTTCAGGTTACTCTGATACCCGGACTGGTTGTTTTGTTGCTGACATCCATTGCCAGATTGTTGGTTATTACCACCATGATTTCCTTGGCCTTGATAACCAGAACCTGAGCCGCCTGCGCCAAAGCCGGACCCATGAGAGCTGGATCCTGATCCGCCAGACGGTCCACCGCCGCCACCTTGATGCTGGTTAACGCTGTAATTTCGAAACTCCCGCATGATCCAACAATCCCTCCAAGAATGGGTGGATGGCTTATCAGGAAGGCTATGTTTCGGGCAAGGAACATTCAACATCGCCTCCATATCAACAGGCTTGTGTTTGCCGAAAGGCGGCTTGCCATTGCCCTTGCCACGGTTATTCCCAACGCTGGTGTTGGCTACCAAATCTGACCCACCGTCCGGGTGTTTTCGCTTTCCGCCGTTGCCATTATTGTTATTTCCTCCCCCGTTCTGCGGTTGACTCTTGCCATTGTTATTCTTCTTACCCTTGGCCGATTTCTCATCATCGGAACCAGGGTCCTTCATGCTGTCCGAGTCCGCATACTTGGTGAGAGCCGCCATGAGTTCCCCCATGTCCTGGCATGTACGTTTGAGCCGGCCAAGCTTCTGCTTCAGGGGCCCAAAGTGGCAATTCTTCTCCAGAATCAGGACCGCTTGAGCCGCCGTAATGTTATCAGAAGAGTGGATGATGGTTGAGACCCGCCGGACCCAATGATGAGCCGACTCGTCCTCACGCTGCACGCAATGATCCAAATCCACAATTGTCATGGGCTGCTTGCACGTTCCCTGGAAATTCTTGATGAACTTCGCCTTCAACTCGGCCCAGGAATTAATGGTGTTGGGTGGTAAACCCTTCAACCACGTGCGAGCCGGCCCTTCCAGCATCATGATGAAATATTTGGCGCATACTGCATCACTGACATCTAACATCTCCATGGCTAGTTCATAGCTTTCGATCCAAGCTTCTGGAGGCAGATCAGTGGTATAGTTGGGCACCTTGCGAGGACCCTTGAAGTCCTTCGGCAGGCACTCATTTCGCAAAGCCGGCACTAAGCACGGCACTCCCACAGCCCTGGAGGTTACTCCAGCTCCTACCGAAACGGAAGGCGCTACTGTGGGTTCTTGATAAGCCGCCGCAGCTGCCAATGCTGCCGCCTCTCGCTGCGCTCTTGCCCGATCCACCAGCGCACGAGCATCAAGAGTCGGCTGATCGTCTCGCGGCGGGTTTTGACGTCGCTCACTGCTAGAGACCGCCGGCGACTCTAAACGCCGGCTGTAGCTGCGGCTCGGGATGGGGGTTGAGTGCACATGACTCCGGCTGTAAGTATATTTCTCCTGCTGGGCCACCGCTATCTGCAGGTATCCAATGGCGTTCCGCACTTCCTCTGCGAAAGGCGTCCCATCAGGGATGGGAATCGTGCCGAGTCTGGTCGCCGCCGCCACCATGTTCTCCTCCGAGTTAGAATAATGACCTGGTGGTGTTGGAAAAGATTGTGGCGGGGTCTGGTTTCTGTGGGGCGGGTCTGGCTGCCAATGCTGAACCGCCGCCCTGCTCCCAGGTACTTCCGCCGCCCGGGTTACGGTCAAAGGCGCATTCCGTCCCATCCCTGGCGTGTTGAAAAGATTTCTGGCCTCATATTGATCGGGCAAATGGGATTGATGCCTCATCCGGTGAACCGCCGCTGCGGTCTGCTGTTCTAATTCAAGGCGAAAGGCATCCGCCCTAAGGCGCTCCGACTCAGCATCCATCTGAGCCTTCAATGCATTAATTTCCTCCTGGACTCCGGCCATCTGGTTCTTCAACCTCGTAATCTCCGTGTTACGGGCTGCTTGGTTTTCGACCGTGACCTCGGTTTCCATCAGAGTTGTAAGCTCGTTCATCAGATCCAGCAGAACTTGAGCCGGCGGCCTGCCAGATCCAGACCCGGTCGCACCAGCAGCCGTGCTGCTGGGGGCCGGTGCCGATCCTGCCATGAAGACAGTGATACGTCTCCAACGTATCTATAATTTTTTATTGTTCCATGCTATTATATTATCTGTTTTGGATGTTTTATATGCATTAATATGCTATTTTATATTATTTTTGGGACTAACCTATTAATCTAGAGCCTAGTGCCAGTTTCTGTTTTTTCCTTGTTTTTGAGTATTGCAGATAAGGAATATTAAACGGAGACCAAACGGAATAAAATCTTCGGAATAATTTTTCTTGGACCAGAAGACAACTACCAAGCTTGGAGACCAAGGCAGAGGAGCTGCCGTGTGGCCACAAGCCACAGGGGCGCGCCCTAGGGGGGGCGCGCCCCCTGGCTTGTGGGCCCACGGCAACTCCCCAAACCCTAATCTTCGGCCTATAAATTCCCAAATATTCCCTGTATACCAGAGAGAGCCACGGAAATACTTTTCCGCCGCCAGGAGCCTCGGTTCCCGTGAGATCCAATCTTGGAGCCTTTTCCGGTAATCTGTCGGAGGGGGATTCGATCACGGAGGGCATCTACATCAACTCCATTGCCCCTCCGATGATGCGTGAGTAGTTCACCACATACCTTCGGGTCCATAGCTAGTAGCTAGATGGCTTCTTCTCTCTCTTTGCTCTTCAATACCATGTTCTTCATGATCTTCATGGAGATCTATCCGATGTAATACTCTTTTGCGGTGTGTTTGTCGAGATCCGATGAATTGTGGGTTTATGATCAGCTTATCTATGAATATTATTTGAGTCTTTTCTGAATTCTTATATGCATGATTTCATATCTTTGCAAGTCTCTTCGAGTTATTGGTTTGGTTTGGCCAACTAGATTGGTAATTCTTGCAATGGGAGAAGTGCTTAGTTTTGGGTTCAATCTTGCGGTGTCCTCACCCAGTGACATAGTAGGGGTAGCGAGGCACGTATTGTATTGTTACCATCGAGGATAAAAAGATGGGGTTTTCATCATATTGCTTGAGTTTATCCCTCTACATCATGTCATCTTACCTAATGCGTTACTCTGTTCTTCATGAACTTAATACTCTAGATGCAGGCAGGAGTCGGTCGATGTGTGGAGTAATAGTAGTAGATGCAGAATCGTTTCGGTCTACTTGACACGGACGTGATGCCTATATGCATAATCATTGCCTTGGATATCTTCATAATTATTCGCTTTTCTATCAATTGCTCGACAGTAATTTGTTCACCCACCGTAATACTTGCCATCATGAGAGAAGCCTCTAGTGAAACCTATGGCCCCCGGGTCTATTTTCCATCTTATACTTTCAGATCTAAAACCAAAAATACCAAAAATATCTTGCTGCAATCTTTTTACTTTTGTTTTACTTTCCGTTCAACCAATCTATTCTATCTATCTCTATTAGATCTCATCCTTGCAAGTAACCGTGAAGGGATTGACAACCCCTTTATAGCGTTGGGTGCAAGTGTTTGATTCTTTGTGTAGGTACACCTATTGGGGACTTGCTTGTATCTCCTACTGGGTTGATACCTTGGTTCTCAACAGCTGAGGGAAATACTTATCTACTTTGCTGCATCATCCGTTCCTCTTCACGGAAACCAACGCATGCTCGAGAAGTAGCAGACAGCGGCGCGGTTCGGCGGCTCATAGTACACCGGCTCATGGTGCTCCGGCTCGGGGTAACCCTCGAAGTAGCCCCCAAGCCCGCCATTGTGAAGCTGATAGATTGATTCTGCCTCCCCACTCGGGATCCACCCTCTGAGCAGATGAGGGTTTCCTCCCGCGACATGGAACCTTCAAGTTTCGCGCCTTGGGTAAAGCCGACGAAGACACGCTTCCGGCCCGGTTTAACACGGGCGGGTTGCGCGCGCCGGGCCGGCTCGACGAGGTCGGTGCAGATGTCCGACCTGGGTTTAGATCTGCCGATCTTGCCGATGAAGACGTGAATTCCGCCGAAGGGGACCCGATGCCCGTACTCGATTGAGTCGGCCTAGGGGCCCCAGCCAGCGTCGTCGATGTAGAGCTTGCCGCGGCGACTCTTGGTCATCCTGCCAATGGCGTATCCCTCGATCCCTGGGAGAGAGCCCTTCGAGAACTCCACTCCACCGAGCGTCAGCCCCACGGTGGGTGCCAACTGTCATGGTTTTGTCACGGCATATGTCCCCGTGAAAGGACTTAGGTTCGAGGCCATCGCTAAGGGGGTGAGCTCGAATGGGTTGATCGGAATCGGGAGAGAAGGGTTACCCAGGTTCGGCCCCTCAGAAAGAGGTAAAAGCCTACGTCCTGCTTTGTGTTGTATTGATTGGGTATCGATTACAAGGGAGCGAGTTCGCTTGACCTAGCTATCGATGAGTTGTTTCGTAGTCTAAGCCGCCCAGGTAACCCGCCTTTATATACACAGGTCAAGGCCCTGGGCTTACAAGAGTCCGGGCCGGGTTATACTTGATAACCGACCTCACCTCTAACTACACATACCTTGTCTAACAAACCGCCACCGGCGGCTCAAGCCCGCCGGGTTACATCTTGTCTTTCGGCTCTGGGCCTCCAGGCCCACTGAATAAGCTTACTCCTAACCTTGTCGTAAGCCGCCAACCGTATGACCCGGCCCCTCCTGGGCGGGTCTCATCACGGGGTTATATCCCCAACAAATATCGGGATAGGTATCCAAGCATGTGTTCTTGAATTCAGTGCCATTGTCACTCCTGATGTGCTTGATCTTGATGTTGTAGTTGTTCATACACCTATTTGCGAAGGGAGAGGGCAACCCCTGTTTCTGGCTTACCTTCAACGAGTGAGTGCTATTCCCATTCCTTACTTTGATATGACCCTGTTACCCGACCAGTTTGCTTGTTCACTAGAAGAGTCAAGCGAGAGCGTGATAAAGAAAAGTAACTCCCATCTGCGTGAGAGGCATCGCTACCGGGCCGGGGTAAGGCATAGCGAAACCAAAGTCCTTCTAGCCCCGTTCTCAAGCATCGGCCAGAAATGCTTGAAAAATACAGCATGAAGCCCATCTGGTCCCGGGGCCCTCAAATCCCCCATATTGAACAGTGATTTCTTTATTTCGTCTGTTGTTAATGGAGCCAGGAGACTCTCATTCATCTGCTGCGTGACCCTCGCCCGCACCTTGTTAATCACATCCGGGTCTGGAGCTAGGACCCGATTCCGAATTCAAGTACGAAAACTAAGAAGTTGGCTCTTTTAACACAAGGAAAAGGGAGCACACATATAATATCGAAAGCGATGGGACCCCCCCCCTCTTCTTACCCAGAAAAGGAAACGAGTCACTTCTTGCGGAATGATAGATCCGTTTGTCTTGCTCTACCTAAGCAGGATTGTCAGCCTGAAAGTGGTCTAAATCTACGCTTCCCACTCCGTAAGCATTTCTTAAGGATTCCAATCGGTATATCTCATTCGATTCGGGAATCCCTTTGGCTGTCTGCTAGTCGACCTATGCCCGATCATCCAGTTTGCGATTTCTCTCTCTCTTTAATACGCAATTCTCTTCGATAAGAAGGGTTCTCTTGTGTTCCAGGGTTGATTAAGCGTCTGGTGGAACGGGGATACATTGTGTGAGGCCAAATATGACAAGCATATCCAAGTCACAGAGCATTGAGACAGACATCAAGTTGTAACCAAGGGATTCGATAAGCATGACATTTTCCATGTGCCGGTCCCTTGAGATAGCAACTCTACCTAGTCCCAACACCTTGCTGCTGCTCTTGTCTGCAAAGACGGTGTGGTCTTTGTTGGAGGTCGAAGAGTTTGCTCCATTAATAGGCTTCGATCACCAGTCATATGACTGGTACATCCACTATCCATAATCCATTCAGTGGAATTGGATTTGTTTTCCTGCATTGAGAATTAGTCTAGTTCACCAAAGCATGCAACTATAACATGCATTGATGAAGATATTGCAGTGCACGATTGTATGATGATAAGGGACGATATGAATGATAACATCATTCGCATTAGTTATCTTGCGTCCAAACAAGATTGTTTCCGGGTCTCCAGAGATTATCTTCAAGATAGGCTTCATCCCATCTGGAGACCCGATGCCGCATGAAGATATTAGTTCTTCTTAACCACCCACATGCGAAGGGGTGGCTTAGAAGCAATGAGACGTAGGGCAGCATTAAAGAATTTAGGCAAAGATGCCCTAATGGTACGTTTCACAGGGGGGGTAGAGTACTCAAATGAATATGCAGAGTAATTCTTAGTGGGATGAACATAACGATTCCTGCCATAGTGCACATATTCATGAGCCCTTTCAGTTCTTCCCATGCGAAACATAGGTGTTAGAGTGATCATATGAAGACTTTGGTCCATTTGAAGACTTTGGTCCATGTGAAGACTTTGATCTGGGGTTTTTCTTCTTCCTAGATGCTGTCATGACATTGACAGGAAGCTTCTCAAGAAGACATTTGGGAACCCAGATCTTCTTCATAGGTGAACCATTCCTGCAGTTAGTTCCAATATACCTGGCAAACACTTCACCATTCATAGATTTGAACAACTAATAATTGGAGTCAAATGACTCGTCAATGATGACAGGGTTAGCACAGTTAAAGCCAGATAATGTGGATGGATCCACTGAAGGTCCATTTGCAGCAACCCATGTGGTTTTGGGATACTGCTCAGGCGTCCAGTAAGAACGATCAACATTGATGTTTCTTTCGAAACCCAAACTCTCTTTCCTGGGGTTTTTGTTCAAGATTGTCTTCTTTAGGACATCACAAAGAATCTGATGTTCCTTAAGACACTTGTACATGCCAGTTTCAAGCAATGTCTTCAACCTGTCATTGTCGTCAGTGATGGCAGTGGTTTCCTCAGATGAGGGGTTAGTCACCACAGATACAGTTGAAGATAATGCATTTTCAAAAGCATTTGAGCATTCAGAAGTTGAATCATTAGCTTCACGAGAAAGGCATTTTAAGCATGGCGCATCAAACTCATCCTGAGTGGTACTGATCTGTTCTGCTAGGAGTGAGTCATTTTCCTTCCTTAGGTCATCATGAGCTTCTCTCAACTTCTCAAGATGAATCTTTTTCTAAAGATGTTCGAGGGAAAGCTTCTCATGTTCAGTTGAGAGGGCATCATGATGACTTTGGAGATCCTCAAACGAAGACTACGCATGTCTTCAGCCATAGTTTCATTCAGACTCATCTCGTCACGTAATAGGTCATTACTTTTCTCTAGAGTACTTTGCATTTTCTCCATGACACTTTGTTGCTTACTGGCAATTTTTACAAGCTCATAATAGCTAGGTTTGGATTCGTATTCAGAATCATCATCGCTATCAAAATCACCTTCACTTGAAGACGATGAGTCATAAGAAGATACCTTAGAACCTCTTGCCATGAGGCAAATGGCTGGATCAATTTGGATGATGTTTTCCTTCTCATCATCAAGATACTTCCTGAAGTCAGTGATGAAAGTGCTAGTTATCGACTAGAGGGGGGTGAATAGGCTATTTTTATGAAAGGCTTCGAAACAATGAATGTATTCAAAGTATGCGGAAGCGATACATGATCAGGTAGGTATAGTAATCAACGATCTAGTCAAGGCATGCAATGCAGTGAAGACATGCAGGCAAGTTAAGCATTATCATCATGCACACTAAGATGAGTCAAAGACAAACTTAGATAGAATGAAGATAAACAGGAGATATGAATGTCTTCAGGATAAGTCTTCAAACAATGAACAAGCAAAGGCTTCACGATAGAGAACAGGAATGTAATAAAGTGAAGGATATAACCAGTTGCTTGACGAAGACACATGATTTGTTGGACCGGTTCCAGTTGCTGTGACAACTGTACGTCTGGTTAGGGAGGCTGAGATTGAACTGAGAAGACCTCGTCTTCACCTTATTCCCCTTGAGCCGAGGTCACTTAGACAACGCCCAATCACTCTGGTAAGTCTTCAGGGGAGACTTCCGAAACCCGTACAAACTTGGTCACCCAGCGATCCACAATGAATCTTGGATTGCTCTAGACCCAGACGCCTAACCGTCTGGAAGATCACAGTCTTCAAGTGTAATAAGTCTTCAGTTCTCTCAGAACAGAATGACTTCGGTGATGCTCAAACACACTAGCTCTAGGTGTTTAGGTGTATC
Source organism: Elymus sibiricus (assembly GCA_039707655.1). NCBI lineage: Eukaryota > Viridiplantae > Streptophyta > Magnoliopsida > Poales > Poaceae > Elymus > Elymus sibiricus. The sequence goes on along the minus strand of CM077675.1, from coordinate 150,821,274 downwards.
CTCGCAGGATGTTTCTCTCTCAATGTCTTCGAGGTGGGTTGCTCCAAAACGACAACAGATGTATCTCTCTATGAGCAGCCCCCTTCTCATGGTGGAGGGGGTGGGATATTTATAGCCAGTGGGCAACCCGACCTGATATGACCGAATGACCCTGGGTCAATGGCCAACCGACATGTGTCACAACGGTCGGATTTCATACACACGCGGCAGCTTTACTTGGGCTACAAGTAAAGCTGACTCAACCAACTCTGGAAGAGATTTCCTCTCATTGTCTTCGCTCGAAGACATAGGTATGGGTTGAGCATCACGTCAGCATCTGACTTCAATCACATCGACCCCACTTAATAGTACGATGGTTCCTATGACTCAGGAAAGAAGAAACAAAACTACCAAAAGACTTTGTCTTCGCGTTTCATTGTCTTCGGACGAATGTCTTTGCATACCACCAATGGCTTCAGCCGTCATCAATGTCTTCGGACATTTTTGGGGGTCGTCTTCGACGGCTAAACTGAAACTCCAGGGACTTCTATCTGTGTTAACCTGTGAACTCTCACAAACACATTAGTCCCTCAACCACGTTTGTCTTCAATACTCCAAAACCAACAAAGGGTGGCACTAGATGCACTTACAATCTCCCCCTTTTTGGTGATTGATGACAAACTGGTTGAAGTTTTCAACGGGGATACATATATGTGAAGATAAGGTTTTGAACATTTTGATTGCAAGATATAGAGAGCTCCCCCTGAAGATGTGCATATGAAAATTTTGCTTTGAATGCAAGTGCACATGGCAGGTTGTAGTTTGTGGAGATCTCCCCCTATATCTTGTAATCCAATCACTATGCATTAACAGATATGTCGAAGATAATGAAATGCACAATGAAAAATGGGCGTCTGCAAGATGACCTTAAGCACATGAAAATAACTAGAGGAAGCACCAAAGAGTACGGTAAACATAAAGTGCAGACGTCCATCAGGACTTAAGTTTTACAACCCAAAACAGCAAATGTTCAGAAACGAGAGTTATAAACTTGGCAAAATATAACACCCAACCCATATTATTTGACCCGTTTGAAGACTATCATGCAATGCTTCTCCCCCTTTGTCATCGAATGACCAAAAAGGGATGAAGACATTGAAAAACTACGTGTCCCCAGCAGGAGTCGATGAAGACGGTGCAATGGAGTCTTGGGGTGTTGGTGCAGTTGAGCTTAGTGCAGTGTCGCGACGCAGAGTTGATGGAGGCAGGGAGGTGGCATCATCAACTTCATCTGCAAGCCTGACGTTGGCAGAGGGAGCTGAAGAGGAGAAATCACTGTCTTCGAGGGATGGAGTCTTGCGCCATTTCTCCGCACTGGGAGGTGGTGCACCAAATCTGTAGCGAGGGTGAAATCCATCTTCTCGAAGCTCGTCCTCAGGAGCCAGCATAGTTAAAGTCCTCCATGAGCGGCGACTGGTTTCATAAGCCACGAATGCATTTTTGGTGGCGAGGTTGCCAACATGATTGACATCTTGCATCATGGAATGCATCTGGTGCCGAGTCCATTCATGGTGCCTATCTTGCCTTTGGATCAGTGAAACAAGAAGTTCACGATCAGTGAGTGCACGTTCTCTTCTTGGCAGGCGTTGGCAAGGTAGAGTACTGGCAGTGGCGTCAATGTTGGTAGCAGCGGATCGTGGTTGACGAAGAGCACCAATAAGTCTTGCCCTTGATGGATCAGAGGAAATGTGAAGACCCTCAATATCAGCAGTGCCACTAGTGCCTTCGACAATCGGATTCTTGCTCTTGGACGGGTACAGATCTGCTGGCACAACTTCAATATCTGGAAGATAAACAGCATGGTTGCGAGCAGAGGGAAGAAACCTAGTGTTGGTTCTGTACTTGATGAAGCGCATTATCCAGGGAGCATATATCTTCGGCTCGAGGACATTGAAACCATTGGCAGCAAGGTTGCGAAGGAATAAGTCTTGAAGATTGAACCTAATGCCATACACAATGTTGTAGAGCAATGTCTTCAGAGGCCCTTCAATCTTGCGAGATGAGTTGTGCCCTTTGATTGGCCAAATGGTGTGCCGAAGAATGTGGTAGAGAGTCCGGGGCAAATACTGAAGATCATCCACGAAGAATGAAGTGGGCCATTCTGCATCTTGAGCCAATGGTTGCATCATTGTGAGCATCTCAGTCATGTTGGGTTCTCGCATTTGGAATAGGCTTCGAGTGGCAGCCACATAGGCTTCAGAGCGAGGATCCAAGTCTTCACCTGAGGCAGCAAGTGGTGTTGCAGGAAAGAATTCCATTAGTGAAGCAGTGACATGTTCATCCCGTATCATGAAGTCCATCTGCCAAGTGTTCACATCACGACCGAAGCCAGAGATGTGTAGAGTTGCGTAGAACTGGAGGATGAGTTCCTCATTCCAGTCTTCCTGGTCGGTGCAGAAAGGCAGCAAACCCACATCTCGAAGACAATCCAGTGCTTGATCAAAACAGGGAAGACCTTTCATAGCTTCAAAGCTGAGATGTTTGTGGGTAAAGATCCTGTTCTGACCATAGAGCACACACATGTAGTACTGACGTTGTGGAGCACTCCAGAACCTGTCAGACTGTATGCTTTCACGCTTGTATGGATTGCGGTCGGAGTCAAAGAAGGTGTTGTTCAGCCTGAACCTTTCCAACTCGAAGACTAAGGGTCTTGCAGGGCCAGACTGACGAAGACTTGGAAGATGTGGCATGGGGTTCATGACATTGGGGCGTCGATCAAGGTGGAACTCATACTGAGGTCCCATTCTTGGTGGTGCAACAAGGCGAGGCCATCTTGTAGGAACCATCTCTCCTTCCCGATTGCAATCCATCACAATGTTTTCTGCATTGTCTTCAGTGGATGGAGTGGCTGGGACAGGAGATCCATGAGGGGATGGGGCATTGACTTCGCCCATGGTGGCATCGGCAGTGATGTCTTCAGCGGCCATGCCTTCTGGTGCAGATTGGCTGGGAGGAACATCTTCAATTCTCAGCACTTCTTTGACTGGTGCAGTCGGTGAAACTCGTACTTCATCTTCAGTAATAGGAGACATGAGAGCTCGAGGTCCTCGACGAAGACGTTTGAGTGGTGAAGTCCTGGTGGTGGTCTCAATCTCCAGAGGAGCAAACGGAGATTCTGATGAAGTTGACACTAGTGGAAAGAAAGGAGGTGATGGTGTACCGGGCTCAGCTTCAGGTACTTCTGGCCGGAGAGGAGTCCCAATGTCCACAAATTCACTAGTTGGTTGTGGGGAGGAATCCATTGGGGCATCCACCTGTGGTACATGTTCTGGCTCAGCATTGTCTTCAGCGGCTGCAGTGTCTTCAGTAGCTGGAATATCTTCAGGTCTCTGAGTCTCTGTGGAAGCAGACTCATGCAGAACAACTTGTCTTTCCAGGTTTTCTGGTGCGGGAGGATCCACTGAGATTGGCTTGATGAGCAGGGGCTCTTGTTGAGGAGCGGGGGTTGATGACGGAGCAGTAGGGGGGACTGGTTCTTGCGCTGGCTCCGAAGACTTGGATTTTCTTGTCTTCAACCTCTCCAGAGGTTGGGCTTCAGAAGCAACGGCCTTGCGCTTCTTGGCTTCAGCTTCGGCCTTCTTGGTCTTCTTGCTATGAGCAGCAGAGGAAGACGGAGGTGCACGAGGGCCAGAGAAGCCAGCCGGAAACTCAATGCCACGGCGCACAGACGGTGTGGGAGAAGGCACATCCGAAGACATCGAAGCTTGCCTGGAGCGTGCAATGATTTCGGGAGCAAGAGTAGGCTGACTAAGAGCCTTTCTTTTCAGCATGTCATTGTGAGCTTGGACCATCATCGTCGTCTTTCTCTTTAGGCGTGCTAGGGTGCCTTTGACAGCTTCACACTTCCTCTCAAATTCAGCTTTGAGATCTACCATCATCAGTTGATATCCCTGAATCCGAGGAGCTGAGAGTCTGTGCACATTTTGCTTGAACAGCTCCTTTTCATGGCTAATCTTGGCCTTCATCTGTTTGGCTTTCTGAGCCACAATCAGTTCCTCATTCACCAGCCCTTGGAAGGTGACACTTAGTCCAACTGGAAGCTGGAGGGCATCAATGGTGAGAGAGGGATCTGCGAACCATTCATCAATGAAGTGTTCAAAGATGACAGGATCAATGAGAGGTAAGTCTTCGAGCAGCTTGGCTTCCTCTTCTTTCTGCTGGATGAGCCTAGCAAAGGCTTCATCGTCGAACTCGTCGTCAGATAGTTCAATCATATTTGCGGCGTCCATTAATGACAGAGTGGGCTTCGGACCTCTGGAGGCAACAACTTTCCTTTTCATTCGCCTATGAAGACGATCTTCTTCCTTAGGCTCTTCTGGATTAACAGAGGGAGAGCGCAAAGCTTGAGGTGAGGGGACAGAAGGCTTGGGAGGCTTTGAAGCCTTGGGCTTTGAAGCCAGTGACTTCTTCAGAGGCTTCGGCCTAGGGGCAGGTGGATGCTCTTCATCATCTTCATCAGAGTCGGACTGTGTATGATCTGGGCAGCCAAGGATGCTTGATGGATGAGGATTGCTAGGCATTGGGGGCATGAACATGCACGGATAGAACCCCTCATTGATGGCTTCTGCCTTAGTCTTCGGATGAACATTCCTATAGACAATGTCCGTCCATGGTGCTTTTTCAGCACACTTCTCAGCATACTCCTTAGTCACAAAGTGGTAATTGAACCACTCCTCACTCCAATATCATCGAATCCATTGCATTCGATTCTTGCGCTGACGAAAAGTTTCCCCTTCATCTGACTTGTATTGCTCATATAGATCTGGAGGAAGATCTTTAGCTATATTCTTTCGTCTCTGCTTCCCTCCCTTCTTGACTAGTTTATCATCTGCCATTGGCTTCGACAAAGGCTTCACAGGGGTGCGCAGATAAGAACAAGTACCACGCGATTCTATATGTATCTGTAAGTAGTCTGCAAACCAATTCAGACTATGAGATCCAAGCGATTCTGCTGCGAACATGTACCTGTGAAAGAGTTAGAGACGCGAGGGAAGAGGAGAGGTCATATGCATTCTCAGAAGATTTGGAAGATAGCACATTGTTTAGAAGACTTTGACCTTTTACCGAAGACATTCACTTTAATAGCATATATGGTGATTTCAGATTTGTGCAAGTCCAAGGATTCATACAAGTGAGGAATCAAACCAATCTTCAGACCAAAAAGTGAAATTATTGGGCAAAATAGAGATCTAGATCTAGATGCGGTTGAATGGAAAGTGAAGAAACAACAACCGACTATTTTCAGTAGAAATTTCAGATCAAAACATGCGGTAAAAATAACTTTTTATTTACGGCAATGAAGAACGCGATGAACAGCTTGACGAGACGGAGAAGCCAAGATGTTCAATCTGCCTCACCCTAACTTGGTGGAGACAGACAGCTACGGCGGCGGCGTGAAGGAGATGTACGTGGCCGGCGTGAGTACGTCGTCGGAGAAGGCATGGCAGCTAAGCACTTCATCTCCGGCGGCGATGAAATCCAGCGACGGCGCTAGGGTTTGAGCACGTGGGTGGCGGAGGAAGAGGAAGGTAATAATGGAAGGAGGGTAACTTGTATTTATAAGGGATCGGTTGGACGGCTATGCCCCTGACTCTTCAGTTTAAGTGGGCACGTGGCATACATGCAACCCACCTGACAACCCACTACCATAATCGAAGCGGCGGCGCGGGAGTTGTTGCTAATAACACGGAGACAGTTGAGATTTGAGAATTAAATATGTGGTTGATTTGTCTTCAACTGACAAGGACACAGTGAAGACAGTCAACACGTGTCAATATAGAATGCATATGACTAGATTAGAACAGACTTAGACGAGATAAGAACATATGAGAATGTCGGGTCCGGTCACATTTGCCTAGGAAAAAATTGAAGACAAAGCTATAGGACAAATGTTGTATAGGACAAAGCTCTAATCCAAATGTAGATCTGCAAATAGTTTTCAACTGAAACACACGTGCAAACAAAAATAATTTTGTTCCGAAGACATTCAGCTCACGAAGACATGTGAAGAAGATGAGATAAAAAGCAATGTCTTCGAGTTTGGTTGGTGGCGTTACCCACCGTATAAGAATGTTTGACTCAGACACGGCGCACAATTATCGTGGCGCTCTGAAGTCATATTCTTCAATAATGTATCCACACTCAGATTGTAAGTCTTCATGAATTGAAGACATACGTTACATCGTGTGTTGTGCATCAAAGTCATCAACATCCATAAGCGTTAGGATGTATTCCCATTCAAAGGACATTCGAGGATTCTAAGATATTTAGCTCACACCGCAACTTGCAAAACCTCTTCTCGATCATGGAGTGATATACCTTCTGATCGAAATCTTTACCATTTTCGTCAGTGTAGAGGTGACCATTGGTAGGCATCGGCGTCTTGTAGCCTTTGGCTTCATTCATGCCAAATTTCTTAAGGCAGTCCTTGAGGTACTTCTCCTGTGATATGAAGATGCCATTTGGTTGTTGTCGAATTTGAAGCCCTAGGAAGAATTTCAGTTCTCCCATCATCGACATTTGGTACTTCTCTTGCATCATAAAGGCAAACTCATCACTGTATTTGTTGTTAGTACAGCCGAAGATAATGTCGTCCACATATATTTGGCATACAAACAATTCATCATCATAGGATTTAGTAAAGAGAGTGGGATCGAGTGAACCAGGTTCGAAGCCTTTCTTCTTGAGAAATTCCTTGAGTGTGTCATACCAAGCTCTTGGTGCTTGCTTGAGGCCATACAGTGCCTTGTTGAGCTTGAAGACTTTGTCGGGATGCTTTGGATCTTCAAACCCTGGTGGTTGAGCAACATATACTTCTTCCTCAATCTTACCATTGAGGAATGCACTTTTGATATCCATTTGATACAAGCATATGTCATGATGGTTAGCATAAGCAAGCAGTATACGAATGGCTTCGAGTCTAGCAATAGGTGCAAAGGTTTCACCGAAGTCAATACCCTCGACCTGTGTGTAACCTTGGGCCACAAGTCTGGCCTTGTTTCTGATGACTTGGCCGGACTCATCTTGCTTGTTGCGGAAGATCCACTTGGTACCGATGATGTTGTGCTTCCTTGGATCAGGATGCTTTACGAGCTCCCACACATTGTTCAGCTCGAACTGGTGAAGCTCTTCCTGCATGGCTTGAATCCATTCTGGTTCCTTGAAAGCTTCATCTACTTTGGTGGGCTTTGTGATGGATACAAAAGCAAAGTGCCCACAAAAGTTAGCCAGTTGAGTAGCTCTTGAGCGAGTAAGTGGACCTGGTGCATTTATGATGTCAAGCATTCTCTCAATTTGGACTTCATTAGCCACGCGTGGATGAGCAGGGTGAAGACTTTGTTCTGGCTGCTGAGCATTGTCTTCATCAGCAGTATTGTCTTCAGGTTCAGCATTGTCTTCGCGTTGAGTGGATGGAGGAATGATGACTTCTTCTTCAACCACATGTTCTTCAGGCACAATTTCTTCAGTGCCCATCAGTCTAATAGCTTCATCAGGAGGTAATTCATCTAGCATAGGAGGCAGGTGCTCTCTTTGCGAGCCGTTAGTTTCATCGAATCGCACATCTACAGTTCCAACAACCTTGTTGTGAAAGATGTTGAAGACTCTGTAGGTGTGCGAATCCTTTCCATAACCAAGCATGAAACCCTCATGTACTTTCGGTGCAGATTTTGAAGTGTGGTGTGGATCCCTTATCCAACATCTTGCACCGAAGACTCTGAAATAACTTACATTGGGTTTCTTACCAGTGAGAAGCTCATATGATGTTTTCTTGAAGAACTTGTGAAGATATACTCTGTTGATGATGTGACATGCAGTGTCAATGGCTTCAGGCCATAGCTTCCGTGGTGTCTTGTATTCATCAAGCATGGTGCGAGCCATCTCAATAAGAGTCCTATTCTTGTGCTCCACGACGCCATTCTGCTGAGGAGTATACGGAGCAGAGAACTCATGAGTGATGCCAAGATTATCAAGATAGGTGTCCAGGCCTGTGTTCTTGAATTCAGTGCCATTGTCACTCCTGATGTGCTTGATCTTGATGTTGTAGTTGTTCATACACCTATTTGCGAAGCGCCTGAAGACATCCTGCACTTCAGTCTTATAGAGTATGATATGCACCCAGGTAAATCGAGAATAGTCATCAACAATTACGAAGCCATATAGATTTGCAGTGGTAGAGAAGGTGGAATAATGAGTAGGGCCAAATAAGTCCATGTGGAGCAGCTCGAAGGGACGAGAGGTCGTCATAATTGTCTTCAAGGGATGTTTGGCTCTAGTCATCTTCCCAGCTTCACAGGCACCACAGAGGTGGTCCTTCTTGAACTTGACACCCTCAACGCCAATGATGAGCTTCTTCTTGGCGAGTGCGTGTAAGTTCCTCATCCCAGCATGTCCTGGCCTTCTGTGCCAAAGCCAGCACTCCGAAGCTTTTGCTAGAAGACATGAGGCAACCTGTGGACCACACATCGAAATTTGCCGAATATGACGAGCATATCTAAGTCACAGAGCATTGAGACAGACATCAAGTTGTAACCAAGGGATTCGACAAGCATGACATTTTCCATGTGCCGGTCCCTTGAGATAGCAACTCTACCTAGCCCCAATACTTTGCTGCTACTTTTGTCAGCAAAGACGATGTGATCTTTTGTTGGAGGTCGAAGAGTTTGCTCCATCAATAGGCTTCGATCACCAGTCATATGACTTGTGCATCCACTATCCATAATCCATTCGGTGGCATTGGATTTGTCTTCCTGCATTGAGAATTAGTCGAGTTCACCAAAGCATGTAAGAATAACATGATAAGATGAAGATATAGCAGTAGACAGTGGTAAGTATTCTGAACGAGGTATGCATTAGTTCTCTTGCATTTAGACAAGAATGTTTTCGGGTCTCCAGAGTTGATCTTCGGGATAGGCTTCTTCCTATCTGGAGACCCGATGCTGCATATAAGATATTAGTTCTTCTTAACCACCCACATGCGAAGGGGTGGCTTAGAAGCAATGAGACGTAAGGCAGCATCAGAGAATTTAGGCAAAGATGCCCTAATAGTACGTTTCACATGAGGGTTAGTGTACTCAAATGAATAAGCAAAGAAATTCTTGGTTGGATGAACATAGCGGTTCATGCCGTTGTGTACATATTCATGAGTCACCTGAGTCTTTTCCTGCGAAACAGAATGATTAGTGCCATCATATGAAGACTTATGTCTTCTCGAAGACATTGATCTAGAGTTTGTCTTCCTCTTGGGAGATGTCGTCAAGACATTCACGCGAAGCTTCTCAAGAAGACATTTGGGAACCCAGATCTTCTTCATAGGAGAACCATTCCTGCAGTTAGTTCCAATAAACCTGGCAAACACTTCACCATTTTGGCATTTGAAAAGTTTATAGTTGGAATCAAAGGATTCATCAATAATGAGAGGATTCACATAGTTGAAGCCTGATAATGTGGAAGGGTCGACTGAAGGACCTTTTGCAGCAACCCATGTGGTTTTGGGGTACCGCTCAGGTGTCCAGTAGGATCCATCAACATTGAGGTTTCTTTCGAAACCCACACCCTCTTTCCTAGGGTTTTTGTTTAGTATAGTCTTCTTCAGGACATCACAAAGAATCTGATGTCCTTTCAGACTCTTGTACATGCCAGTTTCAAGCAATGTCTTCAACCTGTCATTGTCATCAGTGATAGCAGTGGCTTCCTCAGATGAGGGGTTAGGTGCCACAGATACAGTTGAAGGTAAAGCATTTGAACATTCAGCAGTTGAATCATTAGCTTCACGGGCAATACATTTTAAGCATGGAGCATCAAAATCATCTTGAGCGGTATTGATCTGTTCTGCTAGGAGTGAGTCGTTTTCCTTCCTTAGATCATCATGTGCTTCCCTCAACTTCTCAAGGTCAATCTTTTTCTGAAGATATTCCAGAGAAAGCTTCTCATGATCAGTTGAAAGAGCATCATGACGACTTTGGAGATCCTCAAACCTTGAACGAAGACTACGCATGTCTTCGGCCATAGTTTCGTTCAGACTCATCTCTTCGCGTAACAGGTCATCGCTTTTCTCTAGAGTAGTTTGCATTTTCTCCATGGCATGTTGTTGCTTGGTGGCAATTTTTACAAGTTTAGCATAGCTAGGTTTCATGTCATCATCAGATTCAGCTTCGGATTCAGAGTCATGACATGAGGGTTTTGAGGATACCTTGGAGGCTTTCGCCATGAAGCAGTAGGCTGGAGTGGCATCATCGTCACTGGCTTCGGTCTTGAAGAAGGAACCACTATCTTCGGGTTCGAAGACAGAGGTGGAGAGATATGCCGAAGCCATTGCTAGTCCTGCTACTTCAGTGTCAGATTCCTCCTCAGATGCTTCCTCGGCCTCAGAGCCAGACTCAGACTGTGAATCCATCTCCTTTCCGATGAAAGCATGTGCTTTGCCAGTGGAGCTCTTCTTATGTGACGAAGACTTTGCATACTTCTTCTTCTTGTTGTCATCTAAATCATAGCTCTTGCTCTTCTTCTTGGATTCCCTTTCCCATTGAGGACAATCTGCAATAAAGTGACCAGTTTTCTTACACTTGTGACAGGTTTGCTTCTTGCTGTCCTTCGAATACATTTCTCCAGTCCTCTTGGAATCACGCCTTGAAGATTTTGCATAGCGTTTAGACTTGGCAAATTTCCTAAATTTCCAGACAAGGAGAGCAAGTTCCTTTCCAAAGTCTTCAGCATCATTAGAACTGCAGTCAGAGTTGTATTCAGATGAGGACACATCCTTGGCCTTCAATGCACGAGAGCGATTGTAGCTGGGTCCGTAGATATCTGTCTTTTCAGCTTGTTGGAATTCATGCATGTTCAACCTCTCGAGGATATTGGCTGGATCCAAACTCTTGAAGTCAGGGCGCTCTTGGATCATGAGTGCGAGAGTATCAAAGGAACTGTCGAGTGATCTGAGTAGCTTCTTCACGACTTCATGTTTGGTGATATCAGTGGCGCCAAGTGCATTCAGCTCATTTGAGATGTCGGTGAGTCGATCAAATGTAAGCTGAACGTTCTCGTTGTCGAGTCTCTTGAAGAGGTTGAACAGGTTGCGAAGCACATCAACACAGGAGTCTCTTTGAGATGAGACGCCTTCATTCACTTTGGACAGCCATTCCCAGATTTGCTTAGCAGTGTTAAGTGCACTCACACGGCCATACTGTCCTTTGATCAGATAACCACAAATGATATTCTTGGCGGTGGAGACCAGTTGTGCGAACCTCTTCACATCAGCAGCAGTAACACCTTCACCAACTTCGGGAATGCCCGCCATGACGACATACCATAGGTCGTTGTCAATGGCTTCGAGATGCATGCGCATCTTGTTCTTCCAGTAGGGGTAGTCAGTGCCATCGAAGACATGGCACGCAGCGGAGACCTTGATTATCCCTGCAGTCGACATAGCTAAAACTCCACGGTGGTTAAACCGAAACACAGAACAAGGGAGTACCTTGCTCTGATACCAATTGAAAGTGCTAGTTATCGACTAGAGGGGGGGTGAATAGGCGATTTTATGATAGGCTTCGAAACAATGAATGTATTCGAAGTATGCGGAAGCGATACAGGATCAGGTAGGTATAGTAATCAACGATCTAGTCAAGGCATGCAATGCAGTGAAGACATACAGGCAAGTTAAGCATTATCATCATGCACACTAAGATGAGTCGAAGACAAACTTAGATAGAATGAAGATAAACAGCAGATATGAATGTCTTCAAGATAAGTTTTCAAACAATGAACAAGTGAAGGCTTCACAATAGAGAACAGGAATGTAATAAAGTGAAGGATATAACCAGTTGCTTGACGAAGACACATGATTTGTTGGACCGGTTCCAGTTGCTCTGACAACTGTACGTCTTGTTAGGGAGGCTGAGATTGAAGTCAGAAGACCTCGTCTTCACCTTATTCCCCTTGAGCCAAAGTCACTTAGACAGCGCCCAATCACTCTGGTAAGTCTTCAGGGGAGACTTCCGAAACCCGTACAAACTTGGTCACCCGGCGATCCACAATGACTCTTGGATTGCTCTAGACCCAGATGCCTAACCGTCTGGAAGATTACGGTCTTCAAGTGTAATAAGTCTTCAGTTCTCTTAGAACAGAATGACTTCGGTGATGCTCAAACACACTAGCTCTAGGTGTTTAGGTGTATCCTCGCAGGATGTTTCTCTCTCAATGTCTTCGAGGTGGGTTGCTCCAAAACGACAACAGCCGTATCTCTCTCTGAGCAGCCCCCTTCTCATGGTGGAGGGGGTGGGCTATTTATAGCCAGCGGGCAACCCGACCTGATATGACCGAAATGACCCTGGGTCAATGGCCAACCGACACGTGTCACAACGGTCGGATTTCAAACACACGCGGCAGCTTTACTTGGGCTACAAGTAAAGCTGACTCAACCAACTCTGGAAGAGATTTCCTCTCATTGTCTTCACTCGAAGACATGGGTATGGGTTGAGCATCACGTCAGCATCTGACTTCAATCACATCGACCCCACTTAACAGTACGGTGGTTCCTATGACTCAGGAAAGAAGAAACAAAACTACCAAAAGACTTCGTCTTTGCGTTTCATTGTCTTCGGACGAATGTCTTTGCATACCACCAATGGCTTCAGCCGTCATCAATGTCTTCGGACATTTTTGGGGGTCGTCTTCGACGGCTAAACTGAAACTCCAGGGACTTATATCTGTGTTAACCTGTGAACTCACACAAACACATTAGTCCCTCAACCACGTTTGTCTTCAATACTCCAAAACCAACAAAGGGTGGCACTAGATGCACTTACAAGTGATGAAGGGATCTTGACGAGTATAGGCTCCCTCGAATATATCCGAGATCTTGTCCCAGATTAGCTTCGCAGAGCCCAGATGGCATACGTACTTGAACCACGTCTTAGATAGGCGCGAACATATGATATTATTGGCGCGGGCGTCCAGCTGAGTGTACAAACGAATGCATTCATCTGTAGCGTCTTTGCAGAGCACTAAGACGCCCTTATCAGTGATAGTCCATAGATCATCCTTTGAATCTTGTAGAAGATCACACATTAGCTTCTTCCATGATGGGTAATCTGTGCCATCGAGTACAGGGCACGCAACGGAGACCTTGATAATCCCTGCAGTCGACATAGCTAAAACTCCAGGTGGTTAAACCGAAACACAGAACAAGGGAGTACCTTGCTCTGATACCAATTGAAAGTGCTAGTTATCGACTAGAGGGGGGGTGAATAGGCGATTTTTACGAAAGGCTTCAAAACAAGTATTCGAAATATGCGGAAGCGGAACAGGATCAAGTAGGGATAATATCAAGGATCTAGGCAGAGCATGCAACACAATGAAAACATTCAAGCAAGTTAAGCATTATCATCGTACACGCTAAGATGAGTCGAAGACAAACTTAGACAGTATGAAGATAAACAGCAGATATGAATGTCTTAGGGGAATGTCTTCAGTCAGAAGTATTCAAGCAATGGCTTCACAGTTCAGTACAGAATGTAAAGGAGTGAAGGATAGAACCAGTAGCTTGATGAAGACACAAGATTTGTTGGACCAGTTCCAGTTGCTGTGACAACTGTATGTCTGGTTAGGGAGGCTGAGATTCAACTCAGAAGACCTCGTCTTCACCTTGTTCCCCTTGAGCCGAAGTCACTTAGACAACGCTCAATCACTCAGGTAAGTCTTCAGGGGAGACTTCCGAAACCCGTACAAACTTGGTCACCCGGCGATCCACAATGACTCTTGGATTGCTCTAGACCCAGACGCCTAACCGTCTTGAAGATCACAGTCTTCAAGTGTAATAAGTCTTCTGTTCTCTCAGAACAGAATGACTTTGATGATGCTCAAACACTCTAACTCTGGGTGTTTAGGTTTGTCCTCGCAGGATGTTTCTCTCTCAGTGTCCTCGAGGTGGGTTGCTCCAAAACGACAACAGCCGTATCTCTCTCTGAGAAGCCACCTTCTCATGGTGGAGGGGGTGGCCTATTTATAGCCAGCGGGCAACCCGACCTGATATGACCAAAATGACCCTGGGTCAATGTCCAACAGACACGTGTCACAACGGTCGAATTTTAAACACACGCGACAGCTTTACTTGGGCTACAAGTAAAGCTGACTCAACCAACTCTGGAAGAGATTTCCTCTCATTGTCTTCACTCGAAGACATAGGTTTGGGTTGAGCATCACGTTAGCGTCTGACTTCGATCACATTGACCCCACTTAACAGTACGGTGGTTCCTATGACTCAGGAAAAGAGAAACAAAACTACCAAAAGACTTCGTCTTCGCGTTTCATTATCTTCAGGCGATTATCTTCGCATACCACCAATGGCTTCGGCCATCATCAATGTCTTTAGACATTTTTAGGGGTTGTCTTTGACGGTTAAACCGAATCTCCAGGACTTCTATCTGTGTTATCCTGTGAACTCTCACAAACACATTAGTCCCTCAACCACGTTTGTCTTCAATACTCCAAAACCAAACAAGGGTGGCACTAGATGCAGTTAGAATTGGGATTTTTTGTGGTCAACATGTTCAACTCTCTTGAATAATTAGGACTTTATATTATAAACTAAGAGAGGGACATCAGCGTTGTGCATATATGAAAATGGTCTTAATTATAAAGGCTCGAGATTCTACAGCCAATGAGGAGAAATCAACGCTATCATGTTTGAAAAATAGTCTTCTTACCAAGCACAAAATGATTGGATATGAGAAAGTTGAGGTGGTTACTACAAAAGTGAAGTTTTATATCTAAGTAGTATGAGGGGTTTTTCATGAAATGTACCTGAGTTGCCTTCACTTGAATCTGTACCATCTATGTTTGATCTGATGGCCCAGATTCGTTTTTTCTATTCTTCTATCATATGCCCAGATTCTACACTAGTTGCCAAACAACTCAAAACAGTTCAGGAAAATAAAATGTAGGGCACAAATCTTAAAGCTAAATCAAGGGCCGGAAAATCCACTGATCCAAAACCGATTTTCAGGCGGCTTACCTATAGCTAAAGTGAGTTTAAAATGCCAAAAATACTCGACGAAGTGCTCACTCCCAAGGTTGTAAAAAAAGTGTTCGGTCCCAGCTCCCACAGGACAGCTCGAGCTCCACCTAAGAGCATCTCCAGCCGTTCGGCCCCCTAGGGGCCCGAAATAGCGCCGCCTGGGGGCCAACCGGCGCTATAATCAGCCTGGAGGGGCTCGGGTTCCCAGCCGCCGCCCCACGGTCGCCCCCAAACCGGCGATTTCGGCCCAGTATCAGCGATGATTCAGCCCAAATCCGGCGCTCTTTCGGCTTAAAATCAACAAATTCAGCGCTCTTCCTGCATAAAATCAACAAATTCGGCGCTCTTCGGCATAAATTCAACAAAAACTAAATGTTCATACCAAAGTTCATCATAGAAATTAATACAAAATCAAATAGTTCAACGAAGCAAGCTCATAATTCCAACATAAATTAAAACAAATCGAACAAGGCATTGCCCTTGAGCCTCCATAGGTGCTCCACCAGATCGTCCTGCGGTTATTGATGCACATGTGGGTCTCGGATCTCCTGGCGCATATTGAGGTAGGCAACCCATGTTGCTGGTACCTGGTGATCAACGACTGCAAGAGGTCCCATCCTGTGATATGGTTCAGTGTCAAACACTGGCTCTTCCTGTTCGCTCTCAATGATCATGTTGTGCAAGCAGACACAGCAATTCATGATCTCCCACATCTGCGATTTCGACCAGGTCAGAGCAGGGTACCGGACAACAGCAAATCGAGATTGGAGCACACCAAATGCTCGCTCGACATCTTTCCTGCAAGCCTCCTGACACTTAGCAAAGTGTGCCTTCTTTGGCGCCACAGGTTTTGAGATAGTCTTCACAAATGTGGACCATCTCGGGTAGATACCATCTGCTAGATAGTATCCCTTGTTGTAGTGGCGCCCGTTGACCTCAAAGTTCACCGGAGGAGCATGACCTTCAACAAGCTTGGTGAAGACATTCGAACACTGCAATACGTTGATGTCATTGTGAGTTCCTGGCATACCAAAGAAGGAGTGCCAAATCCATAGGTCATGTGTGGCTACTGCCTCAAGTACCACGCTGCAACCTCCTTTGGCGCCTTTGTACATCCCCTGCCAAGCAAATGGGCAGTTTTTCCATGACCAATGCATGCATTCGATGCTTCCAAGCATTCCAGGAAATCCTCTTGCTGCATTCTGTGCTAGGATCCGAGCAGTGTCTTCAGCATTGGGTGATCGCAAATACCGTGGTCCAAACACTGCCACCACTGCCCAACAAAACTTGTATAGACACTCAATGGTGGTGGACTCGGCCATTCGTCCATAGTCTTCTTGTATGTCAGCGGGAGCTCCGTATGCAAGCATCCTCATAGCAAA
Organism: Elymus sibiricus; assembly: GCA_039707655.1. Classification (NCBI taxonomy): domain Eukaryota; kingdom Viridiplantae; phylum Streptophyta; class Magnoliopsida; order Poales; family Poaceae; genus Elymus; species Elymus sibiricus. The sequence continues at coordinate 150,804,843 of CM077675.1, read as the reverse complement.
GGTGCATTTCTGGAGTGAGGAGAATCCAACTGTGCCGGTGCAATCCTTCTTGCAAACGAAATAGCTGTCGAACTACCGGATGAAATTAACAATCCTGAGGAAGAGCTTCCGGTTCATCCGGTAACGACGCCGAAATACTTTCTCACCGTGCAGTGGAGAGTCGTGTTGGAAATATGCCCTAGAGGCAATAATAAAATGGTTATTATTATATTTCCTTGTTCATGATAATCGTTTATTATCCATGCTATTATTGTATTGATTGGAAACTCAAATACATGTGTGGGTACATAGACAACACTGTGTCCCTAGTATGCCTCTAATAGACTAGCTCGTTGATCAAAGATGGTCAAGGTTTCCTAGCCATAGACATGAGATGTCATTTGATAACGGGATCACATCATTAGGAGAATGATGTGATGGACAAGACCCAAACTATAAACATAGCATATGATCGTGTCAGTTTATTGCTATAGTTTTCTGCATGTCAAGTATCTGTTCCTATGACCATGAGATCATACAACTCACTGACACTGGAGGAATGCCTTGTGTGTATCAAACGTCGCAACGTAACTGGGTGACTATAAAGGTGCTCTACAGGTATCTCCGAGAGTGTCTGTTGAGTGGGTATGGATCAAGACTGGGATTTGTTACTCCGTGTGACGGAGAGGTATCTCAGGGCCCACTCGATAATACAACATCACTATGAGCCTTGCAAGCAAAGTGACTAAAGAGTTAGCCACAGGATCTTGTATTACGGAACGAGTAAAGAGACTTGCCGGTAACGAGATTGAACTAGGTATAGAGATACCGACGATCGAATCTCGGGCAAGTAACATACCGAAGAACAAAGGGAACAGCATACGGGATTAACTGAATCCTTGACATAGAGGTTCGACCGATATAGATCTTCGTAGAATATGTAGGAACCAATATGGGCATCCAGGTCCCGCTATTGGTTATTGACCGTAGAGGTGTCTCGGTCATGTCTACATAGTTCTCGAACCCGCAGGGTCTACACACTTAACGTTTGGTGACGATTAGTATAGTTGAGTTATTGTATTGGTGACCGAAGGTTGTTCGGAGTCTCGGATAAGATCCCAGACATGACGAGGATCTCCGAAAGAGTCCGGAGGTAAATATTGATATATGTGATAATAGTGTTTTGATCTCCGGAAGGGTTCCGGAATTCACCGGAAGGGGTTCCGGATGTTTACCGAAGTGTTCGGGTGCAGCAACACTTTATATGGGCCAAAGGGGTAAAACCCACGAGGTATTGGAAAGTGCAAAAGGAAGTTTTGCTGCTGCCTTAAGCGGTACTACCGCTGGTAAGGCAGTACTACCGCGTAAGCGGTACTACCGCTTGTGTGAAGCGGTACTACCGCTCAAGCGGTACTACCGCTCACGAGCGGTACTACCGCTTATGCGCGGTACTGCAGGGATCCGAGTTGGACTCTTTCCTTGCGGGCCAAACCGACCTTGTGCGGGCAAAACCGACCTTGTAGAGGTTTTCTCTCCAAGTTTAGACCCCAGGGCTCAACATATAAATAGAGGGGCAGGGCTAGCACACGGGACACATCAGGATTTCCCAAGCCGTGTGCCGGCAACCCTAGCCCTCTAGTTACTCCGTCATAATCTCCGTAGTGCTTGGCGAAGCCCTGCAGAGATTGTTCCTCACCACCATCACCACGCCGTCGTGCTGCCGGAACTCATCTACTACTTCACCATCGCTCGCTGGATCGAGGAGGTGAAGGCGTCATCAAGCCGTACGTGTGTTGAACGCGGAGGTGCCGTCCGTTCGGCACTAGTTCGTGATCGGATCGAGGGACGACTTGCGATTTGGATCGCGGAGACGTTCGACTACATCAACCGCGTTTCTTAACGCTTCCGCTTAGCGATCTACAAGGGTATGTAGATTCACTCTCCCTCTCGTAGATGCTCATCACCATGGATAGATCTTGCGTGTGCGTAGGAAAATTTTTGTTTCCCATGCAACGTTCCCTAACAGTGGCATCTGAGATAGGTCTATGCGTAGATGAGATCTTGAGTAGAACACAAAGGAGTTGTGGGCGTGGGTGTATACATATTGCTTGCCGTTACTAGTTGATACTTGATTTGGCGGTATTGTGAGATGAAGCGGCCTGGACCGACATTACGCGTACGCTTACGCGAGACTGGTTTCACCGCTGCGTGCACTTGTTGCATAAAGGTGACTGGCGGGTGTCTGTCTCTCTCACTTTAGTTGAATCGGTTCAATGAAGAGGGTTCTTTTAGAAGATCAAAAAGCAATCACTACACCACGTTGTGGTTTTGCGTAGGTAAGAATCGTTCTTGCTAGATACCCGTAGCAGCCACGTAAAACTTGCAACAACAATTAGAGGACGTCTAACTTGTTTTTGCAGGGTATGTTGTGATGTGATATGGCCAATTACATGATGAGATATATGTGATGTATGAGATGATCATGTGTTGTATAGAATATCACGACTTGCATGTCGATGAGTACGGCAACTGGCAGGAGCCATAGAGTTGTCTTTAATTATTTTCGCCGTTTTGCTTTACTTTATCGCTATGAGTTAGCAATAGTCGTGGAAGCAACATTCGGCGCGACAACCTCATGGCGACACGTTGATGGAGATCAAGATGATGGAGATCATGGTGTCATGCCGGTGACGATGGAGATCATGCCGGTGCTTTGGAGATGGAGATCAAAAGCACAAGTTCATGGCCATATCATGTCACTTATGATTTGCATGTGATGTTAATCCTTTTATGCATCTTATTTTGCTTAGGACGACGGTAGCATTATAAGGTGATCCCTCACTTAAATTTCAAGATAAAATTGTGTTCTCCCCGAGTGTGCACCGTTGCGAAAGTTCGTCGTTTCGAGACACCACGTGATGATCGGGTGTGATAGACTCTACGTTCGCATACAACGGGTGCAAGCCAGTGTTGCACGTGCGGAACACTCGGGTTAAACTTGACGAGCCTAGCATGTACAGACATGGCCTCGGAACACAAGAGACTGAAAGGTCGAACATGAGTCATATAGTAGATATGATCAACATGAAGATGTTCACCTTTGAAACCACCTCAACTCACGTGATGATCGGACTTGAGTTGGTTGATTTGGATCATGTGACACTCGAATGACCGGAGGGATGTCAATTTGAGTGGGAGTTTTTAAGTAATATGATTAACTAAACTCATTATCTTGAACAATAGTCTAAGTTGTCTTTGCAATATTTATGTTGTAGATCATGGCTCGCGCAGTAGCACCCCTGAATTTTAATGCGTTCCTAGAGAAAGCTAAGTTGAAAGATGATGGAAGTAACTTTGTGGACTGGGCCCGTAATCTAAGGATTATCCTTACGGCTTCCCAGAAGGCTTATGTCCTTGATGCACCGCTTGGTGATCCACCCGCTCCAGTTGAGTCTCCAGACGTTGTGAACGCCTGGCAGGCTCGTTCTGATGATTACTCAATAGTTCAATGTGCAATGTTGTATGGCTTAGAACCGGGACTTCAAAGACGTTTTGAACGTCATGGAGCATATGATATGTTCCAGGAGTTGAAGTTTATCTTTCAGAAGAATGCCCGGATCGAGAGGTATGAGACCTCCGATAAGTTCTATGCTTGCAAGATGGAGGAGAACGGGTCTGTTAGTGATCACATACTCAGAATGTCTGGGTACTCCACCCGTCTGGCTGAATTAGGGATGCCCCTTCCGCCAGAGGCTATCACTGACAGAGTTCTTGAATCATTGCCACCTAGCTACAAGAGCTTCGTGTTGAACTATAACATGCACAGGATGAACAAGTCAGTCGCCGAGCTGTTTGCGATGTTGAAAGTCGCTGAGTCTGAGATTCAGAAGGAGCATCAAGTGTTGATGGTCAATAAAACCACTAGTTTCAAGAAGAATGGCAAGGGTAAGAAGGGTAACTCCAAAAAGAGTGGCAAAGCAGTTGCCCCTCCCGTGAAGAAACCCAAGGCTGGACCCAAGCCAGAAACTGAGTGCTTTCATTGCAAGGGAACTGGTCACTGGAAGCGGAACTGCCCCAAGTATTTGGCTGACAAGAAGGCGGCCAACAACAAACAAGGTATATATGATATACATGTTATTGATGTGTACCTTACCAACTCTCGTTGTAGTGCCTGGGTATTTGATACCGGTGCGGTTGCTCACATTTGCAACTCAAAACAGGAACTGCGGAATAGACGGAGGCTGGCAAAGGACGAAGTGACGATGCGCGTGGGAAATGGTTCCAAGGTTGATGTGATCGCCGTCGGCACGCTCGCTCTTCGATTACCATCGGGATTAGTGATGAACCTGAATAATTGTTATTTAGTGCCTGCGTTAAGCATGAACATTATATCTGGATCTTGTTTATTGCGAGACGGTTACTCATTTAAATCTGAGAATAATGGTTGTTCTATTTATATGAGTAATATCTTTTATGGTCATGCACCCAATGTGAGGGGTTTATTCTTATTGAATCTCGATAGTAATGATACACATGTTCATAACATTGATGCCAAAAGATGTAGAATTGATAATGATAATACCACTTTCTTGTGGCACTGCCGTTTAGGTCATATTGGCGTAAAACGCATGAAGAAGCTCCATGCTGATGGACTTTTGGAGTCACTTGATTTTGAATCACTTGACACATGTGAGCCATGCCTCATGGGCAAGATGACTAAGACGCCGTTCTCTGGTACAATGGAACGGGCAAGTGACTTGTTGGAAATCATACATACTGATGTGTGCGGTCCGATGAGCATTGAGGCGCGCGGTGGTTATCGTTACTTTCTCACCTTCACTGATGACTTAAGTAGATATGGGTATATTTACTTAATGAAACACAAGTCTGAAACGTTTGAAAAGTTCAAGCAATTTCAGAGTGAAGTTGAGAATCATCGTAACAAGAAGATTAAATTCCTACGATCTGATCGAGGAGGAGAATATCTGAGTTATGAGTTTGGCAGTCACTTAAGACAGTGTGGAATTGTTTCACAATTGACACCGCCTGGAACACCACAGCGTAATGGTGTGTCCGAACGTCGTAATCGAATCTTATTGGATATGGTGCGATCTATGATGTCTCTTGCCGATTTGCCACTATCGTTTTGGGGTTATGCATTAGAGACAGCTGCATTCACTTTAAATAGGGCACCATCGAAATCCGTTGAGACGACGCCATATGAACTTTGGTTTGGCAAGAAGCCAAAGTTGTCGTTTCTTAAAGTTTGGGGATGTGATGCTTATGTCAAAAAGCTTCAGCCTGAAAAGCTGGAACCCAAAGCGGAGAAATGCGTCTTCATAGGATACCCAAAAGAGACAGTTGGGTATACCTTCTATCTCAGATCCGAAGGCAAAGTGTTTGTCGCTAAAAACGGAACATTTCTTGAGAAATAGTTTCTCTCGAAAGAATTGAGTGGGAGGAAGATAGAACTTGATGAGGTTATTGAACCTTTACTTCAACCAGAGAGTAGCGCAGCACAGAAAGATGTTTCTGTAGAACCTACATCAGTTGAAGAGGAAGTTAATGATGATGATCATGAAGCTTCGGATCAAGTTGCTATCGAACCTCGTAGGTCGACAAGGACGCGTACTGCTCCTGAGTGGTACGGCAACCCTGTCTTAGAGGTCATGTTGTTGGACAACGATGAACCTACGAGCTATGGAGAAGTGATGGTGGGCCCGGATTCCGAGAAATGGTTAGAGGCCATGAAATCCGAGATGGGATCCATGTATGAAAACAAAGTATGGACTTTGGAAGTATTACCTGAAGGGCGTAAGGCCATTCAGAACAAATGGATCTTTAAGAGGAAGACGGACGCGGACGGTAATGTCACCGTCTATAAAGCTCGACTTGTGGCAAAGGGTTTTTTACAAGTTCAAGGAGTTGACTACGATGAGACCTTCTCACCCGTAGCGATGCTTAAGTCTGTCAGAATCATGTTAGCAATAGCTGCCTTTTTCGATTATGAAATTTGGCAGATGGATGTCAAAACAGCGTTCCTTAACGGTTTCTTTAAGGAAGAGTTGTATATGATGCAACCAGAAGGTTTTGTCGATCCAGAGAATGCTGACAAAGTTTGCAAACTCCAGCGATCCATTTATGGACTGGTGCAAGCATCTCGGAGTTGGAATCTTCGCTTTGATGAGGTGATCAAAGCGTTCGGGTTTATACAAGTTTACGGAGAAGCTTGTATTTACAAGAAAGTGAGTGGGAGCTCTATAGCGTTTCTAATATTATATGTGGATGACATATTGCTGATTGGAAACAATATAGAAATATTGGAAAGCGTGAAGGAATATTTGAACAAGAGTTTTTCAATGAAGGACCTAGGAGAAGCTGCTTTCATATTAGGCATCAAGATCTATAGAGATAGATCAAGACGTTTAATAGGACTTTTACAAAGCACGTACCTTGATAAGATTTTGAAGAAGTTCAAAATGGATCAGTCCAAGAAGGGGTTCTTGCCTGTTTTGCAAGGTGTGAAGTTGAGTAAGACTCAATGCCCAGTGACTGCAGAAGATAGAGAAAAGATGAGTGTCGTCCCCTATGCTTCAGCCATAGGCTCTATCATGTATGCAATGCTGTGCACAAGACCCGATGTCAGCCTTGCCATAAGTATGGCCGGAAGGTTTCAAAGTGATCCAGGAGTGGAACACTGGACGGCGGTCAAGAATATCCTGAAGTACCTGAAAAGGACTAAGGACATGTTTCTCGTTTATGGAGGTGATCAAGAGCTCATCGTAAAGGGTTACGTCGATGCAAGCTTTGACACTGATCCGGATGACTCTAAGTCGCAAACCGGATACGTATTTATTCTCAATGGGGGTGCGGTTAGCTGGTGCAGTTCCAAGCAAAGCGTAGTAGCTGATTCTACATGCGAAGCGGAGTACATCGCTGCCTCGGAGGCGGCGAAGGAAGGTGTCTGGATGAAGGAGTTCATGACAGATCTTGGAGTAGTGCCTAGTGCACTAAACCCAATGACTCTGTTCTGTGACAACACTGGTGCCATTGCTCTAGCCAAGGAACCCAGGTTTCACAAGAGGACCAGACACATAAAGCGACGTTTCAATTCCATCCGCGATTACATCAAGGAGGACGACATAAATATTTGCAAAGTGCACACGGATCTGAATGTTGCAGATCCGATGACTAAACCTCTTCCAAGGGCTAAACATGATCAACACCAGAACTGTATGGGTGTTAGATTCATTACAATGTAAATCACATAGTGATGTGAGCTAGATTATTGACTCTAGTGCAAGTGGGAGACTGTTGGAACTATGCCCTAGAGGCAATAATAAAATGGTTATTATTATATTTCCTTGTTCATGATAATCGTTTATTATCCATGCTATTATTGTATTGATTGGAAACTCAAATACATGTGTGGGTACATAGACAACACTGTGTCCCTAGTATGCCTCTAATAGACTAGCTCGTTGATCAAAGATGGTCAAGGTTTCCTAGCCATAGACATGAGATGTCATTTGATAACGGGATCACATCATTAGGAGAATGATGTGATGGACAAGACCCAAACTATAAACATAGCATATGATCGTGTCAGTTTATTGCTATAGTTTTCTGCATGTCAAGTATCTGTTCCTATGACCATGAGATCATACAACTCACTGACACTGGAGGAATGCCTTGTGTGTATCAAACGTCGCAACGTAACTGGGTGACTATAAAGGTGCTCTACAGGTATCTCCGAGAGTGTCTGTTGAGTGGGTATGGATCAAGACTGGGATTTGTTACTCCGTGTGACGGAGAGGTATCTCAGGGCCCACTCGGTAATACAACATCACTATGAGCCTTGCAAGCAAAGTGACTAAAGAGTTAGCCACAGGATCTTGTATTACGGAACGAGTAAAGAGACTTGCCGGTAACGAGATTGAACTAGGTATAGAGATACCGACGATCGAATCTCGGGTAAGTAACATACCGAAGAACAAAGGGAACAGCATACGGGATTAACTGAATCCTTGACATAGAGGTTCGACCGATATAGATCTTCGTAGAATATGTAGGAACCAATATGGGCATCCAGGTCCCGCTATTGGTTATTGACCGTAGAGGTGTCTCGGTCATGTCTACATAGTTCTCGAACCCGCAGGGTCTACACACTTAACGTTTGGTGACGATTAGTATAGTTGAGTTATTGTATTGGTGACCGAAGGTTGTTCGGAGTCTCGGATAAGATCCCGGACATGACGAGGATCTCCGGAAGAGTCCGGAGGTGAAGATTGATATATGTGATAATAGTGTTTTGATCTCCGGAAGGGTTCCGGAATTCACCGGAAGGGGTTCCGGATGTTTACCGAAGTGTTCGGGTGCAGCAACACTTTATATGGGCCAAAGGGGTAAAACCCACGAGGTATTGGAAAGTGCAAAAGGAAGTTTTGCTGCTGCCTTAAGCGGTACTACCGCTGGTAAGGCAGTACTACCGCGTAAGCGGTACTACCGCTTGTGTGAAGCGGTACTACCGCTCACGAGCGGTACTACCGCTTATGCGCGGTACTGCAGGGATCCGAGTTGGACTCTTTCCTTGCGGGCCAAACCGACCTTGTGCGGGCAAAACCGACCTTGTAGAGGTTTTCTCTCCAAGTTTAGACCCCAGGGCTCAACATATAAATAGAGGGGCAGGGCTAGCACACGGGACACATCAGGATTTCCCAAGCCGTGTGCCGGCAACCCTAGCCCTCTAGTTACTCCGTCATAATCTCCGTAGTGCTTGGCAAAGCCCTGCAGAGATTGTTCCTCACCACCATCACCACGCCGTCGTGCTGCCGGAACTCATCTACTACTTCACCATCGCTCGCTGGATCGAGGAGGTGAAGGCGTCATCAAGCCGTACGTGTGTTGAACGCGGAGGTGCCGTCCGTTCGGCACTAGTTCGTGATCGGATCGAGGGACGACTTGCGATTTGGATCGCGGAGACGTTCGACTACATCAACCGCGTTTCTTAACGCTTCCGCTTAGCGATCTACAAGGGTATGTAGATTCACTCTCCCTCTCGTAGATGCTCATCACCATGGATAGATCTTGCGTGTGCGTAGGAAAATTTTTGTTTCCCATGCAACGTTCCCTAACAAGTCGGCGAAGTAGTCGGCGTAGAGCATGCAATAGCCCTCCATCTGATGCCTCTGATTGCTCTTGCACCGGCCCGGCGCCGAGCCACCTCACCGGGGCTTGTCATTGTTCACGAACAGGCCGGCCAGCGAGGCGAGTATCATGAGGTGTTCCTCGTCGGCGGTGTCGGCGTCGGCTTCTTCCTCCAACAGAGCCGCGAACGCCTCCTCGTCGTCCGAGTCCATGGCCGGCGTGATGGTGTCCAGGCAAAACGCCGAACACCTTGTGGGCGCGGCGACCTTGTGGGCGTGGCGGTGTCCTGCCGGCGTGATGGCCGTGGGAGAACGGCGATGGGGCGGGGGATGGGGAAGCGAAATTCGGCGGGGGGAATGGAGCGGCGGTGAAAAAGGCCTTCTAGCGGCGGCGCAGCGGCCGTGAACAGGAGGCGAAAGGCGCCGGCGCCGGAATCGGCATGGTGGAGAGACGCGAGGGGGCGGGTCGGGCGAGGAAAAAGGCGAGAATCGCCTGACAGTGGTGTCCCACACGCCGTTTTGTTTCCGCCGGAGCCCCCCAAGTGCCCCAGCGCGCTAGGTTCGCCGGCCCAAAAAAAGGGTCCAACCGGCGAAAAACGGGTCCTCAGACCGCGACTGGAACGATTTTTCGGCGCCGGCGATAAAAAAAAAACTCCTGATGGGACAACAACGCGAGCGGAGGACCGGCTCGCCGTCGTTGAGCGCGTCATCCTCGAGTTCGAGCGCCGCCGCTCATCCTGCGTCGGCACCAACGTCGGCATATGGGACGCGCAGGCGACCTGCACCAACGAGGGCCTCCTCGCCGCGGTCGACGACATAGTCTTCCTCAAGGAGATGCACGCGTTCCCCCCCATGGCCTCCGCCGCCGGCCGCCGCATGGACGGCGCCCTCCGCGCCGCCATGTCGTGCCTCATGGAGGAGTTTCTCAGACTCAGGGTGTGGGACGGTTCCCAGCTCGAAGGCAGGAGCGGCCTCCGCTTCGCCGTCGACAAGCTCTCCGTTTCCGGGGCGGCGGCCCCTGGCGCGTCGTCGTCTTTCGCCTTCCTAACCGGCGGCAGCACGGCCAGCACGGTGAGAACCAGCACTGCCGAGTTCAGCTCCGGGCCTGATGTCTTCTTGGACGGGGAGTTTCCGGATGAGCTCGACCTGCTCTGCCCGGCGAGCTTGTCCGTCCTCCATGAGATCTCACTGCGGGTCATCCGTGCCGGCTACACGAAGGAGCTGCTCCACACGTTCGCCGATGCTCCCTGCGAAGTTTTGGACAGGTGTGCTGGCTGGCTTCTTCGATTCTTCAAATGCTCTGTAATCCCCCATATTAGATCTGAATTTGGCATTTGTCCTCCTTTCTCTCGGAGTTGACGAATTGGAAGATTGTGACCATGGATTGAATCAGGTTCTTGTCGATTCTCCAAGTCCAAGTGGGATGCTCTCGGGAGACCGAGACCGACGAGTCGATCAGTTATGAGAACGCCGAGTGGTGGACGGCGGAAGACATGATCCGGCGGTGGATCCTGGCGACCAAACTGGTGGGGAAGGCCCTCGTCGCCATGCAAACGCAGCTCCACGCGCAGAGCAGCGGCGCCTTCGACAGGTTTAGGAACGACTACCTCATGGCCATGGCGAAGCGGAGATCCTACATCCTGCTCAGATTCGCAGACGGGTTCACCACCACGCGCTCGCCGGAGAAGCTCATGTACGTCCTGGAAATGTACGAGGTCCTTGGCAGCGCTGCCCCGGGGCTCCTGCTGGTGCTCGCCGGGCAGCACAAGGAGCTCTTCTCCCGGCAGGTCGAGGTGGTTCTCGCCAAGCTGGCGCGCGCGCTGAGGGTCATGGTCGGCGGTGTCGTCACCAAGGTCCGAGCTGGCGTGAGCTCAGGGACGCGCGGGGTGGGCGCCGGCGTCCATCCGCTGACGCGGTACACCGTGGCCTGCATTGAGTCCCTGGCGCCGCACCGCGGCACGCTGGATCTGATCCTCGCGAGCACGAGCGGCGGCGTCGATGGCATACACTCGTTCGGCGATCTCTTCTCCGAGCTAATCGCGTCCCTGGAGCCCAAGCTGGAGGAGATATCCGCCCTCCGCGGCCCGGAAGGAGGCGGCCTGCGGCACCTTTTCCTGGCCAACAACAGCAGCTTCGTGCTGAAACGCGCCGGCGCGCTTGGGGGAGACGACGAGTGGGCCGCGTGCCGCCGGAGCCGGGTCGAGCAGCACGTCGCGGGCTACGTCGACGCTTCCTGGGCGCCGGTCGTGGCCTGCCTCGAGGCCGGCAAGCCCGCCGCCAAGGCGCTGGCCAAGTTCAACGCCGCGCTCGAGAAAGCGTACAGCGGCCACGTACGCTGCGAGGTCTCGGATCCCGCGCTCCGCGCGGCGCTGCGCAAGGCCGTGTCGGAGAAGGTCGTCGGTGCTTATGGCGCGTGGCTGATCAAGCGCCCCAAGCTTGACAGGTCTGCCAGGTACACGCCCGATAGCCTGGCCGGGTTGGTGTCCGACTTGTTTGAAGGAGAGGACTCAGCGGGCAGATAGTCCTAGCACTTGTCGGAATACGCGGCCGGCTCGGACTCTGTGGTATGTGTTCCCCGGCCTCTTTGTGTGTTCGATTGCAATCAGTGACGGTTTCCTTCTTGGGTCTACAAATAGATCATGAATTTGCAGATCACGTCACAGAAGCCCCCGCGACATCGATTGCAGACTGGACCTCGAGTGCGACCAAAATCCAGTCTTTAGGCGATCTAGACTTCAACCTGAATGATGAATAACTCGGAGGACCCGATCGTCGGAGGAGGGATGTCCAAGCGGCGGCAGGGGCCGGCAAACTACCGCGACCGCGCCGGAAGCAAAAGGTCGCGGCCTGTGCACAAGCAGCAGAAGCACCTCTACCTGGTGCTGGACGACTGGACCAAGGGCTTCACCATCCGCAAGATCGACGTCGACGCCATGGACAGCGGCCCCGACCTGGACCTGGACCTGGACCTGGAGCCCCCGGTCGTCCGGCTAGTGTCACCTGCACCTGTTTATCCCGTGAACTTCACTGCCCTGGGCAGCAACATCTTCATGGCGAGCAATAGGCACCCCGGCACCATGGTGTACGACACGGAGACGGCCGGGCTGGCCATCGGCCCTCTTCTCCCGGACCCGCTGCTCGGCGGCACCCGCATCTTCGTGGCCACCGCCGACACGCAGGAGTTGTACGCGCTGAAGTACAGAATCATGTCAAGGGAGCAGGCCTTCGAGGTGATGTCCACGGCCGGCATCGAGGACCGGTATCCCGCCTCCTCTCTAAACCCAAGCCAGGACTGGTCCTGGGCAAGCGTGCCCCCGCCGCCGCCGTTCGACAAGGACTACGTGATCACCGCCTACGCCATGCACCCGGACGGGCGCACTCTCTTCGTGTCTTGCAGAAACAGCCGCGAGACGCTCCGCCACACCTACTCCTTCGACACCAGGAGCGATAAGTGGAGGTTTCATGGCGATTGGGCGTTGCCTTTCCAAGAACAGGGCTATTTCGACGGCGAGCTGGACGCGTGGGTCGGCCTTCGGGAGGACGGCTACGTCTGCTGCTGCCGGGTCCCTTCCCGCACCGGGACGCTCGCCGCGCAGCCGGACTGGAAGATGGCCGACGACGAGCTTTTCCTGGAGCACCCGGGGAGCCGGGGCGCCACCCTCACATACATGGGGAACGCCAGGTTTTGCCTTGTGGAGACGGAAGAACTGGAGCTTGATGGCTTCATGCTCTATCTCACCATTTTCGGTCTCAAGTATGGTTCCGAGGGAGAGCTGCGACCCACCGTCCGTCGCACCGCCAAGTCCTGTCCAGTGCCTAGGAATCTCTTGTCGTTCTCTCCCGTGGCCTTCTGGTTGTAGGCTTGTAGCTAGCTAGGAATGCATATTTGTCATTCTCATGGATGTAAATTTTGATTTGTCGCAACAATAAATTTTGTTTCTCTTGCCCAGTTTTGCGGAACCTGCTAAGTTATTCTTTACTACTAGCTGAATGCCCATGCAGGAAAATAAATATAAATAAAAATGATATGTAAGAAAATAAGTTATTTATTACAACCCCACCCTTCTGTTTGTAATGACAGTGTCCCTCAAGTGTTTGTTTTCTTCTTTCCCATTTCCCCCCCTATAATACCATGTCTACATGGAAAACATATTCTATTGGGCCTCTAGACGAGGTCCCTCTAGCATTTTTTTTTCTTTGGACAGAGAGCATCTCTAGCGGATCCTGTAAAAGTCCATACCGCAAAAGAGGAGGGCCGCTGGACTAGTGTGGAGGCGACCGTCACCGGCCAAATGCCTTGCCCTGGCCATATTCTGGCTGCCTCCGTGGCTCCGCCTAGATCCGAGCTTGCATCGGCCGCCGTCGTGGTCTGTGTCACCTTCACCATGGCAGCCCTTGCCTCAACCCGACCCAGCCCTGACCTGCTCAGGCCTGGCCGGTCTTGCTCCGCCTCAGCCCCGCCCTCCGGCCATGGCGGCCTTGCTATGTCTCCATCCCGTCTCCTTCCGTGAAGGTGCTCCCATGAAGGTTCCATGGAGGTACTTACGCACATGCTCAAATATTCCCAGGAGTCGGTCGGAATCAAGTTGGCTCGCCAAAAAGTAGCGGGGATTTGGCCCGAACTATAGTGCGGTGGCGGAAGTTGGCCGGATTCCGACAAGTTCGACGTTGGTTTGGTGACGGTTGGGCTGAAACTTCCCTCCCGCCAACTGCCTCGTGGGATGAGGGGGGGCCGGAAAAAGACTCTGAAACCTGAATATACGAGGGATTTGGGGTTTCATTTGTGGGGAGCTGTAAAAATCCATATATGACAGATATACAGATTTGTTCGGGTCTTTTTTGGCCTCGAAACGGTAAAATGACGGTTATTTTCCGGCCAGGGCGTTTTGCGGGATCTGCTAGAGTTGTTGTGAGTAACACTATTTCCAACGTATGTGCTCAATGTTATCTGCACCCTCACGCTCCATGTTTGTTTTAGCAAAAGCTAGCTAAATATTTATATAAGTATCGGACCCATTCCCTCGTCTACCGTTTTCAAGAGGAAATGATAATTTTAATATCATTATTTTCCAAACTACAATGGACCGGCGCGAGAAACACTTTACTATTCATATATTACATATGTAGAGGCTGGGGGTTTCAACCTCCTTTTTAAAGAAAAAAATATCCATATATTACACGAGATTAGAATCCTTTGGGACATTATTTATACTAGAAGGGTTGGGCGCGCTTTGCTGCGCCGTTGGTGTTGCTGGGTTTTCATAAAAGAAATAACTCCATCTGTTTCAAAATATAATCAAAATATAAAGTGTAATTTTTGAAAAGTCAAATCTTTTAAGTTTGGCCAAATTTGTAGAGAAATATATTAATATACATAATATCAAATCGGTATCATTAGATTCATCATGAAATAAATTTTTATTTTTATTTAGTTAGTATTGTGGATGCCAATATTTTTGGCTCTGAACTTGGTTAAAGTTAAAGATAGTATACTTTTCAAAAATTTAATACACCTTGTATGTTAAAACTGAGTGAGTATTTGGTTTGGCGAGAGGGGAAGACGATGAAGTGTGTTTTCTTTTCGTTTTATAATGCAGTGTGTTTGGTGGGCCTTCAGCAGTGTGATTCAATGTTATTTGTTAATCAATCAATACTTTTGTGTGAAAATTTCGTCGATGACTGCATGTTTTATATTTGTGTTACAATATCACATGTTGGCACTTCTTTTTTGAGGTGGTGAGAGGGTGTGCGTGATTGATATGTTTTTATAGATCGATTAATGTCGATTGGTTTGGAAAGCCCACATTCAATTGAGGTCTCCAATTAACATTGAGTCACCCGATTAGAATCTTTTGGGAGTATGTCAAAGACTGTGCTATTTGGAATCGATTTTGTTTTTTTTGGCATTTTCAGAGTATCGATTTTGTTTTTTTTCCACGCCTTATAGGAATGTTATTTCAGGCCAAATTTTTGCATGCACTTAGATATTTTGTCAATGTTGTTCACGAAAAAATTTCAGATTTTTTTGAACATTTTTCGAATTTTTTTCGATTTTACTGTTCACCGAGCTCATTTGAGCTCGGGAGCAGACTGGTACTTTCCAAGAAAAATATCCTATATTTGATAAAAAATAATATGTTTGATATAATTTGTGTTAGTTCGGACATGTGTTGTATGTGCATGCTTACTAGTGAATGAAAATGACATAATCAATTTTAACTTCGCAACAAAGGTCGTTGTTGGTAATGGCGAGAACACCCTATTCTGGTATGATAGCTAGTTTGAAGATGCTCCTGTCTGCTGCTATAGTTTTAGATATTTTCAAAATCATTCCTGACCAAACCAGATGCAAATTACGGTAGTTGCTGCTCTCACAAATGGCCACTGGTTGCTAGATTTTAAACGTACACTAGTAGAAAAAGGGCCATTTGTCCCGGTTCGTAAGGGCCTTTAGTCCCGGTTCTGGAACCGGGACTAAAGGGTCGGGACTAATACCCAAAATCTTTAATCCCGGTTTGCTTACGAACCGGGACCAAAGGCCCTCCACGTGGCGCTGCCTGGGGCGGGGGAGGGAGGACCTTTAGTCTCCACCTTTGGTCCCGGTTGGTGTTACCAACCGGGACCAAAGGTGGAGCCTTTGGTCCCGGTTGGTAACACCAACCGGGACCAAAAGGCGGCCACGCGTCAGCAGCTCGCAGTCGCTGGGTTTTTTTTTTTTTGAAGGGGGGGTTTTGGAGTTTTGGAGGGTTAATTTAGGGGTTTCATATTGTGTTAGCGAGCTAATAGAGAGAAGTGACCTCTCTTTTTCCGTGCTTGGTCGACGCTAGCTACTACACATATAGAGAGAACTCGACGCTAGCTAGTAAGCAAATAAAGGAAATCATTAATTACACAAGATCGTCATGAACATATATAGAGAGAAGTGACATCTCTTTCTTCGTGCTTGGTCGAACAACAAGTTTTCGTATATCTATCCGACGCTGCTACATATGTACAATATATAACATCCCTTACAACAATTTCAATTTCACATGGTATTCTCCTTGTTCAGGTATGACGTGGTCAAGAAAGAATCCCGCCAATTCCTCTTGAATTGCTCGTATGCGATCATGTGGTAGGAGTTCATCCCGCATCTGCCAGATCTAATTTAAAGAAGGGGTCAATACATATATATGAATGAAACTCAACACAATTGATGGTAATATATAAAATAAAATTGTGAATATTGTTTACGTACTTCAAATTGTTTCTCAGAGGAGGCCCGTTCAGAGGTATAGTAGCGAATGAACTCGCATACGTAGGGTGCCTGCAACAAGCACTTTACGAGAATAGAATTCAATCAAACTGATAAGCAAGCATGATAATGGTATTGATGAAACTAGAATCAATGAGAGATGCGCGGAACTAGCTAGTACTACTTACTTTGGGGTGTGTAAATCGCAGCTCCTTCTTCAGACCCGGAACCTTAGCGGTGAACGTTTTCCAAACCCTGGCAGGCAAAGAAAATGATTACTTGATATCAGGACATGAACGAAAGTTGCCGATATGGTCCCGGTATTGATTGAACTTACTTCTGGAGCATTGCAGTCATGTCCGCATAATACTTGGGATCTTTACGGAGCGAGTCTAAGACAGTTACTAATGCCCCGTCAAGGTTAATGGATAGCAGAATATAGTGGAAGCTGCGCATGCATAACTCATCAATTACATTACTTAACCACGAGTAAGCGGAACCGAATATGCAGAAGACAGTAACACTCACTTGAAGTTGTAAGGAAAGAGTATTTCCCTTTTGTTTTGATGTTTAAGGAACGTTTGTAGTAAGTTGTTCTCGGTATCTTCAGCCGCCTTTCGTACCGACCATTCATTTACGGTATTTGGGCTAATGAACCCAACGTCGAAGATTCCTATTTTTTGGCATTCGACCATCTTCAATCTGCATAATATAGTGAGGGTAATTATATATACATGCAATGAACGAGCTGAGCTAGAGACTTAATTATAGAAGTAATACTTACAGACAGTAGCAAGTCATGAGTTGTTTGTCGAGGGCCTTTTGATTGTATAATTGAAATAACTCCACAAATTCAACAGGCAGCAGGTCGACTCCAGGGAAGTCATGCTCTTTTTTAATTCCGACTAACAAACTGTCTTTCCCAGACTTCCTGCAGGTTTCCATGTACCAGTCATGCAATTTTTGCATCATCGTTGTTAGATGAGGATGATCAGGTTTGACGAGAGGCTTCCCGTGCTCGTATCTAAAGACGTCTACTACCTCAGCCGTTTCAAACTGTACATCATCGGGCAGGTAATCATCAAGAGTGGTGTCGGGCAGTAGCACCGGATGATTAGCGATATCGCTAGACACCTTGAGCGGGGGGCCCGATTGCTTCTCCTGTTCGCCGAGCTGGGGAATTGTTTTCCCACTTCTTCGTTTTTTCGCTCTTGCAGCACTGGAAGTACTTCCCGACTGCTGCGCTTTAGCATGTGTCTTAGTAATTATGCAGTCATAGTTGGAATCCGGCGGAGGCGGTGGTGGTCGCTTCAGGGCATCGATAGTGCGCTTCACTTTCACCGGATCTAGCTTCCTTCGGAGGTGGAGTTTTCTTTGCAAAATGGTCCCTCAGTTGGGCACGACATATGTCCTCGTTTTCCTGCTCGGTCCTCTCATATGGTAACTTTTCCACAGGCTTGAGAGATGGACCGTATCTGAATTGCCTCCCGCCTCTGCTTGTACTGCTAACCGCCGGAGCGGCGGCGTCTCTCTTCCGTCGTTGCTGACGAGGCGGAGAAGGAGGCGGAGTGCTCCGACGCGCCGGAGTAGGCGAAGGAGGAGGCGGAGTGCCCTCACGCGTCGGAGGAGCCGGAGAAGGAGGCGGAGTGCCCTGATCACTCGCCGGAGGAGGAGGAGGAGGAGGAGGCGGAGTGCCCTGACTCGCCGGAGGAGGAGGAGGAGGCGGAGGCGTCCAGTTTGGAAGCTTGATGTACTCCTTCTGCCATAGACATGTACTCCTCAGAGCACGAACCAGCTGATTCTCCCCTTCACCTGTAGAGTGGTAAAGCTCGAGCTCCTCAAATCCCTCCATTACTTCATCCACCATCACAACAGCATAGCCATGTGGAATCGAAAGGCAGTGAAAAGTTCCGTTGGGTTGAGGAGGTGCAACAGAGCCGAGAGCCGCCTTGAAAGTGAGGTTATGGCATTTCGTCATAAGCTCGCAATTTTGAGCCTCCGTGATAGTATCCACGGGGTAGATAGGCTCCGTGAAGTCAGTCTGAACGGGCTCCGTGGAAGCCACGCTGCTTCTCCGCTGAGATGGCGGGGTAGCTTCTGGGGTAGCTTCGTGCCGCTGAGATAGTTGGCCGGCAGCTCGCTGGCTCTCAGCTTCCTCTAGCTTTTGTAGTCTTGCACTCATCTTCTGCATGTCGCTCAGCTCCGCTTTCCTCTTTCTCTCCCGGCTTCTGTAACCGCCTGCGTCGGAAAACCCAAACTTCCACGGAATGGAGCCTGGTGTGCCTCGTGTTCGTCCAGGGTGCTCAGCATTCCCTAGGGCCTCAGTCAGCTCGTCCTTCTCTCTGTCGGGAATGAACGTCCCTTCCTGCGCTGCGGTGATATACTTCTGAAGCTTCGTGACGGGTATTGCAAGTTGCTCGTCCGTCCAACGGCACTTCCCTGTTTCAGGGTCCAAAGTTCCCCCAACCCCGAAGAACCAAGTCCTTGAACGGTCTGGCCAGTTCAATGTCTCTGGTTCGACCCCTTTAGCAATCAGGTCATTCTCAGCTTTGTCCCACAACGGCCGGGCTTTGAGGTAGCCACCTGACCCCGTGTGATGGTGATACTGCTTCTTTGCAGCGTTGTTCTTGTTTGTCTCTGACATTTTCTTACTCTTGTCTGATGTCTTGTAGGCCACAAATGCGGGCCAGTGATCTCTTATCTTATCAAATCGGCCGATGAATTCTGGAGTCTCACCTTTGTCGACAAACTTTGATTTCAACTCCTTCTTCCACCTCCTGAATAGATCTGCCATCTTCTTAAGAGCACACGCCTTGACCAGTGGCTCTATAACGGGCTTATTTGGATCCTCCTCTGGCGGTAGGGTGAAATTTGCCTTCAGCAAGGTCCAAAGATCATCTTTCTGTCTATCGGTGACATAATCACCTTCAGGGGCGTCGTCCTTAGGCTTATTCCATTGCTTGATGCTGATCGGGATGTTGTCCCTAACAATAGCTCCGCACTGAGCAGAAAATGCGTCCTTGGTCCGCTTGGGTTCAATCGGTAGGCCATCGTCCGCGAGTGCTGTGATCGTGAACCTTTCATCCTTGCGCAACCTCTTCTTCGGGCCTCGTCTCGTTACCGATGTTTGGCTCGATCCGGAGGGCTATAAAAGAAGAAAGAAGAGTTAATATATATATGTACATACCAAAACAATTAATGCATCAATTAGCTAGTCAGCACCTCCGGAGCCATCATGATCATGTCACCGGAGCCATCATGATCATGTCCTTCCTCCTCCATTGTTCCATCGGTGTCGTTGAGAAACGACAAGACAGCATCACCTCCGGCGAGGATTATCTCCCCCAACAACTGTTCTTGTTCCAAGTCTCTTTGATCCATAGTTTCTGCAAATATTACAACATGGCAATTAATATACAAACATGAATGTCCGACGTCCGGACTGCCTCTCTCATGAATGTCCGACGTCCGGACCGCCTCTCTCATGAATGTCAAACAAGGGATTCTCTTAACCTTTAAGGGATTTAACAAAATGGCGCCATTCTGAATGTGCAGAAAATGGTCCATATTTTTCCTGATCTCATCTACCCTTCTATATGTCACGTTGTCTAGTGTCAAAGGATTCAAGAAAACCAAGGCTTCGTCATTAGCCGGAAGTAACAGGCGCATAATGGTACGAAGCTCTCCAAAATTGTTTTGGAACGGAGTCCCGGATAGGATAATTAATTAGCTTTTTGGTACGAAGTTCAGCAAGAGCCTTCCGAATATCGCTATTTGGAAGGCCTTTGCTGAAATTCGTACCAAAAAGCAAATTATTCTATCCGGAACTCCGTTCCAAAACAACTTTGAAGAGCTTCATAGCATCATACGCATGTTACTTCCGGCTAATGATGAAGCCATGGATTTCTTCAATACTTTGACAGACAACGTGACATATAAAAGAATATATATAGATGAGATCAAAAAAAAATTGGATCAACTTGTGCACATCCATAATGGGGGCATTCTTGATAAATCTATGTTACCGGAGTTATCTATGTTACTGGAGGGGGTAGACGACAACGACGCTCACCCCTCATGTCATGTCCGACGTCCCCCATAATGTCGAAGTTATCGGGGAGGGGGTAGACGACAACGACGCTCACCCCTCATGTCCGACGTCCGACGTCCCCCCTCATGTCATGTCGGACGTCCCCCTCATGTCGAAGTTATCGGGGAGGTGGCCTCGACAACGCTCTTTTAACTCATTTAACTTGGTAAATTTGGTTGGCCTCGACAACGCTTCTAGGGTTTGGGGTGGCCTCGACAACACTTCTAGGGTTTGGGGTGGCCTCAACAACGCTTTTTCAGTCCCGGTTTGGCGAGAGGGGGTTGATCGATCGACGTCCCCCCTCATGTTGGAGAGTTACCGGAGTTTTCTATGAATAAAAAAAATACTACCTATCACATCTCAGTCCCGGTTTGGGTGGACTCGAGTGTTTGGTCGGGCGAGAGGGGGTTGATCGACGTCCCCCCTCATGTCGAAGTTACCGGAGTTTTCTTCTAGGGGTTTGGCTGACCTCGAGAGTTTGTCAGGTAGGGGAGGGGGGGGTAGGAGATCGACAACGCTTTTTTTCTAGGGTTTGCGTGGCCTCGAGAGTTGGTCGCCCGATATGTCCGACGTCCCCCCTCATGTCGATCTCCTCTCGAGAGTTTGTCGGGTAGGGGCGGGAGGGGGTAGGAGATCGAGGGCGACGGCGACATACATACATATAGCCACATACATACATGGAAAAAAATGCTATGAACAAAAAAATGCTATGAACAAAAAAATACATATAGCCACATATATGAAAAAAATACATATATGAACAAAAAAATGCTATGAACAAAAAAACATCATATATACATCCATCCATACATACATATAGCCACATACATATATACATTATATATGAACAAAAACATTCATCATATAAAAAAATCAACATATATATATAAAAAAAATTGCACAGAGCAGGGGCGGCGGCGGCTCACAGCGGGGGCGGCCGGCGAAGGTGACGGCGACGGCGGGGGCGGCGAGGGCGCCGGCGACGGCGACGGCGGGGGCGGGCCGGGGCAGGGGCGCGGCCGGGCGCGCTCGGGGGCGGGGCAGGGGCGTGGGCTCGGGGGCGGGGCAGGGCCGCGGGCTCGGGGACGACGATGGCGACGGCGACGGCGACGACGGGGCAGGGGCGTGGGCTCCGGGGCGGGGCAGGGCCACGGGCTCGGGGACGACGACGGCGACGACGGGGCAGGGGCCTGGCGATGGCGACGGCGTGGGCGGTGGACGGCGTCGGGGCAGCCTGGCGGCGTCGAGGAGGTCGGCGTCGTCGGGCGAAGTGGCGATGAAAACTGTGAAATTTCACAAGTGCTGGTTATATACACTCAGCATTGGTCCCGGTTGGTGGCACCAACCGGGACCAATGCCACCCTTTAGTCCCGGTTGGTGCCACCAACCGGGACCAAAGGTCTCTTTTCGTCAGCCCAAAGGGCGGGAAGCAGAGACCTTTGGTCCCGGTTGGTGGCACCAACCGGGACCAATGCCACCCTTTAGTCCCGGTTGGTGCCACCAACCGGGACCAAAGGTGGGCATTGGTCCCGGTTGGTGCCACCAACCGGGACTAAAGGGTGGTGCTGCCCGGGGCCAAAAGTTTAGTCCCACCTCGCTAGCTGAGAGGGCTCGAGAGTGGTTTATAAGCGCTGCTGCGCCAGCCCTCTCGAGCTCCTCTCAACAGCAGGCTTACGGGCCTAATCCCACACACCTATGCCTGTGGACCTTGTGGGCCTTCTACGGGCCTGAATCCTGGCCCAACTAGATGGTTGGGTTTCTAGTCGTATTCAGGCCGTGGTGGCCCACTAGGCGGCATTTTTTTTAATTTTTTCTACTTTTTTTGTTTTCTTTTTTGCTTTATTTATTTTCTTTTGTTTCTACTTACAGTTTTTCAGTAATTCTTTTTGCTTTTAGGTCACAAAAATTATAAACTTTCTGTTAGTGCCATTAGTTTCCAAATTTGAATAGTTTAAATTTGAATTCTTTTAAATTGGTGTGAATCACTAGTTTGTGAATAACTTTACTATAAAAATAGATTTTTGAGTGATTCTTTTTCCTGCTATTTAATATTACTGTGTTTTATCATTATATTCAATTTGATAATTTTTAGGTAATTTTAAATATCTGTTTTAACCAAAACCAGATTTTGTTATTTTAGTTTGCTATTAAAGTTTCTAAAAAAATTCTTTATGAAAATTCTTTTTGCTATTAATGTTTTGAACAAAAAATACTTTGATAACTTTAGTTGCATAAATTTTATATAATTTTAGTTTCATAAATACTAGAGGTTTATAAAATATTTTTAGTTGATTCCTTTTGCTATTAGAGTTTTATAAAAGCTTTTTAGTTGATTCTTTTTGCTATTGAAGAATATTATAGTTTTATTTTAGTTGATCATAACAGAATTTTTTAATTAATTATTTTTAGTTCATTATTTTTGATATTAGAGTTTCATAAAGGTTTTCTAGTTCATTCTTTTTGCTATTAGTTCATTCTTTGAGCTAAATGGCCCTGAAATTGAAAAGCACTTCAAATGAACTCTGAAAAGGTTGAAAGTTGGCATGGTATCATCATTACACCCACATAGCATGTTCTAAAAAGTTGAGAGGGTTACGGCAAAAACTGGATGCACTTCATGTACAAAATGGACAATCTCTTTCGAAGTATCAGGGTTTCGGACGAAAACTCATCTGTTACAAAGGGATTTCATTTTTTTGAACCTATTTGAACTCCAGACTTTTTGTGTGTTCAAAATGCACCATTCAAAGCCACATCATCAATTTTCAACCCTTTCTGACTTCATTTCCTATTTTTCATGCATTTACTGATTTTTTTTAAGCTAAATGACCCTGAAATTGAAAAGCACTACAAATGAACTCTGAACAGGTTGAAAGTTGGCATGGTATCATCATTTCACCCACATAGCATGTGCTAAAAAGTTGAGAGGGTTACGGCAAAAACTGGATGCACTTCGTGTACAAAACGGACAATCTCTTTCGAAGTATCAGGGTTTCGGACGAAAACTCATCTGTTACAAAAGGCATTTAATTTCTTCACATGTAACTGCAATGATATAGTTGTGGAGAGAAAGTCTTCACTTTTTCTTCGCTTGTGTCCTTTGCTTATTGCGCCGTAACCATGGATAATCTTCATCGTTTAACAGGGTGCTTGGGTCAGCCTTGACTTTGAAGGGAGGAATTTCATGAAACTTTTCATAATCTTCAGACATGTCTGTCTTGCCCTCCAATCCCACGATGTCTCTTTTTCCTGAAAGAACTATGTGGCGATTTGGCTCATCGTATGATGTATTCGCTTCCTTATCTTTTCTTTTTCTCGGTTTGGTAGACATGTCCTTCACATAGAAAACCTGCGCCACATCATTGGCTAGGACGAATGGTTCGTCTGTGTACCCAAGATTGTTGAGATCCACTGTTGTCATTCTGTACTGTGGGTCTACCTGTACCCCGCCTCCTGACAGATTGACCCATTTGCACTGAAACAAAGGGACCTTGAAATCATGTCCATAGTCAAGTTCCCATATGTCCACTATGTAACCATAATATGTGTCCTTTCCCCTCTTGGTTGCTGCATCAAAGCGGACACCGCTGTTTTGGTTGGTGCTCTTTTGATCTTGGGCGATCGTGTAAAATGTATTCCCATTTATCTCGTACCCTTTGTAAGTCAATACAGTCGAAGATGGTCCCCTGGCCAACGAGTACAGCTCATCAGAAACAGTGTTGTCACCCATGAGACGTGTTTGCAACCAACTGCCGAAAGTTCTGATGTGTTCATATGTAATCCAGTCGTCACACTGCTCCGGGTGTTTGGAGCGCAGAATATTCTTGTGTTCATCGACATACGGGGTCACCAAGGTAGAATTCTGTAGAACTGTGTAGTGTGCTTGAGACCAAGAATGCCCGTCCCTACATATTATTGAGTCCGCTCCTAGCGTGCCTTTTCCAGTCAGTCTCCCCTCATACCGCGATTGAGGGAGACCAATCTTCTTAAGGTCAGGAATGAAGTCAACACAAAACCCAATGACATCCTCTGTTTGATGGCCCATGGAGATGCTTGCTTCTGGCCTAGCGCGGTTACGAACATATTTCTTTAAGACTCCCATGAACCTCTCAAAGGGGAACATATTGTGTAGAAATACAGGGCCCAGAACGACAATCTCGTCGACTAGATGAACTAGGACGTGCGTCATGATATTGAAGAAAGATGGTGGGAACACCAACTCGAAACTAACAAGACATTGCACCAAATCACTCCTTAACCTTGACAGGATTTCTGGATCGATCACCTTCTGAGAGATTGCATTGAGGAATGCACATAGCTTCACAATGGCTAATCGAACGTTTTCCGGTAGAAGCCCCCTCAATGCAACCGGAAGCAGTTGCGTCATAATCACGTGGCAGTCATGAGACTTTAGGTTCTGGAACTTTTTCTTTGCCATATTTATTATTCCCTTTATATTCGACGAGAAGCCAGACGGGACCTTCATACTGAGCAGGCATTCAAAGAAGATTTCCTTCTCTTCTTTGGTAAGAGCGTAGCTGGCAGGACCTTCATACTGCTTTGGATGCATGCCGTCTTTTTCATGCACACGTTGCTGTTCCTCCCGTGCCTCCGGTGTATCTTTTGTCTTCCCATACACTCCCAAGAAGCCTAGCAGGTTCACGCAAAGATTCTTCGTCACGTGCATCACGTCGATTGCAGAGCGGACCTCTAGGTCTTTCCAATAGGGTAGGTCCCAAAATATAGATTTCTTCTTCCACATGGGTGCGCGTCCCGCATCGTCAGTCGGAACAGATAGTCCGCCAGGACCCTTTCCAAAGATTACTTGTAAATCATTGACCATATCAAGTATGTGATCACCAGTACGGAGGGCGGGCTTCTTCCGGTGATCTGCCTCACCTTTGAAATGCTTTCCTTTCTTTCGACATTGATGGTTGGTCGGAAGAAATCGACGATGCCCCAGGTACACATTCTTCCTGCATTTGTCCAAATATATACTGTCGGTGTCATCTAAACAGTGTGTGCATGCGTGGTATCCCTTGTTTGTCTGTCCTGAAAGGTTACTGAGAGCAGGCCAATCGTTGATGGTTACAAACAGCAACGCATGTAGGTCAAATTCCTCCTGTTTGTGCTCATCCCACACACGTACACCTTCTCCATTCCACAGCTGTAAAAGTTCTTCAACTAATGGCCTTAGGTACACATCAATGTCATTGTCGGGTTGCTTAGGGCCTTGGATGAGCACTGGCATCATAATGAACTTCCGCTTCATGCACAACCAAGGAGGAAGGTTATAGATACATAGAGTCACGGGCCAGGTGCTATGATTGCTGCTCTGCTCCCCAAAAGGATTAATGCCATCTGCACTTAAACCAAACCATACGTTCCTTGCGTCACCTGCAAAGTCCCCCCACCTTCTCTCGATTTTTCTCCACTGCGACCCGTCAGCGGGTGCTCTCAACTTCCCGTCTTTCTTACGGTCTTCTTTGTGCCATCGCATCAACTTGGCATGCTCTTTGTTTCTGAACAGACGTTTCAGCCGTGGTATTATAGGAGCATACCACATCACCTTGGCAGGAACCCTCTTCCTGGGGCGCTCGCTCTCAACATCACCAGGGTCATCTCGTCTGATCTTATACCGCAATGCACCGCATACCGGGCATGCGTTCAAATCCTCGTACTCACCGCGGTAGAGGATGCAGTCATTAGGGCATGCATGTATCTTCTGCACCTCCAATCCTAGAGGGCATAGAACCTTCTTTGCTTCGTACGTACTGCCGGGCAATTCGTTATCCTTTGGAAGCTTCTTCTTCATTATTTTCAGCAGCGAACTAAATCCCTTGTCAGATACACCATTGTCTGCCTTCCATTGCAGCAATTCCAGTGTGGTACCGAGCTTTCTGTTGTCATCTTCGCAATTTGGGTACAACCCTTTTTTGTGATCCTCTAACATGCGATCGAACTTCAACTTCTCCCTTTCACTTTCGCATTCTCTCTGTGCATCAACAATGACCCGGCGAAGATCATCATCGGGCACATCGTCTGGTTCCTCTTGATCTTCAGCTTCCCCCATTGCAGCATCACCGTATTCAGGGGGCGGGTAGTTGTCATCATCCTCTTCTTCTTCGTTGTCTTCCATCATAACCCCTCTTTCTCCGTGCTTGGTCCAAACATTATAGTGTGGCATAAAACCCTTCTCAAGCAGGTGGAAGTGAAGGGTTTTAGAGTTGGAGAAAGCCTTCGTATTCTCACAGACAGTACATGGACAATGCATAAAACCATTCTGCTTGTTTGCCTCAGCCGCTTCGAGAAAATTATGCAGGCCCTTAATATACTCGGAGGTGCGTCGGTCACCGTACATCCATTGCCGGTTCATCTGCGTGTGTTATATAGTTCTTATTATTGAACAACATATAACTCTCTAGAGCATCTAATTAAAACACACAAATAAGAACTTTTTTCTTTTAGAAAGAAGATAAGAAAAAGAGGCTAACCACGGTGTTGCCGGCACCAAGATGGGCGCGGGCGATCGACGGCGGTGAGGACGGGGACGGGACAGGACGGACCGCCAAACCTAGACAAATCTTGAGGAAAATGGAGCTTGGACAAGGAGCTTCGAGAGGAGAAAGCTTAAGTGTGGCTCGGGCATTTCATCGAACACCTCATGTGCACAGGAGGTGAGCTAGAGCACCACAAAAGCTCTCCCACGGCCGGGCAAAAAAACAGAGCAAAGCATTGCTCTGCTCGCGGGCGGGCGCTATATATAGGCCAACCATTGGTCCCGGTTCCAGCCACAAACCGGGACCAATGGTTGTGGGCCAGGAGCGAGGCGCATTGGTCCCGGTTCGTGGCTGGAACCAGGACCAAAGGGGTCACCTTTAGTCCCGGTTCCAGCCACAAACCGGGACCAATGGTTGTGGGCCAGGAGCGAGGCGCATTGGTCCCGGTTCGTGTCTGGAACCGGGACAAAAGGGGTCAGACGAACCGGGACCAATGGCCCACGAGGCCCGGCCAGTGCCCTGGCCTCACGAACCGGGACCGATGCCCCCATGGGTCCCGGTTCATGAGTGAACCGGGACTAATGGGCTTCTCAGGGGTGGACCGATGCCCTGTTTTGTACTAGTGGTACGCTTGCAGTTGACTTGTTCATCCAACTACTCGGTCTTTGGCAGGTTGTTTACGATTTGCAGCTCTCCTACAATGTTGTTAATCGGTGAACTTGGATTAAAGCATCTCTAGCAGACCCCGTAAAACGCTGACCCGCATAAGGCTTTTGCAGTTCGCAAAAAAGGTTATATGCGGGCCGGCGCGGGCGAGGTCAGACTCAGAGCCCGCAAAACGGACCCGTAAAAAAGGATATTCGGTGAATATGCTCTTTTATGGGTCGGCTACGCGGGGTCTGCTCGGGCGCCGCCGCGTCGACCCGCAAACCGAAGACGCCCAATTATCGAATTTGACATCGATTCCGACAAATGAGTTCAAATTCAAACAATAGAACACAGTTCACACGCAAATAAAAGCTTAGTTTTGTAGGACAAACGCAAAAGGGGGTCTTGCAAAAGTGAGGACCACGTCCGGCATCATCTTGGTCGATCTTCACTCCGCGCCACCGAGTCCATCGAAGTCATCGCAACCACCGAGTCCACCTCCGGCACTTGTTCCAACTCCGGCACAGAAATCATCGGCTGGTGCACTGAACGCATCGACGACATTGGTTCCAAGCCCCGTTGAGAAAACATCTTCGGCACTGTAACACGCACTGGCCGACGCAAGCATTCTCCTCTTCAAGATATCTCTTCTTGCCATATCATGCCATTCTTTGGTGAGGTCGTCCATGTCATTGCGGTTCAAGGTCATGATCTTGTTCTCTTCGGCAAGCAACTTGGACATGGCTTTGTTTTCAGCGGCACGTGTTCTTCTCTCCTCAATGGCCGCTTTGCGCAGCCCCTCGTCCTTGAGCAATTGCCATTTTTCTTTCTTCTCCCGTGCCTTCTTCTCGGCCAACTCTTTCTTTATCTCCAACGTCTTCGCTAACATCAACTCATTTGATTGCACCATGGAATCAATCTTGTCCCGCAAGCTCGATGCTTCGTGCTCTCTCTTCATCTTCTCCTTAGTCTTCTTGTCACCATCGGGTTTGTTCAAGTTTCTTGGGCCATCATCATCTTCATCTTCATCCATGTTCGTAAGTGAACCTCTCTTCGGTGGGGATTCTTTGTCAATCAACTTCCACTTCTCGCTCTTTTTGAGCAATTCCCAACAATGCTCTAGTTTGAAGAATTTGCCTTCCGAAGCTTCCATGTCTTTGTATCTATGTTTGGCAATTTTGTCCTACACAATTTAAACAAAGTCAAATGATGCAATCATTTCATATGATGCAATATAATGTGCACAACTTGGGACGTGAAAACGAACTCACATAGTCGGATTCCACGGTTCCACTTGGAGGTGCATTGCGTACTTGTTCCAAGCAAGCTGTCCAACGGCTGCAAATCGGCTTGATCACGTCCCAACGCCCCTGGAGTGACCAAAAGGTGCGTGGAGTCCTATTGGGATACTTTGCCATCATGCGGAAGTATTGATCTTCGATCCTTTGCCAATACCTCTTAGCGGTTTGAGACGTACCCATGCAAGCATCAAGAGAAACCGCACTCCAAGCATTGATCAAGATTTGATCTTCCAAGATCGTGTAGTTCTTCGATCTCTGGCTTTTTTTGCTTGCGCTTGCTCATACGCCTCCTCATTTATATCCTCCAATTATTCTTCACCACCGTGATCATCCACGCCGCCCTCCGTTTCATTGTAATCGAATGCAGCGAACGGGACTTGATCGATGTCAACGGCGTTGGTGTCCAACAAGTTCACGAACTCGGCAGTGGCATTGTTCGAACCACCGCTATAGTGAGCCACAACAAGTCACGAGCTACCGCAATGGCGAAAAGCAAAGAAAATTGAAGGGACCGAAGAGGCATACCTTCCGGCCATTTCGTCAAACACCTCGCTAGCGGTGGAAGCAGCGCCGTTGAACGGCATCGCCGGGGAACATCTTGCCGGGGCGGAGGGAGTGGATGAAGGAGCCGGCCTCTTTGTAGCCGGAATCCTCTTCCGCTTTACGCCCGAGACCTTGCCGGCCTTCTCCGTCGCCGGCCGGGATCGCACAGCGGCGTTGGCGCCCGGAGCGCGGGCCTTCCCGGCGGGGCCAGACGGATTCCCACCATGCACGACCACGTTGCCCTGCCGCTTGCGAGCAGGCGCAGTGCTGCCTTGGGCGACGGCGGGGCCAACATGGCCGGCGACGAGATCCGCCGGAGGGGATTGAGCGTGCGCGACCTCGACGGTGACGGGGGACGGCAGGGAGTCATCCATGGCGGCGAAGGACTGCCGGGGAAGATGCACCGGAGCGGGCGGTGGCGGGGGCAATGGTGGCGGAGGGGTGGGGGAGCGGGAACGGCCGCACGGAAATGTCCCTCGCGCCAAATCTCACTGCGGATAGGGGCCGAGCTCGGGTCGGCCTCCCACCCCGTGAATCTAAAGGTTGGGGGAGATCTTTTGCCGCGCCCCGCAAAAAAAATTACGGGTCGGACGCGTTTGCGGTGTCTGGTCGGGCAGGATTTTCCGCGCCGACCCGTATTTTGGCGGTTATTTTGCAGGTCGCGGCTATATACGGGGTCTGCTAGAGATGCTCTTATAGAAGCTTCTGGTTGTTTCTCTTCTTGCTCAACATAAAAAGCCTGGTTTCTTCGAAAAGAAGAATTACCCCCGGCCTCTTGCATCGAGTGATACACACAATCACCTTTATTGTATTATTGAACCGAGTTGTCCTAGGGGAAGGGCCATCTGGGCGAGCTAGGCTCCGCAAAGATTTTAAGCTGCTCATCTGGCTTGCAGTTAGAAAGAGGATTTGGACCACTGGTCGACTCGCCAAACGTGGTCTGCCCCATAATGATAGTTTTGTTCTTTGCTCGACTGAGGCCAACTCCAGCGCACGACCCCATCTCGTCCGTCCTAGTCCGTTTGGGGCAGAACGGACGAATAGCGCGGCCCAATGCGCTGCCCCAAACGGACAAATGTCCGGTTTTCGTCCGTTTTCGACCCATTCCCGGCCCAAACATGCGCCACGTTTGGGGTGAAACGGACATCGCGCGGACGGGCGGGACGCACGCCCTTGTCCTCCCGTGGCCCACCTGTAGGGGACACTAGCGCTTCATTCACCTCCAACGCCTCCACCCGCCCTCCCCGCCCCATCCCCGCCGCCGGCGCCGCCACTATTTTCCGGCCGCCTCCTCACTGCTCACCCCCCGGCCGTCCATACCATACCACGTCTCCGCCACCCGCGCTTTCGTAGGAGTTTTGACCGTCGTTTGGGGGAGTTTTGACAGTCGTCGTCGTATCCGGTGCCAGAGAGGATACGACCGCCGGCGACACCTATGGACCACTGCAGCTTTCGTTGGGTGCTCCAGAGCGACCTGTAGCCGGCC
The DNA here is from genome assembly GCA_039707655.1 of Elymus sibiricus. Classification (NCBI taxonomy): domain Eukaryota; kingdom Viridiplantae; phylum Streptophyta; class Magnoliopsida; order Poales; family Poaceae; genus Elymus; species Elymus sibiricus. The sequence goes on along the minus strand of CM077675.1, from coordinate 150,773,916 downwards.
GCCAAACGCCCCTGCTGCATCGAGGTGATCTTCGCGGCCTCTTTGCCACCACGACCGCAAGGTGTTTGACACTTTGCCCACAAAGGTATGGACAGTGGAGATGAATTTTTCTTCAACCACTTCATTTATTCATCGGATGATTCGTCCTCGGATGACGAAGATCTTGTGGTGGCTGCACTGGTCGTTCATGACCACATTGAACGGCAGCGGCCTCGGTACAGGGGGTCAGTCCCTGGCCGTGCTCCCAACCTTAACCGCAACAGAGAGAGAGGCCACGCCCTGCTCTATGCCGATTACTTTGAGGATACCGCGCTCTTCAAACCGGAGAAATTCCGTTGCCGTTTTCGTATGGCAAGGCATGTGTTCAATCGTAGCAGAGAGGGAGTGGTTGCTCATGACCCATTCTTCGAGTGCAAAACGGATGCCCTTGGCAAGCTTGGATTCTCCTCTTATCAGAACACTACTAGGGAAAACCCTAGCAGTAGCGCGGGTATTTGGTGTATCAGTAGCGCGGGTACCCGCGCTACTGATACGGCGCTACAGCTAACGTTTAGCAGTAGCGTGTGTTCGCCAGCGCTACTGCTATACCTGCTTAGCAGCAGCGGTTTTTGTAGGAAGCGCTGCTGGTAGTTACTAGCAGCGCACCTCTCTACCCGCGCTACTACTATTATTACGTATTTCTTTTTTGTTTTATGCCGTATATTCATACGCCATTATACAAGTTTTCATACAGTATCATCATAATACATCATTGTCATATAACAACTACTCATCATCATCATTTTCGTCCATGAGACATCATATAACAACTTGGTCACTAGTTATAATAACAACTCCTAGGACCTACTCCTAATCACTACTCCTCCTCAGCATCACCATCAACTCTAACACATTGTAGCACATAATAAAAACTTCTCATCATCATTATAGTCATATATAATCAGCACTAACTAATTGTTCTTAATACCTAGGACCTACTCCTGCTGCTCTCTCTCAGGTAAAATAGCATAAAACATGTGTAGCACTCCTTCTTCATCATATTGGAGAATGCATATGAACCTGTCTCCTAATTGTGGGCTGCGCTTCTGATTGCTGCCCCCTAGTACTTCTCTGCGATCCTTCACAATTTTGCTCCAGTCTTTGACTATTAAGACTTGCTCGCTTCGAGAAATGATGAATGCACTCATGTGCAATACATGATATCTTGCCGTAAGCTAACCATTGCCATGCGACCTTTAGACTCGATCCAACGAGGCACAACACTCATCGGGAGTCCCTGTTGAAGAACATCGTAGTAACATACTTAGCAATGAAGTTTAGCTTAAAAAATAATGTATGCAAAAGATGCACTGAGGACAAATAGTAAAAATCTTACCATCTTTCCTAGATAGATGTGACCGTAGTTCAATACGCACACTAGTGGCCGCACGTTTTGAGTACTAATATCTCGAAGTCCAGGAAAATAACCTGTCTTGACAGTATCAAGATCCTCCAGCCATGAAACATAATGACCTATCTCCTCGCAGTTTAGTTCAGCCCCGGGACAGTAGTAGGTGCTGTCTACCAAGCGCTGGACATGTTTGCTTGAATGGAAATAAGCTGTCAATAGAAATTAGTTGTCAACTATTTTTAAATAAACAATATAAATTACTTAATAAATATGGTTGAGAAACTCACATAATGGTAGAACTGGAGGCGTCTGCACATCGACCCAGATGTCGATATTACCTTCAATTTCATCTTCCGGACAAATATCAAAGGTGATAAGCATATTAGGCTCAAATGCATAAGCCTTGCATAGTGCTCTCCAACTTTTGCATTCAAAATAGGAGTAGGTGTCTGCATTGTACAATTTTACGGCAAAAGTATAACCATGCTCGGTCCTCAAGTGAACTCTCTTTACCTCCATACTTTTTTTAGTACTGAAACCAATCTTATCCAAGACATAAATTCTTGCATGGCAGGGAATACGCTAGTAGAATAGTAAAAAATTAAAATTATAAGTTGAAGCAAAAGAAGCAGAAGTCATGCTTAATTACGAAAAAAGACTTGTCGTTGTGACTTACTGTATCCACTTCGAAGGTCTCATCCAGCATGATGCTGAAGCGCCTACCATCAACTAGGTGAGGCTTGTCGCACAGGCCGCGCTCGTCTTCGTAGCATTCGCACATAACGAATTTCCTTTCGTCGTCAGACATTTCCTATGTTCATAGTTGAAACATTTAAAACCGATCGAAGGCAACTACCAGGAAACTGATCAACACACAGATCACTATTACTCAATATGCAACGGGTTGACTTTAGGTCTGTCGAGTCTTTCCTTCCTAAACTCTCATCTCACGTATATGGTGGGCACTCCCTCTGATATTGCGACCGTCGGTGATGGTCGCTCCTCCCTTCGTTCCCGAGTGCATTACACCAAAATGTCTAGCACACGGGAATGAAGGAGAAGCGACCCCCACGACAACAGTCGGGATTCTTCCTCTCTCATATTTCGACCGTCGGTGATGGTCGCTACTCCTCCTTTCCCTAGTGCATTACAAATATCTAGCACAAGGAAAAGAAGGAGAAGCGACCCCCACGACAACAGTCGGGATTCTTCCTCTCTCATATATATATATGGTGGACACTCTCCCTCACTGAAAGACACACAAGGAGCCGAAACAGACCTAAAGTCAACCCGTTCCATATATCGAGCAATGACATAGAAAAAATGCCCTATGTTTTGCCGGAATATCATTGAATTCCCGTTCTGGCAAATCACAAGCACTCGATATGTCCTACATTGTAGCACAAGTCATGCTAAAATTCATGAAAAAAATTCGGCATGACCTTTGCTAAAAACAGGACATATCGAGCGCCTGAAATTTGCCGGAACGGAAACGAATCAACATTCCGGCAAAACATAGGCCACTCGGAGGTACATTGCAAACAAGAACACCAAGACATCGTCTATATTCAGAATGCATCATCATCGACATCAATGACATGGCGACTAGCACTAGCATTTTCATCATCGACATTTACAACACATTATCATCTATATTCAAAATGTTGCATATCAACTAGCCTACTAAATCAAAATGTAGCAGGAAGGAGGGGTTGTGGATGGAGGAGGGAGGAGGGAGAAGGAGGGGCGACTGAAGGAGGGAGGAGGAAGGAGGACGGAGGAGGAAGGCGGAGCGAGGAGGGGCCGGCCGGCGGCGAATGGAGGAGTGGAGAGAGGACGGAGGAGGTGGGGCGGGGAGGAGGGAGGAGGGGGAGGATTATCGAGTCCAGGGAGGAGGGGGAGGTGACGGCGGCAGAGGGAGGAGGGGTAGGCGACGGCGAGTGGCGGGAGGCAGAGAGGGAGGGACAGTGTGAGGGGGGAGTGAGGAAGAGAGAGGGAGCGCACGGGGTGGATAAGGTGGGCATAGCAGCAGCGCGGGTTGGTGCCAAGCGCTACAGCTAAGTAGAATAGCAGCAGCGCTGGTTGAGGAAGGGCGCTACTACTATACCTAACCTGTCGGGAATGGTGTGGCAATTATAGTAGTAGCGCGTTTTATACGTGCCACGCTACTGATATGTGTTTATTAGTAGCGCTGTTTTTGTACACGCGCTACTGATAAGTAGCAGCAGCGCCTCCTTTTAAAAAGCGCTACTGGTAAGCTTCTGTGTATAAGGTTTTCCCTAGTAGTGGAAATGCACTGCGGCAATCCGCATGCTTGCATATGGAATTCCAGACGATCTGGTGGATGAGTACGTGCGCATGAGTGAGTCCACATGTCTGATGTCAATGTACAACTTCTGCAAGGCCGTGGTGGCAGTGTTTGGCCCTGAGTACTTGAGGCAGCCAAATGCCGCTGATACAGAAAGGCTGTTGGCGATCAACGCCGATAGAGGCTTTCCAGGCATGCTTGGCAGCATAGATTGTATGCACTGAAGTGGAAGAACTGTCCATTTGCTTGGCAGGGCCAGTACAAGGGGCATGTTAAAGCGTGCACTGTCATATTAGAAGCGGTGGCTTCGCAAGATCTTTGGATATGGCATTCTTTCTTCGGCATGGCAGGTTCTCACAATGATATCAACGTATTGCAGCGTTCTCCAGTCTTCGCAAGGCTTGCAGAAGGCCACTCCCCACCTGTCAACTTTGAGATCAATGGCCACCACTACAACAAGGGATACTACCTAGATGATGGTATATATCCTCAGTGGTCAACTTTTGTGAAGACAATCTCGGACCCCCAAGGTGGGAAGAGACAGATATTTGCCCAAATGCAAGAGAGTGCTAGAAAGGATGTGGAACGTGCTTTTGGTGTGCTTCAATCCCGATGGGGTATCGTTCGAAACCCTGCACTGACATGGGATCAAGGGAAGCTTTGGGAGGTGATGACTGCTTGTGTGATCATGCACAACATGATCGTCGAGGACGAGCGTGATGACAGCATCTTCGACCAAGGATTTGATTTTCAAGGTGAAAATGTTGAGCCCCTGCACCAAGAACCGGCCACGTTTGAACAGTTTACCCAATTCCATCGTGAAATGCGTGATTGGCACACTCATGTGGCGCTTCAAAATGACTTGGTTGAGCACAACATTGGCAACCAATAGATGTATTGGTTCATTATGTTTATTCCAGACAATTTTGATTTGGTTGTAAAACTATTTTATTCGAGACAATTTCGATTGGGTTGTAAAACTATTTTTATTTGAGACAATTAATATTTGGACGTGTAAACTTGTTTTAAACATTGAAATATTGAATATATGGGCATATTGGCCGTGGCGGACAGGATGGGGCCAAAGGATGCGTCCGCGCGTTGGGCGCACGGCCATCGCATCCCAGAAAAGGCCCGGATACGACCCCATTGCCCGCCCCAAACGGACAGAATCCGGACAAAACGGACGTCCGTTTGGGGTCATGCGCTGGAGTTGGCCTGAGTCAGAAGATGTAGATCATCTTCTAGTTGGTTGTTCCATCTCAAATATCATTTGGATCAGGGTGTTGTTGGTCAATTTGGAAGGAGAGAAATAGCCGAGTATTTGATAACAAATATTAGATCAATTGACATATTCTTGGATCGGATCAAGTGTAAAACGTAGGCGCCACACACCCCTCCGACCGAACGGGCTGGCCCACTTAGGATTGTAGCGGTAGTGCGGTTCTTCTAGCAATTTTTTTTGGTGGCCGGTTCTTTTGTGTTTTGTTTCTGTCTGTTTTGTTGAGCCTTTTTTTTCTTTTCCATTTTTTTAATTTTCATGAACTTTTTATTTTCAAATTCGCAATTTTTTAAAATTCTAAAAATATATAATCAAATTGGTGAACTTTTTTCAAACATGTGAAACTTTTGAAAAAATAATAATCAAATTGGACATGTCCGGATGTGGCGGCCACGTCCGATTGGCCAGCGTTGGCCCGCCCCGACACCAAAAAAATATTTGTGACAAACTCTTTTCATTTTTTTTTGCTTGGTAATATGTGTCTCATTTATATCATAAAGATCAAAGTACAAGTCACATAAAGACCGACATGACAAAACTGAAAAGATAGAAGAACATCTTTGAGTTTGACACCAACATCCGTCACCTGCCTCCGACACCACCACAGCAGCCACCGAAGAAAATAATGACAAATCACCTCCTCACCCGAGCTCGACGTGGCTCCATCGCTGATATGCAGCTTTGCGGACCTCCAAGGTGGCTCACCAAAAGTGAAGCCCTTGCCGTTGAACGAATCAGACCGGGGGAACACCCCGGACACACCATCGAACTCCAGATCGCACCCCACCATGACTAAGACGTCGAAGGAGGAAACCATACCTGCCATCCACGAACCACGAACCCAGCACACGTTCCGTCTTCCAGATGTCGTCGATGCAGACCACAATCTGCATCCGCTCCTGGACTACCTCCCAAGTTACGCGCCGACACTGGAGCAAACGTCGCCGCAACGGCGGAGCCCGAGGACACAGGTCCACCATGAGGATGCCGCCGCCGCCACGCCATCCTTGCTTGAACAGACTGGTTTCCAAATCCATCCCGAACCATAGGACTGATGGCCTCGTTAGGAAAAGATCCGAATAATCTTTATTCAGCGCCGCCATCGCCGCTGCCGAAGCCAAGACGATAAACAACCTAAAAACCTAGACTACGAAGACTAAAAACGATCCACACGCGTGGATCCGGCAACCCTCCTCACCACCGACGACTAAGGTCGCCGGCGAAGGAGAGCCGCCGGAGGACGGCGCTGAAAGATTGTCCTCTCCTGGCGGCGGCTAGGGTTCCAGCCGCCAGGGGAAGAGAGGAAAACGAGCAACGCACAGAGGCGAGGCGAGTTGGGAAATCCAAACTCTTTTCATTTTCTTTCTAGAAACATACACCAAATTTTTTGTGGTATACGCTACACTTGGATCCTGTAAAGCATACGGTATGCATAGAACGTTGCAAGTCGTAAGCACACACGAACATGTTCATGGCAAAAAAAAAAAGGAACATGTACGTACTCCATGCCAAAAAAAAAACGAACATGCATGTACGTACGTCTTGTCTTTTTTTTTCGGGGGTGTACGTACGCCTTGTCAGGTGCCGCGCGCGTTCAAGCCAATGCTACACTTACGTACGTCACTGTACGGGATTTACGTAGGGTTTTAAGAGGGAAGGTTTCCTACTGATTACGTAAATGGACGGCCATAAATGTAGCATTTTTGTGCGCGTTCCGTTACGATCATAGCTAATCAAGTAAATACTCCCGCGCGCGCCGAGGACACAACCAACACGTCCTCTTTTGAGGGCAGGTTTGACCAGAAAAAAACAAAATCCTCGTACGAGAATCGATCAAGATCCATGGCGGCCGCCGAAGGGCTCCCCGTGGACCTCCTCGCGGCGATCTACTGCCGGTGCGCCTCGGCGTACGACCGCGCCCGCTTCGCCGCCGTCTGCACGTCGTGGCGTGCGGTCGCGTCGTGGCACCCGAAGCTACCGGCTATCCCGCTGTTGCTTCCGTCGACCGTCAATGGCCGGCGCGACCGGATGACGCGGGCGTACAGCCCGGAGGACGGCAGGGTCCTGGGTGCCCCGCTGCCCGGGCTCCCCAAGTGCAGGCAGATCGTGGGGTCCCACGACGGTGGCTGGGTCGCCGCCGCCACCGGCTCCCGCGTCGTGGTCGCGAACCTCTTTACCCGCGGCCGGGTGCTGCTCTCTCGGGACTTTGCATGTACATGTCCCTTTGCTCGACGAGACACTCACAAGATCTCCATTCAAAAAGTCATCTTCTCAGAGGACCCCGTCTCAACTGCATCCTTGCCGCGATAACCACAGGGTGCAAGATAGGAATTTGTAGGCGTGGCAGCCTGGAGGGCGGTGCGGATGGTGGGTGGACCACACGAGGGTGCGGATGGTGGATGGACCGCGAATTCCCAAGACTCATAGACATCGCCTTCTGCAACGGCGAGTTGTACGGTCTCTCCTGCACTAAACTGTTATACAAGTTCATCATCGGTCAGAACAAATCCGGCGCACCGGTGATCACCTCAGTCGACCAGCTAATCATGGGACCCATCGGCCACGGGGATGCCAAGTACATCATCGAGCTAAGCGGGAAGCTTGCAATAGCATTGGAGAACTCGAACCACTGCAAGGGTAAAAAGTTTACGGTGTGCAAACTCGCCGTCAACCCTCGCAAAACAACAGGATCATCCTCATACATATGGGTAGAGATAGCGAGCCTGGGAGATCATGCCCTGTTCCTGGGGGCAGGATGCTGCAAGACGGTGCACGTGTCGACCGCGGACAAGCGCGGCATAGTGGAAGCAAACTGTATCTACTACTCCTCTCCCAGCGACTATGCAAACGACTTGGTGAGGTTGGACCTCGGCAGCTGTTTTGTGCATTGCTGGGAAAGCGGTGACTTGCGCCACTCACAAAGGATCGTGTCACGACTCACGAGGATACCATTGCTACCCGAAGGATGCCCGTAGTGGTAACTATAGTTGTACATGGGTTTTGCCTCCACAATTCTAGCTCATCTGCCAATGCTTGCAAGTACTGCATCTGTATTATCTTATGTAGGAGTAAATTTCATATTTCATATCTGTACGAGGAACTTCTATATTCTACCTACAAAAGGGAATCGCAATATTATCCTTGAAAGTATATGCCAGTGATGTATGTATGTTGCATAGCTGAAGTGAGCATAGGCTCCTTTGTTTTCAAGCTATCTATTACGAATGATACATTAATTGTTTGCTATATTTAGTAATCTACTAGTAAATGTGTGCGTGAATTACGTTGATATTGAAGAGGAAATTAATAGCACGTTGATATTATATCAGCTACGTGTTAATTATATGCTTAACGTAGATGTTCATATTTGGTACTCCCTCCGGTCCTTTTTAGTTTGCATATAAGTTTTGCTCGAAGTCAAAGTATCTCTATTTTGATCAAACCTATAGAAAAAAGTATCAATATTCATAATGCCAAATCAATATTGTTAGATTCATTACAAAATGTACTTTCATACAAAATACATTTGGTATTGTAGATGTTGATAATTTTTAATATGTATTTAGTAAAAGTTTGTAAAGTTTGGCTTGACATAAATCTAATACGCGGAGTAAAAAGGACCGAAAGGAATATGATACTAGCTACATGTTAAACATGTTGAGCACTCGTCATTGAAATAATGTAGGTCGTTGGATTGACATAGTTTGACGGCTGAGATTTTGGGTCTACCCCTTCATATCTTCTTATATTGGTACTAGCACATACGCCAATGGGAAAGAAAATTAGTGTGTCCATCAAAACATTCGTCAGCGTGTTATGACAACATCTGAAAAGTGACACTCGACGACGGCATGTAGGCGGACTCTGAGATCTAGATTTTTTTCGTAAAAAAATGGATTAATAATCCAACAATTAGACTCCGGAAGAACTGTTTTTAAAGACAAATTTGGCAGCGAGCAGGTAGTCATACACCGAGATCGAGACTTGTTTTTCTCGTAAAAAAATGGATTAATAATTGACTTTGAAAAATAATTTTGAAGATAATTTTGGCAGTCTGTTTGGACCCCGAAAGGATTTATTGAGTCGCAAGGAAGGCGCGCATCAACCATAGTGTTGTGCTCGGGTGAGATGGCCTTGACCGCGAAGGCCCAGTGGACAGGACTTTAAAGCAGCGGTTGAACCGGATCATGTATGTACTCCTAGCTTGCCTTCATCGAAGCCGAGATGTTATTGCACGCACCTCTTTGATTGTTATGCATGTGTCATGCAAAAATTTTCTTGCTGCTAGTTTTTCCCACTTTGAAGCAATTTATGTGCATGCTTTTTCTCTGGCTAGATTCCCATGAAATGTCTCATTGGCACATATGTGTTAGTCACCAACGAATTTAAATTCTTTGTTTCTCTAGCCACACAGACGAATTTAATTTCTACGTTCTCTCAACAAGTAACAGAACACACACCATATCATTTGTTTGTTGATGGATCAACTTGTTGATTCTTGTTACTCATACGCGGATATAAATCAGTGAAATTTGTGTAAAAAAAAGCAGGATAGGTTTTATTTTTCGAGAGTCGGATAGGATTGTTAATTAATAAACGAATTATGTCTTTTGGCATCCAAGTCCGATGAGCTCATATTAGGTGGAGGCAAAGCCGATCGCCTTACATGGCCCAGGTGGAGGCACAACCAAGTGACAACATACAAAGTGTTTTTCCTATATACAAAACGAAACGTGTTTTATCACTTATGTGTGGACGGACCAAAAAATTAGAGAAACACACCATCCTTTATTAGTAAGGTATAGATATAGATATAATGCACCATGAATATCTCATTTTTTGTTTGTTGATGATTATCTGATCTTCATGAAGGCAGATCATAGGATTGCTTCCAGGTTGAATGATATTCTGGAAGGTTATTGTCTAGGATCGATTAGGACAGGGTGTGAATAAAGCAAAGAGTTCATTTTTGTTTAGTCCAAATTGTGGGTTTCTACTCGGAGGGGGGTGAAGAATGTCTTGAATATTCAGAGAGAAGCACTCACAGAGAAGTACCTTTAGCCTTCCAACAGCAGCAGGTAGGTTGACAGAACAACAATTTAAACACATCAACGAGAGAGCTAGAGGGAAGGTGCAAGGATGGTGTAAAAAGTTGTTTTCATGTGCAGCAAGGGAAGTCCTTCTAAAATCAGTGGTTCAAACTCTACCGACCTATTCTATGAGTTGTTTTAAACTCACAAAAGGTTTGTGCAAGAAACGTACAAAGACTATGTCAAAGTATTGGTGGGCTGAATCACTTGATAAAAGAGGGATGCATTGGCAACCTTGGGAGAAGCTTTCTGTTCCAAAGACCAACGGTGGTTTGGGCTTTCGGGACTTGGAGTTTTTCAGTGATGCCATGCTTGCGAAACAAGCATGGAGACTTCCGGAGAATCCTAATAGTTTATGTGCTAGAGTTCTTAAAAGAAGATACTATCCACATGGAGAATTGCTTACAACACATTATCCAAGTGGGGCTTCGTCGACTTGGAAGACAATTGTTTGCGACAAAGAGCTGCTAAAAACATGGCTTATACGTTGCATCGGAGATGGCACACATAGAGAAATATGGCATGACAATTGGATAGATGGTACAAGGACGATGCGCCCGATGGGTTGACTAGTTGATACCCGGCCCGGTTCAACTTGTCAGTGATTTGCTAGTTCCGGAGACAGGAGCATGGGACGGTGAGCTGGTTAGTCAGGTATTCTTCCCACCCAATGCAGATGCCATCTTAGCGATGCCCGGATCAAGGCGGGCAGGGGAAGACATTTAGGCATGGGAGTGGGAGAAGAGCGGTATTTTTACAATCAAATCGACATATCGCAACATGGTGGAACGGAAAACTATGGAGGAAAATGCCGCTGGGAGCTCGCATGGAGGGGAGCATACTTGGAAAGCGTTATGAAATGCCACAAGCACATTCCACCATGGCTCACCCTCCCCATCAACGACACAAAGACCATTGCCTGCTAATCTTCACCACCTCAGCATGGCAGTGGATGATGGTGCAACAACATATGTTGTTTATAGAAATTTATGGAAACGATCAGATGGAAGAACTTTGTAGTGAGTATATATACTACTAGCACAATACTAAAGGAAAAAATATTTCGTAACTTTACTAAGAGAAAATAAAATGTCAGCATCTTCTTCACATGATGCATCAACTGTCAGTTCTGGTAGAACATAATTGTTCTTCCCATGGATACAACCATTGTAACTTAGGATGCACTCGTGTATCCTTAATCCACTAGTACCCTTTTAGGTTTTGAAGATATCTGATCAAGTTTTACATCTGGAAACAACTTTTGAAAATAACATTGAATATTCACTTTTAGTCAAAAAGCAACAGAACTGAGAAACTAATACTTAAAAAGTATACCTCGTTACCACTTGGATCACATTATATATATTTAACCTCTACCAAACATTCCACAAATGATTTTCAAACAAGAAAATTAGTTATAAATCCATCTTACCTCAAAAATAAAGATTACATTGTCAATTTCCTTGAACACATTTAAGGAGATATAAGTGGTCCAATTCAACCATTTATTGGATCATTTAGGCATTTCCTGGTGATCATAGGTTACGAGAAAATCGAACACCGGATATCACTTGTGTGTTTATTATCCTCACGGAAACTATAAAATTACGAGCAAATCGAACATAGGATAAAAACAATACAAATCGAACACAGGATATTTTGAGTTCACTTCAAGTGCATTTAATGGTTATATTACACATATAAATTTGGTACAAATCAGACCAACAGCTTCCATTTGTAATTAGTACGCAACAATCAACCAAGTATTTCCCATCCACGAAAATATGGCAGTGCATTATATGTACGATATCATCGACACAACGTGCATCCATGGTCTCCCACTTAAAGTTAGGTTTCTATGTGGGGTGTAAATTATTGTCTATTATAAAATATCTTGAGACCTCAAGGGGGACTTGTTCATAGCCCGATAAGTTGATTCCCAGCATTAGTGAGAGAATCAAACCACAAGGAATGTACAGAAATTGATTTGAATGCTACATGTATCTAATAGTACCTACCTAGATCAACTTAATAGAAGTCTGGGTTTAGAGAATCATATATTTGCATCACATTGTGAATAAGCTACCGGTGTGTTTAGGCCATGTTTGTTTGAGTTGCGGCTGAACGAGAAGCGGTTGTAGAAGCTGAGAAGCAAGCTAGAGCTGGTAGAAGTTGAGAAGCCAAAAAAACCTGTTTGGTTACTTTTTTTAGGACGGCTGTTAAGGCTGTAGCTTGTGGTGAAAGTATGCAATGCCCTTGAATGCTGAAGATGTTATTTAAACACTAATTTATCGGGTTATGTTGTATAGTAGCTCAAATAACATGTTAATCACCTATTTAGCCCAAAAGTTATTTTTTACTGCCAAGTACTTCCTCCGTCCTGAATTGTAAAACGTTTATTAACACTATCAGGGAGTAATTATCAAATTATCACTAAAAAAATCCATCAACATATGCAGACATGCAGACATTGAACTTAATAACACATGATATATTAATAATAACAAGGACTGCAACCTATAAGCAGTTTCCCATATTATAATTAAGTTAGGAACAAAATACAAGCCAAGTTTCCCATATTACAATTAAGTTAGGATCAAAATACAAGCCAAGTCCTTACACACACTAGTCATCATCTTCGTCATCCTCCTCTCCGACCTCCTGTCCCATCAAAGCATTTGCGATATCTTCACGAATGGCATTCATGTTGGCATGCTCAGTTCCCACATGAAGGCCTGGCATAAAAGAACTCGTACCATCAACATGTGCATTAACAAACATCTTCTCAAACTCTTTCAGATATGGCGGAGGTCCCTTGCGAAAACCAGCACACGCATTGTTTCCCTGCACAAAAGAACATTTCAAGTCAGTATAAAGTTGTAGTGCAAAAAGTAAGTAGAAACACACATAGATAGAAATTCTACCTCTATGGTTTCTTTCCACCACTGATCATCAGCTGTGACAGTTTTCTTCTCCTCGTTCCAACCAAGTCCAGTTGCTTGACCTTTGAAATACTTTCATGCTAGGTACAAACTTTTCATTGCAGCCCATCTATTTTCGAATTGTTTCCTGATGTAGGGTCTTCCAGTTTTTTCTAAGAACCACGCTTGCACATTCTTGTACCCAGTGTCTTCATATAGGCAGTAGGTCTGTTTCCTTTCCCAACCTCATCAGCACATGGCTCACAAAATATTTGAGCAGCAACCGGATCCCAATTGGCTTTCATCTTAACTTCTTTTTCTTTCACCATCTATGTAAGCAACAAATACATGAACACACACACACACACACACACACACACAGCAAGTACAATTTCCTTTCTCTTTTACCATCTGTGTAAGCATCATTTGTTATATTGACATACACATACAGTGGGCAGCCATTTGTTCAATCAAAATATTGACAGCAAGTATTATGCATTTGTTCACCATGAAAAATTTACAGCAACTAATATAACAATTGACCGCAAGTACTATCTATTTTTTTCACCATTGCAATTTTTCACAACAAGTAGTACCTATAGCAAGTATAAAATTTATAGGATAGTCCATTGATGGGGCATAGGCTGTAGGGTAACGCAGCAGAAAACAAAAAATTTCCGACCTACGTACCAGCCCAGGATCACTATGGAGACTGCATACAAGGTTTGATCTTTTTCGTTACCGACTCGTAGCGCAGCGGAAGTAGAGTCGATGACGATCGGCGGTGCAGATCCCCGCAGCTAGGATTTACAACCTCCCAACCGCGAGGATGTACTCCCACATCTGCCCCTCGGACAGCCCTCCGGGAGGCGTTCGGACAATCCCTCGGACGGTGTCGCGGACAGCCCTTCGGGAGGACCTTCGAAACTCGAACGGTCACTCGGACAGCCCTTTGGGAGGACCCTCGAAACTAAGACGATCACTTGGACAGCCCTTCGGGAGGCACTCTCGAACTAAGACCGAAACTACGATCTCTCTACAGAGTTGCACACATACGGTGTCATCTATCCGGCAGGGCTTCGCCGTCCAGAACTAGTTCCCACCGGAACCCAGACAGCCTTTCGGCTCTACGAAACTATTTCGCTGGGAGGGAGAGAGAAGCCAGACAAGTCTATGGCATGTGTATGAGAGCAAGCATGATCTGATTTTGGAGAGCAATCTCCACCTCTATTTATAGGAGGAGCAAGGGGTAGAGGAAAGACCAAAAGGACCTTCCTAGGATCTTTCCACCACATGCCACATAAGGGTGTGTAGAAGATATCCACCATGAGGTGGAAGGACACCTCAAGGAGGGCCCCCCATGCCATGGCCGAAATTTGCAGCCCCCTTGGGGAGCTCCACCTCCCTTTCACACACCAAAAGTGGTTTTCTTCTAGAAGAAAAACCCCATTTGCAAATCAGCCCAAAAAGTGCTTTTCACTATTCACGAACACATTTTTCTGCGTCCGTTAAAACCCAAATTATTTCTGTGTGCCTAGAATAATTCTAGCACCCACCAAAACAATTTTGAACGCATTCCGAAACAATTTCGGAACAATGTTTCTTCAGCGAAAAGCAACCAAAGCGGTTCCGGCTGCTCCGGAACATTTCCGGTTTTTGTCCCGGAAAATTCCCAGAAGTTTCCAGAACACTTCTGGCATCCTCCAAGAATTTCCAGGCGTGTGCCAGAACCAATTTGACTTAATGGAATACCCTGAAACAACTTTTTAGTTTCACCGGAACTATTCCGATATCCTCTCCGGAACTTTTCCGTTTCGTCCGAAACTTTTTCGGTGATTTTCTCTCAGACTCCCCGTCTAGTATTCAGCAGATAGATGACCCTAAAGCGTGTGACCCTATAGGTTCGATGAAGTATAGACATGACCCGGAACTCTTTTCGATCAATGATCAACATCGGAGCCGTGGACACCCATATTGACCCCTATACCCACACGAATGAATATTCGAATGAACCTCCAGTTGCCGTGTGCTATTCATGTTGCTTCGCGATATGTTACAAATACCCGAGGTGAGAAACATCGCATCCCCGTGGATCAACAACTTGTCCACTATGCAAGTTACCTCGTTACCGGTTTTGTTCTCTTTTCTCGTTCCCGTGTTTCGGCATCCCTGTGATCAAATCACTAAGTATCTGGCCAGACGATGATGGATACCGTAACACCGAGAGGGCCCAGAGATATCTCTCCATCGTCGGAGGAGCAAATCCCAATCTTGAGCTATCAAGTTCCTTGACATACTTTTCCATGAACCCGTAAGCCGCCGTAATAGCCACCCATTTACGGATGACGTTTAACAAACCCCAAAGTTCATGAAGCAAGCATGAAGAAACTCGACACCCTCATGGTCTAAGGAATTATGCAAACATTAACTTCTCTGTGTTATTAACGATTAACTTATGACAAATGAATCTCATAGCATAACATCAATCGGGTCGATTCAACACAAGTGTTCTACTAACATTGTGCCCTCAAAGTTGCCGGCATAGTCATGCCCATGATCAGGAAAACAGAACCATCATGCAACACTTGAGCTAGTCTTAGAGGCCAGACTAGGAATACATTTTACCGTTTATTATTCCACACGTTCATATGAGTCTTCCTTCAAGCCTCGTGGTTATTGCAGACTCGAGAACCATAGCAGTTATAGCATGGAACATAAACATAATTATGATCATGGAGATAAATAATAACATTTGTTATTGCCTCTAGGGCATATCTCCTACAGACTCCCACTTGCACTAGAGTCAATAATCTAGTCAATGCTAATGCACATTACACCTGTGGCACACCGGTGTAAAAATGCTTCGCATGTGGTATAGCCTGATGTCCAACGGATCTGATAACTTCAGTTCCGTGTGTATCTTTGCATGTCCTCGTGTTTTCACGCTTTCACAAAATTCATATTTTGTGTGGACTTGGCTTCGTATATATGTGAATCACTGGTCAAACCTTGATTCCTCAGACTGAGCTATGGAGCAACTATCTTCAATAGTGTTCCATTGACCAAAGCCATCTTGGAATCATACTAAGTTCATGAACGAACTGTATGATTCAACATCTTCTATGTCGCTTCGAAAGCGGCAACATACTTAGCCTTAGTTATAGAATTCGCCACAGTAACTTGTTTGGAAACGATTTCCAAACACTGTGCCACCATATTGTGTGTTACACAAAACCCTTAATTTAAATCGAAAATCGCATGGAGCATTGATGAAGACTGTATCGATGTAATCACTTACAACGAGCACTTCATAATCTCTGCTTGCGAGAAAACATGTCATCAGTGCTACTTTAGTACTTAATGACATTTTTCACTGTTGTCCCATGATCAGTACTTTGATCACTTTGGTATCTATACTCGCAACAGCTTTGGAGTATTGGACATATCTGGTTGTTTTACATACCATGGAATACATGATTAATCCAAACACGAAGGTGTGTGGAATCTCCATCATGTATTTCGCTCATCAGTGTTTTGAGACACCGAGTCTTGCAAAAACCCTTTCCATGTGACTTCGGCAAGAATTACTCCTTGGCGTTTTAATGCTAAAATGTTTTAGCATCTTGTCAATATGTTTTTTTTGCTTTAGCCTATTAGGCAATTCTATCTCGTAGATAAATATGCCTAATGTCAAGGCTATTTAGCCCAAGTACTTCATTGAAAAACTATTTTTAATGAAGTACTAATTCGTGTCAAGAAATTTCCAATCAACAATGTGTCAAGCACACAAAGTTTTTAGAAATATTATTATGCTCCCGCTTACTTTCTTGAAACCACAAGCATCTTCGTTATCCATTGATGAAATCAAACTATTTCATCAAAAACGAAGATTCCAACTCCATTTTGCTCTCTTGTGTCCATCGCTGGAACTCTGAAGTTTGCATACTTACTAGCATCCTCTGGATTGACAAAATACTTCGGACTGTACCACATACAAGTCCTAGGTTGCATTTCCATCATATGGAAATCCTTTTGGCATCCATGTATCATATCTCAAGATTGAAATATGTATTAATTGCTAGTTTAACCCGATCTGACTTTAAGCATCGCTACGGTGAGAGAACCTCATCGTAGTCAACTCCTTGAACTTGTTATTGCAACAAGTCGAGCTTTATGGATAAAACATTTTATCCAAATCAGTTTATAGTTCCATTAATGTTCAATAGACTCTAAGTCTTCCGAAGGGTTTATCAAGATATAATCTTGAATCATTTATGGAAACTATCTCGGATTATATTGGCATTTAGCCAATTCCGGAGTCAGGGCCCATCAACGCTTCCTTGTGTATCGTAGGTATACTGTTGTCTAACAACAATATCTCGCTGCGCACCTGAGAGGTTTGCACGAGTTTTGCCTACGTGGTTCAGCTGCAAGTTCGACCGAAGTCCATACATTTTATTGTAGAGACTACCGTATCAGTCGCAGTAGGAAACTCTGGAATCACTTCCAAGGTTCCTTTCCTTTGATCTGATGACGAAGATACTATTTATCTCGTCGAGTTGCACTGTTCTCCCACTCACCCTTTTGCAAGAACTATTCTCTTTAAAAGCACACCGTTCTCGGTGACAAACCTTTTGCCTCGGTATAGTGGTGGAGGAATTCCCAATTACTTGGGATAACCTACAAAGTAGCTCTTGTCTGATTTGGAATAGGTTTGTAACCTTTTACACAAGCCCCATATTCCAAATGTTAAGGAAAGACCAAGCATGGTTGGGCGTACCATACCATGGCGTCATTTCAACAGACCTGATGGCGCTCTTTTCAGTGTAAAAGCCACAGTCACTAAAGCATTACTTTTAAAAGGGATAATGGCAAATTGATTTATGTCATCTTTGATCTTACCATGTCTTAAATGGTTTGAATACATCTTCACGGACATTCCACTCACAGTAGTGTTCCGGGAGGTGTAAGTTATGAAAACTCTTTTCACAACTCATCAGACATTCGCTAAATTTGCAACTCAGATATTCCTTTCCGCAATCCAATTGCAGAAACATAATTTTCTTGTTACAATAATTTCTACTTCATTTTTGAAAACCTTTCGAATGATTTCAAAAGATCCAGACTTACGTCTCATCAAGTAAATATCCATTATATCTACTTGAGTCATTTCTGAAGATAGATAAAATCCACTGCTATCAACAACATTTATCGGACTACATACATCAAAATGTATGATCACCAATAAGTTCGTTGCTCGTTCCTTATGGCCTGTGAACGGTATTTCAGTCACTTTACTTTTCCGGAGGAAAGTTGCAAGTGTCAGATGATTCGTAATCAAATGACTTCAAAATCCATCATAATGGAATTTCTCCATGCTGGTTTCTCCAATGTGACCAAATGCAATGCCACACATGTGTGGTATTCTTTTAGTCTTGCGACATTTAGCGTCAGTGTTATGGATGTATCATATTACCATCAATATTCATAACATACATCCCATCCACTATGGAAGCATGGCCCTTATGTTATTCATGATTCCGAACAACAATTGTTCTTTCATGAACAACACTCTTGCAACAAACATTATGCAAATGGGCTAGAGTGTATGAAACTCTAAAATGATTTATGAAAGTAAATACAGAGGTAAAGTATTATTATCAATATTCATAACATACATCTCATTCATAATGAAAGTATGGCCCTTATGTTATTCATAACAGCGAACATCAAAAGTTCTCTTATGAACAACCTTCTTGCAAGATACCTTATGCAATGGGCTAGAGTGTGTAAAAACTCTATAATGAATTTTGAAAGTAAATACATAGGTAATACACCGATGGAAGGTATAGTAACTTTTACTAAGTTCCCAACATGTATTTAAACCTCATTCCTGCCAGTCTTTTAGGCCGTAGTAGTTCTTGCATCGAATTGCAACAGAATGCAATCGAGCGGGTATCTTTGTGATCAACTCACAATACCCAAGAATCAGTGATTAACATGTTTAATCATAATTCCCAAGAACTATTTCTTTGACCAGCCTTCTATACATCAATAACTTGTATGGCTTTCATACATGAGCTGGATATTCCAGTCTTCTCTCTTTTTGCCTTTATACTTCTAACAGTTTAACTTTCAATATTTCTTCTATCTCAAAAGAAACATCCAACTTAAGAGTGGTGTTAGCCCCGAATTTCCTAGGCGTGAAAGTCTTACTAACACCCTTCGGACATTTCCTTTAAGTTGTTGTTTTATTCACCTTCATCATATGACAGGCGTTCTACTGGATCCCTCTGTCATTAGTCAAATGCATAGTAAACACCTTTTACTAACAGTTTGCAAAACAAACATTGCTTTGGATATCCCATATCTTTTAGCCTTTGTTTGTGTCTGAAAAATGATTTTCAGTTCCATGAATATCACATAGCTATCCCAAACTTTTGAAGTCTGGGTCTCATGGAAGCAAACATATTGCACTTGACCGTAACGGAATTCTAGCTTTTGGATCGAAGGACGAGAGTCACATTATCCATAGCATTAGCGGGAGAATACAAAAAGCATGCGATAGGACAAAGTCCTTCTCGGCACTCTTGAGGACAATCCTCACATTACGTTACCAACCGTAAAGTTTTAACCAGATATTTAACAGCTATTCAATTTTAATAGGGAAGGTGGAAACGCGAGCCATTATTCTACAACTATTATGCAAATTACACTTAGACAAAGTTCATAATTAATTGCACTAAGAATTAAAAGAATTAATTCTAAAGTGCGATCCCACTCAAATCAATATCTCTCATAATTGATTGTGAGTGATTCAAGACCCCCATTTCAATTGTTCGCCATTGGTGTAACACCACTGATGACGAAAATCTCAACCGGTAGGCCAACTTGCCAATCACATCTCTATGTGATTCTTGTTCATCTTTCGATGCGCGTGTTCCGAGCTCATGACGGTCATGCCTGAACGTCAAGACAACCAAGTGATCTTGCTGCGAGGTCTCAACTCACCCGCCTCACACTTCCCTAATCGTTTGTACCCGTGTGACACGGCGCACTCCGAGAAGTTAGGTGCCGTGACGGTGCTACACTTGGGAGAACACTAACTACTTGATATTTTTATGAGATCACCCTAATAAAAAGCGACTACCGCGCAATCAAGAAGGGTGCATCATAAGGGATAAACATCTCAGGCAATTCATAATAGCATGATATGGTATAGCCCTTTTTGACGAAGAAGTCTTGTATTTCTTCGTCTTCGGCATTCGCGTCGGTGTTCACCTTCGCGAAGTTTGCCACCACCTTGTCGATGCACCAAATAATATTGCTATCTTTATAGCTAATAAAATAAGTGCATTACTTAAGGTTGACACGCAGGTCATTAAAGTGACAATCATATGGCTCCAGCCATCATGCCGAATCATGACACGCAGGTCATGTTAATTTAATTTACATCATATAGTCATCTCATACATAATCAAATTAATATGAGCACTGCTATACCACATCACATGCACATGCAAACCATCCTGCAAAACCAAGTTAGACGTCTCTAATCGGTTTATGCATAATTTCATTTTACGTGACTTCTAAGGTTTCGAACAAACCGCAGCTACCAACGTTTTATCATCAAGTATGATAATTCAAGTCGCTAGATTAACATTTCGGGGTGTATGAAACACGAGATAATTAAATCTCGAGCCCCATACTAAACTTCGTCATACGCATGACCCCCGTGCAGATCATATCTGCATTGCCCTTTCGTCTGCGAAATTTCATCTTTCTTTTTAACTACGGTGGAATTCAAAGAACTGTTAGCACTTCGTTGATCATTCAGGATCGCGGATTGCCAGAACTTTGAAACTCCACCATACCGTTATCAAGATCAGAAATATGCAAATTCCAGGGAAGCAACAAGAACATCGGGTAACAGATTTCATCTGCTACCCGCACAAATAATTTTCAGCAATAGAACTCATCTACTACCTAATTATATTGTGCAACACCCATACATCTCTATGTATTCTAGATCGCAACCTGCATCTACGCATAGCACGGCTCATGATGCCACTGTAGGGTAACGCAGCAGAAAACAAAAAAATTCCGACCTACGTACCAGCCCAGGATCACTATGGAGACTGCATACAAGGTTTGATCTTTTTCGTTACCGACTCGTAGCGCAGCGGAAGTAGAGTCGATGACGATCGGCGGTGCAGATCCCCGTAGCTACGATTTACAACCTCCCAACCGCGAGGATGTACTCCCACATCTGCCCCTCGGACAGCCCTCCGGGAGGCGTTCGGACAGTCCCTCGGACGGTGTCGCGGACAGCCCTTCGGGAGGACCTTCGAAACTCGAACGGTCACTCGGACAGCCCTTCGGAAGGACCCTCGAAACTAAGACGATCACTTGGACAGCCCTTCGGGAGGCACTCTCGAACTAAGACCGAAACTACGATCTCTCTACAGAGTTGCACACATACGGTGTCATCTATCCGGCAGGGCTTCGCCGTCCAGAACTAGTTCCCACCGGAACCCAGACAGCCTTTCGGCTCTACGAAACTATTTCGCTGGGAGGGAGAGAGAAGCCAGACAAGTCTATGGCATGTGTATGAGAGCAAGCATGATCTGATTTTGGAGAGCAATCTCCACCTCTATTTATAGGAGGAGCAAGGGGTAGAGGAAAGACCAAAAGGACCTTCCTAGGATCTTTCCACCACATGCCACATAAGGGTGTGTAGAAGATATCCACCATGAGGTGGAAGGACACCTCAAGGAGGGCCCCCCCATGCCATGGCCGAAATTTGCAGCCCCCTTGGGGAGCTCCACCTCCCTTTCACACACAAAAAATGGTTTTCTTCTAGAAGAAAAACCCCATTTGCAAATCAGCCCAAAAAGTGCTTTTCACTATTCACGAACACATTTTTCTGCGTCCGTTAAAATCCAAATTATTTCTGTGTGCCTAGAATAATTCTAGCACCCACCAAAACAATTTTGAACGCATTCCGAAACAATTTCGAAACAATGTTTCTTCAGCGAAAAGCAACCAAAGCGGTTCCGGCTGCTCCGGAACATTTCCGGTTTTTGTCCCGGAAAATTCCCAGAAGTTTCCAGAACACTTCTGGCATCCTCCAAGAATTTCCAGGCGTGTGCCAGAACCAATTTGACTTAATGGAATACCCTGAAACAACTTTTTAGTTTCACCGGAACTATTCCGATATCCTCTCCGAAACGTTTCCGTTTCGTCCGAAACTTTTTCGATGATTTTCTCTCAGACACCCCGTCTAGTATTCAGCAGATAGATGACCCTAAAGCGTGTGACCCTATAGGTTCGGTGAAGTATAGACATGACCCGAAACTCTTTCCGATCAATGATCAACATCGGAGCCGTGGACACCCATATTGACCCCTATACCCACACGAATGAATATTCGAGTGAACCTCCAGTTGTCGTGTGCTATTCCTGTTGCTTCGCGATATGTTACAAATACCCGAGGTGAGAAACATCGCATCCCCGTGGATCAACAACTTGTCCACTATGCAAGTTACCTCGTTACCGGTTTTGTTCTCTTTTCTCGTTCCCGTGTTTCGGCATCCCTGTGATCAAATCACTAAGTGTCTGGCCAGACGATGATGGATACCGTAACACCGAGAGGGCCCAGAGATATCTCTCCATCGTCGGAGGAGCAAATCCCAATCTTGAGCTATCAAGTTCCTTGACATACTTTTTCATGAACCCGTAAGCCGCCGTAATAGCCACCCATTTACGGATGACGTTTAACAAACCCCAAAGTTCATGAAGCAAGCATGAAAAAACTCGACACCCTCATGGTCTAAGGAATTATGCAAACATTAACTTCTCTGTGTTATTAACCATTAACTTATGACAAATGAATCTCATAGCATAACATCAATCGGGTCGATTCAACACAAGTGTTCTACTAACATTATGCCCTCAAAGTTGCCGGCATAGTCATGCCCATGATCAGGAAAACAGAACATCATGCAACACTTGAGCTAGTCTTAGAGGCCAGACTAGGAATACATTTTACCGTTTATTATTCCACACGTGCATATCAGTCTTCCTTCAAGCCTCGTGGTTATTGCAGACTCGAGAACCATAGCAGTTATAGCATGAAACATAAACATAATTATGATCATGGAGATAAATAATAACATTTGTTATTGCCTCTAGGGCATATCTCCTACATAGGCCCTTGTAACCACCACCTCTTAGGAGGTTTGTACTCTTCCACCTTTTCAATGAAATGAAACACAAGCGCTCCTTGTGTTTTCCCGAAAATAAAATTTATAGGATAAGTAATACCTACAGCAAGTATCAACTTTCTAGGATAAGTAATACATGAACAAGTCGATCTCTTAGCAGAAAAAATTGATCCGGATGTTCGTAAACTAGCAAATTAATGTCCGGAACTGTCATACAAATAAACAAGCAAATTAATGTCACCATTTATCAAGAATTTGTACCATACAAATCAGGAAATTACCATGACAGAACTACCAAGCATATCACATCTACTATCGCAGCATGATAATTTGTTCACAGCAAGTAACAATTTCTTCATAGGAATCATCAAGAAATGGCTCACCTTCAGCTTGCGCGAGGTAGCAGGGGAGGAAGACCGAGGACTTGGTCGAGGCAGCAACCGTAGGGGTGCGTGCTCCAGGCAGCCGAGGTCGTGGGAGGGGCGGTTGGATCCAGTACGCGTTGTGGCTGGAGAAGGCCGGATCCCGTCGGTGTCGCTGCTGCAGATGGCGGCGGCGTTGGGTCGTGGAGGAAGCAGGGAAGTGATCTCCCAGATCGGGAGGAGGACGGGGAGAGATCCGGCTGCCCCGGGGGGGGGGGGAGGTGGCGGCGGCGGACCGAACCCGAACCCTAGCGCCTCCTCTATGCTCTCTCTCGTTACCAGCTCGGTGGGGTGGGGGCGAATGGGGTGGGAGAGAGGAAAAATCTGAAGGGGTGGAGGTGGTATTTTTTATGTAATTTCAGCGAAGTGAAAGGGCATTCGCAGGAGGGATGAGAAGCCGGTGGAGCTGCGGGAAGCTAGTCTGGACGTGCTTTTCCTTCGTAGTGCAATCTCGAGACATGCTTCTCGGAAGCACCGTCGCACGAAATAGCTGTTTGGCTGGGCTTCAGCTTTTAGGGGGTTAGAAGCAGCAAAAGCTGAAGCCCAAGCCCAAACAAACAGGGCCTTAGTGGCCATAAAGGTGCCGCTAAATCTCACATCCCTCACTAGAACAAGTGCAGGCACCAAATAAAATGATTAAAATCACTAATCTTCCAAATACAAATAATTTCCCAGATAGAAAATATTTTAAAAGATTCCTAGCATAATTGAACAGAGGGAGTATGTGCTGATGTATCCAATATCACCTATGCATACAACACATACGGAAGAAAACTACTAATGGACTATGGTCATTTTGTGTTCACCTTGTTCACAAAATGGGAAGGTGTAGCATGTCAAAAATTTGGATGCTGGTAGGAATTGGTAGTCTGGTGTTGTAGTACTTGTGTTTTATGAAAAATTCAATGGTTCCTTTTTGGCAGATGTCTTCTGAATGATTAAGCATAAATGCAAATGTAGTACACTGTGTGTTACAATGTTACAAATAAAACAGCAACACCCAAGTCTTTATATTTGGTAGTAAGCCAAACGGAAGACAATGATTAGTAGCAAAAATAATGGCTAACATTTTTGTAGCTAACCAGGTGCTACACTAAGTTGCCTTACCAAAAATTGAATTCAATAGTCCGTAACAAATCAAATCCAACTTGCTTTTGCCACATTATTTGCATTAAGGTGTCTTGATGAGTTAACCTTGGCGTTAAATCAAACAATGCCAAAATTATATGGACAATGCCAAAATTTGAAAAAAAAAATTTGTATCAAACCAAAGAGTGGTTAGCAAACTGTGGCAGTAGAAGGCCAGAACCAAAACACATTGCTTGCTTTAGGAAGTTATACAGTTAAAGAGTGGTTAACAAACTGTGGCAATAGAAGACCAGAACCAAAGATAGTGTTAAAAACATGAGTTGTACTAACAATAGTGAATAGTTTAGAGTCGAATTTCTCCTCAAACTTATTTATATGATCATTCATTCGCTAAAATTAGAGTAGGTTTAACCAAACACATGATAAAAAGGGTTAAAAAGAGATCTCTGCCATCACACATTATGTTCATGTAGTAACTACTCCCTCCGTAAACTAATATAAGAGCGTTTAGATCACTAAAGTAGTTATTAATGCATCTCAATTCTCAAAATCGATTTTACTGGTCAAGAGGAAGAACCTGAGAAAATTTCCTATTTCACATTGTGGTCTGGCAAACAAAGGCAGCAAGCTTGAGACAGCAACTGCACAACTTGAAGAAGATTCTGCAAAGAATCAAATGGCATATTAGCATAAAGCTCATGGCTTTCAAAGTTGCTTATTTATTTAGTTATCACAACAAAATCACATAAGCACAATATCAAACAAAACTGAAAAATTGCAACCAGGCCATGGACAAAACGTTCTCATTTTCAATGACAAGTGTATTCAGCATCGAAAAGCAAAGCAGCTTTCCTTACAGAATCAATCAGTGGTCTCTAAATAGGATGGTACAATGTTTTTTTAACTAGCTTGGAATGCTTCGTCAAATCAATTTATCCCAAGGAATAACTCTGCTCTATGCTTATAGACAACTGACGGTACTAACTCCGATCCATATTACTTGTCTTAGATTTGTCTAGATATGGAGATACATCCGTATCTAGACAAATCTAAGACAAGTTAGATACATCCGTATCTAGAGTTCTAGACAAATCTAAGACAAGTGATATGGATTGGAGGGAGTAGAAAAAATTCTGGCCAAGTGTAAGTGATATCCAAACTTTGGTGAACCAACTCCAAATGGGCCTCCATGGTCAGAATGAAGGTTGTAGCTCATAGGTTCCTGCAACTTTATTTTCAGGAGTGGGTTTTCTATCCTCGGGGGTAAGCTTCCCCCAATGATCCAACACCTACTTGTACGTACATACGGATCTGCGTGAACTGACACCACACGGTATCATTATACATGCTGATTAGTATCATTGATTCATCATTAGCATCATATGTGGATAGGACCTTTCTCAAGATACATTGTGCTGCAGATAGTCGATGGTATCTTGGCTACAGATGTTTGCAGGCATGCCATATCTTCCAGTACACACCAGAACAATAGTCTATGATATCTTAGCTACGGATGCTTACATGTATACCTGGGCATATGTCTGTCCGGGTCGGGCTTTGGGCCAGGCCGAAAAAAAGCCCGGCACTGAAAACCCAGGCCCGAGCCCGGCCCAGACTGAGCGACGGGCCTAATAAATTGGGTCCGAGCCCGAAAAAGCACAACACGACCTGGTCAGCACGGCCCGACTACAGCTAAAATTTGGTTTTTCATGAGCCCGGCCCGGTCTGCCTGTCGGGCTCAATTTCCAGGCCCGAGCCTGGCACGATAAGGCCTGGCCCGGCCCGGGATTTTCAGGCCGGGCCGGGCTGCACATGGTCAGGTATACTTACATGCATGTCCTACCTTCTATTACAAACTAAAAAGACAAAATAAACAATCCATGGTTTCTTAGATACAGATGCACACCCAACATAGGTATCTTGTTTGCTGGATATTATGTGAGCTTTTGATGTTTGACTATACTTAAGAAACTTTATTAACTCTAGTTTACTATACACCTAAATGACGGCAGATGCTAAACAATGTTGGCATGTATCCCAAGCAATCAATCCTACAGTGGGATTAGAGGGGTAGCTATCCCCAGGGTCAGTTCAATATGCCATGGAGGACTAACTTTCGACACAAGAAATTGAATACCTAAGTAGAAGGTTCAAGCCTGCTGTTGATGCACTTCGATACATGGTGATCACACATAAAAATGCTGCTATCTTTATATTTCAATTCCTTACCAAGAAACCTTATTCACAAGGAAAATATGGAAGTCAGAGGAAACATCACGCTGAAGAAAACATATGACTACACAACAAGGTATTGTGTTGTGACTGACTTCCAAACTTCCAGAAGAATTCGCATGATATCAGAAAAATAGTTGATTGATATTTTTTTAAAGCAACAGATCTGTGAATCAGGAGGTGCCATTGATTTTAATGTGATAGGGCCCTACAATTTCGTGCCAAATATCTGAATTAATCTTTAACTTAGCCCACCACATCAAAAGGATGGAATGCAGAACTGGGGTACGCCTTCTTTTCCATGCCTACTGTGCAGTAAAGAACTAGAAAAACTAACTGCTCCAAATATAAACACGGCCAAATGATTCACTCTCTAAAGACAATTTGAACCTTAAAATGATGTACAGAGAAAAAGAAAAATGCAAATGGGAAGGCAATATATGTGTACAGCAAGATCTAACTCAACAAGAGATTTAAACATCTTTTCTCTCAAACTCTTAGTGCTTCAGCTGTTCAGAGGAACTAAATATGCAAGAATACAAGATGTATGATGAATCAATTATTCCACCGTGTTAAGGAAAGTGACACATATCTTATCATATTAGGTGCAATGTTTACAAGGGCTTCTGTAGAATCTTGATTGCCAATCTCTCTTCAGAGGAGGTCAAGAGGATCATACAGCAATTATAATTGTTGGCTTCTAACAAGGAAACCACGAGGCGTCAGATCTCACCCAAAGTAAAAGGTGTAAGCAATTGGAGTGTTCGACAGGATTAGACACTAGGGTACTGTTCAGACCTGGATTCTTGTATAGGGCAAGGATCTAAGAGTTCTAACAGATTCCAGAGTTATTAATGATCCTTTAGTGTATTCTGGTTGTAAGGAGTTTATGGTCGGGTTTCACCACTTCGTTCTTGATTCCCTTTCGCAATATTTGACACAGAACTATGATGTCCAACGTACATAGTATTCCCCAGCAAGATTATCACCTGATATGACGTTTGGGGATACAGTAGCCAACAATCAATTGTCCAGAAAATCTTTTAGTAAACCACAAATATGAACTAGAATAAAGAACATTCTCATCATGTACAATATAACAGTATGTATTTCTTACTTGTAACTACCTTGCAAGTAATGCAGTTGTCGCCTCATGCTTGGTGCCACCACATGCAATAACTGCGTAAAAATATTACAACGATCAAAATATTTCACAATGATCAAAAGATGCAAAGCAAGTGTAGATATAAGGCATCTAGATAACTTAACAACCTGTTTTTGCTGGCCAAGAAATATCTTTTCTCGACACAAATTAGCGAATAAAATAATAAGCATCACACAAATCGACGGCAGCTTCTGACCTTTGTTTGTATATAACAAGCTATTGACACAAACTAGGCTCTATTTAGAACAAATAATTCTCACTACAAAATGGCACCATCACCTCCTTCTGATTGGCAGAACTTGCATCTAGAAAAATGTACCACAACGATGTACACAATGTATAAACCGAATGCTGCGCCTCTGCGTTATCCAGGGGTGCCTTAGGGCTCCCTCTGAAGGAGACACCACCACATCCTCTCACCCTGCCACCATTGGTGTGGCCTACGATCTGCTCCCAACGTCGACGAGGCTTCTCCTCTGTCGCCTTGGTCTGGTTCAATGTCTTCCCCTCGCGTCACAACGCGTTAAGAAAGAGAATGGTGGTTTTGGTGGAGGCACGTGGGTGGCGCAGCTCACGGGACACAATCTGATATTAATCAATTAGATAAGATGTTATGTTTTTCCCTTTTTGGTGCTTCAAATACCGATCTTTGATTTTCTGGGTTGAAACCCATGATCAGACATTCACTGGTCGGATCCAACAACGACAAACACATGCCATCTCCTTTGCTTAAGCCGTCTTCTTCAAGGTTGATAGTCTCGTCTTAACCGGTTGGACTCGAGAAGAATGGTATGTGCACTCAGGTTAACGCATTTCGGCAGACCATACCTTCTACTTTAGGTGTGTCCCGCTGCATGTGGTGCCGCTTCCTCATTCATGTGGCCCAAGGCTATGAGTTATGACAACGAGTTCATCCAACTTGGCAGAACAGGGTGTGTCTGAACACGCGATTGGTTTTTGCATTGTACCTTCGAGGATGAAAATCCTTAATCATTGGCTGGATCAGGCAAGGTCATCGCCTGGCATGTGACATTTCATTCTTGAAGGCACCGCTTTGGAAGATGAAGGTGTTGACTTGCTTCCGACTTTCCGAGGTGTTTTTGGAGTGTTCCTGTTCTGGCCTTACTGGTTTGGTTTGACTAATTATCGTTTGTAGGCGATTGTTGTCACTTTTTTTTCTCATAGTCATGGTTGCTTCCGCCGATGGTTGCCACATCCGGTACTCAAAATGCAACTAAATCAAAAAAAATTGAGGAAACGCATGTAATTAAATTAAATTATGGTTGTGTGAATCATCAAGATGCACAATAAAGTCCTTCCATCTCCAAAAAAAATAAATAACAACATACAGTGTATAGTTTTGACGAACTCATATCAAGCTATCCATGAAATGTTGGCCGATGCCACTACTTCGTATCCCACTAAAACACAGATCCATGTCGAACGATTAACGGAAGTGCAAACACGAGAGAGATCTGGTGGATACAGGAGATTCCCCACGAAAATAAGTTCCAGGATCTTCCACTCACCTCGAACCCTCGGCGCATGCAGGCGGACAGACGCGCCCAATCACTCCCGGCTGCGGGAGGCGAGGCGGGCCTAAAAGGCGGCTGGTGAAGGATCTACAAGCGGCTGCAGACTCCATGGAGGCGACTGGAACCCTAGCGGGAGCAATAGTATAATGAGAATTGGAGGTGGAGGTTGGCAGGTTGCCTACTGTTGGAGCCTGGAGCTGGTTTTTCGGCGAGGGAAAAGTCGGAGGCGGAGGCGGAGGCGAAAGGGTGGTCGTGGGTAAAGGAGCAGCAGATTTGTTTACTCTCGGTTAATTGGAGATTTGGGGAGGGTTTGTGGCTGCCAAGGCGGCACGTCACGTAGCAGGTCGTTTCAGAAGAAACAGCTGTCGGCAAGAGCAAAGGGAGTGGGATCCATTTTATTTCATGACATATAAATAAACAATGATAGTCTATTTCAACTTGACTGGTTAATCTTTGTTCGAAGGTAAAAGTAGAGAAAAGATCGAGATGTAAAAGTGAACAGTTGTTTTTATTGATGATTGATTACAGGTATATATAGACCCGAAGGGATATATCGAACAGACGCGATGGCCCGGAGAGACACGAGCAAAAAGTCGCGTCCCTCGTACATGGCGGTTAGGATAGTGGAGATTCTCCTTAATTAATGCATGGGTTAATTAAATCTCAGCACTCCCCCTAATCTACACTATCCTTGTAGACATTATCATCTTAAACAAAAGCTTCTCCAAAACCCCGTGGGAAAAAAATAAGGAGTAGAATATTTGATATGTTGCCAAAACTCCTGCAAACCCAGTAAGAAAATAAGAAGAAAATGCTGCAACATACAATAGTTATCGTCTCCTTTAACTCAATATGTGAGAACATAGAGTTGCGAGAACAATAAACATGTTGTATATACTTTCCTAAAAACCCAGGTGGGGAAAACAGAAAATATGGCATATGATCTTGTGTTGATATTACCTCATTAAAAACCTTTATGAGAACATGTAAAGTAAATTCATGAAGGGAAAAAGGGTATAATATGATGCTTTGAACGGGAACAATTCAGAAAGATACTCCTCCTGGTTCTTGCAAATTCCAAAGCCGTCACATACCAATTCCAGAACATATTTCTGAAATGTAGAAGTTGGTAGAGACTTGGTGAACAAATCAGTCACATGATTTGACTTGCAAGATATGCAATATAGCGATATTGCTTATTACGTAACATGTTTGCATCCGGGCAACACAAGCAGCATTATCTTTGAGATAATGGTTGGTGGATGTAGCCATGAAGTCCGTTTCGAAGACTCTCATGAGATGGCTACCACATCAAGCAGGAAACACAAACCTTGTCTACGATCAGACATGGTAGGGATCTGATCGATGTATCCAATGATATTAGTGTTTAGATTTCTCTGAAACTGAAAGATTAGGACAAAATGTTCTATGCATTGAAGATATCGAAAAATATTCTTGAGTCTCAACCAATTGTGTTTGTTGGATCCAATGCATGCACAGTGATGTGAAACCTTAGGTCCCAACATCTTATTTCCATCTCCTCATGGTCTAAATAAATCTTTCTCTATGTCTAGAGAATGAAGAACCATGGAATTTATAGATGGATAAGACTTGTCCACCTTTCTCCAATATAATTTGGATATAGACAACATGTGTACCATAATGTATGAGTGAAGGTGCTCGAGGTTTTACTCAAATCTTTTATCTCAAATTCCGTCATTTAGATGACCACATGCTTAACATGTATGGGTAATCATCGGTGTAGGAGTAATCCTTATGTTAAGGAACTCACTAGTCGGTTGTACCAAAATATAATGACATCAATAAGTTGTAGTGACTTATTGATTTTACAAATGTATGTTGTGTTTTGCATTTCGATTTAGAAATGAGATTCCATTGGGAACCATCTATATCTGAATCTAGTGATCAACATGGATATGTAATCACTACATCTATCAACATCATAGATAGATGTTTTGTATTGCCAATGATATAAGTTATCGGAAAGACATTCCACCTCTGGAGAATAGTTGGGTATCTGTGTGAACCCTTGTGCTACAATACTTGCTATATGTTTCACCACCTTGTTGTTCTCAATCCCGTTTCTAGAAAAAAACCGGTGTAGGTATTGCTTATGAGTACCTTTTCATTATTGAGCAAGATTATTTCTACCTAGATTATACCCTTTGTTTGAGTTCAGTCCGAGTATTGTTCACACTTCGCCATGGCCATGGTCTTTGGATCTGAATCATTTGAAAGGTTTTTGCAATCTGGTTGAGAAATGTATTTCGACAATTGTAGACTTCCGGTTATATGTTTCTCCAGAATCTATATATCAATATATAGTAGATGGAAATATCATTGTCCATGGTGACTGCTCATGATTTCCCAATGCGGTTGAGTCGGGTATTCTGATGTTCCGGTCATTGTGTGCACTATGACCCGGGTTGGTGTAGGTTTCCCATCCACTGGGTGTATACTACCCATTAGGTGTCTGTCAACGTGAAGTTGACTTGCATTTACCGATTCAAAGGCCTTGATATTCTTACTTGCTAAAAGCTAAATTCTGATGTACTTTTGCCATACATCTCCCCATGTTGCTTTGAACAGGGAGTGGAGTGGATTTTGTTGGTACCTTCACTCTTTCAGGCATTTTTTACAAGATTGTAGGATTGCGTGACACCTTTGTTGGTACCTTCACTCTTTCAGGCATTTTTTAAAGGATTGTAGGATTGTGTGTGACACCTTTATAGTCAGTTAATGAATCTGGCAGGTTATTTGCAATGTGTTGCAAATCTGCTGAACGCATGGTTCACATATTTGAGTACGTGGATTTTGAGGCAGAAATGTGTTGAACATTCCGCTAATTTCCTGGAATTCTTTATGGTACTTGAAATCTCCTCCTAATGCCTAGAAATGTTCCTCATTGAATCAACATATTGGCCTTTAATAACTCATCATGTGAGGGACTTGAGGTATTGACGTGTCACACCCTGTGTTTTGCCTCATGACTAAGTTAACATGGCTCAAAAATTAGGGCCAATTAAAACTTTTGGTGTGCTTGTGATGCTTGACTTGGTTGCTGAATGCTTGTTTGTTTGCTTGTGCTCTAATTCATTAAATTCCTCCTACTCTCTATACTCACCTCCTTGATACAAAACTTTTCCCAATGATCATGCCATGTGTATAGGACATAAAACTATTTTTATAAAATATTATCTTGGCCAAAAAGCATTTATTCAAATTAGGTTTTCAAAACCCCCTGAATTGAGATTTGTACTACAAGTCCTCAAATTGGGTGAATTGTTTTGCCCCAAAGACTTTATTTGAAGCCTACTATATATAATACTTCCCCAAACCACAAAATATTAATTTAAAAGATTATTTTCATATTTTATTTAAAGGCTTTTTCTTAAGGCCAGAAATGGTCTTTTATAGGGAAAAATTATTTTTATGCTTTCAAAATATTTGAGAAAATTTAGGGAAACACAGTGGACATATATTTTCCATATATATGAGTTTAAACACATGGTCATGTTCAACATAATGGGCAAAACCCTCCAAAACCCTTTCTGCTTAAATCAAGCTTTTGAAATATTTCTATAAGAAATATTCTCAATAAAATACAGGGAAACTCCAGCAAGTCACACATGATATATGTGATGATCTTGCAAAGTTTCATCTCAATCCCAATTGTTTTGCTTCACCAAAATATTCCAAAACCTCTATGTCCAGAATCAAATTTGAGCAACTTTACATTGTGAGGTTTCTCTTATTGCCCCTAAACTTTGTGGACATGTTCTAATCCCCAAATAATGCTACTACAGCAAGTGGTGCATTTAGGAGAATAGTTTAGCATGCCTAGATCTACAAAAATCTGATTTTGTTAATTTCTAGGGTTTACCAAGTTTGTGTTATCAACTTTCTTCATTTGGGCTCAAAACTTGTGATCAGCACCAAATAGACATGTCATTTAACCCTGGTAAATATCAAGGCCATAGGATTCCTCTACCTAGCCCAATCACAGCACAAACACCT
This sequence comes from Elymus sibiricus, assembly GCA_039707655.1. NCBI lineage: Eukaryota > Viridiplantae > Streptophyta > Magnoliopsida > Poales > Poaceae > Elymus > Elymus sibiricus. The sequence continues at coordinate 150,740,218 of CM077675.1, read as the reverse complement.
TCAGCCATAAGCTTGTGGACAAGCAAAGTGGGCCCAAAAAGATTCTCCTTGTCTCCAACTTTTTAACACAGTATATTCTAACCCCAATTTACCTCCAGTAGCTTTGCCATGGCCTCTGATCAATTATTGTGGGGTAACTCTCTCATTTTCCCCCTCTTTTTACCATGGCAAGACCTCTCTTCCCCCTCTACCATTATTCTATGCATGCAAAGGCCCCCAAACTCTTTCACAACCTCAATTGCATACTTATGCATTAGTTCAAACCCAAAGATGGCATGCTCATGTGGAAAATATGAGCAAATCAACTGAACTTAGTTTATGGCAGCAAAAACAGCTTTGAACTGCAAGTACCCTGTAGACTTGTCTCCCTGATCTCAAACTTGGTTTACTTGTAGTTCTTCCATACCTAACCATGTGTAGTAACCTAAACCAACCAGCTTCATTCACATTGAAACCTTTCCAAGTATTCTCCTGCATGTGTGCCTCACTTTTTAGACAATCTTGGCCGACCAAAAAGGTGCCCTGGACACGCCCTGGCGTGGTGACCACCGAACAGACATGCAAAACTGGTGCTCTCCCGACAAAGGCTGTCCTGTAGCTCGCAACCAGCCTCGGCAGGGTATCCCAGCGCGCCAGGGAATCCCTCTCAACCTCCCATGCCCCTCCCCGACGCTCGCAAGCCTCCAAAGTGGCTCAGACGCGCGTGCTCGCCGTGCCCGAAGCGCATCCGAGGCGCACCCGAGCCCCACCTCGTTGCCCTCCTGCTTTACCTCTCCCCCCGAGCGTCCCGGGCGTGGCTAGTCCCCTCTTATCCATCCTAGACACCTCCCGGACGGTCACGGCTCCTCCCCCGCTCCTCCCATCATGCCCACGGCCGGCAATGCCACCGCTCGGTTCCGCTCAAATCCGAGCGGGCGAGCCCTCCCCGCCTCAAAATCCACCCCTAGGAAGACCCCCGCGACGGCTACAACCCCTCCGACCCCCCCCCATTCCTTCCTCCCCGCAGTCGTGTCGTGCCCGAGCGACGGCCGACGCCGCTGTCCGCCCTCCCGTTAGGTTGCACGCTTCCGGTCGCCCCATGTGACCAACGGGGCCACTCCCGAGTGCGGCGTTGAGTGGGGCATCCGCCCAGGCCCCCGGCTCGACCTCCGGTGCGGCGGAGCAGCCAGGACCGCGGTGGCCGGCGCTCCCTCGGCCTCCTGTCGGGAGGTAGAAGAAGGAGACGAGGGAGAGATAGGGAGTCCGGTGGGGCCCATGTGGAAGTGACCCAAGGGTCGGGCCCAGCCGATAAGTGGAGACGACATCCAAAGGAGTCGCCTTCCACTTACGAAGGCGTACTTCACGGATGCGCCTTCTGCATCACCAGGGCCTCCAGCGCGGCTGAGCAACTGGGCCGGCCCGGTTGCCTCCGCTCACCGTCCGGCCCGTTCGGTATACCCCCCCCTTTTCCCTTTTTGTTTTTAACAAAACTTCCAAAAATCACAATTAAATGAATACAACTCCAATTCTGATGATTCAAATTCCTATAGGTTTCTAAAATCTTGGCCTAACCAAATATGTGCTTTTCAAATTTTTCCATACAATATTTTCTGCACCAACAATATCTTTTGTCATTTCTTTTATTATAAATACCACCTTGTAAAATTCCTAGAGCACTCATATCAACTCCAAATGGAGTGATTCAAGTTCCTAGGTGGATCTAAAATCATGACTTAAGATGTGAACATTTTTCCTTGCACCTATTCTGCTATGTAAATTATTGGACCATTTCTTCATATATGATCCACTTATGCAAATCCCTAGAATATTCATACCAACTCCAAATCTAGTGAAACCACTTCCTAAAATTTTCTAAAATCATGCCATATTTAATAGGTGCATTCACTCAATTTTTATAGAAATATTTTCTGTAGACTTCTTATAGGATCATCATTTCCTTCATTTCCACCATTCGAGACTTCCCCTTGACCCACATCCAATAAAACCTCTTTGGTTATTTTTCTTATGACCAGAGATGTCCAGGAAAAATATATTTCCTATTTATATAGCACTTTTATTCCTCTGCTTGTTGTGTTGCTTATTGTGGTTGTTTCCGGCGATAGTTAACGAAGTAGACAAAGTGCTCGGAGTTGGAAGAGAAGCGTGTGAAGACCTCGAAGACCTTGCTAAGCCAGGCAAGCAGCCCTTTGACCATGTTAAGAAACCATTTTCATCCATGTCATATAGCACTTTATTTCGTTATGTTGATCGTGTGATGTGGTGACCACTTCGGTGGGATGCCTCTGATACTTTCTTGTTGATACTTGCATCATGCATGACCCTACCTCCTTATGAGGGTTGTGCGGGTGGGAGTAGATAGGATGCTTAGTAGATGCTATGCAAAGTGGGACGGGAATATGCATGGTGTTGGAAACAAGAGTGTTTTCAATAGACTTTTCGAAAAACCCGTCGGGTGCCACTAATGCCCGAGGGAGATGATGTTGAGCTAGGTAACCACTTGATGAATAAGTGGTGTACCGGAGCAAGTGAGTGTGTGTGGTTTTCGAAAATGGATTGGTGTAAGTTGTGACCGTTATTCCAACCATACATGTGCAACCACGATACCCCTTGTGGGACGGGGCTTTGTTAATTACTTTGGTGGGTACTAGCATAGAGCCCGCATTACTAGTGGCGGGAGTGACGTGGTCACTCTCGATACGGGGTCCTGCCGGTAAGGACGATCATGCGCTGTCTTCACAGGCACCGGGCACACCGTTGGTCCCTGCATGGATGTTACTTGTGATGTACATCATGTGGGCTGGGTACCAATCGAGTGGACTCTTTGTTTAGTATCATCAGGGGAAAGACAATGTTCGGGTATTTACCTCGGGTATGAACAATATCGCGAGTCGTGGCTTGACACGGAAGTTTCCCGAGTCTTGTGGGTAAAGTGTGCAACCTCTGCAGAGTGTAAAACTATTCGAATAGCCGTGTCCACGGTCAAGGACAATTGGATGACCGCTCTTATGCTACGTCCAGTGTTCTCTAAACTTGGTGTGTGTGTGTGTGTGTGTGTGTGTGTGTGTGTGTGTGTGTGTGTGTGTGTGTGTGTGTGTGTGGATGACATAAAGATGATACATGAGTTAAGTTGGATGACTTGACATGATGACTGAACATGAGATGTTCAACCCCTGCTTATGATGATATCTGTAACTTGTTCATATAGTTATCTTCCAACTGTTGATGCATGCTTACATAAGTTATTTGACCATGTCACTGCACTCAAAATTAGCTCTTTGCAAAACTTACCTACTTAGTGCTATATCATGTTGTGTTGAACCTTGTTCCAAACATGGGTTGCTTGCAAGTACATTCAAAGTACTCATTGGCTTTCCACTGGTTATTTTATCGGCCATGCATGAAAGAACATGATATGATGAAGAGTACCTTGGTGACGATCATGCGAGCTAGGACGCTTCCCAGTCAGAATGCCTGTAGGGTTAAGGCAGATGGCATGGGTTCACGCTATCGTTGAAGATTTCCGCTGCAAGTATATGAAGACTAGGCCTTAAAGGCCATATTTGAGTAAACGGTACGTAATGGATGTAAGACTCTTGTTATTCAGTTTCTGTGTGTTCAGTGAGCATTGATCTCTGGGATCACTGTGCACGTACATTCGGTGACCACGACTTATGAGTCGGGGTCCCCACAGAGCTGGTATCAGAGCCATCCTGACTGTAGGAAGCCCTTAGTTAGCATGGACGTTAGTTAGGACAAAATTATTTTTCCAGACCCTTCAAAAACACCAACAAAACCTCTATATTTCTCACCTCTCCTAAATTTTCAAAGGAAGTGAAGGTTTTTGCCTTAGCACTTCCACCCTCATTCTCTCGACTCCCCTCGTCTGCTTTTTCAAAACTTTGCAAACGGTTGATAGTACCCTTATGCCCCTGACCACTGGATTCCTAGAAATCCTCGTGGGTAATCTGAAGGGAATCCACCTTCCCAGACATTCACACAAATTTGATGACACCACGACAAGACGATACCAATAGAAGATGACCTCTCGAAGGATGAGAATATCAAGACTCAGAAGATGGTGACATCCCCGGCACTGCCCCAGGATGGTACAACCTTGTCCTACGACGATTAGGGCACAAGATATGCAAGATCATGATATGAATCGCTAATAGAGCAACCTTGTCCTTACCGTTGTTGTATCGGCAACCACCGGTGGATGAGAACCTTGCCATTTGGTCCGCCTCACCATAGTGAGCAGGAAAACGGTTCTCTTCATCCCCCTCTCTCGGTGTCGATATTATCAACATGACCGACAAGTTGGAACTCTATCATGCCTTGTTGATGTCATTGCATAAAAGATTGCCTACTTGGAACTCTCGATGCCTTAAAGGACAAGAAGGCATTGGCACGATTACGAAGACAACAGAAGACCCGTCAACGACAGCCATGAAGAACCACCTTCATCGTCAACTCACCAGACCCGAAGTCGTCAAGGACTCCTCAGGCACAACTAGGGTCATTTCAACGAACAACAACCAGAGACATAGTGACACCTGAAGAAGACCCAGAAGACTAAGCGGACTCCTCTCCAAGACAAGGAGCAAGCACGACTACTGAGTCCGAGAACCCCTAGGGTAGGATAGGTCGTGTATCCCCCATGCGAAGTCGAGTCCGTGTGATGGTTCAGATAGAACCATAATTGTGTGTTGCTTGTTTTTGCCTGTTTGTGCTTTGGTGTAGGTCGCACTTTTGCCCCAGGCAACAAGTACGCGACTGAATCACCCACCTTATCTTAATAAGTGTGTTTGGCCTTTTCGGCACTTGTTTGATTGCACCTGCACTATATCACCTCCTTAGGCACTCCCCTCTATGCTACTTTCCCTCTCCCCCCCTCTCGCCAACTGAAGACCAGCAAGACAAGATGCACCAAGGATCCACCTCGACGGACGACTAGCATTGAAGACTATGACTACAATGTGCTCAACCAGACGCAACCCCGTAGGGTTATGCTTTTCCCTCAAGATTGGTAAACCTCTCCCTAGACCAAACTAGACCTCACAAGCTTCCCCATCTCAAACCTCAGACCACGTGTTTAATACACGGGTATGCCAGAGCAACTTTTGAGCTCCAATAACCCCTACTTAGCACTGGGTTCATTATGGGATTAGTGATCATAGTGGACACACGCCTTTTATCCCTAAGCCAGCACGTGAACTGATGATGCCATAGGGAAGATTGTTTTGGGGATACGTAATTAGTAGGCTGATGATTTGACGAGGTTGTAATAGATATCTTGAGGAAGCAGTTGAGGCCCTTTGGTGGATCATAAGACCCTTATGTTGGTAAACGGACTTGGTGGATCAAAGTTGATAGAGTAGCATAACTTGTTTCTCCCTTGAGAAACTTAGATTTAGTAGGACAAATATGATCACAAGCTGAAATTCTTGGTGGATTAATGACTTGACTTTGGCAAGTAATATTAATAGTGGATTGATGGTGATACGATAGTGACTGAAGTAACTAGTAGGGAATTTTTACTAGATGTAAACCTTGGATTTAAATAGGTGATTCTAATAGGTGCTCAAAGTCAATAAAACTACATGGTTTAGAGTAATTTGGACTTAGTCCGATGATCTTGATCTTGATACCATGTTTCTCGGTGGAAGACAAACCAGAAATATTGGATGGTTGCCAGAATTGATTCAAGGGTCCATATTCACCTAACATCGGATTTCACTAGCTCATCATGATGGGAATTGATGGTTATACTATGATGAGATAGTTATTTCTGGGATTTGGGGATTTAGGAAATCTGGAGATATGGAACGTCACCGGCATTGGATTCGTAGGAGTAATAGATCATATAATCATGGATGGTATTCGTAGATCGATTAAATTGGATTCGTAGGAAGGAAACAAGATCTTGGATTGGTATATTACGTGTTTCCTTAGCATAGAGATGCAACACCTTAGACCTTGGATGTCCTAGCAGAATACTTGGATTTGTAGCATCACAATCAAGCTTAGCAGCTTGTATGCTTCCCGAGGATTTTTACATAGGGATATATATATATAAGTTAGCTATAGTGCATATGAGATTTTGGTTTAGTCCTTCTCTCGAGACCTTGGAGTTGAATAGCATGAGTAATGTTGGAGTTGACTTACATGAGATGATACCTTCGATGATGTGGGATGACTTTGTTTGGAGTAATAGGCAGTACTATTGGCATCTAAGAACTGTGCTCGAGGATAAGATGATAGATGTTCACTCACATCCTAAGCTCCTTGAAACTCTGAAGCTTTACCAAGCCATAACAAGGTCGGAATATGGCCATATGTCTTGGCCCTTAGTCATAAGACTATGGTTGATACTCCACCTTGACCACCACCCACCCTTTCCATAAGGAAGGTGGACACGTAGAATAGATCTCGATGGACTGCAAACCCCTGGGCAAGTGACCATACGGAGCAAATGCCCGCTCCTCTCACATATCCCATGAGCAATGTGCTTTTGTGATACTTGGGGAAATATGTTGTTGTCCTCACGGATGACATACTTAGTTACCCAATGAGAGAAAGGAACACCTTAGTCCTATTGGGATAAGCCCCAGGAGCCCCAATTGCCATGCCTCTCGAGTATAAGGTTTCACCCTGAAGGAGTTGGACTCCTCGAAGCACCCTCCCTTCAGCAAAAGACATTCTTGCCCAAGCAAGACGAAGAACCACTACGGTTAGGAAGCCACGACGATGAAGAAGAAGGAGCAAAGGAAGTCAACCACCACTCCTCAGCTGGCTACATCAGCTAGACAATACCAAGAAGCACCGATGCTCAAGCACGATGAAGCCCTTGGACATCAAGAGGATTAAGGATCCCCTTATTTTAAGTAGTCACCTATCAGTTCCTGAGCAAGAAGGAACCGATAAGTTGATAGCACCCCTCACCGCTTTGATGGTGTACGATGAGCATGGCGTCCCTACTCCCTTCAGATGTCTGGAATGGAGTGGACGACTGTCATGACTTCGTTACCAACCCCTTTTTGGTGCAATCTAAGGCGTAAACCCTGACTCGATCATGGTAAACCACTCGTCAAAGGTAGTTCACCCCGCTTGCCAAGCCTCAAACCTTGGGGACTAGATGGTTGTTCTATACTTCTGGATAGTCAGCTTATTTGGAACCCCTCAGAAACCTTCCTAGATGGTAGAACCCGTTTTGGCACCAAGTCTCTAAGCTTAGCCTTAGGGACGAGGCTTAGCCCAATCTTCCCTCAAATGGATACGGAGAGGCTAGTAGACCAGACACTCGAAGACTCGCCAGAAACGCGCGTCCGTAATGATGAAGACAAATGGCCGAAGATGAATGAAGAACATACCTAGGCAGCTTACTCAAGCAGAAGATCTCAACGAGAAGCCTACGAGGACGCCCTTCAACACTCTCAAGGATAAAGACCACCTGCAACTGAAGATCTCCTCTTTAGGGAAGATAAGGACCTTCCCATCAACGAGAAGCTACATCGAGGCTCGACCCTCCTATCTTTGACGCGAGACATCTAGATGTCACTAACCATCGTGAGAAACCCCAGGACCAGCACACATACGCACTATTTTGCCACCTATTCCGACTTTGGGATACACACGCAAGCTAGACCCTTGTCAAGACCTCATTCGCCAAATCCTTGACCTTTAGGCAAGCCTAGCATATTGCAAGAACCCCGTTCACCCTTAGACAAAGTCAACGATGCACTCGAAGACATATCATCAGGCACTTCAAGACCCAGAAGGAAAACCACGCTGGAGCAGAAGCAACATGGAACGTGAAGACTACCTCACCTCTGAATCCCCGCATCTTTTCAACGCCTAGCCTAGGAATCTCGGGGACGAGATTCTTGTAAGGGGGGTAGGTCTGTCACACACTGTGTTTTGCCTCATGACTAAGTTAACATGGCTAAAAAATTAGGGCCAATTAAAACTTTTGGTGTGCTTGTGATGCTTGACTTGGTTGCTGAATGCTTGTTTGTTTGCTTGTGCTCTAATTCATTAAATTCCTCCTACTCTCTATACTCACCTCCTTGATACAAAACTTTTCCCAATGATCATGCCATGTGTATCGGACATAAAACTATTTTTATAAAATATTATCTTGGCCAAAAAGCATTTATTCAAATTAGGTTTTCAAAAACCCCTGAATTGAGATTTGTACTACAAGTCCTCAAATTGGGTGAATTGTTTTGCCCCAAAAACTTTATTTGAAGCCTACTATATATAATACTTCCCAAAACCACAAAATATTAATTTTAAAGATTATTTTCATATTTTATTTAAAGGCTTTTTCTTAAGGCCAGAAATGGTCTTTTATAGGGAAAAATATTTTTATGCTTTCAAAATATTTGAGAAAATTTAGGGAAACATAGTGGACATATATTTTCCATATATATGAGTTTAAACCTAGGGTCATGTTCAACATAATGGGCAAAACCCTCCAAAACCCTTTCTGCTTAAATCAAGCTTTTGAAATATTTCTATAAGAAATATTCTCAATAAAATCCAGGGAAATTCCAGCAAGTCACACATGATATATGTGATGATCTTGCAAAGTTTCATCTCAATCCCAATTGTTTTGCTTCACCAAAATATTCCAAAACCCTCTATGTCCAGAATCAAATTTGAGCAACTTTACATTGTGAAGTTTCTCCTATTGCCCCCAAACTTTGTGGACATGTTCTAATCCCCAAATAATGCTACTACATCAATTAGTGCATTTAGGAGAATAGTTTAGCATGCCTAGATCTATAGAAATCTGATTCTGTTAATTTCTAGGGTTTACCAAGTTTGTGTTATCAACTTTCTTCATTTGGGCTCAAAACTTGTGATCAGCACCGAATAGATTTGTCATTTAACCCTGGGAAATATCAAGGCCATAGGATTCTTCTACCTAGCCCAATCACAGCACAAACACCTTCAGCCATAAGCTTGTGGACAAGCAAAGTGGGCCCAAAAAGATTCTCCTTGTCTCCAACTTTTTAACACAACATATTCTAACCCCAATTTACCTCCAGTAGCTTTGCCATGGCCTCTGATCAATTATTGTGGGGTAACTCCCTCATTTCCCCCCTCTTTTTACCATGGCAAGACCTCTCTTCCTCCTCTACCATTATTCTATGCATGCAAAGGCCCCCAAACTCTTTCACAACCTCAATTGCATACTTATGCATTAGTTCAAACCCAAAGATGGCATGCTCATGTGGAAAATATGAGCAAATCAACTGAACTTAGTTTATGGCAGCAAAAACAGCTTTGAACCGCAAGTACCCTGTAGACTTGTCTCCCTGATCTCAAACTTGGTGTACTTGTAGTTCTTCCATACCTAAGCCACCTAGACATCATTTAACCTCTTGATCCCTTCATTAAAATCCCCTCAACCAGCCCCCAAGTTTGCTGCTGCAAACTTAACATGTGTAGTAACCTAAACCAACCAACTTCATTCACATTGAAACCTTGCCAAGTATTCTTCTGCATGCGTGCCTCACTTGTTAGACAACCTTGGCCGACCAAAAAGGTGCCCTGGACATGCCCTGGCGTGGTTACCACGCAACAGACATGCAAAACTGGTGCTCTCCCGACAAAGGCTGTCCTGTAGCTCGCAACCAGCCCCGGCAGGGTATCCCAGCGCGCCAGGGAATCCATCTCAACCTCCCACGCCCCTCCCCGACGCTCGCAAGCCTCCAAAGTGGCTCAGGCGCGCGTGCTCGCCGCGCCCGAAGCGCATCCGAGGCGCACCCGAGCCCCACCTCGTTGCCCTCCTGCTTTACCTCTCCCCCCGAGCGCCCCGGGCGTGGCAAGTCCCCTCTTATCCATCCTAGACACCCCCCGGATGGTCACGACTCCTCCCCCGCTCCTCCCATCATGCCCACGGCCGGCAATGCCACCGCTCGGCTCTGCTCAAATCCGAGCGGGCGAGCCCACCCCACCTCAAACTCCACCCCTAGGAAGACACCCGCGACGGCTACAACCCCTCCGAACCCCCCCATTCCTTCCTCCCCGCAGTCGTGTCGTGCCCGAGCGATAGCCGACGCCGCCGTCCGCCCTCCCGTTAGGCTGCACGCTTCCGGTCGCCCCATGTGACCAACGGGGCCACTCCCGAGTGCGGCGTTGAGCGGGGCATTCGCCCAGGCCCCCGGCTCGACCTCCGGTGCGGCGGAGCAGCCAGGACCGCGGTGGCCGGCGCTTCCTCGGCCTCCTGTCGGGAGGTAGAAGAAGGAGACGAGGGAGAGATAGGGAGTCCGGCGGGGCCCATGTGGAAGTGACCCAAGGGTCGGGCCAAGCCGGTAAGTGGAGACGGCATCCGAAGGAGTCGCCTTCCACTTACGAAGGCGTACTTCACGGATGCGCCTTCTGCATCACCAGGGCCTCCAGCGTGGCTGAGCAACTGGGCTGGCCCAGTTGCCTCCGCTCACCGTCCGGCCCGTTCTGTATACCCCCCCCCTTTTTCCCTTTTTCTTTTTAACAGAACTTCCAAAAATCAAAATTAAATGAAAACAACTCCAATTCTGATGATTCAAATTCCTACAGGTTTCTAAAATCTTGGCCTAACCAAATATGTGATTTGCACATTTTTCCATACAATATTTTCTGCACCAACAATATCTTTTGTCATTTCTTTTATTATAAATACCACCTTGTAAAATTCTTAGAGCACTCATATCAACTCCAAATGGAGTGATTCAAGTTCCTAGGTGGATCTAAAATCATGAATTAAGATGTGAACATTTTTGCTTGCACTTATTCTGCTATTTAAATTATTGGACCATTTCTTCATATATGATCCACTTTTGCAAATCCCTAGAATATTCATACCAACTCCAAATCTAGTGAAACCACTTCCTAAAATTTTCTAAAATCATGCCCTATTTAATAGGTGCATTCACTCAATTTTTGTAGAAATATTTTCTATAGACTTCTTATAGGATCATCATTTCCTTCATTTCCACCATTCGCGACTCCCCCTTGACCTCACATCCAATAAAACCTCTTTGGTTATTTTTCTTATGACTAGAGATGTCCAGGAAAAATACATTTCCTATTTATAGAGCACTTTATTCGTCTGCTTGTTGTGTTGCTTGTGGTGGTTGTTTCCGGCGATAGTTAACGAAGTAGACAAAGTGCTCGGAGTTGGAAGAGAAGCGTGTGAAGACCTCAAAGACCTTGCTAAGCCAGGCAAGTAGCCCTTTGACCATGTTAAGAAACCATTTTCATGCATGTTATATAGCACTTTATTTCGTTATGTTGATCATGTGATGTGGTGACCACTTCGGTGGGATGCCTCTGATACTTTCTTGTTGATACTTGCATCTTGCATGACCCTACCTCCTTATGAGGGTTGTGCGGGTGGGAGTAGATAGGATGCTTAGTAGATGCTACGCAAAGTGGAACGGTAATATGCATGGTGTTGGAAACAAGAGTGTTTTCAATAGACTTTTCGAAAACCCCGTCGGGTGCCACTAATGCCCGAGGGAGATGATGTTGAGCTAGGTAACCACTTGATAAAGAAGTGGTGTACCGGAGCAAGTGAGTGTGTGTGGTTTTTGAAAACGGATTGGTGTAAGTTGCGACCGTTATTCCAACCATACATGTACAACCACGATACCCCTTATGGGACGGGGCTTTGTTAATTACTTTGGTGGGTACTAGCATAGAGCCCGCATTACTAGTGGCGGGAGTGACGTGGTCACTCTCGATACGGGGTCATGCCGGTAAGGACGATCATGCGTTGTCTTCACAGGCACCGGGCACACCGTTGGTCCCTGCATGGATGTTACTTGTGATGTACATCATGTGGGCTGGGTACCAATCGAGTGGACTCTTTGTTTAGTATCGTCAGGGGAAAGACAATGTTCGGGTACTTACCTCGGGTATGAACAATATCGCGAGTCGTGGCTTGACACGGAAGTTTCCCGAGTCTTGTGGGTAAAGTGTGCAACCTCTGTAGAGTGTAAAACTATCCGAATAGCCATGTCCACGGTCAAGGACAGTTGGATGACCGCTCTTATGCTACGTCCAGTGTTCTCTAAACTTGGTGTGTGTGTGTGTGTGTGTGTGTGTGTGTGTGTGTGTGTGTGTGTGTGTGTGGATGACATAAAGATGATACATGAGTTAAGTTGGATGACTTGACATGATGACTGAACATGTGATGTTCAACCCCTGCTTATGATGATATCTGTAACTTGTTCATATAGTTATCTTCCAACTGTTGATGCATGTTTACATAAGTTATTTGATCATGTCACTGCACTCAAAATTAGCTCTCTGCAAAACTTACCTACTTAGTGCTATATCACGCTGTGTTGAACCTTGTTCCAAACATGGGTTGCTTGCGAGTACATTCAAATTACTCATTGGCTTGCCACTGGTTATTTTATCGGCTGATACGTCTCCAACGTATCTATAATTTTTGCTTGTTCCATGCTGTTATATTATCATTCTTGGATGTTTTACAATCATTTTATTACAACTTTATATCATTTTTTGGGACTAACTTATGGACATAGTGCCAAAGTGCCAGTTGCTATTTTTGCTTGTTTTTTACTTCGCAGAAAATCAGTACCAAATAGAGATGAAACGCTGCGGTGATTTTTGTGGATTTTTTACGGACCAGAAGAAAGAAGATGGGCCAAAGAACACTAGAAGAGGGGGCCCAGGGTGGCCAGCACCAACCAGGGCGTGCCAGAGGCCCCCTAGTGTGGCCTGATGGGTGTTGGGCACTTCGGGCACCCCCTCAACCGACTATCGTGCCTATAAATTCCCAGAAAATCCAAAAACCCTAGAGGAGTCGACGAATCACAATTCCAGCCGCCGCAAGTTCCAGAACCTCGAGATCCAATCTAAACACCATCACGGAGGGGTTCATCTTCCTCATAGGTGCCTCTCCGATGATGCATGAGTAGTCCACCATAGACCTATGAGTCAGTAGGCAGTAGCTAGATGGCTTCTTCTCTCTCTCTCTCTTATGATTCTCAATACAATGGTCTCTTGGAGATCTATTTGATGTAAACTTTTGCGGTGTGTTTGTTGGGATCCGATGAATTTTGAGTTCATGATCAGTTTCTATCCATGAATATTATTTGAGTCTTCTTTGATCTCTTATATGCATGATTACTTATAGGCTCGTATTTCTTCTTCGAATCTTTGGTTTAGTTAGGCCAACTAGATCGATTTTTCTTGCCCTGAGAAGAGGTGCTTTGTGATGGGTTCGATCTTGCGGTGTTCTTTCCCAGTGACAGAAGGGGCAGCAAGACACGCATGTATCGTTGCTATTAAGGATAACAAGATGGGGTCTATTCCTACATGAATAGATCTTGTCTACATCATGTCATCGTTCTTATTGCATTACTCCGTTTTTCCATGAACTTAATACACTAGATGCATGCTGGATAGCGGTCGATGTGTGGAGTAATAGAGGTAGATGCAGGCAGGAGTCGGTCTATCTATCTTGGACGTGATGCCTATATAATGCTCATCGCCTTAGATATCGTCATGACTATTCGATTTTCTATCAATTGCCCAACAGTAATTTGTTCACCCACCGTGCGCTATACTCATGAGAGAAGCCACTAGTGAACCCTATGGCCCCCGGGTCTACTTTTCCTATCATATTGCTTTCCGATCTACGTTTTTTGCAATCTTTGTTTTCAGATCTACAAAACCAAAAACCCAAAAATATATTGCTGCATATTTACTCTTTTTATTTGTGTTCTTGAGAGATCTATCTCTCCTATCTATCACTACCTAATCTATCTTATTACCATAGAGAGATTGACAACCTCTCTTTCGCGTCGGGTTGCAAGTATTTGTTGTTTGTGTGCAGGTGCTGCTTATTGGGTGGTGGTGATCCTCCTACTGGTTCGATAACCTTGGTTTCATAACTGAGGGAAATACTTACCGTCGCTGTGCTGCATCATCCCTTCCTCTTTGGGGAAATACCGACGCAGTCCAAGCCACGTCAAAGGAATTTCTAGCGCCGTTGCCAGGGAGGAAGCAGTCTCTTCTACGTGCCTATCGTAGGCGCCGAGGGGACTCTACCATCATCTACCAGGTTCCTAATCACAAATCTCATCTCCTTGCAATTACATTATTTGTCATTTGCCTCTCGTTTTCCTCTCCCCCACTTCACCAATTTGCCGTTTTATTCGCCCTCTTTTTTGTTTGCCCTTTTTCTTGCCGGATCTCTTGCCTTGTCACTATGGCTAGTTCTTCCTTTATTGCATGCACTCCCGATAATGAGGTTCTTAATTTTAAGCAAAGGGGAGGGGAGAATTTAAAAGATGTTTGGTATAGGATTTGCAATGCTCATAATAGATCTATCCATAAGCAATCTACCGTTCTTCTTCTTCGCAGTTTCTATGTTGGCATTACCACTTGGTATAGATTCATCCTTGATACGATTACCGGTGGGAATTTCTTGATGTGTCCATCTTTGGATGCTTTTAATGCTTTTGGAAGTTTGGTGGGATCGCCACCTATCATGATCAATGAAACAACTTTAACTCTTGAACACGTTATGGAGAGATTAGATGCTATTGAAAAGAAGATGATTACTAAGGAACATCTTGATGATCTAGATAAAAAGATGCATAATCTTGCTAATAAAATTGGATCTAAGGCGGGAGATGCTTCTAAATTGTTTAAGGCAAAAGAAACCATAGTCAACGAAAGGGTAGAAGAAAACCCTTACCGTATTGATAAGTTGGAAGAGATCTTTAGTAATTTGGGTTCGGCTTTTTCTTCTATCAAATCTATTGAAAAAACTCCCATGAAAATTGGCAAGACCACGCAAGTTACTAAGAACAAAATTGCTACACCTAGTGGGTACAAGGGAGATCTTAAAATGATTAGTATTCATCCCGACTTTGTTGAAATCATAAGAGATCCTATTTACAAGAATGATTTTTTTGGTTTTCTTCCTAGGAGTGTTATTGTTAAAAACATGCATGCTAAATCCTTGAAGAAATCTAGTTGTTTGATTGAAGAGTTGAAAACCAAAGATGACAATACTTGAATCTATTCAATATGCCTAGCTAGGGGCGTAAAACGATAGCGCTTGTTGGGAGGCAACCCAATGAATAAATAAATTTTTGCTTTTTTCCTTTATGTTTTTGAGTGTTGACACAATTATGCCTCTGTTATGATTGTGTTTTTATGGTTTATTTAGTGTTTGTACCAAGTAGAACCGTTAGGATGATTCATAGGATGAGTAGAAGTGATGCTGAATCTGAAACAGAAACTTTGCGTCCAGTATATGAATTTTCATTTTTTTCTGGAACATGATCTTGAGCTGCAATTTTAACACAGTGTTTCTATACAAATTCCTTACGTTGTCCTAATTTTTTAGAATTGTTAGAGTTACAGAAGTATGGGTATGGTACAGATTACTACAGACTGTTCTGTTTGAGACATATTCTGTTTTTGTTACATTGTGTGCTTGTTTTGATGAATCTATGGTTTGTATTGGAGGGTATAAGCCATGGTAAAGTTAAAATACAGTAGGTATAATCCATGAAGATATAATTCATCAACCGGGAGAAGGTTGCTGGGGCATTCGTTAAGCCGAAAGACATGACGGTGTACTCGTATGAACCATAGCGAGTAACAAATGCTGTCTTTGGAATATCCTCTTCACGAACACGGATCTGATGATAACCCAACCTCAAGTCAAGTTTAGAGAACACTGATGATCCAGCAAGCTGATCATACAGGTCATTGATCCGGGGAAGCGGATATTTGTTTTGAATTGTTGCTTGGTTAACAGGCCGGTAATCTTGAACCAATCGATTCGTACCATCCTTCTTCTTGACAAAGAGAGAAGGTGCTCCCCAAGCTAAGGAACTAGGACGAAGAAAACCCTTGCGAAGCGATTTTTCAATTTCTTCCTTAAGCTCAAGACGTTCATGAGGAGGCATTTTATAAGGCCGCTTAGCAATAGGGGTGGTGCCTGGTTTCAAGTCGATGACGAACTCGACTGCTCTAACAGGGGGAATGCCTGGAAGCTCTTCGGGAAACACATCTGGGAAGTCTCGAACCACTGGAACGCTTTCAATCCCTTCAAGAGGTGAAGCATTCAATGCATTCATGAAATGAATCTGGGTCTCGGCATTACGAACGAGACGAGCGGTATGAACCACTAACTCGTTGGAAGGGTGCAGAAGATGCACGGTCTTAGTGGCATAGACGACTGAAGCACTATGTGCTATCATCCACTCCATTCCCAAGAGTAAGTCAATATTGGAAGACGCCAACACAATGGGCGAGACGAGGAACTCTAGTCCTTCGATCTCAACGGCGACGTTGGGACATATCAGAGAAGTCTGACAATTACCCGCGGGTGTGGATACCATTATTTGAATGTCCATGTTCTCGCTCTTAATGTTATGCTTACATGCAAATTCTTCCGACATGAATGAATGCGATGACCCAGTATCAAACAATACGGATGTGGGTATTGAGTTAACAAGAAGTGTACCCATCACAGTAGAAGGCTGATCTTGAACTTCATTCAGATCAACATTGTTAGCCCGAGCACGACCAGTGTTAGGCCTGGCGTTGTTGTTGCGGGGCTGGTTGTAAGGCAGTGCAAGTTGATTCTGATTCTGCCTGCATTCTCTGGCACGGTGACCTGGACGACCACACTTGAAGCACAACCCATCCTCAGGACGGGAAGGTGGAGGCTGAGGTGCTCTTGGCGGTACAACTCTTGGCTGTCTTGGCGGTGGAGGGGGCAGACAAGGCGCCACATAGGATGGCCTCGGTGCATAAGCAGGTGGACGGTAGTTGTTGGGATCCAGATCCTTTGCTTCTGAGGACGTGGGCCCGAAGATGAACCCACGTCAACCTTGCGCTTAGTGTGATCCTTGTACCTCTGTAGACCTGTCTCAATCTGAATAGCCTTATTCACCAAGGTGGCGAAATCAGGGAATTCGTGAGCCAGAAGAGCAAGGTGAATATCTGGGTGAAGACCTTCACGGAATTTCTCCTGCCTGCGAGCATCAGTTGCAATGTCTTCCTCAGCATAGCGAGATAAGTCCAGAAATTCCCGCTGATAAGCATCCACAGTCTTGTTGCCCTGGACTAAGTTGCGGAATTCACGCTTCTTCTTGTCCATCATTCCCTGAGGAATGTGGCGAGCACGAAAAGCAGCTTGGAACTCTGGCCAGGTGATGATTGTTCCAACAGGCTGAGAGCGCCTGTGGCTGTCCCACCATTGAGCAGCAGGACCCTTCAGAAAATACGAGGCAAAAGTGACATAGCTAGCCTCTGGGGCGCCTGAAGATTCCAGCTCATAGGTGATGTCACGGAGCCAGTCATCTGCGTCAAGCGGCTGAGTTGAGCTGCGGAAAACTGTTGGGTTGAGACGCATGAAGTCTTGCAGAGTCACTGGGGCTGGCGGCTGATTCATGTTCGGCCTCGGGAAATGGTCCATAAGCCCTTGCATAAACCGGCGGTTCAGTTCAAACTGTTGCATCATAGCAGCCATGTAGTTCGGTGGTGGTGGTGGCTCAGGCGTACCACGACCACGACCAGCTGGCCTAACCATTCTGTCAAATTTAACAGTGGTAGTTTAGCATTTGGTAATTGCAAAATCAAGGAATCATTCATGAAGTAAATTGCACAAAGAAGGAGGTGCAATAGATACAACATAGTAGTTCAAACTTCAACATACAGATCCATACATATGTCTATTACAAACCATAAGTTCGTTACAAAATAGACGATAGATCCGGCATGAAATTAACCTAGACAGCTAGGCGGCACGCAGGCACGCGGTGGAGGGATACAACAACGCATCAGCGTCGGGGACAACGAAAGTAGCCGGGGAACTGCAGGTGACCCTGAAATCTAGTGAAGGAGTACTGCATCCCGTGCACACCCTGATGCAGAATCTGCATATCAACCGGGAGCCTAGGCCCAAGTGCGGGAGCACGACCTCCAACAGCAGGCCACTCAAGACCTGGAGGAAACTCAGTCGGACGCGGGTGAAGAACAAACTCCGTATGCATTCCTGCAATGACTGCTGGCCTCAACTGCTCCAAAGCCCGGTAAAGACGAGCACGGGTGGCGTACAACTCAAAGTTAAGATCCCTGACAGTGCGATCCAGTGCCTCAGTGTACTGCATCAGAACCCGTGGGTCGTAGCGACGACTCACATAGGGGCGCAGACAGCAGTGTAGGATCGATCAGTACGCTGTCGAGCGAAAGGAATCAAGACCTCAGCGTCGGCTGGCGTATCAACTCCAGCAGAGACATACGGGATGTACCGGTATGCCGAATCCTCCAAGCTGGGGTTCGCTACACGAAGGCGAACAATCGCAGCGTAGGCAGCATCCTGTACTGCCATCTCAACAGTCACTCCAATGCCATGGAAGGTGTGTAGCTCAGCGATGGAGCGATCCCGCATATCCCAGATGACCATCACAGCCTCATACTGTTCCTGGTTGAACTCGTGGTAGTCCTCGTAAACAGTGTACTCGGGGTACCAACGATAACCCAGTGTCTTCAAGAGGCCATTCAGAATGGCCGGGAACCCAGTCGTATCGTGCGCATAGGTCAGACGGACGATCTGCCTAGCGGGACGCATCTGTAACAAGGAGATTCAAGATGTCAATTGACAGCGTGTGCATTATAATTTCAAAGAAGGCAATTTTCGACGAAACAAATCTCCGTTGGATGTGATCACGAGAACCTAATGTTAGATTTTTAGCAAAATCTTTTAACCCGAAATAGAAGAGAGATCAGAACCCAGAGTATAGACGAGGAATAAAAGATCCTAATACCACCCGATTGAGATGTGGGCCCGTAAGCCACAGCATCGGTGTTAGTAAAAGTTTTTCAATGACTAGACTCAACTTCGGCCAAGGATGTGGAAAGGGGGCTACCTACAGGCAGTCGGCTCTGATACCAACTTGTGACGCCCCCATTCTCGTCCGTACGCTAATCAATCACGCAACGCGTACGGCCAAGATTAGGGACTCACTGATTAGTACCACAACACGACAAAAGACACAAATATAAAGGTCATACAGCTTAATATTACAAGCCAGGGGCCTCGAGGGCTCGAATATAGAGCTCGACAAAGCACGAGTCAGCGAAAACAGATATATCTGAGTACAGACATAAGTTAGACAAGTTTGCCTTAAGAAGGCTAGCACAAACATAAGCAGCGGATCGAAAGAGGCGAGGCCTCCTGCCTGGGAACCTCCTAGCTACTCCTGGACGTCGGAGAAGTCCACGTCGTAGTAGGCTCCATCCTGGTAGTAGTGGCCTCCGTCGGGGTAGCTGTAGTCGTCCACCGGGTAAGCTGGATCCTGCGTCTCCTGGGCACCATCGTCTGATCGCAGCATCGAATCAAGGGGAAAAGGGGGAGCAAAGCAACGGTGAGTACTCATCCAAAGTACTCGCAAGACTTACATCAGATCTATGCTAGATATGCACCAGTATCAAAGGAATGCGGCTATATCTTTGGACTGGACTGCAGAAATGCCAGAAGAGGGAAGAAGGCCTAGTCCTATCGAAGACTAGCATCTTCAACATCTTGCAACATTAGAAGAGAGTAGACCTGCAGCTCATATATAGTCATATTGTTGTAGCAAATTTTATTAAGTAACACGCCCAGAGATCCTTCCTCGACTCCCTGCGAGGAAGCAATCTCGGAGCCACAATTCATTTTAATTAGTTTATGATTCTAGTTGTAGTAGGTTAAAGCACAACTCCAAGTCGTCCTGTTACCGTGGACACGGCTATTCGAATAGTTTACTTCCCTGCAGGGGTGCACCACATTCCCCAACACGCTCGATAAGCTCCGGCCGGATACGATTTTCTGGTCATACCCGGCCTCGGCAGATCGACACGACGTAGTCCTACCTAGGCTCAACAGAGAGGCCAGCACGCCGGTCTACATCCTAATGGCTCGAGGTCTTGGGCCATCGCCCTCGCCATCCTGCACGTTACGCCCTTGGCCGGGACCAGTCCTAGCATGCCCTCCATCAGGGTCCCTGCGTTCCAGACCACCCGGGCGCGAGTCGAATCTTGTGGCATCTGAAGAGCTTTCGGGAGAATGTACGCCGCCGAGCAGCCCATACTGATTACCCCGCGTGGTGGTTAGTGCGTATTAGGCCAACGACCTAACTCAGATCAAATACTCAACCCATTAGCAATTTATTAGTGATTAATAACACTCGAGTGCCTTCCGGCGCACCCCACCAAGTCTCCGGATGCCTTGCGGCGCATCCCACCAAATCTCCGGATGCCTTGCGGCGCATCCCACCAAATCTTTCTCTCGCGGGTACCCTTGGGGCCGACCCGACTTAAACAAGTATCTGTAACCAGGTCATAGTAACTGTGTGTCTATACACCAAGTGGAGATCTGAGGAATCACCCTCGATGGATCCCACTCGAGGTAATAGTAAGGCAAGAGTCGCTACCGGTAAATGGGAAGGAGGAATCACCCTCGATACCCATGGCCGATAACTACGCTACAGAATTAACACCGGGAGTGCTAAGTGAGGTATCACCCTCGGCACTCGGTAGTAGCTCTGCAGTGCCCTACTTAAGGGGTGTGCAGTGATGTGTCGGTAACGGCTTGTCAGTCATGACGACTGAGTCTTCTGTCTTCAAGTCCTCGGTGTCGTCGATGAAAACAGGGGCAACTGGGACTAAGGGGTCTCAGGGGTTCACTGATCCACCTATGCTAAGCAGTTGGTATGATAGCAGATAAAGTAACAGCTCATCAAAAACAGGCTATGCATCATAATAGGAGCTAACTAGTACAGTAGCAAAAATCTAATGCAAGCATAAGAGGGAGAAGAATAGGCGATATCGGAATGCTCAAGGGGGTTTTGCTTGCCTTGTTGCTATGCTGAAAAAGGCTGGTCGTCAGGGGCGTAGTCGATCACGGCAGCAGCGTCAGTCTCGGGCTCTACCGGTAAGAAGAGGGGGAAGAAACAATAAATACAAAGCACACAGATGCAACATGATGCATGACATGGCAATTCGCAGTGTTAGTGGTGATCTAACGCAGTACTACACGTCTCAGACGAAGCGGGAGAATATCTGACGATATTTCCCGGGTCTGTTGATTTATCGGACAGTCGATCCGGAGGGGAAAGTTCCATGTTTGTGGTGCTAGAGGCATGTGCCAGCTAGGATGCAGTGCAGGGTTGCCTAAATCATATCTAAGTCATATCAGTTATTTTTAGGAGTTAATATGGATTTATTAATCGGTAGGCATGCACTATTCATCTATCCGAAACAGGCAAAAAGTTGCATGTTCTGATAGCTAGGGGCATGTGACAGATGAATGGATGGCATAATTGGATTCGTGGTATTTTTCTGATCAACTTTCATATATAAATTATTTTCATCTGACTTACAGATTATTTTCTATGATTTTCTAAAGTTTTATTGATTTTCTGAAATTAAATCTATTTATTAAATCAAACATTATCCGAAACAGTGCAATGATGACGCCAGCATGACATCAGGATGACATCAGCAGTCAACAGTGGCTGTTACTATTTGAACCTGACATGTGGGGTCCACATGTCGTAGACACAGACATTTTCCAGTTTATTAAATTAAACTAATCAGGATTAATTAACAGAGGGACCTATCTGTCATAGACACATTAGGCAAATTAATTAGTTTTAGTTAATCTATCTCACTAATTAAGCATCTGACAAGAGGGGCCCATGTGTCATAGACACAGGGGGTGTGGGGCCCCACTGTCAGTGGCTGAGCTGGCCAGTCAGCGGTCAGCGGCGACCGTTGACTGGTCAACCGAAGGAACGGCGAAGCAGCGTGCAAAAGGGGGAACTAAGCGCGCGGGGCGAGCCTACGTGCGATGCGGAGTCGACTGGCGACGGCGGCAGGACCATTTGGTCACCGGAGAGGCGCCGGCGATGAGCTCGAGCGGCGGCACGTTCGGGCACCGGTGGAATCGAGCGCTACGAGCAACAGCTCGTCGCGAGAGGAGAGAGGGGGGTAGCAGGAGCTCACAGTGAGGTGTGGCCGTTCAACGCGTGCTCGGGGAGGGCTCGATGGTGACGAATTCGACGGCGACGACCTTCGGGTCCCGAGGTTGAAGACGACGGCACGCGCGCGTTCCAGGGGCGTACGAGCTCGGGCTCGTGGTCGGGGAGGACGAGGAGGACATGGCGGAGCCCGTGGGCGTCTCAGCGGGGCTCGGGGGTGGCTGCGGCCGCGGCTACCCGCCGGTCATGGCGACGGCGGCGCGGGCGAGATCTAGAGGAGGAGGAGAGAGTGAGGGAGAGGGGGCGAATGGAGGAGGGCGAGCATAGGGCGGCCAGAGGGGGCTGGGCGCTCGGCCTTATCCTCGCCCACCTGCCCCGGCGTCGTGGCGAGCGGCGACGGTGCGGCGAGCTCCTGCCCACGGCGGGAGTGACACGGAGGGGGGAGCAGGTAGGTTGGGCCGGGCCTGGCACTGTGGCAGTGGCCCAGTGGCCGGGCCTTTTCCTTTTTCATTTCCTTTTTGTTTCTGTTTTCTTTTTCCCTTTGTTGTTTTATTTAATTTAGGCTTATTTACTCTATGCAAAATTGTTAGTCATGGTCCAAATATTATTTTGCAATATTCCAAAGGTCCACAGCAACTTTGGGAATTTTTAGCACTGCTTGTATTTTAACTTGATTTTAGATTGCTTTTAAAATGCAATTTGCTTCTGTTATTAATGGTGGGGTCCACACCAGAAACTTGGGTGATGTTGTTTTCCTCAACAATATTTGTTTTAGAATATTCCACAATTTTGGAACATTTTACTTTTGCTGTTTGAAAATTTTAATTTCATCACATAAAACCACAGGGCATTTGCATTGGAATTTGAATTGAAATTTGAACTTCAACTTGATCAAGCTTCACTTAGCAAAATAATTAGGCACTGTTCATGATCATCACCGTAGCTTAATTACAATGATCACTGTAGCATAAGCCCAGGGTGTCACACCTTTCTGTACACACCTATTTGAGAAAGCCAAAATCATGCTATGATTTGTTAGAATTGCCCTATGTGCTTCGCTTAAACTTTTTGAGCTATAGAATTGCTCTAGTGCTTCACTTATATCTTTTTGAGCACGGTGTGCTTGGAAACTTTTGTAGAAATACTCTCATGCTTCACTTAGATTAATTTGAGAGTTAGTAAATTTTGGAATAAATCCTCTCATGCTTCACTTATACCTTTTTGAGAGATGAAATCTTTATGCTCATGTGCTTCACTTAAATTTGTTTGAGCTTGCCAAAAAGCAATGGCAATATATGAAACTAGTCCCAAAGTGATAGATATCCAAGGAGGATATAATAAAAACTTTCATGAAGATCATTGGACAAATTAAACTTGATTCCATGTAATAGTTTTGAAACATGATGATAGTAATATGATAGTCATGTTAATGAGTAATTATGCTTAGTAGGAATATTGGTGTTAAGGGTTGTGATTCCCTATGCATGCACGAAAGTCAATAGTTATGCAATGAAGTCACATCCTACTTGTGGTGCATTATTCGGTGTTAGTTATGTTCAATGCTCCCTTATGTGATTTTTCGTTTCTTGGTTTGGTTGCTTCCCAATCTATTTGCTAGCCTTCATTTGTACTAAGTAGAAATACTACTTGTGCATCCAAAATCCTTAAACCAAGTTTTGCCTTATGAGTCCACCATACCTACCTATATGCGGTATTTCCATGCCGTTCCAAGCAAATTTGTATGTGCCATCTCTAAATTTTCAAAATAAATTTTCTCTTTCATGTGTCCGTACCGCTCATGAAACGGTGGGGAGTATCCAATATTTTTCCATGCTAGATGTGTTATTCTCAAGATGAGTGTTTATTCACTTGTCATTGCACAAGAATGCGGCGGTAATAGGGATGCCCATTCCCGAAATGAAAAATAAAAAAATATTTACTTTATGTTGTCAAATAATAAATTCCTTGGAAAGTGTTGGTATGGAAGGCAACCGTGGATACGGCCTGCCATGGTAAGTGAAAGTTTGGTGGAAAAAGGAATAAACTTTATTTTTTTGTTTGGGAACCGCCTATGATATATCTAGCATGGAAAGTATTGTGAGCTACTTTGTCGTTTTCGTTGACAGGAAAAGCATGCCACCCACAATATTTTTCTCTCTCAATTTTAAAACTTTGAGCTCTGGCACCTCTACAAATCCCTACTTCCCTCTGCGAAGGGCCTATCTATTTACTTTATGCAATTTTTATTTTTACTTTGAGTCTCCATCTTCTCTTATAAGCACCAACTAGGGGCACTATGATCGTACTTGAGCATTGGGCATAGCTAATATTTGAGTGTGTTTCATGAATGGATCAATGATTGAGCATGATGGGCTAGGGATAACTTTCTTTAGTGTTGATATTTTGAAAGACATGGTTGCTTGTTGACATGCTTGAGTATTGAAGTCATTATGTTAAAACTAGACTATTGCTTTGAATCATTTACAAGTCCAAATGTCCATGCTATACAAAGAAGAAAAGAATATGATGAACATGTTAGGTAGCATTCCACATCAAAAATTCTGTTTTTATCATTTACCTACTCGAGGACGAGTAGGAATTAAGCTTGGGGATGCTGATACGTCTCCAACGTATCTATAATTTTTGCTTGTTCCATGCTATTATATTATCATTCTTGGATGTTTACAATCATTTTATTACAACTTTATATCATTTTTTGGGACTAACCTATGGACATAGTGCCAAAGTGCCAGTTGCTGTTTTTGCTTGTTTTTTACTTCGCAGAAAATCAGTACCAAATAGAGATGAAACGCTGCGGTGATTTTTGTGGATTTTTTACGGACCAGAAGAATGAAGATGGGCCAAAGAACACTAGAAGAGGGGGCCTAGGGTGGCGTGGCCTGATGGGTGCTGGGCACCTCGGGCACCCCCTCAACCGACTATCGTGCCTATAAATTCCCAGAAAATCCAAAAACCCTAGAGGAGTCGACGAAACACAATTCCAGCCGCCGCAAGTTCCAGAACCTCGAGATCCAATCTAAACACCATCACGGAGGGGTTCATCTTCCTCATAGGTGCCTCTCCGATGATGCATGAGTAGTCCACCATAGACCTACGGGTCCGTAGGCAGTAGCGAGATGGCTTCTTCTCTCTCTCTCTTATGATTCTCAATACAATGGTCTCTTGGAGATCTATTTGATGTAAACTTTTGTGGTGTGTTTGTTGGGATCCGATGAATTTTGAGTTCATGATCAGTTTCTATCCATGAATATTATTTGAGTCTTCTTTGATCTCTTATATGCATGATTACTTATAGGCTCGTATTTCTTCTTCGAATCTTTGGTTTAGTTAGACCAACTAGATTGATTTTTCTTGCCCTGGGAAGAGGTGCTTTGTGATGGGTTCGATCTTGCGGTGTTCTTTCCCAGTGACAGAAGGGGCAGCAAGACACGCATGTATCGTTGCTATTAAGGATAACAAGATGGGGTCTATTCCTACATGAATAGATCTTGTCTACATCATGTCATCGTTCTTATTGCATTACTCCGTTTTTCCATGAACTTAATACACTAGATGCATGCTGGATAGCGGTCGATGTGTGGAGTAATAGAGGTAGATGCAGGCAGGAGTCGGTCTATCTATCTTGGACGTGATGCCTATATAATGATCATCGCCTTGGATATCGTCATGACTATTCGATTTTCTATCAATTGCCCAACAGTAATTTGTTCACCCACCGTGCGCTATACTCATGAGAGAAGCCACTAGTGAACCCTACGGCCCCCATGTCTACTTTTCCTATCATATTTCTTTCCGATCTACGTTTTTTGCAATCTTTGTTTTCAGATCTACAAAACCAAAAACCCAAAAATATATTGCTGCATATTTACTCTTTTTATTTGTGTTCTTGAGAGATCTATCTCTCCTATCTATCACTACCTAATCTATCTTATTACCGTAGAGAGATTTACAGCCTCTCTTTCTTGTCGGGTTGCAAGTATTTGTTGTTTGTGTACAGGTGCTGCTTATTGGGTGGTGGTGATCCTCCTACTAGTTTGATAAGCTTGGTTTCATAACTGAGGGAAATACTTACCGTCGCTGTGCCGCATCATCCCTTCCTCTTTGGGGAAATACCGACGCAGTCCAAGCCACGTCATCGGCCATGCATGAAAGAACAGGATATGATGAAGAGTACCTTGGTGACAATCATGCGAGCTAGGACGCTTCCCAGTCAGAATGCCTGTAGGGTTAAGGCAGATGGCATGGGTTCACGCTATCGTTGAAGATTTCCGCTGCAAGTATATGAAGACTAGGCCTTAAAGGCCATATTTGAGTAAACGATACGTAATGGATGTAAGACTCTTGTTATTCAGTTTCTGTGTGTTCAGTGAGCATTGATCTCTGGGATCACTGTGCATGTACATTCGGTGACCACGACTTATGAGTCGGGGTCCCCACATGACGGTAATATAGTTATTCCTCACATAGATCCCAGATATATTTGAGGGGACAATGATGTATGCCGGGTGGTGATATCGGTATGCAACCGAATTACTGCAGATGGGAAATACTTGGCAGATTTCCACGTATCAGAGATAAAGGGGAATAATATTATGCAGTTTGGTCATGAGCATGTAAAACTGCATGACTCCAACGTAAAGTTGGTAAGTTGCAATTCCAAAGTAAAGATCATGCAATGAGCTTAATTCTTTGGATATAGGATTCTACCAAACCATTTCAAGTCTAGACATTAGGACAAATTGCTAAACTTCAATTCAAGGGCCCTAGTGCAGGCACGTAAAGAGAATTCTGCAATGTTGTCCATTTGATTTACTTGAAATCGATGTCAGGATAATGAGCCAATTGTTTCATGTGAATAAAGCACACACTTAAGACCATCATGTAGATATGCCTTTTAGAACCATGGAATACTTGAATAGTCTACTCAATGGTTGGGAAGAGCCAATTACCTCGACTTGATGCATTCAAGGAGTCTGAGTGGTTCAACATAGACTTTAAGGTGCGCGAGCCCTAAAATTAGCTTCCTTGCATTACATGTAGTGCACATAATATCCAAATATTATTAGAATTTAGCATCATAATAATCATAAACCAATGGAATTGCTAATAGTTTTGGTTTCAACCCAATCTCTGGATGACCAAGGTGAGTATGCCAAGTTTGTCATGCACGAGACATTTTGGAAAACTGTCTTGTACACAACATATGCTACGGGTTTTGTAGTATGTGTAGTACAATCCTGATGATACATAGAGAAATTGTTTGCCATATCTGATGCATATGGTAAAGAGACGATATTCCTCTTTGTTGTCATCAAGTTTCGCTAGGAAACTATCTTGACGGATATCTCTATAGTTTAGTAAGGTACGAGTTGACATGGACACGATAAAGCATCCTTGATTCTGCTTGAGTACCAATAGGGATGGTAAATATGACTCTAGTTGAGCCAACAATTATCTCATCGCGTCTAGCAATTTTAAAATATCTCCTTTCCTCTCAACAAGAGTGGAAACATTACTTCCCTGAGTATAGAGTTTGTGGTGCATATCTTCACAAGGCACATATCATCTTTCATGAGATTGACCCCCGTAGAAATCAATATATAGACTTGAAGATTCTCAATATATATATATATATATATATATATATATATATATATATAATACATACAAATGTATCATACCAAAGTGCTGGTATAATATATTGTGATATACAATACGAGAGGCAAATTTTTATGCATGGTGGTATCTACACACCCTTTGGAATAAGTGCCTTTTTTATATATATATGAGGTGTCGGGTTTCAATGACATTGGCACAAGTGCATTTTTGACGCAAATGGTTGTATAGAAATGACTTTTTCTCACTTATTTTTGTCTTTTTATTACCATGTTGACATAAGTGTATTTTCGTTATGTAAAAAGGGTGTTTTCTCACTTCTCTCAATCTTGTTGCTTTGTTTTTTTTGGCATAATTGCATGTTTGCTTTGCCTGGTTGGTCCAAAGACACGATATTTCCATGATAGAGTTATTTTTCATAGTCCAAAATAATTTACCAAATTAATTAGAGATAAAAATTGGGGCCGTGTGTAGTTACCACCATGGGTAGCAAATTGTTTCTGTATACAATATATGATGACAACAATACTTATGTTCTTATTACAACATCAGAAATGGACATAAATTATGTTGACCACGCATGAGATTGAGAGACTAGAAGAAGTCTTCAAACATATTAGTTGAGTCATATTCAACCAACATGCTTTCCATGCCCAAAGGGTCTCATGACTACTGGATGGTCATTGTGACGCCCCCGCCTTGATCGCACACTAATCATACATGCAAATGCGCACGATCAAGATCAGAGACTCACGGGAAGATATCACAACACAACTCCAGACACAAATTAAAGTCATACAAGCTTTATATTACAAGCCACATGCCTTGAGGGCTCGAATACATAAGCTCGAATACAAATGAGTCAGCGGAAGCAACAATATCTGAGTACAAACATAAATAAACAAGTCTGCCTTAAGAAGTCTAGCACAAACATCATCATGGATCGAAAAGGCAAGACCTCCTGCCTGGGAGCCTCCTAAGTACCCCTGGTCGTCGGCGGCCTCCACGTAGTAGTAGGATCCATCGTGGTAGTAGTAGTCGTCGGCGGGATCAACTGGCTCCTGGGCTTCGTCATCTGATCGTAGCAATCGTATCAAGGGGAAAAGGGGAGCAAAGCAACGGTGAGTACTCATCCAAAGTACTCGCAAGACTTACATCAGATCTATGCTAAGTATGCATCAGTATCAAAGGAATGGGGCTATATCTTTGGACTGAACTGCAGAAATGCCAGAAGAGAAGGGAAAGCCTAGCCTATCAAAGACTAGCATCTTGCATCAGCTTGCATCATTAGAAGAGTGTAGATTAGCATATTAAGTAATAAGTATGTTGTAGTAACGCCCAGAGATCCTTCCTCGACTCCCTGTGAGAAAGCAATCCCGGAGCCATCATATCCATTTCATGTCTCCAGTATCCAGTTCTAGTTGCATAGATCGGGATACAACTCCGAGCGTCCGTTATCGTGGACACGGCTATTCGAATAGATATACTTCCCTGTAGGGGTGCACAAACTTACCCAACATGCTCGATTAACTCTGGTCGGACACAATTTCTGGGTCATGCCAGGCCTCGGCTGATCGACACGCCATAGTCTTACCTAGGATCAACAGAGAGGCCAGCACGCCGGTCTAAATCCTAAGTGTGAAGGGGTCATGGGCCAATCGCCCTTTGCAATCTTGCGCATTGCGAGGACGGCCGATGTTAGTTCTGGCTACCTCTTTATACAAAGCAGGTGCTTACGCGGGCCACCCGGGCGCGTGCTGCTCAACTGTGACGTGTGAAGAGCTTTCCGGAGAATGCACGACGCAGAGTGCCATACTTATTCCCTCATGGTGGTTAGTGCGAAAAGGCCAAAGGCCTACTCAGATCACATATCCAAACGCGTTAGTGTCTTGGGATATCGCGGAAATGATCATTGATCCATGCTCTGTGGTCCCGTCGCCCCGTCTCGAGGACTTACGACAAGGACAAAGAATGATCGGCCGTGCCTCGTAATTATCTTGCGGGTACCCTCTAGGTCAACCCGACTCCTAAGAGACTGTCGGGAACTCAGGTCCACCTCAACCGGGGTGGTACCGCCTGTCCCTTCAGTCCCACAATACCAGTAATAGGGGCAACGGGTAAGGGTAACAATGTGTCCTTATCATCAAGGGGGAAATCCGAGGAATCACCCTCGATGGATTCCCACTCGATGTAATCGTCAAGGTGAACTTGGAGGAATCACCCTCGATAGGTTCACACTTGAGGGGTTGCACGAGAGAGGCATCATCGGAGGTGGTGAAAGAGGAATCACCCTCGGTAACCCACAACCGACTAGCTACGCTACAGAGATATCATCAGGAGTGAGGTAGGAGGTATCACCCTCGGCACTTGATAGTAGCTCTGCAGAGCCGTACAACTAAGGGGCGTGAGGTGAGGTGTAGGTCTTGGCACGTCGATCCCCTGGATTGAATCTTCCGATAATAAAGCGGGGCAACAAGGACAAGGGGGAGGGGTCACTGATGGTTCACTAAACAACCTATACTAAGCATATAGGATAACAAGTAAAGTACAACAGCAGGTTACAAAAGCAGGCTATGCATCAGAATAGGAGCTATCGACAACAGTAGAAAAATCTAATGAAAGCATGAGAGAGAAGGAATGGGCGATATAGGAATGATCAAGGGGGTTTTGCTTGCCTGGAAACTCTGCTATAAGTGGCCGGACGTCAGAGGCGTAGTCGTACCCAGTAGCACCGTCGGTCTCGGGGTCTACCGGAGAGAAGAGGGGGAAGAAACAATAAATATAAAGCAAACAAATGCATCACGATGCATGACAAGGCAATATGTTGTGCTAGGGGTTGACCTAACGCAGTGTTGCACGTTACAGACGGAGCGTGAAAATATCTATGGATATTTCCCGGGTCTTAGGCATTTATCGGACAGACGATCCGGAGGGGAAGGTTCCATGTTTGTCATGTTAGAGGCATGTAACAGGTAGGAGGATGGCATATTTGGATTCGTCTTATTTTTCTGCGCAACTTTCATATATAAATTATTTTCATCTGACTTACGGATTAATTTATATGATTTTTCAAATATTTAAACATTTTCTGAAATTTCTAGATTTATTTTATTTTCAAAATTATATTAAATATTAAATGTTATGGGTACACATAAGTGTACCCGGAGGGGTGCAACAGGGGCTGACAGTGGGCCCTGTTGACTGGGTCAACTGCCCAGTCAGCACAGGCTGACTAGTGGACCCAGCTGCTGACTCAACAGCTGACCGGGTCAACCTTATCCACTGGAATAGTGGTCAGGGCCCATACGTCAGTGACTAGGGACTAATCCCTCGGTTTAAATTAAACTTAGATTAATTAAGGGGGCAGGTGATAACCCACAAGTATAGGGGATCGCAACAGTTTTCGAGGGTAGAGTATTCAACCCAAATTTATAGATTCGACACAAGGGGAGCCAAAGAATATTTGCGAGTATTAGCAGTTGAGTTGTCAATTCAACCACACCTGGAGATTAAATATCTGCAGCAGAGTGATCAGTAGCACAATATTATGATAGTTTGGATAGCAGTAGTAGCAGTAATAGTAACGGTAGCAGTGATAGCAGTAGTTTTGCAGCAAGTGTAACAGTAGCAGTAGCAATAGTAACTTAGCAAGAACAATATGTGGAAAACTCGTGGGCACTGGATCGGTGAACTCGTTATATAATATTCATCATATAACAGTCATAACCTAGGGCGACACAGAACTAGCTCCAGTTCATAAATGTAATGTAGGCATGTATTCTGTAAATAGTCATACGTGCTTATGGAAAAGAACTTGCATGACATCTTTTGTCCTACCCTCCTGTGGCAGCAGGGTCCATAAGGAAACTATGGGATATTAAGGCCTCCTTTTAATAGAGAACCGGAACAAAGCATTAACACATAGTGAATACATGAACTCCTCAAACTAAGGTCATCACCGGAAAGTATCCCGACTATTGTCACTCCGGGGTTTACGGATCATAACACGTAATAGGTGCATATGACTAGCAAGATCGGATCAAGAACATAGATATAATGGTGATAACATAAACGGTTTAGATCTGAAATCATGGCACTCGGGCCCTAGTGACAAGCACTAAGCATGGCAAAGTCATAGCAACATCAATCTCAGAACATAGTGGATACTAGGGATCAAGCCCTAACAAAACTAACTCGATTACATGATGAATCTCATCCAACTCCTCACCGAACAACAAGCCTAGGAAGGAATTACTCACTCCCGGTGGGAAGCATCATGGAATTGGCGATGGAGAAGGGTTGATGATGACAAAGACCGAAGATTCCCCTCTCCGGAGCCCCAAACGGGCTCCAGATCTGGCCTCCCGATGAAAAATAGAAGGTGGCGGCGGCTCCGTATCGTAAAACGCGATGAAATTTCTCTTCGATTTTTCTCTCCGAAAATAGGATTTTATAGCGCTGGAATTAGGGTCAGTGGGGCCCCGAGGAGGGCATAACCCACCAGGGCGCGCCTGGAGGGGGTGGCGTGCCCTGGTGTATCATGCCCAACCAGGGCACCCCCTCCGGTGGTTCTTGGCTCCAGTAATTTTTATTTATTGTAAAATAAATCTCCAAAAAGTTTCGTCCAGTTCCGAGAACTTTTATTTCTGCACAAAAAACAACACCATGGTAGTTCTGCTGAAAACAATGTCAGTCCGGGTTAGTTTCATTCAAATCATGCAAATTAGAGTCCAAAACAAGAGCAAAAGCGTGAGGAAAAGTAGATACGGCGGAGACGTATCAACTCCCCCAAGCTTAACCCATTGCTTGTCCTCAAGCAATTCAGTTGACAAACTGAAAGTGATAAAGAAAAACTTTTACGAATTCTTTTGTTCTTGTTTACATATATATGCTTAAGTGGCACCCAGGTTTTCAGCAAAGATTATGACTAACCATGTCACCAATAACTCTTAAAAATTATAATAACTCATATCAATGACATAAGCAACTAGCGAGCAATAATAAAATATCTCAAGCGCCAACACTTTGTCAAAACAATCGTGATATAATATGATAATAGTGGTATCTCACAAGCCCTTTCTCAGACCGCAAAACATAAATGCAGAGCACCTCCAAAGTTCAAGCAGCGACTAAACATTGTAGTTCATGGTAGAAGAGATCTAGTCATGCTGCACCCAACATTAACTATACACAATGCATTAGGATGGCAATAGTGCTCTCAGGTCTGGCGCTTATTTGAGGAGGTGATGACTCAAGATAAAAGTAAATAGATAGTCCCTTCGCAAAGGGAAGCAAGGATTTACAGAGGTGCCAGAGCTCAAAGCTTAAATCAGAGATAAATAAAATTTTGGGAGGTACACCCCTCCTGTTAACGTTACGACCGAGAGTTATCAATATCTTCCATGCTAAACACATTAGTGGCGGTTCCCAAGCGGTAAAAGTAAAGGTTTACTCCCCCTCCACCAACAATCACACTCCACGGCTAGCCGAATCCACGGGTACCGTCCATACCAACAACTTTCCTGGGGGAGTTTTGTTTTATTATTTGTATTTTTTTTATTTCGGGACTGGGAATCCCTATTACCGCCCCTCTCGTGCAAGGACGAGTGAATAAACACTCATCATGAGAATAACCCGCTTAACATGGAAGATACTGACCGCCCCCTGTCGCTCCATGCGTGGTCCAGGCACACAAAACAGATGTTCATTTGAATTTTTAGAGGTAGCACATGCAAATTTACTTGGAACGGCGGGGTAATACCGCATATAGGTAGATATGGTGGCTTCATCTGGAATAACTTTGGTTTAAGGATTTTGATGCACAAGCAGTATTCCCGCTTAGTACAGGCGAAGGCTAGCAAATAGATTGAGAAGCGGCCAGCTAGAGAGCGAAAACGGTCATGAACATGCATTACGAATAATAAACATTGACTACTAGCATGAGTAGGATATGGACACCATGAACATAAATATCATGAAGGTTATGTTGGTTTTGAGTCAACTACATGCGTGAACATGTGCCAAGTCAAGCCACTTGAAACATTCAGAGGAGGATACCATATCATCATACACATCACAATCATTTTAATGCATGTTGACATCCAAGATAAATCATTATCCACTCCTAGCTACTTAAGCATGGCATGAGCAACTATAATCTCTAATTGTCATTGCAAACATGTTTGATCATAATATGCTAAATCATGGATACTAGGTTAAACATATTTACAAAAACAAAAACATGTTGAGTTCTGATACGTCTCCAACGTATCTATAATTTTTGCTTGTTCCATGCTGTTATATTATCACTCTTGGATGTTTTACAATCATTTTATAGCAACTTTATACCATTTTTTGGGACTAACCTATTGACATAGTGCCAAAGTGCCAGTTGTTGTTTTTGCTTGTTTTTTACTTCGCAGAATATCAGTACCAAACGGAGTCCAATCGTGACGAAACTTTTTGGAGATTTTTTTGGGCCAGAAGACATCCAGTGGGCCAAAGAAGTGCCAGAGGGGAGGGTCGAGGAGACCACAACCTACCAGGGCGCGCCAGAGGCCTCGAGCGTGCCCTGATGGGTTGTGCCCTCCTCGGGACCCCTCTCCACCGCCTCTGACGCCTATAAATTCCCAAATATTCCAGAAACCCTAGAAGAGTCAACGAAAAACACATCCAGCCACCGCAAGTTCCAGAACCTCGATATCCAATCTAACACCATCACGGAGGGGTTCATCATCCTCATTGGTGCCTCTCCGATGATGCGTGAGTAGTCCACCATAGACCTACGGGTCCGTAGGCAGTAGCTAGATGGCTTCCTCTCTCTCTTTTGATTCTCAATACAATGATCTCTTGGAGATCTATTTGATGTAAACTTTTGCGATGTGTTTGTTGGGATCCGATGAATTTTGAGTTCATGATCAGTTTCTATCCATGAATATTATTTGAGTCTTCTTTGATCTCTTATATGCATGATTACTTATAGCCTCGTATTTCTTCTTCGAATCTTTGGTTTAGTTAGGCCAACTAGATCGAATTTTCTTGCCATGGGAAGAGGTGCTTTGTGATGGGTTTGATCTTGCGGTGTCCTCTGCCAGTGACAGAAGGGTCAGCGAGGCACGCATGTATCGTTGCTATTAAGGATAACAAGATGGGGTCTATTCCTACATGAATAGATCTTGTCTACATCATGTCACCGTTCTTATTGCATTACCCTGGTTTCCCATGAACTTAATACACTAGATGCATGCTGGATAGCGGTCGATGTGTGGAGTAATAGTAGTAGATGCAGAATCGTTTCGGTCTACTAATCTTGGACGTGATGCCTATATAATGATCATCGCCTTGGATATCGTCATGATTATTTGATCTTCTATCAATTGCCCAACAGTAATTTGTTCACCCACCGTGTGCTACACTCATGAGAGAAGCCACTAGTGAAACCTACGGCCCCCGGGTCTACTTTTCCAACATATTGCTTTCCGATCTATCTTTTTCCGCTTTTGTTTTCAGATCTATTATTCAAAAAACCCAAAAATACCTTGCTGCACCTTTTTATTTGCCCTTTTTATTTTGTGTTCTTGAGAGATCTATCTCTCCAATCTATCATATCCTAATCTATCTTTTTACCGTAGAGAGATTGACAACCTCTCTTTCGCGTCGGGTTGCAAGTATTTGTTCTTTGTGTGCAGGTGATGTTTACGTAGTGGTGGTGATCCTCCTACTGGTTCGATACCTTGGTTTCATAACTGAGGGAAATACTTACCGTCGCTGTGCTGCATCATCCCTTCCTCTTTGGGGAAATACCGACGCAGTCTCAAGCCACGTCAAAGGAATCTCTGGCGCCGTTGCCGGTGAGGAAGCGGTCTCTTCTACGTGCCAATCTCTGGCACCGTGGAGACACCATCATCATCTACCAGGTTCCTAATCACAAATCTCATCTCCTTGCAATTACATTATTTGCCATTTGCCTCTCGTTTTCCTCTCCCCCACTTCACCAAGTTTGCCATTTTATTCGCCTTCTTTTTCGTTTGCCTTTTTCTCGTCAGATCTCTTGCCTAGTCATTATGGCTAGTTCTTCCTCTTTTGCGTGTACTCCCGAGAATGAAGTTCTTAATTTTAAGCAAAGGGGAGGGGAGAACCTAAAAGATGCTTGGTATAGAATTTGCAATGCTCATAATAGATCTATTCATAAGCAATCAACCGTTGTTCTCCTTTGCTGTTTTTATGTGGGCATTACCACTTCGTATATATTCATCCTTGATACGATCACTGGTGGGAATTTCTTGATGTGTCCATCTTTGGACGCTTTTAATGCTATGGGAAGTTTAGTGGGATCGCCATCTCTTACGATCAATGAAACAACTTTAACCCTCGAACATGTTATGGAGAGGTTAGACGCTATTGAAAAGAAGATGATTACTAAATAACATCTTGAAAATTTGGATAAGAAATGCATAATCTTGCTAATAAAATTAGGTCAAAAGTGGGACATGCCTTTAAATTGTTAAAAGAAAAGGAGACCGTAGTTAACGAAAGGATAGAAGAGAGTCCTTACCGGATTGATAAATTAGAAGAAATTTTTAGTAACTTGGGTTCAACTTTTTCTTCTGTCAAAACTATTGAAAAACCTCCCGTAAAAATTTGCAAGACCACGCAAGTCACTAAGAACAAAGTTGCTACACCTAGTGGCCACAAGGGAGATCTTAAAATGATTAGTATTCATCCCAATTTTGTTGAGATAGTAAAAGACCCTACTTACAAGGATGAATTTTTTGGTCTTATTCCTAGAAGTGTTGTCATTGAGAATATGCATGCTAAATTCTTGAAGAAATCTAGTTGTGTGATTGAAGAGTTGAAAACCAAAGATGACAATACTTGAATCTATGCGTTATGCCTAGCTAGGGGCGTAAAACGATAGCGCTTGTTGCGAGGCAACCCAATGAATAAATTTATTTTCATCTTTTCCTTTCTGTTTTTGAGTGTTGACACAATTATGCCTCTGTTATGATTGTGTTTTTATATTTTATTTAGTGTTTGTGCCAAGTAGAGCCTTTAGGATGATTCATAAGATGAGTAGAAACAATGCTGAATCTAAAACAGAAACTTTGCCTCCAGTGTTCGAATTTTCATTTTTTACTGAAATGTGGTATTGAGATGAAATTTTAACACAGTATTGCTATACAAATTCCTTACGTTTTCCTAATGTTTCAGAAGTTTTAGAGTTACAGAAGTATGGTAAGAGTACAGATTACTACAGACTGTTCTGTTTAAGACAGATTCTGTTTTCATTGCATTGTGTGCTTGTTTTGATGAATCTTTGGGTTGTGTTGAAGGGTATGAGCCATGGTAAAGTTAAAATACAGTAGTTATAATGCAATAATAAAATATGAATGGGTTTGCAACAGTACTTAAAGTAGTGATTTGCTTTATTATACTAACGGATCTCACGAAGATTTTGTTGAGTTTTGTGTGATTGAAGTTTTCAAGTTTTGGGTGAGATCACGATGGATGAAGGAATAAGGAGTGAAAAGAGCCTAAGCTTGGGGATGCTACAGCACCCCCAAGATATATCCAAGGATAAACAAGCAACTAAGCTTGGGGATGCCCCGAGTGGCATCCCCTCTTTCTTCTAACGACCATCGGTATTTTACTTGGAGCTATATTTTTATTCATCACATATCATGAGTTTTGCTTGGAGCGTCTTGTATCATTTGAGTCTTTGCTTGCTTTGATTTTTAGTTTGTCACTTGTATCCTTTCTGGACACACCTATTTGAGAGAGCCAAAATTACGCTAAGATTTGTTAGAATCGCTCTATATGCTTCACTTAAACTTTTTGAGCTATAGAATTGCTCTAGTGCTTCACTTATATCTTTTTGAGCACGATGTGCTTGGAAACTTTTGAAGAAATCCTCTCATGCTTCACTTAGATTATTTTGAGAGTTAGTAAATTTTGAAGAAATCCTCTCATGCTTCACTTATACTATTTTGAGAGATGAAATCTCTATGCTCATATGCTTCACTTAAATTTGTTTGAGCTTGTCAAAAAGCAATGGCAATATATGAAACTAGTCCCAAAGTTATAGATATCCAAGGAGGATATAATAAAAACTTTCATGAAGATCATTGGACAAATTAAACTTGATTCCTTGTAATAGTTTTGAGACATGATGATAGTAATATGTTTGTCATGTTAGTGAGTAATTATGCTTTAGTAAGAATATTGGTGTTAAGGTTTGTGATTCCCTATGCAGGCACGAAAGTCAATAGTTATGCAATGAAATTACATCCTACTTATGGTGCATTATTCGGTGTTAGTTATGCTCAATGCTCGCTTATGTGAATTTTCGTTTCTTGGTTGGTTGCTTCTCAATCTATTTGCTAGCCTCCACTTGTACTAAGTAGAAATACTACTTGTGCATCCAAAATCCTTAAACCCAGTTTTGCCTTATGAGTCCACCATACCTACCTATATGCGGTATTTCCATGCCGTTCTAAGAAAATTTGTATGTGCTATCTCTACTTTTCAAAATAAATTTCCTTTTTGTGTGCTCATATCGCTCATGAAACGGTAGGGGGTATCTAATATTTTTCCATGCTAGATGTGTTATTCTCAAGATGAGTGTTTATTCACTTGTCATTGCACGAGAGTACGGCGGTAATAGGGATGCCCAGTCCCAAAATGAAAAAAAAAATACTTTATGTTGTCAAATAATAAATTCCTTGGAAAGTGTTGGTATGGAAGGCAACCGTGGATACGGCCAGCCATGGATTGTGAAAGAATGGTGGAAAAAGGAATAAACTTTATTTTCTATTTGGGAACCGCCTATGATATATCTAGCATGGAAAATATTGTGAACTATTTTGTCGTTTTCGTTGACAGGAAAGGCATGCCACTCAAAATACCTTTCTCTCTCAATTTAAACTTTGAGCTCTCGCACCTCTACAAATCCCTACTTCCCTCTACGAAGGGCCTATCAATTTACTTTATGCAATTTTTATTTTTACTTTGAGTCTCCATCTTCTCTTATAAAGCACCAACTAGGGGGCACTATGATCGTTCTTGAGCATTGGGTGTAGTTAATATTTGAATGTGCTTCATGAATGGATCAATGGTTGAGCATGATGGGCTAGGGATAACTTTCTTTAGTGTTGATATTTTGAAAGACATGGTTGCTTGTTGGCATGCTTGCGTATTGAAGTCATTATGTTAAAACTAGACTATTGCTTTGAACCATCTAAAAGTCCAAATGTCCATGCTACAAAAGAAAAGAATATGTGATGAACATGTTAGGCAGCATTCCACATCAAAAATTCCGTTTTTATCATTTACCTACTCGAGGACGAGTAGGAATTAAGCTTGGGGATGCTGATATGTCTCCAACGTATCTATAATTTTTGCTTGTTCCATGCTGTTATATTATCACTCTTGGATGTTTTACAATCATTTTATAGCAACTTTATATCATTTTTGGGACTAACCTATTGACATAGTACCAAAGTGCCAGTTGCTGTTTTTGCTTGTTTTTTACTTTGCAGAATATCAGTACCAAACGGAGTCCAATCGCGACGAAAGTTTTTGGAGATTTTTTTGGGCCAGAAGACATCCAGCGGGCCAAAGAAGTGCCAGAGGGGAGGGTCGAGGAGACCACAACCCACCAGGGCACGCCAGAGGCCCCGGGCGCGCCCTGATGGGTTGTGCCCTCCTCGGGACCCCTCTCCACTGCCTCTGACGCCTATAAATTCCCAAATATTCCAGAAAACCTAGAAGAGTCGACGAAAAACACATCCAGCCGCCGAAAGTTCCAGAACCTCAAGATCCAATCTAACACCATCACGGAGGGGTTCATCATCCTCATCGGTGCCTCTCCGATGATGCATGAGTAGTCTACCATAGACCTACGGGTCCGTAGGTAGTAGCTAGATGGCTTCCTCTCTCTCTTTTGATTCTCAATACAATGGTCTCTTGGAGATCTATTTGATGTAAACTTTTGCGGTGTGTTTGTTGGGATCCGATGAATTTTGAGTTTATGATCAGTTTCTATCCATGAATATTATTTGAGTCTTCTTTGATCTCTTATATGCATGAGTACTTATAATCTCGTATTTCTTCTTCGAATCTTTGGTTTAGTTAGGCCAACTAGATCGATTTTTCTTGCCATGAGAAGAGGTGCTTTGTGATGGGTTCGATCTTGCGGTGTCCTCTCCCAGTGACAGAAGGGGCAGCGAGGCACGCATGTATCATTGCTATTAAGGATAACAAGATGGGGTCTATAACTACATGAATAGATCTTGTCTACATCATGTCACCATTCTTATTGTATTACTCTATTTTCCCATGAACTTAATACACTAGATGCATGCTGGATATCGGTCGATGTGTGGAGTAATAGTAGTAGATGCAGAATCATTTCGGTCTACTAATCTTGGATGTGATGCCTATATAATGATCATCGCCTTGGATATCGTCATGATTATTTGATCTTCTATCAATTGCCCAACAGTAATTTGTTCACCCACCGTGTGCTATACTCATGAGAGATGCCACTAGTGAAACCTACGGCCCCCGGGTCTACTTTTCTAACATATTGCTTTCCGATCTATCTTTTTCCGTTTTTGTTTTCAGATCTATTATTCCAAAAACCCAAAAATACCTTGTTGCACCTTTCTATTTGCCCTTTTTATTCTGTGTTCTTGAGAGATCTATCTCTCCAATCTATCATATCCTAATCTATCTTTTTACCGTAGAGAGATTGACAACCTCTCTTTCGCGTCGGGTTGCAAGTATTTGTTCTTTGTGTGCAGGTGTTGTTTACATAGCGGTGGTGATCCTCCTACTGGTTCGATACCTTGGTTTCATAACTGAGGGAAATACTTACCGTCGCTGTGCTGCATCATCCCTTCCTCTTTGGGGAAATACCGACGCAGTCTCAAGCCACGTCAAGTTCATACCCGCTTCTCTCTGCCACAGTCACTTCGTCAAATATCATCATTATTGCCTTTCACTTGCACGACCGAATGATATGAAAATAATAATAGTGCAAGAGTGCCGTGGACTAAGCTGGAATCTGCAAACATTTTATTCAAGAGGAGAAGACAGAGTAACATGGGCTCTTTGTTAGATTAACAATAATGCATATGAGAGCCACTCAACAATTTCATTGTGGTCTTCTCCTTGGTACGACTCCAAACAAAGGAAAATAATTTTAGAGAAACACACTGAAATATTTTTGGAGTTTTTGTTTTTTCTTGAAGAGAGCAAATTAAAGAGGGAAAACCAAAAACGAGAAAAACTATTTACACGGGAGAGCTCCCAACAAGTAAAAGAAGAAACGAGAAATCTTTTTGGGTTTTATTTTGATACTACAATTAAATTAAACTAGGAAGAAAAGCCGAAAAGAAGTAGGAAATATTTTTGGGTTTTCTCAAAGTTTTTCAAACACGCAAGAAGTAAGCGAGAAAATAAATCTAGCATGGATAATACAATGAAAAAGTATGAACACCGACAACTGAATGAAAAGTGTGAACATGAATATAATGTCGGTGGAAATACGTACTCCCCCAAGCTTAGGCTTTTGGCCTAGCTTGGTAATCACCATCCATAATAACCATCCGGTCCTAAGTCGAAGTGCGGTGGAGACGGCACCAGAGCGTCCCACTCCTGGGGCTCCTCCTCAGCAGCTACTAGGTTGTTCCGGTAGGCTGTAATGTCCTCTGGCATGATCCTGTATCTGTTCCTGGTAGTAGAATCAAACAAAGCAGGTGCAGGCAACGGGATAACATCACGGGTTTCAACGTTGAATACTAAGTTATAGCGAATGTTGTGAAAAGAATCAGCTGCATCAATAAATTGGCGATCCTGCAATGCCTTGTGATCTAGATAAACTTGGGGCAAGGGATAATCATGTGGGTGAATCTGAACATTAAAGTGTCTCGCTAAGC
Source organism: Elymus sibiricus (assembly GCA_039707655.1). Taxonomy (NCBI): domain Eukaryota; kingdom Viridiplantae; phylum Streptophyta; class Magnoliopsida; order Poales; family Poaceae; genus Elymus; species Elymus sibiricus. The sequence continues at coordinate 150,698,628 of CM077675.1, read as the reverse complement.
GAGTAGCATAAATACCACCATGTATCTTTCCCTTAGTCATGTTAAGGCATAAGCGATGTGCAATGATGGCCCCCATACTAAAGGTGTGATCATTGTGCAGTGCACGGCGTAAAATGGCGAAGTCAGGGGCACTGAGTGCACCAACCTTCTCCCTAGAAGTTAAACACTTTGTGATGAACAAAGCAAAGTAATGCACAGAAGGAAACTGCAAACTGGTAGCAGTGGCTTTTGACACGCCTCAACTTCACCCACTATTAAAGTGAGGAGAAAGTCCTCAAACTCCGCTGGTCTAGGCTCTCTTAATTCCCCATCAGAAGGGATCAAGCATATGTCACAAAAGTAAGTGAGCGGTATCTTGTGAGTTTCAACATATAACTTAAACTACACCTTAGGAGGATTATCCGTACTCAGAAAATGAGAACTTTGGACAAAGGAATTTGTAAGGATGTGGTGCTGGTCACACTTAGCTACGAGGAAATCGGTCAGCCCGGCATTTGCAACGAATTGGGCAAACTCTTGATGGAACCCGGCCTCCTCCATGAAGGCATCATGCGGCGATTCGCACGGCCGCACCTCCGCCGTTCTCGGAGTGTGGAGGTCATTGTCCGATGATTCCCCAATGACTCCTTTAGTATTTTTCTTGGAGGAAAACTTCCTAAAGAAATCCATCTTATTCCTATAATTAAAATTCTGAAAAATTTAGTCTACAATTTTTTTGTCAACAAAAGTTCGTAAGATTGATAGCAACTACTCCCAAGAGTGCATAGAGGCCATACTAAGCATTCAAACTACTTAGAACTCTAAGAATTCAACATGCAAGCCCATCTACAACAGCTTCAATAGTAGCTGATTATTCTAAAAATAACCCACTAAATCAAAAACTAATTGGAGCAATGGAGGAGTCACATACCAAGTAGCAATCCCCCCAAATAGTTTCGAAAACGGAGCTTCGAGCAAAGAGATCGAAATCCGCGGGTTTGAGAGCAAGAACACGGGAATGAGAGCTATGGTGATTTTTTTTTCTGGAGGTAGGAGATGACATGGGCTAAAGGGATAAGTGAGGGGACCCACGTGGGGGCCACAACCCACCAGGGCGCGCTTGGGGTTGCTGGCGTGCCCTGGTGTCTTGTGGGCACCAGGTGCACCCCCTCTGATGTTATTTGCACCAGAAATTCAGAAATATTCAGAAAAAAATCGTATCAAATTTTCAGGACATTCTGAGAACTTTTATTTTTTTGGTTATTTTTTTATTGCACTGAGAAAACAGAAAATAGGATAAACATGTCATTTTATTTTATTTGACTAAGAAAAATAGAAAACAAAAGGTGGGAGCAGAAAGTTGTGCCTACTAGATTCATCAACTTTATACCTCTCAAAAATGATTCATTAATAAGGTTGATCAAGTCTTATTAACAACCACTTCCGATTAGCATGAAACCGAAGAACTTTCGTAAAACACTAAGTTACCTCAATGGGGATATGCATATCCCCAACAATAAGTATACCATATTTCTTTTTGGCAGTAGGTAGAGGTAGTTGAAAACTTCCAATAGTGAGTGTCGGAGATTCTTCAATAACATTTATAGCATTCACTTGGAATTGTTTCTTCGGAAAGTGCACCATATGCTCATTACCATTTATATGAAAAGTGACTTTGCTTTTATTGCAATCAATAACAGCCCCTGCAGTATTTAAAAAGGTTCTACCAAGGATAATCGACATGTTGTCGTCCTCGGGCATCTCAAGAATAACAAAGTCCGTTAAGATAGTAACATTTGCAACAACAACGGGCACATCCTCACAAATACCGATAGGTATGGCAGTTGATTTGTCAGCCATTTGCAATGATATTTCAGTAGGTGTGAGTTTATTCAAATCAAGTCTTTTGTATATGGAGAAGGGCATAACACTAACACCAGCTCCCAAATCACACAAAGTAGTTTTGACATAATTTCTTTTAATGGAGTAAGGTATAGTCGGTATTCCAGGATCTCCAAGTTTTTTAGGTACTCCACCCTTAAAAGAATAATTAGAAAGCATGGTGGAGATTTCAGCTTTAAGTATCTTTTTTTTATTAGTGATGATGTATTTCATGTATTTTGCATAAGGGACCATCTTTAAAATATCAGTTAAGCGGGTACGCAAAAAGACTGGCCTAATCATTTCAGCAAAGCGTTCAAATTCTTCATCATCCTTTTTCTTAGATGGTTTAGGTGGAAAGGGCATGGGTTTCTGAACCCATGGCTCTCTTTCTTTACCATGTTTCCTAGCCACAAAGTTTCTTTTATCATATCGTTTATTTTTAGGTTGTGGGTTATCAAGATCAACAGCAGGCTCTATTTCAACATCATTATCTGGTTCTTTATCATTGTTTGGTTGAGTATCTTCATGAACATCATCATTATCATTTTCATTATCACTAGGTGAATGTTCATTACCAGATTGAGTTTCAGCATCGAAAATAGAGACACCATTATCTTTAGGAGGTTTTTGTATCTCAGGTTCACTAGAGGTATGCAAAGTCCTACCATTTTTCTTTTTGTTTTTAGAAGGACTAGGTGCACCAGCATTAATTCTCTGAGAATCTTGTTCAATTCTTTTAGGATGACCTTCAGGATAAAGAGGTTCTTGGTTCATTCTGCCTCCCCTAATCACTACTCTAATAGCATGATCATTCATATTATTATTCATTTCATTAAGCAATTCTCTTTGAGATTTAGCAACTTGTTCTAACTGGGTTTGAACCATAGAGGCATGTTTTCCTACACCTCTAACATCATTACTGATTCTAAATAACAAGTCACTCAAGCAAGCAATCATATCAGAATTATATTTCAATTGTTTCAGAACATTTGCATTGAAGTGATCTTTTTTCCTAATGTAGTTATCAAACTCATATAAGCATTGACTGGGATGTTTATTGTAGGGGATATCACTTTCATCAAACTTTAATAAAGAATTTAGCTCTACCACCTGTGGAGGTGGTGGTGTGTCAAGGCCATGTATTTCTTCAATAGGTGGTAAATTCTTAACATCCTCAGCTTTAATACCTTTTTCCTTCATACATTTCTTTGCCTCTTGCATATCTTCAGGACTGAGAAATAAGATACCCCTCTTCTTTGGAGTAGGTTTAAGTGGTGGTTCACGTAGAGTCCAATCATCATAATTCTTCAATATATTATTCAATAGTTCCTCAGCTTGTTCAACAGTTCGTTCCCTGAGAACACAACCACCACAACTATCTAGGAAGTCCCTAGAAGCATCAGTTAGTCCATTATAGAAGATATCAAGTATTTCATTTTTCTTAAGAGGGTGATCAGGCAAAGCATTAAGCAATTGGAGAAGCCTCCCCCAAGCTTGTGGGAGACTCTCTTCTTCAATTTGCACGAAGTTAAATATTTCCTGTAAGGCAGCTTGTTTCTTATGTGCAGGATTTTTTTCCAGAGAAGTAGTAAATCATATCCTGGGGACTACGCACACAACTAGGAGCAAGAGTATTTTACCATATCTTAGCATCACCCTTTAATGAGAATGGAAATAATTTGAGGATATAGTAATAGCGAATTTTCTCATCATGAGCAAAGAGGGTGGCTATATCATTCAGCTTAGTAAGATGTGCCACTACAGTTTCAGTTTCATAGCCATGGAAAGGATTAGATTCAACCAAAGTAATTAACTCTGGGTCGACAGAGAATTCATAATCCTTATCAGTAACAAAGATAGGTGAAGTAGCAAACTTAGGATCACATTTCATTCTAGCATTCAAAGTCTTCTCTTTATACTTGCGTAGCAATTTCTTAAGATCATCCCTATCCTTACAAGAAAGGATTTCTCTAGTTATCTCCTCGTCCATAACATAACCTTCAAATATCTTAGGCATTTCAAATATAGGAGAGCTAGGTCTAATAGGTGTTTCATAGTTCTCAGTTTCAAAGACTTCATCAGTTTCAGTAGTCTCACCAGTTTCAATAATTTCATTCTCTTTAGCTCTAGCAATTTGTTCATTAAGAAATTCACCTAGTGTCACATTATCATTAAGCATGGTACTAGCATCATCATCATAAGCATCATTCATAGCAGAAGTAGCATCATCAATAACTTGCGACATATCAGGATTAATAGCATGTGGTGGTGTTGCAAGTCTACTCATAACCGAAGGTGAATCAAGTGGAGAGTGTGATGGCAATTCCTTACCTCCCCTAGTCTTAGAGGGAAAAATCTTGATTCTTGTATCCTTCAGATTCTTCATAGTGATCAATTGATATAAATCCCAGGTGACTCAACAAATATAGCTATGCTCCCCGGCAACGGCGCCAAAAAAAGGTCTTGATAACCCACAAGTATAGGGGATCGCAATAGTTTTCGAGGGTAGAGTATTCAACCGAAAATTATAGATTCGACACAAGGGGAGCCAAAGAATATTTGTGAGTATTAGCAGTTGAGTTGTCAATCCAACCACACCTGGAGATTAAATATCTGCAGTAGAGTGATCAGTAGCACAGTAGTATGATAGTTTGGATAGCAATAGTAGCAGTAACAGTAACGGTAGCAGTGATAGCAGTAGTTTTGTAGCAAGTGTAACGGTAGTAGTAGCAATAGTAACTTAGCAAGAACAATATGTGGAAAACTCGTAGGCACTGTATCGGTGAACTTGTTGGATAATATTCATCATGTATCAGTCATAACCTAGGGCGACACAGAACTAGCTCCAGTTCATAAATGTAATGTAGGCATGTATTCCGTAAATAGTCATACGTGCTTATGGAAAAGAACTTGCATGACATCTTTTGTCCTACCCTCCCGTGGCAGCGGGGTCCATAAGGAAACTAAGGGATATTAAGGCCTCCTTTTAATAGAGAACCGGAACAAAGCATTAACACATAGTGAATACATGAACTCCTCAAACTACGGTCATCACCGGAAAGTATCCCGACAATTGTCACTCCGGGGTTTACGGATCATAACACGTAATAGGTGCATATGACTAGCAAGATCGGATCAAGAACATAGATATAACAGTGATAACATAAACGGTTCAGATCTGAAATCATGGCACTCGGGCCCTAGTGACAAGCATTAAGCATGGCAAAGTCATAGCAACATCAATTTCAGAACATAGTGGATACTAGGGATCAAGCCCTAACAAAACTAACTCGATTACATGATGAATCTCATCCAACTCCTCACCGACCAACAAGCCTATGAAGGAATTACTCACTCCCAGTGGGGAGCATCATGGAATTGGCGATGGAGAAGGGTTGATGATGATGAAGACCGAAGATTCCCCTCTCCGGAGCCCCAAACGGGCTCCAGATCTGGCCTCCCAATGAAGAACAAGAGGTGGCGGCGGCTCCATATCGTAAAACGAGATGAAACTTTCTCTCCGATTTTTTTTCTTCTGAAAATAAGATTTTATAGCGCTGGAATTAGGGTCAATGGGGCCCTGAGGAGGGCACTGTTGGGTAACGTTGCATGGGAAACAATTTTTTTCCTACGCACACGCAAGATCTATCCATGGTGATGAGCATCTACGAGAGGGAGAGTGGATCTACGTACCCTTGTAGATCGCTAAGCGGGAAGCGTTAAGAAACGCGGTTGATGTAGTCGAACGTCTTCGCGATCCAAATTGCTAGCCGTCCTGCGATCCCATCACGATCCGTCCCGCGATCCAATCACGAACCGTTCCGCGATCCAATCACGGTCCTTCCGATCTAGCGCCGAACGGACGGCACCTCCGCGTTCAGCACACGTACAGCTCGATGACGATCTCTGCCTTCTTGATCCAGCAAGAGGGAGCAGAGAGGTAGATGAGTTCTCCGGCAGCGCGACGGCACGACAGCGGTGGTGGTGGAACTATTCCAGCAGGGCTTCGCCTAAGCACCGCTGAAAACTAGAGGACTTGATCTATTGGGAGAGAGGGCTGCACCGTGGCTTAGGGTTGAAGTGCTTTTGCCCTCTCTCCCTCTAGTATATATAGGAGGAAGGGGAGGGAGGCCGGCGGCCCAAGGGCTGCCCCTTGGTGCGGCCGCAAGGAGGAGAGGTGGAGGAGTCCTACTCCAATCCTACTAGGAGTAGGATTCCTCTTCCTCCACTTGGAAACTCTTTCCACCTTTGTGTTTTCCCACCCCCAGCCGCATTGGGCCTTAGTGGGGGGCTCGGCCAGCCCACTAAGGGCTGGCTTGACTCCTCCCACAGCCCATGAGGCCCTTTGGGTCGAGACACCCCTCCCGATGGTCCCCGGTACACCTCCCGGCACTCCCGGTACACTTCCGAAATACCCGAAACTTTTCCGGTGACCAAAACGGGACTTCCTATATATCAATCTTTACCTCCGGACCATTCCGGAGCTCCTCGTGACGTTCGGGGTCTCATCCGGGACTCCAAAAAACCTTCGGTCACCACCATACATAACTCTATACTACCGAAACATCACCGAACCTTAAGTGTGCAGACCCTGCGGGTTCGAGAACTATGTAGACATGACCGAGACACCTCCACGGTCAATAACCAATAGCGGGACCTGGATGCCCATATTGGTTCCTACATATTCTACGAAGATCTTCATCGGATGAACCTCTATGTCAAGGATTCAGTTAATCCCGTACGTTGTTCCCTTTGTTCTTCGGTATGTTACTTGCCCGAGATTCGATCGTCGGTATCTCTATACCTAGTTCAATCTCGTTACCGGCAAGTCTCTTTACTCGTTCCGTAATACAAGATCCCGTGGCTAACACTTTAGTCACATTGCTTGCAAGGCTTGTTGTGATGTTGTATTACCGAGTGGGCCCTGAGATACCTCTCCGTCACACGGAGTAACAAATCCCACTCTTGATCCATGCCAACTCAACAGACACCTTCGGAGATACCCGTAGAGCATCTTCATAGTCACCCAGTTACGTTGCGACGTTTGATACACACAAGGTATTCCTCCGGTGTCAGTGAGTTCCATGATCTCATGGTCATAGGAACAGATACTTGACATGCAGAAAACAATAGCAATAAACTGGCACGATCATATGCTATGTTCATAGTTTGGGTCTTGTCCATCACATCATTCTCCTAACGATGTGATCCCATTATCAAATGACATCTCATGTCTATGGCTAGGAAACCTTAACCATCTTTGATCAACGAGCTAGTCTAGTAGAGGCTTACTAGGGACACTTTGTTGTCTATGTATCCACACATGTATTTGAGTTTCCAATCAATACAATTATAGCATGGATAATAAACGATTATCATGAACAAGGAAATATAATAATAACCAATTTATTATTGCCTCTAGGGCATATTTCCAACAGTCTCCCACTTGCACTAGAGTCAATAATCTAGCTCACATCGCTATGTGATTTACATTGTTATGAATCTAACACCCAATGAGTTCTGGGGTTCGATCACGTTTTGCATGTGAGAGAGGTTTTAGTCAATGGTCTGCAACATTCAGATCCGTGTGTTCTTTGCAAATCTATATGTCGTACTGCAGATGTACCACGCTCCACTTGGAGCTATTCCAAATGACTGCTCCACTATACGTATCCGGACTGCTACTCAGAGTCGTCCGGATAGGTGTCAAAGCTTGCATCGACGTAACCCTTTACGACGAACTCTTTATCACCTCCATAATTGAGAAATATTTCCTTAGTCCTCTAGTTACTAAGGATAATCTTGACCGCTGTCCAGTGATCCACTCCTGGACCACTCTTGTACCCCTTGATAGACTCATGGCAAGGCACACACTAGGTGCGGTACACAGCATGGCATACTATACAGAGCCTATGGATAAGGCATAGGGGACGACCTTCGTCCTTTCTCTTCCTTCTGCCGTGGTCGAGCTTTGAGTCTCATTCAACTCCACACCTTACAAATCAGGCAAGAACTCTTTCTTTGACTGATCCATTTTGAACTCTTTCAAAATCTTGTCAAGGTATGCACTCATTGAAAGTTTTATCAGACGTCTTGATCTATCTCTATAGATCCTGATGCCCAATATTTAAGTAGCTTCATTCCAGGTTTTCCTTTGAAAAACTCCTTTTCAAACAACCCTTTATGCTTTCCAGAAATTCTACATCATTTCCGATCAACAATATGTCATCCACATATACTTATCAGAAATTCTATAGTGCTCCCACTCACTTTATTGTAAATACAAGTTTCTCATAAACTTTGTATAGACTCAAAAACTTTGATCACCTCATCAAAGTGTATATTCCAACTCCGAGATGCTTGCTCCAGTCGATAGAAGGATCGCTGGAGCTTGCATACTTTTTAGCATCCTTAGGACTGACAAAACCTTCTGGTTGTATCACATACAACCTTTCCTCACGGAAACCGTTAAGGAAACTATGTTTTGACATCCATCTGCCAGATTTCATAATCGAAAAATGCAGCAACTGCAAACATAATTCCAACAGACTTCAGCATCGCTACGTGTGAGAAAGTCTCATCGTAGTCAACTCCTTGAACTTGTGAAAAACCCTTTGCCACAAGTCGAGCTTTATAGACGGTGACATTACCGTCCGTGTCCGTCTTCCTTTCAAAGATCCATTTCTTCTGAATGGCCTTTCGCCCTTCAGGTAATACTTCCAAAGCCCATACTTTGTTTTCATACATGGATCTCATCTCGGATTTCATGGCCTCTAACCATTTCTCGGAATCCGGGCCCATCATCGCTTCTCCATAGCTCGTAGGTTCATCGTTGTCCAACAACATGACCTCTAAGACAGGGTTGCCGTACTACTCAGGAGCAGTACGTGTCCTTGTCGACCTACGAGGTTCGATAGTAACTTGATCTGAAGCTTCATGATCATCATCATTAACTTCCTCTTCAACTAACGTAGGCTCCACAGAAACAACTTTCTGCGCTGCGCTACTCTCTGGTTGAAACAAAGGTTCAACAACCTCATCAAGTTCTATCTTCCTCCCACTCAATTCTTTCGAGAGAAACTCTTTCTCGAGAAAGGACCCGTCTTAGCAACAAACACTTTGTGCTTGGATCTAAGATAGAAGGTATACCCAACTGTTAGGCTATTCTATGAAGATGCATTTGTCCGCTTTGGGTTCGAGCTCATTAGGTGAAAACCCTTTTTCACATGAGCGTCGCAGCCCCAAACATTAAGAAATGACATCTTAGGTTTCCGCCAAACCAAAATTCATACGGTTTCATCTCAACGGACTTAGATGGTGCCCCTTTTAAAGTGAATGTAGTTGTCTCTAATGCATAACCCCAAACGATAGTGGCAAATCGATAAGAGACATCATAGTACGCACCATATCCAATAGAGCACGACTAAGACGTTCGGACACACCATTACACTATGGTGTTCCAGGTGGCGTGAGTTGTGAAACAACTTCCACATTGTCTTAAGTTGTATACCAAACTCGTTACTCAGATATTAACTTCTACGATCATATCGTAGACATTTTATCTGCTTGTCACGATGATCTCAAACTTCACTCTGAATTTGTTTGAACTTTTCAAACGTTTCAGACTTGTGTTTCATTAAGTAAATATACCCATATCTACTCAAATCATCAGTGAAGGTAAGAAAATAACGATATCCACCGCACGCTACAACACTCACTGGACCGCATACATCAACAAGTATCATTTCCAATAAGTCACTTGCCCGCTCCATCATACCGGAAAACGGGGTCTTAGTCATCTTGCCCATGAGGCATGGTCCGCATGTCTCACCGATTCGAAATCGAATGAGTCCAAAGATCCATCAGCATGGAGTTTATTCACACGCTTTACACCAATATAACACTTAGCGGCAGTGCCACTAGTATGTGGTACTATCATTATTAACTTTGTATCTTTCGGCATCAATATTATGAATATGTGTATTTCTACGATCAAGATTCAATAAACCATTCTCATTGGGTGCATGACCATTGAAGGTATTATTCATGTAAACAAAATAACCTTTATTCTCTAACTTAAATGAATAACCATTTTGCAATAAACATGATCTAATCACGTTCATGCTCAACGCAAACACCAAATAACATTTATTTAGGTTCATCACTAATCCCGAAGGTAGAGAGAGCGTGCAATGGTGATCACATCAACCTTGGAAACACTTCCAACACTCATCGTCACCTCACCCTTAGCTAGCCTCCGTTTATTCCGTAGCTTTTATTTTGAGTTACTAACATTTAGCAACCGAACCGGTATCCAATACCCAGGTGCTACTAGGAGTACTAGTAAGGTACACATCAATAATACGTATATCAAATATACTTCTGTCGACGTTGCCAGCCTTCTTATCTATCAAGTATCTAGGGTTGTTCCGTTTTAGCGATCGTTCTCCTCATAATAGAAGCACTTAGTCTTGGGTCCGGGTTCAACCTTGGGTTTCTTCACTGGAGCAGCAACAGACTTGCCATCCATGAAGTTTCCCTCCTTGCCCTTGCCCTTCACGAAACTAGTGGTTTTACTAACCATCAACACTTGATGCTCTTTCTTGATTTCTACCTTCGCGGTGTCAAACATCGTGAATAGCTCAGGGATCATATTTCCATCCCTGGCATTTTATAGTTCATCACGAAGCTCTAGTAGTTTAGTGACAGTGACTTGGAGAACTATATCAATCACTATCTTATCTGGAAGATCAACTCCCACTCGATTCAAGCGATTGTAGCACCCAGACAATCTGAGCACATGCTCACCGATTGAGCTATTCTCCTTCATCTTGCAGGCAAAGAATCTTGTTGGAGGTCTCATACCTCTTAACACGGGCACGAGCCTGAGATCCCAATTTCAGCTCTTAGAACATCTCATATGTTCCGTGACGTTCAAAACGTTTTGGAGCCTCAATTCTAAGCCGTAATGCATGACGCACTAAACTATCAAGTAGTCATCAGAACGTGCCTGTCAGATATTCACAACATCTACAGACGACGTTTGAGGGGTGGCGCACCGAGCGGTGCATTAAGGACATAAGGCTTCTGTGCAGCAATGAGGACAATCCTCAAATCACGGACCCAGTCCGCATTATTGCTACCATCATCTTTCAACTCTATTTCTCTAGGAACATATAAAAAATTCAAGGGAGCTACAGCGCGAGCTAGTAATCTACAACATAATTTGCAAAGACATTTTGACTATGTTCATGATAATGAGTTTAGTTAATCATATTACTTAAAAACTCCCACTCAAATTGACATCCCTCTGGTCATTCGAGTGTCACATGATCCAAATCCACCAACTCAAGTCCGATCATCACGTGAGTTGAGGTGGTTTCAATGGTGAACATCTTCATGTTGATCATATCTACTATATGACTCATGTTCGACCTTTCGGTCTCTTGTGTTCCGAGGCCATGTTTGTACATGCTAGGCTCGTCAAGTTTAACCCGAGTGTTCCGCACGTGCAACACTGGCTTGCACCCGTTGTATGCGAACATAGAGTCTATCACACCCGATCATCACGTGGTGTCTCGAAACGATGAACTTTCGCAACGGTGCACACTCGGGGAGAACACAATTTATCTTGAAATTTAAGTAAGGGATCACCTTATAATGCTACCGTCGTCCTAAGCAAAATAAGATGCATAAAAGGATTAACATCACATGCAAATCATAAGTGACATGATATGGCCATGAACTTGTGCTTTTGATCTCCATCTTCAAAGCACTGGCATGATCTCCATCGTCACCGGCATAACACCATGATCTCCATCATCTTGATCTCCATCAATGTGTCGCCCTGAGGTTGTCGCGCCGACTGTTGCTTCCACGACTATTGCTAACTCATAGCGATAAAGTAAAGCAAAAACGATGAAAATAATTAAAGACAACCCTATGGCTCCTGCCGGTTGCCGTACTCATCGACATGCAAGTCGTGATATTCTATACAATACATGATCATCTCATACATCACATATAACTCATCATGTAATTGGCCATATCACATCACAACATACCCTGCAAAAACAAGTTAGACGTCCTCTAATTGTTGTTGCAAGTTTTACGTGGCTGCTACGGGTATCTAGCAAGAACAATTCTTACCTACGCAAAAACCACAACGGTGATACAAAAATTGCTATTCAACCTTCTCAAGGACCGCCTTTGTCAAATCCGATCCGACTAAAGTGGGAGAAACAGACACCCGCCAGCCGTCTTTATGCAACGAAGTTACATGTCAGGTGATGGAACCGGTCTCTCGTAAGCGTACGAGTAATGTTGGTCCGAGCCGCTTCATCCCACAATACCGCCGAATCAAGAAAAGACCAAGGGAGGAAGCAATCTGAATATCAACGCCCACAAACTCCTTTGTGTTCTACTCGTGATCTCATCTACACATAGACCTAGCTCATGATGCCACTGTTGGGGAACGTTGCATGGGAAACCATTTTTTTTCCTTCGCACACGCAAGATCTATCCATGGTGATGAGCATCTACGAGAGGGAGAGTGGATCTACGTACCCTTGTAGATCGCTAACCGGGAAGCGTTAAGAAACGCGGTTGATGTAGTCGAACGTCTTCGCGATCCAAATCGCTAGCCGTCCTGCGATCCCATCACAATCCGTCCCGCGATCCAATCACGAACCGTTCCGCGATCCAATCATGGTCCTTCCGATCTAGCACCGAACGGACGGCACCTCCGCGTTCAGCACATGTACAGCTCGATGACGATCTCCGCCTTCTTGATCCAGCAAGAGGGAGCGGAGAGGTAGATGAGTTCTCCGGCAGCGCGACGGCGCGGTGGCGGTGGTGGTGGAACTATTCCAGCAGGGCTTTGTCGGTGTCCTGGGAACGGGGGTACCCAGAGCTGCCTGCCTGCGGCCCAGGGCACGGCCCACTTCGTCAGCCAAGCACAACCATGCACAACCCCACCCGAGACAAGACCCTCGTGAGGCCCCTAGGCTCGCGAGGAGGAGCAGCGTTAAGACCGGCTAGGGATGGGCCTCCCCAGGCTCCCTCCGGAGCGGCGGAGATCTCTATGCAGAGCCCGGCCTCAGGAGTCAAAGATGATGCAAGGAAGGACAGGCGGGCGCCAACGCGCCATGCGGCGCAGTTTCCCCTTTGGTACAAAGGGAGCAAGGGCGTACGCGGGATCGCAAAGCGCCCACCAAAGGTTTCCATTCCGGTGCAACAAGACCACGAGCCCCGCAGGACGGATGTCATCGCCGAGCCCACCTCTGCATCATCGACAGCTACTTTGCAGGCGAAGACCGCCTTTGGGCAGGGCGGGCATGTACTCCTGTCCCCCTTCAAAATTGGCCGTTGTGGGATCCCTTCCCGCCATTGCAATAACAGAAAAGGACCCAGGCCACCGCTATATATAGAGGCTAGGCTGCACCGTAGAGAGGGATCCGAAATCGGTCCATCCACTCATCCATCACCAAGCCGACAGAGGGCCAAGAACACCTCAGGAGCGCCCTCACGAGGCTCCAAAACACTGTACTAGTTCATCCACCACACCTCCTCGAGAGGCAATCCACCAAAGCAGGAGTAGGGTATTACGCTTCGCAGTGGCCCAAACCTGGGTAAACCACCGTGTTCATCTTCTTCCTCGTCATCGCGCGAGTTCATCGTCTTGTCCATCGAGTAGTGAGCTAGGTAGGGCGAGGCTGCAGGGGATCTTCACACACGCCCTTGTGTTCGAATCTTAAGGGTTTTGCGGAGCCCGAAATTCGACATTTGGCGTGCTAGGTAGGGGGCGTGTCGGGGTCTCCTCCAAGCTTCGTTCTTCCCACGCTTCACTGCTCCGATGGCCGGCGCTCAACAAGCTTCCCCCGGCTGCAGCGGGTCAGCTTCCGTCGACCCCGCCGCTGCCGCCGGAGGCCCACGCCCCGGCAGCATTGTACTGGGCGGTCAGTATCAAGCCACCAGCATCGCCTCCACCGTCACCGCCTCTCGCACCGCCCAAGCACACGGCGGGCGGGCGGCGCCCTCGGCACCGACGACGTGCCGCACCTATGTGGGGGACCTCCACGCGCACGATGCGCTACTGCTGGCAAGCGAGATGCTCCGCCACCGCCCAACGCACGGGGGCTTCAACGCATGGGCCGACCACATTGCGGAGCTGGTCACCGTCGCGCAAAGGGCCGTGGCTCCTCACTCTTCTTCAAGGCCGCAGGCGCCAAGCGCCGGGGGCTCGTCTGCCGCGCCCGTTCCCCAGCCCGCCGGCGGTGTGACCCTTCTTGCACCGGATGGGCCCGAGCGGGGCCCGCCGCACGCTGTGCTCCTTCTCCTCCGAATCCCGGTGACCGGTTTCGGGGCGCAGCCCGGCCACAACGACCAAGCGCACGGAGGAAACGACGGGGCGCCCCGCGCGCACACCAACACACGCCTCCATGACCCGGTGGACCTTCAACAGCCTGGGTTGACCAGGCGGGAGCGCGCCGTCCGGCGCAGTGAGCAAGCGGCGCAGGCGTCCGGACAAACAAGCAACAACGGCGAAGGCGCATCAGGTCGCCGAGGAAGCAATCCACACCAGGAGACGCGCGGCCCACCCAACGGCGGTGGCAGAGGTAAGCAACTCCGCTCTGAGGCCCGTCGCAGGAGGGTCTGCGAGCGACACGCACGGGGCGGCTTCCCGCCGCTGCCAGGAGGGGCCGTCCCTGGCGCCCTGCCGGACGGCTCAGGAGGAGGACCGAGCCCTTATGTGGAGCCCTATGTACCATGCTACATCGTACCGCCTGACGGTGGGATGTGTCATGCGCCCGCCGTAGGCGCCAGCACCCCCCAAGAGTAAGGAGCACCCTGGGCGTCCTCCCCGAGCCGGGCCTGGGGGCTTCCGTCGACGGAGCACCGGGCCTAGACGGCGCGAGCGGGAGGGCGCCCCCGGGCCTGCGGGGTGCGGCGCAAGTTGGCGCCCCCGCGGGTAAGCGACGCCGGACCAAGCCCCGAGGCCTCAGGAGTAATGGCCTAGGGGGAGCAGCAAGACACAAACAGCGCGGGCCACCCGCGGCAACTGCAGCGCCGGCATGGCCTCGAGAGGCTGGGCCTCATGAGGCCCTCAAGACGTTGTCCGGCAGGCGCACGGACGCTTCACGAGGCGGCTTCATCGACAAAACACCCTTTTGGCTGCGCCGGATGCATCGTGCTCATGTTTGGGCCGCGGGAGCGCAATCCTGCGGTCGCGCGGGGAACGATGCATTCGGGTTTGGGTCATAAGGGCGCGCAACCGAGCAGAAATGCGCGGGATGGTTCTTGACGGAGTTGGGAGGCACCAGGCAGTGCGCTTGGGGGCTTGCCGAGCTATCTACGGCCGTGACACTCTCACGTAATAATGAGTGGGCTGTATACGCCCGGGGCCCCCCGAGGACGCGGAGGGGTTCGTCCCACGCAACGTGGCAGCCACAGCTCCGCGCTGGCGGAGAAGTCAACACTGCCCACCAATGGCTATGCCCATGCAACGTGGATGCCCTACGCTTAGCGCTAGGGGAAGACGAAGACTAGTCTAGGTGCCGGACGCGGTCGCTATTTTCTTTTCTCGTGTTTGGATTTGCCAACTTTTCTGAAACTAAACTCGGGGTTTTTCCAAATCGTGTTTTGAAGGAAAGGGTCAAAGATTTGTTTTCATCGCCATTTCTTATGTTGGTTTCTCTCTCTTCGAGTCAAGCACTCGCCTGCTCCCCTCCCCCTCGTACCCCGCGAGCGGGGGCTGGGGGGCACGGTGCTTACACCTCGCCAAGGCCTTGGCACCCGGATCCTCGCGTGGTACTCATGGATGAGTCAGCAGGTGCATGTCGTCTCATACTCGCTCGGGGGCTCCACTCACGGCCCGACACGCCATCTTGGAACCTCGGGAAGCCCGCCCCTCCCGGGGCAGGAAGTAAAAAATTTCGGGAGCCGCTTGAGCGTCAAAGGGGGCTCCTGAGCATCACGCCTCAGGAGCCTTACCGGTCATAAGGCCACTCGCCCCCCTTGATGTCGTCCTTGGTGATCCGGTCGGCATCAAGGGTGTCAAGGCCTCGCCCCGTGAAGTGCGTCCAGGTGATCCGGTCGTACCTAACGATGGTGGGGAAATGTGCGGGACTGGGACCTGCTGACGTAGAGCTACGTGAGCGTCAACTCGGAGCCTCGGGAGGCCCGCCCCTCCCGGGGCAGGAAGCAAAAAAATTCGGGAGCCGCTTGAGCGTCAAAGGGGGCTCCTGAGCATCACGCCTCAGGAGCCTTACCGGTCATAAGGCCACTCGCCCCCCTTGATGTCGTCCTTGGTGATTCGGTCGGCATCAAGGGTGTCGAGGCCTCGCCCCGTGAAGTGCGTCCAGGTGATCCGGTCATACCTAACGGTGGTGGGGAAATGTGCGGGACTGGGACCTGCCGACGTAGAGCTGCTTGAGCGTCGAAGGGGGCTCCTGGGCATCACGCCTCAGGAGCCTTACCGGTCATAAAGCCACTCGCCCCCCTTGATGCCGTCCTTGGTGATCCGGTCGGTGTCAAGGGAGTCGGGGCCTCGCCTCATGAAGTGCGTCCAGGTGATCTGGTCGTACCTTAAGATGGCAGGGAAATGTGCGGGACTGGGACCTGCAGACACAGAGCGCCGACAGGGCTCCCAACCTGACTCGCTCGCAAGAAGAAGAAGCTCGCAGGACGTACGGACTCTCCAAGCGCCGCAGCCGCGCTCCCATAACCCAAAAGCCTACCGCGAGCATGTCAAGCTAAGTATCCTAACCACGACCGGAAGGCAACTTCAACCAACAAAACGCAAAGGCCAGGACGCATGACAAAAGTGCTGATAAAGAGAGGTAAGCGCCCAAATCCATTACACGCCCGCAGGGCCTCCCTTGGTTCTTTGATTGAAGGAACAGGAGAAGAGGAGGAGAAAGAAAGTGAAAAAGTCCCACGGGGCCGCCGCCTCAGGAGCCCCGGCGTCGGCGCACCAGCGCTCAGCCGGTGTCCTCCTCTTCCTTCACGGGCCCGTGGAGGCGCGCCAGCACGGACGCCCCTGGAGCGGAAGAGCGGCGCCGCGGCGGCTGGCTACCCCCCGGGATCCGGGTGCGCCGGCGTGGCGGCGCGTCGTAGCTGCTGTCGTTGCTGTCGCTCGGGCTCCCTTCGGAGGGGGTGTCGCTGCCGCTGGAGGCGCGGCGCCCGTCGTGAAGGGCAAGCTCATCTCCAAGATCGCCGCGGCCGGCGTCTTCCGGGCAGCACCCCAGGCGCTCGCCCTCTTCCCCAAAGATCTTGACGAAGAGTGTCGCCTCCCCGTCATACTTGAAGTGAAGGGTGCGCCTCGCCTTCAGGCTGCGAGCGCGGGCGAACGCTTGCCACCCGCGGTTCAGATACACGTAGCGCCCAGGGGTGACCTCAACCTCCACCCACGACGCCGCGCTGTAGCAGCCGTCGGCCTGCAGCCATAGGCCGGCAGGTCTTCCGGCCGGCAGCGCCCCCGCGAAGAAGCTCGGGAGTTGGAACCAAGCGGCCTCCAGCCTCTCCGCCCACATCACGAACTCCTGGGCCGTGTCGGCCGAATGGAGCCGCGGGCGCGGCGGCCGGGTGGCCACCGCCGACCTCCCACTTCGGGCGCCGCCGCCTCAACCACTGCGGCCGCCCACGCCGGACGACGCCCCACCGCGGCCGCCGATGGTGACCCCGGGGCACGCAAAAGCACGGCCGCGCTCACCGGGAACCACTGTCGGCGTCGCGGCATGCTTCCGGGGACGACCGCGACCCCTCTTGGGCGGCAGAGCGGCAGGACTCTCCCCGGAGGCCTTCCCCTTCTCGGCGGCAGAGAACTTCCTCACCGACGCCATGACTGGGAGAGCAACGGCTTGGAGATAGGGAGGCAAAGAAGACGAAGATGAGTTGAGAGCTTTCTCGCCCTCGCCCGCTTATGTACAACCAAGGGCCGACCGGCGCCCCCTCGCATCCCAGGAGGCGTGCGGCCTCTGAAGGGTCACATCCACGTGGCCCGAAGCAGCGGCAGCATTCAAGGAAGGGCAATGATGGCCGGCGCTGTGCTTGAGCGTCGCATCAATTTGACCTGGAGTGCTCCCTGACGCCCTCGGGGAGCGGGGGCATCGCCGCCCCAGCGCTCGACGCGTATGAAGCCTGGCCCGCAGGCGTTTGGGGCCCACGGAGCTTCGGGCCGTCCTCAAGGCTCCGCCCGGAAGCCAGCTCGAGCGCACCTTGGGCCCGGGGGCTACTGTCGGCATCCTGGGAACGGGGGTACCCAGACCTGCCTGCCTGCGGCCCAGGGCACGGCCCATTTCGTCAGCCAAGCACAACAATGCACAGCCCCACCCGAGACAAGACCCTCGTGAGGCCCCTAGGCTCGCGAGGAGGAGCAGCGTCAAGACCGGCTAGGGATGGGCCTCCCCAGGCCCCCTCCGGAGCGGCGAAGATCTCTATGCAGAGCCCGGCCTCAGGAGTCAAAGATGACGCAAAGAAGGACAGGCGGGCGCCAGCGCGCCAGGCGGCACAGTTTCCCCTTTGGTGCAAAGGGAGCCAGGGCGTACGCGGGTTCCCAAAGCGCCCCCCAAAGGTTTCCATTCCGGTGCAACAAGACCACGACCGCGAGCCCCGCAGGACGGATGTCATCGCCGAGCCCACCTCTGCATCATCGACAGCTACTTTGCAGGCGAAGACCGCCTTTGGGAAGGGCGGGCATGTACTCCTGCCCCCCTTCAAAATTGGCCGTTGTGGGATCCCTTCCCACCATTGCGATAAGGGAAGAGGACCCGGGCCACCGCTATATATAGAGGCTAGGCTGCACCGTAGAGAGGGATCCGAAATCGGTCCATCCACTCATCCATCACCAAGCCGACAGAGGGCCAAGAACACCTCAGGAGCGCCCTCACGAGGCTCCGAAACACTATACTAGTTCATCCACCACACCTCATCGAGAGGCAATCCACCAAAGCAGGAGTAGGGTATTACGCTTCGAAGCGGCCCGAACCTGGGTAAACCACCGTGTTCATCTTCTTCCTCGTCATCGCGCGAGTTCATCGTCTTGTCCATCGAGTAGTGAGCTAGGTAGGGCAAGGCTGCAGGGGATCTTCGCACACGCCCCTGTGTTCGAATATTAAGGGTTTTGCAGAGCCCGAAATCCGACAGGCTTCGCCTAAGCACCGCTGAAAACTAGAGGACTTGATCTATTGGGAGAGAGGGCTGCACCGTGGCTTAGGGTTGAAGTGCTTTTGCCCTCTCTCCCTCTAGTATATATAGGAGGAAGGGGAGGGAGGCCGGCGGCCCAAGGGCTGCCCCTTGGTGCGGCCGCAAGGAGGAGAGGTGGAGGAGTCCTACTCCAATCCTACTAGGAGTAGGATTCCTCTTCCTCCACTTGGAAACTCTTTCCACTTTTGTGTTTTCCCACCCCCAGCCACATTGGGCCTTAGTGGGGGGCTCGGCCAGCCCACTAAGGGCTGGCTTGACTCCTCCCACAGTCCATGAGGCCCTTTGGGTCGAGACACCCCTCCTGATGGTCCCCGGTACACCTCCCGGCACTCCCGGTACACTACCGAAATACCCGAAACTTTTCCGGTGACCAAAACGGGACTTCCTATATATCAATCTTTACCTCCGGACCATTCCGGAGCTCCTCGTGACGTCCGGGATCTCATCTGGGACTCCAAAAAACCTTCGGTCACCACCATACATAACTCTATACTACCGAAACGTCACCGAACCTTAAGTGTGCAGACCCTGCGGGTTCGAGAACAATGTAGACATGACCGAGACACATCCACAGTCAATAACCAATAGCAGGACCTGGATGCCCATATTGGTTCCTATATATTCTACGAAGATCTTCATCGGTTGAACCTCTATGTCAAGGATTCAGTTAATCCCGTACACTGTTCCCTTTGTTCTTCGGTATGTTACTTGCCCGAGATTCGATCGTCGGTATCTCTATACCTAGTTCAATCTTGTTACCGGCAAGTCTCTTTACTCGTTCCGTAATACAAGATCCCATGGCTAACACTTTAGTCACATTGCTTGCAAGGCTTGTTGTGATGTTGTATTACCGAGTGGGCCCTGAGATACCTCTCCGTCACACGGAGTAACAAATCCCACTCTTGATCCATGCCAACTCAACAGACACCTTCGGAGATACCTGTAGAGCATCTTTATAGTCACCCAGTTACGTTGCGATGTTTGATACACACAAGGTATTCCTCCGGTGTCAGTGAGTTCCATGATCTCATGGTCATAGGAACAGATACTTGACATGCAGAAAACAATAGCAATAAACTGGCACGATCATATGCTTTGTTCATTGTTTGGGTCTTGTCCATCACACCATTCTCCTAATGATGTGATCCCGTTATCAAATGACATCTCATGTCTATGGCTAGGAAACCTTAACCATCTTTGATCAACGAGCTAGTCTAGTAGAGGCTTACTAGGGACACTTTGTTGTCTATGTATCCACACATGTATTTGAGTTTCCAATCAATACAATTATAGCATGGATAATAAACAATTATCATAAACAAGGAAATATAATAATAATCAATTTATTATTGCCTCTAGGGCATATTTCCAACAGGAACAACCCACCAGGGCGCGCGTGGAGGGGGTGGCGCGCCCTGGTGTATCGTGCCCAACCAGGGCACCCCCTCCGGTGGTTCTTGGCTCCAGTAATTTTTATTTATTGTAAAATAAATCTCCAAAAAGTTTCGTCCAGTTCCGAGAACTTTTATTTCTGCACAAAAAACAACACCTTGGTAGTTCTGCTGAAAACAACGTCAGTCCGGGTTAGTTTCATTCAAATCATGCAAATTAGAGTCCAAAACAAGAGCAAAAGCGTGAGGAAAAGTAGGTACGACGAAGACGTATCAGCAGGGCCCACATGGCACTGTCTAATTAAGTTAATCTAATTAATTAAATTAATAGTTTAGTTAATTAGGGGGTGGCCCACCGATCAGTGACTGTGCTGCCCGGTCAACTTAGTTGCCCAGGGTCAACGGCCAATGAAAACCCACAAGTGTAGGGGATCGTTTGTAGCCTTTTTCGATAAGTAAGAGTGTCGCACCCAATGAGGAGCTAAAGGTAGAATTAAAATTCTCTCAAGTTCTATCAGCCACCGATACAACTCTACGCACGCTAACGCTTACTTTAACTAGAACAAGTACGAAACTACTTTGCGGGAAAGAAACTAGAAGTACTTAGTAGGTGTAATAGATAGTTTTGCAAGATAATAAAGAACAAGTAAATAAAAGTTAGGGGCTATTTAGATAAAGATTAATTAAATCAGTTGTTTAGTAGAAAGCTTTTTGTGTAACGCAAGAGAAAGATTGTCCATAGGCAATTGAATATAACATGATAGATACTTGTCATATGCAATGAGGGAGAGGCATACACTAACACACTTTCCGTACTTGGATCATATGCACTTATGATTGGACCTCTAGCAAGCATCCGCAACTACTAGAAATCATTAAGGTAAACCCAACCATAGCATTAAACATAAAGTCCTCTTTACTCCCATACGCAAACAATCCCCTTACTCGAGTGTAAGCTTCTGTCACTCTAGCCACCAACTATAAGCGAATCACGAACATATTGCAAACCCTCCAGCGTGAATCCTTCACGTGTGCGCCTCACGGAAGGCACCTTAGGACATCACCATATCAACATACAACTCATATCAATAACATCATACCAAAATTTACCCGTGGGACAAAAGAGATCTACTCAAACATCATAGGATAGCCACACATCATTGGATAATAATATATAGCATTAAGCACCATGTTTAAGTAGAGATTACAGCGGGGAAGAGAGGTTTTACACTGCTGCATAGAGGGGGAGAGAGTTGGTGGTGACAGCGGCGAAGTTGTTGGTGTAGATCGCCGTCACGATGGTTGCCCCGACAGCGCTCCGGCGCCACCGGGAGAGAGGGGGAGAGAGCCTCCCTCCTTCTTCTTATTCCTTGGCCTCCTCCCTAGGTGGGAGGAGAGTTTCCCCTCTGGTCCATGGCCACCATGGCTCCCGGAGGGCAGGAGCCCCTCCGAGATTGGATCTCTCTCTCTGTTTCTCTTCTGTTTTCGCCACTGTTTTCTAACACCTTCACCGTTTCTTAAATATCCGGAGATCCGTAACTCCGATCAGGCTGAAATTTTGAGGGGATTTTTATCGCGAAAATATCTTTCTTGTGGCGGAAGGAGGGCCTCAACCGACTTAAGGGCTGGCCACAAGGAATCAGGGCGCCCCCCAGGCCGCGCCCTGTTAGCTTGTGGGGCCCGCGGGCATCGTCTTGCATTGATTCCGACTCCCAAAATTCACATATATACCAAAAAAATCCGTAATTTTTTATCGCGTTTGGACTTTTTTTGATATGGAATTTCTGCGAAACAAAAAACACACAAAAAACCGGAACTGACACTGGGCACTGGGTCAATAGGTTAGTGCTTAAAAATAATATAAATTGGTAAATAATTACTCAAAAAGTATCCTAGAATGATAATATAATAGCATGGAACAATCAAAAATTATAGATGTGTTGGAGACGTATAAATCATCCCCAAGCTTAATTCCTACTCGTCCTCGAATAGGTAAATGATAAAAATAGAATTTTTGATGTGACATGCTACCCAATATGTAATCTTTTGCATGTATGCTCATTGAGAAATGATGAATTAACAAACATTAACATAGTAATACTTATAAGCACAAGCGACAAAATCATCAATCTTTCAAAGTATACGATCCTCAAAGAATGTTTACCCCCATTCCTCTTATTTTATTAGCAAGGCATGGCTCCATCTTCACCACATTAATACAAATGTCAAGCACCACGGTGCCCAAGTCAGGCAATTGGATTGTACTTTTTCAATATGCATCAACCTTTTATTTTTCACGCAATACATGAGCGTGAACCATGGACATAGCATATAGGTGGAATAGAATGTGGTGGTAGGTTTCAAAGGGGTAAAAGTGGAGAAGAAACTCTCGCATCAACTCGGCGTATCAACGGGGTATGGAGATGCCCATCAATAGATATCAATGCGAGGAGTAGGGATTGCCATGCAACAGATGCACTAGAGCTATAAGTGTATGAAAGCTCGACTAAAGCTAAGTGGGTGTGTATCCAACTTGCTTGCTCATGAAGACCTCAGGCATTTGAGGATGCCCATCATCGGAATATACAAGCCAAGTTCTATAATGAAAAATTCCCACTAGCATATGAAAATAACATAACATGAGACTCTCTATATGAGGAACAAGGTGCCACTTTGAGGCACAAGTGTGGTAGAGGATAGTAGCAAAGTACTTTGTCTCCTTTTCTCTCATTTTTTTGTTTTTTTTTGTTTTTTATGGTGGGCTTTTTATTTTTTCGCCTCCCCCAATTTTTTATTTTTTATTTTTATGGTGGGCTCATTTGGCCTTCCCCATTTTTATTTCCTCACTGGGACAATGCTCTAATAATGATGATCATCGCACTTTTATTTACTTATAACTCAACATGAAAAACCGTATGACTCTATATGAATGCCTCTGGCAGTCTACCAGAATGTGCAATGATCTAGCGTAGCAAAGATATCAAAAAACGGACAAGCCATGGAAATATCATGCTAGCTATCTTACGATCATGTAAAGCAATATGACAATGAAGGTACAAGTCATATGAAGTGACAGTGGAAGTTGCATGGCAATATATCTCGGAATGGCTATGGAAATTCCATGATAGGTAGGTATGGTGGCTGTTTTGAGGAAGATATAATGAGGCTTATGTGCAACATAGCGTATCATGTCACAGAGTTTGGATGCACCGGCGAAAGTTGCACCGATCCTCGAGGTGAGAAAGGGCAATGCACGGTACCGAAGAGGCTAGCAAAATATGAATAGGTGAGATTGCGTATGTCCATGGTTTCACATTAGTCATAAAGAACATATACTTATGGCAAAGTTTTATTAGTTTTATCACAAATCAAAGTACTACTCGCATGCCCCGAGGGAGGAGGTTGGGAGGAGTTAACCATCACGCGCCTCCGACCCGAAACAACACTAGGATTTTAACGAGGAATAGAAATGCTCACACATCCTCACCATGCCTTTTTAATTTTTAGACGAACAAGAAGTTAACACCTCTTAATACCGACACTTCTAAAAATCAACAATGATGCACTCACACCCTTTCACATTACCACATCAATATCATTAACCCATAATTTCTCGTTAATGTGCTACATGAAGGTTTTGATTATCACTCCTTGAATACCTATTATGTTTGGACTAGTCTTATAACCCATGCAAATTACCGTCACTGTTTATTAACTCTCAAACAAATATAAGTGAAGAACGAGAGTTTAATTATTTCTACAAATGACTTGGACATGCACTAATAAATATAAGTGAAGCAAAAGAGCATTCTACAAATAACAGTTTTCCATCCAACTTCAAATGATATAAGTGAAGAACATGAAGCATTCTATAAAGCCATACTCAAAATATATAAGTGAAGTGCAAAGAGCATTCTATAAATCAACCATGGACTTTCCCAAACTATCATGGTGCATTGCTAAAAGGAAAATAAAAGGCACACGCCGCTCCAAGAATTTACGCATATCATGTGAACAAAACAAAAACCGAAACATACCGATAGTTGTTGAAGAAGAAAGATGGGATGCCTTCTGGCGCATCCCCAAGCTTAGACGCTTGAGTCTCCTTGAATATTTACTTGGAGTGACTTGGTAATCCCCAAGCTTGAACTCTTGTCTCTCCTTATTCTTCTCATATCGATACCTCCTTGATCTTCGAACACTTCATCCACACAAAACATGACAGAACTTTCATTAGAAACGTTAGTACATAATCATCAAATCTCATCATGTCCTGCCATAACATTATTGCATAATTATAATGTAACATTACCCACTGTATTCTATCACAATTCTATGGCTCCCAAGTCATTGGGGCGCAACAAGAATTCAAACATAAGCACGCAAAGCAACTATAACAGCAATCTGTGAAAAACAGGACAGTCTGTAAAGATGCAGATGGAACATATACTTATGTAACTAAAACAATTCTGAAAAATTAGAAAGTAATAAATAATTTGTATAACAGCATTGTGTAAAAATTTCAGAAGTTTTTCACGCTCCAGTAAAATACAAAAATTCAAACACTATAGCAAAAGTTTTTGTTTTTACACAACACATATCAAACAAGCAATTCAAACATCCTAAAGGTAATTATTGGCACATTATTTTTATAATACAATGGATTTGTACAAGGGGGTATTTTTTTTTTAAAATTCTCTGTAATCAAGATTCACAAAGTTTCCATGGGCATGAACAAAGTTCAAGGCTAGCCCCCACTTCAACGGTGCTTGTCCTTCTCACTTTCACTTTTCTTTTTGAAAACTTTTAAGTTCCCCACTTTATTTTTTTATTTTTAATTATTTTAAAAGCACACAACAGAAATAAATGACTCTCTAAAACTTCTGGGTTGTCTCCCTGGCAGCGCTTTCTTTAAAGACATTAAGCTAGGCATATAGTGCTCAAGTAATTGATCCACTCGGATCCCAAGGTATATCAAAGCCAATTTTAATTAACAATGATTTGTAATTAAGTAGTGAGCACAAAGTGATATATAGAATATAACAATGAAGTCTAACTCTCTTCCTATGCATTGGCATGTCATACAATAACAATTTATTCACACAAAGTAAAGGCCAATACATAGCATAAGTAGTTTCTTGCAATTTTATCGTATTGGAAACATAGAGAGGAGAAGATTTGGTTCCTCTATCATAATAAGTTCAAGTAGGAGAAGCACGCACATGCATATTATATCCATCAAAATCATCATGTGTAATATTAAAACGCAACCCATCAATATAATCCTTAATAAGTGCAAACTTCTTCGATATAGTGTAGTTGGGAGAATTCAAAAAGATAATAGGACTATCATGTGTGGGTGCAATAGCAACAATTTCATGCTGAACATAAGGAACTATAGCAAGTTCATCTCCATAAGCATAATTCATATTGGCATCATGGCCACAAGCATAGCAAGCATCAAGTTCATCAAAAAGGGATATTTCAAATGAATCCAAGGGATCATAGCAATCATCATTCGGTATGTGCGAAGGGAAATTAAACAATGTATGAGTTGAAGAGTTATTCTCATTAGAAGGTGGGAACGGGTAGCTAATCCTCTCTTCCTCCTTTTGTTCTTCGCTCTCCTCCTCATCTTTTTTCATCTAACGAGCTCATAGTTTCAGCAATTTCTTCTTCCATAGATTGCTGCAATATATTAGTCTCTTCCAAGGCAGCGGTCATTCTTTCAATAAATTATTTAACATAAGCATTAGAAGCATAGTTTTCATAGCAATATTTAAGTACGGTAAAATTTTCAGATTTGTAAAGAGTAGCATCATATTTTTCAATCAAAGTAGCAATTTCATAAGCACCCTTAAAAGCAACAAATTCCTCAATTTGTTCAACATCATAATAACAATTGGCATCCTTGGCATAAGAAGATAATATTTCATTATCATTAAACACACATTGATAGGGAAGGTGTTCTTGAGTGTTTTTAGAACAACAAGTAAAATCATATAATTCACATAAGTTCCAAGCATAGCAGCACAAAGTTTTAATTTGATGCCACAAGAGTTTCCCTTTTTGAGATATGCGATGTCGCACATAATAAGCATGCTCATTTAATGATTTTCCCTCAACTAAGCTAGTTGGGTTTTTAGCACGAGCACAAAGGGATCAAAGATGATCCAAGTAATAAGTTTCGGTAGTACGAAACACTAGTGGTTCCTCAACTTTTGGAGCAGCAAGTACATCTATTTTTTTAGTATTTTGCGTTCCCTACCGATAACTAAAGATATAAAACAACTTATAAAAGAAAATAAAATTTACTTAGTGATAAAACAAACAAGCACACATGAAAATATCAACCACTACGCTATTGCTCCCCGGCAACGGCACCAGAAAAAGGTCTTGATAATGCACAAGTGAAGTGGATCATTTGTAGCTTTTTCAATAAGTAAGAGTGTCAAATCCAATGAAGAGCTAAAGGTAGAATTAATATTCTCTCAAGTTCTATCGGCCACCGATACAACTCTACGCACGCTAACGCTTACTTTAACTAGAACAAGTACGAAACTACTTGGGTAAGAAACTAGAAGTACTTAATAGGTGTAATAGATAGTTTTGCAAAATAATAAAGAACAAGTAAATAAAAGTTAGGGGTTGTTTAGATAAAGATTAAATAAATTAGTTGTTTAGTAGAAAGCTTTTTGTGTAACGCAAGAGAAAGATTGTCCATAGGAAATTGAATATAACATGATAGATACTTGTAATATCCAATGAGGGAGAGGCATACGCTAACACACTTCCGTACTTGGATCATATGCACTTATGATTGGACCTCTAGCAAGCATCCACAACTACTAGAAATCATTAAGCTAAACCCAACCATAGCATTAAACATCAAGTCCTCTTTACTCCCATACGCAAACAATCCCCTTACTCGGGTGTAAGCTTCTGTCACTCTAGCCACCCACTATAAGCGAATCATGAACATATTGCAAACCCTCCAGCGTGAATCCTTCACGTGTGCACGTCACGGAAGGCACCTTAGGACAGCACCATATCAACATACAACTCATATCAATAACATCATAGCACAATTAACCCGTCGGACAAAAGAGATCTACTCAAACATCATAGGATAACCACACATCATTGGATAATAATATATAGCATTAAGAACCATGTTTAAGTAGAGATTACAGCGGCGAAGACAGGTTTTACACCGCTGCATAGAGGGGGAGAGAGTTGGTGGTGACGGCGGCGAAGTTGTTGGTGTATATCGCCATGACGATGGTTGTCCCGGCGGCGCTCCGGCGCCACCGAGAGAGAGGGGGAGAGAGCCCCTTCCTCCTTCTTCTTCATTGGCTTCCTCCCTAGGTGGGAGGAGAGTTTCCCCTCTGGTCCATGGCCGTCATGGCTCCCAGAGGGCAGGAGCCCCTCCGAGATTGGATCTCTCTCTCTGTTTCTCTTCTGTTTTCGCGACTGTTTTCTGACCCCTTCATCGTTTCTTAAATATCCGGAGATCCATAACTCCGATCGGGCTGAAATTTTGAGGGGATTTTTATCGCAAAAATACCTTTCTTGCGGCGAAGGAGGGCCCCAACCGACTTAAGGGCTGGCCACAAGCCATCAGGGCGCCCCCCAGGCCGCGCCTTGTTGGCTTGTGGGGCCCTCGGGCATTGTCTTGCGTTGATTCCAACTCCCAAAATTCACATATATTCCAAAAAATCTCCATAAATTTTTATCCCCTTTGGACTTCGTTTGATATGGAATTTCTACAAAACAAAAACACCCAAAAAACAGGAACTGCACTGGGCACTGGGTCAATAGGTTAGTGCTAAAAAATAATATAAATTGGTAAATAATTACTCAAAAAGTATCCTAGAATGATAATATAATAGCATGGAACAATCAAAAATTATAGATACGTTGGAGACGTATCAGTCAGCTGGCCCCCCTGGAACCCACTGGCAATGACCCAGGGGTGGGCCCCATGCCGGCCACATCGACGGTGGCGCCGAAGTTAGCTCTGAAGACCAAATCCGCGGCGGAGGGCCTCGGGCCCTCATCGGAAATCGTCTATGGGCCGCCAAAACAGGCATGGCTGGTCCCGTTCGAACAAGCAGAGCGAGCCGCGTCGAATGGTGGCGGTGGCTTGGTCAGAGGGGGTCGGAATCAATGCCGGCGACGAGCGAATCGGCGACCGGAATCGGGCATGGATGAGGACAATGCTGCAACGCGAGGCAAACGGCTCCGAGGGCACGATCGGCACCAGGGAGTTCCCCTGAGCACGTTCGCGTGCTCGGATGTGGATTACGACGACCCTAGCTACGGCGGCGACGGAACAGGCGGCGGCGAGCTTCGGCCGTGAGCAGAGGGACGGATACGGGTACGGAGAAGAGCAGGGGAGTGAGGGGAAAGGAAGAGGGGCTCACGGTGAGCCTGTAGAGGTGCTAAAGCGGGCTCGGGGGATGCTCGAGGCGACGAATTCCAGCGGCGGAGCTCCGGCAATCCGAGGAGGAAGACGACGGCGTGGAGGCGAAGCAGGGGCTCCCGGCTCGATCTCGTGGTCGTAGTCGATGAAGAGGAGGGCGACGGAGTAGGAGGACATGGTGGGGCTACGCAGGGAGGCTGGTGGCCACGTCTACGGCGGTGCCATGGTGATGAGTGCGTCGGGTGTGCGTGGGAGAGGGTGAGACGACGCGAGGAGAGGTGAATGGGGCTAGGGTTTCCGTCTAGGGCATCAGTGGCGTCCTTATCCACCGCGAGGAGACGACGGATGGGCGATGCATGGCCATCAGCGCGTGTGCGGCTGTGCGCGAGCCACACCATGCCCCCGGCCTCTCCCCAGGCGGGAGGTGGACGAAAGGCAAGCCAGGCTGGGCTGGGCCGCACTGTGTGCACGTAGAGCCCAGTCCAGTAGTGCATTCTGTTCTTTTATTATTATTATTTTCTGTTTTCTTTTATTTGTTCTATTTTGTAATTATTTTAAATATTAAATAGGTGTAGTAAAATATGGAACTTGGCCCATTATAAGTAATGCAATATTATGCACTGCCACAAAAGGTTTGAGATTTAATTAAAGTAGTTTGGAATTTTTATAACTTAAAAAGGCATCTAAATTATTGTTTTGGCCTCTTTTTATATGTTTTAGGGCTTTAACCACTTTATAAAAAATTGGTTTCACCTTATTATCCAGGGATTATTTGCAACACTATGAACATTTTAGTTTTCATGTTTGTGAATTTCTTTATTTCACTTATTATTTGAATTTGAATTCAAAGTGGGATTTGAAATGAGATATGTGACAAAGATGATCAAGTACTGTTTTAGCAAAATGACTTAGCTTAATCAGAGAGGTTACTGTAGCTTAATTATAGGGGTGTTACAGTCATGTTGTCCATCACCCAGGTAGGACATTGGTGGCCATTGAGGACGAATGCCTCAAATTCTCTAGCCATCGGTTACTAGAGATAATTATCTTATGGTCAGTAAATTACATACCATCATGATTGATGTCATAATAAACTTTGCAAAATTAATGAGATTTCAAGAAGTTGGCTTGAAATCATTAGTGTTCATCTCAAATTGCTAAGTATGACACCTTGAAGGCAATCTTCAAAATGGAGTAGATCCCACAACGCTAGGGAGTATAATCTGGTGAAATCAGTAGACACTCACTCCTAATGCCTTATGTCATGACTTAGTAAAATATGTGGGATAACACTTTGTAAAGCAATCATAATGTCAAAATAAAAAAATGTAGGCTTTAACAGTAATCATTGATAATCTGCGCACGCAGTAGATCTATATGACTACCTTGTGATCCCACACATCAATTTGAAGAAAATCACTTTGAATTTTTCATATCAATTCTTGCTCGTATTAAGCCAAAAAGCTCAATTAAGATGAATTGATTTATATTTGCAAGAAATCAGAAAATCTCAATTGCAAACACATAGAACATGTATACACATTGCACCAATATATGTTAGTACAATTTCTGGAATTTTAACTAAAACTCAAGAAGATTTGTGTTTAATGCAAAACACAATTGTAAAATTAGTGCTAATAGAAAAACATAGCCATTGACGTGTGCGCAGGAAGAAAGCCACAACTCGGACCTGCGTTTTGATGGTCTTTCAAATCAGCCAGCCCATGAGAAAATGCTAGTGGTGGATAATGCGCACGGTTAATTTAGAGGAGAACGAACAATTCGCTACAATCCTCACGCGACATTGCCAATTCGACCACATTGTGCTGCCATGTTCCTGATGCGCTCTAGGGTACAAGCTAGGAGGCCGCAGCTGTACGCATATGGAGCACTGAAGACTATACGAGATTTTCATTTAATGCGAGGGTTAAATTGAAAATTGCCAAAGAAATAAGGATCTCCTCTCCTGTATGGTTCCGGCGGCTGCTACAAATCAGCTAGATGATTTCTTAGAGAAATCATCCGGCTATCCAGCCGTCGGATCAGTGTGGGGGTGGTCATTGGACACCGATGGTTACGTCGATGCAAGCTTTGACACCTATCCGGACGACTCTGAGTAGCAGTCAGGATACGTATAGTGGAGCAACCATTTGGAATAGCTCCAAGTGGAGCGTGGTAGCATCTGCAGTATGACATATAGATTTGCAAAGAACACACGGATCTGAATGTTGCAGACCGTTGACTAAAGACCTCTTTCACATGCAAAGCATGATCAAACCCCAGAACTCATTGGGTGTTAGATTCATAACAATGTAAATCACAAGGTGATGTGAACTCGAATATTGACTCTAGTGCAAGTGGGAGACTGTTGGAAATATGCCCTAGAGGCAATAATAAATTAGTTATTATCATATTTCCTTGTTCATGATAATCGTTTATTATCCATGCTATAATTGTATTGATTGGAAACTCAAATACATGTGTGGGTACATAGACAACACTGTGTCCCTAGTATACCTCTAATAGACTAGCTCGTTGATCAAAGATGGTCAAGGTTTCCTAGCCATAGACATGAGATGTCATTTGATAACGGGATCACATCATTAGGAGAATGATGTGATGGACAAGACCCAAACTATGAACATAGCATATGATCGTGTCAGTTTATTGCTATTGTTTTCTACATGTCAAGTATCTGTTCCTACGACCATGAGATCATGCAACTCACTGACACCGGAGGAGTACCTTGTGTGTATCAAACGTCGCAACGTAACTGGGTGACTATAAAGGTGCTCTACAGGTATCTCCGAAGGTGTCTGTTGAGCTGGCATGGATCGAGACTGAGATTTGTTACTCCGTATGACGGAGAGGTATCTCAGGGCCCACTCGGTAATACAACATCACAATAAGCCTTGCAAGCAATGTGACTAAAGAGTTAGCCACGGGATCTTGTATTACGGAACGAGTAAAGAGACTTGCCGGTAACGAGATTGAACAAGGTATAGAGATACCGACGATCGAATCTCGGGCAAGTAACATACCGAAGAACAAAGGGAATATCATACGGGATTAATTGAATCCTTCACATAGAGGTTCAACGATAAAGATCTTCATAGAATATGTAGGAACCAATATGGGCATCCAGGTCCCGCTATTGGTTATTGACCATAGAGGTGTCTCGGTCATGTCTACATAGTTCTCGAACCCGCAGGGTCTGCACACTTAAGGTTCGGTGACGTTTCGGTATAGTAGAGTTATGTATGGTGGTGACCGAAGGTTGTTCGGAGTCCCGGATGAGATCCTGGATGTCACGAGGAGCTCCGGAATGGTCCGGAGGTAAAGATTGATATATAGGAAGTCCTGTTTTGGTCACCGGAAAAGTTTCGGGTACTTCGGTAGTGTACCGGGAGTGCCGGGAGAGTACCGGGGGCCATCGGGAGGGGTGTCTCGACCCAAAGGATCTCATGGGCTGTGGGA
This sequence comes from Elymus sibiricus, assembly GCA_039707655.1. Classification (NCBI taxonomy): domain Eukaryota; kingdom Viridiplantae; phylum Streptophyta; class Magnoliopsida; order Poales; family Poaceae; genus Elymus; species Elymus sibiricus. The sequence goes on along the minus strand of CM077675.1, from coordinate 150,666,267 downwards.
GGAGTCAAACCAGCCCCTAGTGGGCTGGCCTAACCCCCCACTAAGGCCCATGCGGCTAGGGGTGGGAAAAACCCAAAGGTGGAAAGGTGGAAAGGGTTTCCAAGTGGAGAGGAGGAATCCTACTCCTAGTAGGATTGGAGTAGGACTCCTCCACCTCCAATTTCGGCCAACCCATGAGGGTTTGAGGCTGCCTCCTCCCCTCCATCCCTCCTATATATACTAGAGGATTTAGAGGGGAGAGCTTACCCTAATTGCCACGTGCTCCCTCTACTTCCTCTAGATCATTTTCTCCTCTAGTCTAATTTCGGCGGTGCTTAGGCGAAGCCCTGCCAGAATAGTTCCACCACCATCGCCGCTGCGCCGTCGCGCTGCCGGAGAACTCATCTACCCTCCGCTCCCTCTTGCTGGATCAAGAAGGCGGATATCGTCATCGAGCTGTACGTGTGCTGAACGCGGAGGTGTCGTCCGTTCGGCGCTAGATCGGAAGGACCGTGATCAGGATCGCGAGACGGTTCGTGATTTGATCGCGGAACGGATTGTGATGGAATTGTGGGACGGTTCGTGATTGGATTGTGGGCTAGATCGTGATTGGATCGCGGGACGCTCGGCGATTTGGATCGCGAATACATTCGACTACATCAACCGCGTTTCTTAACGCTTCCCGCTTAGCGATCTACAAGGGTATGTAGATCCACTCTCCCTCTCGTAGATGCTCATCACCATGGATAGATCTTGCGTGTGCGTAGGAATTTTTTTGTTTCCCATGCAACGTTCCCCAACAGGGTTGATGGCAGAAGGGAATCGCAAGAGCGATGAACAAAAGTTCTCGAGAGAACATCAGAGAGTATCTTCGGAGTCTTCTGATGAATCAAGCCGTCATCTGGAATGAGGGGCTCTCCGGGGGAAGTAGTTACGAGAACCTAGAGTTAGAGTTAGTAAAATCTTTAACCTGAAAGAGAAGAGAGATCAAAACCCAGAGTATAGACGAGGAGTAAAAGATCCTAATACCACCCGATTGAGATGTGGGCCCGTAAGCCACACAACAATGTTAGTAAAAGTTTTTCAAGTACTAGACTCAACTTCGGCCAAGGAGTTGGAAAGGGGGCTACCTACAGGTAGTCGGCTCTGATACCAACTTGTGACGCCCCCAATTTTGACCGTACGCTAATCATGCACGCAATGCGTACGACCAAGATTAGGGACTCACTGATCAATATCACAACACAACACTAGACACAAATTAAAGTCATACAGCTTCATATTACAAGCCAGGGGCCTCGAGGGCTCGAATACAAAGCTCGACAAGCACGAGTCAGTGGAAGCAAATAATATATGAGTACAGACATAAGTTAAACAAGTTTTGCCTTAAGAAGGCTAGCACAAACATAACTCGGAACGAAAGAGGCGAGGCCTCCTGCCTGGGAGCAAACCTAACTACTCCTGAGCGTCGGCACTCTCCACGTAGTAGTACTCTCCAACGGTGGTGTAGTAGTCGTCTCCGGCGTACTCCATCTCCTGGGCTCCATCGTTTGAACGCAGAAACGTATCGAGGGGGAGAGAGAAAGCAAAGCCGCGGTGAGTACTCATCCAAAGTACTCGCAAGACTGACATCAGAACTATGCTAAGTATGCATCAGTATCAAGGAATGGGGTTATATCTGGGCTGACTGCAGAAAGCAAGAATAGGGGGAAGGGCCTAGTCCTATCGAAGACTAGCATCTTCAGCATCTTGCAGCATTAGAAGAGAGTAGACTGGTATCTCATATATAGCAATATTATTGTAGCCAATTTTATTAAGTAACCACGCCCAGATATTCTTCCTCGACTCCCTGCGAGAAAGCAATCTCGGAGCCAACATTCATTTCAATTTAAAGACACAATTTTAGTTGTAGTAGATCAAGGTACAGCTCCAAGTTGTCCTGTTACCGTGGACACGGCTATTCGAATAGTTGAATTCATCCCTGCAGGGGTGCACCGCATTTCCAACACGCTTGATCACCTCCGGCCGGACACACTTTCCTGGGTCATGCCCGGCCTCGGGATATCAACACGTCGTCGCCCCACCTAGACTCAACAGAGAGGCCAGCCCGCCGGTCTAAATCCTAAGCACGCAGGGGTCATGGGCCCACTCGCCCATTGCGCTCCTGCACGATGCGTACACGGCCGAGGTCAGCCCTAGCACACTCTAATCCAAGAGCTGTACCGTCCAGGCCACTCAGGCGCGCGCCGCTCCATTGTTGACGTCCGAAGAGCTTCGGCTGATACAACGACGCTGAATACCCATAACTTCTCCCACGTGAAGGTTTGGTGCGAAAAGGGTCAAACGACCAGCTCAGATCAAATACCCAACCCATTAACATTTTATTAGTGCGGGACGAGCGCAACCCATGATGTGCGGTCCCGTCGCCCCGTCTCGAGGATGTGTGGCAAGGGCCTCACCTGCCCGGCCACGCCTCGTCATCATCAAACCGTGGGTACCCCTCAGGGCCGACCCATCACCAACATGTATCTGTAACCAAATCATAGTAACCGTGTGTATAAAACATCAAGGCGGGACCTGGGGAATCACCCTCAATGGGCCCCGCTCGATGAAACCGTCAAGGTGGACTTAGAGGAATCACCCTCGAGGGTCCCACACTTGAGGGGTTGCACGACAGAGTCATCATCGGGAGTGGCGAAAGAGAAATCACCCTCGATAATCACGACCGACTAGCTGCAATACAGAGTTAGCATCATGAGTACTTCACGAGGTGTCACCCTCGGTACTCGATAGTAGCTCTGCAGAGTCGTACAACTAAGGGGTGTGCGGTGATGTGAGGGGCCTGGCTCGTCGGTCGGTTGACCGAGTCTTCGAGTCTTCGGGTCGTCGAGTCGTCGATGAAGGAGCAGGGGCAACTAGGACTAAGGGGGGTCACAGGGGATTCATTGATCAATCTATACTACGCAGTTGATATAACAGCAGGTATAGTAGCAGTTTACCAAAAACAGGCTATGCATCAGAGTAGGAGCTAGCTAAAACAGTAGCAAAATCTAATGCAAGAATGAGAGGGAAAGAAATGGGCGATATCGGAATGCTCAAGGGGGGTTGCTTGCCTTGCTGCTCTGCGGAAAAGGCCTGGTCGTCAGCGGTGTAGTCGTACCCGGTAGCAGCGCCAGTCTCGGGGTCTACCGGTAAGAAGAGGGGGGAAGAAACAATAAATATAAAGCACAAATGCAACACGATGCATGACATGGCAATATGCAGAGCTAGGCATGCACTAACGCAGTATTACACGTCGCAGAAGGATCGGAAGAATATCTGACGATATTTTCCGGGTCTCGGGCTACTACCGGACAGCTGAAAACGATGGAAAAGTTCCACATTCGTTATTATAGTAGCACGTGACAGACGAACGGACTGCGTATTCGGATTCGTGGGATTTTTCTGAACAACTTTCATGTATAAAATATTTTCATCTGACTTACGGTTTATTTTATATTAATTTTTAAAGTTTTATTAATATTCAGAAATTTTAAATAGATTATTTTAATTCAATAATGAATTATGACATCAGCATGATGTCATGCTGACATCAGCAGTCAACAGGGGCTTTGACTGGTCAAACTGACCAGTGGGCCCCACATGTCATACTCACAGGTTAATTAAGTTTAATTAATCTTAAACAGGTTAATTAGGGGGGGGGGTGGGACCCACATGTCATACTCTATTTAGGTCAATTAATTAACAGTTTTAATTAATCAATAGTATTAATTAGTATTAATTAACATGGGTCCCACGTGTCATACTCTGTTAATTAAACAGTTTGATTAATTAACACAATTAGTCTTAATTAAGTTAATTAACTAAATAAATAATTAAATAATTAATTATCTAACTAATTGTTTTTAATTTTCGTTTTTCTAAACATTATTATTATTATTTTAATCGTTTTGGGGGCGTGGGACCCCCATGTCATTGAGCCAGGGGGTTTAGTGGGGGGTTAATCCCCACTAAACCAGATCGGCCACGGAAGGGGAGGCAGGGCCTTGCCGGCGGTTCGCCGGCGGCCAGGGGCGCGGTGGGGCGGTGGTGCGTGCGCGGGCGCCCAGCGCATGGCGCGGCAAGAGGGGAGCGGCAGCACGCGCGCGGGGAGGGAAGGTCCGTGACGAGCGAGCGGTTACATGGGGAGGCCGGCGCGGCCGGGATGCGCCCGGTGCGCGGTACAGGGGCGAGCGGGGCGCGTCCATGGCGTGCGACGAGCGGGCGCACGGGGCGCGGCGAGCGGGGGCAGAGGCGGGCACGCGGCGACCGGGGTGCGCGTGGGGAGCAGCGGCGTCCAGGGCGCGCGGGCGCGGTGACTGCGGGGTGAAGCGCGCGGGGCCGCATCGAGGTGGGGGGGCGCAGTGGCCGCGGCGGCCGGAGGGGGGGGAGGAGAAGGGGAGGAGCCCAGGAGGGCTCACCGTGTTGTTGGGAGGCGGGGGCGGCGAGGCTCGGTGGATCCGGCGAGGAGGAGGCGGGGAGGAGGAGGCACGGCGAGGCGGTGATGGTGCGATGGCGCCGTGGGGCGCGGGCGACGGCTGACGGCGTCGCGGGGGAGGGAAGCGGCGGCGGGGCTAGCCCCGATCCGATCTGGATCGGGGAGGGGGCGAGTGGGGAGCGAGGGGGGGGCTGGGGCTGTCGGTGGGGGGCACCGGCGCCCTAGTAGTGGCCCGGGTGGGCCTGCGGGGTAGAGGGGGGGGGGCGGTTGGGCCGGCCAGTTGGGCCAAGGCCCAGCAGGGGGGGCTTTTCCCTTTTTATTTTATTTTGATTTAGATTTGCTTTAAATTGTGTCTGTTTTATTAATTTCTTCTTTATAAAATACTTTTATAAAAAGTAGAGGACATGCCCAATATTACAAGGGCAATATTAGGCAGCAGCATAAAAAGTTTGGGGCCTTTTGAAAATAATTGAAACTTACATAAATCCAAAAGGGCATTTAATAAATGTTTTGCCACTGTTATAAATGTCTTAGAGGCACTAAACCAATTGATAAAATGTTGTTGACAATTTTAGAATAGCTTAGGGAATATTTGCAACCCATTCATGATTTTTGTTTTCTGATTTGCCAAAATATTTAAACCACTTCTTTTAAAAGATTAATGAAAATCATTAGGGATTGAAAAGGGGTAGGATTCTATTGTGATCAAACATTGTTTAGCAAAAATAATTTGGCTTAAATCTCATGGTTACTGTAGCCTAAACACAAGCATCACTGTAGCTGAAACCAGGGGTGTCACAACTCTCCCCTACTAAAAGAAATTCTCGTCCCGAGAATTCAGAGGTAGACGTAAGGGGGAAAGTTTGGTTACGAAATTCTAACAAGTATTCTCGTTCTTGGCTGTTCTCATCGAAGAAGTCGATCCCTTTCGTTGAAGTCTTCAATTCTTCTTTTCAGGTCATCCTGATGAAGTCGTCATCCTTTCTTCGGGATCTCCATCGTCCTACAAATGCGATAAGAGGGAGAAACTCTGGAAGAGTGTATCTCCACAAAGTTGGGCATCTTACGGCGAACTCAGGGAAGAAGACATGAATTATTTCTCGGGCTGTAACTCAAGAATTCATTGAGAGCAATATGCGATGGTACAAAAGTTTCAAACGGGTAGGCAACCATTCGATGCCTGATCAGAAGGTGAAAGGGGCGTTCAGAGCAACGAAAAAAAATTAAATGTTGCGTCTGATACTATAATAGGTCAACCCTTGGACGGTGTCCCAGGAATTACATACGATGCCAAGTGCAAAAGATACTTTGGAAGCAAAGATGTACAAGAGAGTTAGGTTTTGATCCCGTGGAACTGTGGGTTATGGGACCACCATGTGGGATAGGAGCAGGAGGAGCGGTGACATCTTGCACGGTCATGATAGAAGGCGTGTCAGAGGATAGCTTGTCAGTTATGTTGGCAACAACGTCGGTACCAAGGGCGGGGGACGAATAGAACCATTTTCCTGCTCGTTGAAACGAGGCGGACCAATAGGCAAAGTTCTCGTCCACCGGTGGTTACCGGAATGTTATCAACAATAGTAACATGGCCTTACTGATAGAATTGATCACTGAGGTGTTTACCTAAGCAGGGAATTACCACTGTTCAGATAATTTAGACTATAAGAAAGGTTAAACAGACCAATGGAAAGGGGAATGTGTTTATACCCAAGTATTTGAGTATACCTTTCCCAAAGACAAAAAGGAGCATGATGTACGTGACAGGACATCAAGTACATCACCATTTAGGTAAGGGGGGCGGAAGGAATTCAAGATATTACCCATACAACGATGTTTGGATAAATGATCAAGAATCATTTAGTATTGTGCTTCCAATGTTCTTGTTAAGGGATGAAGTATCACAGCCATGCTTCGGGGAAGCACCGGCATGGTCACCAGGTAGAGGTCAGACTTTGGCTTCACAAAGAATCCATCAGGAACAACTTATAAAATAAGTCTTACAATTTCCTCATGGGAGAAAAGCTAACCTTACAAAGGAGATATTATAACAATAGGTCCTATGGTCAGGTGTGTTAGACAAGACATCACCTTACCGGGTCACATAAAGACCAATGTTATAATCTTTGGAAAAAGTTCCAACCATCGTATCTGCTGAGATTCAGATCTGGTTGGTGTCAGGATTCTTTAGACTTAGCAGGCCAGAGAAGAAAAGGACGCAACATAGATCTACGAGATGATGTTGCAAGAATCTCGGAATGAACGATGTAAGCAAGCCTTGAATCATTAGCCAGACTGCGAGACATATGAACACAAGGACAAGACAATCGTGCCCACATGGAAGTTTCTAGAATGGAATGCAATCAAGTTCTGGTTGGGGACCATCATAGAGGATATCAAAGTTCCATGTGTAAGTCTAGATTAGCTCTTATGAGGAACTTCTTTTCCCCGATCAAAACAATCAGTGGCTTGGCGTGCTAGGAAATACATATGGGGTGAAGGTAGCAAATCTATCAAACCATAGGATACTTCGCACATGCAAGAATGAATTGGAACGATTCCAGAGGAAGCGAGACAAATTTTCTCGTAATCACTGCGGTAAAAATGCATGTGAACTTAGAGGAAACACTTCCCTTATCAAGCATATTCTTCATGAGCTAGACACAAAGATAATGCTTTCATGGTTTCCAACACTAGCTTCAATGTTCATCATGAACCACGAGGGAGAAGAGGATGTGGCTGATGGGCTCAGCATCAATTCGTCGAGATTCCCACAAGGATGGATCTCCACGATTGAGTGAACAAAACCAGATGATAAATTGAGGTATGCCCGAGGGAAACATCCACAATTAAACATTAATCGAAAGGTGCTCCCAAAATCCGGACTAAGTAGCATGACCAATGTTAGAATGTTGATTCAACAGCCAACACACTATGAATGGACTTATTGTTCATTAACTCCAAGGTAAAAGAGTTCCTAAGCCATAAGTGTTGAATTTACACATCACGGTCCATTTGTCGGTATTCCGGTTAGAACAACACGGAAACTAAGAAAAAGAAAAGTGATGGCAAGGAGTACTACCATATCAAGAATTCTTAAGACGTGTGAAATCCTCACGACATTCTCGACAAAAGATGGTAATGCCCCAAGATAGAACAAAACACAAAATGGCTAGAAAGGAGCTTAAGGTTCACCCAAAATAAGACCAAGTCTTCATTTGGAAAGAAGGCAAAGGTGTCATCAAAGACAATACCAATTACCAAGGCAAGGATGCTACTTCACATCATGAATTTAATTGATACCTTGGAAGGACCCAGAATGCTGATGAGGGTCACGACACATTTGCCGAGAAGCCTCATGAAGATGTAATCGATCAGCGATGACATCAAGCAACGAATGGTGAAGCGAAAAGTTGTCGGAACCACGGATAAGGGTGCTAGGTCAAAATCAAAATAGCCTTTCAAGACAACCAACATGACGTTGAAAGCTCGATGTAAGCTTAATGCACCGTTGGAATGGTGCTTCAGGGATGAAAGACATAGATAGCACGGTCAAACTTTAGTATGATGATGATGATGTAGCCTAACAGCTTGGAAAGGCATGATCGAGTACAAACTCATAAGCAAAGAAGATTACTAAGAGTTGTTGAATCGTAATGCGGACTCGATTCAATTATCGGTGTCCTTGAGTGTCCAACAACTCATAACACGAGGAAACTGGAATCAATGAAGGAAAACATAGCTGATGAGGAGCTTATAAGAAGCTATGTAGCTCCATGATTTTCTCGAGATACCAGGGGCAATACTCGAATGTAGATCAGAATTAAAGCTTGGACCGATGTATTAATCTCCAGAAGATAAGTTCTTAAACTGGTCTAAAAATGCGATCAAAGAAGAACAATCATGGTCGGAACCATGGTTGTAAAGTATCAAATCACAGATACAAGGTCAAACATACCAAGAGAAAGATTATTGTTACGAGAAGCTTCTATGATAAGATCAACATTGTTTCCATGGGCGCGAGCGCAAAGTTCAAGGTCGACTCCCACTTCATCAATGCATCACTTTCCATTTGCTTCTCGCCTTTGATGAATTTGTAGTTTCGAAGGATTATCTGGCAAACACCAGAAGGGTATGACTCGTGAAAACTCTTGAGTTCACACGAATTAAGGAAGGCATAGGTTCAACCCATCGGGGCATCTTAGGAACATATACCACAAACTTCAAGAGTAATTAACACATGGTTGACAACAGAGCATGGCTGACAAAAGTATAGGATACAACTTATCAGAGGGAGAAGGCACAATTTACCAAAGGCATCAAGTATCAGGGGAAAAACATCACAATAATTTGAAAGTGAAGGATGCTATCGGATAATAACCCAACAATGGGTCTGGCGGTCCACAAAGGACCTGATGTGAGTATCGGTACTCAATCAGAGGGAGAAGAATGCAAGGCATCAGATCATAGAACATCCAATAATTCGATGCTTAAATAACCAAAGGAATTAAGATTTCCAAATTGGTGTATCGGAAACAGATGTTTCGATCAAATACAAGTAAGATGAAAGGACTTAGATGGGCAATCAAGCAAGGTTGATTTGTCGGGAACCAACTCATGTTTGGAAAGACGTCTGAGCCGGACGGATAATTTATGAGAAACAACTGATGACTGCGTGCATTCACACACAGGTTGAATCAGTAAAAATCAAATGAAAACCACAAAGGATTTAATTAATATTGCTAGACATATGGAATTAACCATAATGCAAGCAGGTGAGAAAGGTCAAGAGCAAAAGGCTACAGAGTATTTCGGAAGATCGAAAAGCAATTCGAAGGATTTTGTGAAACCCATGACAACTGAGGACGAACGAATCCCCGGTAAGCATAGGGGGGGTTTGTTGGAAATATGCCCTAGAGGCAATAATAATTTAGTTATTATCATACTTCCTTGTTCATGATAATTGTTTATTATCCATGCTATAATTGTATTGATTGGAAACTCAAATACATGTGTGGGTACATAGACAACACTGTGTCCCTAGTATGCCTCTAATAGACTAGCTCGTTGATCAAAGATGGTCAAGGTTTCCTAGCCATAGACATGAGATGTCATTTGATAACGGGATCACATCATTAGGAGAATGATGTGATGGACAAGACCCAAACTATGAACATAGCATATGATCGTGTCAGTTTATTGCTATTGTTTTCTGCATGTCAAGTATCTGTTCCTACGACCATGAGATCATGCAACTCACTGACACCGGAGGAGTACCTTGTGTGTATCAAACGTCGCAACGTAACTGGGTGACTATAAAGGTGCTCTACAGGTATCTCCGAAGGTGTCTGTTGAGCTGGCATGGATCGAGACTGGGATTTGTTACTCCGTATGACGGAGAGGTATCTCAGGGCCCACTCGGTAATACAACATCACAATAAGCCTTGCAAGCAATGTGACTAAAGAGTTAGCCACGGGATCTTGTATTACGGAATGAGTAAAGAGACTTCCCGGTAACGAGATTGAACTAGGTATAGAGATACCGACGATCGAATCTCGGGCAAGTAACATACCGAAGAACAAAGGGAATAGCATACGGGATTAATTGAATCCTTGACATAGAGGTTCAACCGATAAAGATCTTCATAGAATATGTAGGAACTAATATGGGCATCCAGGTCCCGCTATTGGTTATTGACCGTAGAGGTGTCTCGGTCATGTCTACATAGTTCTCGAACCCGCAGGGTCTGCACACTTAAGGTTCGGTGACGTTTCGATATAGTAGAGTTATGTATGGTGGTGACCGAAGGTTGTTCGGAGTCCCGGATGAGATCCTGGATGTCATGAGGAGCTCCGGAATGGTCCGGAGGTAAAGATTGATATATAGGAAGTTATGTTTTGGTCACCGGAAAAGTTTCGGGTACTTCGGTAGTGTACCGGGAGTGCCGGGTGAGTACCGGGGGCCATCAGGAGGGGTGTCTCGACCCAAAGGACCTCATGGGCTGTGGGAGGAGTCAAACCAGCCCCTAGTGGGCTGGCCGAACCCCCCACTAAGGCCCATGCGGCTAGGGGTGGGAAAAACCCAAAGGTGGAAAGGTGGAAAGGGTTTCCAAGTGGAGAGGAGGAATCCTACTCCTAGTAGGATTGGAGTAGGACTCCTCCACCTCCAATTTCGGCCAACCCTTGAGGGTTTGAGGCTGCCTCCTCCCCTCCCTCCCTCGTATATATACTAGAGGATTTAGAGGGGAGAGCTAACCCTAATTGCCACGTGCTCCCTCTACTTCCTCTAGATCGTTTTCTCCTCTAGTCTAATTTCGGCGGTGCTTAGGCGAAGCCCTGCCGGAATAGTTCCACCACCATCGCCGCTGCGCCGTCGCGCTGCCGGAGAACTCATCTACCTCTCCGTTCCCTCTTGCTGGATCAAGAAGGCAGATATCGTCATCGAGCTGTACGTGTGCTGAACGCGGAGGTGCCGTCCGTTCGGCGCTAGATCGGAAGGACCGTGATCAGGATCGCGAGACGGTTCGTGATTTGATCGCGGAACGGATCGTGATGGGATTGCGGGACGGTTCGTGATTGGATCATGGGCTAGATCATGATTGGATCGCGGGACGCTCGGCGATTTGGATCGCGAAGACGTTCGACAACATCAACCGCGTTTCTTAACGCTTCCCGCTTAGCGATCTACAAGGGTATGTAGATCCACTCTCCCTCTCATAGATGCTCATCACCATGGATAGATCTTGCGTGTGCGTAGGAATTTTTTTATTTCCCATGCAACGTTCCCCAATAGTGGTATCAGAGCTAGGTCTATGTGTAGATGAGATCTCAAGTAGAACACAAAGGAGCTTGTGGGCGTTGATATTCAGATTGCTTCCTCCCTTGGTCTTTTCTTGATTCGGTGGTATTGTGGGATGAAGCGGCCCAGACCAACATTACTCGTACGCTTACGAGAGACCGGTTCCATCAACTGACATGTAACTTCGTTGCATAAATATGGCTGGCGGGTATCTGTCTCTCCCACTTTAGTCGGATCGGATTTGACAAAGGCGGTCCTTGAGAAGGTTGAACAACAATTTTTGTATCACCGTTGTGGTTTTTGCGCAGGTAAGAATTGTTCTTGCTAGATACCCATAGCAGCCACGTAAAACATGCAACAACAATTAGAGGACGTCTAACTTGTTTTTGCAGGGTATGTTGTGATGTGATATGGCCAATTACATGATGAGATATATGTGATGTATGAGATGATCATGTATTGTATAGAATATCACGACTTGCATGTCGATGAGTACGGCAACCAGCAGGAGCCATAGGGTTGTCTTTAATTTATTTTCGCCGTTTTTGCTTTTCTTTATCGCTATGAGTTAGCAATAGTCGTAGAAGCAACGGTCGGCGTGACAACCTCATGGCGACACGTTGATGGAGATCAAGATGATGGAGATCATGGTGTCATGCCGGTGACTATGGAGATCATGCCGGTGCTTTGAAGATGGAGATCAAAAGCACAAGTTCATGGCCATATCATGTCACTTATGATTTGCATGTGATGTTAATCCTTTTATGCATCTTATTTTGCTTAGGACGACGGTAGCATTATAAGGTGATCCCTCACTTAAATTTCAAGATAAAATTGTGTTCTCCCCGAGTGTGCACCGTTGCGAAAGTTCGTCGTTTCGAGACACCACGTGATGATCAGGTGTGATAGACTCTACGTTCGCATACAACGGGTGCAAGCCAGTGTTGCACGTGCGGAACACTCGGGTTAAACTTGACGAGCCTAGCATGTACAGACATGGCCTCGGAACACAAGAGACCGAAAGGTCGAACATGAGTCATATAGTAGATATGATCAGCATGAAGATGTTCACCATTGAAACCACCTCAACTCACGTGATGATCGGACTTGAGTTGGTGAATTTGGATCATGTGACACTCGAATGACCAGAGGGATGTCAATTTGAGTGGGAGTTTTTAAGTAATATGATTAATTAAACTCATTATCATGAACATATTCAAAATGTCTTTGCAAATTATGTTGTAGATTACTAGCTCGCGCTGTAGCTCCCGTGAATTTTTATATGTTCCTAGAGAAATAGAGTTGAAAGATGATGGTAGCAATAATGCGGACTGGGTCCGTGATCTGAGGATTGTCCTCATTGCTGCACAGAAGGCTGATGTCCTTAATGCACCGCTCGGTGCGCCACCCCCTCAAGCGTCGTTTGTAGATGTTGTGAACACCTGACAGGCACGTTTTGATGACTACTTGATAGTTCAGTGCGTCATGCGTTACGGCTTAGAATTGAGGCTCCAAAACATTTTGAACGTCACGGAACATATGAGATGTTCTAAGAGCTGAAATTGGGATCTCAGGCTCGTGCCCGTGTTGAGAGGTATGAGACCTCCAACAAGATTCTTTGCCTGCAAGATGAAGGAGAATAGCTCAATCGGTGAGCATGAACTCAGATTGTCTGAGTGCTACAATCACTTGAATCGAGTGGGAGTTAATCTTCCAGATAAGATAGTGGTTGATATAGTTCTCCAAGTCACTGCCACAAAGCTACTAGAACTTCGTGATGAACTATGAAATGCCAGGGATGGAAATAATGATCCCCGAGCTGTTCGCGATGTTTGACACCGCGAAGGTAGAAATCAAGAAGGAGCATCAAGTGTTGATGGTTAGTAAAACCACTAGTTTCGAGAAGGGCAAGGGCAAGGAGGGAGACTTCATGGATGGCAAACTAGTTGCTGCTCCAGTGAAGAAACCCAAAGTTGAACCCAAACCTGAGACTGGGTGCTTCTGTTATGAGGAGAACGGTCACTGAAGCGGAACTGCCCTAGATACTTGGTAGATAAGAAGGCTGGCAACGTCAACAGAAGTATATTTGATATACGCGTTATTGATGTGTACCTTACTAGTACTCCTAGTAGCACCTGGGTATTAGATACCGGTTCAGTTGCTAAATGTTGGTAACTCGAAATAAAAGCTACGGAATAAACGGAGACTAGCTAAGGGTGAGGTGACGATGAGTGTTGGAAGTGTTTCCAAGGTTGATGAGATCACCATCGCACACTCTCTCTACCTTCGGGATTAGTGATGAACCTAAATAAATGTTATTTGGTGTTTGCGTTGAAGCATGAACGTGATTAGATCATGTTTATTGCAATATGGTTATTCATTTAAGTCAGAGAATAATGATTATTCTGTTTACATGAATAATACCTTCAATGGTCATGCATCCAATGTGGATGGTTTATTGAATCTCGATCGTAGTAATACACATGTTCATAATATTGATGCCAAAAGATGCAAAGTTAATAATGATAGTACCACTTACTTGTGGCACTGCCGCCAAGGTCATATTGGTGTAAAGCGCATGAAGAAACTCCATGCTGATGGATCTTTTAACTCACTCGATTTCGAATCGGTTGAGACATGCGGACAATGCCTCTTGGGCAAGATGACCAGAGACCCCGTTTTCAAATTTGATGGAGCGGGCTGGTGACTTATTGGAAATGATACATGTTGATGTAGCAATCCAATGAGTGTTGAAGCGTGCGGTGGATATCGCTATTTTCTTACCTTCACTGATGATTTGAGTAGATATGGGGATATTTACTTAATGAAACAAAAGTCTAAAATGTTTGCAAAGTTCAAACAAATTCAGAGTGAAGTTTGAGATCATCATGACAAGAAGATAAAATGTCTACGATATGATCGTGCAGGTAAATATCTGAGTTACGAGTTTGGTAAACAACTTAAGACAATGTGGAAGTTGTTTCACAACTCATGCCACCTGGAACACCATAGTGTGATGGTATGTCCGAACATCGTAGTCGTGCTCTATTGGATATGGTGCGAACTATGATGCCTCTTATCGATTTGCCACTATCGTTTTGGGGTTATGCATTAGAGACAACTACATTCACTTTAAATTAGGGCACCATCTAAATCCGTTGAGATGACACCGTATGAATTTTGGTTTGACAGAAACCTAAACTGTCATTTCTTAATGTTTGGGGCTGCGGCGCTTATGTGAAAAAGGTTTTCAATCTGATGAGCTCGAACCCAAAGCGGACAAATGCATCTTCATAGAATACCCTGACGTAATAGTTGGGTATACCTTCTATCTCAGATCCAAGGGCAAAGTGTTTGCTAAAACGGGTCCTTTCTCGAGAAAGAGTTTCTCTCAAAAGAATTGAGTGGGAGGAAGATAGAACTTGATGAGAGGTTGTTGAACCTTTGTTTCAACCAGAGAGTAGAGCAGCGCAGAAAGTTGTTTCTGTGGAGCCTACGTTAGTTGAAGAGGAAGTTAATGATGATGATCATGAAGCTTCGGATCAAGTTACTATCGAACCTCATAGGTCGACAAGGACGCGTACTGCTCCTGAGCGGTACGACAACCCTGTCTTAGAGGTCATGTTGTTGGACAACGATGAACCTACGAGCTATGGAGAAGCGATGATGGGCCCGGATTCCGAGAAATGGTTAGAGGCCATGAAATCCGAGATGGGATCCATGTATGAAAACAAAGTATGGGCTTTGGAAGTATTACCTGAAGGGCGAAAGGCCATTCAGAACAAATGGATCTTTAAAAGGAAGACGGACGCGGACGGTAATGTCGGCGTCTATAAAGCTCGACTTGTGGCAAAGGGTTTTTCACAAGTTCAAGGAGTTGACTACGATGAGACTTTCTCACCGTAGCGATGCTAAAGTCTGTTGGAATTATGTTAGCAGTTGCTGCATTTTTCGATTATGAAATCTGGCAGATGGATGTCAAAACATCGTTTCCTTAACGGTATCCGTGAGGAAAGGTTTTATGTGATACAACCAGAAGGTTTTGTCAATCCTAAGGATGCTAAAATGTATGCAAGCTCCAGCGATCCTTCTATGGACTGGAGCAAGCATCTCGGAGTTGGAATATACGCTTTGATGAGGTGATCAAAGTTTTTTTTGAGTCTATACAAAGTTTATGAGAAACTTGTATTTACAATAAAGTGAGTGGGAGCACTATAGAATTTCTGATAAGTATATGTGGATGACATATTGTTGATCGGAAATGATGTAGAATTTCTGGAAAGCATAAAGGGCTATTTGAAAAGGAGTTTTTCAAAGGAAAACTTGGATAGAAGCTACTTAAATATTGGGCATCAGGATCTATAGAGATAGATCAAGACGTCTGATAAGACTTTCAATGAGTACATACCTTGACAAGATTTTGAAAGAGTTCAAAATGGATCAGTCAAAGAAAGAGTTCTTTCCTGATTTGTAAGGTGTGGAGTTGAGTGAGACTCAAAGCTCGACCACGGCAGAAGAAAGAGAAAGGACGAAGGTCGTCCCCTATGCCTTATCTATAGGCTCTGTATAGTATGCCATGCTGTGTACCGCACCTGTGTGGGCCTTGCCATGAGTCTGTCAAGGGGTACAAGAGTGATCCAGGAGTGGATCACTGGACAGCGGTCAAGATTATCCTTAGTAACTGGAGGACTAAGGAAATGTTTCTCAATTATGGAGGTGATAAAGAGTTCGTCGTAAAGGGTTACGTCGATGCAAGCTTTGACACCTATCCGGACGACTCTGAGTAGCAGTCAGGATACATATAGTGGAGCAACCATTTGGAATAGCTCCAAGTGGAGCGTGGTATCATCTGCAGTATGACATATAGATTTGCAAAGAACACACGGATCTGAATGTTGCAGACCGTTGACTAAAGACCTCTCTCACATGCAAAGCATGATCGAACCCCAGAACTCATTGGGTGTTAGATTCATAACAATGTAAATCACATGGTGATGTGAACTAGATTATTGACTCTAGTGCAAGTGGGAGACTGTTGGAAATATGCCCTAGAGGCAATAATAATTTAGTTATTATCATATTTCCTTGTTCATGATAATCGTTTATTATCCATGCTATAATTGTATTGATTGGAAACTCAAATACATGCGTGGGTACATAGACAACACTATGTCCCTAGTATGCCTCTAATAGACTAGCTCGTTAATCAAAGATGGTCAAGGTTTCCTAGCCATAGACATGAGATGTCATTTGATAACGGGATCACATCATTAGGAGAATGATGTGATGGACAAGACCCAAACTATGAACATAGCATATGATCGTGTCAGTTTATTGCTATTGTTTTCTACATGTCAAGAATCTGTTCCTACGACCATGAGATCGTGCAACTCACTGACACCGGAGGAGTACCTTGTGTGTATCAAACGTCGCAACGTAACTGGGTGACTATAAAGGTGCTCTACAGGTATCTCCGAAGGTGTCTGTTGAGCTGGCATGGATCGAGACTGGCATTTGTTACTCCGTATGACGGAGAGGTATCTCAGGGCCCACTCGGTAATACAACATCACAATAAGCCTTGCAAGCAATGTGACTAAAGAGTTAGCCACGGTATCTTGTATTACGGAGCGAGTAAAGAGACTTGCCGGTAACGAGATTGAACTAGGTATAGAGATACCGACGATCGAATCTCGGGCAAGTAACATACCGAAGAACAAAGGGAATAGCATACGGGATTAATTGAATCCTTGATATAGAGGTTCAACCGATAAAGATCTTCATAGAATATGTAGGAACCAATATGGGCATCCAGGTCCCGCTATTGGTTATTGGCCGTAGAGGTGTCTCGGTCATGTCTACATAGTTCTCGAACCCGCAGGGTGTGCACACTTAAGGTTCGGTGGCGTTTTGGTATAGTAGAGTTATGTATGGCGGTGACCGAAGGTTGTTCGGAGTCCCGAATGAGATTCTGGATGTCACGAGGAGCTCCGGAATGGTCCAGAGTTAAAGATTGATATATAGGAAGTCCTGTTTTGGTCACCGGAAAAGTTTCGGGTACTTCGGTAGTGTACCGGGAGTGCCGGGAGAGTACCGGGGGCCATCGGGAGGGGTGTCTCGACCCAAAGGACCTCATGGGCTGTGGGAGGAGTCAAACCAGCCCCTAGTGGGCTGGCCAAACCCCCCACTAAGGCCCATGCGGCTAGGGGTGGGAAAAACCCAAAGGTGGAAAGGTGGAAAGGGTTTCCAAGTGGAGAGGAGGAATCCTACTCCTAGTAGGATTGGAGTAGGACTCCTCCACCTCCAATTTCGGCCAACCCTTGAGGGTTTGAGGCTGCCTCCTCCCCTCCCTCCCTCCTATATATACTAGAGGATTTAGAGGGGAGAGCTAACCCTAATTGCCACGTGCTCCCTCTACTTCCTCTAGATCGTTTTCTCCTCTAGTCTAATTTCGGCGGTGCTTAGGCGAAGCCCTGCCGGAATTGTTCCACCACCATCGCCGTCCGTTCGGCGCTAGATCGTAAGGACCGTGATCAGGATCGCGAGACGGTTCGTGATTTGATCGCGGAACGGATCGTGATGGGATTGCGGGACGGTTCGTGATTGGATCGCAGTCTAGATCGTGATTGGATCGCGGGACGCTCAGCGATTTGGATCGCGAAGACGTTCGACTACATCAACCGCGTTTCTTAACGCTTCCCGCTTAGCGATCTACAAGGGTATGTAGATCCACTCTCCCTCTCGTAGATGCTCATCACCATGGATAGATCTTGCGTGTGCGTAAGAAATTTTTTGTTTCCCATGCAACGTTCCCCAACAGGGTTGATGGCAGAAGGGAATCGCAAGAGCGATGAACAAAAGTTCTCGAGAGAACATCAGAGAGTATCTTCGGAGTCTTCTGATGAATCAAGACGTCATCTGGAATGAGGGGCTCTCCGGGGGAAGTAGTTACGAGAACCTAGAGTTAGAGTTAGTCTAATCTTTAACCCGAAAGAGAAGAGAGATCAGAACCCAGAGTATAGACGAGGAGTAAAAGATCCTAATACCACCCGATTGAGATGTGGGCCCGTAAGCCACACAACAATGTTAGTAAAAGTTTTTCAAGTACTAGACTCAACTTCGGCCAAGGAGTTGGAAAGGGGGCTACCTACAGGCAGTCGGCTCTGATACCAACTTGTGACGCCCCCAATTTCGACCGTACGCTAATCATGCACGCAATGCGTACGACCAAAATTAGGGATTCACTGATCGATATCACAACACAACACTAGACACAAATTAAAGTCATACAGCTTCATATTACAAGCCAGGGGCCTCGAGGGCTCGAATACAAAGCTCGACAAGCACGAGTCAGCGGAAGCAAATAATATCTGAGTACAGACATAAGTTAAACAAGTTTTGCCTTAAGAAGGCTAGCACAAACATAACTCGGATCGAAAGAGGCGAGGCCTCCTGCCTGGGAGCCAACCTAACTACTCCTGAGCGTCGGCACTCTCCACGTAGTAGTAGGCTCCAACGGCGGTGTAGTAGTCGTATCCGGCGTACTCCATCTCCTGGGCTCCATCGTCTGAACGCAGAAACGTATCGAGGGGGAGAGAGAAAGCAAAGCCGCGGTGAGTACTCATCCAAAGTACTCGCAAGACTGACATCAGAACTATGCTAAGTATGCATCAGTATCAAGGAATGGGGTTATATCTGGGCTGACTGCAGAAAGCAAGAATAGGGGGAAGGGCCTAGTCCTATCGAAGACTAGCATCTTCAGCATCTTGCAGCATTAGAAGAGAGTAGACTGATATCTCATATATAGCAATATTATTGTAGCAAATTTTATTAAGTAACCACGCCCAGAGATTCTTCCTCGACTCCCTGCGAGAAAGCAATCTCGGAGCCAACATTCATTTCAATTTAAAGACACAATTTTAGTTGTAGTAGATCAAGGTACAACTCCAAGTCGTCCTGTTACCGTGGACACGGCTATTCGAATAGTTGAATTCATCCCTGCAGGGGTGCACCGCATTTCCAACACGCTTGATCACCTCCGGCCGGACACACTTTCCTGGGTCATGCCCGGCCTCGGGATATCAACACGTCGTCGCCCCACCTAGACTCAATAGAGAGGCCAGCCCGCCGGTCTAAATCCTAAGCGTGCATGGGTCATGGGCCCACTCGCCCATTGTGCTCCTGCACGATGCGTACGCGGCCGAGGCCAGCCCTAGCACACTCTAATCCAAGAGCTGTACCGTCCAAGCCACTCGGGCGCGCGCCACTCCATTGCTGACGTCCGAAGAGCTTCGGCTGATACAACGATGCTGAGTACCCATAACTTCTCCCACGTGAAGGTTTGGTGCGAAAAGGGTCAAACGACCAACTCAGATCAAATACCCAACCCATTAACATTTTATTAGTGCGGGACGAGCGCAACCCATGATGTGCGGTCCCGTCGCCCCGTCTCGAGGATGTGTGGCAAGGGCCTCACCTGCCCGGCCACGCCTCGTCATCATCAAACCGTGGGTACCCCTCAGGGCCGACCCATCACCAACATGTATCTGTAACCAAGTCATAGTAACCGTGTGTATAAAACATCAAGGCGGGACCTGAGGAATCACCCTCAATGGGCCCCGCTCGATGAAACCGTCAAGGTGGACTTAGAGGAATCACCCTCGAGGGTCCCACACTTGAGGGGTTGCACGACAGAGTCATCGTCGGGAGTGGCGAAGGAGGAATCACCCTCGATAACCACGACCGACTAGCTGCACTACAGAGTTAGCATCATGAGTACTTCACGAGGTGTCACCCTCGGTACTCGATAGTAGCTCTGCAGAGTCGTACAACTAAGGGGTGTGCGGTGATGTGAGGGGCCTGGCTCGTCGGTCGGTTGACCGAGTCTTCGAGTCTTCGGGTCGTCGAGTCGTCGATGAAGGAGCAGGGGCAACTAGGACTAAGGGGGGTCACAGGGGATTCATTGATCAATCTATACTACGCAGTTGATATAACAGCAGGTATATTAGCAGTTTACCAAAAACAGGCTATGCATCAGAGTAGGAGCTAGCTAAAACAGTAGCAAAATCTAATGCAAGAATGAGAGGGAAAGAAATGGGCGATATCGAAATGATCAAGGGGGGTTGCTTTCCTTGCTGCTCTGCGGCAAAGGCCTGGTCGTCAGCGGTGTAGTCGTACCCGGCAGCAGCGTCAGTCTCGGGGTCTACCGGTAAGAAGAGGGGGGAAGAAACAATAAATATAAAGCACAGATGCAACACGATGCATGACATGGCAATATGCAGAGCTAGGCATGCACTAACGCAGTATTACACGTCGCAGAAGGATCGGAAGAATATCTGACGATATTTTCCGGGTCTCGGGCTACTACCGGACAGCTGAAAACGATGGAAAAGTTCCACGTTTGTTATTATAGGAGCACGTGACAGACGAACGGACTGCGTATTCGGATTCGTGGGATTTTTCTGAACAACTTTCATGTATAAAATATTTTCATCTGACTTACGGTTTATTTTATATTAATTTTTAAAGTTTTATTAATATTCAGAAATTTAAAATAGATTATTTTAATTCAATAATGAATTATGACATCAGCATGATGTCATGCTGACATCAGCAGTCAACAGGTGCTTTGACTGGTCACGAAGTTTATACTAACGGATCTCACGAAGTTTTGTTGAGTTTTGCTGCGTTGGGTGCAAGTGTTTGCTCTTTTGTGTGCAGCCGTTAAATACGGTTGTGGATTGATATTCCTATTGGTTCAATAAACCTTTGTTTCTTAACTGTGGGAAATACTTATCCGTATTGTGCCGTAATTACCCGTTCCTCTTCACGGAAAACCCAACACAGATCACAAGTATCAGGATTTCTTCCGTAACTGCTGATGCCGGCCACCGCTGTATTGCGGGGCGCTTGAATACACGGTCAACGTTCCTGCGGGCGTGGCTGGCTGGCGCGTGCAGGCTGAGGGCCACCTCCATCGTCCGCGCCAGAGGTCGCTGCTAGAGGGAGGAGCGCGATCGCCGCGTGGCCGACCGGCCAACGGGCAAGGGCCGCACCACGATGTGCCGACCCGAGAGGCGACGTCGCGCCCTGCGTTGGAGGTAGAGGATTCCTCACCGGGAGGGCTTGTGCAGCGGAGGGTGCTGCCACCAGGCCTGAAGCCGTCGGCGGCCTGAGTCTTCCGCGCGGCGGCTCAACGGCGTCAGCGCTTGAGAGTGTCGGGTCGATTGCCACACCACTGCGCCTCGGGCCGTGGTCATGTACGCCACCGTCCGGGAGCCACGACCGTCGTCATGCGCCAGACACGATCTGCGACCGCCACGTAGGGATGCGTCGGGAGATCCTGCGTCAGGGCCCAAAATCGTCGGTTTGTTGGGAGTCGTCAGGCCCCACAGCCGGGGCTTCCCCCGAGCCGTTGTGCCTGCTCATGCTGCGTCTGGCTGGGACGGGAGGACTACGTCGCCTCTCCGCATGCTACATGCCTTACCGCTGTGTCCGAAGGACGATGCCGGAACGAGTGCCGGTGCGGGTAGGTGCGCCGAGGGATGAGGTGAGGCTGAGGCCGATTGCTCTGCCGGAGCGTGCTGATAACGTGTTCGAAGGTAAAAGTAGAGAGACAGAGACCGAGATGTAAAAGTAAATTGTTGCCTTTATTGATGATTGATTACAAGTATATATATAGCTCGAAGGGATGCATCAAACAAACGCGATGGTTCGGAGAGACACGAACGAACAGTCACGTCCCTTGTGCATGGCGTTTAGGATAGTGGAGATTCTCCTTAATTAACAAAATGGGTTAATTAAATCTCAAGAATCTTGTTGCATTTCACACCGGACAACACCAATGGGATGAAAAAATGAAGTGTGATTTTGCTAAACTACACATTTCCTAGACCGCAATCTTCGTATTAGAAGTGGGCATTTTTCAGGTACAAACAGATGTCGACAAGAGCAATAGAGTGAGATCCAGTTTGTAAATAGGAACAATCTATTTGCAACTTGTGTGGTTAATAGCGAACTAACCACAATAGTGATATTTCAAGCCCACCAGTGTTTAAGTCATAATGTGTCGGCTCAATCTGTCGGAGGTGCCCTTTTTTAGACCCAGGAGTATATTGAAATTATGTAGTGCTACAATGCATCCCATAAAAGTAGAGAATTACAATCAGAACCCTGGGGAACCGATCCAACAACCACACCAGCACATAGAGTAGGGAGTGTGTGTGCGTTTATAGGGTTTAGTGTATGTGCGTATGTATGATTATTTGCGTTTGTATTGTGATAAAAAAAGCTTGTGTGGTTAATTTTGTCATGGTTATAAGCATGTGTTGAGTAATTTAACATTTTTCTAAGTTTACTAAAAATGGATAAAACATGATATGTATTTTTTTTGTTTTTTGTGGGAAAAAACATGATAACCATAATAGAGATGATAGTCAAATCAATTAGCCTAAACTTTTCCAGCCTACCGACAGGGCCGATGGCACAACCTTATATGTTGATCCAACACACACCCTTTACAATCGGGATGAGACTAAACTTTTCCACACACCATTTTTATGATGCATTAATGGGCCGTATGGATTTCCGGGAATCTTTTATTAGGAATTGTCGAGAAACTGAAATAATAAGGGGCTCATTCCAATATTTTCAACAGCATGTAGTTCGATATCTGTAATGATCTTCATCCCCGTTTCATGTACATTTCAGGATATAAATAATCATGTTTTACACCATGCCAGGCCTATGGACAGAAGATTGTGGTAGATTTTTGATGACATTGCATGTTTTTAAAATGCAATTTTGATATTAGTAGCGACAATTTTAGGTGACCGAGACTCTAGAAAATTTCAAGGTTTAAGCAAACGAGATCAAGCAGATCATGCAAATAAAGTATTGCATGCTTTTGTTGTTTTGCACCCTATGACGGTAAACAATAGTCACAATTCCAAATAGATTGACGATGGTCCCGAATGATGTATAGAACCTATGCCTATGTGGTAATGTTACTTTTCGAATAAAGACCAAAGGTAATTCATTTGCCCCAACTCATCCTTGCTTTCATCTTGGTACTTTCAATATTCATAATATATGACCTAATACGTATTTTGAGATTTTTTTGATCATCGATAAGATTGATAATTTATGAGATGTATGCTAAAACTTTATATCATTAGAAACTCTCTTTTTTATAAAGTGTGGATTTTATTAGCTCAAAGTGAAACATCAAGAGGATATGAACCCAAAGAGCACACATCTGGTCTCTGCATAGCTAGGATGCACACATCCAATACCAACACACGCACAAAACACGCCGACGAATAACAAAGTTATATAAGACCAAAACTATGTGTAGGTGAGGGGAAAAGGAAAAAAACAAGCGATCGGATCCGCGATCATTAGAAACTCCTTTCAAATACGAATTCGGTGGTATACTTTCTGAACACACACGACATAATATATATAATTATTCTATGTGATGGTCAAAGTAAATCTTGAAATACACATTAGGCCCTATATTTATGGATGGATGGATGCGGTACTTTTTTGGGGAGGTGAAAAGGAATTTTATTATACTTAATGATAGGGTTACACTCAAGAGGCAAAAGTTTCTCAATACTCGGGGAGGGGCGTCCTCGGTGCAGCCACACGGCATCGGTACACTTTGTACGATTATACTTTGCCAAACGATCTGCCATTTTTTCATGACGAATCTTTTGTGGAATAAACTCCCTATCGACCATCAACACATTAATTTTCATGGCGAGGTACCCATACGCCGAGCGAGTCAGTTCAACACCTGATAACACAAAAATTTCTATGAGGAATCCAATTGGACAATGACCTGGAACTTTGTATGCTGGATAACAAGGGTCATCCCTTGCATTATCGCATGTATCTCCGCCTGCAAAGCATCGTTGCATGTAAACACGAACCGATATGCCGCAAAGATGACAGTCCAATTGTGACTCCTTAGAATCATATCAGATGTCATCGAGTTGTCCAACTCCGAAAGAGACCCGTTAACGGATAGGGTTGCATAGTCCATCGGCAGAGGCCAAGGCACAACTGATGCAATAATTTTATTCTTCGGAACAATCATTTCCTCGCAAGCTGGCATCTTCCCTTCCAAATCTTCTCTAGCTAGGGGCAAGGAAATGATGATTAATATGATGAAAGGAGGGCTATGAGTCCTACTATAGGGGCAAGGAAGGGGTGGGCCGATGGGAGGAAGAGGGTGAAAGCGATGCTCAAGAGGAATGGTGAGATTGCGACAACGAGAGACAAGATTGATGGGTTAATCAATGCAAAGGAGATGGCGGCTCAAGCAATGCAAAGTTTGTGTTGGCGAAGAAGAAGCAACAAGAGAAGATGGTGATGCGGAAATATATGAAAGAGAGTGAGAAGCACAAGGCCAACATGGAGGGGTGACTTCTTTTCAAGGAGAATTGGTTGTGATGGTTGCTGAGGAGAATCAGCTCATGACGATGGATCCAAATGAGATGAATGAAAATCCTACAACCTTTTGGGAGATGAGGCGGGTGAATATCTTGCAATCTGGGATGCAGTTTAGTGGCACACACTTGGGATGAGGGAGTGGTACCGGCGGAATGCGATGATCTTTTGTGTTTGAGTAATGTGCATGATGTTGCTTTTGGTTGAACTTTAGTGTTGGATGATGACTATCATGTTTTGTTCCATTTGACCCTATGCTATCTTTTGTTATATGTAAGTGAAATGGTGTTCAATTAGAGTGTGCATTTTGACCCGATGATATGTTTTGTTATAAGTGAAATGATGTTCAATTAGAGTGCATTCACATACATTGGAGAACCATGAGAGGAAATTTGTGAAGGTTAGCCTTAAAAGAACTCAAGGGCCAGTTTTAAAAGACCAACCCTTAGGAAATCTGACATACATTACTCTCAAGTAGGGCGCAGAGCAGCGTCCCCCATATGCCCGCCAGAGTGCTGAATTGGCACAAATTTGCCTAACACCACCACAGCCTAGCTAGAACTAAGTTTGTCTAATTTGAATACGAAGCCTAGCTAGAACTAAGTTTGTCTAATTTGAATACAAAGCGGGACGGGTTCGGGCACCTCCTTGCATCACTACTCTTAAGATCGCATTTAGAAATGCAAAACAAGTAGAACATGTAGCCAGTTTGGTTCAAGCCTTCTTTCTGCGTGAAACCGCACTTTCACCTCCGCTGCACCAAATTGGACGAATTTAACTCTAAACTTCAAGAAAAAGAAGATTGCCTTATGATAAGGCATAAACCAAGCAAATGCATTACAGAACACAAAAGAACCGGTCAGCAACGTTCCACTTTCACCAGGGTCAAAAGTTAAAAGGACATCAAAGAGTATAAAAAGAAACGAGGGAGCAACAACCTGACAGACACGCTGTCCGAACTCAATGCAACAGTACAAAATCTGGTAATAACAATCTACACTTGCAAAGCAAGATAAACATATTATCGGCGATTTAGCAAGCCAACAAACATACTGGCAACCAAAACAAAAGAGTTATTTACATCTGCACAACTCAGAAAGCAACCAAATTATGTACAAAATTGGAGCCATCCCCCCTGATCCCCTCCCTCAACCTTAGGTCAATGCCTAAGCTAGGAGTTTACAAAACTTCCACCCGAGGTGGAAACGGTGCGGTGACTACAACCGTGGTGTGTATTAATTTATATATATATATATATATATATACATACTATGGAAGGGCTTTGACGCCGCACACAACCTATCATACAACTGTACACCTGCACAGACGTATTAGAAACTCTAGTAAGAGCAGGCCAGCTGATGCTGGGTTAAGGATCTCTAGCAGTACAGGATTCTCACTTCTCTGCACAAGTTTGCATGTCGCCATTTGATGAAATTGAACACGGGCAACTAGTTTTCTTCCATAAAGAGACCATGGTTAACCAACCTCCTCGCACTGCAAGTCTATGATTGAGAGGGCCCGGAATATTTGTACGCAGATTCTTTCTTGTGTTCAGGATCAAGGCTGCGAAAAATAAGTTCAGCACACAAAGTAAGAGCATGTACCAAGAATGGTAAAAGGTGGGCTAAATTGATGCGTGGCATTCACACGGGAGGTAAACATGTTTGAAACATGTCAATCCGGTATATAACCTTAGATTCACTAATGCACTGACCAGCAGAACTCAAGCACAACGTGTTAAATCAAGATAGAACTCAAGGGCTTAGTACCCAAAATTGTTACTCAGCTAGCCTAGTAATTAGTGAATTTAGTCAGATTACTTAACAAATCTATATATGGCAGTTCAGTAACAATTAGCTTGGTCAGCGCAAAACCAGGTAATACTGTGTGTGAAGGGGCAAATCAGCTGCATTATTTTTCTTTCCGTCCGAAATATACTGTTATGACTTCCACAAAACATCGAATACATCCCTCACTTTTGTTCATTGGCCTCTGAACACTCCTATTATATTATCTTTGTTATTACTGTTGGCAGGTAACTTCTTTAAAAAGTACAGTACAACATTACATATGGAATGTCCAATAAATTACAAATTTGCCTCATAAAATTCAATTGCATAGTTGTTGTAGGGTTGATCTACACCACAAATCAGTGTCTTACCAACAATGCAAATATTTTAGTTGGCAATTAAAAGAGATATAAAATAGAAATCCATATGCAGTGTTAAAATCTTAAGGGCAAATGCAAGCTGTTTAGTACTGATTATACATGCGACTAAAGAGGAAATTGCATAATTAACCACTTGACGTACTACACAGAATAAATGATAGGAATCAACAGTTGGTTGCGGACACACATGAACAAATTTAAGAATTCAGGAAGGCATGAGCAAAACTGAATAGTCCCTTATGGTGATTGTAACAAATGCTGTATCCATAGACTGTTTTCCACCAACATTTGTAACAAGCAAAAAACTCACCTGTTCCTTAGCCCAAGAAGTGCATAGTGCATAGCACGAGCAGAAGCTGATACTGGAGCTACTGCAGCAGCTGGAGCTCCACAGATTGCAGTAGCCAGTATTGATCCAGTGCTACCCCCACGATTATAAACCTTGATAGGATTTCCAATCAAAGCAGAAGCTGTCCTTCCAAACCCGTCAGTTAAACTTTCATAGGCCTGGACAAATTTCATGTTGATCTTAATAACTAGACAAGACATGAAAAGATGAAAAGTGTATGTAGCAGGCTTGAGCACTCCTCCTAGATATAGTTCAGAGAAATTAACAGGAAACAAGGTCTATCCAAACAAACAAAAACATAAAGAGAATTAGCAGTGCAGGGGCTGGAGATTGAATTATCTTTAATTGGCAAAAATGGAGATGCTTTTATCATACAATTCAGACGAGAACTGAATACCTGCTTCAACCCTTGATGTGCACCTTCAGGCTGGTTAGCTCTTATATTGTCTTTGGGTTTTTTTGCTTCACGTGAGGTTAAAGGTGGTGGAACAGCTGTAAGGGCACGCTCTGTCTTCAAAAGCATATCATGAGCTCCCGCTGCCAAATGGACACCAAGGCCTACAGCTTCAATGGATACACTTCTGATGAAAGCAACAGCACCTGCCAAACAGCGTGTAAGAATCATCCTAATTTGTAACCATGCATGTCATCGTTCAACAACTGTTAAATAATACTGTACCATCACATATTATTAACACTCCAACAGAAATGTTAGCTAATTACTGTTTACTGATATCAGTGTCATAGTACAGTATATAACGAGATCACCTCTTTGCATTCCCTTGAGCAACTTCCGGTCCTTCTTGTAGCTTCTGATTGGTAAGGAAACCAATTTCTTAGTGCCTGAACCGACGGCAACTAATGACTTAATAGGAGGAAGCCCTTTTAACACTTTATGGACCTACACAAGCAGCATATTGTCAATTCAGGTGAGAACAGGAATTCTTGTGTAAGAAAAGGCAGATTTACAATATTCTCTTTGCTTTCGCGTGGAGAACTGCATATTTAATCTCTTTTTCTTTCTCATATTCCTTTTATTAAATATGTATGTGGGTGTTAATGCACAGAATTTCAAATTGTTGAATATGTCATGTTAAATAATTTGATGACTGTTAATGCACAGAATTTCAAATTGTTGAATATGTCATGTTAAATAGGTGCAAAGAGTTCTTATGTGATCCCTATCAAGTCCCATGATTAAGAGGAAAACAATAATTGGTAAATCCAAAATACCTGGAAAAAAGGAAGTAATGCCTCATCCACAATTGTAGTGTTTCCGTAGGTTGTGCTGTCCATACCAACAATCTCATTTTCGCAAGGCACATGAGGGTTGTTGTCAATTGAGTCATTCTGGAAGAAACTGATGAGGAAGTTCAGTTGCCCTTGATCAAGATGCAATTGAAGAGGCAAAATCTCGAGGCATAACCTGAAGAAGGATGCAAGAGAAGAGGGTCAGATGACAAACTGAGAGAGCATAGAAAGTGTCAGAAAGGAGAAGGTGGAAAAAAAGGCAGCACTATTCTTGCGGACTACAATTTAAGATTCAAACATGGCAGGCAGAAATTAGTGGCAAGAACAAAGGTGCAAAGAGCGAGAATGGATAAACAACTAACCATAGCGTACATGCACAAATCATGAATATGGATCTGCCATACAAATTTTTCTTCAGAATTCCCATATCATTAACATAAGCAAACCTAATACTGGAATAGGATGAAAACAACTATTGCACCAGGATACGGTTACTACTTGAAATTATGTCGCTGCTATTTAACTGTGCAAACCCCATATTCCATATACCCCTCAAAACTAAGGCAAAAAGATAAATTAGCCAAGTACATTAGTACTTAGTCTTGCAATGTTCTAAAACCAATATATAGCTTATTTTACTACAATCTACCAGGTCAAAGGATGTCTTCTATGTATGTATGGATGATGTAGATAGGATATCCTTACAGTTATCTTTATCTTTAACCATTTGAAGCTATGTAGCATCAAGCGAACACAGTACAGAGCATAAGAAACATGCAGATATCCTTTCCAATAGATTAATCCACTGTGTGGACAACTTAATGCTGTATATACCTGTAGTCTTCTAGAGGAGCCTGTGGTTCAGGTCTTACAGACTCTAGTTCCAACTTGAATGCAGTCGAGCAAGATTCTCTTGGGTAATCCTTTGAGCTGTAGCATCCAAGAACCTAATAAAATGGATGATAGAAGTTGAAAGGCGTTAATCGGTGATAAAAGCAAGTGCTCGATGAAATTTAGAAGAAAAAAATCTGTACCATTTTCCATGGAGCATGCGTATTTTGGTCACAAAGATTTAGGTCCTGAGCGGAGATGGATAACCTAGAAACATAAACAGCCCCATCTGGATACATATCAAATTGCACACCGAGTCCTGATACGATGAATTCTAAAGAAGAACTCCTATCTCTTCCATTTGAGCATAGGTGGCTAGTTGAATCATTGTGAGCCAATGGCCAGTCATCACCAGCATACATTCGCCACTTAACATCTACATCATGAATAAGAATCTTGCCTTTCAGATTGCAAGATTCATCAGAATTCAAGCTGCAAACAGCAGGCTCGCCTTCTTGTTGGAACGCATGCTCTCCATGTGGGCTGTTCCTTTTGTAAACATGGTTTTCAACTATCGTCAAGGGGCTATTGTTGTACCATCCACCATCATCACAGTCCATGGTTTTACGAGCATCATCACCTGATGACTGATGGTTTACATTACAAGGAGATGATGACAACGATGAATTTAGAAGATCAGGCATATAATAAGAGTCAATGATTTGCTCAGGACAGGAATTCTGCTTAATTGGTATTTGGGCAGTATTCGCTTCTGGGGTGACTGTGTGTGGAACACCGACATCAGCTGCCTCAGGGTTAGACATATTCATCTCATATTCAACATTCATTTCACTGCTGCTCAAGTTATGACAATTTCTGTCCCAAAAATTGTAGTCTGTGTAGGCCTGGTCAGTGTAAAAAGCATCCTCAATTATGTCATCAAGCAGACCATCCGACTTGCACTCTCCAGAATCTTCCAAGTTGTCAGTGCTCTCTGACATATCTGATGAATCACTGGGCATATTTTGCGCGTTTGCCTGTTGGACAATATTCCACCTAGATTGAAGATGAGCTAAAGCGTCCCGCATGTCCGGAGCATATAGCTTTTGTAGTTGGGAAACCAAACGAACAAGACCATCTGTTGTATCACGACATGTCCCAATATCAAATTGTGACTCAGATATTTCAAGTTTCCAAAAGGAAGTATCAGTTCTTAGAGCAGCTTCAATGAATGTGTTATGGCCAATCTTAGCATAGCCCATTTGACGAAGGTAATCAACATCATAACCACAAATGACATTTTTGGTACCAGACAATTCACAAATGAGAAGCCCGAGATCTCGCAGTTGGATATCAAAATCAGCTGCAGAGTCTGATGCAGATTTATTATGAAGTTTAAATGATGATGCAGCTAAAAGGCATGAGAAAAACTTGCAGTCCGGAGCGTCAGCATTGAATGAGGACTTTTTCAGGTGAGGTTCATAGCTCAGAACAACATCGGCTCACTCAAGAACAAAAGAGGACCAAAATGGTTCACCAGCGTGTGAATTATTTGTGCTACTACTGTTATTGGGTTGTTCAGTTCCACTTGAACCTGAACTGAATAGTGAAGACTTCCACTGATCCAATCCATACGTCCACTAGGTGCCACAATTGTCCCAGAACGAACATTGACAGAAGTATAATTCTCTTGTACGTTTGGGTTCCTGATGTGGGTCACGGAACAGCCAGCAGCACCAAAAGACTATACATTGTTACCTTCACCATCACCCCGCCTGCTAGCGGAATCCTTGCAAATAACTAGAAGAAAATATTTGCTTTCTTCACAGGTTTTATCTGTACCGGTAACCGAACCCCAAAGCTCACCTTCGCCATGATTCACCCAAAGAAAACTGGCATTGTTGACCCCACCAACATTAGAGAAGGAGCACAGAGACAATTTTGAAACATTTAACTTTAGGCGATTCCAAGTTTTAGAGTTAGATTGATGATGACCTTTGCCTTTTTGTATTCTTGCCTTTTGGCATCTCATGTACATTATATATATTTGCGGCGTCCGGTCGGTGACCGTCGATAGCGGTGGAGGCTGTCCCCTCCCGTGTCGCTGCTGACTCTGCCGCTCCTCGTTCCCGGCTACTTCCTCTCGGCCCCGTCGGTCCCGCTTCGATCTCCATGGTGAGACGGCAATGGTTTCTCCTAGACTGTGGTGGCGCATGTTGGTGGGCGGCAAGTCTGGTGGAGCACGACGGATCGATCGGGGTGGAGGTGTGTGGCGGACGGGAGAAATCCCTGTCAGCGTGGCTAGCACCGACGCGGCGACGCCCGTGGGCGCCGTCGTTCCTTCCTGAAGGGCGTCAGGGATCTCACTCACTCACGCCCCACCGCGTACGGGGGAAACCCTAGGAGCAATCCGGGCAGCAGCGTCGCCATCGTCGCTTCCCTTCCTGAAGGTGCTGCTTGTTATGCGGTGGTCCAACGTGCTAGGAGCGTGGTGGATATCTTCGGAGGGCGCAGCGGTTCGGGATCATCATTATTTTCGTCGATCCGACTCTGTTGTCATTCTTTTCTTTTAATTTCTCTTTTATTTCTTTTGGGCATACCTGTGCCGTCTGCCCCAGCAATGGGATCTTGGTTGTATCTGATGGTTGCTATATATATATATAGCGGGGCGAAAGCCTATTTCGGCTTTGGTCTCCTACTCTCGGTCGACTCTACACTCGGGTTTCACGGATGGTGGCGACTGCTCCTCATCGACAGGTGTTTCTACCTCGATCTCTTCTGTCGTGTCCCTGTCTGCGCATGAGATTGCGCAGCTGTGATGCCTGCTTGATACTTGCGATTCTTCATCGACAGATTCTGCAGTATCCGTGGCTGACTCGTCTGGCACTGAGAAACCACCATCTACTTATTCAGGTACATCCCCATGGATTCTTGATATCGGAGCGTCTTTTCATATGACTTATGACTCTTCCACTTTGACCTCCATTCGACCTGTCGAGTCTCCTCTTCGTGTTCTTACGGCTGATGGTACTCCCCTCGATGTAGCTAGTCGAGGCACTATTAGTACTTCTTCATTTCATGTTTCCTCTATCGCTCATATTCCTCGACTTACCATGCAGCTCATATCTGGTGGTCAGATTGTTGACTCTAACTGTAGGGTCATTTTCAAATTCGATTCATGTTTTGTTCAGGACCGTCGAACGGGCGCGCTGCTTGGTGCTAGCCCTCGAAGTTCTGATGGTCTCTGGGAGCTTGACTGGCTTCGTCTTCCTTTCGCTGCCACCGCCGCTAGTCTTGCAACCCCTGTTGCTGCATCTACCAGCACTTTTCAACAGTGGCATCATCGTCTTGGCCATTTATGTGATTCTCGTCTCTTGTCTTTGGTTCATCGTGGTGTTCTGGGGTCTATCTCCGGTAACGCTTCGTTGGATGGTCTGGGTTGTAGGCTTAGTAAGCAGATTCAACCACCCTACCCTCATAGCGAGTCAGTGTCCGAGCGCCTTTTTGATCTCGTTCACTCTGATTTTTGGGGTCCGGCTCCCTTCGCTTCAAAAGGGGGCCATCACTACTATATTATCTTTATAGATGATTTTTCTCGGTACATTTGGATTTATTTCATGTCTTCTCGTGGTGAGGTCTTATCTATATACAAAAAATTTGTTGCCATGGTTCATACCCAATTTTCCACTAATATTCGTGTTTTACGCGCAGATTCAACTGGTGAATATATATCCCATGCGTTGCGAGGATTTCTTGCTGAGCAGGGTACTCTTACTCAGTTCTCTTGCCCTGTTGCTCATGCTCAGAATGGTGTGGCTGAGCGCAAGCATCGTCACCTTCTTGAGACAGCGCGTGCGATGATGATCGCCGCCTCTCTTCCACCTCACTTCTGGGCTGAGGCTGTTACTACTTCCACCTATCTCATCAACATTCAACCATCTGCTTCTCTACAGGGTGGTATTCCTCTCGAGCGTCTTTCTGGGCATTCTCCTGATTATTCGGCGCTCCGTTTGTTTGGTTGCGTTTGCTATGTTTTGCTAGCCCCTCGAGAACGCACCAAACTAACCGCGCAGTCTGTTGAGTGTGTATTTCTCGAATACAGTGATGAGCACAAGGGCTATCGCTGTTGGGATCCTGTCGGTCGCCGGTTGCGTATTTCCCGGGATGTGACTTTTGATGAATCTCATCCCTTCTACCCGTGCCCATCCTCCTCGGCCTTTTCCATAGAGGACATCTCTTTTCTTACATTTTCGGATACACCTCCCTCTGTGCCCAGTATTCCTACTCCTCGTCCCGCTGTTGCAGATCCGACGCCGTCCGCTCCTACGGTTTCTTCTCCTCCCTCACCACATGACTCTCCACCTTCATAACTGATACCTCCCCCTTCTCCACCTTCATCACCGATACCTTCCCCTTCTTCACCTTCATCACTGATACATTCACCGTCTCCACCTCCAGTGATTCCACCTCTTCAGTCTTTTCCTTTCCATTATACTCGTCGTTCACGTGTTGTGGACAAGTCTACCGCTGTGCCCTCTACTTCTGGTGTGTCGTCTTCCTCCTCTCAACCAACTTATGGTCTTTGTTCTCGGCCTTGTCCACCCCTGACCGATATTCTCCTTCTCGCTATGGTCTTTTGACCGTTTTTTAGCCGACTTCTTATCGAGATGCTATTGTTCATCCCGAATGGCAGTTTGCGATGGCAGAGGAGATTGCTGCTGTCACACCCTGTGTTTGTATCACTT
Source organism: Elymus sibiricus (assembly GCA_039707655.1). Lineage (NCBI taxonomy): Eukaryota > Viridiplantae > Streptophyta > Magnoliopsida > Poales > Poaceae > Elymus > Elymus sibiricus. The sequence continues at coordinate 150,632,213 of CM077675.1, read as the reverse complement.
TGCTATGCTTGGATTTACAAAATTGGAACCAATTAAAACTTTTTCAGTGCTTGTGCTTGTTTGAATTGTTGCTTGTTTGCTTGCTTGGATGATTGTGTATGGCACTCCTAGGTTCTACTCCTCTCCATATTCATCTTCCTTGATCCAAACTTCTTGCCCAATAATCATGCCATGTGAATAGTACCCAAAGCTATTTTTATCAAAATTTATTTTGACCAAAAAGGATTTATTTAATTAAGGTTTTCAAAACCCCCTGAGTTGAGGTTTGCACTGCAAGTCCTCAAATTGGGTGGATCCTTTTTCTCAAAAGGCTTTATTTGAATCCTACTATATATATGATATCCCAAAAGCACCAAATATTATTTTTAAAGGTTATTTTACTATTTTATTTAAAGGTTTTTTCTTAAGGCCAGAAATGGTCTTTTACAGGGAAAAATTATTTAAATGCTTTAAAAATATTTGAGAAAATTTAGGGAACCTCAGTGGACATATATTTTCCATATATATGAGTTTCAACACATGGTCATGTTCAAAATCATGGGCAAAACCCCTCAAAACCCTTTCTGTTCAAATCAAGCTTTTGAAATATTTCTATAATAAATATTCTCAATAAATTCCAAGGAAATTATAGCAAGGCACACCTGTCATATGTGATGCTCTTGCAAAGTTTCATCTCAATCCCAATTGATTTGCTTCATCAAAATATTCCAAAACCATTTCTGTCCAGAGCCAAATTTGAACAACTTTACATTATGAAGTTTCTTCCCTTGACCCCAAACTTTGTGGGCATGTTCTAAAACCCAAATGAGGATGTCACACCAAGTTGTGGATTTGTGGGAAGTGAAATGCATGCCTAGATCTACAGAAATCTGATTCTGTTGATTTCTAGGGTTTCACAAAGTTACATTGTGAACTTTCTTCAAAACTCCTCAAACTTGGTGATCCTATCTATTTTTACCTATATTTTCATCCTGTTAAATCTCAGGGCAAGCAAACTCCATTTGCTTAGCCAAACCATAATCAAACACTTTTGTTTCTGCTAAAGAAATCCCTGTTTGACCCCCTTCCTCTATTCTCCATCACTCCAAATTTTTACCACAACCTCTCAGTGTTACCTGCTACCTCCAGTAAAACTTGTGTGACCTTAGCTCAATAATGGGTGGGGTAAAACCCCCCATTTTACCCTCTGATTCACCATGGCAGAAGTTTCTCACCCCCATTTCCTTTCTCTCTCCACTCACCCTAGCTCCCAAGCATCCTAGGGGCATCTCCAGTGCCCCCAGGAGCTAGAAGACAAGCCAGGGCACCCAGAGTGCGCGGGGGTAGGCCATGCCGGCCATAACGGCGCTCTGGAGCGCGCTACAGTGCGCTCCCGCACTGTAGCCGCCCCCATCCCGAGCCCCCCGACCACCTAGGGATGAGGGAGCATGTCCCCCGGCCGCCCCTCGGCGTCCGCAAAGCGCCAGGAGGTCGGGCCCCTCCTCCCTTCTCCTCTGGTGTCCCCGTTCGCACGCGCACGACACCGCCCGAGAGGTCCAATGGTGGAACTCACACGCGCGAGCTCCTGGCCCCCCTTTCGCTTCCCCCTCTCCCTGCTAGCGGGCGCGGACCGCGTCCACGACCACCATAGACACGGCCAGGGGCACCCCCCCGAGGCCTGTGGCGACGCCCCCGAGCTCGCCATGCGCCACGCCCATGGTGAGCTTCGGCCACCACTACATAAAGCCCCCCGTGCCTCCCTCTCGCCTCTGGTCGCCTCTCCTCCCTTCCAATCTCACTTCCGAAGCCCCAGCTCGACCTCCCCGAGCTCAAGCGCTCGGGATCGACCGCAGCGCCGCCGCCTCGAGTCGCCGGCGTTCGCGCTGTAGGCACTCTTCCAGCCCCCTTTTCCTTCGATCTGGAATATCCGGACGACCCTGACCCCGTTCCCCCTCTTGTTTCCCTCTGTTGCAGCGCGAGGCAACGAGGTCAAGACTGACCCGAGGCACCGCCGCCCTGCAACCTCACCGCCGGCGAACCAGAGCCTCCCGGCACCCCTCTCCTCCACCAATCAACGGGCGGCAACTCCCTGAGCCTTCCCGTGCCACCCGCGTGTCGATCGGCCGCCAGAATCGCCGCCGGTGAGCACCCCGACCCCCCTGTTCGTAAGGTAGGAGATGACAGGCGGGCCCCGCCTATCATACTCCCCTATCCCCTGTGCCACCGACAGGTAGGGCCCGCCTGTCGGGTTTGAACCCGTCGGCTGCGCGCGCGCCGTTTCGTCCTAGGCCGGTTCTTTCCTGGGCCGGCTCAGCTGCGGTGGTTTCGGCCCAACTGAACAGTGGAGCTTTTCTTTTTCTTTTTTTCTTCTGTAATCCAAAAATCCCACAGCTCCAAATAAAAATTGAATGCCAAATATTTTTCCACCTAAATTCTTAGAATAATATGTAGTATTTTAAAATGCCACTTGTGCAAATTTTTGAAAACCTTTTATCTACTGATTTATTTTAAAACCTCTTTTGGGCATTTTTAGCCTCTGTTTTTAATAGTTTGAAAAATCTTTTTAACTACAAAACCTTAGGCAAACATTTTTAGAATAGCTTGTAGTATTTATCAGAGTAGTGTAACATTTTAGAAGTTAAGATTTTGCTCTGTTTTTGTGTGATGCTTATTTTTGCCCGTTTATTCCGCGACGATAGATTGCGTTGTTGACGAAGGGATTGGACACGAAGATTTCGAAGACCCCGAAGACTTTGTTGAGCCAGGCAAGCAGCCCTTTGACCATGACTATGAAACCTTTTATCGCATGGCATATAGCACTTTATTTCGTTGCATTGATCATGATGATGTGGTGACCACTTCGGTGGGATGCCTCCGATACTTTCTTGTTGATACTTGCATCGTGCATGACCCTACCTCCTTATGAGGGTTATGCGGGTGGGAGTAGTTGGGTTGCTAGTAGTGCTACGCAAGTGGGATGGGAATATGCATGGTGATGGAAACAAAAGTGATTTCAAAGACTTTTTCGAAAACCCCATCGGGTGCCACTAATGCCCGAGGGAGATGATGATGAGCTAGGTAACCACTTGGTAAAGAAGTGGTGTACCGGAGCAAGTTGTGTGTGTGTTTTCGAAAACGGAGAGATTTAAGATTTGCTGACCAACCCAACCTTACATGTACGACCACGATACCCCTTATGGGACGGGGCTTTGTTGATTACCTTGGTGGGTACTAGCATAGAGCCTGCATTACTAGTGGCGGGAGTGGCGTGGTCACTCTCGATACGGGGTCGCGCCTGGAAGGGCGACCATGCGCTGTCTTTACAGGCACCGGGCACACCGTTGCATGCCCTCATGGATGATACGTGTGATGTATTTCATGAGGGATGGCACCAACGAGTGGACTCTCTGTTTAGTATCGCTAGGGGAAAGGCATTGTTCGGGTGCTTACCTCGGGTATGTAATATACCGCGAGTCGTGGATGACACGGAAGTTCCCCGAGTCTTGTGGGTAAAGCGTGCAACCTCTGCAGAGTGTCGAACTATTCGAATAGCCGTGTCCACGGTCATGGACAGTTGGAGGTCCTGCTTAAACTACGTCCGATGTTTTCACAAACATGGTGTGTGTGCGTGTTGGTGACAAAGATGGTAGTTGAGCTAAGTCCGATGACTTAGCATGGTGATCGAGCTAAGTCCGATGACTTAGCATGATGATGAACATGAGATGTTCAACCCCTGCTTATGATGATAACTGAGATTTGCTCACATGAGTACCTGTTAGCAGTTGATGCATGCTTACTCAAGTTACTTGATCATGTCATTGCATTTAAAAATCAGCTTTCTGCAAAACTTACCTACTTAGTGCTATATCATGCATTGTTATACCTTGTACCACAACTTGGGTTGCTTGCGAGTACATTCAAAGTACTCATTGGCTTGCCACTGGTTATTTAATTGGCCAGGCATGGAAGAGCAGGAATATGGCGAAGAGTTCGTTGGTGACGAACATGCGAACTAGGACGCTTCCCAGTCAGAATGCCTGTAGGTTTAAGGCAGATGGCATGGGTTCACGCTTTCGATCAAGATTTCCGCTGCTTGTTATGTTTAAGTGTTTGGCCCTTGTGGCCCTATCTATGTAAGACTAGACCTTCGTGGTCTTTATTTGTGTAAGACGCTAAATGTGGATGTAAGACTCTTGTTATTCAGCTTCTGTGTGTTCAGTGAGCATTGATCTCTGGGATCACTGTACACGTGTATTCGGTGATCACGACTTATGAGTCAGGGTCCCCACAGCTGCCCTTGAGCGCAATGGCACATGGGACCTGGTTTCTCTTCCTCCCCGTGTTTGTCCCATCACTTGTAAGTGGGTCTATAATATTAAGACTCGCTCTGATGGTTCTCTTGAGCGTTATAAAGTTCGTCTTGTGGCTTGTGGCTTTCAGCAGGAGCGTGGTCGTGATTACGATGAGACTTTTGATCCTGTGGCCCATATGACCACTGTCCGCACACTTCTCGCTGTGGCTTCTGTTCGCCATTGGTCCGTGTCTCAGCTCTATGTTAAGAATGCCTTTCTTAATGGTGAGTTGCATGAGGAAGTTTATATGCAGCCACCACTTGTGTATTCAGTTCCTGACGGCATGGTTTGCCGTCTTCGTCGCTCTTTATATGGCCTCAAGCAGGCCCCTCGCATTTGGTTTGAGAGTTTTGCCTCTGTGGTCACCGCAACTAATTTTTCACCTAGTGCTCATGATCCAACGCTGTTTGTCCACCTTTCTGCTCGTGGTCGCACTTTTCTTCTTCTGTATGTTGATGACATGATCATCACTGGTGACGATTCTGAGTATATTGCATTTGTCAAGGCCCATCTCAGTGAGCAGTTTCTTATGTCTGATCTTGGTCCCCTTCGTTACTTTCTTGGGATTGAGGTTTCCTCCACCTCTGATGGCTTTTCTATTTCCCAAGAAAAGTATATCCAAGATCTTCTTACTCGTGCGGCTCTTAGTGATGAGCGCACTCCTGAGACTCCTATGGAGCTCAATGTTAAGCTTCGTGCTTCTGATGGTGAGCTCTTGTTTGATCCGATGCGTTATCATCATCTTGTTGGGAGTCTTGTCTATCTTGCTGTCACTTGTCTGGATATCTCCTATCTTGTCCATATTCTGAGTCAGTTTGTTTCCGCTTCCACTTCAGTTCACTATAGTCACCTTCTTTGTGTTCTATGATATCTTCGTGGCACGATCTCTCATCGTCTCTTTTTTCCTCGTTCCAGCTCCAGGCCTATTCGGATGCTACATGGGCTAGTGATCCTTCGGATTGACGTTCACTTTCTGCTTACTATGTTTTTCTTGGTGGTTCTCTCATTGCCTGGAAGACGAAGAAACATACTGCAGTTTCTCATTCGAGTGCAGATGAGTTGAGAAGTATGGCTCTTCTGACGGCAGAGGTGACTTGGTTATGATGGCTACTGGAGGATTTTGGCGTTTCTGTTACTACACCTACCACCCTCTTGTCCGATAGTACATGTGCTATCAGCATTGCGAGGGACCCTGTGAAGCATGAGCTTACCAAACATATTGGTGTTGATGCTTATTATGTGCACGCTGCTGTGCAGGATCATGTTATTGCTCTTTAGTATGTACCTTCTGAGTTACAGCTAGCGGACTTCTTCACGAAGGCACATACTAGAGGGCAACATAGATTTCACCTTTACAAACTCAGTGTTGTGGATCCACCATGAGTTTGAGGGGGGTGTTAGAGTTATATTGATGATGGCCGTTGGCCTTTTGTATTCTTGCCTTTTGGCATCCTCATGTACATCATATATATGGTGGCTTTGGCCTCCTAGTAATACATGTTGCATATTCCTAACACCAAGAACCTTCTAGTTCTGTCTGCAATGATGGACCAACTTCCACAGTTTCATCCAACTCAGTACAAATATCCAACATGCTGCATTAAAAATGACAGATGTTTGAATGGCAACTTCGTTGTGTCCTTGCCATTTTCAAAACTATGTGGTGCTCCATCTGAAAGCCCATCGAGTACGTGATCTAGCAGCTGATAAAATAGTGATAGGGCCTAGTAGGACTGTCACTGAATAATTGATGAACAGGGAAAAATTTACTCAATATCTGGGCGAATTGGGAGGAGTTTTCATTGCATCTGGCAAGAACACGAGCTAGGGTTTGCCAGCCGAAACACGGTGGCTTCAGGGCCAAGCCCAGTTACATCAAAGATTCCTCCAACAAGGAGAGCTCGGGGTCTAAATTGAAAAAGCAGTGCAAATGACAGGCCGAGTTCACTACAGTAAAACGCGGTACTTTTTAAAAGTAACATAGCATAAGCTTGGGCCGTCCATCCAGGAATCAACGGCTGAGGGTGGTCGCTGCTTGTTAAACATATTGTACATGTGCCACATTGTATGCGTGGAGAGGAGATTATTTCGCCTAAGTCTGGTAGAGATAGGGTCGGTTAGCTGTAGTTCATTCTTATCTCATGTAACCGATTGCATCTCTTCTCTATCCCTTGTCTTCCAAGTATGTAATCTCTACAACCTGTACGCATACTCCAGGGATCAGCTCCTGGCTATATTAACACGTACTCGTCGCCCTCGGTAGGGTACGATGCTTCCCTCAATTCCACATGTTATACAGAGCTACACTTTTCCACCGCATCTAGCTCTCAGCCCCCACCACCACGTCGCCATGTCCTCCTCCTCCAGCTTCTCTTCGGCTAGTCTCAATGGCCAGATCACTGAGAGGCTTACCCGCATAGACTATGTGCTTTGGCATACGCAGATCACGCCACAACTCCGAGGCGCGGGGTTCTTCGGCTATGTCGATGGAGCCGCGAAGGAGCCCGCCACGACTGTCACCACCAAGGCAGCAGACGGGAAGGAGGAGTCGTCACCCAACCCCCTGCATCCGATCTAGGTCAGGGAAGATCAGCAGGTATTGGGGTATCTGCTCAATAATCTGTCGAAGGAAGTTCTTCTACAGGTTACATCCATCACCCACGCGCAAGATCTCTGGACGACGCTCGCACACATGTTCTCCTCGACAACGATCTCCCGCACCAACAACATTCGCATAGCACTCACTAATACGCAGAAGGGGCAACAACCCGTGGCGCCGTATTTTGCACAGATGCGCTTGCTAGCGGATGAACTGGGAGCCGCAGGAAAGCTACTGGAGGATGATCAGTTGATCTCGCACATCCTCACGGGGCTCGACATGGAGTATCAACCGCTGGTCTCAGTGCTCGATGCTCGCACCACCCCGGTCACGCTCGATGAGTGATACGTCTCAAATGTATCTACTTTTCCAAACACTTTTGCTCTGGTTTTGACCTCTAGTTTGCATGATTTGAATGAAACTAACCCGCTGTTGGCGAACGTTGCATGGGAAACAAAATTTTTCCTACGCACACGCAAGATCTATACATGGTGATGTGCATCTACGAGAGGGAGAGTGGATCTACATACCCTTGTAGATCGCTAAGCGGGAAGCGTTAAGAAACGCGGTTGATGTAGTCGAACGTCTTCGCGATCCAAATCGCAAGCCGTCCCGCGATCTGATCACGATCCGTCTCGGTCTAGCGTCGAACGGACGGCACCTCCGCGTTTAGCACATGTACAGCTCGATGACGATCTCCGCCTTCTTGATCTAGCAAGAGGGGGCAAAGAGGTAGATGAGTACTTCGGTAGCACGACGGTGTGGCGAAGGTGGTGATGGAGCTATTCCGGCAGGGCTTCGCCAAGCACTGTCGAGACAATCTAGAGGAGAAGGCAATCTAGCGAGGGGAGAGAGGGCTGCACCGTGGCTTGGGGTGCAGCTGCCTTCTCTCCCCTCCAATATATATAGGAGGGAGGGGGAGGGGCTGGCGCTCTAGGGTTTCCCCCTAGGGCCAGCCGAACCAGGGAGGCGGAGGAGTCCTCCTGCAACTAGGAGGTGGGCGCGGGAGGAGTCCTCCTCCTACTAGGACTCCTCCCCCTCTCCTCTTTCCCTGCGCATAGGCCCATAGGGTCTGGCCGCCCAGCCCACCAGGGGCTGGTGCGCTACCTCTAAGGCCCGTGTGGCCCCTTGGGGTGTGTGGGCCCCACTTGGTGGACCCCCGGAACCCATTCGTCACTCCCGGTACACTATCGGAAATGCCCGAAACTTTTCCGGAGTTCAAACACCACTTTCCTATATATCAATCTTTACCTCCGGACCATTTCGGAGCTCCTCGTGATGTCCGAGATCTCATCCGGGACTCCGAACAACCTTCAGTCACCAACATACATAACTCAATACTACCGAAACGTCACCGAGCGTTAAGTGTGCAGACCCTGCGAGTTCGAGAACTATGTAGACATGACCGAGACACCTCTACGGTCAATAACCAATAGCGGGACCTGGATGCCCATATTGGTTCCTACATATTCTACGAATATCTTTATCGGTTGAACCTCTATGTCAAGGATTAAGTTAATCCCGTATGCTATTCCCTTTGTTCTTCGGTATGTTACTTGCCCGAGATTCGATCGTCGGTATCTCTATACTTAGTTCAATCTCGTTACCGGCAAGTCTCTTTACTCGTTCCGTAATACAAGATCCCGTGGCTAACTCTTTAGTCACTTTGCTTGCAAGGCTCATTGTGATGTTGTATTACCGAGTGGGCCCTGAGATACCTCTCCGTCACACGGAGTAACAAATCCTAGTCTTGATCCATGCCTACTCAACAGACACCCTCGGAGATACCTGTAGAGCATCTTTATAGTCACCCAGTTACGTTGCGACGTTTGATACACACAAGGTATTCCTGCAGTGTCAGTGAGTTGCATGATCTCATGGTCATAGGAACAGATACTTGACATGCGGAAAACTATAGCAATAAACTGACACGATCATATGCTACGTTCATAGTTTGGGTCTTGTCCATCACATCATTCTCCTAATGACGTGATCCCGTTATCAAATGACATCTCATGTCTATGGCTAGGAAACGTTGACCATCTTTGATCAACGAGCTAGACTACTAGAGGCATACTAGGGACACAATGTTGTCTATGTATCCACACATGTATTTGAGTTTCCAATCAATACAATTATAGCATGGATAATAAACGATTCTCATGAACAAGGAAATATAATAATAACCACTTTATTATTGCCTTTAGGGCATATTTCCAACACCCGGATTGACGCTGTTTTTAGCAGAACTACCTTGGTGTTATTTTTATGCAGAAATAAAAGTTATCGAAATCGTACGAAACTTTTTGTGAATTATTTCTGGAATACATGATGAATTATGGAGCGAAGACCTGCCGGAGGGGGTGTGCCAGGGGGCCACAAGCCAACAGGGCGCCCCCTAGTGGCACGCCCTAATGGCTTGTGGGGCTCTCGTGGCCCCTCCGACCCTAATTCCAGTCCTATAAAATCACATCCGTGGAGAACAAAATCGGAGAGAAGATTTCATCGCGTTTCACGAGACGGAGCCACCGCCACCTCCTGTTCTTCCTCCGGAGGGCTGATCTGGAGCCTGTTTTGGGCTCCGGAGAGGGGAAATCGTCGCCGTCGTCATCACCAACCCTTCTCCATCAACACCGTCATGATGCTCACCACTGGGAGTGAGTAATTCCTTTGTAGGCTTGCTGGACGGTGGTGGGATTGGATGAGATTGATCATGTAATCGAGTTAAGTTTGATAGGGCTTGATCCCTAGTATCCACTATGTTCTGAGATTGTTGTTGCTATGACTTTGATATGCTTAATGCTTGTCACTAGGGCCCCAGTGCCATGATTTCAGATATGAACCTATTATGTTTTCATGAATATAAGAGTGATTTGGATCCTATCTTGCAAGTTGTATGCACCTATTACGTGTCATGATCCGCATACCCCAAGGTGACAATAATTGGGATTCTTTCCGGTGTTTGCCGTAGTTTGAGGAGTTCATGTATTCACCATGTGTTAATGCTTTGTTCCGGTTCTCTATTAAAAGGAGGCCTTAATATCCCTTAGTTTCCAATAGGACCCCGCTGCCACGGGAGGGTAGGACAAAAGATGTCATGCAAGTTCTTATAACAAGCATGTATGACTACAAAAGGAATACATGCCTACATTATATTGATGAATTGGAGCTAGTTCTGTGTCGCCCTAGCATGTAACTGTTATGTGATCAATGCCATCTAAATCATTATCCATCACCGATCCACGTGCCTACGCCTTACGTATACTGAATATTGCTAAGTTACTATTGCTATTGCTACTGTCACATCTGCTAGAAACTGCTACCGTTACTACTACTGTTACTTTTGCTACTACTATTTGCCATGCTACTAAATCTTTGCTGCAGAGAGATATCCCAGGTGCGATTGAATTGACAACTCAACTGTCAAGGCCAATAAATATTCTTTGGCTCCCCTTGTGTCGAACCAATAAATTAGGGTGAAATACTACCCGTGAAGACTGTCGCGATCCCCTACACTTGTGGGTTATCAAGACCTTTTTCTGGCGCCGTTGCCGGGGAGCATAGCTCTATTTATTGTGTTAACTGAAGGATATCCAATTGCTACTATGAGAAATCTGAAAGACAATCGAACTAACATCGTCCCCTCTCGCATGGGAGGAGGTAAGGAACTACCTTCTAGCTCTGCTTTAGATTCACCTACTGCTTTGGATCAACTTGCTACACCACCACCTGTTGATCGTCCTGATCTGTCACATGAACTTGATGATGCTACTTCTGAAATTAATGATGAAATTACCGCTACACATGTTGAAAATGAACAAGTGCCACTGAATGAATTACTTGATGCTCATATTGCTAAAGCTAGAGAACTTGAGAATGTTGAAACCGAGGAAGACTTTGAATCACCTATTACCCCTCGCTCACCGAATAGATACGAATTGCCTTTTGTACCTGAAGGTTATGTTGTGGATGGTGAGGTAGCTAGGGACTTTCTTTCTTGTAAGGGTAGAGATGACGTGAAGAAACTATTATGCAAACTAAAAGAAAAACCTATGATGGAGAAAATGAAACGTGATCCTAAATTTGCTACTTCTCCTATATTTGTTACTGATAATGATTATGAGTTCTCTGTAGACCTTGAGTTAATTCCTATAGTAGAGTCTGATCCTTTCCATGGTTATGAAAATGAAACTATTGTCGAACACCTTATGAAACTGAATGATATTGCTGCTCTGTTTACCAATGATGAAAAGATTCGCTACTATTATATGTTTAAGCTTTTTACTTTCTCGCTAAAAGGCGAGGCAAAGGAATTGTTCCTTTCACTTGCTCCTGGTTGTATACGTAGTCCCCAGGATATGCTTCACCACTTTTCTGCAAAATATTTCTTGTTCATAAGAAACAAGCTGCCTTACAGGAAATATCTAACATTGCTCAAATTGAAGAAGAGAATCTCCCTCAAGCTTGGGGGAGGCTTCTCCGGTTACTACGAGCTTTGCCTGGTTGTCCTCTTGACAAGAATGAAATACTTGATATTTTTTATAATGGACTAACCGATGCTTCTAAGGATTTCCTAGATAGTTGTGCTGGTTGTGTTTTCAGGGAAAGAACTGTTGGACAAGCTCAAGAATTATTGAATAACATAATGCAAAATGCCAATGATTGGACACTTCCTGAACCACCTCCAGAACCTATTCAAAAGAAGAGAGGTATTCTATTCCTTAGTCCCGAAGACATGCAAGAAGCAAAAAGATCTATGAAAGAGAAAGGTATTAAAACTGATGATGTCAAGAAATTATCGCCTATTGAAGAAATACATGGACTTGACACCCCGACACATGTAGTAGAGGTAAAATCCCTCCGTTCTTTTAACAAAAGTGATATACCTTATAGTAAGACTCCTGAACAATGCTTGGATGAATTTGATAATTACGTTGTTAAGCAAGAACACTTCAATAACTATGTTAAGAATCAATTGCGATGTAATGCTATGATGATAGATCGCTTGAGTGACTTGATGTTTAGAATTGGAAATGATGTGAAAGGTTCAGACAAACATGCTTCTATGGTTCACACCCAATTAGACCAAGTTGCTAAATCACAAAATCATTTGCTTGCTGAAATGAATAATATAAATGATCATGCTGTTAGAGTAGTGACTAGAGGAGGTAGAATGACCCAAGAACCTCTTTATCCTGAAAGTCACCCGAAAAGAATTGAACAAGATTCTCAGAAAATTAATGAGGATACACCTAGTTCTTCTAAGAAGAAGAAGAAAAAGAAAGATGATAGGAACTTGCATGCTTCTAGTGAACATGTTATAGAAAAAACAGTTGAGAAATGTAATGAAGGTTTTGTTTCTGATGCCGAGACACAATCTGGTAGTGAACATACACCTAGTGATAATGAAAATGACAATAATGATGATGCTCACGTAGATGCTCAATGATACGTCTCCATCGTATCTACTTTTCCTAATGCTTTTGCTCTTGTTTTGGACTCTAATTTGCATGATTTGAATGAAACTAACCCGGACTAATGATGTTTTCAGCAGAACTACCATGGTGTTGTTTTTGTGCAGAAATAAAAGTTTTCGGAATCAAACGAAACTTTTTGGAGAATTATTTCAGAATAAATAAAAAATACTAGAGCCCAAAACCACCGGAGGAGGGGCCCTGGCTGGGCACGATACACCACGGCGCGCCAGCCACCCAGGCGCGCCCTGGTGGGTTGTGCCCACCTCGTGGCCCCGTTGACCCTAATTCCGGCACTATAAATTCCTATTTTCAGAGAAAAAAATCAAGGAGAAAGTTTTATCACATTTCACGAGACGGAGCCGCCACCACCTCCCGTTCTTCATCGGGAGGCCAGATCTGGAGCCCGTTTGGGGCTCCGGAGAGGGGAATCTTCGGTCTTTGTCATCATCAACCCTCCTTCATCGCCAATTCCATGATGCTCCCCACCGGGAGTGAGTAATTCCTTCGTAGGCTTGCTGGTCGATGAGGAGTTGGATGAGATTCATCATGTAATCGAGTTAGTTTTGTTAGGGCTTGATCCCTAGTATCCACTATGTTCTAAGATTGATGTTGCTATGACTTTGCCATGCTTAATGCTTGTCACTAGGGCCCGAGTGCCATGATTTCAGATCTAAACCGTTTATGTTATCACCATTATATCTATGTTCTTGATCTGATCTTGCCTACTCATATGCACCTATTATGTGTTATGATCCGTAAACCCCGGGGTGACAATAGTCGGGATACTTTCCTGTGATGACCGTAGTTTGAGGAGTTCATGTATTCACTATGTGTTAATGCTTTGTTCCGGTTCTCTATTAAAAGGAGGCCTTAATATCCCTTAGTTTCCTTATGGACCCCGCTGCCACGAGAGGGTAGGACAAAAGATGTCATGCAAGTTCTTTTCCATAAGCATGCATGACTATTTACGGAATACATGCCTACATTACATTGATGAACTAGAGCTAGTTCTGTGTCGCCCTAGGTTATGACTGTTATATGATGAATATCATCCAACGAATACACCGATCCAGTGCCTACGAGTTTCCACTTATTGTTCTTGCTAAGTTACTACTGTTGTTGTCACTGTTGCACTTGCTACAAAATCATTGCTGCTATTGTTACCGCTACTGTTACTGTTACCACTGCCATCAAACTATCATATTACTGTGATACTGATCACTTTGCTGCAGATATTTAATCTCCAGGTGTGGTTGAATTGACAACTCAGCTGCTAATACTCTCAAATATTCTTTGGCTCCCCTTGTGTCGAATCTATAAATTTGGGTTGAATACTCTACCCTCGAAAACTGTTGCGATCCCCTATACTTGTGGGTTATCAAGACCTTTTTCTGGCACCGTTGCCGGGGAGCATAACTATATTTGCCGAGTCACTTGGGATTTATATCAATTTATCACTATGAAGAATCTGAAGGATACAAGAACCAAGATCGTTCCCTCTAAGACGAGGGGAGGTACGGATTTGCCATCACACTCTGCACTTGATTCACCTTTTGTTATGAGTAGACTTGCAACACCACCACATGCTATTAATCCGGATATGTCACAAGTTATTGATGATGCCACTTCTGCTATGAATGATGCTTATGATGATGCTAGTACCTTGCTTGATGATACTGTGCCACTAGTTGAATTTCTTGATGAACAAATTGCTACAGCTAAAGATAATGAAATTATTGAAACTGATGAAACTACTGAAACTGATGAAGTCCTTGAAACTGAGAATTATGAAACACCTATTAGACCTAGCTCTCCTAGATCTGAAATGCCTAAGATACCTGAGGGTTATGTTATGGATGGAGAATTAGCTAGATACATTCTTGCTTGTAAGGATAGAAATGATCTTAAGAAATTACTATGCAAGTATAAAGAAAAGACTTTGAATGCTAGAATGAAATGTGATCCTAAGTTTGCTACTTCACCTATCTTTGTTATCGATAAGGATTATGAATTCTCTGTCGATCCAGAGTTAATTACCTTGGTTGAATCTGATCCTTTCCATGGCTATGAAACTGAAACTGTAGTGGCACATCTTACTAAGTTGAATGATATAGCTACCCTTTTTTGCTCATGATGAGAAGATTTGCTACTACTATATTCTCAAATTATTTCCGTTCTCATTAAAGGGTGATGCTAAGATATGGTATAATACTCTTGCTCCTGGTTGTGTGCGTAGTCCCCAGGATATGATTTACTACTTCTCTAAAAAATATTTTCCTACTCATAAGAAACAAACTGCCTTACATGAAATATTTAACTTTGTGCAAATTGAAGAAGAGAGTCTCCCACAAGCTTGGGGGAGGCTTCTCCAGTTGCTTAATGCTTTGCCTGATCATCCTTTTAAGAAAAATGAAATACTTGATATATTCTATAATGGACTAACTGATTCTTCTAGGGACTTCCTAGATAGTTGTGCTGGTTGTGTTTTTAGGGAACGAACTGTTGAACAAGCTGAGGAACTATTGAATAATATATTGAAGAATTATGATGATTGGACTCTCCCTGAACCACCACTTGAACCCACTCCGAAGAAGAGGGGTATCTTATTTCTCAGTCCTGAAGATATGCAAGAGGCAAAGAAATGTATGAAGGAAAAAGGTATTAAAGCTGAGGATGTTAAGAATTTACCACCTATTGAAGAAATACATGGCCTTGACACACCACCACCTCCACAGGTGGTAGAGGTAAATTCTTTATTAAAGTTTAATGAAGATGACATCCCTTACAATAAACATCCTAGTCAGTGCTTATATGAGTTTGATAACTACATTAGGAAACAAGATCACTTCAATGCAAATGTTCTGAAACAATTGAAATATAACCCTGATATGATTGCTCGCTTGAGTGACTTGTTATTTAGAATCAGTAATGATGTTAGAGGTGTTGGAAAACATGCCTCTATGGTTCAAACTCAGTTAGAACAAGTTGCTAAATCTCAAAGAGAATTGCTTAATGAAATGAATAATAATATGAATGATCATGCTATTAGAGTACTAACTAGAGGAGGTAGAATGACCCAAGAACCTCCTTATCCTGAAGGTCATCCTAAAAGAATTGAACAAGACTCTCAAAGAATTAATGCTGATGCACCTAGTCCTTCTAAAAATAAAAATAAAAATAAAAATGATAGGACTTTGCATACCTCTAGTGAACCTGAGATTGAAAAACCTCCTGATAATAATGATGTTTCTATTTCTAATGCTGAAACTCAATCTGGTAATGAACATTCACCTAGTGATAATGATAATGATAATGATGATGTTCATGAAGACGCTCAACCAAATAATGATAAAGAACCAGATAATGATGTAGAAATAGAACCTTCTGTTGATCTTGATAACCCACAACCTAAAAACAAACGATATGATAAAAAAGACTTTGTGGCTAGAAATCATGGTAAAGAAAGAGAGCCATGGGTTCAAAAACGCATGCCTTTTCCACCTAAACCATCCAAGAAAAAGGATGATGAAGAATTTGAACGCTTTGCTGAAATGATTAGGCCAGTCTTTTTGCGTACCCATTTAACTGATATCCTAAAGATGGCCCCTTATGCAAAATACATGAAAGACATCATCACTAATAAAAGAAAGATATCGGAAGCTGAAATCTCCACCATGCTTCCTAATTATTCTTTTAAGGATGGAGTACCCAAAAAACTTGGAGATCCTGCAATACCAACTATACCTTGCTCCATTAAAAGAAATTATGTCAAAACTGCTTTGTGTGATTTGGGAGCTGGTGTTAGTGTTATGCCTTTCTCTTTATATAAAAGACTTGATTTGAATAAAATCACACCTACTGAAATATCTTTGCAAATGGCTGGCAAATCAACTGCCATACCTATCGGTATTTGTGAGGATGTACCTGTTGTTGTTGCAAATGTTACTATCTTAACAAACTTTGTTATTCTTGACATGCCCGAGGATGACAACATGTCGATTATCCTTGGTATACCCTTTTTGAATACTGCAGGGGCTACTTGTCGGCATTCTGGGAACGGGGGTACCCAGACCTGCCTGCCTGTAGCCCAGAGCATGGCCCACCTCGTTAGCCAGGCACGGCTCCACTCAGGACAAGGCCCTCGCGAGGATCCCGGGCTCGCGAGGAAGAACAGCACCAAGATCAGCAGGCCTCCTCAGGCCCCCTCCAGAGCGGCGGAGATCTCTATGCAGAACCCGGCCTCGGGAGTCAAGGATGACGCAAGGAAGGACAGGCGGGCGCCAGCGTGCCAGACGGTGCAGTTTCCCCTTTGGTGCAAAGGGAGCAGGGACGTACGCGGGTTCCCAAAGCACCCCCCAAAGGTTTCCATTTCGGTGCAACAAGACCACGACCATGGGCCCCGCAGGACTGATGTCATCATCGAGCCCACCTCTGCATCATCGACAGCACTTTGCAGGCGAAGACCACCTTTGGACAGGGCGGGGATGTACTCCTGTCCCCCTTCAAAATTTGGCCGTTGTGGGATCCCTTCCCGCCATTGATAAGGAAAGAGGACCCGGGCCACCGCGATATATAGAGGCTAGGCTGCACCGTAGAAGGGGATCGATCCATCACAAGACTAGCAGAGGGCCAAGAACACCACCGGAGCGCCCTCACGAGGCTCCCCAACACTGTACTAGTTCATCCACCATACCTCCTCGAGAGGCAATCCACCAAGGCAGGAGTAGGGTATTACGCTTCGCAGCGGCCCGAACCTGGGTAAACCACCGTGTCCATCTTCTTCCTCGTCATCGTGCGAGTTCATCGTTCTAACCATCGAATAGCGAGCTAAGTAGGGCGAGGCAGCTGGGGATCTTCGCACACGCCCCTGTGTTCGAACCTTGAGGGTTTTGCGGAGCCCGAAATCCGACACTATTATTGATTGCAATAAAAGCAAAGTCACTTTTCATATCAATGGTAATGGGCATACGGTGCACTTTCCGAAGAAACAATTCCAAGTTAATGGTGTGAATGTTATTTAAAATTCTCCGACACTCACTATTGGAAGTTTTTATCTACCTCTACCTACTGCCCAAAAGAAATATGATATAATTATGGTTGGGGATATGCATATCCCCGTTGAGGTAACTTAGTGTTTTACGAAAGTTCTTCGGTTTCATGCTAATCAGAAGTGGTTGTTAATAAGACTTGATCAACCTTATTAATGGATCATTTTTGAGAGGTATGAAGTTCATGAATATAGTAGGCACAACCTTCTGCTCCCACCTTTTTGTTTTCTGTTTTTCTTAGTTAAATAAAATAAAATGCCATGTTTATCCCGTTTTCTGTTTTTCCATACAATAAAAAATGACCCAAAAATAGTAGTTCTCAGAATGTCTTGAAAATTTAACACGTTTTTTTTCTGAATATTTCTGAATTTCTGGTGCAAATAACATCAGAGGGGGGTGCACCTGGTGCCCACAAGACACCAGGGCGTGCCAGCAACCCCATGCGCGCCCTGGTGGGTTGTGGTCCCCACGTGGGTCCCCTCACTTACTTCTTTAGCCCATGTAATCTCCTACCTCCAGAAAAAATCACCATAGCTCTCTCTCGTGTTCTTGCTCACAAACCTGTGGATTTCGATCTCTTTTCTCGAAGCTCCATTTACGAAACAGTTTTGGGGGATTGCTTCTTGGTATGTGACTCCCCCATTGCTCCAATTAGTTTTTGATTTAGTGGCTTATTTTCAGAATAATTAGCTACTCTTGGTGCTGCTGTAGATGAGCTTGCATGTTGAATTCTTAGAGTTCTAAGTAGTTTGAATGCTTAATATGCCCTCTAGGCATCCTTATGAGTAGTTGCTATCAATCTTGTGAAGTTTTGTTAACAAAATTTTGTATCACAATTTTTTCCAGAAATTGTTCACAAATAAAAATGCAATTCTTTAGGAGTTCTTCGAGGAGAAGATCCTCGGGGGCATCGTCAAGTGGAAGCTCTGTCCGACAATCTTATGTTGAACCAAGTGCAAGCTCGATGAGGGACGCCAAAACCAAATCGTGCCTTTGGCCGTGTAATACATTCATGGAAGGTGCAGGTATCAAGGAAGAATTTGAACAGTATGTTCACAACACCGATCTCGCTCCCTTCATCGAAGATAAGTGCACCCAACACCTCAACCTCACAGAGACGTTTACTAAGAAATTTAAATATTTTCCTCGTGAGTCTAGAGTTTCATTTAGCCTTTATAATAATGCTTTCACCATGCCCTTAGATGTGTTTTGTGAAGCGTACAAAATTCCGTATTGGGGTTCGCTAGATGAACCACCAAAATCTGAGTATGAGTCATTTTTTATTAACCTTTGCTATGGTGAAGTCAGAGGAGTGACACAAGGTAGAATAAAAAGCATCCATTTTCCATCTATACAATACTTTGCACTCTTTAATGGCAAATGCATCATAGGCAAACATGATTGTAGCACACTGTGTGCTCTTGATTTGAGTCTTATACACACTCCTGTAACAGGAGATAAACGTTATAATCAAGGAGCAATTGTTGCATGGAGATTGAATCACAACGCTAATAGTGGTCACTTTTATGGTGGGAGTTATGCCTCCCGTCTAGCTACGGAGTTGGGTGTGTCCCCTTGGCCTAATGATCCTATCTTACCTAATCAGTACTTAGACTTTGAGGCCATGAAACGCCATAAGTTCCTTAAGGGCACAGTCACTAATTATACTTACAACTTGAGGTTCGATAACGGTCCCATTGTGCCTATCATATTGCCTGCTCCTGCTCTCTTTGATTACCACAGGAAGGGAAGATACTACGTCCTTGAGAGCAAGGCCCGCACGTAATATGCGGAGGTTGAAGCTGCCAGACGGGCTGAGGAGGCTGCGCCAAGAGCCTCGATGGGCTACCACTCAGACTATTATCCAGGCTACGGATGGTGATTACCAAGCTAGGCCAAAATCCTAAGCTTGGGGGAGTACGTGTTTCCACCGACATTATATTCATGTTCACACATTTCATTCCAGTTGTCGGTGTCCACACTTTTTCATTGTATTATCCATGCTAGACTTATTTCCTTGCTTTCTTTTCGTGTGTTTGAAAAACTTTGAGAAAATCCAAAAATATTTCTTGCTTATTTTCGGTTTTTCTTCTTAGTTTAAGTATTTGTAGTATTAAACGAAAACCCAAAAAGATTGCTTGCTTCTTCTTTTACTTGTTGGGAGTTCGCCCGTGTAAATAGTTTTTCTCGTTTTTGTTTTTCCTTCTTTAACTTGCCTTCTTCAAGAAAAAACTAAAAACTCGAAAAATATTTCAGTGTGTTTCTCTGAAATTCTCTTCCTTTTATTGAGTCATACCAAGGAGAAGACCACGATGAAAATGTTGAGTGGCTATTATATGCATTACTGTTGATCTAACAAAGAGCCTATAATACTTTTTCTTCTCCTATTGAATAAAATGCTTGCAGATTCCAACTTAGTCCACGACACTCTTGCACTATTATTATTTTCATATCATTCGGTTGTGCAAGTGAAAGGCAATAATGACGATATTTGATGAAGTGACTGTGGCAGAGAGAAGCGGGTATGAACTCAACTTGTTTTTGTTTTTGTAAATATGTTTAACCTAGTATCCATGATTTAGCATATTATGATCAAACATGTTTGCACTAATAATTAGAGATTATAGTTGCTCATGCCATGCTTAAGTAGCTAGGAGTGGATAATGATTTATCTTGGATGTCAACATGCATTAAAATGGTTGTGATGTAGTATGATGATATGGTATCCTCCTCTAAATGTTTCAAGTGGCTTGACTTGGCACATGTTCACGCATGTAGTTGAATCAAAACCAACATAGCCTTCACGATATTTATGTTCATGGTGTCCATATCCTACTCATGATAGCATTCTATGTTTATTATTCATAATGCATGTTCATGACCGTCTTCGCTCTCTAGCTGGCCGCTTCTCAACCTATTTGCTAGCCTTCACCATACTAAGCAGGAATACTGCTTGTGCATCAAAATCCTTAAACCAAAGTTATTCCAGATGAGTCCACTATATCTACCTATATGCGGTATTACCCTGCCGTTCCAAGTAAATTTGCATGTGCCACCTTTAAAATTTCAAATGAACATGTGTTTTGTGTGCCTGGACCGCTCATGGAGCGATAGGAGGTGGTCAATATTTTCCATGTTAAGCGGGTTATTCTCATGATGAGTGTTTATTCCCTCGTCCTTGCATGAGAGGGGAGGTAACAGGGATTCCCAGTCCCGAAATCAAAAGAAATGCAAATAATTAAACAAAACTCCCCCAGGAATGTTGTTGGTATGGACGGTACCCGTGGATTCGGCTAGCCGTGGAGTGTGTTTGTTGGTGGAGGAGGAGTAAACCTTTACTTTTATCGCTTGGAAACTGCCGCTAATGTGTTTAACATGGAAGATATTGATAATTTTTTGTCGTAACGTTGACAGGAAGGGTGCACCTCCCAAAATTATATTTATCTCTTATTTAAGCTTTGAGCTCTGGCAAGTCTGCAAATCCCTGCTTCCCTCTGCGAAGGGACTATCTATTTACTTTTATGTTGAGTCATCACCTTCTCAAATAAGCGCTAGATCAGAGAGCATTATTGTCATCCTCATGCATTGTGTATAGTTAATGTTCGATGCATCATGACTGGATCTTTTCTACCATGAATTACAATGTCTAGTCGCTGCTTGAACTTTGGAGGTGCTCTGCATTTATGTTTTGCGGTCTCAGAAAGGGCTAACGAGATACCATTATTGTCATATTATATCATGATTGTTTTGATAAAGTGTTTGCATTTGAGATATTTTATTATTGTTCGCTAGTTGCTTATGTCATTGATATGAGTTAATATAATCTTTAAGAGTTATTGTCGACATGGTTAGTCATCATCTTTGCTGAAAACCTGGGTGCTACTTAAGCATATGTATGTAAACAAGAACAAAAGAGTTCGTAAAAGTTTTTCTTTATCACTTTCAGTTTGTCAACTGAATTTCTTGAGGACAAGCAATGGTTTAAGCTTGGGGGAGTTGATATGTCTCCATCGTATCTACTTTTCCTAACGCTTTTGCTCTTGTTTTGGACTCTAATTTGCATGATTTCAATGAAACTAACCCGGACTAACGTTGTTTTCAACAGAACTACCATGGTGTTGTTTTTGTGAAGAAATAAAAGTTCTTAGAATCGAACGAAACTTTTTGGAGAATTATTTCAGAACAAATAAAAAATACTGGAGCCAAAAACCACCGGAGGGGGGGCCCTGGCTGGGCACGATACACCAGGGCGTGCCAGCCCCCCAGGCACGCCCTGGTGGGTTGTGCCCACCTCATGGCCCCGCTGACCCTAATTCCGGTACTATAAATTCCTATTTTCAGAGAAAAAAATTAAGGAGAAAGTTTTATCACGTTTCACGAGACGGAGCCGCCGCCACCTCCTGTTCTTCATCGGGAGGCCGGATCTGGAGCCCGTTTGGGGCTCTGGAGAGGGGAATCTTCGGTCTTTGTCATCATCAACCCTCCTTCATCGCCAATTCCATGATGCTCCCCACCGGGAGTGAGTAATTCCTTCGTAGGCTTGCTGGTCAGTGAGGAGTTGGATGAGATTCATCATGTAATCGAGTTAGTTTTGTTAGGGCTTGATCCCTAGTATCCACTATGTTCTAAGATTGATGTTGCTATGACTTTGCCATGCTTAATGCTTGTCACTAGGGCCCGAGTGCCATGATTTCAGATCTGAACCATTTATGTTATCACCATTATATCTATGTTCTTGATCCGATCTTGCCTAGTCATATGGACCTATTACGTGTTATGATCCGTAAACCCCGGGGTGACAATAGTCGAGATACTTTCCGGTGATGATCGTAGTTTGAGGAGTTCATGTATTCACTATGTGTTAATGCTTTGTTCCGGTTCTCTATTAAAAGGAAGCCTTAATATCCCTTAGTTTCCTTATGGACCCTGCTGCCACGGGAGGGTAGGACAAAAGATGTCATGCAAGTTCTTTTCCATAAGCACGTATGACTATTTACGGAATACATGCCTACATTACATTGATGAACTGGAGCTAGTTCTGTGTCACCCTAGGTTATGACTGTTATATGATGAATATCATCCAGCAAATACACCGATGCAGTGCCTACGAGTTTTCCACTTATTGTTCTTGCTAAGTTACTACTGCTACTGTGACTGTTGCACTTGCTACAAAATCATTGCTGCTATTGTTACCGCTACTGTTACTGTTACCACTGCTATCAAACTATCATATTACTGTGCTACTGATCACTTTGCTGCAGATATTTAATCTCCACATGTGGTTGAATTGACACTCAACCAGATGATAGCAAAGAAAATGATAATGATGTGGAAATTGAACCTGATGAGGATCTTGATAACCCACCTTCTAAAAATAAACGTTATGATAAGAGAGACTTTGTTGCTAGGAAACATGGAAGGGAAAGAGAGCCATGGGTTCAAAAACCTATGCCATTCCCTCGTAAGCCCACTAAAAGTAAGGACGATGAAGATTTTGAGCGCTTTGCTGAAATGATTAGACCTGTCCATTTGCGCACTCGTTTGACTGATATATTGAAAATGCCTCCGTATGGTAAGTATATGAAAGAAATTATTACTAACAAAAGAAAGATACCTGAAACTGAAATTGCCACCATGCTTGCTAATTATTCTTTTGATGGTGGAGTGCCTAAGAAGTTGGTAGATCCGGGTATACCCACAATACCTTGCTCTATTAAAAGGAACTATGTCAAAACTGCTTTATGTGATTTAGGGGCCGATGTTAGTGTTATGCCTTTCTCCCTTTATAAAAGACTTGAATTGAGTAAACTCACACCTACTGAGATATCTTTGCAAAAGGCTGATAAATTCACTGCTTTACCTATTGGAATTTGCGAGGACGTTCTCGTTGTGGTTGCTTATGTTACTATCTTGATAGACTTTGTTATTCTTGATATGCCCGAGGACGACAATATGTCGATCATCCTTGGTAGATCCTTTCTAAATACTGCAAGGGCTGTTATTGATTGCAATAAAAGCAAGGTTACCTTCCATATCAATGGCAAGCAACATATCGTGCACTTTCTGAAGAAACAAACTTTGGTGAATAATATTAGTGTCATTAATCCTATTCCCACGGTTATCATTGGAGATATTATAATTCCTCTACCTACTGCCAAGAAGAAGAAATATTATAATCTCATTGTTGGGGAAATACATATCCCTATCAAGGTAACCTAGTGGTATACAAAAAATTCTTCGGTTTGATGTTGGTCGAAAACGGTTGTTGATAAGACTTGATCAACCTGATTAATGAATCCTTTTCGGATGACATGTGATTGATGAATTGAGTATCCACAGCTTTATGTATCACAATTTTATTCTCTGTTTTTCTTAGTTAAATAAAAATAAATATCATGAAATCCATGTTTCCTATTTTTCCTGTGCATGAAAAATATCCCAAAAATAAAAAGTCTCAGATTGCCACAAAATATTGATATGGATTTTTCCATAATATTTTAGAATTTTTGGCGTAAACATTACTGCAGGGGGTGTGCTAGTGGGCCACCACATAACAGGGCGCCCCCCTAGTGGTGCGCCTTGTTGGCTTGTGGGGCCCACGCCCCCCTGACTTATCCCTTCGTCCCACTTCTTCTCCTACCTCTAGCTAAAATTCCCTATCCATCTCTCTCCCGTGTTCTTCCCCCAGAAAGTGAAATTTTCGATCTCTTTGCTCGGAACTCCGTTTTTGAAACTGTTTTGGGGAATTGCTCCTTGGTATGTAACTCCCCCATTCCTCCATTTAGTTTTTGTTTTATTGGTTTATATTTTGCATAAGTTGCTGCACTTGGTGCTACAGAAATGAGGTTGCATGTTGAATTCTTCGAGTTCCAAGTAGTATGAATGCTTGATATGGCCTCTAGGCATCCTTATGAGTAGTTGCTACCATTCTTACAAAGTTTTGTTGAAATAAATTTGTGGCCCAAAAATTTCAGAAATTTGTTCTTAGGAGAATGAACCTTCTAAGGAAAGGTTCTTCTAGCTGAAGCCCCAAGGGAGTTTCTAGGAGGATTTATGTCGTGGTTTTGTCACGTCAGATGTCCCCGTGAAAGGACTTAGGTTCGGGGCCATCACTAAGGCGGTGATCTCAAAGGGGTTGATCGGAATCAGGAGACAAGAGTTACCCAGGTTCGGCCCCTCGGAAAGAGGTAAAAGCCTACGTCCTGCTTTGTGTTGTATTGATTGGGTGTCGATTACAAGGGAGCGAGTTCGCTTGACCTAGCTATCGATCGGTTGTTTCGTGGCCTAAGCCGCCCAGGTAACCCGCCTTTATATACACAGGTCAAGGCCCTGGGCTTACAAGAGTCCGGGCCGGGTTATACTTGATGACCGACCTCACCTCTAATTACACATGCCTTGTCTAACAAGCCGCCACCGGCGGCTCAAGCCTGCCGGGTTACATCTTGTCTTCTGGCTCTGGGCCTCCGGGCCCACTAATCAAGCTTACTCCTAATCTTGTCGTAAGCCACCAACCGTCTGACCTGACCCCTCCTGGGCGGGTCTCACCATAGGGTTATATCCCCAACATTAGGCCCCATATTGATTTGAACTGGTTCATGTCAATCTCCAAATCTTCTGGTTGGCGAGTCTTGCCTTCTCTGATAATTTTCATGACTCGTCGAAAATGGGCGGTCGCTGCTTCTGACAAGCTTTCATGACCCGCCGTGACATCATCAGAAAAATCAAAAAAGATTCCTCTGACGTCAGAGCGGATCTTTTGTCATTAATATGACCAGCCCGAAAATCGAGGCGTCTTCTTAGTTTAATCATCATCGTGCTCCCTTGATTCCTGCACCGGACTATTTGTGAGACATTTATAACCATATAAATAAGCACGGGGGGTTATCACTTTTCATTTTTCCCCGCCGCCATTTCCTTCTTCTTCCTCTGGACTAGCGAAGCTTGCCGTGCCGCCGAAGCTCGTCGCGCCACTCCGTCCTCACCGTCTTCATCAACTCAGGCCGCCGCATCAACCTGAACGCGCTCAGAACACCGCCGCATCTGCGCGTATCCTCTAGGTTTCATTGCTGCCCTTTGTTAGATCTGCACTAGTCTTTTAAATCTCCCCCCG
Source organism: Elymus sibiricus (assembly GCA_039707655.1). NCBI lineage: Eukaryota > Viridiplantae > Streptophyta > Magnoliopsida > Poales > Poaceae > Elymus > Elymus sibiricus. The sequence continues at coordinate 150,606,648 of CM077675.1, read as the reverse complement.
AGTTCATCGGGTTTCTTCGGTGTTCATCACCATTCATCAGAACGTTCCTCACCGATTAGATGGAAAGCACCTTCTCTAAAGCCTTACAACGCGGTCGAAATCACGCGGTCGCCCGCTCCATAATCACGCCGCACTCATTGTAGATCTGCAGCTCGTTTTAATCTGCGCAGAGGCCGTCTGTTCTTCCACTGGTCCTTTTAGGACTAGAATATTTTTCTTTTTCCCTCGCCCGTAGATCTTGAATCCATAGTCGTAGTTGCAAAATCGGTTTCTCAACACTTAGCAATTTTTTCAATCTATGTTGATAAACTTGACCCGCCGTAAAACTGCCGGCTCACTCTGTCATACTGCAAGTAGCTTTGGCGGCTCATAATTTTATATTGACCCGCCAAACGCTGTCACCATTTCCAGTCATAGTGACCTTTGTCAGAATGTATTTTTAACCCGCCAAATATTCATGTCTTCCCGCAGCTTCCTAAGCCGCCACCATGTCTAAAACTCCGTCCACTTGCAACTGGGTAAAGTCTGGGGTGACCGAAGAGTCGCTAAAAGAATTTGTCATCATGGGAGTTCTGCCGGCTCAGGATATTATCCACTGGCGGGTTCCAGGCAATGAGACTACCCCTAAACCCGAAGACGGGGAAGTCATTGTCTTCACAGACCATCTTCTTCGTGGCTTCTCCCCACCCGGGTCCAAGTTTTTCCGGGACGTCTTACACGCATTTAAGATGCACCCCAAGACATTGGCCCGAATTCTGTCACAAATATGTGCCAATTTCAAACCTTCTGTGAAGCCTACCTGCAAGAGGAACCATCTGTTGACCTCTTCAAGGAATACTTTTACATTAACCGCCAGACAGAAATGGCAGACGGGTTAAGTCTTGAGCTCGGGGGCGTCACCCTTCAGAGACGGAGGGACGTACTCTTCCCGGCAGCAACCCTGCCGAGTCACCCCAAAGAATGGAACAAGACGTGGTTCTACTGCCAAGACACTTCACCAGAGGGGGAGAACCCACTGCCGGGTTACCGTCCTTACCGGCTTAGCACTGATACAGAGCTTCCAGACCGGATGTCATCCGCCAGACATGCTCAATATGCCTCTACTTTTTCGAAAGTCAGGGCCCTGTTAGCCAATGGATTGACGGGTGTTGATCTGACCCGCTGCTGGGTCTCTTGGAGGATTCTGCAGCTAAGCCGCCGTGGCGCTCTAATGTGCCAGTACACTGGTAAAGTGGACGACCCTCAACGCTTCACCCGGACCCCCTTGAAGGATTAGGATCTTAACACTATCGCCAAGTCTCTGCTGGGGGAGTCATTAGCCACCTGCAGTAAGACAAGCTTAAATCCCTTCTCTGCACTTAACCCGGCTCCGGATGTAAGTCTGCTCATCCTCATCCATTCTTTTAATGCTGTACTTTTACATACTATATTAAACCTTTTCTGCCAATATGCTTTGCTATGCGTAGGCCGGCTCTTCCTTCTGGAAAAAACTGTTGCCCCCTACTCTTAAGAAGAAAAGCAAAGTCCCCAAGGCGACCAAATCTAAGGAGCCAACTCATCGGAAGAGGCAATCATCCGAAGATTTATTCGAGTTCAATGACTCAGAGGTAGAACTTGATCCCCTTGGCCTTCTCTTTATGCAGCTTATCAATGTTTAACAATGCTAACTTTTTCTGGACTCGCCTCCTTCTTCCGGCGATTCAACAGCTTCAAAGTTGCCTCCCCTTATCATCAACCAGGGGTAAGTATTTTTATATCCCACTCTTTGTATTAATAATCCCTCCTTGCTCATTGATGTGTAATTTTAACTTTGCTTCACAGGGCTCAAGCCAAACGGAGAAAAACTGGCGGGTCTCAAAGCCAAGCATCCCTGAAGCTCATGTTGATCCTTCTGAAGCCGCCAAAACTATTCATGAAGAAGCTCCTTAGCACAATGAGCCGGCGGATATGGGCATTGAAGCTCCCGAAGCCCAGCCGGATTCTGCTCCTAAGCCGCCCAGCCCCTGGCCGTCAACTGAAGATATGGCTTCTCATGAAGAAGTCACTGTCACCAGGGCGGCTTACAAATCTCCAGCTCCTTCACATGTGCTATCAAAGCATATCAAGGAAGACGGGGCAGCTCCCTCTAAGGAAGAAAAGACTCCATTTGATCTTTCAAATTTGGAGAAACTTACTGCCGATGAATTGCATGCCGGCTATCTGAGTCGTTTGTTTGCCAGCCGAGACATGGAGGCCAACTTAGTCGCCAGGATGAAGAAAAAATACGAGGTACTTCACTTCCCTTGCCTCTTCATATATATGCTTATGTAGCCCCCAAGAACCGGTTGATCTCTCAAAAGGTCAGCCGGGTTTTCCATTAATTTGGCATTTTTTCATAAAATCGCCATGTAGCCCCTAAGGGCCGGGTTATTACATAAATAATGAGCCGGCTCTTAACCATAAATTAAGAACCAAGTGTAGGCCCCAAGGGCCGGGTCATTACCTAAGTAATGAGCCGGCACTCAATCATAGATTAAGAGCCAAGTGTAGCCCCCAAGGGCCGGGTCATTACCTAAGTAATGAGCCGGCTCTATAAGAAAAAGCTGGGATACATTAGCCCCCAAGTGTCAAGTATATTGCTTGCAATCTGCTTGGGACTTGTAAATCATTGTACCAAATTTTGACATAAACTGTGTGAGCCGGACCGGCGGCTTAAAACTGACAACCTTGCACTGTCATGATTTGTCCTGCGCAGGAATCTTTAAGTGCTGCCGAGTCTAACCTGATGGACTTGAAGAAAAGTTTATCTTTGCAACAAGACGCCTGAGCAGAGACGGAAGAAAAGTGGCGGCTCTGCTCCATTGATCTTGAGAAGATTAAAACAGAGTTTGAAACTTTCAAGTAGACTGCTGAGTCAAGCCAAACCGCCCTGACCAAGCGCACTGAAGACGCAGAGGGCCGGCTCAAAACGGTGACTGACGAGCTGAACACTCTGAAGGGCCAGATATCCCGCATGATTGGAGCTGTCTTTGGTAAGCATTCTTAACCTTCAATATTAAAAAATACACTTGTCAAGAAGCTTTTCTGGCGGCTTATAAAATTTGACTTGCCTGTAGGTGAACGGAGTCGCCAACTGTCAGGCAACAACCTGCTAAAACTCAAGGCTTTATACTCTTTGACAGAACAGTTGTATGCCGGGTCTTTAATTACCATCAAGGCTGTCATGACTGAGAGGGGTGTGCCGAAGTTCATGAATGACGTGCTAGAAGTCCTCTCCACCATCCCGTAGCAGATAGAGGAGCTGAAGAGATCAGCCGCCCGTAAGGGTGCAATGGCTGCTCTGAGCCAGTCGCTGGCTTATGCCCCTGAACTTAACCCGGCCGAGATGATGGACGGCTACCCTCGGCTGAAAGATGACGGCTCACAATTTACTGAAGCTGACTACGCCCGTTGTATGAAGGCATCTCGTGTTTTAGCAAGCCGGCTGGCCGAACAAGCTGACCTGTCGTTATATCAGGGGGCTTACTCAGAAGGCAATAAGCGAGTTCGAGGCCCCACTTTCGAAGCCAAGAGCCTGATTCCTCAACGCCGTAAGCACCTCTTCGCTCCTGATGTTGATCCATCTCCGATCATGCATGATGAAGCCAAGTTTGAAGCTTTAACCAACTGCAATTGGGATGTGGACAACCTCCAGATCCAGGAGACCGAAGAGATGGCGCAGGATGACCCGGCGGCGAGTTAGAGAAGAACTGTTGCATCATGTGAAGGTAACCCGGCCCTGCCTGACATGCCAGGTAATAATTTGCTGAGAAAAACTTGAAGTCCGCAGCTCTTGAGCTTTTGGATAGCCTTGTAATAGCAGTAGGAAAACATTTTAACCGCCTGCTCTTGTACTTTTGATGCACTATTTAAACTTCTTCCGGCGATTTAGCGAATTCGTCTTTGATATATAATCATTTGACTGCTTTGATGAGCCGGGCGGGTTATACTCCCTGAGCAATGCCAAGCCAGAATTTTCCAGAGCTTAGAATCTTATCATGAGAATACCTGCAAAAACAAGTAATTTGTATGTCTCGTCCTATAAGCCGGCTTTAAAGGCGCGGTAGGACAAGATAGCCATAGTTTTTTGTGAAAATTTTTGTATTGTTTCTGAAGAAACTAGGCGAAAAGCCTAAAGAAAACTTGTAAACCGGGTCTCACGTGACATAAATCCATCGTTTAAACTTTAGCAAGTTCAGGGTCTTTAAAAGATTGACATTGCTAAAAGTACGAACGGGCCACATAGCGGAGGGGTTACGGCAGACAAGACGAGTTTATCCTAGCTCACTGTAAGCCGGCTCTCTCGTGACAAAAGCTGCCGTTTAAACCTTGACCAGTTCAGGGTCTTTGTGCAAGAATAACTTATAAAAGTTCAGGGTCTCTTATCAAGAATAACTATCAAGAGTTCGGCGGGCCACATGGCGGAGTAGCAAGTTGCAAATAGGCAGGTTTAACTCGAACATGGCATATAAAGCCTGGCCAAGAGGGTATGTAAGCTAAACCCATAGGGTTGGAAGCGCCCAAGTGACCTGATTAAGGATCAACTCCTTTGTATGACACTTTCAGTGCAGAGAAAACGGCAGAGGCCCCTAGTCATGGGGATGCCAACTTTATTATATCATAAAAGATGGTATATACAATGACAAAAATATGTACATTGATGAAAGCCAGACTGGCGGCTTAAGTATAGTATAGCCGAAGGTGAGCAATATTCCATGGCCTCTTGGTCTCTTCACTAGAAGTGCGAGACTTGTCACTCTCCCATATATCCATGAGATAATAAGAACCATTGTTGAGATTTCTGCTGATCACAAACGGTCCTTCTCAAGGAGGTGACAACTTATGCATATCTGACTGGTCTTGAATCAGCCGGAGTACTAAGTCGCCTTCTTGGAACGTCCGGGTCTTGACCCTGCGGCTATGATAGCGACGCAGGTCTTGTTGATAAATCGCCGATCGAGCTGCTGCAAGATCCCTCTCTTCATCCAAAGCATCCAAAGCATCATGACGTGCCGCCTCGTTATCAGTTTCTACGTAAGCCGCCACTCTGGGCGAGTCATGACGAATATCACTGGGGAGAACAGCTTTCGCGCCATAAACCATGAAGAAAGGCGTATAGCCTGTAGACCTGTTGGGGGTGGTTCTTATGCTCCAAAGAATAGATGGCAACTCCTCCACCCAACAACCCGGTGTGCGCTCCAAAGGAACCAAGAGCCAGGGTTTTATTCCTCTCAAAATTTCTTGATTAGCACGCTCAGCTTGACCATTAGATTGCGGGTGAGCTACTGAAGATACATCAAGACGGATGTGCTCCTCATCACAGAACTCCTTCATAGCCCCCTTAGACAAGTTAGTGCCATTATCAGTGATGATACTATGAGGATAACCAAACCGAAAAATCAGCTTTTTGACGAACTGAACTGCTGTTGCTGCATCACACTTGCTGACCGGCTCAGCCTCGACCCACTTAGTAAACTTATCAACCGCCACCAAGAGGTGGCTCTTTTTGTCCTTAGACCTCTTAAAAGGACCTACCATATCAAGCCCCCAGACTGCAAATGGCCAGGTGATTGGAATCATCCGTAGCTCTTGAGCCGGCACATGGGCACGTCGCCCGAATTTTTGGCACCCGCCACACTTAGTGACCAAATCCTCTGCATCTTTATGAGCTGTTAACCAGTAAAACCCGTGTTGAAAGGCCTTGGCCACCAATGATTTTGACCCGGCGTGATGACCACAATCGCCAGCATGGATTTCTTGCAAGATCTTGCGGCCCTCATCAGGAGAGACACAGCGATGAAAGACACCAGTCACACTGCGCCGAAGTAACTCGCCGTTGACAATAGTCATAGACTTGGACCGTCTTATGATCTGCCGTGCCAGAGTCTCGTCTTGAGGTAACTCGCCGCGTGTCAAATATGCCAAATAAGGCAGCGTCCAATCAGGAATCGCACGGAGAGCCGCCACCAATTGCCCTTCCGGGTCATGTATAGCCAAATCCTCCTCCGACGGTAACTTGACCGATGGGTGATGCAACACGTCCAAGAACACATTAGGCGGCACCAGCTAATGCTGAGACCCCAGCCTTGATAATGCGTCAGCCGCCTCATTCTTCCGTCGGTCAATATGATCCACCTGATAACCTTTAAAGTGGCCAGCAATAACATCAACCACCTGACGATAAGCCGCCATACGAGGGTCCTTAGAATCCCACGTGCCAGAGACTTGCTGAGCCACCAGGTCTGAGTCGCCAAGACATCTGACCCGGCTCAAGTTCATCTCCTTGGCCACCCGGAGCCCATGAAGCAAAGCCTCATATTCCGCTGCATTGTTAGTACAAGGAAACATTAGCCTCAAAACATAACAGAATTTGTCACCTCGTGGGGAAGTTAAAACAACTCCAGCCTCCGAGCCTTCCAATTGCCTGGATCCATCAAAGTGAATCGTCCAGTAAGTATTGTCTGGCTTTTCCTCAGGTATTTGACACTCTGTCCAGTCATTGATAAAATCCACCAAGGCTTGAGATTTGATAGCCGTCCGGGGCACATATTTTAAATTGAGAGGCCCAAGCTCAATTGCCCACTTAGCAATCCTTCCAGTGGCTTCCCTGTTCTGAATGATATCTCCCAAAGGAGCAGAACTGACCACTGTGATCGGGTGACCAAGGAAATAATGCTTCAGCTTGCGATTGGCCATGAATACCCCAAGCACCAGCTTTTGCCAATGTGGATACCTTTGCTTAGACTCCGTCAAGACTTCACTGTAACACCCCAAAAATTTAACCATGTTTTATTAATTAAAATTTTGCCAGGAAATTTAATTTTTATTTTCTGGATCATCTATTGATTTCAGAATCACTCCTTTCTTCTGAATTGTGGAGTTTTTTGTCCAAGTAGAAATTTTTCAAAAATATTGTTGGACTTGAGTGCCTACTCAAGAACATTTCATTTTTATTATATATGATCAGTGAGAACTTTTTTATATTGTTTTGCCAAGTTTTAATTCTTTTAAAATGGCCTTTCATATTTTTAAGAGCCTCGTTTGCACTACAACCATTTGATAACTTCATTTAAAAATTCCCCAAAAATTTGGGGATGACATGTGATGTTCCTGGATCACTTTCATGCAAAAACCCAAGCATGTGTTTTGTAAAATTTGAACAAACCATCCACATTTATATTCTGGTCCAGTTTGGTGATTTGTACTGCAACCATATTTTATCTTACTCTAGTTGCCTTGGGATTTGTCCTGCTTGTAGTACATCATACCAAACTCTTAAGTCCAGGAGATCAGTACCGTTAGAAGATTTTAAACAAATGCAATAATGGTCTTTATTTTCTGTCCATAACTGTAGATTTGCAAAACTTGCACTAACAAGTTTCTGTTTTACCCAAACCAACCATGCCATCATACTTAGCATCCAAAGAGACCACAAACTGGAGATTGTGGTGACCAGCAGGATGCACTAGATGCCCTTGGCATTTCATCAAGCAGGTAAGGTGCATGGCCAGATTTGGCATGCTCTTAAACTTGCATTATGAAAGTGCTCAACTGGCATAACCAGCATGTCCTCTAACCTTGATATTACCCCTAACCTAACCCTGTTAATTTGCAGCTTCATCGAAGCCTCTTGGCAAGCATTGGCATTTCGCCAAGCACATGGCGTGCGTGCTCTGGGCGCGAGCAGAACGCGCGTTTTGCACGTGCATGCGCCCGAGTCGCCGCGACTAATTGCCGCCTCCCCCGCTCATCCTGATCCTCACCCATTAGCCGCGTCACGCCAGAAGCCTCGACCGCCCCTGGCTCCCTACAGCGCCGTCGCAGCAAGCCCTTGGTGGCAAGCCTGCGGCCGCAGCGAGCTTCTGCCATGGACAGCACCGCCCGAGCCACCCGCGCCCGCCAGCTGCCCTCGTGAACAGGCCGTTCTCATCCTTGAGCGCGTCCGCTAGCTCCGACCATCGTCACGTCGCCCTGCAGCCACAGAGGCGGTCGGCCGCCGAGCTTATCCCCGGCCGCAGCGGGAACCGACCTCAACCGGCTATAAATAAGCACCCCGTAGCCGCAGTGCAGTCCAGTCCTCTCCCCTGAACCGTAGAGAGCCTCCCCGAAGAAGCAATTCTATCCAAGCGGTCAACTTCCCCGCCTCCGGCCATGGGAGCCGCCGCCCCTTCTCTGTCGAATTAGCCACCCCTGCAACCCCTTTCCCAAAACTTCCTTCATTAGAGTTCCCCTCGAGTAGCCGCGGTTCAATTCCCCTACCAAGCGCCATGCTGGAAGCTTCGAGCAGGATGCCCAAGATCCGGCCGACGCCGGCGTCCGCCGTGGACCTCGCCGTTAGCGACTTCCGCCACCCCGACAGCGGTGACGCACCTCCTCGGGTTCGCCAAGACCCCACGAGCTCATTTCTGTGCTCAGAATGCCGAGGGGAGGCGCCGTTCACCGGCGAGGAGCGCCGGAGCTCCGCCTCTGGTCGGCCAAAGGAAGGAGAAAGGAGGATACTGGTCAAACCGGACCAGTGGGTTAGGCGGGCCCCACTGTCAGTGACCTGATGTCGTGGGTCAACCGGTTAAGTGAAAGCGCATTCCAGAAAGTACGTCTTCCTTCTATGAAAGCGTATTCTGATTCGAACCGTTTTCTTTTTCTGATTTATATTAAAAACAGATTTGACCCTGGCTTTGACTGGTCATATCTTTTAAACCACACTTGCAATTGAATTGATTCTTTTTCTGTTGTCACTCAAATTTCACCTAGTTTATTTTAATATTTATTTGGAAATTTTCCAAGACAACTTTTTGCACTGTTTTCAAATTGTGTGTTGATTCGAATATTTTCAAAACTAGGATTTGGAGGGAGGATTAAAACTTTCAAAAAGTTTTGGAGTGCACCTCATCTCCCTGCACCTTGAAGGCAAGCATTCTGAACCCTGGCATAATATTTGATGTGTGTTATTTGATGTGACTACAACACCAAGTTGACTCGAAGTATGCGTTATTTTATGTGATGATATGATCATACTCATGAGTGCATGATGAAGATTTCCTTGTTGTTGGAATTGATATGCTTGTGATAGTAATCACCCTCGTCTGCCTTCATGCCTACCGGAAGGAATCCGGAGAAGTCTCTATCTTGGGTAGACATGAGCTTGATACTCATATTTCGTTGGAACGAGTATGATCAGTAAGGCATGGTGAGGTATGATGAGTGGTGATTCTGTCTGTTGTTGTGGAATACATTCGTTATGCTAATCATGCAGGAAACACTTAAACCTCCTGAGTCGACCATAGATCGACTCTTGTGCCAGTAACCCCCATACTTGTTTCGTGCTACCACTCGTCCCTGCCGCAGGTAGGGTACGGTTCAGTAAGTTGTCAACCCCTTTCTTAGCACACACCGTACAGAGAGGCCATAGTGAAAGATACCAGTGGCCCCTGGTAGGCATGTCACTTGGTCCGGGGGCATGGGTGTTTTCGGTTGGGACCGAGGGGGTAGCTCCCCTGTTTTGCGCGTGGTATAAATGTTGTGATCCCATGCTAATCGAGGTTGGAGCCTCCCCACTTAGAGTTTTGCTTAACGAGTGTCGTGGCTGATTCCAGGCACCGGTAAGTTAAGCTGGTGTGTGCGGGTCACGTGTGTTTTCAATTCAAAGACCGTAAGCGGAATTAGTCCCGGTGTACTAAAGGAATCCGTTACTCGTGGGTAAAGAGTACACCCTCTGTAGAGTTTATATCTATTCGAATAGCCATGTCCGCGGTTATGGACTACAGTCTGGGATGGGTCAAGTGTCGGTCTTAGTGTCGGTCTTCGGAGGAAAACTTCTAAACCGGAACATTAATCATGACGTGTGACAAAAGATGATTATGATTATTATTATTGTGGACTAACCATCTATATTATTCGAATTATTGAGTATCCCAGGGATGGCTCTACCTCCTGGATATTCATTGTGATTATCCTTATATAAGCCCTTTATGTGGCGTCGCTCAGACACCCGATTGTGGCATGCTTGTTATTTATTTTCTTTATAAGCCCTTTATGTGGCGTCGCTGAGACGCCCGACTGTGGCATGCTTGTTATTTATTTTCTTTATAAGCCCTTTATGTGGCGTCGCTCAGACGCCCGACTGTGGCATGCTTATTATTTATTTTCCTTATAAGCCCTTTATGTGGCGTCGCTGAGACGCCCGACTGTGGCATGCTTGTTATTTATTTTCTTTGTAAGCCCTTTATGTGGCGTCGCTCAGACGCCCGACTGTGGCACGCATATTATTTATTTTTCTTATAAGCCCTTTATGTGTCGTCGCTCAGACGCCCGACTGAGGCATGTTTTTTTCTTATTATCCTTTCGAGGCGTCGCTTCAGACACTCGATCGGTGTATTCTATTTTTACTCTCTGATTGCTTATTCATGTTTATATGAATAACCTGCTTGCATGCGTCATGAATTTTATTTCGTGACTGACTAAATGATCATGGAATATTTCAGTGCATGATTATCATCTGTTATATTATACTTGTGTTCATAATGTTTGCGAGTACATTCAAAATACTCACTGGCTTGTCCCTGGCTATTGTCTTGGCCAGATTTCTTGCTTGGAGAGGAGCGCAACGACGACAGCCCGGAACCTAGGCATCGAAGATAGCAGATATGCAAAGATAGGAGTTAACCAGGTCAGCTGTTCCTGTGGGAAATGGAGTCCCATAGACGCTGATGACCCCGAACCGCTTCCGCCATCAACCACTAGAAACCTTTTGTTGTACTCATAGACCATAATGGTCTTGTACTACATATTTTTGTATTTTGCTTGGAATTTCTGTATCAAGATAGTGTCTCATCAGCTAACAGTAATCCTGGGGCTGGCGAGCACATGGGCCATTTACTGGGAAATTAATATCCTGGAAAACCGGTCCTGACAACCTTGGTATTAGAGCCAGGCTGACCATTGGCTAATCCTATCTTAGCCAGGTCGATAAACCTAGGTAAACCACCCACGAGACCTTAACCTAACCACTGCCAAGCTTGTCCTATACGGTAGCCACACAGTGACCCCAACACCTTTTGGCAGTCGGTGCCCAACCTATCAGCCTAGCCTGTCGATCACGTGCCAGTGACCGACACTTAAATTGTCTCATTCGCAAGCGTGCGAAGGAAGACTCCGTTTTCTTTTTCTATAAAAGGGAACGTTAGCCCCAACCTTGCACAGCACAGCCTCTACCCCAGAACCAAGCCAAGATGCCTAGCCCCATTGTTCACAATGAGACCACAGCAACCAACCTTGGAGGTTTTGTAACCGTGCTAGCAAACCTCACCCGTCGTGCTTTTGCATTAGAAGAGCCCCCAGAGTATGTTGTGTACCAAGGGCTCATGAGCGGTGAGAGTCGTCAATTCTGGGCCACGGTGCACGTCTATGGTAGGGGTATAGCGCCAGAACGCCCCTACAGGTTCACCGGAAGGACAACTTCCTTTGAGCCACAAGCCATCCAGCTAGCAGCTCGAGAGGCTATAGTTCAACTCCGGCACCTATCGCCAAGAGTTAACTGCCGCTCGTTCGACTCCTACCCCAGTCGTGACAGGTATAGTAGGCCACCCCAAGTTGCCAACGGAGACCACGAGACGGACCCTGCATTGTTGCATCTAGTGCGCTATGTAAGTGCACTACAGGCATTGTTCGATCAGGTCACTCTTGATCTGATCGCAGCTCGTGGAGAACATGCCCGTTGAGCCCCGGCAAGAGGAGAAGATGTGCCCGACGCCGACAACCCAGTCGTGCTGTTCGGACAACCGATCGAGTCCTTGAGGTCTGCCCCTGCAGCCGACCGGAATGCATTTGTATCCCCGGAGGAGCTTTGTCGCCTTTTGGGGACACGCTCCAACGGGATTGTGACCACCAACCCCCGCGATGGTCATCATCGCTACCCCGACCCTGCAGCTCCTCAGCCAAATCCAGCAAACCCTGACGGTGAAGCCCATGGAGAAGCCTCGACGTCCACAAGGAACGCTCGGCTAGATATTAACGAGGTAGACTAAGTCACTCGAGTAGTACCGAGTCTTAGTATTCTACGCCATGCAATAGTGTGACCTTGTAATCGCCATGAATAAAATGCAGTTTGCCTGTATGCCATTATTATAGTACCACTAGTATCCGTGCCTTAATAAATTTTTGGCGTTTGGTTCCATATTAAATTCCGGGCGTAGCTACCAAAAACCACCCCAGACGACACCCACAGTAATACGTCACTTTTGTGAGATATGTATATCTGTGGCTTTGACCCCGACCCCCATAGAGCAGAACCGTCAACCTACATTGCCCCCACACCGCAATAGGTAACCCAGCCCTGATGCTATATAAGAGGCCACTCCGTGACCTTACCAAGCATCCCTCACTTTGTGCACAGCTCTCACAGCCATTTTTGCCATGCCGAGCCCTAGTATTCATCTGAGAACTCCAGATGCAACCCCAGGTAGTTTTGTTAAAATATTGTGGGACTTTACCTGCAGTACCATGAGTTCTACCCATCCACCCCAGTACGAGCTGCTCAAAATGAGAATCACCCCTTCCGCCTCGAAATATTGGCCAGTAGTGCACATCCCTCCCGCAAACCCAAACCAAGACCCAACGGAAGTCTCCTTCGTGGGGAAATCTTTGCCGACTCCGCAAATGGCCATAGAAGCTGCTGCGTACGAAGCGATTGCTCGTCTTCGCTTCACAGTACCCTATGCCAGTGAAAGGGGGTATTATTACTTCCCGAGTCGTGCAACACCCGGATAAGTAGCATCTTTTCCCGGTGGACGAATTGAGAGGGACCCAGTACTGGCCAATCTTGCCCAGTACGTCATCGCGCAAGAGCGTTTGACCCAACGAGTAATGGGTTATCTCCAGAACCTCGCTGATTTGAATCCTCAGATCGCCATTGGCAGACCACTGAGGCCAGACCAGGAAAGGCGCGTTCTTCGTCTAGTCAATCCGCTTCCTCCGGTAGAAGAAGAATGTGCCCCAATGCCGGAGACATTTTCTCAGGACCCATCATATTTTACGTCTACGTCATAGACACCACTACTATGTTTGTCAGCCTAGCATTTATTTATGTGTTGCAGCTTATGCTTTGTATCCTAAGTTTGTGCTATGAATAAATTGTTTGGTTTTAATTGAATGTGAGTGAATTTTTAATGCTGTGATTTTCGATCAACTGTTTTCGCTCTCAGTAAATCTCGAGGTGGGATTTTCTTTGAGCCATTGCAACAAATATTTCTCCATGGCATAGATTTAAATCCACGCAGCACCACGATAGCAGGCTCACAGCCACAACCACTCGACCACATGCACTAATTGCAAAACCACGTACACATTTTGCACCTAACTGATCACCTCACTAACACACCACAGTTTCTGAAAGAGAAAGTTGTGGGTAATTATTCTGGTGCAAGTTGCCTCCAGCACACTGACAACAGTCAACAATGGACACCGACACTTAATCCTCATGATCACCACCGCCGCGAAGAGCCAACACTCGAGCAGCAGCATCACGACGATCATCGTGGATCATCACGCACAAGAGCACGGAGAGCCCCAGCAATGCCGCCAACCCTCCACACATCAGGATCGTGTACCAATCCGGCATCACCTCCGCCATTAGAGCCTCGTCTCGAGCTCCTGCAAACAGAAATGAAGGAGAAGGAAGAAGAAGAAGAAACGAGGCCAGGTGTGAGGAAGAAGAGAGAGGCACCGCGGTCATTTTATAGCTCGAGATCGGTGTACGATGAGCGAAGTCCACCAGCGCCGCTCGTCGCTCGATCGTCGGTGTTCGGAGGCGAATCCGCGAGCAGTGCCGACAGCGCACTGGCCCGCGAGGTGAGTGTATGCTGCGCCGGCAGCTAGCACGCCGCGCACTACCGCAGTACGGCCTAGAGGCCCTACGCGCTAGACGCCGCCGGTGGAGAAAGCACGGGATAGCGTGCTAGAGAGAGGAAGAAAGGAGGGCCAGAGGTAGAAGAAGAGACTGATAGTGGGCCCCGGGTCCACCTGTCAGCCAGAGAGAGCACTGTGCACTCGGGTACGACCAGCGTAATATGGAAATTTAGAAATTTATTCTAAATTTACCGTAGCCAAAAGTAGAAATCTCTCGGTTTCCCCAACCGTAGATTTTTCCACGCAGCGCCATTACCCCCACTGTAGTTCACCAATTATCTGCCCACTCACTGTGACCCCGTCATATCACGTGAGCAGGATATTTATTTTTCGGGATATTATTGCATGATAGTAGGAGTAATATTTTTGAAACCGTCCTTAGCAAATCTCGAGGACGAGATTTTTCTTAAGGGGGGTAGTGTTGTAACACCCCAAAAATTTAACCATGTTTTATTAATTAAAATTTTGCCAGGAAATTAAATTTTTATTTTCTGGATCATCTATTGATTTCAGAATCACTCCTTTCTTCTGAATTGTGGAGTTTTCTCTCCAAGTAGAAATTTTTCAAAAATATTGTTGGACTTGAGTGCCTACTCAAGAACATTTCATTTTTATTATATATTATCAGTGAGAACTTTTTTATATTGTTTTGCCAAGTTTTAATTCTTTTAAAATGGCCTTTCATATTTTTAAGAGCCTCGTTTGCACTACAACCATTTGATAACTTCATTTAAAAATTCCACAAAAATTTGGGGATGACATGTGATGTTCCTGGATCACTTTCATGCAAAAACCCAAGCATGTGTTTTGTAAAATTTGAGCAAACCATCCACATTTATATTCTGGTCCAGTTTGGTGATTTGTACTGCAACCATATTTTATCTTACTCTAGTTGCCTTGGGATTTGTCCTGCTTGTAGTACATCATACCAAACTCTTAAGTCCAGGAGATCAGTACCATTAGAAGATTTTAAACACAGGCAATAATGGTCTTTATTTTCTGTCCAGAACTGTAGATTTGCAAAACTTGCACTAACAAGTTTTTGTTTTACCCAAACCAACCATGCCATCATACTTAGCATCCAAAGAGACCACAAACTGGAGATTTTGGTGACCAGCAGGATGCACTAGATGCCCTTGGCATTTCATCAAGCAGGTAAGGTGCATGGCCAGATTTGGCATGCTCTTAAACTTGCATTATGAAAGTGCTCAACTGGCATAACCAGCATGTCCTCTAACCTTGATATTACCCCTAATCTAACCCTGTTAA
The DNA here is from genome assembly GCA_039707655.1 of Elymus sibiricus. Classification (NCBI taxonomy): domain Eukaryota; kingdom Viridiplantae; phylum Streptophyta; class Magnoliopsida; order Poales; family Poaceae; genus Elymus; species Elymus sibiricus. Next base: position 150,591,459 of record CM077675.1, on the reverse strand, counting down.
TTTGCAGCTTCATCGAAGCCTCTTGGCAAGCATTGGCATTTCGCCAAGCACATGGCGTGCGTGCTCTGGGTGCGAGCAGAACACGCGTTTTCCACGTGCATGCGCCCGAGTCACCGCGACCAGTTGCCGCCTCCCCCGCTCATCTTGATCCTCACCATTAGCCGCGTCGCGCCAGAAGCCTCGACCGCCCCTGGCTCCCTACAGCGCCGCCGCAGCAAGCCCTTGGCGGCAAGCCTGCGGTCGCAGCGAGCTTCTGCCATGGACGGCACCGCCCGAGCCACCCGCGCCCGCCAGCTGCCCTCGTGAACAGGCCGTCCTCATCCTCGAGCGCGTCCGCTAGCTCCGACCATCGCCACGTCGCCCTGCAGCCACAGAGGCGGTCGACCGCCGAGCTTATCCCCGGCCACAGCGGGAACCGACCTCAACCGGCTATAAATAAGCGCCCCGTAGCCGCAGTGCAGTGCAGTCCTCTCCCCTGAACCGTAGAGAGCCTCCCCGAAGAAGCAATTCTATCCAAGCGGTCATCTTCCCCGCCTCCGGCCATGGGAGCCGCCGCCCCTTCTCTGTCAAATTAGCCACCCCTGCAACCCCTTTCCCAAACCTTCCTTTAGCAGAGTCCCCCTCGAGTAGCCGCGGTTCGATTCCCCTACCAAGCGCCATGCTGGAAGCTTCGAGTAGGATGCCCCAGATCCGGCCGACGCCGGCGTGCGCCGTGGACCTCGCCGTCAGCGACTTCCGCCACCCCGATAGCGGTGACGCACCTCCTCGGGTTCGCCTAGACCCCACGGGCTCATTTCTGTGCTCAGAATCCCGAGGGGAGGCGCCGTTCACCGGCGAGGAGCGCCGGAGCTCTGCCTCTGGTCGGCCAAAGGAAGGAGAAAGGAGGAGACTGGTCAAACCTGACCAGTGGGCCAGGCGGGCCCCACTGTCAGTGACCTGATGCCGTGGGTCAACCGGTTAAGTGAAAGCGCATTCCAGAAAGTACGTCTTCCTTCTATGAAAGCGTATTCTGATTCGAATCGTTTTCTTTTTCTGATTTATATTAAAAACAGATTTGACCCTGGCTTTGACTGGTCATATCTTTTAAACCATACTTGCAATTGAATTGATTCTTTTTCTGTTGTCACTCAAATTTCACCTAGTTTATTTTAATATTTATTTGGAAATTTTCCAAGACAACTTTTTGCACTGTTTTCAAATTGTGTGTTGATTCGAATATTTTCAAAACTAGGATTTGGAGGGAGGATTAAAACTTTCAAAAAGTTTTGGAGTGCACCTCATCTCCCTGCATTTTGAAGGCAAGCATTCTGAACCCTGGCATAATATTTGATGTGAGTTGTTTGATGTGACTACAACACCAAGTTGACTCGAAGATGCGTTATTTTATGTGATGATATGATCATACTCATGAGTGCATGATGAAGATTTCCTTGTTGTTGGAATTGATATGCTTGTGATAGTAATCACCCTCGTCTGCCTTCATGCCTAACGGAAGGAATCCGGAGAAGTCTCTGTCTTGGGTAGACATGAGCTTGATACTGATATTTCGTTGGAACAAGTATGATCAGTAAGGCATGGCGAGGTATGATGAGTGGTGATTCTGTCTGTTGTTGTGGAATACATTCGTTATGCTAATCATGCAGGAAACACTTAAACCTCCTGAGTCGACCATAGATCGAGTCTTGTGCCAGTAACCCCCATACTTGTTTCGTGCTACCACTCGTCCCTGCCGCAGGTAGGGTATGGTTCAGTAAGTTGTCAGCCCCTTTCTTAGCACACACCGTACAGAGAGGCCATAGTGAAAGATACCAGTGGCCCCTGGTAGGCATGTCACTTGGTCCGGGGGCATGGTTGTTTTCGGTTGGGACCGAGGGGGTAGCTCCCCTGTTTTGCGCGCGGTATAAATGTTGTGATCCCATGCTAATCGAGGTTGGAGCCTCCCCACTTAGAGTTTTGCTTAACGAGTGTCGTGGGTGATTCCAGGCACCGGTAAGTTAACTGGTGTGTGCGGGTCAGGTGTGTTTTCAATTCAAAGACCGTAAGCGAAATTAGTCCCGGTGGACTAAAGATCGGGTGTCTGCAGAGTTTATATCTATTCGAATAGCCATGTCCGCGGTTAAGGACTACAGTCTGGGATGTGTCAAGTGTCGGTCTTAGTGTCGGTCTTCGGAGGAAAACTTCTAAACCGGAACATTAATCATGACGTGTGACAAAAGATGATTATGATTATTATTATTGTGGACTAACCATCTATATTATTCGAATTATTTAGTATCCCTGGGATGGTTCTACCTCCTGGATATTCATTGTGATTATCCTTATATAAGCCCTCTATGTGGCGTCGCTCAGACACCCGACTGTGGCATGCTTGTTATTTATTTTCTTTATAAGCCCTTTATGTGGCGTCGCTGAGACGCACGACTATGGCATGCTTGTTATTTATTTTCTTTATAAGCCCTTTATGTGGCGTCGCTCAGACGCCCGACTGTGGAATGCTTATTATTTATTTTCCTTATAAGCCCTTTATGGGGCGTCGCTGAGACGCCCGACTGTGGCATGCTTGTTTTTTTTCTTTATAAGCCCTTTATGTGGCGTCGCTCAGATGCCCGACTATGGCACGCATATTATTTATTTTTCTTATAAGCCCTTTATGTGGCGTCGCTCAGACGCCCGACTGAGGCATGTTTTTTTCTTATTATCCTTTCGAGGCGTCGCTTCAGACACCCGATCGGTGTATTCTATTTTTACTCTCTGATTGCTTATTCATGTTTATATGAATAACCTGCTTGCGTGCGTCATGAATTTTATTTCGTGACTGACTAAATGATCATGTAATATTCCAGTGCATGATTATCATCTGTTATATTATACTTGTGTTCATAATGTTTGCGAGTACATTCAAAGTACTCACTGGCTTGTCCCTGGCTATTGTCTTGGCCAGATTTCTTGCTTGGAGAGGAGCGCAACGACGACAGCCCGGAACCTAGGCATCGAAGATAGCAGATATGCAAAGATAGGAGTTAACCAGGTGAGCTGTTCATGTGGGAAATGGAGTCCCATAGACGCTGATGACCCCGAACCGCTTCCGCCATCAACCACTAGAATCCTTTTGTTGTACTCATAGACCATAATGGTCTTGTACTACATATTTTTGTATTTTGCTTGGAATTTCTGTATCAAGATAGTGTCTCATCAGCTAACAGTAATCCTGGGGCTGGTGAGCACATGGGCCATTTACTAGGAAATTAATATCCTGGAAAACCGGTCCTGACATTCACTGACATAATAAACTGACCGCTGAACTGGATATTCCTTACCCGCCTCCTTGCGCTCCACCACAACTGCAGCACTGACAACCTTGTTGTTAGCCGCCACATGTAAGAGCAGAGGCTCCATTTCCACGGGAGCGGCCAGAACAGGCGGCTCAGCCAATTGCTTTTTGAGCGCCTCAAACGCCTCATTAGCTGCATCACTCCAGACAAAATCGTCTGTCTTCTTCATCATCTGATACAAGGGGATAGCCTTCTCGCCGAGGCGGCTTATGGACCGGCTTAAAGCAGCAATATGACCCGCCAGGCGCTGAACATCATTAATGCACGCCGGCTTAGACAAAGACATAATGGCCTTTATCTTGTCCGGGTTAGCCTCAATGCCACGCTCCGAGACCAAGAATCCCAATAGCTTGCCTGCAGGTACACCGAACACACATTTTGCCGGGTTAAGCATCATCTTGTAAACCCGCAAATTGTCAAAAGTTTCCTTCAAATCAGCCAGCAGAGTCTCCTTCTTCCTTGACTTGACCACAATATCATCCACATAAGCATGAACATTGCGCCCAATTTGACCATGAAGACAGTTCTGCACACAACGCTGGTAAGTCGCCTGGGCACTCTTGAGTCCGAAAGGCATAGACACATAACATAAAGCTCCAAAAGGCATAATGAAAGACGTCTTCTCTTGGTCTTTGACTGCCATCTTGATCTGATGATAACCTGAATAAGCATCTAGGAAGCATAGACTCTCACAACCCGCCGTTGCATCAATGATTTGATCGATACGGGGGAGAGCAAACGGGTCAACCGGACACGCCTTGTTAAGATCTGTGTAATCCACACACATGCGCCATGTGCCGTTCTTCTTAAGTACCAACACCGGGTTAGCTAACCATTCCGGGTGAAAGACTTCAACAATGAACCCCGCTGCCAGGAGTCGGGCCACCTCTTCCCCAATAGCCTTACGCCTCTCCTTGTTAAAGTGACGGAGGAACTGTTTGACCGGCTTAAACTTAGGATCCACATTAAGGTGGTGCTCAGCGAATTCTCTTGGTACACCCGGCATGTCAGAAGACTTCCATGCAAAGATGTCCCGATTCTCACGGATGAATTCAATGAGCGCGCTTTCCTATTTGGGGTCCATATTGGCCCCAATAGTGAACTGTTGTGATGAGTCGCCCGGAGTGAAATCCACTAGCTTGGTATCTTCTGCCACAAATTTGAGGGGCGGCTCAGATTCCGTGCTTGGCTTTTTTAATGGGCTCATATCTGCTGGGTCAACATTCTCCTTATAAAACTTGAGTTCCGCCTCAGCACAACTCGACTCTGCATAGGCTGCATCGCCTTCCTCACACTCAAGGGCTGTCTTCCGATCACCATGCATGGTAATCATCTCTTTTAACCCAGGCATCTTGAGCTGTAAGTAAACATAGCAAGGTCTAGCCATGAACTTGGCGTAAGCCGGTCGTCCAAACAGGGCATGGTATGGGCTCTTGATCTTGACCACCTCGAACCATAAGGATTCCACCCTGTAATTGAATTCATCACCAAAAGCTACCTCTAAGGAAATCTTTCCAACTGGGTAAGCCGACTTTCCGGGCACCACACCATGAAAAACCGTTGACGAGGGTTTAAGATCCTTGTCCAGCAAATTCATCCGGCGGAAAGTGTCATAATACATGATATTGATGCTGCTGCCGCCATCCATAAGCACCTTGGTGAACATGTAGCCTCCAACTTGGGGAGCCACTACCAAAGCCAACTGACCCGGGTTATCAACGCGCGGCGGGTGATCCTTCCTGCTCCAAGTTATGTCATACTCAGACCACTTCAAATATTGTGGGAGAGCCGGCATGAACGCATTAACCGCCTGCTTGCGCACCTTCCGATCTTGCTTGTCGAGGCTAGTCGTAAAAACGTGGTATTGCCCTCCACTAAGCTGTTTTGGGTTACTCTAATACTCGGACTGGTTATTTTGTTGCTGGCCTCCATTGCCAGACTGTTGATTATTACCCCCATGGTTTCCTTGACCCTGATGGCCAGAGCCTAAGCCGCCGGTGCCAAAGCCAGACCCGGAAGGACCGGATCCTGACCCGCCGGGTGGTCCACCGCCGCCGCCTTGATGCTGGTTAGCGCTGTAATTTCGATATTCCTGCATGAGCCAACAATCTCTCCAAGCATGAGTGGACGGCTGATCCGGAAGGATATGCTTCGGGCAAGGAACACTCAACATCGCCTCCATGTCAACAGGCTTGCGTTTACCAAAAGGCGGCTTGCCGCTGCCCTTGTCGCGGTTATTCCCAGCACTGGTGTTAGCCACCAAATCTGACCCACCGTCCCGGTGCTTCCGCTTCCCGCCGTTGCCATTGTTGTTTCCTCCCCCGCTCTGCTGTTGACTCTTGCCGTTGCTATTCTTCTTACCCTTGGCCGATTTATCATCATCGGAACCAGGGTCCTTTGTGTTATCAGAGTCTGCATATTTGGTGAGAGCCGCCATGAGCTCCCCCATGTCTTGGCATGAACGTTTGAGCTGGCCGAGCTTTTGCTTCAGGGGCACAAAGTGGCAATTCTTCTCCAGAATCAGTACCGCTTGAGCCGCCGTAATGTTATCAGAAGAGTGGATGATTGTTGAGTCCCGCCGGACCCAATGATGAGCCGACTCATCCTCACGCTGAACGCAATGATCCAAATCCACAATTGTCATGGGCTGCTTGCACGTTCCCTGGAAATTCTTGATGAACTTCACCTTCAACTCGGCCCAGGAATTAACGGTATTGGGTGGTAAACCCTTCAACCACGTGCGAGCCGGCCCTTCCAGCATCATGATGAAATACTTGGCGCATACTACATCACTGACGTCTAACATCTCCATGGCTAGTTCATAGCTTTCGATCCATGCTTCTGGTGGCAGATTAGCAGTATAGTTGGGCACCTTGCGAGGACCCTTGAAGTCCTTTGGCAGGCGCTCGTTTCGTAAAGCCGGCACTAAACACGGCACTCCCACAGCCCTAGAGGTTACTCCGGCTCCCACCGAAATGGAAGGTGCTACTGTGGGTTCTTGATAAGCCGCCACAGCTGCCAATGCTTCCGCCTCTCGCTGCGCTCTTGCCTGATCCACTAGCACCTGAGCATCAAGAGCTGGCTGATCGCCTCGCGGCGGGTTTCGATGTCGCTCATTGCTAGAGACCGCCGGCGACTCCAAATGCCGGCTATAACTACGGCTCGGGATGGGGGTTGAGTGCACGCGACTCCGGCTGTAAGTATACTTCTCCTGCTGAGCCACCGCTGTCTGCAAGTATCCAATGGCGTTCCGCACTTCCTCCGCAAAAGGCGTCCCATTAGGGATGGGGATCGTGCCGAGTCTGGTCGCCGCCGGCACCATGTTCTCCGCCGGGTTAGAATAATGACCCGGCGGCATTGGAAAAGACTGTGGCGGGGTCTGGTTCCTGCGGGGCGGGTTTGGCTGCGGATGCTGAACCGCCGCCCTGCTCCTAGGTACTTCCGCCATCTGGGTTACGGTCAAAGGTGCGTCCCGTCCCATCCCTGGCATGTTGAAAAGATTTCTGGCTTCATATTGATCCGGCAAATGGGATTGATGCCTCATCCGGTGAACCGCCGCTGCGGACTGCTACTCTACCTCAAGGCGAAAGGCGTCCGCCCTAAGGCGCTCCGACTCCACATCCATCTGAGCCTTCAATGCATTGATTTCCTGTTGGACTCCGGTCATCTGGTTCTTCAACCTCATGATCTCCATGTTACGGGCTGCTTGGTTTTCGACCGTGACCTCGGTTTCCATCAGAGTGGTAAGCTCATTCATCAGATCCAGCAGGACTTGAGCCGACAGCCTGCCTGACCCGGACCCATCCTCACCAGCGGCCGTGCTGCTAGGGGCCGGTGCCGATCCTGTCATGAACACAGCAACGCGACTCGGCGGCTCATAGTACACCGGCTCATGGTACTCCGGCTCAGGGTAATCCTCGACGTAACCCCCAAGCCCACCTTACCAAGACCAAGTACCTTACCCTTGGAGTTGTCTCCAAATGTTACGTACCTTCGCGGTCCATGGTTTGGTGTGATCTCTTCAAACATTTCTCTATCTCCGGTCATAAGATCGGTACATCCGCTATCGAGAATCCACTCTTTTCCTCCAGACATGTAATCCTTGAAGTTTGCCATAAGACTTAGATTCTTCATGATCTTCTCATACTCGATGTCGAACAGCTCATCTTCATCATAATAGCCATGTTCCACATTGTCATCATCAAGTGGGAAATCCTCATCACAAAGAACAAGAGATTTGTTAGGATTGTGATCATGACAATGTTCAAACTTATGAATTCGAATGGCTTCAACAATGATGTTGCTGATAGTTATGACATCTCCTTTAGCACGCATGAGATCTCTAAGCTCAAATAGACAATCATCAAACTTGGGATCACTAGGCGTCATTTTGTGAAAGGCAATACTTTTATGAAGAATTTCATCAAGATTACTCAATGAATAACTTGGATATCGTTTCTCCAAGTCATTCCACAAAGTATAAGCACATTCAAAATTCTTCATTTGATTAAGCACAATTCTAAGCAACGCTCTAACGATGAGATTAATAGTTCTAAGATTGCATAGCATATCAATTTCCTCTACATGTGTGGGATGTAAAGGATCAATGGGAGGGACATAGGGGCTCTTAACATATTTGCTCAATTGAAATTCATTAAATAGCTCAAGCATTAAAGTTTTCCATTGACTATAGTACTCTCCATCAAGAATAGGCACTCTACAACTCAAACTCCCTATGCTAGACACATCCATCTTCCTCCATGGTGATTAAACCGAAGCAATGGAGACCAATGCTCTGATACCAATTGTGGGATCACTAGAAGAGTGTCTAGAGGGGGGAGGGGGGTGAATAGACTACTAGCAGGAATTTAAAACCTAACCTTTTCCCAAGGTAATTGGTTGGCAGATTTTAACAATCATAGCAAGTCAAGCACACCGTACACATGCATGTCTAAGAGTATAGGAGCGGAAAGTAAAGACATTGCACATGAAGTAAAGAGTTGAGATAGGGAGATCAAACGCATGAGGGACACGAAGATTTTTCCCGTGGTTCCGATAGGTGGTGCTATCGTACGTCCACGTTTATGGAGTCTTCAACCCACGAAGGGTAACGGTCGCGTGAGTCCACGGAGGGCTCCACCCATAAGGGTCCATGAAGTAGCAACCTTGACTATTCCATAACGGCTTCCGTCCACGAAGGACTAGCCTCACTATGGGTAGATCTTCACGAAGTAGGCGATCTCCCTGCCCTTACAAACTTCTTGGTTCAACTCCACAACACGAAGTAGGAGGCTCCCAAGCGACACCTAACCAATCTAGGAGGCACCACCCTCCAAAAGGTAATAGGCTCGGCAATGTCGATGAACTCCTTGCTCTTGTGCTTCAAGATGATAGACTCCTCAACACACTATCACTCTCTCACAGATTTGGCTTGGTGGAAGAGATTGGATTGGTGGAAAGCAACTTGGGGAGGCTAGAGGTCAAGATTCATATGGTTGGAATGGAATGGCATGATCTCAACACATGAGTAGGTGGCTCTCTCTCAGAAAAATGAATGGGGCAAGTATGGAATAGTTCTGAGTGCTTCTCTTTCGAGTGGGTGGTGCTGAAGGGGTATATATAGGCATCCCCAAAAATCCAACCATTACACCTAAAGTGACCAACTCGGTGACACCGATGTGTTAATCTCGGTGGTACCGAAGTGACCAAAAGGTGACAACTTTTTGCCTCGGCTGTACCGACATACATTTGGCAGAATGCAAAATTTGAGAAATCTTAGTTCAAACTTTTGAAAATGTCTGCATTTTGTGATGACTCATCTTCTCCACTCCTCTATACTCTATTCACAGGGTCAGAGATGTCTGCTTCAGATGACAGTGAGAACAACTTCAGAGAGGAGAATGTTGTCATGAGTTCAGGCACTAGTCCTGAAGAGAGTTTTGATGATGTGCCTAGTTCTTCAGATTTACCCAAGGCTGCTACAAGGACTAGGAGGAAGCTCAATTCTGATGAGGAGGATGAGGACTTCATCCCTGAGGAGCTGCCTAAGAAAGATGATGCTGCTACTTCTTCCAAGAAGAAGAAAGCTGTCAGAAAGGAGTATGCTAGCTCTGAGATATCGAGAGCACCAGAGAGCTCCAGAGCAACCATGACCATTGATCCTCCCAAGAAGTCTATGCCTAAGAAGGCAGGGGAGAAGAAGAGATCCAGGAAGAGGATTGTTTATGTTGTAGGCAGGCCTACCTCTATGTTTGAGGATCCAGAGGAGGCAGCTGCTGAAGAAGAGGAGGTAGAGCCAGCGGCAAAGGCCCCTCCCAAGAATAAGAAGAAGAAGCTTATGGCAGATGCTATGCCAAAGCAAGGTACCTCCAAGAGCACCAAATCTACCCCCAAGAAGGCTGCGGCTGAAAAATCCAAGAGGTCATCCAGACATATTCCAGCTTCTGAGAAGAACAAGGGAACTACCTCCAGAGATGAGGATGAGGATGCCATGTCTGCTTTGATGAAGCTTAGGCCAGACCTTCCTGAACACAATGCCAGCCATCCACTTGCTGAAGACATGAAGAAGAGGAAGAGAACTCCAAGGGAATGGATTGGCAAAGCTTCAAGCAAGAGGACTCTACATTTTACTTTGTGAGAAATCACTTTGAGTCCATAGGAAAGCCAATACTATTAAAGGGGGTAAGGTACTGTTGGTGAACAAAATGCTCATACGTGCACAAGTGATAGTCACCAAAAACACCCACAAGCTCTTCCACAAAAGTCTGTCCAAAGTCACATATCCAAAATCGGTGCAACCAACACTTCCCACTCGGTGCCACCGACATCCAAACTCAGACAGACCCATGCCAAACCCTAGCCAGTCGGTGCAACCGATTCTGCATCGGTGCCACCGAGTTTAAGTTGCCAACTCTCTGTTTAGCTATTTTCAGTCTTCGATACCACCGAGTTTTGCCAGTCGGTCTCACCGAGTTTCTGGACCAACTCCTTGGATAGCCATTCACAAGGATCGGTACCATTGAGAATTGTGAGTCGGCGCCACCGAGTTACTAGACCAACTCTCTGGTAAGCCTTGGTCAAGAATCGGTACCACCGAGATGTGAAAATCGGCGTCACCGAGTTTGCGCAATCTGACCGTTGGTCACCTGATCAGTACCATAGAGAATTATATATTGGTCTCAGCGAGATTCAAAAGTTGTCACCTTTTGGTCACTTCGGTACCACCGAGATTAACACATCGGTGTCACCGAGTTGGTCACTTTAGGTGTAACGGTTGGATTTTTGGGGATGCCTATATATACCCCTTCACCACCACCCACTCGAAAGAGAAGCACTCAGAACTATTCCATACTTGCCCTATCCTATTTTCTGAGAGAGAGCCACCTACTCATGTGTTGAGATCATGCCATTCCATTCCAACCATATGAATCTTGATCTCTAGCCTCCCCAAGTTGCTTTCCACCAATCCAATCTCTTCCACCAAGCCAAATCTGTGAGAGAGTGATTGTGTGTTGAGGAGTCTATCATCTTGAAGCACAAGAGCAAGGAGTTCATCGACATTGCCGAGCCTATTACCTTTTGGAGGGTGGTGCCTCCTAGATTGGTTAGGTGTCGCTTGGGAGCCTCCTACTTCGTGTTGTGGAGTTGAACCAAGAAGTTTGTAGGGGCAAGGAGATTGCCTACTTCGTGAAGATCTACCCATAGTGAGGCTAGTCCTTCGTGGACGGAAGCCGTTATGGAATAGTCAAGGTTGCTACTTCGTGGACCCTTATGGGTGGAGCCCTCCGTGGACTCTCGCGACCGTTACCCTCCGTGGGTTAAAGACTCCATGAACGTGGACGTACGATAGCACCACCTATCGGAACCATGGGAAAAATCTTCGTGTCTACAAATTGCGTTTGATCTTCCTACCCTTCCTTTACTACTCATGCTTGTCCTTACTTTCCGCTGCTATACTCTTAGACATGCATGTGTAGGGTGTGCTTGACTTGTTATGAATGCTAAAATCTGCCAACACTTAAAATTGGGAAAAAGTCGATTTTTATTTAGTCAAGTAGTCTAATCACCCCCCCTCTAGACATACTTTCGGTCCTACAGTGATGCTCAGGGCGATTTTTTAAATTCAAGCCCCCGGTCTATTAGCCGGTTGCCTCATGATATATACCGAACAGTTGTCGCAAGAAGAGTTGATGAGGGAAGAACAGAGTAAATATAAAATACAACAAAGTGGCCATGTATAATGGTCTTGTATTTGCTCAATAATTCTTATAGCTCCGATTGCCAAAGCAACTGTTTACAGGCATTTGAAGATGAAATATAAAATTTACAGAGGGGAGGTTGTACCAGGGGTCTTCGATTGGTGGCATGACGTCCTCGATGTGCCCTGTCGCCTGTCCATTCATATTCCTCTGTGGGAGTTGCATCCCTTTTAGGGTGATGCTGTCGCCGAGCGGACCTTGGGCAGAAGGTCTTGAGAAGTCGCCGAAGTGTGGTTGAGCTTTACGCTTTAGCTGGTCCTTGATGGTACCTGTGTTGTGTCCGAGGACGTGTACTGGTAATGGTTCGGTGCAGCCGAACACATACCCTTTGATGGTTGTTCCCCACTACTGCCCATGGAATCTTGAGTGCAAAGTTGTGCCTTCTTGGCACGTGTTTGACGGTCGTTAGGGCTGTGCAATGGGGGGCGTGTCCCTATTTCTGGGGAGAAGAAGAATCTGGGAGTTCAGATTGAAACCGAGCTCGTTTGTCGACCTTACGGGCCTTTATGGCAGATTTAGGCATTTGCCTACCGTCCTCGTAATGGAATTCGGCCGCCATGGCCAATGCATGTTCCTCAGTTCGGAGGGAACGCTCTGTGTTGCCGTTGACAGTGATGACCCCCTTGGGCCCGGGCATCTTTAGCTTGAGGTATGCGTAGTGTGGGACGGCGTTAAAGCGAGCGAATGATGTATGGCCCAGCAGGGCGTGATAGATGCTGCGGAAAGGTATGATGTCAAAGATCAAGTCCTCGCTACGGAAGTTATCGGGCGAGCCAAACACCACTTCCAGGCTCACAAAGCCCGTGCACCGGGCCTCGACGCCTGGGATCACTCCTTTAAATGTAGTGTTGCTGGGTTTGATCCTTGATGGATCTATACCCATCTTTTGCACCGTATCTGAGTAAATCAGATTTAGGCTACTTCCTCCGTCCATTAGGACTTTAGTGAGGTGATACCCATCGACAATGGGGTCTAAGACGAGGGCCGCCGACCCCCAATGACGGATACTGGTCGGGTGATCTCGTCGATCAACAGTGATCGGACAGGCCGACCATGGGTTAAACTTCGGGGCTACAGGCTCTACGGCGTAGACCTCTCGAAGGGCGTGCTTCCTTTACTTTTTAGGTATATGAGTGGCGTATATCATATTCACAATCTTTACCTCTCGAGGGAACTGCTTCTGACCTCTATTGTTCGGACCGCAGGGCTCCTCGTCATCCTCGCTGCGTGGGCCTTTGCTCTGCTCCTCGGCTACGAGTTTGCCGGCCTGTTTGAACACCCAACAGTTACGGTTGGTGTGGTTGGCGGGCTTGTCTGAAGTGCCATGGATTTGGCAAGGCCTCTCCATGATTTTGTCCAGCGGGGTGGGTCCGTCGCGATTGCCTTTAGGAGGCTTCTTCCGCTGCCTGGATCGAGGGTTGCGGAAGCTGGCATTAACGGCCGTGTCGTCGGCGTCGCTAGTGCTGTGCCGGCGTTTGTTTTTGTTGCGTCGTGGTTTCCCGTTTCCGTCCCGAACTTCGGAGGTGCCGGGGTTTTCGGGGTTGTGGCTTCGTCTCGCGAGCCAGTTATCCTCGCCCGTGTAAAAGCGGGTCATGAGTGATGTAAGGGCGGACATGGTCCTAGGTTTATCCTGACCGAGCTGGCGAGCCAGCCATTCGTCCCGAATATTGTGCCTGAAAGAGGCTATAGCCTCGGCATCTGGGCAATCGACGATCTGGTTTTTCTTGGTCAGGAACCAATTCTAGAATTGTCGAGCGGACTCTCCTGTTTTTTGGACGACATTGCTTAGGTCGGAGGAGTCCGGAGGCCGTACATAGGTGCCTTGGAAGTTATATTGGAATGCATCCTCGAGATCCTCCCAGCTCCCGATAGAGTTTTCAGGGAGACTGTTTAACCAGTGCTGAGCTGGCCCCTTAAGTTTAAGGGGTAGGTACTTGATAGCGTGGAGGTCGTCTCCTCGTGCCATGTGAATGTGGAGGAGGAAATCCTCGATCCACACTACTGGGTCAGTTGTTCCGTCGTATTGCTCTATGTTTACGGGTTTAAACCCTTCTGGGAACTGATGCTGCATCACCTCGTCGGTGAAGCACAGTGGGTGGTTAGCGCCTCTGACCCAGGCTATGTCATGCCGGTAGTCGACGTCTATTCTGGCCCGGTTTTGTTCCCGAGCTCTGTTGTTTCGGTCGAGCCAGGGCCGGTACCCGTCCCGTCTATCGGGGGAGTACCATCTAGATACGTAGATGGATCTCGCGTGGTCTGTTCTACAATCTAGGTCGTGTCGCAGGTCGTACCTGTCCTCATGCTCCATGGGCTCCTTTCCCCTTCTGCGGGGTATCGCCAGCCTATAACCGGTGTCGACGGCTGTCCTGTCTCGTCCTCGGGGAGGGCGGTCTGTGTAACACCCCAAAATTTTTAATCATGTTTTATTAATTAAAATTTTTGCCAGGAAATTAAACTTTTATTTTCTGGATCATCTATTGATTTCAGAATCACTCCTTTCTTCTGAATTGTGGAGTTTTCCCTCCAAATAGAAACCTTTCAAAAATATTGTTGGACTTGAATACCTTCTCAAGAACATTTTTTTTATTTTGTATGATCAGTGGAAATATTGTTATAATTATTCTTCTAAGCTTTATTTCTTTTAAAATGGTTTCTCATAATTTTTAGAGCCTCATTTGCACTACAACCATTTGATAACTTCATTTAAAAATTCTACAAAAATTTGTAGAAGACATGTGAGGTTCCTACATCTCTTTTATGCAAAGAAACAACTTTGTGTTTTGAAAAATTTGAGCAAACCATCCTCATCTTCATTCTGGTCCAGTTTGGTAGTTTGTACTGCAGCCCTATTTTATTTTGCTCTAGTGACCTTGGGATTTTTCCAGCTTATAGTCCACCCTACCAAACCCTTAAGTCCAGGAGATCATACCCATTAGAAGATTTTAAGCACATGAAATAATGGCCTTTATTTTCTGTCCAGAACTGTAGTTTTGCAAAACTTGCACTAACAAGTTTCTGTTTTTCTCAAACTAACCATGCCATCTCCTTGTGGATCTAAAGAGACCCCATCCTGGAGATTTTGACCACCAGAAGGGTTGCATTGATGCCCATGGCATTATGTCGAGCACCTTCTGTTCATAAACAGATTTGGCATGGGAATAGGTTTGCATTATGAACTTACCCCAAGGACCAAACCAGCATGTCACATAGCTCTACCTTGGCCTATAACCCCACCATGCTAAACCTCATGTGCATTAGAGCCTCCTGGCATGCCTTGGCAATTCGCCGAGCACATGGCGTGCGTGCTCTGGGTGCGCCCAGAGCGCGCATCCGAGCCGCCGCGTCTCACCCACCCCGCGTGCCCTTGCCCTTATCCGCTCGAAGAGTCGTGCAGTACCACCGCCACCTCGCCCCGTCCGCTAGCGCCGTGCGACTGCTGCCCTGCGCAGATCAAAGCCACCGCCATGGCCATCTTGGCGGCAAGCCTGCGGCCGCTGCCGTTCCTGCCATGGACGGCGCCGCCCAAGCCACAGCCGCACGCCAGCTGCCCCAGCAACAGGTCGAGCTTATCTGCGAGCTCGTCCGCTAGCGTCCGTCGCTGCCACGTCGCCCGCAAGCTACTGTCGCCGGAGTTATCCGTTGCCACTACGGAACCGCCATTGCCGCACAATAAATAGCCTCCCCGAGCACGTTTGCGATAGTCAGAAGCCTCACCCCAGCCGTAGCTAGATTCCCCAGAGATGGATTGCCCAGTGGAGGTCATCTTGCTCGCCTCCGGTAGCTTCGGCCGCCGCAGCTCTCCGGTTAAATCCGAGCAAGCCAGAGCGTTCCCCTCCTCGCTATCGCTACCGTCCAGCTTCCCTCAACCCCGCGGAGCCACCCCACCTCTCAGCTTCGACTGGGAGCCACCATAGGCTGAGACCCTTTTGTTCCTGAAGCCACCGCCCGCCTGGGAGCTCGCTGCCGGCGACCCCCTTTGCCCCCGCGACCCTCTCAACCACCGGGAGGATCGTCCTAGTGCGGTGAACACGTTCCCACCGTCGGAGCCCCGTGGGGAGCCGTCAATCGCCGGTGTTGGTCGCCGGAGCCCCGCCTCCGCTCGGCCGGAGGAAGGAGGAGGCACGGGCACCTGGTCAAACCTGACTAGTGGGCCCGATGGACCCACTATCAGCGACACAGCGACGGCCCGCGGTGTCTTAAGTGAAAGCGTAAAGCCCGAAGTACGTTTTCCCTTCTCTAAAGCGTATTCGATTCGAATCGTTTTCTTTTCTAATTGTTTAAAAATACAGATTTTGACCTGAACTTTGACTGGCTATAACTTTTAAAATACAACTCCAATGGACCTGATTCTTTTTCTGTTGTTTCCCAAATTCCATATAGTTTATTTTCAAATTTATTTGAAAAAATTTCCAACAACTTTTTTGTACTGTTTTCAAATTGTGTTTTGAATCGAATTATTTTCAAAATAGGAGATGTTGGAGGGAGAATTATTTCAGGACCCTTGGGGTGCACACCACCCTTCTTCCTTCAAAGGCAAGCATTCTGAACCCTGACATAATATTTGTTGTGTGTTGTTTGATGTGACTACAACACCAAGATGACTTGAAGTATGCATTATTTCATGTGATGAAGTGAGCATGTTTACAAGTGCATGATGATAATTCCTTGCTGTTGGAATTGATATGCTTGTGACAGTATTCACCCTCATATGCCTTTCATGCCTACCGGAAGGAATCCGGGGAAGTCTCTATCTTGGGTAGACACGAGCTTGATACTGATATTTCGTTGGGATGAGTATGATCAGTAAGGCATGGTGAGGTATGATGAGTGGTGATTCTGTCTGTTGGTGTGGAATATTATTGTTATGCTAATCATGCAGGAAACACTTTAATCCTCCTGAGTCGACCGTAGATCGAGTCTTGTGCCAGTAACCCCCATAGTTGTTTCGTACTACCACTTGTCCCTGCTGCAGGTAGGGTACGGTTCAGTAAGTTGTCAACCCCTTTCTTAGCACACACCGTACAAAGAGGCCATAGTGAAAGATACCAGTGGCCCCTGGTAGGCATGTCACTTGGTCCGGGGGCATGGGTGTTTCCGGTTGGGATCGAGGGGGTAGCTCCCCGGTTTTGCGCGCGATATAAATTTTGTGATCCCATGCTAATCGAGGTTGGAGCCTCCCCACTTAGAGTTTTGCTTAACGAGTGTCGTGGGTGATTCCAGGCACCGGTAAGTTAAGCTGGTGTGTGCGGGTCAGGTGTGTTTTCAATTCAAAGACCGTAAGCAGAATTAGTCCTGGTGGACTAAAGGAATCCGTTACTCGTGGGTAAAGAGTACACCCTGTGCAGAGTTTACATCTATTCCAATAGCCGTATCCGCGGTGAAGGACTACAGTCTGGGATGGGTCAAGTGTCGGTCTTAGTGTCGGTCTTCGGAGGAAAAACTTCTAAACCGGAACATTGATCATGACGTGTGACAAATGATGATTATGATTATTATTATTATTGTGGACTAACCATTTATATTATTTGAATTATTGAGTATCTCTGGGATGGTTCTACCTCCTGGATACTCATTGTGATTATTCTTATATAAGCCCTTTATGTGGCGTCACACAGACGCCCGACTGTGGCATGCATGCTGTTTGCTTTATCATATAAGCCCTTTCCGTGGCGTCGCTGAGACGCCCGACTGTGGCATGCTTGTTATTTATTTTCTTTGTAAGCCCTTTATGTGGTGTCGCTCAGACGCCCGACTGTGGCATGCTTGTTATTTATTATCTTAATAAGCCCTTTATGTGGCGTCGCTCAGACGCCCGACTGTGGCATGCTTGTTACTTATTTTCTTTATAAGCCCTTTATGTGGCGTCGCTCAGACGCCCAACTGTGGCATGCTTGTTATTTATTTTCTTTATAAGCCCTTTATGTGGCGTCGCTCAGACGCCCAACTGTGGCACGCATATTATTTAATTTTCTTATAAGCCCTTTATGTGGAGTCGCTCAGACGCCCGACTGAGGCATGCTTTATATTATTATCCTTTCGAGGCATCGCTTCAGACACCGATCGGTGTATTTTATTTTTATTCTCTGATTGCTTATTCATGTTTAAACCTGCTTGCGTGCGTCATGAATTTTATTTTGTGACTGACTAAGTGATCGTGGATTATTTCAGTGCAAGATTATCATCTGTTATATTATACCTGTTTTCATGATGTTTGCGAGTACATTCAAAGTACTCACTGGCTTGTCCCTGGCTATTGTCTTGGCAAGATTTCTTGCTTGGAGAGGAGCGCAACAACGACAGCCCGGAACCTAGGCATCGAAGATAGCAGATACACGAAGATAGGAATTATCCAGGTCAGCTATTCCTGTGGGAAATGGAGTCCCATAGACGCTGATGATCCGCAAACCGCTTCCACCATCAACCACTAGAATTTTTTGTTGTACTCAGAGACCACTTTGGTCATGTACTTCAAATATTGTATTTTGCTTGGAATTTCTGTATCAAGATTGTGTCTCATCAGCTAACAGTAATCCTGGGGCTGGTGAGCACAAGGGCCATTTACTGGGAAATTAATATCCTGGAAAACCGGTCCTGACAACCTTGGTATCAGAGCCAGGCTAACCATTGGCTAATCCTATCTTAGCCGGGTCAATAAAACCTAGGTTACCACCCACCAGACCTTAACCTAACCACATCCAAGCTTGTCCTATACGATAGCCACACAGTGACCCCGACACCTTTTTGGCAGTCGGTGCCTAACCTACCAGCCTAGCCCATCGATCACGCGCCAGTGACCGACACCTAATTTGTCTCATTCGCAAGCGTGCGAAGGAAGATTCCGTTTTCTTTTTCTATAAAAGGGAACGTTAGCCCCAACCCAGCACAGCACAGCCTCTACCCCAGAACCAAGCCAAGATGCCTGGCTCCATTGTTCACAATGAAACCACAGCAACCAACCTTGGGGGTTTTGTAACCGTGCTAGCAAACCGCACCCGTCGTGCCTTTGCATTAGAAGAGCCCCCAGAATATGTTGTGTACCAAGGGCTCATGAGCGGTGAGAGTCGTCAATTCTGGGCCACGGTGCACATCTATGGTAGGGGTATAGCGCCAGAACGCCCCTACAGGTTCACTGGAAGGACAACTTCCTTTGAGCCACAAGCCATCCAGCTAGCAGCTCGAGAGGCTATAGTTCAACTCCGGCACCTGTCGCCAAGAGTTAACTGCCGCTTGTTCTACTACTACCCCAGCCGTGACGGGTATAGTAGGCCACCCCAGGTTGCCAACGGAGACCACGAGACGGACCCTGCATTGCTGCATCTGGTGCGCTATGTTAGTGCACTAGAGACATTGTTCGATCAGGCACTCTTGATCTGATCGCAGCCCATGGAGAACTTGCCCGTCGAGGCCCGGCAAGAGGAGAAGATGTGCCCGACGCCGACAACCCAGTCGTGCTGTTCGGACAACCGATCGAGTCCTTGAGGTCTGCACCTACAGCCGACCGGAATGCATTTGTATCCCCGGAAGAGCTCCGTCGCCTTTTGGGGACACGCTCCAACGGGATTGTGACCTCCAACCCCCGTGATGGTCGTCATCGCTACCCCGACCCTGCAGCTTCTCAGCCAAATCCAGCAAACCCCGACGGTGAAGCCCATGGAGAAGCCTCGACATCCACAAGGCACGCTCGATTAGATATTAACGAGGTAGACTATGTCACTCGAGTAGTACCGAGTCTTAGTATTCTACGCCATGTAATAGTGTGACCTTGTAATCGCCATGAATAAAATGTAGACTGCTTCTGTGCCTTTGTTTTGAACAGTAGCCATGCATAAGTATTTTGGCGTTCGGTTACATATTAAATTCCGGGCGTAGCTACCAAAACCACCCCAGACGACACCCACAGTAATACGTCACTTTTGTGAGATATGTATATCTGTAGCATTGACCCCGACCCCATAGAGCAGAAGCGTCAACCTAGATTACCCCCACACCACAATAGGTAACCCAGCCCAGATGCTATATAAGAGGCCACTCCGTGACCTTACCAAGCATCCCTCGCTTTGTGCACAACTCTCACAACCAGTTTTGCCATGCCGAGCCCTAGTATTCATCTGAGAACTCCAGATGCAACCCCAGGTAGTTTTGTTAAAATATTGTGGGACTTTACCTGCAGTACCATGAGTTCTACCCATCCACCCCAGTACGAGCTGCTCAAAACGAGAATCACCCCAACCGCCTCAAAATATTGGGCAGTAGTGCACATCCCACCTGCAAACCCAAACCAAGACCCAACGGAAGTCTCCTTCATGGGGAAATCTATGCCGACTCCGCAAATGGCCATAGAAGCTGCTGCGTACGAAGCGATTACTCGCCTTCGATTCACGGTACCCTATGCCAGCGAAAGGGGGTATTATTACTTCCCGAGTCGTGCAGCACCCGGAGAAGTAGCATCCTTTCCCGGTGGACGAATAGAGAGGGACCCAGTACTGGCCAATCTTGCACCGTACGTCATCGCGCAAGAGCGTTTGACCCAGCGAGTAATGGGTTATCTCCAGAACTTCGCTGATTTGAATCCTCAGATTGCCATTGGCAGACCACTGAGGCCAGACCAGGAAAGGCGCGTTCTTCGACTAGTCAATCCGCTTCCTCCGGTAGAAGAAGAATGTGCCCCAGTGCCGGAGACATTTTCTCAGGACCCAGCACATTTTACGTTTGCGTCGTAGACGCCACTACTGTGTTTGTTAGCCTAGCATTTATTTATGTGTTGCAGCTTATGCGTTGTATCCTAAGTTTGTGCTATGAATAAACTGTTTGGTTTCAAATAATGTGAGTAATTGTTACTGCTGTGATTTTTGATCAACTGTTTTCGCTCTCAGTAAATTCCGAGGTGGGATTTTCCTTGAGCTATTGCAACAAACATTTCTCCGTGGGATAGATTTAAATTTACGCAGCACCACAACAACAGGCTCACAACCACAACCACTCGACCACATGCACTAATTGCAAAACCACGTACACATTTAGCACCTAACTGATCACCACACTAACACACCACAGTTTTTCTGAAAGAGAAATTTGTGGGTAATTATTCTAGTACAGATTGTCTCCAGCACACTGACAACAGTCAGTACCTGACACCGACACTTAATCCTCATGATCACCGCCGCCGCGAAGAGCCAACACTCGAGCAGCAGCATCACGACGATCATCGTGGATCATCGCGCACAAGAGCACGGAGAACCCCAGCACTGCCGCCAACCCTCCGCACATCAGGATCGTGTACCAATCTGGCATCACCTCCGCCATTAGAGCCTTGTCTCGAGCTCCTGCAAACAGAAATGGAGGTGAAGGAAGAAGAAGAAGAAATGAGGCCAGGTGTGAGGAAGAAGAGAGAAGCACCGTGGTCATTTTATAGCTCGAGATCGGTGTACGGTGAATGAAGTACACCAGCGCCGCTCGTCGCTCGATCGCCGGTGTTCGGAGGCGAATCCACGAGCAGTACCAATAACGCACAGGCCCGCGAGGTGAGTGCACGCTGCACCGGCAGCTAGCACGCCGCACACTACCGCAGTACGGCCTAGATGCCCTACGCACTAGACGCTGTCGGTGGAGAAAGTGCGGGAAAGCGCGCGAGAGAGAGGAAGAGATGAGAGCCAGATAGAAGAAGAGACTGACAGTGGGCCCCGGGTCCACCTGTCAGCCAAAGAGAGCACTGTGCACTCGGGTACGACCAGCGTAATATGAAAATTTAGAATTTTATTAATTCTAATTTTACCGTAGCCATAAGTAGAAATCTCTCGGTTTCCCCAACCATAGATTTTTCCACGCAGCGCCAGTATCCCACTGTAGTTGCACCACTTTTCGGCACTCTCACTGTAACCACGTCATATCGCGTGAGCAGGATATTTAATTTTCGAGTTATTATTGCATGATAGTAGGAGTAATATTTTTGAAACCGTCCGTAGCAAATCTCGAGGACGAGATTTTTCTTAAGGGGGGTAATGTTGTAACACCCCAAAAATTTTAATCATGTTTTATTAATTAAATTTTTTACCAGGAAATTAAATTTTTATTTTCTGGATCATCTATTGATTTCAGAATCACTCCTTTCTTCTGAATTGTGGAGTTTTCCCTCCAAATAGAAACCTTTCAAAAATATTGTTGGACTTGAATACCTTCTCAAGAACATTTTTTTTATTTTGTATGATCTGTGGAAATATTTTTATAATTATTCTTCTAAGCTTTATTTCTTTTAAAATGGTTTCTCATAATTTTTAGAGCCTCATTTGCACTACAACCATTTGATAACTTCATTTAAAAATTCTACAAAAATTTGTAGATTACATGTGAGGTTCCTACATCTCTTTTATGCAAAGAAACAACTTTGTGTTTTGAAAAATTTGAGCAAACCATCCTCATCTTCATTCTGGTCCAGTTTGGTAGTTTGTACTGCAGCCCTATTTTATTTTGCTCTAGTGACCTTGGGATTTTTCCTGCTTATAGTCCACCCTACCAAACCCTTAAGTCCAGGAGATCATACCCATTATAAGATTTTAAGCACATGCTATAATGTCCTTTATTTTCTGTCCAGAACTGTAGTTTTGCAAAACTTGCACTAACAAGTTTCTATTTTTCTCAAACTAACCATGCCATCTTCTTGTGGATCTAAAGAGACCCCAACCTGGAGATTTTGACCACCAGAAGGGTTGCATTGATGCCCATGGCATTATGTCGAGCACCTTCTGTTCATAAACAGATTTGGCATGGGAATAGGTTTGCATTATGAACTTACCCCAAGGACCAAACCAGCATGTCACATAGCTCTATCTTGGCCTATAACCCCACCCTGCTAAACCTCATGTGCATTAGAGCCTCCTGGCATGCATTCGCAATTCGGCGAGCACATGGCGTGCATGCTCTAGGCGCGCCCAGAGCGCGCGTATTGCAGCCGCGCATCCGAGCCGCCGCGTCTCACCCACCCCGCGTGCCCTTGCCCTTATCCGCTCGAAGAGTCGTGCAGTACCATCGCCACCTCACCCCGTCCGCTAGCGCCGCTCGACTGCTGCCCTGCGTAGATCAGAGCCACCGCCATGGCCATCTTGGTGGCAAGCCTGTGGCCGCTGCCGTTCCTGCCATGGACCGCGCCGCCCAAGCCACAGCCGCACGCCAGCTGCCCCAGCAACAGGTCGAGCTTATCCGTGAGCTCGTCCGCTAGCGTCCGTCATCGCCACGTCGCCCGCAAGCTACTGTCGCCGGAGTTATCCGTTGCCGCTGCGGAACCGCCATTGCCGCACTATAAATAGCCTCCCCGAGCACGTTTGCGCTAGTCAGAAGCCTCACCCCAGCCGTAGCTAGCTTCCCCAGCGACGGATTGCCCAGTGGAGGTCATCTTGCTCGCCTCCGGTAGCTTCGGCCGCCGCAGCTCTCCGGTTAAATCCGAGCAAGCTAGAGCGTTCCCCTCCTCGCTATCGCTACCGTCCACCTTCCCTCAACCCCGCGGAGCCACCCCACCTCTCAGCTTCGACTAGGAGCCACCATAGGCCGAGACCCTTTTGTTCCTGAAGCCACCGCCCGCCTGGGAGCTCGCCGCCGGCGACCCCCTTCGCCCCCGTGACCCTCTCAACCACCGGGAGGATCGTCCTAGTGCGGTGAACCGATTCCCGCCGTCGGAGCCCCGTGGGGAGCCGTCAATCGCCGGCGTTGGTCGCCGGAGCCCCGCCTCCGCTCGGCCGGAGGAAGGAGGAGGCGCGGGCGACTGGTCAAACCTGACCAGTGGGCCCGATGGACCCACTGTCAGCGACACAGCGACGGCCCGCGCTGGCTTAAGTGAAAGCGTAAAGCCTGAAGTACGTTTTCCCTTCTCTAAAGCGTATTCAATCCGAATCGTTTTCTTTTCTAATTGTTAAAAAACAAACAGATTTTGACCTGAACTTTGACTGGCTATAACTTTTAAAATACAACTCCAATGGACCTGATTCTTTTTCTGTTGTTTCCCAAATTCCATCTAGTTTATTTTCAGATTTATTTGAAATTTTTTCCAACAACTTTTCTGTACTGTTTTCAAATTGTGTGTTGAATCGAATTATTTTCAAAATAGGAGATGTTGGAGGGAGAATTATTTCAGGACCCTTGGGGTGCACACCACTCTTCTTCCTCCAAAGGCAAGCATTCTGAACCCCGACATAATATTTGTTGTGTGTTGTTTGATGTGACTACAACACCGAGATGACTTGAAGTATGCATTATTTCATGTGATGAAGTGAGCATGTTTACAAGTGCATGATGATAATTCCTTGCTGTTGGAATTGATATGCTTGTGACAGTATTCACCCTCGTATGCCTTTCATGCCTACCGGAAGGAATCTGGGGAAGTCTCTGTCTTGGGTAGACACGAGCTTGATACTGATATTTCGTTGGGACGAGTATGATTAGTAAGGCATGGTGAGGTATGATGAGTGGTGATTCTGTCTGTTGGTGTGGAATATTACTGTTATGCTAATCATGCACGAAACACTTTAAACCTCCTGAGTCGACCGTAGATCGAGTCTTGTGCCAGTAACCCCCATACTTGTTTCGTACTGCCACTTGTCCCTGCTGCAGGTAGGGTACGGTTCAGTAAGTTGTCAACCCCTTTCTTAGCACACACCGTACAGAGAGGCCATAGTGAAAGATACCAGTGGACCCTAGTAGGCATGTCACTTGGTCCGGGGGCATGGGTGTTTCTGGTTGGGACCGAGGGGGTAGCTCCCCTGTTTTCCGCGCGATATAAATTTTGTGATCCCATGCTAATCGAGGTTGGAGCCTCCCCACTTAGAGTTTTGCTTAACGAGTGTCGTGGGTGATTCCAGGCACCGGTAAGTTAAGCTGGTGTGTGCGGGTCAGGTGTGTTTTCAATTCAAAGACCGTAAGCGGAATTAGTCCCGGTGGATAAAAGGAATCCGTTACTCGTGGGTAAAGAGTACACCCTCTGCAGAGTTTACATCTATTTGAGTAGTCTTGTCCGCGGTTAGGGACTACAGTCTGGGATGGGTCAAGGGTCGGTCTTAGTGTCGGTCTTCGGAGGAAAAACTTCTAAACCGAAACATTGCTCATGACGTGTGACAAATGATGATTATGATTATTATTATTATTGTGGACTAACCATTTATATTATTTGAATTATTGAGTATCCCTGGGATGGTTCTACCTCATGGATACTCATTGTGATTATTCTTATATAAGCCCTTTATGTGGCGTCGCACAGACGCCCGACTGTGGCATGCATGCTGTTTGCTTTATCATATAAGCCCTTTCTGTGGTGTCGCTGAGACGCCCGACTGTGGCATGCTTGTTATTTATTTTCTTTATAAGCCCTTTATGTGGCGTTGCTCAGACGCCCGACTGTGGCATGCTTGTTATTTATTTTCTTAATAAGCCCTTTATGTGGCGTCGTTCAGACGCCCGACTGTGGCATGCTTGTTACTTATTTTCTTTATAAGCCCTTTATGTGGCGTCGCTCAGACGCTCGACTGTGGCATGCTTGTTATTTATTTTCTTTATAAGCCCTTTATGTGGCGTCGCTCAGACGCCCGACTGTGGCACTCATATTATTTAATTTTCTTATAAGCCCTTTATGTGGCGTCGCTCAGACGCCCGACTGAGGCATGCTTTATATTATTATCCTTTCGAGGCGTCGCTTCAGACACCGATCGGTGTATTTTATTTTTATTCTCTGATTGCTTATTCATGTTTAAACCTGCTTGCGTGCGTCATGAATTTTATTTTGTGACTGACTAAGTGATTGTGGATTATTTCAGTGCATGATTATCATCTGTTATATTATACCTGTTTTCATGATGTTTGCGAGTACATTCAAAGTACTCACTGGCTTGTCCCTGGCTATTGTCTTGGCCAGATTTCTTGCTTGGAGAGGAGCGCAACGACGACAGCCCGGAACCTAGGCATCGAAGATAGCAGATACGCGAAGATAGGAATTATCCAGGTCAGCTATTCCTGTGGGAAATGGAGTCCCATAGATGCTGATGATCCGCAAACCGCTTCCGCCATCTACCACTAGAAATTTTTGTTGTACTCAGAGACCACTTTGGTCGTGTACTTCAAATATTGTATTTTGCTTGGAATTTCTGTATCAAGATTGTGTCTCATCAGCTAACAGTAATCCTGGGGCTGGTGAGCACAAGGGCCATTTACTGGGAAATTAATATCCTGGAAAACCGGTCCTGACAGTCTGGCTGGTCGTATGGAGTGTGCTTGGGGGATGGCGTATTAGGGAGCTCGTCATCAAATTGTGGCAGCAGCCGTCGGCGTGGATAGCTCTTGGGCTGGTCCGATAGACCGGTGCTGTATCCTTCCTCAGCTGACAGGACCCTCGTCCATCTATCATTGAGGGTATCTTGTTCGGCCTTAAGCTGCCGTTCTTTTGCTTTTAGGCTTCGGGCCGTAGCGATGAGCTGTTGCCTAAACCGTTCCTGATCCTCAAGGTCTTCGGGGATGAAAAAGTCCTCGTCTTCCGGGCTATCCTCCTCTTCTACAGGGGGCGGGGGTAGTTATCATCCTCAGAATCGTTTGGATCCTCGGGGTCGCGCTGATCCTCCGGCCTTTCCTGGTCCTCTAGCGGCTGTTTGGGGATATCGGGGTCACCGAGGTCTTCTGGGGTATCGTTTTCCCCAGTGCCAGCAATAGCTTCCCTTTCCTTTTTGGTCTTTGATCGTTTGCGTGATTTCCGATGCCTTGATGGCGCTTCACCCGATTTGTCACCATTATTTGCTGGTGTGCGCTCGCTGTTATTGGCTGGAGTATCCACAAGGTAGACGTCGTAGGTGGAGGTGGCAGTCCATCGCCCGGTGTTGATGGGGGTGGGAGCGCGATCCTCTTCCTCCATGTCTTCTGCCTCCTTGGAGGCGTAGTCCAACATATTGGTTAAATCTTCGATAGTGGCTACGAAGTGGGTGGTGGGTGGGACGAAAAATTCTTCTTGACCCGCCTCAAGGCCGATCTGAGCGTGGATCGGGGCTGGGTCGTCAGT
This sequence comes from Elymus sibiricus, assembly GCA_039707655.1. Taxonomy (NCBI): domain Eukaryota; kingdom Viridiplantae; phylum Streptophyta; class Magnoliopsida; order Poales; family Poaceae; genus Elymus; species Elymus sibiricus. Next base: position 150,564,847 of record CM077675.1, on the reverse strand, counting down.
AATTTTCATCGATAAGATCCGATCTAGAGCTTCGTTGAGTGTCGAGAGCTCGATCGGGTCAATCTGCCCGGCGCGTTCGAAGTTAACCTCCGATGCGTCCGTACGAGAAGTGTATTCGGCAAGAGTTGATGCCCGGCCATCTGGCGCTATAGCCGGATCCAGATTGAAATCCAGATCATCATCGGGGCGGGTCGTGTGGACGGGATCGAAAGTGAAATCCGAGGTTAAGGCCTCGGAGTCCTCGGGCGCGTCGGGTAAGATTGCGAGCCCGGTGAGCGAAAGGTCGCCCCGAGAGTCTACGGAGAACTCTAGGTTCCCGAATCTGACCTCTTGATCGGGGGTGAAACTCCCGACCCGGCCTAGACGGCCGGTTGGGTCAGCGTGCATTACAATGCTGCCGAAAGCAAAGATCTGTCCAGGGACAAAGGAGTCCATGCTTCGGACTTCTTCGTTGATGACAACACGAGCCATCGATTGCTTTGGTGATCACAGCGGAACTCTCAATGAAAGCACCAATGTCGGTGTCAAAACCGGCGGATCTCGGGTAGGGGGTCCCGAGCTGTGAGTCTAGGATCGATGGTAACAAAGGGACGAAGGAGACGATGTTTACCCAGGTTCAGGCCCTCCTATGGAGGTAAAACCCTACGTCCTGCTCGAATATATTGATGGTTTGAAGGTTACAGAGTTGATCTACCTCGAGATCGACTAGCTAAAACCCTAGATGAGTTTCTCTGCCCTACAGTGTAAAACCCTCTCGGTTTATATAGACATCGAGGGGTACCTAGGGTTTACACATGATAGGTCTCCTGCTGAGGATGGAAATGTTGATTTCCTCATCTTGACTTGGAGTGCACGACACGCCTTCGGGTCTTCCTTCTGGAACGTGGGGTCTCGATGTATCCGGCCCTTGTCTCTGACTGTCACAGGAAGGGCCGGATACATCGAGACCCTGTGTTCTAGAAGGAAGTCCCGAAGGCGCGTCGTGCACTCCAAGTCAAGATGAGGGAATCGACATCTCCATCCCCGGCAGGAGACCTTCATATGTAAACCCTAGGTACCCCCCGGTGTCTATATAAACCAAGAGGGTTTTAGATTGTAGGGCAGAGAAACTCATCTAGGGTTTTAGCTATCTGATCTCGAGGTAGATCAACTCTGTAACCTTCATACCATCAATATAATCAAGCATGACGTAGGGTTTTACCTCCATAGGAGGGCCCAAACCTGGGTAAACATCGTCTCCTTCGTCCCCTTGTTACCATCGATCCTAGACTCACAGCTTGGGACCCCCTACCCGAGATCCGCCGGTTTTGACACCGACGGCAGGGGCCTCTGCAAGTGGAAATGCTTCCAAGAAGTCTATGCCGAAGAAATTTGCTGTGAAGTCAAAGACTTCAAGCTCAATGCCCTCATGGCCAAGTTCCTCTGCATTAAAATCCTCATTGCAGATTCCTTCAGCAACCTCTTCAAAAGCTGCAGCAATGCCTTCAGTAGCTGCACATTCCTCAGCTGCTGCTGCAAAGTCCTCAACGCATGTGCACCTTGCAACTTGTGAGAGAACTATAAGTTTTTTAGTTGCTTCACGGGCTTCTGCAACTTCCTCAGCCCAAGCACATTCCTCAAGAAGTCCTATTCTTCTGAAGGTAAAAGCAACTACAGGACGAGGCAAGCGATCAAGTCCTCATCCGAAGAAAGTGATATTCCAAGTTCCCTCAGATTCTCAGGATGATGAAGCAGATGATGAGGAACTTGCTGAAATCAACAGAAACAAGCAAGAGAGAGTGGCTCGGGCAAAGGGCTCTCAAATTTCTCTTTTGCTGGAACCAATGACTGTGCTTGATTTCATTGACATCTGGCACAAGGACCCTAACACTCCCATTGATGACTTGAAGCTACCTCCTGGTCCAAGCCATGTCCTCACTACTTTCATTGGCGAAGAAAAATGGAAGTATGTACAAGCCAGACAGGCCAAGAAGGCTCAGTACAAAAAGGGGCGCTTCATAAAGAACAACGTTCTTAAGCTGACACCAGATCAACTAGTCTCTATGCAAAAAGAGATCAAAGGCCTCAGTGATGAATTTGATGGCTACTACGCAGATTGGCATGGAGCCAAGGTCCATTTTGTCAAAGTGGCTGACAAAGTCATCAGGGACCACAACTCAAGGGTTGCAGCTAAATCGCAACTACAGATTCCTCAGGCTGGAACATCCGCTCAGCCTGCTAAAGAAACTGTAAATGCAGCTGAAGAAATTCATGCTTCTGAAGAATCTGTCAGGGCAACATCCACTGTTGTTCCTGAAGAAATTGCCAGGCCAGCTGAAGTATTTGTTGTGCTTGAAGAATCTGAGATTGCCAGGACGACTGCATCAGTTGTGCGTGTAGAAACTGCACAACCTCCATCATCTACCCCGACTATAAAATCTTCAAGGGTGAAGAAAGACGCACTTCCTTCGGCATCAGAAGCGAAGAAAACCAAGGCTGCGGAGAAGGAAGCCGCAAAGAAAAGGAAAGCATCAACTTCTGCATAATCCTCAGCTCCCAAGAAAGTGAGGACTTTGCCAAGTTCCTCAACCGAACCAATTGATGCTACTCCTATTTCTTAAGTATTATCATATGAGATTGTCCCTTTTGGAGAGGAATATGTGATTCCTGAGGACAATGAAGATGAAGAAACTCAGTCTCCTACTTCCTTAGAGCAGATTGATGAAGAAATTGAGGTGGAAGCAAATGCTTCACCCCTGCAGGTATCATCGCCTCAGCCTCAGCTCACTGCTGAAGAAGCCGGAGTTGAAGAAATTGATGAGGACGTGGACATTGGATCTACAACACCCGTCATCGATGACGAATATTGGGAAGTTGCTCACCCAAATTTGCCAATGACCACTCCTCTTGCTCAAATTCCTCACTCACCTGCCCAAATTGAAGTAATTCTTACAAGGTCTGATGTACGTCATACTCCACTCCAGTCTATTGCTGAAGAACCTCCAGCTACATCAGCTGAAGAAAATGTCACCCAGACTGCACCTGAAGAACCTCCAATTCAAGTTCCTCAGACTGAAGAAACTTAACTTGTGCAAAGAGAGTTTGTTGGGCGGTTCAAGCCAAATCTTCAACCAAAGTCTTCACTACCCATCAAAGGCGCCAAGCGTCGCAAGTTCAACAAGGCCAATTTCTTCGATGAGCATCATTTCTTCATTGGAGTAAATCCATATGAGTCACCAAGAATCAGGTGCAAGAGGTTCTGGACTCAAACTCAAGTCAACTTTTATTCTATTGTTCTGTTTGACAAGGACAAAGTCTTCCAGCACCATCAAATTCCTCATGTGGATATGGAGTCCATTCCATGCTTCTCACCAGTCCTCAATGTTGTACATGAAGCTAGACTCCTACCATTCTGTACTGACGTGTGTGATTGGAATAAATAACTTATTCTTCAATTCTATGCCACCTTGCATATCTCTGGTGATGCATCTAATGTCAACTCCTGGATACTTGATTGGATGACTGAGGACACACACTACACTGCTCCTGCGACTGAATTGCTTCGTGTTGTCCCAGTTGGAATTCCCTCAGATGGAGCCAGATGCCACTATGATGAACCTGAACTTCAAGATCACATGATGCAAGTGTTGATGAAGCCTTTGCGTCGTGGCCAAACCCCAAGAACAACCTTCATTGTGAAGGATTTGCTGTATGTGCCCAGAACCATCTATCGCATTATGACCAAAACCCCCAGTCCTGTCAAGGGCCACAACTCTGAAGAAGAAGAAGTTGTTGGCATCATGAAGAATCTGTTGTTCAATATTATTCATGGGATTCCCATCAACTTTCACGATTTCTTCATGAGGACTTTGGCCAATATTTCTATGTCACCATTTGAATTGAAGCCTTATGCTCCCTGGATCATGAAATTCATCAGATCAAGGTCTTCAATTCCATACAAGGCTTACTTTTAGAATCACGTCAGCTTTCTGCCTCTGATTGAAGTCCTTAAAAGGACATTTTCCTCGGTGGAAGGAAAAGGAAAAAACTATTTTTGATGAAGGCAGTCGTCCATTGGATGGACAATTTCGTAAGGCTGCATCCTATTCCACCAATGATGAATCTGCAAGGCAAGACTCTGCAGCCAAGGTCACAGCCCAAAAACCTCAAGGTTCTGCCCCTCGTGTGATGACTGATCGTGAGCTTTTACTAAGTCTTCATCAGAAGATCGATCGCAACCACAAGTGGGTCAAGCATCAGTTTGGTTCAATTCTTCAAAACATGACTGTGATGCAGAACTCGGTGAGGAAGAACTATTACTACGTGCATGAAATCTTTGATCGCGCTTGGGCCATTCTGTCTCACCTCAAGACTCCTGAAGAACTCAAAGAGATGGATTTTCAGCAAGACTTTAACTGGTCTCACCCTCCTCAAAAGAAATACAAGAAGGTCAAAGTTCCTCTGCTCGTCACAAGTTCATATTCTTCATCGCGCGCGACGGGTGAAGCTGAGGATCTTGACGACACTGTTGTGGGCCCTACATCGACAAACGACCCTGACAATGCTAGCACTCCTCCACCTCCTTCAAGATGAAATTCTTCAGGGGCGTTAGTCCTCATTTTTCGTCCCTTTTGGTCACTGATGACAAAGGGGGAGAAATTTGAGTTAGTCTTCAAGCGGGTCTGAAAGTGCGTTATATCGACTAGAGGGGGGATGAATAGGCGATTTTTATAAATTCGTCACTAAGGAATTTCAACTTGAGGAATTTGAAATGTGATGAACTACTAGCAGCGGAATAAGTACTCAAGTGCATGAGAAACAAAGCAATAACATAGTCATCAAGATGAAATAGAACATGCACATATTACAAGTAGCATGACACAGGATAGGCAGGTGAAGAACAAGGTGACTGAAGAATTTGATATGAGGAAATTGAGAAAGTCTTCAGTCAAATTCTTCAAACAGTAACGATCAATTTCATCAACAAGTATTCGAGGAAATAGAAGGGTTGAGGAAATGGAACCAGGTAGCTCGGTGAAGACAATAATATGATGACCCAGTTCCAACTGATGTGACAGTCGTACGTCTGGTTCGGAGCGGCTTGGTATTTAAACCAAAGGACACACAGTCCTTACCGTATTCTCCTTGAGCTAAGGTCACACAGACCTCGCCCAACACTCGTGGTAAGTCTTCAGGGCAGACTTCCAAAACCCTCACAAACTCGGTCACCCAGCGATCCACAATTGACTGCTGGATGCTCTAGACCATGACGCCTAACCATTTGGAAGATACACGGTCTTAAAAGGTAACAAGCATCGGTTCCACACAGGAACAATCTCTTCAGTGATGCTCAATCACTTTGGGTTTGGTGGTTTCGTTTTGGAGTTTTTCTTCACTGATGATTTTCTCTCAAAGTCCTCGGAGGATGGGTTGCTCTCAATTGACAGGTGTCAAGTTCTCTCTCGGAGCAGCCAACCAGCTAGTGGTTGTGGGGGCGGTTATTTATAACCAGGGTGCAACCCGACATGATAAGACATAAATGCCCACAATGGTATGATCGTTAGGTGGATAAAATATCTGGACAGCTAGCGCAAAGCACATCAACGGTCAGAATTTTAACTATCAAATTCCTTAGGGCTTATCATATTCCTCACTATAGGCAATTCGCACTGGTGAAATCCTAACTCCTCGGTCAGACCAATTTCCTCAGAGACCGGAAGAACATTGTCTCTGTCACTGAAGAACTTGACTGAACAGCAAGAGATTTCCAAAGGCTTCACTCGAAGGATTCGGTGTGTTGAGGCTTTTGAGTTGAGCATCAGTTGGAAATTTTTCCTTAGTATTACCTCGGCCCCCTTTAACAGTACGGTGTTTCCTATGACTCAAAGAAAGGAAATGAAACTTCGAAAACAAAGTCTTCATGCTTCATAGTCCTCGTTAATATCTTCAAGGTCACACCGAATTCTTCAGCTTCAAAGTTTTCAGGGAATACCAAAGTCTTCACCAAAGTCTTCAGCTGAAGACATTCATTTTTAGGGGTCGATAATATTCGAATATATCAAACTCCTCATCGACTTATAGGACCTGTGTATACTCACAAACACATTAGTTCCTTAACCCATTAGTCTTCAATACACCAAAATCACTAAGGGGCACTAGATGCACTAACAATCTCCCCCTTTTGGTGATTGATGACATATAGGTTAAGTTTTCAACGGGGATAAACATATGAAGTGTAAGTACTCTGTTTGAGGATTTTGATTGCAAGATATAGAAGAACTCCCCCTGAAGATGTGCATATTTGAGGAATTTGCTTTGGACTGCAAATGCACATGGCAGGATAAAAACATGGAGAACTTCCCCTATATCTTGTAATTCATACACGCATTTAATATATGATATGAGGAATTGAAATGCATGATGAAAAATGGTGTCTAACAAAATTCAGCATGCATGCATTAAGGTACTTGAGGAAATAAGCATGCGGAAAGCAGTTCAAAAGCGTCAGACCACCATCGGACTTAAGATTACAACTCGATCAACAAACACTTCAGAAGAGCGAGAGTTGTAACTTACACAAAAACAGCCCATAATATAGAGACCCGCTTGAAGACTAACTCAAATTTCTCCCCCTTTGTCATCGGTGACCAAAAGTGACAAAAAATGAGGACTAACGCCCCTAAAGAATTTCATCTTGAAGGTGGTGGAGGAGCGCCAGCATTGTCGGGGTCGTTTGTCGATGCAGGGCCCGCAGCAGTATCATCAATATCCTCAGCTTCATCCGTTGAGCGCGATGAAGAAAATGAACTGGTAACCAGCTGAGGAACTTGAACTTTCTTCCACTTCTTCTTTGGAAGCATTGACCAGTCAAAGTCCTGCTGGAATTCCATCTCGACAAGTTCTTCAGGTGTTTTGAGATGAGATAGAAAAGCCCATGTGCGGTCGAAGACTTCATGAAGATAATAGTGGTTCTTCCTCATAGAATTGTGCGTGATAGTCATATCTCGAAGAAGTGAACCAAACTGACGCTTGACCCACTTGTGATTGCGATCAAACTTCTGATGAAGACTTAGGAGAAGCTCGCGACCGGTCATCACACAAGGGGCAGAAGCTTGAGGATTTTGAGCTGAGGCTTTTGCAACAGAATCTAGGGTAGCAGAGTCATCATTGGTGGAATAGGATGCAGCTTTACAGAATTGACCATCCAATGGATGAGTGCCTTCATCAATAACAGTTTTTCCTTTTCCTTCAACTGAAGAAAATGTATTCTTGATGACTTCAATTGGAGGCAGAAAACTGAAGTGATTCTGAAAATCAGCCTTGAAGGGAATTGAAGACCTTGATCTGATGAATTTCATGATCCAGGGAGCATAAGGCTTCAACTCAAATGGTGACACAACTATATTGGCCAAAGTCCTCATGAAGAAATTGTGATAATTTATGGGAATCCCATGAATGACTTTGAGCAGCAAATTCTTCATAACACCCACAACTTCTTCTTCTTCAGAGTTGTGGCCCTTGATTGGACTGAGGGTTTTGGTCAATATGCGATAGATGGTCCTGGGCACATATAACAAATCCTTCACTAGGAAGGAGGTCCTTGGAGGTTTGCCAGGAGCCAAAGGCTTCATCAGCACTTGCATCATGTGATTGGGCAGTTCAGGTTCATCATAGAAGCATCTTGCTCCTTCTGAAGGAATTGCTATTGGGACAGCACGAAGCAATTCAGTTGCTGGAGCAGTGTAGTGAGTGGTTCCAGTCATCCGATCCAGGATCCATGAGTTGACATCAGAGGCTTCACCAGAATTGTGCAAGGTTGCATAGAATTGAAGAATTAGCTCTTCATTCCAGTCACATATGTCAGCGCAGAAGGGGAGAAGCCCTACATCATGAAGAATAGCAAGTACTGGATTGAAGCAAGGGATGGACTCCATATCCACATAAGGAATTTGTTGATGCTCGAAGACTTTGTCTTTGTCAATTAGCACTGCAGCATCGAAATTCATCTTCGAAGATGTCCAGAATCTTGAGAGTCCGGCCCTTGCAGAGTCATAAGGATTTGGACCTGTGAAGAAAATGTGTTCATCGAAGAAATACGCCTTGATGAATTTGGGGCGCTTTGTGCCTTTGAATGGCAATTTTTGCTTCGGCTGAAGATTTGGCTTGAAGCGGCCCACAATTTCCTTAGGCATAACAGCGATTTCTTCAGTCTAAGGAACATGTGCATCAGTTTCCTCAGGTGCAGTCTGGGTATGAACTTCTTCAGCTGATGCAGCTGGAATTTCTTCAGGAATAGTTATGAGGGGAGTGGTCAATCTTTCAGATCATGTTTGAATTTCTTCAGTCTGAGCAGGTGACTGAGGAATTTGTGTGAGAGGAGTGGTCATTGGTGAATTGGGGTGTGCAGCCTCCCAATATTCATCATTGATTAGTGGAGTAGTGTTTCCAATATCCACATCCTCATCAATTTCTTCAACACCAGCCTCTTCAACAGTTAACTGAGGCTGGGGTGATGATGCCTGAGGGGTTGAAGCATTTGCTTCCACCTCTATTTCTTCATCAATCTGTTGTGAGGAAGCAGCAGAGTGATTGTCTTCATCTTCTTCATTTGGGATGACATAGTCAATGCCAAATGGAACAATTTCATACGCAAGCACGGAGGAGATAGGAGTTGCATCAATGGGTTTGGTTGAAGAACTTGGCTTAGTCTTCAACTTCTTCACAACTGAGGAATCTGAAGATGATGATGCTTTTCTTTTTAGTCCAGCCTTCTTCTCCGCTGCCTTTGTTTTCTTCACTTCTGATGCAGAAGGAAGGTTGATATTCTTCACCCTTGAAGACTTTGCAGAGTGAGCATGGGGTGAAGTTGGAGCAGTTTCTTCAGGCACGACTGATGTCGGGGGGATTACCCCCGGGTAGGCTCAAGGAGACGACTCAACATTTTAAAACATAGGGGGAGTCACTCCCGGTATGCCAAGCCCCACGAATCAACAAGACAATCGAAGAAGCGAAACCAGAAGACAAAGCTGCGACCCGGCCGGCTAGCCACTCCTGGCCGGCTGCTGGCTGCTGGCTACTCTTGGCTGGCTGCGGGCTGCTGGCTGCACCTAGCTGGCTGGAGGCTGGCCGGTTAGAACTTGGCTGGCTGGAGGCCGGCCGGCTGGAGGCTGCCGGCTGGTGGCTAGAGGCTGGAGGCTGGAGGCTGGCCGGCTGGAGGCTGCCGGCTGGGGCCTGGCCGACTGGAGGCTGCCGACTGCGGCCCGACGAAGTCAGCTCCAAGCGTCCCATCGGACACGAGCAGAAGGCACTGTAGCTGACGGACTGCAGAGTCAGCCACCCCGCTACAGTCCGACACTATTGGCAAATAGTGCCCCACTGTGCACCCGTCATGCGTCACTTCACTGCGCTCCAATAGTGATGCACTGTAGCCTACATCATGAGTCACTTCACATGTCACCTCCAATAGTGTAGTTAGGTCATGTGGGCCACCCCTTGTCCCCTGGGCCTCCCTATATAAGAGGCACCAGGGGAGCTCACCCACGGGCAAGCGAAGCCCCTCTCACTCTCCCATTCTCTCATTTTGCCTCCCACTCTCACATGTGAGGCATGGAGGAAGAGCTCTCATAGCTCCCTTCTTCCTCCCCAAATATAGCTCCAGGAGCAACCCTGTACTGCCACTAGATACACCACATATATCACCAGACATGCAGGATTAGGGGTATTATCTCCCCGGAGAGCCCCGAACCTGGGTAAACCACCGCGTGCTACTACCCTATCCCATCCCGGATCTTGCACGGCAGCCTTGCTCTCACCTCGATTAGCCACCCCCTGGCATCTGTTGAGAGAAAACGACGACAGTTGGCGCCCATCGTGGGGCTCGCTGCTGCTGGAACCGCGGTCCGGGCGGGACCCTTTTCGTCATCATCACCGTGGCATCGCCGCCGTCTCTCCGGTAGTGCTCGGGGCCCCGACATCGACACTCCCCCGGGGCGACCGCACAGGGCGGCGCGTCCTCGTCGTCGGCCTCGCCCTCTTCGTCACCACTGTTGCGACACCGGCTATCCGTCGCGGCCCCCAGGGCGACCGCGCAGGGCGGCGCGTCCTCGTCGTCAGCCTCGCCCTCTTCGTCACCACTGTTGCGACACCGGCTGTCCGTCGCAGCCCCCGCATTGCCCAATCTGCGCGCTTACATCGCATAGACCCTACTCCGGTATTCACCATACACAAGCTAGATAATGGCCAGTCACTACCCATCTATAAGCCAGATGCGAGTCAGACGCTGCTCATACACTGCATGTACACGCCCCAGATAATGGCCGTATATTACTCATATACTCTTCCCAGACAATGGCTATTCGCTAGCACGCCTATGCTCGTCCTCCTGTGCGTCGTCAGGGGAGGCAAACGTACGCACGGCCGCGCTGCTCATGCCCAACCGGATCTCAACGAGCTCCTCGAGCGCCTCCGTCTCCGGCGACCACACGGAGCTCACGGACATAGCCCGATTCCACTCCGTCTGCACCGCCTGGCCCGACGCGGGAGTGGATGCCGCGGCCGCACCTCCGTCGCCCCTCCGCGGTCGCGCCTCCACGCCCAGCTCCCCGCTCCCCGTGCACGAGCACCTCTCCCGGCCGTGCGTCTAGGACGCCTCGCTGCGTCGCCGCGACGCCCCGCCTGGCTGGCCGTCCTCGCGCCGCCTGACCACGCACGGTCCTGCCACGCCCCTGCGCGCGCCTCCACACCAGCAGCACCACCACCGCGCCGGCTTCGTCTACGCGCCAGACCTTTGCGCGCCGCCTCGGCACCTCCGCATCTGGCCGCGCCAGCATTCGCATCCGGCTGGCTCTGGCCGCCGGTCGCTGGCCCTGCGCCCTCGCGCCGCGTCGGCCCTTCCAGCCCACCGGCTTGGCTACCTACTGCCGCCCCGGGTCGCACCCTTGCGCCCCGTCTCGCTCGCGGCCGCGGCCCCGCATGCCTCCGGCTCCACGATGTTGCGCCGTCCACCGGCTGCGCCCCCGCGTTCGGCCCTGACTCCTCACTCTGCCACGTGCTACTAGCCGCCCGCGCTGGCTGCGCCGCGGGTCGGCTGCCCAAATAATAATAATAATAATAAAAGGGGGTAGTGGTGGCTGGCTGGAGAAAGAAAGGTGCGGAGCCTGCAAAATGGCCGGTTGCCCATGGGCCTGGCTAAAAAAATGAAAAAAGAGGCTATGAACTATGCCCTCCACCCGCGTCTCCACTCGGTCGGCTGACCTACGCCACCGCCTGGCCGGCTGGCCTACCCGTCTACTTCGACACCGGGCCGACTCCAGCTGCCCACCTGCCGATAGCCAGGGGTTCGGCGGCTACACCCAATGGGTGCACTGGCACGCTCCGCTGGCAAAAAGCCGCGCCGGCTATGTTCAACAACACCCACCTCGCCTACGTGAAAATCAATGAACCTCCTCGCTCGGAGGCTCGGAGGCTACTCCCGGCAGGGCCCCGCGCCCATCAAGCCGGCGGACCCCGCGCCCACCAGCCGGCGGACCCCGCGTCCGCCCTCGGCAGCGCCTCGCGCTCAACAGCCGGCGGACCCTGATACATCTCCAACGTATCTATAATTTTTGATTGTTCCATGCTATTATATTATCTGTTTTGGATGTTTTATATGCATTAATATGCTATTTTATATTATTTTTGGGACTAACCTATTAATCTAGTGTCTAGTGCCAGTTTCAGTTTTTTCCTTGTTTTTGAGTATTGCAGATAAGGAATATTAAACGGAGTCCAAACGGAATAAAATCTTCGGAATGATTTTTCTTGGACCAAAAGAAACCTACCAAGCTTGGAAACCAAGGCAGGAGAGCCCCCGTGTGGCCACAAGCTACAGGGGCGCGCCCAGGGGGGTAGGGCGCGCCCCCTGGCTTGTGGGCCCACGGCAGCCCTCCTAACCCTACTCTTCGGCCTATAAATTCACAAATATTCCCTGGATACCAAAAAGAGCCACGAAAACACTTTTCCACCGAAAGGAGCCTCTGTTCCCATGAGATCCAATCTTGGAGCCTTTTCCGGTAATCTGCCGGAGGGGGATTCGATCACGGAGGGCATCTACATCAACTCCATTGCCCCTCCGATGATGCGTGAGTAGTCCACCACAGACCTTGGGGTCCATAGCTAGTAGCTAGATGGCTTCTTCTCTCTCTTTGCTCTTCAATACCATGTTCTTCATGATCTTCATGGAGATCTATCCGATGTAATACCCTTTTGCGGTGTGTTTGTCGAGATCCGATGAATTGTGGGTTTATGATCAGATTATCTATGAATATTATTTGAGTCTTTTCTGAATTCTTATATGCATGATTTCATATCTTTGCAAGTCTCTTCGAGTTATTGGTTTGGTTTGGCCAACTAGATTGGTAATTCTTGCAATGGGAGAAGTGCTTAGTTTTGGGTTCAATCTTGCGGTGTCCTCACCTAGTGACATAGTAGGGGTAGCGAGGCACGTATTGTATTGTTGCCATCGAGGATAAAAAGATGGGGTTTTCATCATATTGCTTGAGTTTATCCCTCTACATCATGTCATCTTACCTAATGCATTACTCTGTTCTTCATGAACTTAATACTCTAGATGCAGGCAGGAGTTGGTCGATGTGTGGAGTAATACTAGTAGATGTAGAATCGTTTCGGTCTACTTGACACGGACATGATGCCTATATGCATAATCATTGCCTTGGATATCGTCATAACTATGCACTTTTCTATCAATTGCTCGACAGTAATTTGTTCACCCACCGTAATATTTGCCTTCATGAGAGAAGCCTCTAGTGAAACCTATGGCCCCCGGGTCTACTTTCCATCTTATATTTTCAGATATATTTACTTGTGTTTTTACTTTCAGCAATCGTTTCCATCTATCTCTATCAGATCTCATCCTTGCAAGTAACCGTGAAGGGATTGACACCCCGTCATAGCGTTGGGTGCAAGTGTTTGATTCTTTGTGTAGGTACATCTATTGGGGACTTGCTTGTATCTCCTACTGGATTGATACCTTGGTTCTCAACAACTGAGGGAAATACTTATCTACTTTGCTGCATCACCCTTTCCTCTTCAAGGGAAAACCAACGCATGCTCAAGAAGTAGCAAGAAGGATTTCTGGCGCCGTTGCCGGGGAGATCTACACCAAGCCATCCAAGTACCCATCACAAACTCATCTCTTGCATTTACATTATTTGCCATTTGCCTCTTGTTTTCCTCTCCCCCACTTCTAAAATGATTTTTTCAAAAAGATTTGCCTTTTTATTCGCCCTTCTTCCGTTCGTCTTTTCGTTTGCTTCTTGCTTGCTTGTGTGCTTGATTGCTTGCTTTGTCATGATGACTCAAGAGAATACCAAGTTGTGTGAGTTTTCCAATACTAATAATAATGATTTTATTAGTACTCCGATTGCTCCCGCCACTAGTGCGGAATCTTATGAAATTAATGCCGCTTTGCTTAATCTTGTTATGAAAGAACAATTTTCCGGCCTTGCTAATGAAGATGCCGCATCCCATCTAAATACTTTCGTTGAATTGTGTGATATGCAAAATAAGAAAGATGTGGATAATGATATTGTTAAATTGAAGCTATTTCCGTTCTCCCTACGAGATCGTGCTAAAACTTGATTTTCATCTTTGCCTAAAAATAGTATTGATTCATGGAATAAGTGTAAAGATGCTTTTATTTCCAAGTACTTTCCACCCGCTAAGATCATCTCCCTTAGGAACGATATAATGAATTTTAAGCAACTTGATCATGAGCATGTTGCACAATCTTGGGAGAGGATGAAATTAATGATTAGAAATTGCCCCGCGCATGGTTTGAGTTTATGGATGATTATACAAATTTTCTATGGTGGATTGAATTTTGCTTCTAGGAATCTCTTAGATTCCGCCGCAGGTGGTACTTTTATGGAAATCACATTAGGAGAAGCTACTAAACTCCTAGATAATATTATGGCAAATTACTCTCAATGGTATACCGAAAGATCTCTTACTAGTAAAAAAGTGCATGCTATTGAAGAGATTAATACTTTGAGTGAAAAGATGGATGAATTGATGAAATTGATTGCTAGTAAGAGTGCTCCTATTGATCCTAATGATATGCCTTTGTCTTCTTTGATTGGAAATAATAATGAATCTATGGATGTGAATTTTGTTGGTAGGAACAATTTTGGTAATAACGCGTATAGAGGTAATTTTAATCCTAGGCCGTTTCCTAGTAATTCCTCTAATAATTATGGTAATTCCTACAGCAACTCTTATGGAAATTATAATAAGATACCCTCTTGAGAATAATATTAAAGAATTTATTAGTTCGCCAAAGGGTTTCAATGCTATGATTGAAGAAAAATTGCTTAAGATTGATGATTTGGCTAGGAACGTTGATAGAATTTCCCTTGAGATTGATTCTTTGAAAATTAGATCTATTCCTCTCAAGCATGATATTAATGAGTCTTTAAAATCTATGAGAATTTCTATTGATGAGTGTAAGGAAAGAACCGCTAGAATACGTGCTATGCGTGAATGGCTTGAAAAAGTGTGTTCTCGTGATAATAATGATGAAGATCTTAAAGTGATTGATGTGACTCCTATTGAATCTTTGTTTTCCAATGTAAATCTTGATAAATATGGGACTGGAGATAAGTCAACTTTAGTTAAAAGGCGTCCCAATGATTTGGAGTTTATAGATCTTAATGCTAAGATTGACAAAAGTGGGATAGAAGAGGTCAAAACTTTAAATAGCAATGAACCCACTCTTTTGGATTTCAAGGACTTTAATTATGAGAATTGTTCTTTGATTGATTGTATTTCCTTGTTGCAATCCATGTTGAATTCTGCGCATGCTTATGATCAAAATAAAGCTTTTACTAAACATATCGTTGATGCTATGATGAAATCTTTTGAAGAAAAACTTGAGTTGGAAGTTTCTATACCTTGAAAGCTTTATGATGAGTGGGAACCTACTATTAAGATTAAGATTAAAGATTTTGAGTGCCATGCTTTGTGTGATTTGGGTGCTAGTGTTTCCACGATTCCGAAAACTCTATGTGATGTGTTAGGTTTCCGTGAATTTGATGATTGCTCTTTAAATTTGCATCTAGCGGATTCCACTATAAAGAAACCTATGGGAAGGATTAATGATGTTCTTATTGTTGCAAATAGGAATTATGTGCCCGTAGATTTCATTGTTCTTGAGATAGATTGCAATCCTACATGTCCTATTATTCTTGGTAGACCTTTCCTTAGAACGATTGGTGCAATTATTGATATGAAAGAAGGAAACATTAGATTTCAGTTTCCATTAAGCAAAGGCATGGAAAACTTTCCTAGAAAGAAAATTAAATTGCCTTATGAATCTATTATGAGAGCTACTTATGGATTGCATACCAAAGATGACAATACCTAGATCTATTGCGTTTTGCCTAGCTAGGGGCGTTAAACAATAGCGCTTGTTGGGAGGCAACCCAATTTTATTTTTGCTTTCTGTTTTTTGCTTATGTTTTGGTGTGTTTTGCACATTATTACTTATGTAGTAATTGTATTTTTATGTTTCTATTAGTGTTTGAGCCAAGTAAGACCTTTGGGATGGTCTACGGTGTTTGTTGATTTGATTTTGCTGAAAAACAGAAACTTTTGCTCTCAGTCCAGGAATTTTGTAAATTCACTGGAACGTGATTTTGATCTGAAATTTTTACACAAGATTTATATGAAAATTTCCCTGGTTTTCATATTTTTTCATAATTTTTAGACTTACATAAGTATTCGAAGTCTACAGATTGCTACAGACTGTTCTGTTTTTAACAGATTCTGTTTTCCTTGTGTTGTTTGCTTATTTTGATGAATCTATGGGTTGTATCGGGGGGTATGAACCATGGAGAAGTTAGAATACAGTAGGTATTACACAAATATAAATAAAGAATGACTTCACAACAGTACCTAAAGTGGTAATTTATTTTTCTTATACTAACGGATCTCACGATTTTCTGTTGAGTTTTGTGTTGTGAAGTTTTCAAGTTTTGGGTAAAGATTTGACGGACTATGGAATAAGGAGTGGCAAGAGCCTAAGCTTGGGGATGCCCAAGGCACCCCAAGCCATATTCAAGGATACCAAAAAGCCTAAGATTGGGGATGCCCCGGAAGGCATCCCCTCTTTCGTCTTCAATCCATCGGTAAATTTACTTGAGGCTATATTTTTATTCACCACATGATATGTGTTTTGCTTGGAGCGTCTTGTATGATATGAGTCTTTGCTTTTTAGTTTGCCACAATCATCCTTGCTGCACACATCTTTTTGAGAAGGACATGCTGAATCATGAATTTATTAGAATACTCTATGTGCTTCACTTATATCTTTTGAGCTAGGCAATTTTGCTCTAGTGCTTCACTTTTATCTTTTTACAGCATGGTGGTGTTATATTTTATAGAAATAATTGAACTCTCGTACCTCACTTATATTATTTTGAGAGTCTCTAAACATAATGGTTATTGGATTAGGTTATGAATTTGGTCCTAATATAATAGGCATCCAAGAGGGATATAATAAAAACTTTCATATTAAGTTCATTGGATATGATGAGAAGTTTGATTTTGTGCATATAGTTTTGAGATGTAGAGATGGTAATATTAAGAGTTATGTTAGTAAGTAATTGTGGATTCGTAGAGATACTTGTGTTAAGGTTTGTGATTCCCGTAGCATGCACGTATGGTGAACCATTATGTAATGAAGTCGGAGCATCATTTGTTTAATGATTGTCATCCTTTGTGTGATGGGTCGGGAGCGCGCGATGGTTTACTCCTACCAACCTCTCCCCTAGGGGCATGCATCTAACACTTTGCTTCGATGACTAATAGACTTTTGCAATAAGTATGTGAGTTCTTTATGACTAATGTGAGTCCATGGATTATACGCACTCTCACCCTTCCACCTTTGCTAGCCTCTCTAGTACCGCGCAACTTTCGCCGGTGCATAAACCCACCTTCCTCAAAACAGCCACCATATATTTTCCTCAAAACAGCCACCATACATACCTATTATGGCATTTCCATAGCCATTCCGAGATATATTGACATGCAACTTCCACCGTTCCGTTTATTATGACACGCACCATCATTGTCATATTGCTTTGCATGATCGTAAGACAGCTAGCATGATGTTTTTATGGCTTGTCCGTTTTTTGATGTCATTTGCTATGCTAGATCATTGCACATCCCGGTACACCGCCGGAGGCATTCATATAGAGTCATATGTTGTTCTAAGTTTCGAGTTGTATGTAAATAAAAGTGTGATGATCTTCATTATTAGAGCATTGTCCCATGAGAGGAAAGGATGATGGAAGCTATGATTCCCTCAATAGATGGGATGAGTCTCCGGACTTTACAAAAAAATAAAAGAGCCAGCGAAGCCCAAATAAAAAAAAGGAGGCCAAAGATGCCCACCAAAAAGAAAAAAAAGAAGAAAAAAATGAATGAGAGAAAAGAGAGAAGGGACAATGCTACTATCCTTTTCCACACTTGTGCTTCGAGAAGCACCATGTTCTTCATGATAGAGAGTCTCCTATTTTGTCACTTTCATATACTAGTGGGAATTTTTCATTATATAACTTGGCTTGTATATTCCAATGATGGGCTTCCTCAAAGTGCCCTAGGTCTTCGTGAGCAAGCGAGTTGGATGCACACCCACTTAGTTTCCTTTTGAGCTTTCATACACTTATAGCTCTAGTGCATCCGTTGCATGGCAATCCCTACTCACTCACATTGATATCTATTGATGGGCATCTCCATAGCCCGTTGATACGCCTAGTTGATGTGAGACTATCTTCTCCCTTTCCCTTGCACCTCCACCACATTCTATTCCACCCATAGTGCTATATCCATGGCTCACGCTCATGTATTGCATGAGAGTTGAAAAGGTTTGAGAACATAAAAGGGGTGAAACAATTGCTTGACTTGTCATTGGGGGTGTGCATGATTTAGATACTTTGTGTGGGGAAGATGGAGCATAGCCAGACTATATGATATTGTAGGGATAACTTTCTTTAGCCATGGTATTTTGAAAGCTATGATTGCTTGTTAGTATGCTTTAAGTATTATTGTCTTTATGTCAATATTAAGCTATAGTATTGAATTGTACGGATCTGAATATTCATGCCACAATAAAGAATATTACATGGATAAATATGTTAGGTAGCATTCCACATCAAAAATTCTATTTTTATCATTTACCTACTCAAGGACGAGCAGGAATTAAGCTTGGGGATGCTTGATACGTCTCCAACGTATCTATAATTTTTGATTGTTCCATGCTATTATATTATCTGTTTTGGATGTTTTATATGCATTAATATGCTATTTAATATTATTTTTCGGACTAACCTATTAATCTAGTGCCTAGTGCCAGTTTCTGTTTTTTTCCTTGTTTTTGAGTATTGCAGATAAGGAATATTAAACGGAGTCCAAACGGAATAAAATCTTCGAAATGATTTTTCTTGGACCAAAAGAAACCTACCAAGCTTGGAGACCAAGGCAGGAGAGCCGCCGTGTGGCCACAAGCCATAGGGGCGCGCCCAGGGGGGTAGGGCGTGCCCCCTGGCTTGTGGGCCCACGGCAGCCCTCCTAAGCCTACTCTTCGGCCTATAAATTCACAAATATTCCCTGGATTCCAAAAAGAGCCACGAAAACACTTTTCCGCCGCCAGGAGCCTCTGTTCCCGTGAGATCCAACCTTGGAGCCTTTTCCGGTAATCTGCCGGAGGGGGATTCGATCACGGAGGGCATCTACATCAACTCCATTACCCCTCCGATGATACGTGAGTAGTCCACCACAGACCTTCGGGTCCATAGCTAGTAGCTAGATGGCTTCTTCTCTCTCTTTGCTCTTCAATACCATGTTCTTCATGATCTTCATGGAGATCTATCCGATGTAATACTCTTATGCGGTGTGTTTGTCGAGATCCGATGAATTGTGGGTTTATGATCAGATTATCTATGAATATTATTTGAGTCTTTTCTGAATTCTTATATGCATGATTTCATATCTTTGCAAGTCTCTTCGAGTTATTGGTTTGGTTTGGCCAACTAGATTGGTAATTCTTGCAATGGGAGAAGTGCTTAGTTTTGGGTTCAATCTTGCGGTGTCCTCACCCAGTGACATAGTAGGGGTAGCGAAGCACGTATCGTATTGTTGCCATCAAGGATAAAAAGATGGGGTTTTCATCATATTGCTTGAGTTTATCCCTCTACATCATGTCATCTTACCTAATGCGTTACTCTGTTCTTCATGAATTTAATACTCTAGATGCAGGCAGGAGTCGGTCGATGTGTGCAGTAATACTAGTAGATGCAGAATCATTTCGGTCTACTTGACACGGACGTGATGCCTATATGCATAATCATTGCCTTGGATATCGTCATAACTATGCGCTTTTCTATCAATTGCTCGACAGTAATTTGTTCACCCACCGTAATATTTGCCTTCATGAGAGAAGCCTCTAGTGAAACCTATGGCCCCCGGGTCTACTTTCCATCTTATATTTTCAAATCTATTTACTTGTGTTTTTACTTTCAGCAATCTTTTCCATCTATCTCTATCAGATCTCATCCTTGCAAGTAACCGTGAAGGGATTGACACCCCTTTATAGCGTTGGGTGCAAGTGTTTGATTCTTTGTGTAGGTACATCTATTGGGGACTTGCTTGTATCTCCTACTAGATTGATACCTTGGTTCTCAACAACTGAGGGAAATACTTATCTACTTTGCTGCATCACCCTTTCCTCTTCAAGGGAAAACCAACGCATGCTCAAGAAGTAGCAGACCCCGCGTCTGCCCTCAGCAGCGCCTAACGCTCAACAGCCGGCGAACCCCGCGTCCGCCCCCGGCATGGCCCCGCGCTCACTAGCCAGCGGACCCCGCATCCGCCCTTGACAGGGCCCCACGCCCATCGGTCGGCGGACCTCGCGTCCGCACCTGGCGTCCTCAACGCCACTATCTGCTTCGGCAATAGCAAAGACCCTCTGCCTGACTCTTCGAGTCGCCCGGAGGCTCGGAGGCTACACCCAGCGGGTGCGCTGGCGCGCCCCCGCTGGAAACAGCCAGCCGGTGGACTCCGCGTCCACACCTGGCAGGGCTCCTCACCCATCAGTCGATGGACTCCGCGCCCGCGCCTGACATCGTCGACGCCACCGTCTGCTTCAGCAAGGACTCTACGTCCGCATGCGGCAGTGGCTCACGACCATCAGCCGACGGACTCCGCATCCTCGACCGGTAGCGCCTCGCACCCATGAGCCAGCGGACTCCAAGTCCGCG
The DNA here is from genome assembly GCA_039707655.1 of Elymus sibiricus. Classification (NCBI taxonomy): domain Eukaryota; kingdom Viridiplantae; phylum Streptophyta; class Magnoliopsida; order Poales; family Poaceae; genus Elymus; species Elymus sibiricus. The sequence continues at coordinate 150,544,553 of CM077675.1, read as the reverse complement.
CCCGGCAGCACCTCGCGCGCATTAGACGGACCACGTCGGCTGCAAGCCGCGCTGGCCGACATCGACAAAAACCGCCTCACCGGCACTGAGGGAGTTCGGGATTAAGGGGTCCTCGGACCGCCGGCCTATTTCTCATGGGCCGGATTCATGGGCCGCTCGCTGAGGATGGGATTGATCGAAGGCCCCGTCGCCAGGGAGGAGACCTCAGGAGCCGTGGCGTGCCTGTCAAGTTTGAGATAATAGATTAGGCATGTTTTTCCCTCCGGTGAACAACCGACTATGTGTAACCCTAATGACCCCCGATGTCTATATAAGCCAGAGGGTTTTAGATTGTAGGACAAAAAAACTCATCTAGGGTTTTAGCTAGTCGATCTCGAGGTAGATCAACCCTGTAACCTTCATACCATCAATATAATCGAGCAGGACGTAGGGTTTTACCTCCATAGGAGGGCCCGAACCTGGGTAAACATCGTCTCCTTCGTCCCCTTGTTACCATCGATCCTAGACTCATAGCTCGGGACCCCCTACCCGAGATCCGCCGGTTTTGACACTGACATTGGTGCTTTCATTGAGAGTTCCGCTGTGATCACCAAAAGAATCGATGGCTCACCTTCTCATAAGCCATGGAGTCTGCAGCCAGGATGCCTCCGTCCCTGGACAGACCCCCGCAGGCGGCAGCGCCCTGTCGCGTGCCGATCCGACTGACCATCTTGGCCAGATCGGAAGTTTCTTCCTCGATCAAGAAATCAGATTTGGGAAACTAGAGTTCGCTGCTGATTCACGGGGAGAACTCGTTTGGATGAGGCCCTTAACTCCCATGGAGGAGCCCGCATATATAATCCGACGCCTTGACGCCGGAAGCATCGGGCATCGCCTCCGAGGTGGCCTCTACCCACGGGCCGTCTAGAACGCCCAACCCCGTTGATATGCCCGGATCCGCCGCGGCCGAACACGACCTGGATTTGCCTTCAAGCGATCCTGGGACCACGGCGCTGCGGATCGACCCCGTGCGCTTCGGCAACGCGTACTCCGCCGACGTCTCATCCCTGAACGAGCTACTAGATCAGATTCGAACCATGGGCCTGGCCGACGACCACCAGACCCTGGTCTATGACCGGATCGGGCTTAAATCCGATGACAGGGAGATTCGCACCCCCTCGGTCACTCACTTAGTCGCCACCGTCGAGTGTCCGGCTGGAGGCTCATACCCCCAACAACCGAAACTAAAAACGGCTTATATCCCAATCTCTGATCATCAAGATCTCTCTGGTAACCCAGACTCGGGAGTTCACTCCAGAAATAGTTCAGGATCGATCCCCGATCTAGCGCGCAACTCGAACCCCGCGCCGAACGGTCCTGCGGACAAGGTGGACTCCAATTCCCCCGCGCTGAACCCCGTGATTTCGGACTCACATCGCGGCGCGGAACTAAATTTTTTCTCACCCACCACCCAAGTCGAGCACTCAAGCATCGCAGGAGAGTCCAAGTCTTCGGACTTACGGGATGTCAAATAATTGCCAGGGGAGTCGGTTCACCACTTTTGGGCTAGACTCCTCCTCATTAGAGACAGAGTACCAGGCTCTAGTGACCAGGAAATAATGGAAACTTTCAGTCGCAATTGTCATGATGATGGGATCCTCAACGCCCTATCCCGTTGACACGTTCGCGGCTTCACCGAGCTATCAGACCTGGTACAAAAATACTGTGCCATGGAGAGCACCTGGCAAGCCGAACGGCTACTCGCGGAACCAGACTTTACCGACCACCCTAAAGGAGATCGGAAAAAGTGGATACCTCCGAAGCGGCTAGCCAAACACGAACCCGCCGAATAGAGAAATAGACCCCCTACGGGTGCCAGAACTGTCCTTGACGGACTATTGGACAAGCCATGCCCTATACATTCTGTATTGCTGAACACAATCCTGACTCATAGCCTCAGAGCTTGCTGGGTCGTCAGGCAGGTCGCAAAAAGTGGAGAGGCCATCCTCGAGGCACTACCTCCGAACAGGCGCTCCACAACGCCACCAGAATACAATGCGGAAGTCCTGACGATCTATGAAACGTTCCCCTCTAGGAACAGGAGGAGAAGAGCTCTTAGAGAACTCGAACAGGTCTACCATGTGGCGGCAACAAGTTCATGGGTAGACACACCAATCACCTTTGGAGACACTGACCAACCAACCATCCGTCCCGGTCAAACACCGGCAGCACTGGTCCTAAACCCCATCGTCGACGGTTTCTGGCTACAGAAGGTGCTAATGGATGGTGGCAGTGGTTTAAACCTCATCTACGAAGACACCGTTGAAAAAATGCAGTTCGACCGATCTCGCATCGAGCAAAGCAACACAACCTTCCGGGGGATCATCCCTGGGAAAGAGGCGCATTGCTCAGGACGTATCACCCTTGACGTAGTGTTCGGCAAGCCCAAAAACTACCGATCTGAAGAACTTCTCTTCCATATCGTGCCCATCCCCAGTGGCTACCACGCCCTGTTGGGCGTGACGCCTTCACAAAATTCCAGGATATACCCCATTACGGGTATATGAAGCTCAAGATGCCAGGCCCAAAGGGGGTAATCACAATCGCCGGTGATCCGAATATAGCCCTTCGAGCCGAAAACAAAATAGCAGCGCTCGCCCTCGAAGCACTAGCTGAGACCTTTGCTGCAGAGGAATTGACCGCACTCCGGTCAACAGTGGACAAGGACGATGTGATCCTTAGCAAAAGGCCCAAACCCACGTCCTTTAAACCTGCAAAAGAAATTGTCAAATTTCAGGTACACCCAACGGACCCTAATAAGACAGCGTCCATCGGTGCTCAGCTGGACCCCATGGTGGACGAGGCGCTGCAAGCATTCTTATGAGAAAACTGGGACATCTTCGCCTGGCATCCTTCCGATATGCCAGGAATCCCATGGCGGCTGGCAGAACATAGTCTGAATATAATCCCAGGCTTCAAGCCCGTCAAGGAGACTCTACGCCGCTTTTCCGAGCCTAAACGACAAGCTATGGGTGAAGAACTAGCCAAATTGCTAGAGGCCGGATTCATACGGGAGATCAAACACCTCGAGTGGTTGGCTAGCCTGGTGATGGTACCGAAGAAAGACAAATCCTGGCGGCTGTGCGTCGACTTCAAAGACCTTAACAAGGCCTGCCCTAAGGACCCTTTCCCCCTACCACGCATAGACCAGATTATTGATGCCACAGCCGGACACGATTCAATGTGCTTCCTTGACGCCTACTCCGGATACCATCACATCAAAATGAAGGAATCCGATCAAGCTGCAACTGCATTCATCACCCCCTACGGGCCATTCTGCTTCAACACAATGCCTTTCGGGCTAAAAAATGCTGGGGCTACATACCAGCACATGATCCAGACCTGGCTCGAAAAACAGGTTGGTAAAACAGTCGAGGCATACGTGGACGACGTGGTCATTAAAACCAAAAACGTCAGCCAGTTGATCGACGACCTAAGGCAAACCTTTGCCAGCTTACGCGAGTACGATATACGACTCAATCCGGAGAAATGTGTCTTTGGAGTCCCCGCTGGTAAATTGCTCAGATTCATTGTTTCCCATAGAGGAATAGAAGCGAATCCGGCTAAGATCCGCGCCCTATCGGAACTTGCAATTCCCACAGAGCTCAAGCATGTCCAAAAGTTGGCGGGTTTCGTGGCGGCGCTAAGCCGCTTTATTTCCCATCTCAGTGAAAAGGCTTTACCGCTCTATAGGTTGCTGAAACGGACCAACGATTTCGAATGGACCGATGAAGCAGCCGCTGCGTTAGAGGAAATTAAAACACTGCTGGCAAGCAACCCCATACTCACAGCACGAGGCACCGGTGAACCAATGTTATTGTACATATCGGCCACCAACCAAGTGGTTAGCGCAGTGCTCGTTGTCGAACGAGAGGAGGAGGGTCACAAATTCCGGATACAGAAGCCGGTCTACTATGTGTCAGAAGTACTAACGCAATGTAAGTCCAGATACCCGCATTACCAGAAGATAGCCTATACAGTATAGTATTTACGGCATCACGGAAACTATGTAGGACCGAAAGTATGTCTAGAGGGGGGGTGATTAGACTACTTGACCAAATAAAAATTCTACCTTTTCCCAAGTTTTAGAGTTGGCAGATTTTAGCATTTCATGGCAAGTCAAGTACACCCTACACATGCAAGTCTAAGAGTATAGCAGCGGAAAGTAACAACAAGCATGAGTAGAAAGGATAGGGTAGGAAGATCAAACGCAATTGTATACACGATGATTTTTCCCGTGGTTCCGATAGGTGGTGCTATCGTACGTCCACGTTTATGGAGTCTTCAACCCACAGAGGGTAACGGTCGCGAGAGTCCACGGAGGGCTCCACCCATAAGGGTCCACGAAGTAGCAACCTTGACTATTCCATAACGGCTTCCGTCCACGCAGGACTAGCCTCACTATGGGTAGATCTTCACGAAGTAGGCGATCTCCTTGCCCTTACAAACTTCTTGGTTCAACTCCACAACACGAAGTAGGAGGCTCCCAAGCAACACCTAACCAATCTAGGAGGCACCACCCTCCAAAAGGTAATAGGCTCGGCAATGATGATGAACTCCTTGCTCTTGTGCTTCAAGATGATAGACTCCTCAACACACAATCACTCTCTCACAGATTTGGCTTGGTGGAAGAGATGGGATTGGTGGAAAGCAACTTGGGGAGGCTAGAAATCAAGATCCATATGGTTGGAGTGGATGATCTTGACCTCAACACAAGGGTAGGTGGTTCTCTATCAGAAAACTGGATGGGGCAAGTATGGAATAGTTTTGAGTGCTTCTCTCTCGAGTAGGTGGTGGTGAAGGGGTATATATAGGCATCCCCAAAAATCCAACCGTTACACACAAAATGACCAACTCGGTGACACCGATGTGTTAATCTCGGTGGTACCGAAGTGACCAAAAGGTGGCAACTTTTGAATCTCGGTGAGACCGATATAGGAAACTCGGTTGCACCGATAAGGTGACCAACGGTCAGATTGCCCAATCTCGGTGACGCCGATCCAACAATCTCGGTGATACCAATATTGTGAATTTGCGTAACAGAAAGTTGGCAACCTAAACTCGGTGGCACCGAAGCAGAATCGGTTGCACCGAAAGGCTAGGGTTTGGCTTATGTCTGTCTGAGTTTGAGAATCGGTGGCACCGAGTGGAAAGTGTTGGTTGCACCGATTTTGAATGTTTGACTTTGGACAGGCTTTTGTGGAAGAGCTTGTGGGTGTTTTTGGTGACTATCACTTGTGCACGTATGAGCATTTGTTCACCAATCAAAACCTTACCCCCTTTTAATAGTATTGGCTTTCCTATGGACTCAAAGTGATTTCTCACAAATGTAAAATGTAGAGTCCTCTTGCTTGAAGCTTTGCCAATCCATTTCCTTGCATCTTGGGGTATTTCCACAATCTCCACAATCCTTTTTGCCATCCCTATCATTGAACTTTTCCTGAAATATACTTAGTGGAAACATTAGTCCAATGACTTATATGTTGTTATTAATTACCAAAACCACCAAGGGAGCAAATGTGCTTTCAATCTCCCCCTTTTTGGTAATTTATGACAACATATAGATCAAAGCTTCGACATATGATATAATCAAAGAATATAATCGTCGCTTTGAGAAGTATGTGATAAGCAAGAGCTCCCCCTAAATTTGTGCATTATTTTAAATTTGCGTTTGAATGCAAATGCACAATCGATTAGGTACATGGGGCACTTCTTCCATGTCACATACAACTTGGTGGTGTGCGAGAATAATAAGAGTTAACATCATAGCACAACACAATCAAGCAAAGGTGAATGATCATCTCATAAGTAGCATAATGATAGTAAAAAGTAGCAGCACACATTAAGCGTATGATCAAAACACAAGGCGTTTGTTGGTGTTTTTGAAAAAGCAATAAAAACCAAATGCTCTCTCACTCGAAGCCTAAAGATCTATATACACTTCTCCCCCTTTGGCAACAAGTTACCAAAAAGTTCAAAGGCATATATCTAAGCGTTCTTGGGCTGATCTCCTCCGGTTGTTGATGAAGGACTCGAGAGAACAGCGTCAGCGAAGATCTCTGCAGACGTCGTGGATGGAGTTGGAGTGGCAACTAGAGGAACTGGAGCTGATGGAGCTGAGGTGATAGTAGCAGGAGCTGATGAAGAGGGCCTCAAGTCTGGAGTTGGCACGGTGGCTGATCTGGCCTGAGTGGTGAACTGTGTGCCTGTCCTGAGAGGTGATCCATCCTCATCATCATCATCTGAAGAAGAATGAGGAAGAGGCACTGAGTCAACTTCCTTCTTTAGCTCATTGACTGTCTTAGTCAGCCCATCCACCTTGTCATTAAGGGTCTTGATCCTATTCTCAAAGATCCCGACAAGACTGTTTTGATTGCCCAAGATGTCCTTAATGTCCTTCTGCATGCCCTGAACTAATGAGATCAACCGATCCATTTGCTCATTCCTGGATCTAGGGACTTGAGCACTAGTGGCTCTAGCTGCCTCTGCCTCTGCCTGAGCTGCAGCAGATGTGGGATGTTCTGGGTCCATCACCACAATGTTGTCCTCGAGATCTGGCTGTAGGGGCAAGTGGGGTCTGTCCAGAGCAAAGATGTGCTTCTCCAACTTGGAATTTATGAGCATCTGGATATAAGGTGCATATCAGCAAGAGCGCTTCTGATCAGCAGCAACCCTCTTAACTGTCTCAACAATTAAGTCCATAACTCTAATCCTGGTGTGTCTGTCAAGATGGATCAACATGTTGATGGAGCAGCCTCGGATCATCTTGTCATCTCCTGACTTGGGCATCAAAGTATGCCTCAGAATGGTGTTCAAGGTACGAAGGCCAGCCTAGAGAAAGTAGATGGATCCTAACTTGTGAGACTTCACATGAGCAGCAGGGATCTCATTGTACATATTGGCCATAGCATTGTGGCTCTCCTTGGATTCTGAGTAGACATCCAAGTCACCATCCTGTACCTCTGGGACTCCCAAGATTGCAGCCCATTCATCAACAGTGGACTCATATCTTGCTCCTTCATTCATCCATACAATCCTACCATCTCCATAGAAATGTGCAGTGGAGTAGAATTGCATGATCATCTCATCATTCCAAGCAGTAAACTCTCTGCCAACAAACTCATCCAAACCAATGCAGTGAAAGTTGTCTTGGACACTTGGAAAGTAGTCTTCATTCTCCTTGATGAATTTCCAGTCGACATATCTCATGTCACTCACAACTGGACTCTTGTCAAACAACACAGTTTCATAGAAATCCTGTTGCTCTTTGGTATAGAATCTGTAGTCCACAGCTGTCTTCCTCCTTTGGGCATATGGATCAGCAGCTCTCCATGCCCTCAAACCAGAATCCTTCCTCTTCTTCATATCTTCAGCAAGTGGATAGCTGGCATTATGTACTGGAAGGTGTGGTCTAAGCTTCATCAAAGCAGACATAGCATCTTCATCCTCAACTCTGGAGGTAGTTCCCTTGTTCTTTTCAGAAGCAGGAATTTGCCTGGATAACCTCTTGGGTTTTTCAGCAGCAACCTTCTTGGGTGCAGACTTGGTGCTCTTGGATGTGCCAGTCTTTGGCATAGCATCAGCCATAAGCTTCTTTTTCTTCTTGGGAGGGGCCTTCTCAACATGTTCTTCCTCCTCCCCAGCAGCAGCACCAGCAGCCTCCTCTGGATCTTCAAACATGGAAGTTTGCCTACCAACAACATAGACAATCCTCTTCCTAGCTCTCTTCTTCTCCCCTGCCTTCTTAGGCATAGACTTCTTTGCGGGTGACTCAAGGTGAAGAGCCATTTTTTCCCTGGCACCCTCAAGTGCTCTCATAGCCTCAGAGCTACCATACTCCTTCCCGACAGCTCTCCTGGAAGAAGTAGCTTCATTTGCAGACTTCTTGGCAGCCTTCTCTTGCTTCTTGGCAAGAATCTCCTCTGGCACAAAATCTGAATCCTCCTCATCTGAATTCAGCTTCTTCCTGGCCCTTGTAGCAGCCTTGGGCAACCCATGAGAACTGGGAGTGCCTGGATCTGAAGATGAACTAGACTCAGGACTAGTGCCTGAACTCATCACTATGTTCTCCTCTTGGAAATTGTTCTCACTGTCCTCAGCACTTGACATACTGACCCTGTGAATAGAGTATAGAGGAGCATAAGAAGATGAGTCATCACAGAATGAGGCTGGTTTTTGAAAGTTTGAACAGAAGATTCTCAAGATTTACATTCTGTCACATGAAAATCGGTACAGCCGAAGCAAAAATTTCGGTGCTACCGAGACTGACTTTCTCTTTAACAGAAACTTGGCACTCTTTTCATTAAGACCGAAAAGAAGTACTCGGTTTCACCGAGATAGTTCTTAGCAGCATACACTGGCAAATCGGTGACACCGATTTGTTCGCTTCGGTTCCACCGAGTTCCATCGGGCGGACGGTAAACCCTAGAAAATCGATCATTCCCTAATCTATGGAATTTTCTCGTGGATAGGAAGATGTGCAAACAGTGGCTTATAGATAAAATGACTTCAATGCGCAAGATTTGGACGGGGAGTGCAAAGAAAGATCGAATCCATACCCTAGCTTGGTGACGGATCCGCTACGGCGGCGACGGCGGCGAAGATGCCCGTCGAGGGCGAGAATCCCACGGCGGAGACGCACGGGGAGACAAGGACGACGACCAGGGGGTCCTTTAGCGGCAGCTTAGAGTTTGGGGCGCGACGATTGAAGATTGAATTTTCGAACCGTCGGGACCACAGCTTATATACCCTTCACTGTCGGTGACGCCGATTCTAAATTTTCGGTGTCACCGAGTTCCTCAACTGTCAGTTGACAGGGAAATTCGGTGTAACCGAGAATATGGAATCGGTAGTACTGAGATTGAAAACCAGATCAACCCTAGGCATTCGGTGAGACCGAGAATTTTGGGTTGGTTCCACCGAGATGCACTTGGGAGGTTTTAATGGTCAGTCCTTGTCGATACGAAACTCCGAGTGCTCCACACACTGAGGGATCGAAAAGTACTTGTTCAAATTTTGTGATGCAGCATGAATGGAATATGAGGTGAGAAAGCATAGATAGCTAAAGAGTGGCCCTAGGCATTCTTGTCCATCCAATTGGTAAAAGATAAATCAAAAGCCAATTAGCAACAATTGGATGTCCTCGAATGAGAAAAATAAATGCAGACCAACATGCTCACACAATAAGATGTCAAATGAAATCATGACAAACATGCACATACACACTAGCATCTAACAAGCACTATGGCGATGACGAAGTCATCTATATATGAGTATATTGACTTAGGAGCCAAGTAAGAATACTTGATCATAGGTCATACTCATCGTTTAAGCACAAGTGGGTTAACCACTTTTACATAAAGCATTTAATGTTGTCACATACTAAAAGATGCTTTGACTCAAGTCTTAGAGTAAAGCTCCCCCTTGATGTGACATCCCCCCATAGGAGGGATAAACTAACCTTGGGTTTTGTCGATGAAGACTTCATGTTGGTGAGGTAGTGGTGGATGCTCAAGGTTGATGAAGATCACCAAGAGTTGGGAGCATCCTTGTTGTTTCCTTACTCTTCTCACCTACATGGGTTAGTCCCAACACACAAGAGACAAATACAAGGATATCTATGGACATGGAGTGCAAAGCATGTGTTATGATGTCCATTGTTTTGTTGATTACCTTGTCCCTTGCTTACCTTTGAGGGAATGTGTGACTCCTTGAACTATTGCATAGAGTTGATGTTGATTGCAAATAATTCTTGCCAATAATGAATGTGAGTGAATTTCATTGGCGGAGTCACCCCTCAAGAACTCTCTAGTTCTTCTTCTTGGGGACCCACATCAAGTTGATGGGGATCCTTGGTGTTGTAGTAGCCTTTGTAGAAGTTGAGCTTGAAGTAGCCTTGGGAACCCACTCCACCAAAGCTAGGGATTCATCTTCATATGAGTCAATGTCCTCTTGAAGCTTGTTCTTGCCCTTGAGCTTGTGGTCTTGTGGTGGAAGGTCATCTTGAGTGCTTGTTCCCTTGGGAAGAGTATTTTCATACTTCTCCTTTTGAGGAACAAACTTGGGCTTGGGGTATTGACCTTCTTCCCATTCAACTCCATTAGCGTTGAAGTAGCCAACACCATGGTTCTTTCGGTATCCTCCGTGCTTGCGAACAATCTCCTCAAATTGCTTACTCCCGGCAAGACTCTTATAGATACCTTTTTCTATAATTCCTTTCAATAAAGCATTTTCTTGCTCAAGTGTAACTTGGCTAAGAGAATCATCATTAGTGGAATCAATAGAACTACTAGAAGCAACATCATTAGGTTTAGCATTTTTATTGTTGCTACTAGATGAAGAACCTTTCTTGCCTTTGTTACTAGTTTGCTTAGTTTTAACTTGAGGCATGAATGTAGACAAGAGTAGTCGTTTGGCTAGATAAGATGAAGTCTTCTTTCGGAGATCGTCATTGATAGCTTTAAGAAACTCATGCTCTTGCTCCAAGTTGAGCTTCTCGAAGCATAGCTTCTCATGAGTCCTTACCAGCTCTCTATGATCTTCAAGAGTAGATTCATGGGCTAACTTAAGAGTGTTTAGTTCTTTAGTTAGTTGTTCTATTTTCATCTTATCATCATCAATTGACTTATCTTGACTTGCATGAGAATTATCAAGTTCATTTTGACTAACATCACTAGTTTTATCAAAGATCAAGTCATCATCACAAAGTAAATCATCTTCATCACTATTGAAATCAAGATACTCGGGGTGTGATACCTTGGGGCCTTTAGCCATGAAGCAACTTCCACTCCCTTCGTTTGGTGAATCAAATAGATCATAGGAGTTGGTAGTCACTAGAGCAATTCCGGCAACACCATCATCTTGACTATAGTCGGAGTCGGAGTGATAGCTTCTCTCGGAGTTGTTGTCGGTGTCGGAGCCGAAAACCCATTCACCAACATGAGCTTGATGTTTTATTCTTGTATAGCTCTTGGTGTACTTGTCCTTTGTGACACCCTGGGCTTATGCTACAGTGATCATTGTAATTAAGCTACAGTAATGATCATGAACAGTGCCTAATCATTTTGCTAAGTGAAGTTTGATCAAGTTGGATTCAAAATCCAATTCAAATTCCAATGCAAATGCCCTGTGGTTTTAAGTGAAGAAATTAAATTTTCAAACATCAAAGATAAAATGTTCCAAAATTTTGGAATATTCTAAAACAAATAATGTTAAGGAAAACAACATCACCAAGCTTCTGGTGTGGACCCCACCATCAATAACAGTAACTAACAGCTATTTAAAATGCTCTAAATTGCACTGGAAAATGAAAAACAATTTCTAAAAAGGCTCAAATTGGATGTGGCCCTCCCTAATAGTGCAACTAATTAATGGGACCAATGACACATTTTTACAATAAAGAAAATTGACTAAAATAAATAAAACAGAAGGAATTGAAAAGAGAAACAGAAAAGAAAAGAAAGAAAAGGAAAAGGGGCCACTTACCTGGCTACTGGGCCGAGCCCAGCCGGCCCAGCCCACCAAGGCCTTCCCTACCTGCTCCCTCCCTGCGTGTCGTCGCCGCCGTGGCCGAGCGCGCCTCGCTCCGGCCACTGGCCGTCACGGCGACGGAGCAGGTGGCGAGGGGATAAGGGCGAGGCCCGTCCCTCCCCCCTGGCCTCCCTGGCCATTCCTCTCCTCGCCCTGAGCTCGCTCGCTCCCCTCTTCCCCCCTCCAAATGCACCGCAGCCGGACCGCCGTCGCCATGGCCGTCGGGTAGCCGCTGGCACAGCCACCCCCGAGCCCCGCTGCGACGTCCAGCGGCTCCGCCTCGGCCTCCTCGACCTCTCCAACCACGAGCCCTTCCTCCTGCGCCCCTGGAACGCCCGCGCGCCGTCGTCTTCTTCCTCGGGCACCTGAGCTCGTCGCCGTCGAGCCCTCCCCGAGCACGCTTTGCACGGCTACAACCCCCTGTGAGCTCCGCCTCCCTTCCCCGTGCCTCCTCGCCGTCGCTAGCTCGCCGTAGGCCCTGTTTCCGCTCGGACCCGAATGCGCCGCCGCAAGACCTCGTCGCCGGTGCCTCTCTGGTGACCAATTGGTCCTGCCACCGCCGCCAATCGACTCCGCATCGCACGTAGGCTCGTCCCGCACCGCTAGTTAGCTCGAAAACGCCCCCGTTCGCCGTTTGCCATCGGAGCCCGAAACTCTGCTCCGCCGCCGGCGACCTGCTGCTCGCTACGGCCCGCCGTTGCTTCGCCTGAGGCCGGGAACGGAACGGCGGCGACCTCAGCTCTTCGTAGCACGAAACGACGCTCGATTTGAGCCACCGTAGACAAAACCCGAGCTCGCCGGAGCCTTCGGGCGCGTGGGGCGCTCGCCGTCGCGTCTCCGGCACCCACCGCCGACGTGGCCGGCTGGGGCCCAACCCCAGGGTCACTGCCAGTGGGTCCCCTGGCCCCGTTGACTGGGTTGACTAGTCAACGTGCTGGCTGGGCTGACCCAGCCCACTGACATATGGGGCCCCCAGCCCCCTGTGCCTATGACAGGTGGGTCCCCCACTAAATTAATTAAACTGGTTAGATTTAAAACTAATTTGGATAATTAGATTAGTCTAGTGACTCACTGACATGTGGGGCCCGTCCACTAATTAACTCTGTTTAAATAAATCTAATAAACTGAAATGCCTCTGTCTCTATGACAGGTGGGACCCACTGTCCTGCTGATGCAAGGATGATGTCATGCTGACATCAGCATTTACTATTCTGGATAATGTCGATTTAGTTAATTAGAATAATTTCAGAAAACTAATAAAACTTTATAAAATCATAACTTTTAAACCGTAGCTCAGATGAAAATAGTTTATATATGAAAGTTGATCAGAAAAATCCCACGAATCCAAATATGACATCCATTTATCTGTCACATGCCTCTAACTATCTGAACATGCAACTTTTTGCGTGTTTCAGATAGATGAATAGTGCATGCCTACCGATTAATAAATCCAAATTAAATCCTAAAATTAAATGATATGACTTAGACATGGTTTTAGGCAACCTTGCACTGCATCCTAGCCGGCACTTGCCTCTAGCATCGCAAACCTGGAACTTTCCCCCTCCGATTCGTCTGTCCGATAAGTCAACAGACCCGGGAAATATCGTCAGATATTCTCCCGCTTCGTCTGAGACGTGTAGTACTGCGTTAGGTCACCCCTAGCACTGAGAATTGTCATGTCATGCATCATGTTGCATCTGTGTGCTTATATTTATTGTTTCTTCCCCCTCTTCTCTCCGGTAGAGCCCGAGATTGACGCTGCTGCCGTGATCGACTACGCCCCTGACGACCAGCCTTTTGCAGCAGAGCAGCAAGGCAAGCAAAACCCCCTTGAGCATTCCGATATCACCCATCTCTATCCCTCTTATGCTTGCATTAGATTTTTCTACTGTATTAGTTAGCTCCTATTCTGATGCATAGCCTGTTTTTGATGAACTGCTACTACACCTGTTATCATATCTACTGCCTAGAATAGGTTGAGCATTGAACCCCTATGACCCCTAGTCCCAGTTGCCCCTGCTTGTTCATCGACGACTCGACGACTCGAAGACCCGAAGACTCGGTCAACTGACCGACGAGCCAGACCCCTCACATCACCGCACACCCCTTAAGTATGGCACTGCAGAGCTACTATCGAGTGCCGAGGGTGATACCTCACTTAGCACTTACGATGTTAATTCTGTAGCGTAGCTAATCGATCATGGGTATCGAGGGTGATTCCTCCTTCTCATTTATCGATAGCGACTCTTGTCTTACTCTTACCTCGGGTGAGATCCATCGAGGGTGGTTCCTCGGATCTCCACTTGGAGTATAGCCACACAGTTACTGTGACCGGGTGATTGAAACATGTTAAAGACGGGTCGGCCCCAAGGGTACCCGCGAGAGATATTGGTGGGATGCGCCGCAAGGCATCCGGAGACTTGGTGGGGTGCGCCGGAAGGCACTCGAGTGTTCTTGGCGGGGCGAATGGGTTGCCCCGCACTAATAAATTGCTAATGGGTTGAGTATTTAATCTGAGTTAGGTCGTTGGCCTAATACGCACTAACCACCACGCGGGGTAATCAGTATGGGCTGCTCGGCGGCGTACATTCTCCCGAAAGCTCTTCAGATGCCACATTTGTCGACTCGCGCCCGGGTGGTCTGGAACGCATGGCGCTTGTTACTAAGGCATGCTAGGACTGGTCCCGGCCGAGGGCGTAACGTGCAGGATGGTGATGGCGATGGCCCAAGACCCCGAGCCATTAGGATGTAGACCGGCGTGCTGGCCTCTCTGTTGAGCCTAGGTAGGACTACGTCGTGTCGATCTGCCGAGGCCGGTTATGACCAGAAAATTGTATCCGGCCGGAGCTTATCGAGCGTGTTGGGGAATGTGGTGCACCCCTGCAGGGAAGTAAACTATTCGAATAGCCGTGTCCACGGTAACAGGACGACTTGGAGTTGTGCTCTGACCTACTACAACTATAATCATAAACTATTTAAAATGAATTGTGGCTCCGGGATTGCTTCCTCGCAGGGAGTCGAGGAAGGATCTCTGGGCGTGTTACTTAAAAAAATTTGCTACAACAATATGACTATATATGAGCTGCAGGTCTACTCTCTTCTAATGCTGCAAGATGCTGAAGATGCTAGTCTTCGATAGGACTAGGCCTTCTTCTCTCTTCTGGCATTTCTGCAGTCTAGTCCAAAGATATAGCCCCATTCCTTTGATACTGGTGCATATCTAGCATAGATCTGATGTAAGTCTTGCGAGTACTTTGGATGAGTACTCACTGTTGCTTTGCTGCCCTTTTTCCCCCCTGATACGATGCCGCGATCAGACGATGGTGCCCAGGAGCCGCAGGATCCAGCTTACCCGGTGGACGACTACAGCTACCCCGACGGAGGTTACTGCTACCAGGATGGAGCCTACTACGACGTGGACTTCTCTGGCGTCCAGGAGTAGTTAGGAGGTTCCCAGGCAGGAGGCCTCGCCTCTTCCGATCCGCTGTTTATGTTTGTGCTAGCCTTCTTAAGGCAAAACTTGTCTAACTTATGTCTGTACTCAGATATTTTCTGCTTTCGCTGACTCGTGTTTATGTCGTGCTTTGTATTCGAGCCCTCGAGGCCCCTGGCTTGTAATATGAAGCTGTATGACTTTGTATTTGTGTCTTTTGTCGTGTTGTGGTATCAATCAGTGAGTCCCTAATCTTGGTCGTACGCCTTGTGTGCATGATTAGCGTACGGACGAGAATGGGGGCGTCACATCCTTCTTCTCCGAATCTCTACTTCTCCTTGAGTGTCTTCGTTCATAACGATCATCTCTACTCCTTCTCTCTCTTTGAGGTGATTCATTCCTTGAGCTTCGTCTTCGAGGTGACTCTTCTCTTCGTTTGTAGGGAGCCGTGCACTCATTGGAGTAGTGTCCGGGCTTCCCACAATTGTAGCAATTGCGGTCATGACTTGACGAACGCTTCTCATCACATCTTGAGTTGGAGCTTCGTTCTTTGCCTCTATTCTTGTAGAACTTGTTGAATTTCTTGACCATGAGGCTTATCTCTTCATTGGTGACAAGGTTGTCGCTTGACGTTTTGGGAGTATCACTTGTGGCTTTGTAAGCACCGCTAGACTTGTGGTGAAGCTCTTCTTTGTCTTTGAGTGTCATCTCATGAGCAACAATCCTTCCAATGACTTCCGTAGGCTTGAGATCTTTGTAGTTGGGCATCATTTGGATCAATGTGCACACGGTGTCATATCTCTCATCCAAAGCTCTAAGTATCTTCTTGATGATGAATTTGTCGGTCATTTCTTCGCTTCCTAAGCCGGCAATCTCATTGGTGATGAGAGCTAGCCTAGAGTACATCTCCGCGACTCCGTCACCATCCTTCATCTTGAACTTGTCAAGCTGACTTTGAAGAACATCTAACTTGGATTCTCTCACGGACTCGGTTCCTTCGTGCATATCAACCAAAGTATCCCAAATCTCTTTTGCATTCTCAAGACGGCTGATTTTGTTGAATTCTTCGGGGCATAGGCAGTTGAAGAGAATGTCACATGCTTGAGTGTTGTATTGCAACATCTTCAACTCATCCGCGGTCGCTTCTCGACCCGGTTCCTTTCCATCACCAAAGAACTCACCTTGCAAGCCAACACGAACAACAGCCCATACGGCGGGGTTATGACCAAGAATATGCATTTTCATTTTGTGCTTCCAACTAGCAAAATTAGTGCCATCAAATTACGGACCTCTACGGTGATAATTTCCCTCACTAGACGCCATACTCTCCTAGGTCGTGAGACCAATGCAATGGAGATCAAAGCTCTGATACCACTTGTAGGACCGAAAGTATGTCTAGAGGGGGGTGATTAGACTACTTGACCAAATAAAAATTCTACATTTTCCCAAGTTTTAGAGTTGGCATATTTTAGCATTTCATGGCAAGTCAAGTACACCCTACACATGCAAGTCTAAGAGTATAGCAGCGGAAAGTAACAACAAGCATGAGTAGAAAGGATAGGGTAGGAAGATCAAACGCAATTATAGACACGATGATTTTTCCCGTGGTTCCGATAGGTGGTGCTATCGTACGTCCACGTTTATGGACTCTTCAACCCACGGAGGGTAACGGTCGTGAGAGTCCACGGAGGGCTCCACCCATAAGGGTCCACGAAGTAGCAACCTTGACTATTCCATAATGGCTTCCGGCCACGAAGGACTAGCCTCACTATGGGTAGATCTTCACGAAGTAGGCGATCTCCTTGCCCTTACAGACTTCTTGGTTCAACTCCACAACACGAAGTAGGAGGCTCCCAAGCAACACCTAACCAATCTAGGAGGCACCACCCTCCAAAAGGTAATAAGCTCGGCAATGACGATAAACTCCTTGCTCTTGTGCTTCAAGATGATAGACTCCTCAACACACAATCACGCTCTCACAAATTTGGCTTGGTGGAAGAGATGGGATTGGTGGAAAGCAACTTGGGGAGGCTAGAAATCAAGATCCATATGGTTGGAGTGGATGATCTTGACCTCAACACAAGGGTAGGTGGTTCTCTCTCAGAAAACTGGATGGGGCAAGTATGGAATAGTTCTGAGTGCTTCTCTCTCGAGTAGGTGGTGGTGAAGGGGTATATATAGGCATCCCCAAAAATCCAACTGTTACACACAAAATGAACAACTCGGTGACACCGATGTGTTAATCTCGGTGGTACCGAAGTGACCAAAAGGTGGCAACTTTTGAATCTCGGTGAGACCGATATAGGAAACTCGGTTGCACCGATAAGGTGACCAATGGTCAGATTGCCCAATCTCGGTGACGCCGATCCAACAATCTTGGTGGTACCGATATTGTGAATTTGCGTAACAGAAAGTTGGCAACCTAAACTCGGTGGCACCGAAGCAGAATCGGTTGCACCGAAAGGCTAGGGTTTGGCTTATGTCTGTCTGAGTTTGGGAATCGGTGGCACCGAGTGGAAAGTGTTGGTTGCACTGATTTTGAATGTTTGACTTTGGACAGGCTTTTGTGGAAGAGCTTGTGGGTGTTTTTGGTGACTATCACTTGTGCACGTATGAGCATTTGTTCACCAATCAAAACCTTACCCCCTTTTAATAGTATTGGCTTTCCTATGGACTCAAAGTGATTTCTCACAAATGTAAAATGTAGAGTCCTCTTGCTTGAAGCTTTGCCAATCCATTTCCTTGCATCTTGGGGTATTTCCACAATCTCCACAATCCTTTTTGCCATCCCTATCATTGAACTTTTCCTGAAATATACTTAGTGGAAACATTAGTCCAATGACTTATATGTTGTTATTAATTACCAAAACCAACAAGGGAGCAAATGTGCTTTCAAACTAAGACACTACTTTCAAGAGTGTTCGGTCACGGTTGCATTCGAAGTACCCTTGAATGATATAATCAATAACAGGGACGCCACCGGCCGCATAGCCAAATGGGCCATTGAACTCTTTCCTTTCGAAATCGCCTATAAGCCACGACGAGCTATTAAATCTCAGGTGTTGGAAGATTTCCTCGCTGAATGGACGGAGGCCGAGCTCCCCAGGGAATATAGTACATACTCCCATTGGACGATGTACTTCGACGGATCCAAAACACTGGCCGGACTGGGGGCTGGAGTTATTCTCACATCTCCCATAGGCGACAACGTCCGATACGTGTTACAAATCATGTATGCCAATTCCAACAATGCAGCCGAGTACGAAGCACTTTTGCACGGTCTTTGGATGGCAGCTTCAATGGGTATACAACGGCTGGAGGTACAGGGAGACTCCAACTTGGCCATCTCTCAAATCAACGGCGAATTCGATGCCAAAAACCCGAAGATGGCGGCATATAGAAACGCCGTCCTTAAAATATCCGCACGGTTCGAGGGGCTAGAATTCCATCATGTCACTAGAGACAACAATCAGCCGCTGACATACTGGCCCGCATGGGGGCCAAACGCGACACTGTCCCAAAAAATACTTTCCTTGAACGGCTCTTCAAGCCATCGGTGGTTTGGCAGGACGACAACAAGGGCACCAGATCCATCAGCATGGAAGAGGTTGTTCCCCCTATAAATGAACCAGACGACCAAACCATCAGCGGCTCCGAAATGGACGAAACACCTTCGGCTCATGAGGTCATGGCAGTAATTGCACCATGGACCGAGCCCTTCCTCGCTTAGCTTCTTCGCCAAGAACTCTTCGATGATCAGACAGAGCCGAGACGCATACTTCGGCGATCCAAGGCCTATAAAGTCCACGAGGGTGAGTTATACAAGAAAAGCACCGCCGGAGTACTCCAGCGGTGCATATCTGAGGAAGAAGGAAGGCAGCTCTTGGCCCAAGTCCACGCAGGAATGGGCGGCCATCATGCCGCGGCAAGGGCCTTAGTAGGCAAGGCCTTTTGGGCTGGTTTTTTCTGGCCCACCGCTCGAGCAGACGCCCAGGTACTTGTCCAGCATTGCGTGGGCTGTCAACTTTTTGCAAATCAAAGCCACATGCCCCCAACAGCTCTCCGGACTATTCCGATTACCTGGCCTTTCGCGGTCTGGGGGCTGGATATGGTCGGACAACTTAAAGGGGGGACCAAAAAGAACAAATACCTGCTGGTCATGGTAGACAAGTTCACCAAATGGATCGAAGCAAAACCTGTCAAATCAGCCAAGTCCGGACCAGTGGTCGACTTTATATCCAGCGTGGTACACCGTTACGGCGTCCCCCACAGTATAATAATGGACAAAGGATCCAACTTCATCGCCCAAGAGGTGAAAGACTGGTGTACAAAGATGGGCATCAAGCTCGATTACACATCGGTGTATCACCCGTAGACTAATGGACAAGTTGAACGGGCTAACGGCCTCATCATGAGTGGTATTAAACCACGTCTGGTCGGATCTCTTCATGAGTCTGACTGCCATTTGGTGGAGGAGCTTGACTCCATCCTGTGGGGCCTGCGTACCACCCCGAATCGATCAACGGGATACACACCATTCTTCATGGTCTACGAGGCAGAAGCAGTCCTTCCTTGTGATATTATTAACGATGCACCAAGGGTGTGCATGTACAAAGAAAAGGAGGCCGAGCTAGATCGGCAGGATGACTTGGACGCCTTAGAAGGAGAGCGCGACATAGCTCGGGCTCGCTCTACTTTTTATCAATAGCAGGCCTGGCGTTACCAGAGCAGGGAGGTCAGGGCAAAAGCATATAATGTGGGTGAACTCGTCTTACGGCTCCCCAAGAAGCAGAAGCATAAACTCAATCCCAAATGGAAGGCCCCTTCATAATCGATGAAGTACTCGCAGGAGGGGCTTATCGTCTTCGAAGCCCGCCAGATAACCGCCTCGAACCACACCCATGGAACGCAGCTCGTCTTCGGCGTTTTTACGGCTAGACCGGTGTCGTCATACTTTTTACCCTCCTTTTTCTTTTTTTTCTTTTTCTTTGCATTCCCCTTCCCTTCCACCTTGATTTTTGGCAGGTTTGGATTTTTTCTCCCCAAAGTCTATGTTCGACTAAACCGAGCTCGTGTTAAGTCTTTCGGCATACATCCTCAAATGTTAGACCCGAATAAAACACCCGGGGGCTTGTTCCCGAAGCCGATGATTACATATTTTAAGCATCTATTCACATTTCCTGTGTATGCATGTTTCGCTTGTCAATTTTTAAGCCATTATATGCATCAATTCGAACTAAGATTTTTGCCAAGCTGGGTTGCCTCGCTCCTGTGTTTACCCTCTACGTTCCCGATTGTTCGGCTAGAGGGTAAAGGGAGCACCTCTGCGATTGCTACGACCGGGTTATCCGGATACGTACCTCAGACAGGTAAAGCCAAAAGCTAGCTATCTTTAGCAGAAAATTGGTTGGCTACGACGAAAGCAACAAATAAAATGATGGTTGTTATTACCATTACTCGGGCTTCTTTTCTCAAAAAGGCCATTAGCCGCATACTAACAGTATACGGCCTTACTATCCACGATTTACGTAGCAACCTAAAGGAAGGAACCGATAGAGGTACTATTTTCTTTGGAAGATGTTTCTTACGCTAAGCAGTAATATAACATATCTCCCTGTGCATCTACTGTCTGTTCGCACCAAATGGCCGGATTGCCTGGTTCCTCGAAAGAATTCCCTCTCATCAAGGGATATTTTATAAGGAACACTCCCAAGCTCTTAGCGCGGGAGGTCGAAGCCGATGTCCGGTTAAGACAAAGTTTACAACACAGACGGAGCAATTTTTTCGATTTAAAGTACATAGTTACATAAAATCACACATCTGGCTGCAGGTCAAGATTGTCTATTAAGGCATCCAGGGCGCAATCTTCCTGCGAGAGACGAGCGGCAGGCATCACTTGGTCGTACACCAAGTGAAGCGGCACTTCTTGCCCATCAGGCCCTGCTGGCCCAACCCGAGCCATATGCTCGGGGTTAAGACCGGTATAACGAGTCTTGAACATCGCCCACGCCTCTCGTGCTCCCTCCCGGCAGGCCGATGTCTTCCACTGCTCGAACCGACTCCGGGCTTCCTTGAACCGATCAGCTAGTTCGGTCATCCCTTCCGAAGGCTTCTCGACAGGCCATAGCGCTTTTATCATGCTCCTCATAGCCTTCCAAGTCTGCTCATGCACGGCGGACAGTTCCTTCAGAAGGCTCCCCCGGTAGGATCCGATCTCTTCTTCAGGCCGCCCGGTTAGGAGACCTATACATGAGACAAGGCATGTACATTACACTTGATGTCGGAGAAATACCCTTCGACGTTATAATCACACTTACCGAACATGCCCCTCTGTAATTTCTGGTTCTCTTCTTGGGTCTGGGCCAATTGAGTCTGTAAACTCTCAATTTCGTCGGCCTGCTGCTTGTTTTCCGCCTGGAGGCGTTTCTTGTCCTCCAGGTTTCGTTGCAACGAAAGGCAGCCGGCCTCATACTGGGACTCGGCATACCTCTGAGATTCTCGGGCTGCATCTAAATCTTTTTGCAACTGACCTATAGATTCAGCTGCTAAAAAGTACCCTCACGTCTGCATGGGATTTTGTACTAAGATCAGCAGAATGGATATAATTACCATGCGCCTCCCGGGTAAACTTCTTCACTTATTCAAGTTCGGCCTTCACGGCTTCCACCTATGTTCGGCTCGCCTCCAATTCGTTGGCCAATTGCTCGTTCTGCTGCCTTGAGGCCCTAATCATCCATAAAACAATATGCGGATCCTTAACTCAGTCGTCCCGACCAATTCAAGGCTCAGGGGCTACTGGGTTTACATCGGTGTCCGGATTCTCAATATCAATCACTCACCTTCAGGCTAGAAGATATCAGTTTCATGGCTTCTCCAAGCCCAGCTCGGGCAGCTCCGATGTGCGCGTCTGCAGAACATAGAGCATTGAACTCTTGTTCGGAAAACGCCGGGTGGCACAGGGCTTCTCGTCACCGCCGGTGGTTCATCGCACTCTCTACTTCGGATTTAGTGACTGATACCGCGTCCCCGGAATCTTCAGGGGCCGGATTGACCACAGGGGCCTCTGCGGCAGGTTCGGCATGAGCAGAGGATCTTGATCCATGAGTGTTGTCAGGCATCCCGGCAACGTCCTTGGAAGAAGATGGTTGTACTCGTTTCCTGAGAATTTCGACATGAGATCTTCTGGGAGATCCTATCGATCATAATAACAATAGATTAAGTAGCCGAATGAAGTACCTTTTGGATGAACGAGTGGTCGGCGTTGTCTCCACGGCCGGCTCACATGAAGGACTCCTGATAATGCCCGGTTCGGGCATTGCTGCTGCGGCCGACGTTCGCCGCACGGACCTACGACGCTTGGGAGCAGAAACCGGCACGTTTGGGTCGACGCAGGACGTTTTCCTTTTACGGGAAGGATTTTTCTTCTTGCCTGTAGTGGAGGAAGGGAGTGATCCGGGGTGATTGGCTATGATAGCCACCTCGGATCGATCGAGACTCTCCTGGTAAAAGACCCCGTCTTCGTACTCAATTGACAGCTCTGGATCGTCATGGAATCCTGGATCGTCATCACGAGAGTAGCTCTCTGGTTGGGGGGGTGGATAGTTGACTGTCTCGACAAAGCTCCTCCATTCCTGTTTGCGCAGAGTAAAAGCTTTGGTCAAAAAGGGCAAATAAAAAACCCGAACTCAAGTCGCAAAGTCGAAAGGCTTACCCATTCGATGGGGTTGTAACTCGAGTAGCCCTCCTTAACTGGCTGCCGAACAAAGTCTTCTTTTTCTCCTTTGTACAGGTCGGCAAGTGCGGCTGCCAATGCCGCTTGATTGGCAGGGCCCAGCCGTCGGGAGCGAGTGGTGTCACTTGTTCCGTTGTAATGCCACAAAGGATGTATCATTTGCTGAAGAGGGTGAACGCATCGGGTGATGGCGGCAGCCATCACGTCAATCATGGTCAGCTTGTGATGAGCCAGTATCCTTACGTGGACAGCCAAGCGTTGTACTTCAGCATCGTCCTCTTGGGATGAACTCTTCGGTCGCTAGTTGTACCTTTTCTTCAAAGGGGCGTCGGAATATTCAGGCAAACCCCTTCGAGCTGTATCAAATAGGGGAACATCCTCAATGTAAAACCATTCCGAAGACCATTCTTCGGACTCCTTCTTCGGTGTCCCCGCAGGATACCCCGTCCCGGCTATGCGACATACTTCGGCTCCTCCAACTTCCCGAATTGTCTCACCACGAGTGCGGGGAACGAGGCAGAAGTACTTCCTCCATAGTCCAAAGTGAGCCTTGCAGCCCAGAAACATCTCGCAAAGGGCGACAAAGCCCGAGATGTGCAGAATGGATCCGGAGGTAAGATGATGGAGTTGGATCCCGTAGAACTCTAGTAACCCCCTCAGGAAAGGGTGAATGGGGAACCCTAGGCCCCGCAAGAGGAAAGGCCCGAAGCATACCCACTCTCCCTTGTGGGGAGTCGAGAAGTTCTCCGCGAATGCTTCGTGGTTATAAGAAGTCAAACCGGGACGGGTAGCCGCCAGATCCGAGGAAGGAAGATAACCTTGGGTCTCGAGGTCGTGCAGCCGAAGGAGGGATACGGAGCAACTTGCCCAATCCCCGGGAAGGGTGCCGTAAGGACGCGAGGAAGAGCCAGGGATGCTCGCCATGTTTTTTGATCTCTCGCTTGAAGTTTTCTCTGATGGGGAAGAAGAGGAATGTGTGGCCCAGACCACGATTCCGCCTGTTTAAATGGGTGGTGCCTCCTTTGTGGGAAGGGCAGTCTTGTAAAAAGCTGCCAGACCGCTCGTCTCCCCTCGGAGCACAAGGATCGAGAAGCGCTGAGAGTTACTACAATGGGTCCCGCAAGTTCTCAACGTTTGAGAATTCACCGATGACGGAATGGTTGCCGAGCAAGAAGGGATAGAGGGACTCGCCTCGCAAGCCGAAGACTTCGACGCACAAGATTGACAATATACCTCGGCATTGGAGGCTAGTCCGGGGGCTACTGAGGGAGTCTGGGATTAAGGGGTCCTCGGACCGCCGGCCTAATTCTCATGGGCCGGATTCATGGGCCGCTCGCTGAGGATGGGATTGATCGAAGGCCCCGTCGCCAGGGAGGAGACCTCAGGAGCCGTGGCGTGCCTGTCAAGTTTGAGATAATAGATTAGGCATGTTTTTTTCCCTCCGGTGAACAACCAACTATGTGTAACCCAAATGACCCCCGGTGTCTATATAAGCGAGAGGGTTTTAGATTGTAGGACAAAAATCTCATCTAGGGTTTTTGCTAGTCGATCTCGAGGTAGATCAACTCTGTAACCTTCATACCATCAATATAATCGAGCAGGACGTAGGGTTTTACCTCCATAGGAGGTACCGAACCTGGGTAAACATCGTCTCCTTCGTACCTTTGTTACCATCGGTCCTAGACTCACAGCTCGGGACCCCCTACCCGAGATCCGCCGGTTTTGACACCGACAGGCACCAAAAAGCAATGTGAGATCTCCACCCGCATATCCTTGCAGCGTACACACAAACAGATACCCCGAGCGATCCTCGGGGGTCATCCCCGCATTTGTTTCAGCTACTTTATTGATTCACCCCGGGGCCAGCTAGTCTCGGCCCGGGGCTGGCCGCTTGGCCCGATGCGTTCATTCCCACGAGACGGCTTAGTAGCGTGTACGATACCGAAGGCCCACTCTTTGTCTCAGCTACAACTCACACCACGACTGTCCGGCTAGCGAGAGCACAAGCTGGAGGTCACCACACGCGAAAAGCGTCCGAGGAGAAAATGGCTTGGGCGATCAGGTCGTTTCATTTATGAGTATCTGCTCGGTCGAGTCTGCTCCCAGAGTCCGAGTATTGTAGGCTCCATTCCGCGGCCCACTCTTTGCCTCAGCTACAGACCGGCTCCCGGCTGTCCGGCTAGCAAGAGCAAAAGCGAAAGAGCGGAGAGAACATGAAAAAGACTGAAGGGGGCTCGGGAAAAACCGAGTCGGCACCCTCTGCATAAACTTGCATTGCCAGAACCAAACATTTGATATATCTGTGCTAACTAACTATGCCTTTTGCGCGACCATTTCCATGGGAAACCACCTCACCCATAGACCGGGAGGCCACTCCCAGCGGCGTGCGCTGGCGTGCCCCCGCTGGAAACAGCCAGCCGGCACACCACGCGTCCGTCCCCGGCAGCGCCTCGCGCCCGTTAGCCGGCGGACTCCGCGTCCGTGCCCGGCAGGGCCTCGCGCTCATCAGCCAGCGGACTCCGCACCCGTGCCTAGCAGCGCCTCACACTCATCAGCCGGCAGACCATGCGTCCGTTCCCGGCAGCGCCTCGCGCCCATCAGCCGATGGGCTCCGCGTCCGCGCCCAGCAGCACCTCGCGCTCATCAGCCGGTAGACCACGCGTCCGCCCCCGGCAGCGCCTCGCGCCCATCAGCCAGTGGGACTCCGCGTTCGCCCCCGGCAGTGCCTCGCGCCCATCGGCCAGCGGACCCCGCGTCCGCGACTGGCAGGGCCCTGCGCCCATCAGTCGGCGGACTCTGCTTCCGCGCGTGGCAGGGCCCCGTGCCCATCAGTCGGCGGACTCCGCGTCCGCGCCCGACATCCCCGACGCCACTGTCTGCTCCAAAAACAGCAAAAACCCTCTGCCCGACTCTTCGAGTCGCCCGAAGGCTCGGAGGCTACACCCAGCGGGCAGACCACGCGTCTGTCCCCGGCAGCGCCTCGCGCCCAGCGGCGCCCCGCGCGCATCAGCCGGCGGACCACGCGTCCGCCCCCGACAGCCCCTCGCGCCCATCAGCCGGCGGACTCCGTGTTCGCGCCCGGCAGCGCCTTGCGCTCATCTGCCGGCGGACTCCATTTCCGCGTCCGGCAAAGCCCCGCGCCCATTAGTCGGCAGACTCCGCGTCTGCGCCCGACATCCTCGACGCCACTGTCTGCTTCAGCAACAGCGAAAACCCTTCGCCCGACTCTCCAAGTCACCAGGAGGCTCGGAGGCTACTGTCGGGGGGATTACCCCTGGGTAGGCTCAAGGAGATGACTCAACATTTTAAAACATAGGGGGAGTCACTCCCGCTACGCCAAGCCCCACGAATCAACAAGACAATCGAAGAAGCAAAAATAGAAGACAAAGCTGTGACCCGGCCGGCTGGCCACTCCTGGCCGGCTGCTGGCTGCTGGCTACTCCTGACTTGCTGCGGGCTGCTGGCTGCACCTGGCTGGCTGGAGGCTGGCCGACTGGAGCCCGGCCGGCTGGCGGCTAGCGGCCGGAGGCTACCAGCTGGGGCCTGGCTGGCTAAAGCCTGGCCGGCTGGAGGCTGCTAGCTGCGGCCCGACAAAGTCAGCTCGAGGCGTCCCATCGGACACGAGCAGAAGACACTGTAGCTGACGGACCGCAGAGTCAGCCACCCCGCTACAGTCCGGCACTATTGGCAAATAGTGCCCCACTGTGCACCCGTCATGCGTCACTTCACTGCGCTCCAATAGTGATGCACTGTAGCCTGCATCATGAGTCACTTCACATGTCACCTCCAATAGTGTAGTTAGGTCATGTGGGCCACCCCTTGTCCCCTGGGCCTCCCTATATAAGAGGCACCACGGGAGCTCACCCACGGGCAAGCAAAGCCCCTCTCACTCTCCCACTCTCTCATTTTCCCTCCCACTCTCACACGTGAGGCATGGAGGAAGAGCTCTCACAGCTCCCTTCTTCCTCCCCAAATACAGCTCCAGGAGCAACCCTGTACTGCCACCAGATACACCGCATATATAACTAGACATGCAGGATTAGGGGTATTATCTCCCCAAAGAGCCCCGAACCTGGGTAAACCACCGCGTGCTACTACCCTATCCCGTCCCGGATCTTCCACGGCAGCCTTGATCTCACCTTGATTAGCCACCCCCTGGCACCTGTTGTGAGAAAACCACGACAACTGATGCAGTCGCCCTGGCAGTCTCAAGTTCTTCAGGCGCAGCAAAAGCTTCAGCTAGCCTGGCAGTTTTTTCAGGCGCAACAGTGGATGTTGTCCTGGCAGGTTCTTCAGTAGCCTGAATTTCTTCAACTGCACTTGCAGTTTCTTCAGCAGGCTGAGCAGAAGTTTTAGCCTGAGGAATTTGTGGTTGAAATCGAGCTGCAACCCTCTTGTTATGGTCCTTGATGGCTTTGTCAGCCACTTTGACGAATCGGACCTTGGCTCCTTACCAATCAGCATAGTAGCGATCAAATTCCTTGCTGAGGCCTTTGATCTCCTTTTGCATAGAGACCAGTTGATCTGGAGTCAGCTTCAGAACATTATTCTTCATGAAATGCTCCTTCTTGTACTGAGCTTTTTTGGCCTGTCTGGCTTGTTCAATTTTTCTTCAGTAATGAAAGCTGTGAGGACATGGTCTGGACCAGGAGGCAGATTCAAATCATCAAGCGGAGTGTTTGGGTCCTGGTGCCAGATGTCGATGAAGTTGAGCACAGTCTTTGGGTCCAACAAGAGAGGAATTTGAGTGCCCTTTTGTGGGGACCCCGACTCATAAGTCATGATCACCGAATGTACGTGCACAGTGATCCCAGAGATCAATGCTCACTGAACACACAGAAACTGAATAACAAGAGTCTTACATCCATTACGTACCGTTTTACTCAAAGATGGCCTTTATGGCCAACTCTTCGTAAACTTGCAACGGAAATCTTCAACGATAGCGTGAACCCATGCCATCTGCCTTAAACCTACAGGCAT
This sequence comes from Elymus sibiricus, assembly GCA_039707655.1. Classification (NCBI taxonomy): domain Eukaryota; kingdom Viridiplantae; phylum Streptophyta; class Magnoliopsida; order Poales; family Poaceae; genus Elymus; species Elymus sibiricus. The sequence continues at coordinate 150,516,840 of CM077675.1, read as the reverse complement.
TCTGACTGGGAAGCGTCCTAGCTCGCATGTTCGTCACCAAGGTAATCTTCTTCATAACGTGATCTTTCATGCCTGGCCAATAAAATAACCAGTGGCAAGCCAATGAGTACTTTGAAGGTACTCGCAAGCAACCCATGTTTGGAACAAGGTTCAACAGAGCATGATATAGCACTAAGTAGGTAATTTTGCAGAAAGGTAATTTTGAGTGCAATGACATGATCAAATAACTTATGAAAGCATGCATCAACAGTTGGCAGATATCCATATGAACAAGTTATAGATATCATCATAAGCAGGGGGTTGAACATCTCATGTTCAGACATCATGTCAAGTCATCTGACTTATCCCAAGGACCATCTTTGTCACACACACACCAAGTTTTGGGGAAACATCTGGACGTAGTTTAAGAAGGACCTCCAACTGTCCATGACCGTGGACACGGCTATGCGAATAGTTTTACACTCTGTAGAGGTTGCACGCTTTACCCACAAGACTCGGGGAACTTCCGTGTCATCCACGACTCGCGGTATATTACATACCCGAGGTAAGCACCCGAATAATGCCTTTCCTCTGGCGACACTAAACAAAGAGTCCACTCGATTGGTTCATAGCCCTCATGATGTACATCATACGAGCCTCGCTCCAGATCGTACCATCCATGAAGGGACCAATGGTGTGCCCGGTGCCTGTAAAGACAGCGCATGGTCGCCCTACCAGGCACGACCCCGTATCAAGAGTGACCACGTCACTCCCGCTACTAGTAATGCGGGGTCTCTGCCAACACCGACCAGAGTAATCAACAAAGCCCCTTCCCATATAGGGGTAGAGTGGTCGCACATGTAAGGTTGGGACGGTCAGCAGACCTTAAATCGAATCCGTTTTCGAAAACACACACACTCACACAACTTGCTCCGGTACACCACTTCTTTCTCAAGTGGTTACCCAACTCAACATCATCTCCCTCGGGCATTGATGGCACCCGACGGGGTTTTCAAAAAGTATTTAAAAATACTTCTGTTTCCATCACCATGCATATTCCCGTCCCATTTGCGTAGCATCAACTAAGCATCCTATCTACTCCCACCTGCACAACCCTCATAGGAAGGTAGGGTCATGCACGATGCAAGTATCAACGGTAAAGTATCGGAGGCATCCCACCGAAGGGGGGGGTACCTTATCAACATGATCAATTCATCGGAACAACAAGTGCTATATGATATGCAATAAAAGGGTTCATAGTCATGGTCAAAGGGCTGCTTGCCTGGCTCAGCAAAATCTTCGAGGTCTTCACATGCTTCTCGTCCACTCCGAGCACTTCGTCTACTTCGTCAACTATCGCTGGAAACAACCGCAATAAGCAACACAACAAGCAGAAAATAAAAGTGCTCTATAAATAGGAGTTTTATTCTTTTCTTGGACACCTCTGGTCATGAGAAAAATAACCAAGGAGGTTTCATTGGATGTGGATCAAGGGGGATTTTTGAACGGTGGAAATGAAAGAATTGATGATCCTATAAGAAGTCTCTAGAAAATATTTTCGTAAAAAGGAGTGGATGGTCCAAACAAATAGGGCATGATTTTAGAAACATTTGGGAAGTGGTTTCACTGGATTTGGAGTTGGGGTGAATCTCCTATGATTTTCCTAAGATGGAATAAATGGAAAAAGCGGCCATTTATTAGATCCAACAGAATTGGTGAAGGGTAAAAATGTTCAACATGGCTAGACAATTTGGGCATGACATTTAGAGCTTCTGGAAATTTGAATCACTCCATTTGGAGTTTATTTGGATCCTCTATGGATTTTACAAGACGGGCATTTGCTAGTTCAAATTTGAATTTAAATTTGAATAGTGCAAAAACTTGCAGTGGAAAAATATGAAAGTTGTACCATTAAGTAGAATGGAGTTATAGAAGAATATAGGAATTTGAATCATAAAAATGGGAGCTGAAATGGATTTGCTATGAATATAATATTTCTTTGGAAAAAGGAAATGGTAAAAGAAATTACCAAATCAACCTGGGCTAAATCACGCCCTGGGCGCAGGATAGCAGCGGCTTTACTGGGTCGGCCCAATGGCTTGGCCGTGTGCACGCACAGGGTCGCGTCGGAGGCATATTCTTATGAATACGTCTTGAGCATGCGTTGGTTTTCCCTTTAAGAGGAAAGGGTGATGCAGCAAAGTAGATAGGTATTTCCCTCAGTTGTTGAGAACCAAGGTATCAATCAAGTAGGAGATACAAGCAAGTCCCCAATAGATGTACCTACACAAAGAATCAAACACTTGCACCCAACGCTATAAAGGGTTGTCAATCCCTTCACGGTTACTTGCAAGGATGAGATCTGATAGAGATAGATAGAATAGATTGCTTGAACGGAAAGTAAAACAAAAGTAAAAATAATGCAGCAAGGTATTTTTGGTTTTAGATCTGAAAGTATAAGATGGAAAATAGACCCGGGGGCCATAGGTTTCACTAGAGGCTTCTCTCATGAAGGCAAGTATTACGGTGGGTGAACAAATTACTGTCGAGCAATTGATAGAAAAGCGAATAATTATGAAGATATCCAAGGCAATGATTATGCATATAGGCATCACGTCCGTGTCAAGTAGACCGAAACGATTCTGCATCTACTACTATTACTCCACACATCGACCGACTCCTGCCTGCATCTAGAGTATTAAGTTCATGAAGAACAGAGTAACGCATTAGGTAAGATGACATGATGTAGAGGGATAAACTCAAGCAATATGATGAAAACCCCATCTTTTTATCCTCGATGGCAACAATACAATACGTGCCTCGCTACCCCTACTTTGTCACTGGGTGAGGACACCGCAAGATTGAACCCAAAACTAAGCACTTCTCCCATTGCAAGAATTACCAATCTAGTTGGCCAAACCAAACCAATAACTCGAAGAGACTTGCAAAGATATGAAATCATGCATATAAGAATTCAGAAAAGACTCAAATAATATTCATAGATAATCTGAACATAAACCCACAATTCATCGGATCTCGACAAACACACCGCAAAAGAGTATTTCTGTGGGGACCCCGACTCATAAGTCGTGATCACCGAATGTACGTGCACAGTGATCCCAGAGATCAATGCTCACTGAACACACAGAAACTGAATAACAAGAGTCTTACATCCATTACATACCGTTTTACCCGAATATGGCCCTTAAGGCCTAGTCTTCATAAGCTTGCAGCGGAAATCTTCAATGATAGCGTGAACCCATGCCATCTGCCTTAACCCTACATGCATTCTGACTGGGAAGCGTCCTAGCTCACATGTTCATTACCAAGGTATCCTTCATTCAATCCTGTGCTTTCATGCCGGGCCAATAAAATAACCAGTGGCAAGCCAATGAGTACTTTGAATGTACTCGCAAGCAACCCATGTTTGGAACAAGGTATAACAATGCATGATATAGCACTAAGTAGGTAAGTTTTGCAGAAAGCTGATTTTAAGTGCAATGATATGATCAGTAACCTTAAGAAGACATGCATCAACTGTTGACAGGTATTCATGTGAACAAATCTCGGTTATCATCATAAGCAGAGGTTGAACATCTCATGTTCATCATCATGCTAAGTCATCGGACTTAGCTCAAGTACCATCTCTGTGTCATCCACACACTCTCACACACCAAGTTTATGAAAACATCGGACGCAGTTTAAGCAGGACCTCCAACTGTCCATGACCGTGGACACGGCTATTCGAATAATTTTACACTCTGCAGAGGTTGCACACTTTACCCACAAGACTCGGGGAACTTCCGTGTCATCCACGACTCGCGGTATATTACATACCCGAGGTAAGCACCCGAACAATGCCTTTCCCTTGACGATACTAAACAAGGAGTCCACTCGTTGGTCCATGTCTTCATGATGTACAAACACGAGCCTTGCTCTACACAGTACCATCCATGAAGGAACACAACGGTGTGCCCGGTGCCTATGAAGACAGCGGATGATCGTCCATTCCGGTACGACCCCTTATTGAGAGTGACCACTTCACTCCTGCCACTAGTAATGCGGGCTCTATGCTAGTACCAACCAAGGTAATCAACAAAGCCCCTTCCCATATAGGGGTAGAGTGGTTGTACATGTAAGGTTGGGACGGTTAGCAAATCTTAAAACTCTCCGTTTTCGAAAACACACACACACAACCTGCTCCGATACACCACTTCTTTCTCAAGTGGTTACCTAGCTTAACATCATCTCCCTCGGGCATTAGTGGCACCCAACGGGGTTTTCGAAAAGTCTTTGAAATCATTTTGTTTCCATCACCATGCATGTTCCCGTCCCATGTGCGTAGCAACTACTAGCAACCTATCTACTCCCACCCACACAACCCTCATAAGAATGGTAGGGTCATGCATGATGCAAGTGTCAACAAGAAAGTATCGGAGGCATCCCACCAAAGTGGTCACCACATCAACATGGTCAACATCATGGAAATAAGTGCTATATGCCATGCAAATAAAAGGGTTCTTAGTCATGGTCGAAGGGCTGCTTGCCTGGCTCAGCAAAATCTTCGAGGCGTTCACATGCTTCTTGTCCACTTCGAGCACTTCGTCTACTTCGTCAACTATCGCCGAAAACAACCGCAATAAGCAACACAACAAGCAGAAAATAAAAGTGCTCTATAAATAGGAGATTTATTTTCCTTGGACACCTCTGGTCATAAGAAAAATAACCAAGGAGGTTTCATTGGATGTGGATCAAGGGGGGGGGGGGTTGAATGGTGGGAATCAAAGAATTGATGGTCCTATAAGGTGTCCACAGAAAATATTTTAAAAAAAATGAGTGGATGAACCTAACAAGTAGGGCATGATTTTAGAAGATTTTTGGAATTGGTCTTACTAGATTTGGAGTAGGTATGAATATTCTAGGGATTTGCAAAGTGGATCATATATGAAGAAATGGTCCAATATTTGACATAGTAGAATGAGTGTAAGAAAAAATGTTCACATCTTAAGTCATGAGTTTAGATGCACCTAGGAACTTGTATAACTCAATTTGGAGCTATAATGAATGACCTAGAGATTTTACAAGGTGGTCCCTAATAGTTCAAATTTGAATTTAAATTTGAACCTGACAGAAAGGTGTGATGGAAAATAATGAAAGTGGCACCATTAAATAGGAGGTATTTTTAGGAGAATGCAGGAACTTGAATCATCCAATTTGGAGTCCAAATGAATTTTCTATGATTTATCTAGTCTCTGAAGAAAATAAAAATGGGAAAAGGGAATATACCTCATGGGCCAAATCGGCGCTCGGGGCGAGGATTAGCTATTGGGTCGGCCCAGTAGCATAGTCGTGCACGTGCACTGGCCACGCCAAAGGTGTACTCCTGGGAGTACGTGTTCCGTGCGGAAAAGCGGGACAGGCGAAACCCGCCTCCACTCAAATGGCGGGCCCGACCGGCCAGCCGCTTACAGACGGGCCCCGCCCGGCAGGTCTTCCTCCCACCTCCCGCCAGAACAGGGGAGAGGCAGGGGAGCCTGGCCGAGCACGCGCCGGCGCCCGTCCCGGTGGCTCCCGCCACCTCCGGCGGCGCTCCGGCCACCGGGGTGCTCGGGGCGGCCTACCGCACCCACCTAGGTGGTCTTATAGCCCCGGGGAGGCCGTTCCTGAGCGCAGTTTCGGCCATGGCGGAGGGGCACCGACGACGACGATGGGCATGTGCCACGGTCTCGGAGGGGAGGGAGAGGGAGTGCGGAGGGAAGTCTGCGGCGATGATGGGGCGTCTGGTGGGGCTTAGAGGAGAGGTGGCCCACGGACGAGCTCCAATTCGAGCGGTAGCTGTGGCGGGCATCGTCGGCCAGAGGAGGAGGAGAAGGCCACGAGAGCCAAAGGGCTCTGGTCCAGGGGTCCCGGGGAGAGAGGGAAGCATCAAAGGATGTGAGAGGGAGCTCGGGGAGGGGTACATGAAGAGGGGAACGAGGGGGGAGCTCGGGAGCGCTTCGGATGCCCTCTGGGCATGGCGAGCACGTGAGCCAGAGCAGCCTTGGACCCTTGCTAGCGTCGGGGAGAGGCGTGGGTAGCCTAGGGGGGATTCTTGGCGTCCTGGGTCGCTCTGCCGCTGCCGGACATGAGCTACAGGACAAGGTTTGTCTGCAGGGCGCCATTCCTGCATGCCAAAAGCTTGGTCAGCACGCCAAGTGATGTCCAGGACGCCAGGTTGGTCGGCCAAAAATGTCTAGTACCCTAGGCACGCATGGTAAAAGGGTAATGGTAAACTATGGAAGGAGTAGGAGCAGTGTAGGTGTGGTTTCTACAGAGGGAAAGTTTGCAGCAGGAAAGTAGAGACTCACCTAAGGGGTTTATACTGGAGGGAACTTTGGATAAAACCTTGTCTAATGGCCCTAGATATGGAAGGACTACATGTTCACCAATTATCAGCTCAGGGAGACAGGTAAATAGGGTACTTGTAGTTCAAGCCCACAATTTCTGCCAACAACTAGTTTTAGAGGTACTACTCATATTTTCCACATGAGCATGCCATATTTGGGTTTGTAAATGTGCATTAACATGCCAGAGGTGTTGTGGTAAAACTTGGGGGCAGCTGCATGCATAGAATAATGGGAGAGAGGAAGAAAGGGCATGCCAAGGCTGTCCAAACAGTGAAAATGAGGGGTTTTACCCACAAATAATTGAGCTGTGGCCCAGGATTTCTTACTGGAGGTAAAAGAGGTATGTGAGTGACTGTGGTAAAATTTTTAGAGCAAGGAGAATAGGGAAAGGGGGTCAAACAGGGCTCTTTACAGCATAAGCAAAAGTGTTTGATGATGATTTGGCTAAGCAAATGGGGTTTGCTTGCCATGAGACTTAACAGGATGAAAATATAGGTAGAATTAGTAAGGATCACCAAGTTTGAGGAGTTTTGAAGAAAGATCACAATGTAACTTTGTAAAACCCTAGAAATCAACAGATTCAGATTTCTGTAGATCTAGGCATGCATTTCACTTCCCACAAATCCACCACTTGGTGTGGTATAATTATTTGGGGTTTAGCACATGCCCACAAAGTTTGGGGTCAAGGGAAGAAACTTCATAATGTAAAGTTGTTCAAATTTGGCTCTGGACAGGAATGGTTTTGGAATATTTGTATGAAACAAATCAATTGGTATTGAGATGAAACTTTGCAAGATCATCACATATGACATGTGTGACTTGCTGGAATTTTCTTGGAATTTATTGATAATATTTCTTATAGAAATATTTCAAAAGCTTGATTTGGACAGAAAGGGTTTTGAGGGGTTTTGCCCATGATTTTAAACATGACAATGTATTTAAACTCATATATATGGAAAATATATATCCACTGAGTTTCCCTAAATTTTCTCAAATATTTTGATAGCATTTAAATAATTTTTCCCTATAAAAGACCATTTCTAGCCTTAAGAAAAAGCATTTAAATAAAATAGGAAAATAATCTTTAAAATTAATATTTGGTGGTTTTGGCTAGTCATATATATAGTAGGTTCCAAATAAAGTCTTTGGGGAAAAATATTCCACCCAATTTGAGGACTTTTAGTACAAGCCTCAATTCAGGGGGTTTTGCAAACCTAAATTGAATAAATGCTTTTTGGCCAAAATAATATTTGATAAAAATAGTTTTGGGTACTATTCACATGGCATGATCATTGGACCAGAGTTGGGATCAAGGAAAAGAGTTCTTGATGGTAGGAGGAAGTTTTATGAATATAGAGCACAAGCAAACAACCAAACAATCAGCAATCAAGTCAAGCATAACAAGCACATAAAAGTTTTAATTGACCCTAATTTTTGAGTCGGGTTAACTTAGTCATGAGGCAAAACACAGGGTGTGACAGACCTACCCCCCTTACAAGAATCTCGTCCCCGAGATTCCTAGGCTAGGCGTAGAAAAAGGTGCGGGAATTCACAGGTGAGGTAGTCTTCACGTTCGATGTTGCTTCTGCTCTGGCGTGGTTGTCCTTCTGGATCTTGAAGTGTCTGATGATATGTCTTCGAGTGCATCGTTGACTTCGTCTAAGGGTGAACGGGGTTCTTGCAACCTACTAGGCTTGCCTAATGGTTAAGGGTTTGGTGGATGGGTCTTGGCAAGGCCTGGCTTGCGTGTCTATTCCAAGGTCGGAATACGTGGCCAAGTAGTGTGACTGTGTGCTGGTCCTGGGGTTGCTTACGTTGGTTAATGACAACTAGATGTCTCGCATTAGAATAGGAGGGTCGAGTCTTGGTGTAGCTCCTTGTCGACGAGGAAGTCCATGTCTTCCTTAAGGCAGGAGATCTTCAGTCGCAGTGGTCTTCATCTTCGAGAGTGTTGAAGCGCGTCATCGTGGGCTTCTCGTCGAGACCTTCTGCTTGAGTAAGTTGCCCAGGTATGTTCTTCATCCATCTTTCACCAGTTGTCTTTGTCGTCATGGACGCACGTTTTTGGCGGGTCTTTGAGTGTTTGGTCTACTCGTCTCTCCGTGGCAAGGTCTGCGCTGAGTCTCGTCCCTAAGACTGAGCTTAGAGACTTGGTGTCAAAACGGGTTCTACCATCTGGGAAGGTTTTAGTGGGGTTCTAGATAAGCTGACTATTCAAAGTATAGATCAGCCATATAATCCCCAAGGTCTGACGCTTGGCAAGTGGGGTGAACTACCTTTGACAGGTGGCTTACCATGATCGAGTCACGGTTTACGCCCTAGATTGTCTAAAAAGGGCTGATAACGAAGTCATGACAGTCGTCCACTCCATTCCAGGCATCTGAAGGGAGTAGGGACGTCATGCTCATCGTACACCATCAAAGTGGGGGAGTGATAGGTGTTATCTACTTCTCGGTTCCTTCCTAGCCAGGAACTGATAGGTGATCGTTAAGACAAGGGGATCTATAATCTTCTTGATGTGCAAGGGCTTCATCGTGCTTGGATGTCAGTGCTTCTTGGTATAGTCTAGTTGATGTAGCTGGCAGAGGAGTGGTGGTTGACTTCTTTTCCTTCTTCTTCGTTGTTGTTGTGGCTTCGCAATCGTAGTGGTTCTTCACCTTGCTTGGGCAAGAAAGTCTTCTTCTATAGGGAGGGTGCTTCGCAGAGTCCAACTCCTTCAAGGTGAGACCTTATACTCGAGAGGCATGGTAATGGGTGTTCCTGGGGCTGGTCCTACAGGACTAAGGTGTCCCTTTCTCTCATTGGTTAAATAAGTATGTCATCTATGAGGACAACAACATATTTCCCCAAGTCTTCACACAAACACATTGCTCATGGGATGCCTGAGCGGAGCGGGCATTTACTCCGGATGGTTACTTGTCCAGGGGTTTGTGGTCCATTGCAGTCTAGTTCTTCGTGTCCACCTTCCTTATGAGTAGGAGTGATGGTGGTCAAGGTGAGGTATCGACCATAGTCTAAGGACTTATAGTCCAAGGCCTATGGTCATAATCTGACCGTGTTATGGCCTTGTAAAGCTTCGGGGCTTCAAGGAGCTTAGGATGTGAGTGAACGTCTAACATCTTATCCTCGAGCACAGTTCTTTAGATGCCAATAGTCCTACTATTTACTCCGAACAAAATCACCCTATACCATCGAAGATATCATCTCATATGAGTCAACTCCAACATTACACGTGCTACTCATAACTCCAAGGTTTTGAGAGAAGGACTATACCCAAAATCTCATATGTATACTATAGCTAACTCACATATATCCCTATATAAAAATCCTCGGGAAGCATTCAAGCCGCTAAGCTTGATTGTGATACTACAAATCCAAGTATTCAGGTAATATACCCAAGGTATAAGGTGTTGCATCTCTATAGGAAAACACGTAATAAACCAATCCAAGATCTTGTTTCCTTCCTATGATTCCAATTAATCGATCCACGAATACCATCCCCTTATTACATGACCTATTATTGCTACAAATCCAATACCAGTGTCGTTCCATATATCTCCAGATTTTCCTAAATCCCCAAATTCCAGAAAGAACTATCTCATCACAGTATAACCATCAATTCCCATCCTGAGGATCCAGTGAACTCTGATGTTAGGTGCATATGGATCCTTGAATTGATTCTAACAACAATCCAATATTCCTGGTTTGTCTTCCACCGAGAAACATGGTATCAAGATCAAGATCATTGGACTAAATCCAATTTACTCCGAACCATGTGGTTTGATTGATCTCGAGCACCTATTAGAATCACCTATTTAAATCCAAGGTTTACGTCTAGTAAGAATTCCCTACTAGTTACTCCAATCACTATCATATCACCATCAATCCAATATCAACATTACTTGCCAAAGTCAAGTCATTAATCCACCAAGAATTTCAGCTTGTAATCATATTTGTCCTACTAAATCCAAGTTACTCAAGGGAGATGTAAGTTATGCTACTCTATCAACTTGATCCACCAAGTCCACTCACCAACATAAAAGTCTCGTAATCCACCAAAGGGTCTCAACTACTTCCTCAAGACATCTATTTTGGCTAAATCAAATCAATGTCCACAATTCGTATACCCTTAGAATGATCCTTCCTATGCCATCAAGGTTCTAGTGCTAGCAAGAATGAAGGCTGTGTGTTCACTATGATCACTAGCTCCATAATGAACCCAGTGCTAAGCAGGGGTTATTGAAGCTCAAAAAGTGCTCTGGCAAATCCGTGTATTAAACACGTGATTAGAGGCTTGAGCTGGGGAAGCTTGTGAGGTCTAGGTTGCGCTAGGGAGGGGTTTGCAATCTTGAGGGAAAAGCATAACTCTATAGGGTTGCGTCTGGTTGAGTACGTTGTAGTCGAAGTCTTCGGTGTCAGTTGTTTGTCGAGGTGGATCCTTGGTGTATCTGGCCTTGCTGGTCTTCAGTTGACGAGAGGGGGAAGAGGGAAGGTAGAATAGAGGAGCGTGCCTAAGGGGGTGGTATAGTGCAAGTGCAATCAAACAAGTGCCGAAAAGGCAAAATGCACTTATTAAGATAAGGTGGGTGCTTAGTCACGTACCTGTTGCCTGGGGCAAAAGTGCGACTTACACCAAAGCACAAATAAGCAAAAACAACACACAATCATGGTTCTATCAGAACCATCATACGGACTCGACTTCGCATGGGGGATACACAACTCATCCTACCCTAGGGGTTCTCGGACTCAGTAGTCGCGCTTGCTTCGTGTCTCGGAGAGGAGTCCGCTCAGTCTTATGGGTCTTCTTCAGGTGTCGCCATGTCTCTTGTTGCTGTTCATCAAAACGATCCGGGTTGTTCCTGAAGAGTCCTGGACAATTTTGCGTCTGGTGAGTTGATGACGAAGGTAGCTCATGGCTGTCATTGACGGGCCTTCTGTTGTCTTCGTAATCGTGCCAATGCCTTCTTGTCCTTCAAGGCGTCGAGAGTTCCAAGTGGGCAATCCTTTATGCAATGACACCCACAAGGCATGATAGAGTCCCAACTTGTCGGTCAAGTTGTTAATATCGACACCGAGAGCGGGGGATGAAGAGAACCGTTTTCCTGCTCACTATGGTGAGGCGGACCAAATGGCAAGGTTCTCATCCACCGGTGGTTGCCGACACAACAACGAAAAGGACAGGGTTGCTCTATTAGCGATGCATATCATGACATTGCATGTCTTGTGCCCTAGTCATCGAAGGCTAAGGTGGCGTCATCCTGGGGCAGTGTCGAGGGTGTCACCATCTCCTGAGTCCTCATATTCTCATCCTTCGAGAATGTATCTTCTGTTGGCAGCTCCTTGTCTAGCGTCGCCAACTTGTGTCCAAGATATGTGGGCAAATGTCTGGCAAGGCAGCTTCCTTCTGGGTTACCCACGAGGATTACAAGGAATCCAGTGGTCAGGGGCACAAGGGTAGTAGCGACCATTTGCAAAGTTTTGAAAAGCAGACGAGGAGAGTTTAAGAGAATAGGGGTGGATGTGCTAAGGCAAAAACCTTCGCTTCTTTTGGAAATTTAGGAGATGTGAGAATATAGAGGTTTTGTAAGTGATTTTGAAGGGCCTGGAGAAATAGTTTTGTCCTAACAAACGTCCATGCTAACTAAGGGCTTCCTACAGTCAGGATGGCTCTCATACCAGCTTTGTGCGGACCCCGACTCATAAGTCGTGATCACCGAATGTACGTGCACAGTGATCCCAGAGATCAATGCTCACTGAACACACAGAAACTGAATAACAAGAGTCTTACATCCATTACATACTGTTTTACCCGAATATGGCCCTTAAGGCCTAGTCTTCATAAGCTTCCAGCGGAAATCTTCAATGATAGCGTGAACCCATGCCATCTGCCTTAACCCTACAGGCATTCTGACTGGGAAGCGTCCTAGCTCGCATGTTCTTCACCAAGGCATCCTTCATTCAATCATGTGCTTTCATGCCTGGCCAATAAAATAACCAGTGGCAAGCCAATGAGTACTTTGAATGTACTCGCAAGCAACCCATGTTTGGAACAAGGTATAACAATGCATGATATAGCACTAAGTAGGTAAGTTTTGCAGAAAGCTGATTTTAAGTGCAATGATATGATCAAGTAACCTTAAGAAGACATGCATCAACTATTGACAGGTATTCATGTGAACAAATCTCGGTTATCATCATAAGCAGAGGTTGAACATCTCATGTTCATCATCACGCTAAGTCATTGGACTTAGCTCAAGTACCATCTCTGTGTCATCCACACACGCTCACACACCAAGTTTATGAAAACATCAGACGCAGTTTAAGTAGGACCTCCAACTGTCCATGACCGTGGACACGGCTATTCGAATAGTTTTACACTCTGCAGAGGTTGCACACTTTACCCACAAGACTCGGGGAACTTCCGTGTCATCCACGACTCGCGGTATATTACATACTCGAGGTAAGCACCCGAACAATGCCTTTCCCCTGATGATACTAAACAAAGAGTCCACTCGTTGGTCCATGTCTTCATGATGTACAAACACGAGCCTTGCTCTACACAGTACCATCCATGAAGGAACACAACGGTGTGCCCGGTGCCTGTGAAGACAGCGCATGATCGTCCATTCCGGTACGACCCTGTATCGAGAGTGACCACTTCACTCCCGCCACTAGTAATGCGGGCTCTATGCTAGTACCAACCAAGGTAATTAACAAAGCCCCTTCCCACATAGGGGTAGAGTGGTTGTACATGTAAGGTTGGGACGGTCAGCAAATCTTAAAACTCTCCGTTTTCGAAAACACACACACACAACCTGCTCCGGTACACCACTTCTTTCTCAAGTGGTTACCTATATCAACATCATCTCCCTCGGGCATTAGTGGCACCCGACGGGGTTTTCGAAAAGTCTTTGAAATCATTTTGTTTCCATCACCATGCATGTTCCCGTCCCACTTGCGTAGCAACTACTAGCAACCTATCTACTCCCACCCGCACAACCCTCATAAGAATGGTAGGGTTATGCACGATGCAAGTATCAACAACAAAGTATCGGAGGCATCCCACCAAAGTGGTCACCACATCAACATGGTCAACATCACGGAAATAAGTGCTATATGCCATGCAAATAAAAGGGTTCTTAGTCATGGTCGAAGGGCTGCTTGCCTGGCTCAGCAAAATCTTCGAGGTGTTCACATGCTTCTCGTCCACTCCGAGCACTTCGTCTACTTCGTCAACTATGGCCGGAAACAACCGCAATAAGCAACACAACAGGCAGAAAATAAAAGTGCTCTATAAATAGGAGATTTATTTTTCTTGGACACCACTGGTCATAAGAAAAATAACCAAGGAGGTTTCATTGGATGTGGATCAAGGGGGGGTTTTTGAATGGTGGGAATCAAGGAATTGATGGTCCTATAAGGTGTCCACAGAAAATATTTAAAAAAAATGAGTGGATGAACCTAACAAGTAGGGCATGATTTTAGAAGATTTTTGGAATTGGTCTTACTAGATTTGGAGTAGGTATGAATATTCTAGGGATTTGCAAAGTGGATCATATATGAAGAAATGGTCCAATATTTGCCATAGCAGAATGAGTGTAAGGAAAAATGTTCACATCTTAAGTCATGATTTTAGATGCACCTAGGAACTTGTATAACTCAATTTGGAGCTATAATGAATGACCTAGAGATTTTACAAGGTGGTCCCTAATAGTTCAAATTTGAATTTAAATTTGAACCTAACAGAAAGGTGTGATGGAAAATAATGAAAGTGGCACCATTAAATAGGAGGTATTTTTAGGAGAATGCAGGAACTTGAATCATCCAATTTGGAGTCCAAATGAATTTTCTATGATTTATCTAGTCTCTGAAGAAAATAAAAATGGGAAAAGGGAATATACCTCATGGGCCAAACCGGCGCACGGGGCAAGGATTAGCTATTGGGTCGGACCTGTAGCATAGTCGTGCACGTGCACTGGCCACGCCAAAGGCGTACTCCTGGGAGTACGTGTCCCGTGCGGAAAAGCGGGACAGGCGAAACCCGCCTCCACTCAAATGGCGGGCCCGACCGGCCAGCCGCTTACAGGCGGTCCCCGCCCGGCAGGTCTTCCTCCCACCTCCCGCCAGAACAGGGGAGAGGTAGGGGAGCCTGGGCGAGCACGCGTCGGCACCCGTCCCGGCGGCTCCGGCCACCTCTGGTGGCGCTCCGGCCACCGGGGTGCTCGGGGCGGCCTACCGCACCCGCCTGGGTGGTCTTATAGCCCCAGGGAGGCCGTTCCTGAGCGCAGTTTCGGCCTTGGCGGAGGGGCACCGACGACGACGATGGGCATGTGCCACGGTCTCGGAGGGGAGGGAGAGGGAGTGCGGAGGGAAGTCTGCGGCGATGATGGGGCGTCTGGTGGGGCTTAGAGGAGAGGAGGCGCATGGACGAGCTCCAATTCGAGCGGTGGCCGTGGCGGGCATCGTCGGCCAGAGGAGGAGGAGAAGGCCACGAGAGCGAAAGGGCTCTGGTCCAGGGGTCCCGGGGAGAGAGGGAAGCATCAAAGGATGTGAGAGGGAGCTCGGGGAGGGGTACATGAAGAGGGGAACGAGGGGGGAGCTCGGGAGCACGTCGGATGCCCTCTGGGTGTGGCGATCACGCGAGCCAGAGCGGCCTTGGACCCTTGGTAGCGTCGGGGAGAGGCGTGGGTAGCCGAGGGGGGATTCTTGGCGTCCTGGGTCGCTCGGCCACTGCCGGACATGAGCTACAGGACAAGGTTTGTCTGCAGGGCGGCATTCCTGCATGCCAATATCTTGGTCACCACGCCAAGTGATGTCCAGGACGCCAGGTTGGTCGGCCAAAAATGTCTAGTACCCTAGGCACGCATGGTAAAAGGGTAATGGTAAAATGTGGAAGGAGTAGGAGCAGTGTAGGTCTGGTTTCTACAGAGGGAAAGTTTGCAGCAATAAAGTAGAGACTCACCTAAGGGGTTTATACTGGAGGGAACTTTGGATAAAACCTTGTCTAATGGCCCTAGATATGGAAGGACCGCATGTCCACCAATTATCAGCTCAGGGAGACAAGTAAATAGGGTACTTGTAGTTCAAGGCCATAATTTCTGCCAAAAACTAGTTTTAGAGGTACTGCTCATATTTTCCACATGAGCATGCCATATTTGGGTTTGTAAATGTGCATTAACATGCCAGAGGTGTTGCGGTAAAACTTGGGGGAAGCTGCATGCATAGAATAATGGGAGAGAGGAAGAAAGGGCATGCCAAGGCTGTCCAAACAGTGAAAATGAGGGGTTTTACCCACCAATAATTGAGCTGAGGCCCTGGATTTCTTACTGGAGGTAAAAGAGGTATGTGAGTGACTGTGGTAAAATTTTGAGAGCAAGGAGAATAGGGAAAGGGGGTCAAACAAGGCTCTTTACAGCATGAGCAAAAGTGTTTGATGATGATTTGGCTAAGCAAATGGGGTTTGCTTGCCATGAGACTTAACAGGATGAAAATATAGGTAGAATTAGAGAGGATCACCAAGTTTGAGGAGTTTTGAAGAAAGATCACAATCTAACTTTGTAAAACCCTAGAAATCAACATAATCAGATTTCTGTAGATCTAGGCATGCATTTCACTTCCCACAAATCCACCACTTGGTGTGGTATCATTATTTGGGGTTTAGCACATGCCCACAAAGTTTGGGGTCAAGGGAAGAAACTTCATAATGTAAAGTTGTTCAAATTTGGCTCTGGACAGTAATGGTTTTGGAATATTTGTATGAAACAAATCAATTGGTATTGATATGAAACTTTGCAAGATCGTCACATATGACATGTGTGACTTGCTGGAATTTTCTTGGAATTTATTGAGAATATTTCTTATAGAAATATTTCAAAAGCTTGATTTGGACAGAAAGGGTTTTGAGGGGTTTTGCCCATGATTTGAACATGACAATGTATTTAAACTCATATATATGGAAAAAATATATCCACTGAGTTTCCCTAAATTTTCTCAAATATTTTGAAAGCATTTAAATAATTTTTCCCTATAAAAGACCATTTCTAGCCTTAAGAAAAAGCCTTTAAATAAAATAGGAAAATAATCTTTAAAATTAATATTTGGTGGTTTTGGCTAGTCATATATATAGTAGGTTCCAAATAAAGTCTTTGGGGAAAAATATTCCACCCAATTTGAGGACTTGTAGTACAAGCCTCAATTCAGGGGGTTTTGAAAACCTAAATTGAATAAATGCTTTTTGGCCAAAATAATATTTGATAAAAATAGTTTTGGGTACTATTCACATGGCATGATCATTGGACCAGAGTTGGGATCAAGGAAAAGAGTTCTTGATGGTAGGAGGAAGTTTTATGAATATAGAGCACAAGCAAACAATCAAACAATCAGCAATCAAGTCAAGCATAACAAGCACACAAATGTTTTAATTGACCCTAATTTTTGAGTCAGGTTAACTTAGTCATGAGACAAAACACAGGGTGTGACAATTACATCGGATAGATCTCCATGAAGATCATGAAGAACATGGTATTGAAGAGCAAAGAGAGAGAAGAATCCATCTAGCTACTAGCTATGGACCCGAAGGTCTGTGGTAAACTACTCACGCATCATCGGAGGGGCAATGGAGTTGATGTAGATGCCCTCCGTGATCGAATCCCCCTCCGGCAGATTACCGGAAAAGGCTCCAAGATTGAATCTCATGGGAACAGAGGCTTCCGGCGGCGGAAAAGTATTTTCATGGCTCTTTTTGGTATCCAGGGAATATTTGTGAATTTATAGGCCGAAGAATAGGGTTAGGGGGGCTGCCGTGGGGCCACAAGCCAGGGGGGCGCCCCCCCTAGGGCGCGCCCCTGTGGCTTGTCACCACACGGTGGCTCCCCTGCCTTCATCTCCAAGTCTTCTGGGTTGCTTCTGGTCCAAGAAAAATTATTCCAAAGATTTTATTCCGTTTGGACTCCATTTAATATTCGTTATCTGCAATACTCAAAAACAAGGAAAAAACAGAAACTGGCACTAGGCTCTAGATTAATAGGTTAGTCCCAAAAATAATATAAAATAGCATATTAATGCATATAAAACATCCAAAACAGATAATATAATAGCATGGAACAATCAAAAATTATAGATACGTTGGAGACGTATCAAGCATCCCCAAGCTTAATTCCTGCTCGTCCTCGAGTAGGTAAATGATAAAAACAGAATTTTTGATGTGGAATGCTACCTAACATATTTATCCATGTAATATTCTTTATTGTGGCATGAATATTCAGATCCATAAGATTCAAAACAATAGTCTAATATTGACATAAAAACAGTAATACTTCGAGCACACCAACAAGGCAATCGTGTCCTTTCAAAATAACATGGCCTTAGAAAGTTAACCCTACAAAATCATATGGTCTGGCTATGCTCCATCTTCCCCACACAAAGTATCTAAATCATGCACAACCCCGATGAACAAGTCAAGCAATTGTTTCACACTTTTTATGTTCTCAAACCTTTTCAACTCTCACGCAATACATGAGCGTGAGCCATGGATATAGCACTATAGGTGGAATAGAATATGGTGGAGGTTGCAAGGACAAAGGAGAAGATAGTCTCACATCAACTAGGCGTATCAACGGGCTATGGAGATGCCCATCGATAGATATCAATGTGACTGAGTAGGGATTGCCATGCAACAAATGCACTTACAGCTATAAGTGTATGAAAGCTCAAAAAGAAAACTAAGTGGTCGTGCAAGATGAAATTCCACTAGTTATATGAAAGTGACAAAATAGGAGACTCTCTATCATGAAGATCATGGTGCTACTTTGAAGCACAAGTGTGAAAACAAAATAGTAGCAATTGTCCCTTCTCTCTTTCTCTCATTTTTTTTTATTTTGGTGGGCATCTTTGGCCTCTTTTTTTTTATTTGGGCTTCGCTGGCCTCTTTTATTTTTTGTAAAGTCCGGATACTCATCCCAACTTGTGAGGGAGTCATAGCTTCCATCATCCTTTTATCACACGGGACAATGCTCTAATAATGAAAATCATCACACTTTTATTTACTTACAACTCGATACCTAGAACAAAATATGACTCTATATGCAATATGAAGGTGATGGTGCATGTCATGAAAAACGGAACGGTGGAAGTTGCATGGCAATATATCTCGGAATGGCTATGGAAATGCCATAATAGGTAGGTATGGTGGCTGTTTTGAGGAAAATATATGGTGGCTGTTTTGAGGAAGGTGGGTTTGATGCACCGGCGAAAGTTGCACGTTACTAGAGAGGCTAGAAATGGTGGAAGGGTGAGAGTGCGTATAATCCATGGACTCAACATTAGTCATAAAGAACTAACATACTTATTGCAAAAGTCTATTAGTTATCAAACAAAGCATTAGACGCATGCTCCTAGGGGAGAGGTTGGTAGGAGTTAACCATCGCGCACTCCTGACTCTCACACAAAGGTTGACAATCATTAAACAAATCATGCTCCGAGTTCGTTACATAACGGTTCACCATACGTGCATGCTACGGGAATCACAAACTTCAACACAAGTATCTCTTCCAATTCACAACTACTCACTAGCATGACTCTCATATTACCATCTCCATTATCTCAAAACTATATGCAAGGAATCAAACTTCTCATAGTATTCAATGCACTTAATATGAAAGTTTTTATTATATCCCTCTTGGATGCCCATTATATTAGGACTAAATTCATAACCTAAAAAAATTACCATGCTGTTTTAAGAAACTCTCAAAATAATATAAGTGAGGTACGAGAGTTCAATAATTTCTATAAAATATAACACCACCGTGCTCTAAAAAGATATAAGTGAAGCACTAGAGCAACATTGCCTAGCTCAAAAGATATAAGTGAAGCACATAGAGTATTCTAATAAATTCATGATTCAGCGTGTCTCTCTTAAAAATAATGTGCAGCAAGGATGATTGTGGCAAACTAAAAAGCAAAGACTCATATCATACAAGACGCTCCAAGCAAAACACATATCATGTGGTGAATAAAAATATAGCCTCAAGTAAATTTACCGATGGATTGAAGACGAAAGAGGGGATGACTTCCGGGGCATCCCCAAGCTTAGGCTTTTTTGTATCCTTGAATATGTCTTGGGGTGCCTTCGGCATCCCAAGCTTAGGCTCTTGCCACTCCTTATTCCATAGTCCATCAAATCTTTACCTAAAACATGAAAACTTCACAACACAAAACTCAACAGAAAACTCATGAGATCCGTTAGTATAAGAAAAATAAATCACCACTTTAGGTACTGTTGTGAACTCATTATTTATTTATATTGGTGTAATATCTACTGTATTCTAACTTCTCCATGGTTCATACCCCCCGATACAACCCATAGATACATCAAAATAAGCAAACAACACAAAGAAAACAGAATCTGTCTAAAACAGAACAGTCTGTAGAAATCTATAGACTTCTAATACTTCTTTAACTCCAAAAATTCTGAAAAATTAGGACAATCAGGGAAATTTGTATATAAATCTTGTGTAAAAATTTCAGATCAAAAGCACGTTCCAGTGAATTTACAAAATTCCTGGACTGAGAGCAAAAGTTTCTGTTTTTCAGCAAAATCAAATTGCAAACACCGTAGACCATCCCAAAGGTCTTACTTGGCTCAAACACTAATTTAAACAAGGAAACACAATTATTACAGAAGTAATAATGTGCAAAACACACCAAAACAGAAGCAAAAAAGCAGAAAGCAAAAATAAAATTGGGTTGCCTCCCAACAATCGCTATTGTTTAACGCCCCTAGCTAGGCATAACGCAATAGATCTAGGTATTGTCATCTTTGGTATGCAACTCCTCAATTGCACACTTATAAACCCTAGGAGATTCTTTGGTTTTATCAATAATCATACTCCTAGGAAAGAAATCAAGAAACTCACTTGTAGCAATTGGTTCCCGGACAATATTAATGAAACTAGGGTGAACACTTATCATCTTAGGATCCTCCCCTCTACTAGAGGATTCAACCTTATTCTTGGGAACATAAATTAACTTGGCAGTCTTAGGAGGAGGCGATTTTGGGGTGGTTTGAACAAAAGCAAAAGCGGAACCCAAGTTGGTAATAATGTCCTCTAGCTTTCGAATTCTAGAGGAATCTTGATCCAATTTTTCATTAACTATGGGTTCTTTTCCCCTTAGGTTTTTTAGAGTAACTCCTACCTTAGATCCATATTGAGTAATATGATTATGGATCTTTTTATCCAATTTTTCAATGAGATCTATAGTAGCAACTTTATTTTCAATGATATCAAGCCTTCGCATCACATGTTCCAAGGTTAAGATTGTTTCATTAACCATGAGCGGGGGTGAACCTACCAAATTTGTCATAGCGTTATAGGAATCAAAGGTATTGCTTGCCAAGAAATTCCCTCCCGTAATGGTATCCAAAATATATCTATTCCAAGGATAAACACCCACATAAAAATTGCGAAGGAGAACGGTAGTAGATTGCTTACGAGTAGATCTATTTTGAGCTTTGCAAATTCTATACCAAGCATCTTTTAAATTCTCTCCCTCTCTTTGCTTAAAATTAAGAACTTCATTCTCGGGAGTAATAGCGATAGTGGCAAGGCTAGCCATGAGTTTAAGCGATCTAACACTCAAGCAAACGGAAAGCAAACGAAAAGACGAACGGAAGAAGGGCGAATAAAAAGGCAAATCTTTTTGGTATTTTCTGAAAATCGTTTTAGAAGTGGGGGAGAGGAAAACAAGAGGCAAATGGCAACTAAAGTAAGTGTAAGAGATGAGTTTGTGATGGGTACTTGGTAGGCTTGATGTAGATCTCCCCGGCAACGGCGCCAGAAATCCTTCTTGCTACTTCTCGAGCATGTGTTGGTTTTCCCTTGAAGAGGAAAGGGTGATGCAGCAAAGTAGATAAGTATTTCCTTCAGTTGTTAAGAACCAAGGTATCAATCCAGTAGGAGATACAAGCAAGTCCCCAATAGATGTACCTACACAAAGAATCAAACACTTGCACCCAACGCTATAAAGGGGTTGTCAATCCCTTCACGGTTACTTGCAAGGATGAGATCTGATAGAGATAGATAGAATAGATTGCTTGAACGGAAAGTAAAAAAAAAGTAAAAATAATGCAGCAAGGTATTTTTGGTATTTTTGGTTTTAGATTTGAAAGTATAAGATGGAAAATAGACCCGGGGGCCATAGGTTTCACTAGAGGCTTCTCTCATGAAGGCAAGTATTACGGTGGGTGAACAAATTACTGTCGAGCAATTGATAGAAAAGCGAATAATTATGAAGATATCCAAGGCAATGATTATGCATATAGGCATCACGTCCGTGTCAAGTAGACCAAAACGATTCCGCATCTACTACTATTACTCCACACATCGACTGACTCCTGCCTGCATCTAGAGTATTAAGTTCATGAAGAACAGAGTAACGCATTAGGCAAGATGACATGATGTAGAGGGATAAACTCAAGCAATATGATGAAAACCCCATCTTTTTATCCTCGATGGCAACAATACAATACGTGCCTCGCTACCCCTACTTTGTCACTGGGTGAGGACACCGCAAGATTGAACCCGAAACTAAGCACTTCTCCCATTGCAAGAATTACCAATCTAGTTGGCCAAACCAAACCAATAACTCGAAGAGACTTGCAAAGATATGAAATCATGCATATAAGAATTCAGAAAAGACTCAAATAATATGCATAGATAATCTGAACATAAACCCACTATTCATCGGATCTCGACAAACACACCGCAAAAGAGTATTACATCGGATAGATCTCCATGAAGATCATGAAGAACATGGTATTGAAGAGCAAAGAGAGAGAAGAAGCCATCTAGCTACTAGCTATGGACCCGAAGGTCTGTGGTAAACTACTCACGCATCATCAGAGGGGCAATGGAGTTGATGTAGATGCCCTCCGTGATCGAATCCCCTCCGGCAGATTATCGGAAAAGGCTCCAAGATTGGATCTCATGGGAACAGAGGCTTCCGTCGGTGGAAAAGTATTTTCGTGGCTCTTTTTGGTATCCAGGGAATATTTGTGAATTTATAGGCCAAAGAATAGGGTTAGGGGGGCTGCCGTGGGGCCAAATGCCAGGGGGCGCGCCCCCCCCTAGGCCGTGCCCCTGTGGCTTGTCGCCACACGGTGGCTCCCCTGCCTTCATCTCCAAGTCTTCGGGGTTGGTTCTGGTCCAAGAAAAATTATTCCGAAGATTTTATTCCGTTTGGACTCCGTTTAATATTCCTTATCTGCAATACTCAAAAACAAGGAAAAACTAGAAACTGGCACTAGGCTCTAGATTAATAGGTTAGTCCCAAAAATAATATAAAATAGCATATTAATGCATATAAAACATCCAAAACAGATAATATAATAGCATGGAACAATCAAAAATTATAGATACGTTGGAGACATATCAGGAGGCGCGGAAGGCAGATGGCGCCTCCACTTATGCGCGGGCCCGGCCATCGGGTCGCCTACAGGCGGGGCCCACCTGGCAGGCTCATCCCGCTCCTCCCGCTCGAACAGGGGCGAGGCAGGGGAAGTGGGGCCGAGCGTGTGCCGGCGTCGTTCCGGCGGCTCCAGCCACCGTAGGCGATGCCCCGACCACCGTAGGGCTCGGGGTGGAGTCCCGCATCCGTCTGGGTGCGCCATTTTCGCCGGGGGGGGGGGCACCGGGGAGGTCGGGCCTCGGCCGTAGGCGGAGTCCGGCGACGGGCGGTCGTCGGAGCCGCGCTCCGGCCACCGGAAGGGAGGAAAGGAGTGTGGGGAAAGCTTTCCGCGATGTTGGAGTGTTCTGGTGGAGCTCAGAAGAGAGGAGGGCTCGGGCGAGCTCGGATTTGGGCGAGGCCGAGGCGGCGCCATGGCGGCCATGGTGGAAGGGGTCGAGCTCGCACTACTAGGAAAACGGCTATAGCTAATATGGACATTAATGGCGCACCATGTATGTGGTGCGCCATTAATGGCCATATTACTAATGGCGCACCTGGTGTGTGGTGCGCCATTACTAGTTTTGTGCTGGCCCCACACCCCTCCCCAAACTTAGCAGTGGCGCACCAGGGGAAAGTGCGCCATTACTAGTTTTAACTAGTAATGGCGCACCACACCCATGGTGCGCCACTACTAAGTTTGTCCTGGCCCCACACCCCTCCCCAGACTTAGCAGTGGCGCACCAGGGGAAAGTGCGCCATTACTAGTTTTAACTAGTAATGGCGCACCACACCCACGGTGCGCCATTGCTATTGGTAGGTGTGGCGCACCTCGCAAAGGTGCGCCATTGCTATGTGTCCACCCAACTTCCCTGGCCGCCCTCCCCTCGCACTAATTCTCTCTTCTCTCACTCTCACTCTCTCCTCTCCACGACCGCGCCGCCACCCCAGATCCGTGCCTCCCATCGACCTGCCCCCCACCCCTCTGCCTCCACCGGTCGGCTCCCACTCCCCTGCCGACACGCCGCCGCACGAGCTCCCCCGCCGTTCGCCTCCCCTGCTCGCCAACGGTCCCGTCGCACAGATCGACCGCGGCGCCCCTGCTCTCCCCCGACCGCCCCTGCTCGCCCCCGACCGCGCCTGCTCGCCCCCGACCGCCCCCGGCCACCCCTGCTCGAGGTAGCTCTGCCAACTGCTCGCCCCCTCCTCTCTCCTGCATCTTTCTCCCCTCATAGAATCCTTAACCCTAGCGAACCAGACCAAAACAGAACCGCCGCTGCTCTTCCCCGAATCCCGATTGGATCTCATCTCAGGCGACGGCGACGGCGACGCCAGAAGGGCCATGTCTAGTTCTACATCTTTTGTTTCAACTTCTACACAAATTCCTGCTCACGCCTCAGTCAATCAGTCTCAGTCCTCACGGTTAGATTCAAATTTCTGTTCATTAGTTCATCCATGTTGTTCTTCAGTTCATGTTGATGACAGTAGAGACTAGAGAGTACATCCATGTTTATGTTCACTGTTTTTCTGAATGTTTATGTCCACTGTTTGTCTGAATTTTCTGAATGTTTATGTTCACTGTTTTTCTGAATTTTCTGAAAACCACTATTTGAGATAGCGGCAGCTAATGCCAGCAATAGCGGCTGATAGCTGGTACTGAAGCCTACCACTTTTTCCAATAGCCAGCGATTTTAAACATTGATCTGGTGCGCATTTCATTTCACATTTTCACTATCAATTTTTAGTGGAAAATGATCAATAGTGAAGTTGCCAAGTTGGCATTGCCATATCTTGTCAAAACACTGACAGACAGTTTCACCATTATACACATTGAAATTCTTCATGTTTGAGGTACTCGGGTTCAAAATATTTCCTTGAGTGTCCAGAGAGAGGTATTGCAATTGCTAGTTCAGTTTTGTGGATGGTAGACTCAATATGTATGTCTTTTGACTGCAATAAGTTATCCAAAAGAACTGAAAGAAACAGAGATAAATAAGACATGGGTCATCCAACTGATTGAAAACAATATTTCTAATTAGGCTGCCATAGTTGTGATGAGTTTTCTTGTAATGATACAGGGTGTAGCAAGCTAACAATACATTTACTACCTGGTTGAAAATGCAAATTGTGTAATTGATTCTCAATCGTCGTTATTCCATTTGTATCTAAGTAAGCTTGATACCTCAATGAACATATGCAACCCATGGGGTTTTAAATTGATATTTTTTTATAATGGTATTATATATACTCATATGCATTGCATTCCAGGTTTCAACTTTTTAAAATCATTGTTCATAAGCCAAAGTAATGTATAATTCTACATATTCAAACTACAAACTGAACTAGTTAAATTTGTATAAAATACAAAGATTTGCAGTTCTTGCGTGACTGAAACCTGAAACCTGAAAAAAAGAACCTGAAACCTGAAACAGGGGAGCAGGAATAGGGGAGCAGGACAGATTGACACTTCTGTTAATTATGCTGTGATAATTCTGTGGTTGTTTACTAGCATTGATAATTCTGTGGTTGTTTACTAGTATTCTGTGGTTGTTTACAAGAACATCATTGAAGATCCAACAGAAGTGTGACTTTTTATATGCATGTGTGGAGCAGCCAGGAACAGAACACACTTTTTACTAATGGCATGTTCAAGCTTCTTGGCAGCATGTTAATAAATAATATGGCATCTGATTTGTTTGTCTAGTCGGACTTAGCAGGAATCATCTATGAAGATGTCCTTCGTACCACGGGGGAGTTCTACCTCAGGAATCAACTGTCCAACAATGACATAGAAACAATGCTAAAAGTGCAGGGTGACGACGATCGCCCATTCATGACCATCACGAAAAGACGACGGCTTCATCCACGCTCCAGCCCGTGAGCCGAGTCAAAAGTCTTGATGCTTGCCTCCTTAGTTTGAACAGTCGTCATTCAACTTATATGTAATCGATGCTATTTATTACTAGGACCATGAACCGTGCTAGTAATGTGTTGCTTTTCTCTTCCTCCGGTCCTTTTGTTGCATATTTATGTATTGCTTATATATTATCTGTGAATTGCTACTAACGTTTTGTTTGTCTAGTGCATATAGCAGATGCCGTCGTATGTCGTGTACAAGGGTGAGGTTCCCGGAGTCTACGACGACTGGGAGGAGTGTCGGAGACAGGTTCACCGTTTCAGCGGTAACAGTTACAAAGGGTACACCACTAGGGTGGAGGCGGAAGCTAGATACGCGCGCTATCTAGCGGGAGAGAGGAGGGAGCGGAGGAGGAACCGGATGAAGACCAGTTTCATCGCGATGATGCTCATCGTGACCGCAGCTCTCTTTTATGTGATGGTAGTTTAGATGATCGATATCGACTTTGTAATGTGACGACAAACTCGCTACTCGCGGTCTCGAGACCTAAACTTGGCTATTGTTTGAACTTTGTTCGCTATTTCGAATTCGGAGACTAATGTGACGAATTGTATTATATATGTGCTGTTTATATTATGTGTTGTTTATATTCTGTGCTGTGTATTGTAGTCTGTAACCTGTGCAAATACAAGAAAAACCAGAAAAAATAATTCCTAGAATTAATATTAGTGGCGCACCATAATCCATATTAGTGGCGCACCAAGTTAAATACCAGGGCCCCCAGGAGGCATATCAATGGCGCACCAGGAGGCATAGCAATGGCGCACCCGTAGGGATACCAGGCCCCCCGAGGAGGCATATCAGTGGCGCACTGAGAGAACTATCAATGGCGCACCATGTAGTGCGCCACTATTATCTGGGATACTAATGGCGCACCAGTGGTGCGCCATTAGTTTTTGTTATTAGTGGCGTGTTAATAGTGGCGCACCTATAGTGCGCCATTAATAGCAAAAACAGGTGCGCCACTAATAGCCTTTTTTCTAGTAGTGTCGGTAGCTCCCGTGGCTTTGCTAGGGGCCTGGGTGAGGGAAAAGGAGCGGACTAGGGTGTCCAGGGTGCTCAGGGGGGGGGGGGGGACAGGTAAAGCAAGGGGGCGACGGGAGGTCTCGGGCGCGCCTCGGATGCCCTCTGGGCGCGGCGAGCACACGTTCCAGAGCCGCGTTGGAGCTATCCTAGCATTTGGGAGGGGCGTGGGAGGCAAGGAGGGATTCCCTGGCGCATGGGGATGCTCTGCAGAAGCTGGCCGCGAGCTACAGGACAACTCTTGTCGGGAGAGCACCGTTTCTGCATGTCTGTTGCGTGGTCACCACGCTAAGGCATGTCTACGGCATCTTTTGGGTTGGCCAAAGTTGTCGGGGGTGTGGGGCATGTTGGAAATATGCCCTAGAGGCAATAATAAAATGGTTATTATTTTATTTCCTTGTTCATGATAATCGTTTATTATCCATGCTATAATTGTATTGATTGGAAACTCAAATACATGTGTGGGTACATAGACAAACAATGTGTCCCTAGTAAGCCTCTAGTTAACTAGCTCGTTGATCAAAGATGGTGAAGGTTTCCTAGCCATAGACATGAGATGTCATTTGATAACGGGATCACATCATTAGGAGAATGATGTGATGGACAAGACCCAAATTATGAACATAGCATATGATCGTGTCAGTTTATTGCTATTGTTTTCTACATGTCAAGTATCTGTTCCTATGACCATGAGATCATGCAACTCACTGACACCGGAGGAATACCTTGTGTGTATCAAACATCACAACGTAACTGGCTGACTATAAAGATGCTCTACAGGTATCTCCGAGGGTGTCTGTTGAGTTGGCATGGATCGAGACTGGGATTTGTTACTCCGTGTGACGGAGAGGTATCTCAGGGCCCACTCGGTAATACAACATCACTATAAGCCTTGCAAGCAATGTGACTAAAGTGTTAGCCACGGGATCTTGTATTACAGAACGAGTAAAGAGACTTGCCAGTAACGAGATTGGACTAGGTATGGAGATACCGACGATCGAATCTCGGGCAAGTAACATACCGAAGATCAAAGGGAACAGTGTACGGGATTAACTGAATCCTTGACATAGAGGTTCGACCGATAAAGATCTTCGTAGAATATGTAGGAGCCAATATGGCCATCCAGGTCCCTCTATTGATTATTGACCGTAGAGGTGTCTCGGTCATGTCTACATAGTTCTCGAACCCGCAGGGTCTACACACTTAACGTTTGGTAACGATATAAGTATAGTTGAGTTGTTATGTTGGTGACCGAAGGTTGTTCGGAGTCCCGGATGAGATCCCGGATGTGACAAGGATCTCCGGAATAGTCCGGAGGTAAAGATTGATATATGGGATAATAGTGTTTGGTCTCCGGAAGGGTTTCGGAATTCACCGAAAGGGGTTTCAGATGTTTCCCGAAATGTTCGGGGTACAAGAACACTTTATTTGGGCCAAGGGGTAAAGCCCACGAGGCTTTAAGGAAGGTGTAAAAGGAGTTTTGCGGAGGCCAGGGGCCAGACGCCAGGAACCCTGGCGTCTGGGGCCAGACGCCGAGGACCCTGGCGTCTGGTCCTGGAGTCCGAGGAGGACTCTTGCCTTGAGGGCCAAACCGAATTTGAGGAGGCTCTTTCTCCAAGTTTTGACCCCAGGGCTCAACATATAAATAGAGGGGCAGGGCTAGCACCCGGAACACATCAAGAAATCCCCAAGCCGTGTGCCGGCAACCCCGCCCCTCTAGGTCATCCTCCGTCATAATTTCCGTAGTGCTTGGTGAAGCCCTGCGGAGATTGTTCTTCACCACCACCGTCACCACGCCGTCGTGCTGCCGGAACTCATCTACTACTTCACCATCGCTCGCTGGATCAAGGAGGTGAAGGTGTCATCAAGCTGTACGTGTGTTGAACGCGGAGGTGCCGTCCGTTCGGCGCTAGATCGGAAGGACCGTGATCAGGATCGCGAGACGGTTCGTGATTTGATCGCGGGACGGATCATGATGGGATCACGAGACGGATCGTGATTGGATCGCGAGACGGATCGTGATGGGATCGTGGGGACGCTCGGCGATTTGGATCGCGAAGACGTTCGACTACATCAACCGCGTTTCTTAACGCTTCCGCTTAGTGATCTACAAGGGTATGTAGATCCACTCTCCCTCTCGTAGATGTTCATCACCATGGATAGATCTTGCGTGTGCGTAGGAAATTTTTTGTTTCCCATGCAACGTTCCCCAACAGTGGCATCTGAGCTAGGTCTATGTGTAGATGAGATCTCGAGTAGAACACAAAGGAGTTTGTGGGCGTTGATATTCGGATTGCTTCCTCCCTTGGTCTTTTCTTGTTTCGGCGGTATTGTGGGATGAAGCGGCCCGGACCAACATTACTCGTACGCTTACGAGAGACCGGTTCCATCAACTGACATGTAACTTCGTTGCATAAATATGGCTGGCGGGTGTCTGTTTCTCCCACTTTAGTCGGATCGGATTTGACAAAGGCGGTCCTTGAGAAGGTTGAATATTAATTTTTGTATCACCATTGTGGTTTTTGCGTAGGTAATAATTGTTCTTGCTAGATACCGTAGCAGCCACGTAAAACTTGCAACAACAATTAGAGGACGCCTAACTTGTTTTTGCAGGCTATGTTGTGATGTGATATGGTCAATTACATGATGAGATATATGTGATGTATGAGATGATCATGTATTGTATAGAATATCACGACTTGCATGTCGATGAGTACGGCAACCGGCAGGAGCCATAGGGTTGTCTTTAATTATTTTCGTCGTTTTTGCTTTACTTTATCGCTATGAGTTAGCAATATTCGTGGAAGCAACAGTCGGCGTGACAACCTCATGGCGACACATTGATGGAGATCAAGATGATGGAGATCATGGTGTTTTGCCGGTGACGATGGAGATCATGCCGGTGCTTTGAAGATGGAGATCAAAAGCACAAGTTCATGGCCATATCATGTCACTTATGATTTGCATGTGATGTTAATCCTTTTATGCATCTTATTTTGCTTAGGACGACGGTAGCATTATAAGGTGATCCCTCACTTAAATTTCAAGATAAATTGTGTTCTCCCCGAGTGTGCACCGTTGCGAAGGTTCGTCGTTTCGAGACACCACGTGATGATCGGGTGTGATAGACTCTACGTTCGCATACAACGGGTGCAAGCCAGTGTTGCACGTGCGGAACACTCGGGTTAAACTTGATGAGCCTAGCATGTACAGACATGGCCTCGGAACACAAGAGACCAAAAGGTCGAACATGAGTCATATAGTAGATATGATCAACATGAAGATGTTCACCATTGAAACCACCTCAACTCACGTGATGATCGGACTTGAGTTGGTGGATTTGGATCATGTGACACTCGAATGACCGGAGGGATATCAATTTGAGTGGGAGTTTTTTTGGTAATATGATTAACTAAACTCATTATCATGAACATAGTCAAAATGTCTTTGCAAATTATGTTGTAGATTACTAGCTCGCGCAGTAGATCCCTTGAATTTTTATATGTTCCTAGAGAAATAGAGTTGAAATATGATGGTAGCAATAATGCGGACTGGGTCCGTGATCTGAGGATTGTCCTCATTGCTGCACAGAAGGCTTATGTCCTTAAAGCACCGCTCGGTGCGCCACCCCCTCTAGCATCGTCTGTAGATGTTGTGAACATCTGACAGGCACGTTCTGATGACTACTTGATAGTTCAGTGCGTCATGCATTACGGCTTAGAATTGAGGCTCCAAAACGTTTTGAAAGTCACGGAACATATGAGATGTTCTAAGAGCTGAAATTGGGATCTTAGGCCCGTGCCCGTGTGAAAGCACATTTGCTCCCTTGGTGGTTTTGGTAATTCATAACAACATATAAGTCATTGAACTAATGTTTCTACCAAGTATATTTCAGGAAATGTTCAATGATAGGATTGGCAAAAAGGAGATTGTGGAGATACCCCAAGATGCAAGAAAATAGGTTGGCCAAGATTCAAGCAAGAGGACTCTACATTTTATATTTGTGAGAAATCACTTTGAGTCCATAGGAAAGCCAATACTATTAAAAGGGGGTAAGGTTTTGTTGGTGAACAATATGCTCAAACGTGCACAAGTGATAGTCGCCCAAAACATCCACAAGCTCTCCCACCAAAGTCTATCATAGCCAAATACTCAAAATCGGTGCAACCAACTTTTCCACTTCGGTGCCACCGATTCTCACCTCAGACAGACTCAGCCAAACCCTAGCCACTTCGGTGCAACCGATTCCATACCGGTGCCACCGAGTTTAGGTTGCCATCTCTCTGTTATGCAAATTCACAATATCGGTGCAACCGAGATTGTTGGATCGGCGTCACCGAGATTGGGAATCTGACTGTTGGTCACCTTATCGGTGCAACCGAGTTTCCTATATCGGTCTCACCGAGATTCAAAAGTTGCCACCTTTTGGTCACTTCAGTACCACCGAGATTAACACATCGGTGTCACCGAGTTGGTCATTTTGTGTGTAACGGTTGGATTTTTGGGGATACCTATATATACCCCTTCACCACCACCTACTCGAAAGAGAAGCACTCAGAACTATTCCATACTTGCCCCATCCAGTTTTCTGAGAGAGAACCACCTAGTCTTGTGTTGAGGTCAAGATCTTCCACTCCAACCATATGGATCTTGATTTCTAGCCTCCCCAAGTTGCTTTCCACCAATCCCATCTCTTCTACCAAGCCAAATCTGTGAGAGAGTGATTGTGTGTTGAGGAGTCTAACATCTTGAAGCACAAGAGCAAGGAGTTCATCATCATTATCGAGCCTATTACCTTTTGGAGGGTGGTGCCTCCTAGATTGGTTAGGTGTCGCTTGGGAGCCTCCTACTTCGTGTTGTGGAGTGAACCAAGAAGTTTGTAAGGGCAAGGAGATCGCCTACTTCGTGAAGATCTACCCTTAGTGAGGCTAGTCCTTCGTGGATGGAAGCCGTTATGGAATAGTCAAGGTTGCTACTTCGTGGACCCTTATGGGTGGAGCCCTCCGTGGACTCTCGCGACCGTTACCCTCCGTGGGTTGAAGACTCCATAAACGTGGATGTACGATAGCACCACCTATCGGAACCACGGGAAAAATCATCGTGTCTACAACTACGTTTGATCCTCCTACCCTATCCCTTCTATACATGCTTGTTACTTTCCGCTGCTATAATCTTAGACATGCATGTGTAGGGTGTACTTGACTTGCCATGAAATGCTAAAACTGCCAACTCTAAAATTTGGGAAAAGGCAAAACTTTTATTTGGTCAAGTAGTCTAATCACCCCCCTCTAGACATACTTTCAGTCCTACAAGTGGTATCAGAGCTTTGGTCTCCATTGCATTGGTCTCACAACCTAGGAGAGTATGGCGTCTAGTGAGGGAAGTTATCACCGTAGAGGTCCATACTTTGATGGCACTAATTTTGCTAGTTGGAAGCACAAAATGAAAATGCATATTCTTGGTCATAACCCCGCCGTTTGGGCTGTTGTTCGTGTTGGCTTGCAAGGTGAATTCTTTTCGGATGGAAAGGAACCGGATCGTGAAGCGACCGCGGATGAGTTGAAGATGTTGCAATACAATGCTCAAGCATGTGACATTCTCTTCAACTGCTTATGCCCCGAAGAATTCAACAAAATCAGCCATCTTGAGAATGCAAAAGAGATTTGGGATACTTTGGTTGATATGCACGAAGGAACCGAGTCCGTGAGAGAATCCAAGTTAGATGTTCTTCAAGGTCAGCTTGACAAATTCAAGATGAAGGATGGTGAAGGAGTCGCTGAGATGTACTCTAGGCTAGCTCTCATCACAAATGAGATTGCCGGCTTAGGAAGCGAAGAAATGACCGACAAATTCATCATCAAGAAGATACTTAGAGCTTTGGATGAGAGATACGACACCGTGTGCACATTGATCCAAATGATGCCCAACTACAAAGATCTCAAGCCTACGGAAGTCATTGGAAGGATTGTTGCTCATGAGATGACACTCAAAGACAAGGAAGAGCTTCATCACAAGTCTAGCGGTGCTTACAAAGCCACAAGTGATGCTCCCGCAACTTCAAGCAACAACCTTGTCACCAATGAAGAGATAAGTCTCATGGTCAAGAAATTCAACAAATTCTACAAGAATAGAGGCAAAGAAAGAAGCTCCAACTCAAGATATGATGAGAAGCGTTCGTCTAGTCATGACCGCAATTGCTACAATTGTGGGAAGCCTGGACACTACTCCAATGAGTGCACGGCTCCCTACAAACGAAGAGAAGAGTCACCTCGAAGACGAAGCTCAAGAAATGAATCACCTCAAAGAGAGAGAAGGAGTAGAGATGATCGTTATGAACGAAGACACTCAAGGAGAAGTAGAGATTCGGAGAAGAAAGACAAGTACACCAAGAGCTACACAAGAAGGAAACATCAAGCTCATGTTGGTGAATGGGTTTCCGGCTCTGACTCCGACGACAACTCCGAGAGAAGCTATCACTCCGACTCCGACTATAGTCAAGATGATGGTGTTGCTGGAATCGCTCTAGTGACTACCAACTCCCATGATCTATTTGACTCACCAAATGAAGGGAGTGGAAGTTGCTTCATGGCTAAAGGCCCCAAGGTATCACACCCCTAGTATCTTGATTTTGATAGTGATGAAGATGATTTGCTTTGTGATGATGACTTGCTTTGTGATAAAACTAGTGATGTTGATCAAAATGAACTTGATAATTCTCATGCTAGTCAAGATAAGTCAATTGATGATGATAAGGTGAAAATAGAAGAACTAACTAAAGAACTAAACACTCTTAAGTTAGCTCATGAATCTACTCTCGAAGATCTTAGAGAGCTTGTGAGAACTCATGAGAAGCTACGCTTCGAGAAGCTCAACTTGGAGCAAGAGCATGAGTTTCTCAAAGCTATCAATGATGATCTCCGAAAGAAGACTTCATGTTATCTAGCCAAACGACTACTCTTGTCTACTTTCATGCCACAAGTTAAATCTAAACAAACTAGTAACAAAGGCAAGAAAGGTTCTTCATCTAGTAGCAACAATAAAAATGCTAAACCTAATGATGTTGCTTCTAGTAGTTCTATTGATTCCACTAATGATGATTCTCTTAGCCAAGTCACACTTGAGCAAGAAAAAGCTTTATTGAAAGGAATTATAGAAAAAGGTATCTACAAGAGTCTTGCCGGGTGTAAGCAATTTGAGGAAATTGTACGCAAGCACGGAGGATACCGGAAGAATCGTGGTGTTGGCTACTTCAACGCAAATGGAGTTGAATGGGAAGAAGGTCAATATCCCGAGCCCAAGTTTGTTCCTCAAAAGGAGAAGTATGAAAATACTCTTCCCAAGGGGACAAGCACTCAAGATGACCTTCCACCACAAGACCACAAGCTCAAGGGCAAGAACAAGCTTCAAGAGGACATTGACTCATATGAAGAAGAATCCCTAGCTATGGTGGAGTGGGTTCCCAAGGCTACGTCAAGTTCAACTTCTACAAAGACTACTACAACACCAAGGATCCCCATCAACTTGATGTGGGTCCCCAAGAAGAAGAACTAGAGAGTTCTTGAGGGGTGACTCCGCCAATGAAATTCACTCATATTCATTATTGGCAAGAATTATTTGCAATCAACATCAACTCTATGCAATAGTTCAAGGAGTCACACATTCCCTCAAAGGTAAGCAAGGGACAAGGTAATCAACAAATCAATGGACATCATAACACATGTTTTGTACTCCATGTCCATAGATATCCTTGTATTTGTCTCTTGTGTGTTGGGACTAACCCATGTAGGTGAGAAGAGTAAGGAAACAACAAGGATGCTCCCAACTCTTGGTGATCTTCATCAACCTTGAGCATCCACAACTACCTCACCAACATGAAGTCTTCATCGACAACCCAAGGTTAGTTTATCCCTCTTATGGGGGGATGTCACATCTAGGGGGAGCTTTACTCTAAGACTTGAGCTAAAGCATCTCTTAGTATGTGACAACATTTAATGCTTTATGTAAAAGTGGTAACCCCACTTGTGCTTAAACGATGAGTATGACCTATGATCAAGTATTCTTACTTGGCTCCTAAGTCAAATACTCATATATAGATGACTTCGTCATCGCCCAAGTGCTTGTTAGATGCTAGTGTGTATGTGCATGTTTGTCATGATTTCATTTGACATCTTTATTGTGTGAGCATGCTGGTCTGCACTTATTTTCTCATTCGAGGACATCCAATTGTTGCTATTTGGCTTTTGTTTTATCTTTTGCCAATTGGATGGACAAGAATGCCTAGGACCACTCTTTAGCTATCTATGCTTTCTCACCTCATATTCCATTCATGCTGCATCACAAATTTTGAACAAGTACTTCTCGATCCCTCTGTGTGTGGAGCTCTCGGAGTTCCGCATCGACAAGGACTAACCATTAAAACCTCCCAAGTGCATCTCGGTGGAACCAACCCCACATTCTCGGTCTCACCGAATGCCTAGGGTTGATCTGGTTTTCTATCTCGGTACTACCGATTCCATATTCTCGGTTACACCGAGTTTCCCTGTCAACTGATAGTTGAGAAACTCGGTGACACCGAAAATCTAGAATCGGCGTCACTGACAGTGATGGGTATATATGCTGTGGACCCTGACGCTTTGAAATTCAGCCTCAAACCGTCGCGCCTCAGAACCCTAAGCTGCCGCTTCGAGACCCCTGGTCGTCGCCCTTGTCTCCCTGCGCTCCTCCACCGTTGGGAATCGCCGCCGCCGACGAAATCTTCTCCATCGTCGCCGCCGTAGTGAATCCGCCACCGAGTTAGGGTACGGATTCATCCTCCTTTGCGCTCCCTTCTGATTCTTGCGCATTGGATCTGTTTTTCTCTATAAGCCACCTGTTGCATGTCCTCCTATCCACAAGAAAATCTTATAGTCTAGCGAATGACTGATTTTCTAGGGTTTGCCTTCCGCCCGATGCTACTCGGTAGAACCGAATCAAGAAAATCGGTACCACCGATTTCTCTTTCTGTGTTGCTGAGAACTGCCTCGGTGAAACCGAGCACTCCTTTTCGGTCTCACCGAAAAGGGTGCCAAGTTTCTGTTAATGGGACAGTCAGTCTCGGTGTCACCGAAAGTTTTGCTTCGGCCTTACCGATTTGTATCTGACAGAATGTAAAACCTTGAAAATCCTTTGTTCAAACTTTCAAAAAACCAGCCTTATTTTGTGATGACTCATTCTATTCTGCTCCTCTATACTCTATTCACAGGGTCAGATATGTCAGGAGCTGAGGACAGTGAGAACAGCTTCAGAGAGCAAAGTGTTGAGGTGGATTCAGGCACTAGTCTTGAGTCTAGTTCATTCTCAGATCCAGGCACTCCCAGTTCCCATGGTTTTGCCCAAAGCTGCTCCTAGGGCTAGGAAGAAGCTGAATTCGTATGAGGAAGATTCAGACTTCGTTCCAGAAGAGGTTCTTGCTAAGAAGCAAGAGAAGGCTGCCAAGAAGTCTGCAAGTGAAGCTACTTCTTCCAGGAAAGTTGTTGGCAAAGTCTATGATAGTTCTGCAGCTGGAAGAGCACCTGAGAGTGCTAGAGCTACCATGACTATTGAGCCCCCTCGTGAAAGTGCTAGGACTAGAATGGCTCTTCATCTTGAGTCACCTCCAAAGAAGAAGTCATTGCCTAAGAAGGCAGGTGAAAAGAAGGGTACCAGGAAGAGGATTGTCTATGCTGTTAGCAGGCAGACCTCCATGTTTGAGAACCCTGAGGAGGTTGCTGCTGCTGCTGAGGAGGAGGAAGAACATGTTGAGAAAGCCCATCACAAGAAGAAGCAGAAGAAACTGATGTCTGATGCTATGCCCAAGACTGGTACTTCCAAGAGTACTAAGTCTGCTGCAAAGAAGCCTGCTGCTGAGAAGCCCAAGAGATTGTCTAGGCAAATTCCAGCTTCTGAGAAGAACAAAGGAACCACCTCCAGAGTTGAGGATGAGGATGCTATGTGTGCTTTAATGAAGCTTAGGCCACACCTTCCAGTACACAATGCCAGTTATCCACTCGCTGAGGATATGAAGAAGAAGAAGGACTCTGGCTTGAGGGCATGGAGAGCTGTTGACCCATATGCCCAGAGAAAGAAGACAGATGTGGACTACATATTCTACACCAAGGAGCAACAGGATTTCTATGAGACTGTGCTCTTTGACAAGAGTCCAGCTGTGAGTGATATGTGGTATGTTGATTGGAAATTCATCAAGGAGAATGAGGAATACTTTCCAAGTGTCCAAGACAATTTCCACTGCATTGGTCTAGATGAGTTCGTTGGCAGAGAGTTCACCGCTTGGAATGATGAGATGATCATGCAATTCTACTCCACTGCACATTTCTATGGAGATGGTAGAATTGTATGGATGACTGAAGGTGCAAGGTATGAATCTACTGTTGAGGAGTGGGCTACCATCTTAGGAGTCCCAGAAGCACAGGATGGTGATTTGGATGTCTACACAGAATCCAAGGAGAGCCACAATGCTATGGCCAATATGTATAAGGAGATCCCTACTGCTAATGTGAAGTCTCACAGGCTAGGATCCATCTACTTTCTTCAGGCTGGCCTCCGTACCATGAACACCATTCTAAGGCATACCTTGATGCCCAAGTCAGGAGATGACAAGATGATCCGAGGCTACTCCATCAATATGTTGATCCACCTTTACAGACACACCAGGATCAGAGTCATGGATTTGATTGTTGAGACAATCAAGAGGGTTGCTGCTGATCAGAAGCGCTCTTGCTGTTATGCACCCTACATCCAGATGCTTATCAATTCAAAGTTGGAGAAGCACATATTTGCTCTAGATCGTCCCCACTTGCCCCTACAGCCAGATCTCGAGGATAATGTTGTGGTGATGGACCCAGGACATCCCACATCAGCTGCAGCTCAGGCAGAAGCAGAGGCAGCTAGAGCCACTAGTGCTCAAGTCCCCAGATCCAGGAAGGAGCAAATGGATCTTCTGATTTCATCAGTTCAGGACATGAAGAACGACATTAAGGGGATTCTGGACAACCAGAACAGTCTTGTGAGGATCTTTGAGAATAGGATCAAGACCCTTAATGATAAGGTGGATGGGCTGACTAAGACAGTTAATGAGCTCAAGAAGGAAGGTGACTCAGTGCCTCTTCCTCAGACTTCTTCAGATGATGATGATGAGGAGGAGGAGGATGGATCACCTCTCAGGCCAGGCACACAGTTCACCACTCAGGCCAGATCGATCAGCCATTGTGCCAGCTCCAGACTTGAGGCCCTCTTCATCAGCTCCTGCTGCTGTCACATCAGCTCCAGCTCCATCAGCTCCAGTTCCTCCAGCTGCCACACCAACTCCATCCACGACATCTGCAGAGATCTTCGCCGACGCTGTTCTCTCGACTCCTTCATCAACAACCGGAGGAGATCAGCCCAAGAACGCTTAGATATATGCCTTTGAACTTTTTGGTAACTTGTTGCCAAAAGGGGAGAAGTGTATATAGATCTTTAGGCTTCGAGTGAGAGAGCGTTTTTTATTTGATGTTTCAAAAACATTTGATCTTTTGGTTGCTTGTGATACATGTTTGTGGTGTTTGATCATACGTTTTATGTGTGATGCTACTATTTCCTATCATCTTAATGCTTATGAGATGATCTTTCACCTTTGCTTGATTGTGTTGTGCTATGATGTTCATTCTAATTATTCTCGCACACCACCAAGTTGTATGTGACATGGAAGAAGTGCCCCATGTACCTAATCGATTGTGCATTTGCATTCAAACGCAAATTCAAAAATAATGCACAAATTTAGGGGGAGCTCTTGCTTATCACATACCTCTCAAAGCGACGATTATATTCATTGATTATATCTTATGTCGAAGCTTTGATCTATATGTTATCATCAATTACCAAAAAGGGGGAGATTGAAAGCACATTTGCTCCCTTGGTGGTTTTGGTAATTCATAACAACATATAAGTCATTGAACTAATGTTTCTACCAAGTATATTTCAGGAAATGTTCAATGATAGGATTGGCAAAAAGGAGATTGTGGAGATACCCCAAGATGCAAGAAAATAGGTTGGCCAAGATTCAAGCAAGAGGACTCTACATTTTATATTTGTGAGAAATCACTTTGAGTCCATAGGAAAGCCAATACTATTAAAAGGGGGTAAGGTTTTGTTGGTGAACAATATGCTCAAACGTGCACAAGTGATAGTCGCCAAAAACATCCACAAGCTCTCCCACCAAAGTCTGTCATAGCCAAATACTCAAAATCGGTGCAACCAACTTTTCCACTTCGGTGCCACCGATTCTCACCTCAGACAGACTCAGCCAAACCCTAGCCACTTCGGTGCAACCGATTCCATACCGGTGCCACCGAGTTTAGGTTGCCATCTCTCTGTTATGCAAATTCACAATATCGGTGCAACCGAGATTGTTGGATCGGCGTCACCGAGATTGGGAATCTGACCGTTGGTCACCTTATCGGTGCAACCGAGTTTCCTATATCGGTCTCACCGAGATTCAAAAGTTGCCACCTTTTGGTCACTTCGGTACCACCGAGATTAACACATCGGTGTCACCGAGTTGGTCATTTTGTGTGTAACGGTAGGATTTTTGGGGATACCTATATATACCCCTTCACCACCACCTACTCGAAAGAGAAGCACTCAGAACTATTCCATACTTGCCCCATCCAGTTTTCTGAGAGAGAACCACCTAGTCTTGTGTTGAGGTCAAGATCTTCCACTCCAACCATATGGATCTTGATTTCTAGCCTCCCCAAGTTGCTTTCCACCAATCCCATCTCTTCTACCAAGCCAAATCTGTGAGAGAGTGATTGTGTGTTGAGGAGTCTATCATCTTGAAGCACAAGAGCAAGGAGTTCATCATCATTATCGAGCCTATTACCTTTTGGAGGGTGGTGCCTCCTAGATTGGTTAGGTGTCGTTTGGGAGCCTCCTACTTCGTGTTGTGGAGTGAACCAAGAAGTTTGTAAGGGCAAGGAGATCGCCTACTTCGTGAAGATCTACCCTTAGTGAGGCTAGTCCTTCGTGGACGGAAGCCGTTATGGAATAGTCAAGGTTGCTACTTCGTGGACCCTTATGGGTGGAGCCCTCCGTGGACTCTAGCGACCGTTACCCTCCGTGGGTTGAAGACTCCATAAACGTGGATGTACGATAGCGCCACCTATCGGAACCACGGGAAAAATCATCGTGTCTACAACTGCGTTTGATCCTCCTACCCTATCCCTTCTATACATGCTTGTTACTTTCCGCTGCTATACTCTTAGACATGCATGTGTAGGGTGTACTTGACTTGCCATGAAATGCTAAAACTGCCAACTCTAAAATTTGGGAAAAGGCAAAACTTTTATTTGGTCAAGTAGTCTAATCACCCCCCCTCTAGACATACTTTCGGTCCTACACCGTGTTGAGAGGTATGAAACCTCCAACAAGATTCTTTGCCTGCAAGATGAAGGAGAATAGCTCAATCGGTGAGCAGGTGCTCAGATTGTCTGGGTGCAACACTCGCTTGAATCGAGTGGGAGTTGATCTTCCAGATAAGATAGTGATTGATATAGTTCTCCAAGTCACTGTCACTAAGCTACTAGAGCTTCGTGATGAACTATAAAATGCCAGGGATGGAAATAATGATCCTTGAGCTATTCGCAATGTTTGACACCACGAAGGTAGAAATCAAGAAGGAGCATCAAGTGTTGATGGTTAGTGAAACCACTAGTTTCGAGAAGGGTAAGGGCAAGGAGGGAAACTTCATGGATGGCAAGTCAGTTGCTACTCCAGTGAAGAAACCCAAGGTTGAACCCAAACCCAAGACTAAGTGCTTCTATTATGAGGAGAACGGTCGCTGAAGCGGAACAACCCTAGATACTTGGTAGATAAGAAGGCTGGCAACGTCGACAGAAGTATATTTGATATACGTGTTATTGATGTGTACTTTACTAGTACTCCTAGTAGCACCTGGGTATTGGATACCGGTTCGGTTGCTAAAAGTTAGTAACTCGAAATAAAAGCTACGAAATAAATGGAGGCTAGCTAAGGGCGAGGTGACGATGAGTGTTGGAAGTGTTTCCAAGGTTGATGTGATCACCATCACACGCTCTCTATACCTTCGGGATTAGTGATGAACCTAAATAAGTGTTATTTGGTGTTTGCGTTGAGCATGAACGTGATTAGATCATGTTTATTGCAATATGGTTATTCATTTAAATTAGAGAATAATGGTTATTCTGTTTACATGAATAATACCTTCAATGGTCATGCACCCAATGAGAATGGTTTATTGAATCTTGATCATAGTGATACACATGTTCATAATATAGATGAAAAAAAGATACAAAGTTAGATAATGATAGTACCACATACTTGTGACACTGCCGCTAAATGTCATATTGGTGTAAAGCGCATGAAGAAACTCCATGCTGATGGATATTTAGACTCATTAGATTTTGAATCGGTTGAGACATGTGGACCATGCCTCATGGGCAAGATGACTAAGACCCCGTTTTTCGGTATGATGGAGCGGGCAAGTGACTTATTGGAAATGATACATGTTGATGTATACGGTCGAATGAGTGTTTTAGCGTGCGGTGGATATCATTATTTTCCTACCTTCACTGATGATTTGAGTAGATATGGGTATATTTACTTAATGAAACACAAGTCTGAAACGTTTGAAAAGTTCAAAGAAAATCAGAGTGAAGTTTGAGATCATCGTGACAAGAAGATGAAATGTCTACGATATGATCGTGGAGATAAATATCTGAGTTACGAGTTTGGTATACAACTTAAGACAATGTGGAAGTTGTTTCACAACTCACGCCACCTGGAACACCATAGTGTGATGGTGTGTCCGAACGTCGTAGTCGTGCTCTATTGGATATGGTGCGAACTATGATGTCTCTTATCGATTTACCACTATCATTTTAGGGTTATGCATTAGAGACAACCACATTCACTTTAAAAGGGGCACCATCTAAGTCCGTTGAGATGACACCGTTCGAATTTTGGTTTGGCGGAAACGTAAACTGTCATTTCTTAATGTTTGGGGCTGCGACGCTTATGTGAAAAAGGGTTTTCACCTAATGAGCTCGAACCCAAAGCGGACAAATGCATCTTCATAGAATACCCTAACGTAATAGTTGGGTAAACCTTCTATCTTAGATCCAAGCACAAAGTGTTTGTTGCTAAAACGGGTCCTTTCTCGAGAAAGAGTTTCTCTCGAAAGAATTGAGTGGGAGGAAGATAGAACTTGATGAGGTTGTTGAAACCTTTGTTTCAATCAGAGAGTAGCGCAGCGCAGAAAGTTGTTTCTGTGGAGCCTACGTTAGTTGAAGAGGAAGTTAATGATGATTATCATGAAGTTTCGGATCAAGTTACTATCGAACCTCGTAGGTCGACAAGGACGTGTACTGCTCATGGGTGGTACTGCAACCCTGTCTTAGAGGTCATGTTGTTGGACAACGATGAACCTACGAGCTATGGAGAAGCGATGATGGGCCCGGATTCCGAGAAATGGTTAGAGGCCATGAAATCCGAGATGGGATCCATGTATGAAAACAAAGTATGGGCTTTGGAAGTATTACCTGAAGGGCTAAAGGCCATTCAGAACAAATGGATCTTTAAAAGGAAGACGGACGCGGACGGTAATGTCACCGTCTATAAAGCTCGACTTGTGGCAAAGGGTTTTTCACAAGTTCAAGGAGTTGACTACGATGAGAATTTCTCACCCGTAGCGATGCTAAAGTCTGTTGGAATTATGTTAGCAGTTGCTGCATTTTTCGATTATGAAATCTAGTAGATGGATGTCAAAACATCATTTCCTTAACGGTTTCCTTGAGGAAAGGTTGTATGTGATACAACCGGAAGGTTTTGTCAGTCCTAAGGATGCTAAAATGTATGCAAGCTCCAGCAATCCTTCTATGGACTGGATCAAGCATCTCGGAGTTGGAATATACGCTTTGATGAGGTAATCAAAGTTTTTGGGTTTATACAAAGTTTATGAGAAACTTGTATTTACAATAAAGTGAGTGGGAGCACTATAGAATTTCTGATAAATATATGTGGATGACATATTGTTGATTAGAAATGCTGTAGAATTTTTGGAAAGCATAAAGGGTTGTTTGAAAAGGAGTTTTTCAAAGGAAAACCAGGAATGAAGCTACTTAAATGTTGGGCATCAGGATCTATAGAGATAGATCAAGACGTCTGATAAAACTTTCAATGAGTACATACATTGACAAGATTTTGAAAGAGTTCAAAATGGATCAGTCAAAGAAAGAGTTCTTGCCTGATTTGTAAGGTGTGGAGTTGAGTGAGACTCAAAGCTCGACCACGGCAGAAGAAAGAGAAAGGACGAAGGTCGTCCCCTATGCCTTATCCATAGGCTCTGTATAGTATGTCATGCTGTGTACCGCACCTGTGTGTGCCTTGCCATGAGTCTGTCAAGGGGTACAAGAGTGGTCCAGGAGTGGATCACTGAACAGCGGTCAAGATTATCCTTAGTAACTAGAGGACTAAGGAAATATTTCTCAATTATGGAGGTGATAAAGAGTTCGTCGTAAAGGGTTACATCGATGCAAGCTTTAACACCAATCCGAATGACTCTGAGTAGCAATCCGGATACGTATAGTGGAGCAGCCATTTGGAATAGCTCCAAGTGGAGTGTGGTAGCAGTGTCTACAGTATGACATAGAGATTTGCAAAGTACACACGGATCTGAAT
This sequence comes from Elymus sibiricus, assembly GCA_039707655.1. Taxonomy (NCBI): domain Eukaryota; kingdom Viridiplantae; phylum Streptophyta; class Magnoliopsida; order Poales; family Poaceae; genus Elymus; species Elymus sibiricus. The sequence goes on along the minus strand of CM077675.1, from coordinate 150,473,364 downwards.
GCCGCAGATCCGTTGACTAAAGACCTCTCTCACATGCAAAGCATGATCGAACCCCAGAACTCATTGGGTGTTAGATTCATAACAATGTAAATCACATGGTGATGTGAACTAGATTATTGACTCTAGTGCAAGTGGGAGACTGTTGGAAATATGCCCTAGAGGCAATAATAAAATGGTTATTATTATATTTCCTTGTTCATGATAATCGTTTATTATCCATGCTATAATTGTATTGATTGGAAACTCAAATACATGTGTGGGTACATAGACAAACAATGTGTCCCTAGTAAGCCTCTAGTTAACTAGCTCGTTGATCAAAGATGGTGAAGGTTTCCTAGCCATAGACATGAGATGTCATTTGATAACGGGATCACATCATTAGGAGAATGATGTGATGGACAAGACCCAAACTATGAACATAGCATATGATCGTGTCAGTTTATTGCTATTGTTTTCTGCATGTCAAGTATATGTTCCTATGACCATGAGATCATGCAACTCACTGACACCGGAGGAATACCTTGAGTGTATCAAACGTCACAACGTAACTGGGTGACTATAAAGATGCTCTACAGGTATCTCCGAGGGTGTCTGTTGAGTTGGCATGGATCGAGACTGGGATTTGTTACTCCGTGTGACGGAGAGGTATCTCAGGGCCCACTCGGTAATACAACATCACTATAAGCCTTGCAAGCAATGTGACTAAAGTGTTAGCCACGGGATCTTGTATTACGGAACGAGTAAAGAGACTTGCCGGTACGAGATTGAACTAGGTATGGAGATACCGACGATCGAATCTCGGGCAAGTAACATACCGAAGAACAAAGGGAACAGCGTACGGGATTAACTGAATCCTTGACATAGAGGTTCGACCGATAAAGATCTTCGTAGAATATGTAGGAGCCAATATGGGAATCCAGGTCCTGCTATTGGTTATTGAACGTAGAGGTGTCTTGGTCATGTCTACATAGTTCTCAAACCCGCAGGGTCTACACACTTAACGTTTGGTGACGATATAAGTATAGTTGAGTTGTTATGTTGGTGACCGAAGGTTGTTCGGAGTCCCGGATGAGATCCCGGACGTGACGAGGATCTCCGGAATAGTCCGGAGGTAAAGACTGATATATGGGATAATAGTGTTTGGTCTCCGGAAGGGTTCCAGAATTCACCGAAAGGGGTTTCAGATGTTTCCCGAAATGTTCGGGTACAAGAACACTTTATTTGGGCCAAGGGGTAAAGCCCACGAGGCTTTAAGGAAGGTGCAAAAGGAGTTTTGCGGAGGCCAGGGGCCAGACGCCAGGAACCCTGGCGTCTGGGGCCAGACGCCAGGAACCCTGGCGTCTGGGGCCAGACGCCGAGGACCCTGGCGTCTGGTCCTGGAGTCCGAGGAGGACTCTTGCCTTGCGAGCCAAACCAACTTTGAGGAGGCTCTTTCTCCAAGTTTTGACCCCAGGGCTCAACATATAAATAGAGGGGCAGGGCTAGCACCCGGAACACATCAAGAAATCCCCAAGCCATGTGCCGACAACCCCGCCCCTCTAGTTCATCCTCCGTCATAGTTTCCGTAGTGCTTGGCGAAGCCCTGCGGAGATTGTTCTTCACCACCACCGTCACCACGCGGTCATGCTGCCGGAACTCATCTACTACTTCACCATTGCTCGCTGGATCAAGGAGGTGAAGGCGTCATCAAGCTGTACGTGTGTTGAACGCGAAGGTGCCGTCCGTTCGGCGCTAGATTGGAAGGACCGTGATCAGTATCGCGAGACGGTTCGTGATTTGATCGCGGGACGGATCATGATGGGATCGCGGGACGGATCGTGATTGGATCGCGAGACGGATCGTGATGGGATCGCGGGACGCTCGGCGATTTGAATCGCGAAGATATTCGACTACATCAACCGCGTTTCTTAACGCTTCCGCTTAGTGTTCTACAAGGGTATGTAGATCCACTCTCCCTCTCGTAGATACTCATCACCATGGATAGATCTTGCGTGTGCGTAGGAAAATTTTTGTTTCCCATGCAACGTTCCCCAACAGGGCATGCATGCAGGAGAGCAATGGTGGAGTTTCAAAGGAATTTGGGCTGGCTGAGATGGGTTTTTACTGCTGGCAAGATTGCAGCAGCAAACTTGGGGCTCCTCCAAGGTGTTTTTACTATGGTCCACTTGGAACAAAACCATGTCCAGTGGCCTCCAGTATGGAAGGACTACATGTCCACCAAGTTTCAGATCAGGGAGATAAGAGGGCAAGGTACTTGTAGTACAAAGCTAGATTTACTGCCATAATTTGGTTTTAGATGATTTGCTCATATTTTCCACATGAGCATGCCATCTCTGGGTTTGGATTGATGCAATAGCATGAAAATGGAGTTGTGGCAAGGTCTGGGGGCATCTGCATGTACTGAACAATGGTGGAGTTGATCAGAGGCCATGACCAACTTACTGGAGGTAAAATGAGGTTAGAATATGCTTTGGTAAAAAGTTGGAGGCAAGGGGAATCTACTTGGGTCAACTTTGCTTGTCCACTAGTTTATGGCTTAAGGTGTTTGATGCTGTTCTAGGGCACCTAGGTGTATCCAATGGCCCTGAGATTTACCAGGGGTAAATGGTGAGTCCATTTGGTGCTGATCACAAGTTTTGAGGTGATTTGAAGAAAGTTTACAATATAAACTTGGTAAACCCTATGATTCAACAGAATCAGGTTTCTGTAGATCCAGTTAGGTTAAACTAATCTCCTTGATGCATAACTTGGTGTAACATCATTATTTAGGGATTAGTACATGTCCACAAGGTTTGGAGTCAATAGGAGAAACTTCACAATGTAAAGTTGTTCAAATTTGATTCTGGATAGAGAGGGTATTGGAATAATTTAGTGAAGAAAAACAATTGAGATTGAGATGAAACTTGGTAAGATGATCACATATGTCATATGTGATATGCTAGAATTTTCCTGGAATTATTTGAGAATATTTCTTATAGCAATATTTCAAATGCTTGATTTAAGCAGAAAGGGTTTTGGAGGGGTTTGTCCAATATTTTGAGCATGACCATGTGTTGAAACTCTTATATATGTAAAATATGTGTCCACTGAGTTTACCTAAATTTTCTAAAATATTATTAAAGCATTTAAATATTTTTTCCCTATAAAAGACCATTTTTGGACTTAAGGAAAAGTCTTTAAATAAAATAGGAAAATAATCTTTAAAAATAATATTTGGTGTTTTTTGGAAGTCATATATATAGTAGGTTTCAAATAAAGCCTTTGGTGAAAAAGGATCCACCCAATTTGAGGACTTGCAGTGCAAACCTCAACTCAGGGGATTTTGAAAACCTACTTTGAATAAACCCTTTTTGGTCAAAATAAATTTTGATAAAAATAGTTTTAGGTCCTATACACATGGTATGATCATTGGACAAGAGTTTAGATCAAGGAAAAGAGTTTTGAGAGTAGGAGGAAGTTTTATGAATATAGAGCACTAGCAAGCAATCAAACAAGCAAGCAAATAGCACACAGGCCAAGCATTCATAGGCACTCAAAAAGTTTTAATTGTCCCTAATTTTTGAGTCATGTTAACTTAGTCATGAGGCAAAACACAGGGTGTGACAGACCTACCCCCCTTACAAGAATCTCGTCCCCGAGATTCCTAGGCTAGGCGTAGAAGAGATGCGAAAATTCATGGGTGAGGTAGTCTTCACGTTCCATGTTGCTTTTTCTCCGATGTGGTTGCTCCATTGGATCTTGAAGTGCCTGATGATATGTCTTTGAGTGCATCGTTGACTTGGTCTAAGGGTGAACGGGGTTCGGGCATGGGCCTGGCTTGCGTGTGTATTCCAATGTCAGAATACGTGGCAAAGTAGTGTGTCAATGGGATGGTACCGGGTTTACGCACGCTGGTTAGTGACATCTAGATGTCTTGGGTTAGAATAGAAGGGTCGAGTCTTGGTGTAGCTTTCATCGACGGGGAAGTCCTCGAGTGCCTTAAGGCAGGCGATCTTCAGTCGCAGGTATCTTCATCCTCGAGAACGTTCAGGCGCGTCGTTGTAGGCTTCTCGTTGAGATCTTCTGCTTGAGTAAGCTGCCCAGGTGTGTTCTTCATTTATCTTTGGCCATTTGTCTTCGTCGTTACAGACGCGCATTTCTGGCGGGTCTTCGAGTGTCTAGTATACTAGTCTCTCCGTAGCCATTGTGGGAAGGTTTCTGAGGGGTTCTAAATAAGCTGGCTATCCAGAGGTATAGAACAGCCATCTTGTCCCCAAGGTCTGAGGCTTGGCAAGCGGGGTGAACTACCTTTGTCAGGTGTTTCACCATGATCCAGTAAGGATCGCGTCCTTGATTGGACTAAAAAGGGGCTAATAATGAAGTCATGACAGTCGTTTCACTCCGTTCTAGATGTCTAAAGAGAGTAGGGACGTCATGTTCATTGTACATCATCAAAGCAGTGAGGGGTGCTATCAACTTCTTGGTTCCTTCCTAGTCAGGAACTAATATGTGACTACTTAAAACAAGGGGCTTCATAATCCTCTTGATGTGCAAGGGCTTCATCGTGCTTGGACGTTAGTGCTTCTTGGTATAGCCTAGTTGATGTAGTCGGTCGAGGAGCGGTGGTTGACTTCTCCTTCTTCTTCTTCTTCTTCTTCGTCGTGGCTTCTTAACCATAGTGGTTCTTCATCTTGCTTGGGTAAGAATGTCTTCTGATGCTGGGAGGGTGCTTCAAGGGGTCCAACTTTTTCAAGGTAAAACCTTACACTTGAGAAGCAAGACAGCTGGTGCTCCTGGGGCTGGTCCAAACATGACTAAGGTGTTCCTTCTCTTACTGGGTAAATAAGTATGTCATCCCAGAGGATATCAACCTATTCCCCCAAGTATCACATAAACACATTGCTCATGGGATATGCAAGAGGAGCGGGCATTAGTTCCGGATGGTCACTAGTTCAGGGGTTCGCGATCCAACGTAATCTAGTTCTTCGTGTCCACCTTCCCTGTGGACAGGTTTGGTGGTGGTCGAGTGTAACACCCCCATGTAATGGTGCACAGTAATGACATGATCAGTGCCTAATCATTTTGCTAAAACAAGGCTTGATCAAGTTTGGATTCAAATTCCAATTCAAATTTCATTTCAAATACCCTAGGATTTTATGTGATAAATTTAAATCCTCAAACGGCAAGGGAAAAATGTTGCATACTTGTGGATTAATCCAAAACAATCATTGTTGAGGAAAACAACCTCACCAAGTTTATGGTGTGGACCCCACCTTCCAAAACAGAGCCTATTTGCAATTATAAGTGCTCCAATATTTATTTGGAAAATGCAAACCAGTCCCAAAAATTCCCAAACTTTTTGTGGACAGGGGTAATATTGCAAGATAATATTTGGACCACATTGCACATTTTTGCAATAAAGGAATCAGGCAAAACTTATTTGGAACAGAGGCTGAAAAAGGAAAAGGGAAAGAAATAGAAAAGGGGCACTGTGCACTTAGGCCTGCCAGCTACAGTGGCGGCCCAGCCCGCCAGCGCCACCGTCTCCCACCTCCCGCACTGCTCACCCGCGGCCGCTATCGCCGCGCGCGCGTCGCCCGCGCCAGGCCCCCCTCCTCCCTGATCGACAGCGGCCTCGCCCGCGCTCGCCGGGTGGATAAGAAGGACTCCGCGGCCCCGTGGACGAACCCTAGCCGCCTCTCACTCAGTCCCTCGCCCCTCTCCACCTCTCCCGAGCGCCGCCGTCGCTATGGCCGCCGGCTAGCGTGGCCACACAACCTCCCGCGTCCTCCTCGACCATTAGCCCGAGCCCCTGGAGCCCTGCATCGTCTCCACGCCGTCGTCTTCTTCCTCGGGTCCGAGAAGGCGCCACCGTCGATCCGCCGTCTGCACCGCACCACCTCTGCTCCAGACCTTCTAAGCGCCGCAAGTGAGCATCCTCCCGCACTCCTCCCTCTCGGTACGCGCCCGTAGCCACCGTAGCGAGCTCCGGTTGCCGCCATGGACGACGTGGAGCTCACCACAGGGCCGCTCGAGCTGCGCCACGATGCTCCACGAGCTCCTGCTGACCCGTAGATCCCATCCCGCACTAGCCCCGCTCCGTTTGATCACTGGTTCGCGCGCGCCCAAACTGGCCGAACGCCGTCGCCGCCAACGTCGATGTGCCGCTCGCTACAGGACACCGTTGCTCGATCTGAAGCTTGGGTTGGAACGGCGACGACCTTAGCTCGCGATAGGAAGAAACCTCGTTCGATTTGGTGCTCTATAGGCGATTTCCGAGCCCCTCCCGTGCCTCCGCCGTGGTTTTTGGTCGCCGGCGGCGAGACGCCGGCCGCCGCTGACCTGGCCAGGCCGGGGCCACCCGCAGGGTCGCTGACCCGTGGGCCCCCTGGTCCTGGTTGACCAGTTGACCAAGTCAACTGGCTGACTGGGCAAGGCCAGCCACTGACATGTGGGCCAAACCCCCTGTGCCTATGACAGGTGGGTCCAGGTAATGAGGGTTAATTGCACGATTATATTAATCGAAATAATTAGTTTAGGCTTAATGAGTCACTGACAGGTGGACCCTACTTGCTAATAAATCAGTAATCAATTTAAATTAAACCCTGGTTAACCCTGAGACAATGACAGCTGGGTCCCACTGGTCTGTTTGACCAGTCAGCCCCACTGTTGGCTGCTGACGCCATGATGACTTCATGCTGACGTCATAAAGCATTTTTTCGAATTAATTTAATTCTATTAATTCCAGAAAATGATTAAAACTTTGAAAAATCAAAGAAAATAATCTATAGCTCAGATGGAAAAACTTTATATATGAAAGTTGATTAGAAAAATCCCACGAATCTGAATATGCCATCCATTCATCTGTCACATGCTCCTAGCATGATGAACATGGAACTTTCCCCTCCGAATCGTCTGTCCGATAAATCCAAAGACCCAGGAAATATCGTCAGATATTCTCCCGCTTCGTCTGATACGTGTAGTACTGCGTTAGACTACCCCTAGCACTGCGTATTGCCATGTCATGCATCGTGTTGCATATGTTTGCTTGTATTTATTGTTTCTTACCCCTCTTCTCTCCGGTAGCTTCCGAGACTGACGCTGCTGCCGAGTACGACTACGCCCCTGACGACCAGCCTTTTGCAGCAGAGCAACAAGGCAAGCAAAACCCCCTTGAGCATTCCGATATCACCTATTCTCTCTCTCTCATGCTTGCATTAGATTTTGCTACTGTATTTAAACAAGTACCTATTCTGATGCATAGCCTGTTTTTGAGTACTGCTTTCATACCTGCTTCCATATAATGTTGTAGTGTAGGTATGGATAGTGTCCCCCTGTGACTCCCATTTTACTATTGTCGTCGCCCCTGCTTTCATCACCGTCGTCATCGAGGACTTGAAGACAGAAGACTCAGTCATCATGACTGACAAGCCGTTACCAACACACCACCTCACATACCCCGAGAGTGAATTCACTTGGGGCACTGACACACAGCCACTTTGACTTGTTACTGATTCATATGAGAAAGACGGGTCGGCCCCAAGGGTACCCGCGAGTGTGAGATGTGATGGGGTGCGCCGGTAAGGCACCCGAAGGGTTATAGACGGGACGTGGCCGGACCTACTTTGTCCTTGCCACAAGTTCTCGAGACGGGGCGACGGGATGGAGGGACCGATCGTCACCGCAATAGTACAAAGTCACTAACGGGTTTGGATATGTGATCTGAGAAGGCCTCTCGCCTCTTTCGCACTAACCACCATGCTGGAATAAGTATGGGCACTCTGCGGCGTACATTCTCCCGAAAGCTCTTCAAATGTCACATTGAGCGACTCGCGCCCGGGTGGTATGAGTTAACGCAGGGACCTTGACGGAAGGCATGCTAGGACTGACACCGGCCGAGGGCGTAACGTGCAGGATGGTGAGGGCGATGGCCCAAGACCCCGAGCCATTAGGGTGTAGACCGGCGTGCTGGCCTCTCTGCTGAGCCTAGGTAGGACTACGTCGTGTCAATGGATGAGGCCAGGTATGACCCGAAAATTGTATCCGGCCAGAGTTTATCGAGCATGTTGGGTAAGTTTGTGCACCCCTGCAGGGAAGTCAATCTAATCGATTAGCCATGTCTGCGGTTATGGACGCTCAGAGTTGTATCCTGATCTATGATAACTAGAACTGGATACTTAATGTGATTACTTGAATTATTGGCTCCGGAATTGCTTTCTCGCAGGGAGTCGAGGAAGGATCTCTGGGCCTTGTTGCATTTTAACCTGTTAATTAAAATATGCTGCTCAACTCTCTTCTCATGTTGCAAGACGCTGAAGATGCTAGTCTTCGATAGGACTAGGCCTTCTTCCCTCTTCTGGCATTTCTGCAGTTTAGTCCAAAGATATAGCCCCATTCCTTTGATACTGGTGCATATCTAGTATAGTTGTGATGTAAGTCTTGCGAGTACTTTGGATGAGTACTCACCGTTGCTTTCCTCCCCTTTTCCCCTTGATACGATGCCGCGACCAGATGACGGAGCCCAGGAGACCCAGGAGACAGTTCACCCCATTGACGACTACAGCTACCCCGACGGAGGCCACTACTACCAGGATGGATCCTACTACGACGTAGACTTCTCTGACGTCCAGGAGTAGTTTGGAGGTTCCCAGGCAGGAGGCCTCGCCTCTTTCGATCCGCTGCTTATGTTTGTGCTAGCCTTCTTAAGGCAAAACTTGTGTACCTTTATGTCTGTACTCAGATATTATTTGCTTCCGCTGACTCGTGCTTGTCGAGCTTTGTATTCGAGCCCTCGAGGCCCTTGGTTTGTAATATGAAGCTGTATGACTTTAATTTGTGTCTAGAGTTGTGTTGTGATATTAATCAGTGAGTCCCTAATCTTGGTCGTACGCCTTGCGTGTATGTTTAGCGTACGGTTGAGGCTGGGGGCGTCACAAGTTGGTATCAGAGCCAACTGCCTGTCGGTAGCCCCTTTCCACATCCTTGGCCGAAGTTGAGTCTAGTCATTGAAAAACTTTTACTAACACTGATGCTGTGGGTTACGGGCCCACATCTCAATCGGGTGGTATTAGGATCTTTTATTCCTCATCCTTACTCTGGGTTCTAATCTCTCTTCTCTTTCGGGTTAAAGATTTCCTAACTCTAACATTAGGTTCTCATGATCACATCCACCGGAGAATTGTTTCGTCGGAGTTGTCTTCTTTGAAGTTATGATGCACACACTGTCTTTTGACATCTTGAATCTCCTTGTGACAGATGCGTCCCGGTAGGCAGATCGTTCGTCTGACCTTCGCGCACGATACGACTGGGTTCCCGGCCATTCTGATCGGCCTCTTGAAGAAGCTGGGATATCGCTGGTACCCTGAGTACACTGTTTACGAGGACTACCACGAATTCAACCAGGAACAGTATGAAGCTGTGATGGTTATTTGGGATCGACAGGACCTCTCCATCACTGAGCTACACACCTTTCGTGGCATTGGAGTGACTGTTGACATGGCAGTACAGGATGCTGCTTATGCTGCTATCGTTCGTCTCCGTGCAGCGAACTCCTGTTTGGAGGACATGGCATACAGATACATCCCGTATGTCCCTGCTGGAGTTGATACGGCAGCCGACGCTGAGGTCTTGACCCCTTTTGCTCGGCAGCGTACTGACCGATCCTACACTGCTGTCTGCACCCCCTACGTGAATCGTCATTACGACCCATAGGTTCTGGTTCAGTACACTGAGGCACTGGATCGCACTATCAGGGCTCTTAACTTCGAGCTGTACACCACCCGTGCTCGTCTGTATCAGGCTATGGAGCACTTGCTGCCAGCAGTCCGTGCGAGGATACATTCGGAGAACATCCTTTACCCGCCCCGGACATAGTTTCCGCCAGGTCTTGAATGGCCTGAGGTTGGAGGTCGTACCCCGGCACGTGGACCTGCGCTCCCGCTTGGTATGCAGGTTCTGCATCGGAGTGTGCACGGGATGCAGGATCCCTCCACTAGATTTTGCATTCAGGGTCATCTGCAGTTCCGTGGCTACTTTCGTTGTCCCCGACGTTGATGTAGCTTGTCGCTATGTCCCGTTGTTGTATCCCTCTATCGCGTGTCTGCGTGCCGCCTAGTTTGTCTTAAGGTATTTTCATGCCGGACCTATCGTCTATTTGTAACAGACTTATGGTTTGTAACAGACATATGTATGGTTCATTAAGTCGTGCTTGGTTACTATGATGTATTTTATTGCACTTCCTTTGTTGTGCATGATTACTTCATGAATGAATCCTTGCCTTGTTATTGCACAAATACTGAACTACCACTGTTATAAAATTAGCAGGATGGTTAGACCAGCAGGAAGAGGTCGTGGTGCGCCTGAACCACCACCGCCACCTGATTACATGACTGGAATGATTCAGCAGAAGGAAGTTCAACGTCAGTTCATGCAAGGACCAGTGGACCAACTCTAGAGGCCCCCTATGTACCAGCAGCCAGCTGCAATGTCGCTGCAGGACTTTGTGCGTCTCAACCCGCCAACCTTCCACAACTCAACCAAGCCGCTAGATGCTGATGATTGGCTTCGCGACATTACTCACATACTGGACTCTGCTATGGTTCCCCCTGCCAACCATGTCAACATGTCAACTACGCGGCCTACTTTCTGAGAGGTCCCGCTGCTCAATGGTGGACCAGCTACAAGCATGCTCTGCCAGTAGACGCCATCGTTACCTGGCCAGAGTTCGAAGCTGCTTTCCGTGCTCACCACATTCCTCAAGGGATGATGGACCGGAAGAAGCAAGAGTTCCGCAACCTTACCCAAGGCAGCAAGACCGTGGACGCTTATCAACGGGAATTCCTGGACTTGTCCCGTTATGCTGAAGAGGACCTACCAACTGATGCTCGCAGACAGGAGAAATTCCGTGAAGGACTTCACCCAGATGTTCACCTTGCTCTCCTAGCTCATGACTTCCCTAATTTCGCCATCTTGGTGAATAAGGCCATCCAGATTGAGACAGGTCTGCAGAGGTACAAGGATCACACCAAGCGCAAGACTGACGTGAGTTCATCTTCGGGCTCACGTCCTCAGAAGGAAAGGATCTGGATCCCCAACAGTTACCGTCCACCTGCATATGCACCGAGGCCATCCTATGTGGCGCCTCGTCTGCCCCCTCCGCCGCCAAGACAGCCAAGAGTTATGCCGCCAAGAGCACCTCAGCCTCCACCCTCCCATCCTGAGGATGGACTGTGCTTCAAGTGTGGCCGTCCAGGTCACCATGCTAAAGATTGCAGGCAGGGTCAGAAACAACTTGCACTGCCGAACTACCAGCCCCGCAACAGCAATAACCGAGTTCCCTATACTTGTGCTCAAGCCAACCATACTGATATGGCTGAAACTGAAGGCCAGCCTTCTACTGTGATGGGTACACTTCTTGTTAACTCAATACCCGCATCCGTTTTATTTGATTCTGGATCATCGCATTCTTTCATGTCAGAAGAATTTGCATCTAAGCATAACCTTAAGTGCGAGAACATGGACGTTCAAATAATGGTATCCACTCCCGCCGGTAATTGTCAGACCTCTATGATATGTCCCAACGTCACCGTTGAGATCGAAGGACTAGAGTTCCTCATCTCGCCCATTGTGTTGGCGTCTTCCAATATTGACTTACTCCTAGGAATGGAGTAGATGATAGCACATAGTGCTTCAATCGTTTGTGCCACTAAGACTGTGCATCTTCTGCACCCTTCCAACGAGTTAGTGGTTCATACCGCTCGTCTCGTTCGAAATGCCGAGACCCAGATACATTACATGAACGCATTGAATGCATCACCTCCTGAGGGGATTGAAAGCATTCCAGTGGTTCGAGACTTTCAAGATGTATTTCCAGAAGAGCTTCCAGGCATTCCCCCTGCTAGAGCAGTCGAGTTCGTCATTGACTTGAAACCAGGCACCACCCCTATTGCTAAGCGGCCTTATAAAATGCCTCCCCATGAACTTCTTGAACTTAAGGAAGAAATTGACAAATCCCTTCGCAAGAGTTTTATTCGTCCTAGTTCCTCAGCTTGGGGAGCACCTTCTCTCTTTGTCAAGAAGAAAGATGGTACTAATCGGTTAGTTCAAGATTACCGGCCTATCAACCAAGCAACAATTCAGAACAAATATCCGCTTCCCCGGATCAATGACCTATATGATCAACTTGCTGGATCGTCGGTGTTCTCTAAACTTGACTTGAGGTTGGGTTATCATCAGATCCGTGTTCGTGAAGAAGATATTCCAAAGACAACATTTGTTACTCGCTATGGTTCATACGAGTACACCGTCATGTCTTTTGGCTTAACAAATGCCCCAGCAACCTTCTCTCGGTTGATGAATTATATCTTCATGGATTATCTCGACAAGTTTGTCGTGGTATATCTGGATGACATTCTGATATACTCCTAGAATGAAGAAGAACATGCCGAACATCTTCGTCTTGTACTTGAAAGGCTTCGAGAACATCAACTGTACGCCAAGTTCTCTAAGTGTGAGTTCTGGCTAAATGAAGTGACTTACCTTGGTCATGTGATCTCCAAGGATGGTATTGCCGTCAACCCTGAACGAGTTCAGGCTATTCTTGACTGGACTCCGGCCCCCGAAGAATGTTAAGCAAGTCAGAAGTTTTCTCGGACTTGCCAGCTATTGCCGTCGCTTTGTCGAGAACTTCTCCAAGATCGCAAAGCCCCTGACCAATCTGCTTCACAAAGATGTTAAGTTTGAATGGACAGACAAATGCCAGGAAAGTTTCCAGACTCTCAAGGACAAGCTTACAACAGCACTAGTGCTTGCTCCTCCAGACTCTCGCAAGGACTTTGTCATTTATTGTGACGCTTCTCGTCAAGGACTAGGCTGTGTCCTAATGCAAGAGCGCAGAGTAATTGCTTATGCCTCAAGACAGTTGCATCCTCATGAAGAGAACTATCCAGTTCATGATCTCGAGTTAGCTGCAGTGGTCTATGCTCTATTGAATTGGCGACATTACCTTCTCGGTAATCGTTGCGAGATCTATACTGACCACCAAAGTCTGAAATACTTATTTACTCAACCAGACTTAAACCTTCGTCAGCGTATATGGATGGAATCCCTCACCAACTATGATTTCGGTATTTCATATACCCCTGGCAAGGCTAATGTAATGGCCGATGCCTTGAGCAGAAAATCTTATTGTAGCAACTACATGGTTGAGAAAGCTAACCCCCGTCTTTATGAAGAGCTTCGCAAGTTGAACCTCCACATTATACCGAAAGGTTTTCTCAAGAACCTTTTTGTGGAACCGGACCTCCACAAAGCTATTGTAATTGCACAAGGGCACGACAAATACTTATATCCAATTATGGCAGAAATTGGAACAGAGAAAGTCAAGGATTTCTCCTTAGGTGAAGATGGAGCTTTATATTTTAGGGATCGTCTTGTGGTCCCCCAAATTGATCTTATGACAGAGAAGGTTATGAAAGAAGCTCACGACACTCTGTTGTCTATTCACCCTGGGAGCACCAAAATGTATCGCGATATTCGTCAGCGATATTGGTGGCCCAATATGAAGAAAGATATTGCTCGGTACATTGAAGAATGTCACACTTGTCGACAAGTTAAAGCAGAACATCAGAAACCTGCAGGGCTTCTACAACCATTGCCTATTCCTGAATGGAAGTGGGATAAAATTCAGATGGATTTCATTACTAGACTTCCCCGCTCACAGAAAGGTCATGATGCAATCTTTGTCATCATTGACCTATTCTCCAAGGTTGCACACTTTCTGCCAGTAAAAGAGACTATCACTGCTAGGCAGTTAGCGGACTTGTATATTTCCAGAATTGTTCCACTGCATGGCATTCCAAAGGAAATCAGTTCAGATCGAGGCAGCGTTTTCACCGGGAAATTCTGGGAGAGTTTCCAACAAGCTTTGGGCACTCATATAACCTGGAGTACTGCTTATCACCCGTAGACCCAGGGTCAAGTTGAACGAGTTAACCAAGTGCTTGAGGATATGCTACGTGCTTGTGTCCTCTCTTTTGGTAAGAAGTGGGAAGAATCTCTTCCATATGCTGAGTTCTCCTACAACAACAGTTACCAAGCTAGCTTAAAGATGGCCCCCTTTGAAGTGTTATATGGACGTAAGTGCCGAACCCCTCTGAATTGGTTTGAAACTGGGGAACGTGCACTCATTGTTCCGGACATCATTCAACAAGCAGAAGAACAAGTTCGAATTGTACGAGAGAATCTTAAGACGGCCCAGTCATGTCAGAAGAGCAGTTATGACCGCAAACATTGGGGACTTAAATACCTCCCCGGTGATATGGTTTATCTGCGTGTCACTCCTATGAGAGGCACTCATCGATTTGGTATCAAAGGCAAGTTAGCTCCTCGCTACATTGGACCTTTTCGCGTTATCGATAAACGTGGACAAGTGGCGTACCAGTTGGAGCTGCCACCGCAATTCTCTCACCTGCATGATGTCTTCCATGTTTCTCAATTGTGTCAATGCTTCAAGGATCCGCAACGAGCAGTGGATTATGAGATGCTTGATCTGCAAGATGATCTCTCCTATAAGGAGCATCCGATCCGCATTCTTGACGAAACGGAACGAAAGACACGTCAGAAGACTATCAAGTTTCTCAAGGTTCAGTGGTCAAATCATTCAGAAGATGAAGCCACTTGGGCACGCGAGGAGCATCTTCGCGAAGAATACCCCGAGCTTTTCCCTTCTACTTCTTAATTCTCGGGACGAGAATTGTTTTTAGTAGAGGAGAGTTGTAACACCCCCATGTAATGGTGCACAGTAATGACATGATCAGTGCCTAATCATTTTGCTAAAACAGGGCTTGATCAAGTTTGGATTCAAATTCCAATTCAAATTTCATTTCAAATGCCCTAGGATTTTATGTGATAAATTTAAATCCTCAAACAGCAAGGGCAAAATGTTGCATACTTGTGGATTAATCCAAAACAATCATTGTTGAGGAAAACAACATCCCCACCTTCCAAAACAGAGCCTATTTACAATTATAAGTGCTCCAATATTTATTTGGAAAATGCAAACAAGTCCCAAAAATTCCCAAACTTTTTGTGGACAGGGGTAATATTGCAAGATAATATTTGGACCACATTGCACATTTTTGCAATAAAGAAATGAGGCAAAACTTATTTGGAACAGAGGCTGAAAAAGGAAAAGGGAAAGAAATAGAAAAGGGGCACTGTGCACTTAGGCCTGCCAGCTACAGGGGCGGCCCAGCCCGCCAGCGCCACCGTCTCCCACCTCCCACACTGCTCACCTGCGGCCGCTGTCGCCGCGCGCGCGTCGCCCGCGCTAGGCCCCCCCCTCCTCCTTGATCGACAGCGGCCTCGCCCGTGCTTGCCAGGTGGATAAGAAGGACCCCGCGGCCCCGTGGACGAACCCTAGCCGCCTCTCACTCACTCCCTCGCCCCTCTCCACCTCTCCCGAGCACCGCCGTCGCCATGGCCGCCGGCTAGCGTGGCCACACGACCTCCCGCGCCCTGCCAACGCACCCACGAGCCCCGCCGCGACGAGCCCGTCCTCCTCGACCACAAGCCCGAGCCCCTGGAGCCCTGCATCGTCTCCACGCCGTCGTCTTCTTCCTCGGGTCCGAGAAGGTGCCACCGTCGATCCGCCGTCTGCACCGCACCACCTCTGCTCCGGGCCTTCTCAGCGCCGCAAGTGAGCATCCTCCCACACTCCTCCCTCTCGGTACGCGCCCGTAGCCACCGTAGCGAGCTCCTGACGGAACCGAGCTCCGATTGCCGCCATGGACGACGTGGAACTCACCATAGGGCCGCTCGAGCTGCGCCACGATGCTCCACGAGCTCCTGCTGACCCGTAGATCCCATCCCGCACTAGCCCCGCTCCATTTGATCACTGGTTCGCGCGCGCCCAAACTGGCCGAACGCCGTCGCCGCCAACGTCGATGTGGCGCTCGCTACAGGCCACCGTTGCTCGATCTGAAGCTTGGGTTGGAACGGCGACGACCTTAGCTCGCGATAGGAAGAAACCGCGTTCGATTTGGTGCTCTGTTGGCGATTTCCGAGCCCCTCCCGTGCCTCCGCCGTAGTTTTTGGTCGCCGGCGGCGAGACGCCGGCCGCCGCTGACCTGGCCAGGCCGGGGCCACCCGTAGGGTCGCTGACCCATGGCCCCCCTGGTCCTGGTGGACCAGTTGACCAAGTCAACTAGCTGACTGGGCAAGGCCAGCCACTGACGTGTGGGCCAAACCCCCTGGGCCTATGACAGGTGGGTCCAGGTAATTAGGGTTAATTGCACGATTAGATTAATCGAAATAATTAGTTTAGGCTTAATGAGTCACTGACAGGTGGACCCTACTTGCTAATAAATCAGTAATCAATTTAAATTAAACCCTGGTTAACCCTGAGACAATGACAGCTGGGGCCCACTGGTCAGTTTGACCAGTCAGCCCCACTGTTGGCTGCTGATGCCATGATGACTTCATGCTGACATCATAAAGCATTTTTCGAATTAATTTAATTCTGTTAATTCGAGAAAATGTTTAAAACTTTGAAAAATCATAGAAAATAATCTATAGCTCAGATGGAAAAACTTTATATATGAAAGTTGATCAGAAAAATCCCACGAATCTGAATATGCCATCCATTCATCTATCACATGCTCCTAGCATGATGAACATGGAACTTTCCCCTCCGAATCGTCTGTCCGATAAATCCAAAGACCCGGGAAATATCGTCAGATATTCTCCCGCTTCGTCTGATACGTGTAGTACTGCGTTACACTACCCCTAGCACTGCATATTGCCATGTCATAGATCGTGTTGCATCTGTTTGCTTGTATTTATTGTTTCTTCCCCCTCTTCTCTCCGGTAGCTTCCGAGACTGACGCTGCTGCCGAGTACGACTATGCCCTTGACGTCCAGCCTTTTGCAGTATAGCAACAAGGCAAGCAAAACCCCCTTGAGCATTCCGATATCACCTATTCTCTCTCTCTCATGCTTGCATTAGATTTTGCTTCTGTATTTAAACAAGTACCTATTCTGATGCATAGCCTGTTTTTGAGTACTGCTTTCATACCTGCTTCCATATAATGTTGTAGTATAGGTATGGATAGTGTCCCCCTGTGACTCCCATTTTACTATTGTCGTCGCCCCTGCTTTCATCACCGTCGTCATCGAGGACTTGAAGATAGAAGACTCAGTCATCATGACTGACAAGCCGTTACCGACACACCACCTCACATACCCCGAGAGTGAATTCACTTGGGGCACTGGCACACAGCCACTTTGACTTGTTACTGATTCATATGAGAAAGACGGGTCGGCCCCAAGGGTACCGGCGAGTGTGAGATGTGGTGGGGTGCGCCGGTAAGGCACCCGAAGGGTTATAGACGGGACGTGGCCGGACCTACTTTGTCCTTGCCACAAGTTCTCGAGACGGGGCGACGGGATGGAGGGACCGATCGTCACCGCAATAGTACAAAGTCACTAACGGGTTTGGATATGTGATCTGAGAAGGCCTCTCGCCTCTTTCGCACTAACCACTACGCGGGAATAAGTATGGGCACTCTGCGACGTACATTCTCCCGAAAGCTCTTCAGATGTCACATTGAGCGACTCGCGCCCAGGTGGTCTGAGTTAACGCAGGGACCTTGACGGAAGGCATGCTAGGACTGACACCGGCCGAGGGCGTAACGTGCAGGATGGCGAGGGCGATGGCCCAAGACCCCGAGCCATTAGGGTGTAGACCGGCGTGCTGGCCTCTCTGTTGAGCCTAGGTAGGACTACATCGTGTCGATGGATGAGGCCGAGTATGATCCGGCCAGAGTTTATCGAGCGTGTTGGGTAAGTTTGTGCACCCCTGCAGGGAAGTCAATCTAATCGATTAGCCGTGTCCGCGGTTATGGACGCTCAGAGTTGTATCTAGATCTATGATAACTAGAACCGGATACTTAATGTGATTACTTGAATTATTGGCTCCGGGATTGCTTTCTCGCAGGGAGTTGAGGAAGGATCTCTGGGCCTTGTTGCATTTTAACATGTTAATTAAAATATGCTGCTCAACTCTCTTCTCATGCTGCAAGACGCTAAATATGCTAGTCTTCGATAGGACTAGGCCTTCTTCCCTCTTCTAGCATTTCTGCAGTTTAGTCCAAAGATATAGCCCCATTCCTTTGATACTGGTGCATATCTAGTATAGTTCTGATGTAAGTCTTGCGAGTACTTTGGATGAGTACTCACCGTTGCTTTGCTCCCCTTTTCCCCTTGATACGATGCCGCGACCAGATGACGGAGCCCAGGAGACCCAGGAGACAGTTCACCCCATTAACAACTACAGCTACCCCGACGGAGGCCACTACTACCAGGATGGAGCCTACTACGACGTAGACTTCTCTGACGTCCATGAGTAGTTCGGAGGTTCCCAGGCAGGAGGCCTCGCCTCTTTCGATCCGCTGCGTATGTTTGTGCTAGCCTTCTTAAGGCAAAACTTGTGTACCTTTATGTCTGTACTCAGATATTATTTGCTTCCGCTGACTCTTGCTTGTCGAGCTTTGTATTCGAGCCCTCGAGGCCCCTGGCTTGTAATATGAAGCTGTATGACTTTAATTTGTGTCTAGAGTTGTGTTGTGATATTAATCAGTGAGTCCCTAATCGTGGTCGTACGCCTTGCGTGTATGTTTAGCGTACGGTCGAGGCTGGGGGCGTCACATCGAGGTGGAGTATCGACCATGGTCTAAGGACTTATAGTCCAAGGCCTATGGTCATAATCCGACCGTGTTACGGCTCGGTGAATCTTAGGGGGTTTCAAGGAGCTTAGGATGTGAGTGGACGTCTATCATCTTATCCTTGAGCACAGTTCTTAGATGCCAATAGTCCTACCTATTGCTCCAAACAAAATCATCCTGCATCATCGAAGGTATTATCTTATATAAGTCAAGTCCAACATCACTCATGCTATTCAACTCCAAGGTTCGAGAGAAGGACTAAACCAAAATCTCATATGTTATTCTACAACTAACTCAAATATATCCCTATGTAAAAATCCTCGGGAAGCATACAAGCCACTAAGCTTGATTGTGATACTACAAATCCAAGTGTTCAACTAATGTATCGAAGGTCTGAGATGTTGCATCTCTATGCTAAGGAAACACGTAGTATAACAATCCAAGATATTGTTTCCTTCCTACGAATCCGATTAACCCGTCTACTAATCCCATCAAGCATCGCATGATTTATCACTTCTACAAAATCCAATTTTGATGGAGTTTCACACAATCTTCTAGAGTTCCTATAATCCCTAAATCCTTGAAAGAACTATCTTATCGTAGTACATCCACCAATTTCCATCATGCTGATCTAGTAAACTCCAAGGTTAGGTGCATATAGAACCCTGAATCATATCGGACAACAATCTAGTGTTTATAGTTTATCTCCCACCGAGAAACATGGTATTAAGATCAAGATCATCAGACTAAATCCAAATTACTCCAAACCATGTAGTCTTTCTTAAGACCATCACTCTATTAGGATTACCTATTTAAATCCAATTCTCAATTCCATCGAGAACTCCTACTTGCTACTCCAAGTCATTGTTGTAACATCACAAATCCATGTCTATTACTTATCAGAATCAAGTTACCATGCCACCAATAATTTCCAACATGTGACCCCAATTGTCCTACTAAATCCAAGTTACTCAAGGGAGAAGTAATTTATGCTACTCTATCAACTTGATCCACCAAGTTCGTTTGCCAACATAAGGGTCTTATGATACACCAAGGGGTCTCAACTACTTCCTCAAGATATCTATTACAACCTCATCAAATTACCAGCCTACTAATTACGTATCCCCAAAACAATCTTCCCTATGGCATCATCAGTTCAAGTGCTGGCTTAGGAATAAAAGGCGTTTGTCCACTACGATCACTAGTCCCATACTGAACCCAGTGCTAAGCAGGGTTTATAGAGGCTCAACTGGCGTTCTGGCGAATCCATGTATTAAACACGAGATCAGAGGCTTGAGCTGGGGAAGCTTGTGAGGTCTAGGTTGCGCTAGGGAGGGGTTTGCAATCTTGAGGGAAGAGCATAACTCTATGGGGTTGTGTCTGGTTGGGTACGTTGTAGTCGAAGTCTTCGGTGTCAATTGTTTGTCGAGGTGGATCCTTGGTGTATCTGGTCTTCAGTTGACGAGAGGGGGAAGAGGGAAAGTAGCATAGAGGAGTGTGCCTAAGGGGATGGTATAGTGCAAGTGCAATCAAACAAGTGCCGAAAAGGCAAAACACACTTATTAAGATAAGGTGGGTGCTTAGTCGCGTACTTGTTGCCTGGGGCAAAAGTGTGACTTACACCAAAGCACAAACAAGAAAAAACAAGCAACACACAATCATGGTTCTATCAGAACCATCATAAAGACTCGACTTCGCATGGGGGATACACGACTCATCCTACCCTAGGGGTCCTCGGACTCAGTAGTCGTGCTTGTCTCGTGTCTTGGAGAGGAGCCCGCTCAGTCTTCTAGGTCTTCTTCAGTGTCGCTATGTCTCTGGTTGTTGTTCGTCGAAACGATCTGGGTTGTGCCTAAAAAGTCCTTGACAACTTTGGGTCTGGTGAGTTGACGACGAAGGTCATTCCTCATGGCTGTCGTTGACAGGGTCTTCTGGTGTCCTTGTAATCGTGACAATGCCTTCTTGTCTTCTTAGATGTCGAGGGTTCCAGATAGGCAATCTTTTATGTAATGACATTAACAAGGCATGATAGAGATCCAACTTGTCGGTCATGTTGATAATATCGACATTGAGAGCTGGAGATGAAGAGATCCGTTTTCCTGCTCACTATGGTGAGGCGGACCAAATGGCAAGGTTCTCATCCACCGGCGGTTGCCGACACAACAATGAAAAGGACAGGGTTGCTCTATTAGCGATGCATATCATGACATTGCATGTCTTGTGCCCTGGTCATCGAAGGCCAAGGTGGCATCACCCTGGGGCATTGTCGAGGGTGTCACCATCTTCTGAGTCTTGATATCCTCATTCCTCGAGAAGGTATCTTCTGTCGGTATCTTCTTGTCTGGTGTCGCCAACTTGTGTCCAAGATATGTGGGCACTCGTCTGGCAAGGTGGCTTCCTTCCAGGTTACCCACGAGGATTTCAAGGAATCCAGTGGTCAGGGGCTCAAGGGTACTATCGACCGTTTGCAAGGTTTTGAAAGGTAGATGAGGAGAGCCAAAAAAATGGTGGAAGTGCTAAGGCACAATCCTTTAGTTTCTTTGGAAGCTTAGAGGAGGTAAGAAATATGCTAGTCTTTGCAAGTGATTTGAAGGGTCTGGGAAAACAATTTTGTCCTAACTAACGTCCATGCTAACTAAGAGCTTCCTACAGTTAGGATGGCTCTGATACCAGCTCTGTGGGGACCCCGACTCATAAGTCGTGATCACCGAATGTACGTGCACAGTGATCCCAAAGATCAATGCTCACTGAACACACAGAAACTGAATAACAAGAGTCTTACATCCATTACGTACCGTTTTACTCAAAGATGGCCTTTATGGCCAAGTCTTCGTAAACTTGCAATGGAAATCTCCAACGATAGCATGAACCCATGCCATCTGCCTTAAACCTACAGGCATTCTGACTGGGAAGCGTCCTACCTCGCATGTCCGTCACCAAGGTAATCTTCTTCATAACGTGATCTTTCATGCTTGGCCAATAAAATAACCTGTGGCAAGCCAATGAGTACTTCGAATGTACTCGCAAGCAACCCATGTTTGGAACAAGGTTCAACAGAGCATGATATAGCACTAAGTAGGTAATTTTGCAGAAAGCTAATTTTGAGTGCAATGACATGATCAAATAACTTATGAAAGCATGCATCAACAGTTGGCAGATATCCATATGAACAAGTTATAGATATCATCATAAGCAGGGGGTTGAACATCTCATGTTCAGACATCATGTCAAGTCATCTGACTTATCTCAAGGACCATCTTTGTCACACACACACCAAGTTTTGGGGCAACATCTGGACGTAGTTTAAGAAGGACCTCCAACTGTCCATGACCGTGGACACGGCTATTCAAATAGTTTTACACTCTGCAGAGGTTGCACGCTTTACCCACAAGACTCGGGGAACTTCCGTGTCATCCACGACTCGCGGTATATTACATACCCGACGTAAGCACCCGAACAATGCCTTTTCTCTGGCGACACTAAACAAAGATTCTACTCGATTGGTATACAGCCCTCATGATGTACATCATACGAGCCTCGCTCCAGATCGTACCATCCATGAAGGGACCAACGGTGTGCCCGGTGCCTGTAAAGATAGCGCATGGTCGCCCTACCAGGCACGACCTCGTATCAAGAGTGATCAACAAAGCCCCTTCCCATATAGTAATGCGGGCTCTCTGCCAGCACCGACCAGAGTAATCAACAAAGCCCCTTCCCATATAGGGGTAGAGTGGTCGCACATGTAAGGTTGGGACAGTCAGCAGACCTTAAATCTAATCCGTTTTCGAAAACACACACACTCACACAACTTGCTCCGGTACACCACTTCTTTCTCAAGTGGTTACCCAACTCAACATCATCTCCCTCGGGCATTGATGGCACCCGACGGGGTTTTCGAAAAGTCTTTAAAAATACTTTTGTTTCCATCACCATGCATATTCCCGTCCCATTTGCGTAGCATCAACTAAGCATCCTATCTACTCCCACCTGCACAACCCTCATAGGAAGGTACGGTCATGCACGATGCAAGTATCAACGGTAAAATATCGGAGGCATCCCACCGAATGGGGGGGGTACCTTATCAACATGATCAATTCATTGGAACAACAAGTGCTATATGATATGCAATAAAAGGGTTCATAGTCATGGTCAAAGGGCTGCTTGCCTGGCTCAGCAAAATCTTCGAGGTCTTCACATGCTTCTCGTCCACTCCGAGCACTTCGTCAACTATCGCCGGAAACAACCGCAATAAGCAACACAACAAGCAGAAAATAAAAGTGCTCTATAAATAGGAGTTTTATTTTTTCTTGGACAGCTCTGGTCATGAGAAAAATAACCAAGGAGGTTTCATTGGATGTGGATCAAGGGGGATTTTTGAACGGTGGAAATGAAAGAATTGATGATCCTATAAGAAGTCTATAGAAAATATTTTCGTAAAAAGGAGTGGATGGTCCAAACAAATAGGGCATGATTTGAGAAACATTTGGGAATTGGTTTCACTGGATTTGGAGTTGGGGTGAATCTCCTATGATTTTCCTAAGATGGAATAAATGGAAAAAGGAGCCATTTATTAGACCCAACAGAATTGGTGAAGGGTACAAATGTTCAACATGGCTAGACAGTTTGGGCATGACATTTAGAGCTTCTGGAAATTTGAATCACTCCATTTGGAGTTTATTTGGATCCTCTATGGATTTTACAAGAGGGGCATTTGCTAGTTCAAATTTGAATTTAAATTTGAACAGTGTAAAAACTTGCAGTGGAAAAATATGAAAGTTGTACCATTAAGTAGAATGGAATTATAGAAGAATATAGGAATTTGAATCATAAAAATTGGAGCTGAAATGGATTTGCTATGAATATAATATTTCTTTGGAAAAAGGAAATGGTAAAAGAAATTACCAAATCAACCTGGGCTAAATCACGCCCTGGGCGCAGGATAGCAGCGGCTTTACTGGGCCGGCCCCGTGGCTCAGCCGCGCGCACGCACAGGGCCGCGTCGGAGGCGTATTCTTATGAATACGTCTCCTTCGTGGGAAGGCGCGGAAGGCGGATGGCGCCTCCACTTATGCGCGGGCCCGGCCATCGGGTCGCCTACAGGCGGGGCCCGCCTGGCAGGCTCATCCCGCTCCTCCCGCTCGAACAGGGGCGAGACAGGGGAGGCGGGGCCGAGCGTGTGTCGGCGTCGTTCCGATGGCTCCGGTCACTGTAGGCGATGCCCCGACCACCGTAGGGCTCGGGGTGGAGTCCCGCATCCGTCTGGGTGCGCCATTTTCGCCGGGGGGGCACCGGGGAGGTCGGGCCTCGGCCATAGGCGGAGTCCGGCGACGGGCGGTCGTGGGAGCCGTGCTCCAGCCACCGTAAGGGAGGAAAGGAGTGCGGGGAAAGCTTTCCGCGATGCTGGAGTGTTCTGGTGGAGATCAGAAGAGAGGGGGGCTCGGGCGAGCTCGGATTTGGGCGAGGCCGAGGCGGTGCCATGGCGGCCATGGTGGAAGGGGTCGAGCTCGGGAGCTCCCGTGGCTTTGTTAGGGGCCTGGGGGAGGGAAAAGGAGCGGACTAGGGTGTCCAGGGTGCTCGGGGGGGGGGACAGGTAAAGCAAGGGGACGACGGGAGGTCTCGGGCGCGCCTCGGATGCCCTCTGGGCGCGGCGAGCACGCATTCCAGAGCCGCGTTGGAGCTATCCTAGCGTCTGGGAGGGGCGTGGGAGGCAAGGAGGGATTCCCTGGCGCATGGGGATGCTCTGCAGAAGCTGGCCGCGAGCTACAGGACAACTCTTGTCGGGAGAGCACCGTTTTTGCATGTCTGTTGCGTGGTCACCACGCTAAGGCATGTCTACGGCATCTTTTGGGTCAGCCAAAGTTGTCTGGGGTGTGGGGCATGCATGCAGGAGAGCAATGGTGGAGTTTCAAAGGAATTTGGGCTGGCTAAGATGGGTTTTTACCGTTGCCAAGATTGCAGCAGCAAACTTGGGGCTCCTCCAAGGTGTTTTTACTGTGGTCCACTTGGAACAAAACCATGTCTAGTGGCCTCTAGTATGGAAGGACTACATGTCCACCAAGTTTCAGATCAGGGAGATAAGAGGGCAAGGTACTTGTAGTACAAAGCTAGATTTACTGCCATAATTTGGTTTTAGATGATTTGCTCATATTTTCCACATGAGCATGCCATCTCTGGGTTTGGATTGATGCAATAGCATGAAAATGAAGTTGTGGCAAGGTCTGGGGGCATCTGCATGTACTGAATAATGGTGGAGGGGAAGAAGAGGTCTTGCCATGGTAAAAAGAGAGGGAAAATGGGGGAGTTACCCCCCAATAATTGATCAGAGGCCATGACCAAGTTACTGGAGGTAAAATGAGGTTAGAATATGCTTTGGTAAAAAGTTGGAGGCAAGGGGAATCTACTTGGGTCAACTTTGCTTGTCCACTAGTTTATGGCTTAAGGTGTTTGATGCTGTTCTAGGGCACCTAGGTGTATCCAATGGCCCTGAGATTTACCAGGGGTAAATGGCGAGTCCATTTGGTGCTGATCACAAGTTTTGAGGTGATTTGAAGAAAGTTTACAATATAAACTTGGTAAACCCTATGATTCAACAGAATCAGGTTTCTGTAGATCCAGTTAGGTTAAACTAATCTCCTTGATGCACAACTTGGTTTGACATCATTATTTAGGGATTAGTACATGTCCACAAGGTTTGGAGTCAATAGGAGAAACTTCACAATGTAAAGTTGTTCAAATTTGATTCTGGACAGAGAGGGTATTGGAATAATTTAGTGAAGAAAAACAATTGAGATTGAGATGAAACTTGGTAAGATGATCACATATGTTATATGTGACATGCTAGAATTTTCCTGGAATTATTTGAGAATATTTCTTATAGAAATATTTCAAATGCTTGATTTAAGCAGAAAGGGTTTTGGAGGGTTTTGTCCAATATTTTGAACATGACCATGTATTGAAACTCTTATATATGTAAAATATGTGTCCACTGAGTTTACCTAAATTTTCTAAAATATTATTAAAGAATTTAAATAATTTTTCCCTATAAAAGACCATTTTTGGACTTAAGGAAAAGTCTTTAAATAAAATACAAAAATAATCTTTAAAAATAATATTTGTTGTTTTTGGGAAGTCATATATATAGTAGGTTTCAAATAATGCCTTTGGTGAAAAAGGATCCACCCAATTTGAGGACTTGCAGTGCAAACCTCAACTCAGGGGTTTTTGAAAACCTACTTTGAATAAACCCTTTTTGGTCAAAATAAATTTTGATAAAAATAGTTTTAGGTCCTATACACATGGTATGATCATTGGACAAGATTTTAGATCAAGGAAAAGAGTTTAGAGAGTTGGAGGAAGTTTTATGAGTATAGAGCACTAGCAAGCAATCAAACAAGCAAGCAAATAGCACACAAGCCAAGCATTCATAGGCACTCAAAAAGTTTTAACTGGCCATAATTTTTGAGTCATGTTAACTTAGTCAGGAGGCAAAACACAGGGTGTGACACCTTTGCCCGAGCCACTCTCTCTTGTTTGTTTCTGATGATTTCCTCAAGTTCCTCATCATCTGCTTCATCATCTTGAGAATTTGAAGGAACTTGGAACACCACTTTCTTCGGATGAGGACTTGGTCGAGTGCCTCGTGCAGCAGTAGTCTTCTTCTTCAGCAAAAAAGGACTGGTTGATGAATGTGCTTGGGCTGATGAACTTGCAGAAGCCCCTAAAACAATTGAAAAACCAGTAGTCCTATGACATGTTGCAAGGTGCGCTGGAGTTGAGGACTTTGCGGCTGCGACTGAGGATTGTGCAGCCACTGAAGGCATTGCAGCAGCCTTTGAAGAAGTAGCTTGAGGATTTTTCTTTGAGGATTTTGACTTTGAAGTACTTGGCCGTGAGGGCGTTGAGCTTGAGGACTTTGCCTTCACTGCTGATTTCTTTGGTATAGCAGTTTCAGAGGCAGAGGCAGCAGCTACAGCAGCAGCAGAATCTTTGTTGAATCTCTTCACTGTAGCTTTGGAAATCCTCTAAAGCTTTTTCTGGAATTTTGCCCATTCGGCAGGAAAGTCCTCACCACGAGCAATGCTAGTAGGATCAACTTCTTGATCAGCAGCAGGAGGAGGTCTTTTGCAAGGAGGTTTGAGAGCGAATTTCTTCATGTACTTTGGGGTAACATAACGATATTCTCTCCATTCCTTCATCCATATCCTTTCAATCCTCTGAATGCAGATTTTTTCCACCTTTTCACTGGTTTCCTTCCCATATATTTCCTCATGAGGGGTACAGTACTCAGCATATATATCCTCAGGGATATCAAATGCAGTGTTTGAAGCTGGTTTCTTTCCACCTTTTTTAGGCCTTTTGCCTTCTACCATTTTCTTCACTTGATGACTTTGAACTTTCGACGATTCTAAAGATGTATGCAATTTTTCTTTACGGAACGCTGTAAATGAGTTAAGTTGATGAGAACCTAGTGATTCATCAGCAGACATTTTGTACCTGTGAACAAAGTATAGGTGTGAAGAATTTGAAGAGGTCATATGCGTTCTTAGAAATTTTCAAAATATATCAAGTTGAGGACTTTGACCATAGATGTCTTGAGGAATTTCACTAAGTGTTCTTGACTTAGGTTCCAGAGTTGTGCAGATTTGAGGATCCACACAATTGAGGAATCTTGAAGAAAATCATAACTTAGAAAAACACATCAAGGGCAAGAAACATATGAGGTGTTTAAGAAGTGGATTCTTGAGGAATAAATACCTTTTGAGGACTTTGTGAAAATCATAGGGATCAAAATAGGACAGTAAAATCAGATTTTAATTACCCTGATGAACAACACAACGAACTGTGAGTGGGAGCAGTGAAGTTCGTCAGTCCAGATCTCCCGTACCCTAACTCGGCGACGGAAGACAGCTATGGCGGCGGCGAGTGAATATTTCCGCGGCTGGCGCGAGTACGGCGACAGGGAGGTCAAGGCAGTGAAGCTTTTCCTCTCCAGCGACGATGAAGTTAGCGGCGGCACAAAGTCTGAGCTCGAGTGGGGAAGGTGAGAAGTGAGGTTGAGCGGAGTAAAAGGGAAAAGTGAAAGGGAAGGGGGTATTTATAGCAACAGTGAAAACTGACCAGTTCGAAGATTTTGGACCGGTTTACCCCTGACCCTTGCTCTCTTTGCGACATGTGTGACCCACGTACTGAGAAGTGGAGATAGTGGGGGATCGTGGGTTATCCAGTCGTGGGAATAGGAGTCGGTTTGAGCGGCAACCGCCAAAAATTGAAAGTGAAAATTTTAAAGTTTTCATTCGCAAATTCTTCAGCTGATAAGGACTCAGTGAAGACTTTGAACGAGTTTCAAAGTAGAACGGATATGAACAATTTGTGAACAGACTGGGTTGAGTTTATCATAGAGGGGGAACGGGTCCGATCACATTCACTTAGAAGAAAATCAACTTGAAGAATTAGCAATAAGTGAAAGTTGTTGAGGACATTAAAACTCAAATATATATAAAAAGTCAATAAAGAACACCAAGTTTGAAGAATTTGAAAATATGAAGAATTTGCAAACTTGAGGAATTAGAAAATCTGATGAATTTGCAAAATGACGAAAACCTCAACTTTGAAGAATTTCAACTATGGTTGGTGGCGTGACCCACCGTATAAGAATGATTATTTCAGACACCGCGTACAATTGTCGTAGGGTTCTGAGAATCAAATTCTTCATTAATTTCTTCACACTTAGAGGGTTATTCTTCATTGATTGAAGAAAAACGTTACTTCATGTGTTGCTCATCTAAGTCATCAATTTTGCATAAGGGTTAGGATGTGTGTCTTTTCAAAGAACATTTGAAGATTCTAAGATATTTAGCTCACACCGCAACTTGCAAAATCTCTTTTAATCCAAGGGCTGATATATCAGCCAGTTGTTCTTCAGTGTTCACGTGGTCGATGGAGATATCGCCCTTGAATACATGATCTCGAACAAAATGATGACGAATCTCGATGTGCTTAGTCTTGAAATGCTGAACTGGGTTGTAAGCAATCTTGATAGTGCTCTCGTTGTCCCAGTAAAGAGGCATATTCTTCAACTTGATGTCATAGTCCTTGAGGGTTTGCTTCATCCAGAGCAACTCAGCGCAACAGGAACCAGTAGCAATGTACTCGGCTTCAGCAGTAGATAATGACATGCAGTTCTGCTTCTTCGAGGACCAACAGACTAAGGATCGTCCGAGGAAATGACATGTGCCTGAGGTTGACTTGCGATCCACACGATCACGAGCACAGTCAGCATCAGAGTATCCTATGAGGTGAAGATTTGAGCCCTTAGGATACCATAATCCAAGCGTTGGTGTGTGAGCTAAGTATCAAAGAATATGCTTCACAGCCTTATGGTGTGATTCCTTCGGTGTTGCTTGGAATCGGGCACACATGCAAACACTAAGCATAATATCTGGCCTAGATGCACATAGATACAATAAAGAGCCAATTATGGAGCGATATACCTTCTGATCGAAATCTTTACCATTTTCGTCAGTGCATAGGTGGCCTTTTGAAGGCATTGGTGTTGTGACGCCTTCGCAGTCTTGCATGCCAAATTTCTTCAGGACATCCTTGAGGTATTTCTCTTGAGAGATGAAGATGCCATTGTGTTGCTGACGAATTTGAAGACCTAAGAAGAATTTCAACTGCCCCATCATAGACATCTGATATTCTTCACTCATCATATACGAAAATTTGTCACTGTAACATTTGTCAGTACAGCCAAAGATAATATCATCTACATATATTTGGCACACGAATAATTCATTGTCATAGGATTTTGTGAAAAGAGTTGGGTCGAGTGAACCGGGTTTGAAGCCTTTATTCATGATGAATTCCTTCTGTCGGATTTCGGGCTCCGCAAAACCCTCAAGGTTCGAACACAGGGGCGTGTGAGAACATCCCCTGCAGCCTCGCCCTACTAAACTCGCTACTGGATGGTTGCTACGGCGAACTCGCACGATGACGAGGAAGAAGATGAACACGGTGGTTTACCCAGGTTCGGGCCGCTGCGAAGCGTAATACCCTACTCCTGCTTTGGTGGATTGCCTCTCGAGGAGGTGTGGTAGATGAACTAGTACAGTGGTGAGGAGCCTCGCGAGGGCGCTCGAGTGGTGTTCTTGGCTCTAAGCCTTGTCTTGTGGTTCGGGTCCCTTCTACGGTGCGGCCTAGCCTCTATATATAGCAGTGGCCCGGGTCCTCTTCCCTTATCACAATGACGGGAAGGGATCCCACAACGGCCAAATTTAAAGGGGGGCAGGAGTGTAGGAGATATGCCCTAGAGGCAATAATAAATGTTATTGATTATCTCCCTGTTCATAATTAGGTTTATGTTCCATGCTATAACTGCTATGGTTCTCGAGTCTGCAATAACCACGAGGCTCGGAGGAAGACTGATATGCACGTGTGGAATAATAAACGGTAAAATGTATTCCTAGTCTGGCCTCTAAGACTGGCTCAAGTATTGCATGATGATCCTGTTTTCCTGATCATGGGCATGGCTATGCCGGCAATTTTGAGGGCACAATGTTAGAAGAACATTTGTGTTGAATCGACCCGAGTTGATGTTATGCTATGAGATACATTCGTCATAAGTTAATGGTTAATAACACTGAGATGGTTATCGTTTGCATGATTCCTTAGACCATGAGAGTATCGAGTTTCTTCATGCTTGCTTCATGAACTTTGGGGTTTGTTAAACGTCATCCGTAAATGGGTGTCTATTACGGCGGCTTACGGGTTCATGGAAAAGTGTGTCAAGTAACTTGATAGCTCAAGATTGGGATTTGCTCCTCCGACGATGGAGAGATATCTCTGGGCCCTCTCGGTGTTACGGTATCCATCATCGTCTGGCCAGACACTTTGTGATTTGATCACGGGGATGCCGGAACACGGGAACGAGAAAAGAGAACAATACCGGCAACGAGGTAACTGGCATAGTGGACAAGTTGTTGATCCACGGGGATGCCAACGTGTCTCACCTCGGGTATTTGTAACATATCGCGAAGCAACAGGAATAGCACACGGCAACTGGGGGTTCACTCGAATATTCATTCGTGTGGGTATAGGGGTCAATATGGGTGTCCACGGCTCCGATGTTGATCATTGATTGGAAGGGGTTCCGGGTCATGTCTATACTTCACCGAACCTATAGGGTCACACGCTTAAGGGTCATCTATCTGCTGAATACTAGACAAGGAGTCCGAGAGAAAGTCACTGAAAGAGTTTCGGAGACGACGGAAAAGTTCCGGAGAGAACACCGGAAAAGTTTCGGTAAAACCGAAAAGTTGTTTCGGATAAAACCATTGATCCTAAAAGGTTTCGGCAAGCACCGAAAATGTTTTGGAGGTTGCCAGATTGGTCTGGTAATTTCTGGAATTTTTTCAGAGAAAAAACCGAAAAAGGTTTTCGGAGCTGCCGGAATTGTTTACCGGGTAAACGAAGATGGTTTTAAATTAAACCACCATACCGGAAATGTTCCGGAGCGAGTCCAAATAATTTTAGAGGGTGCCAGAAATGTTCTGGGACCTTCCGGAATTTTTCAGAAGAAATAGTTTCGGAAAACATCTTGTCCCAGCGAGAGGGGACAAGATCCCACGGATCGTGGGGGCTGTTTTTGGTCTGGTTTTGGGGGCGCCCCCTTTAGGGGACAGCCCCCTTGTGGCTGGACAAAGTGTTGGGGGGGCCCCCCCATGGTGGGGGGCAGCCCCCACAAATGGTGGAGAGTGTTGGGAGGAAGGTGGGGCCCCATGGGGGAACACCATGGACAAGGGAACATGTTTTCTCCATGTTTGGTGGGAACATGTTTTCCTTGTTTGGTGGGTGCATGTTTAGTGGGCTGAATTTCAGCCCCCCCTCACCCCTTCCACCACTATATAAGGAGGTGGAGAGGAGCTCTCCATCCTCACTCCAACGCTCTCACACAAGCCATGCATGATCTGGCATTCTCTCTCCCTCCCAGCGAAATAGTTTCGTAGAGCCGAAAGGCTGTCTGGGTTCCGGTGGGAACTAGTTCTGGACGGCGAAGCCCTGCCGGATAGGTGACACCGTATGTGTGCAACTCTGTAGAGAGATCGTAGTTTCGGTCTTAGTTCGAGAGTGCCTCCCGAAGGGCTGTCCGCGACACCGTCCGGGGGACTGTCCGACCGCCTCCCGGAGGGCTGTCCGAGGGGCGGATGAGGGTATACATCCTCGCGGTTGGGAGGTTGTAAAATCCTAGCTGCGGGGATCTGCACCGCCGATCGTCATCGACTCGACTTCCGCTGCGCTACGAGTCGTTAACGAAAATGATCAAACCTTGTATGCAGTCTCCATAGTGGTCCTGGGCTGGTGCGTAGGTCGGAAAATTTTTGTTTTCTACTGCGTTACCCAACAGTGGCATCAAGAGCCGTGCTATGCGTAGATGCAGGTTGCGATCTAGAATACATAGAGATGTATGGGTGTTGCACAATATAATTAGGTAGTAGATGAGATCTATTGCTGAAAATTATTTGTGCGGGTAGCAGATGAAATCTGTTACCCGATGTTTCTGTTGCTTCCCCTGAATTTGCGTAGTCCTGATCTTGACGGCATGGTGGAATCTCACAAAGTTCTGGCAATCTGCGATCCTTTCATGCTGCTCCTGAGTATGCTGATTGACAGATCAACTAAGTGCTAACAGTTCTTTGGGTTCCACCATAGTTGAGAAAGATGGATGTTTCGCAGACGAAAGGGCAATGCAGATATGATCTGCACGGGGGTCACGCGTATGACGAAGTTTAGTATGGGGCTCGAGATTTTATTATCTCGTGTTTCATACACCCTGGAAAGTTAATCTAGCAACTTGAATTATCATACTTGATGATGGACGTTGGTAGCTTCGGTTTGTTTCGAAACCTTAGAAGCCACGAAAAATAAAATTTTGCATGAACCGATTAGAGGCGTCTAACTTGGTTTTGCAGGATGGTTTGCATGTGCATATGATGTGGTATAGCAGTGTTCATAATAATTTGATTATGTATGAGATGACTATATGATGTAAATTGATTAACATGACCTGCGTGTCATGATTCGGCATGATGGCTGGAGCCATATGATTGCACTTTAATGACCTGCGTGTCAACCTTATGTAATGCACTTATTTTATTAGCTATAGAGATAGCAATATTATCTGGTGCATCGACAAGGTGGTGGCAATCTTCGCGAAGGTGAACACCGACGCGAATGCCGAAGACGAAGAAATGAAAGACTTCTCCGTCAGAAAGGGCTATACCATATCATGCTATTATGAATTGCCTGAGATGTTTATCCCTTATGATGCACCCTTCTTGATTGCGCGGTAGTCGCTTTTTATTAGGGTGATCTCTCACAAAAATATCAAGTAGTTAGTGTTCTCCCAAGTGTAGCACTGTCCCGGCACCTAAATTTTCGGTGTGTGCCATGGATGCATGGGTACGAACGATTAGGGATGTGTGAGGCGGGTGAGTAAAGACCTCGCAGCAAGATCACTTGGTTGTCTTGACGTTCAGGCATGAAAGTCATGAGCTCGGAACACACGCATCGAAAGATGAACAAGAGTCATATGGAGATGTGATCGGCAAGTTGGCCTACCGATTAAAATTCCCGTCATGAGATGATGATTCTATGGCGATGAATTGAAGTCTGGATCTTGTCTCACTCAAAATCAATTATGAGAGATATTGATTTGAGTGGGAGCGCACTATAGAATTAACTTGTTTAATTCTCAGTGCAATTAATTTTGAACACTGTCTAAGTGTGGTTTGCATAATAGTTGTAGAATTATGGCTCGCGTTTCCACCTTCCCTATTAAAATTGAATAGCTGTTAAATATCTGGTTAAAACTTTACGATTGGTAACGTAATGTGAGGATTGTCCTCTAGAGTGCCGAGAAGGACTTTCTCCTATCGCATACTTTTGGTATTCTCCCGCTAATGCTATGGATCATGTGACTCTCGTCCTTCGATCAAAAGCTAGAATTCCTTTTCAGTCAGGTGCAATACGTTTGCTTCCATGAGACCCAAACTTCGAAAGTTTGGATAGTTATGTGATATTCATGGAATCTGAAAATCATTTTCAGAGACAGACAAAGGCTAAAAGATATGAGATATCCAAAGCAATGTTTGTTTGCAAACTATTAGTAAAGGAGTTTACTATGCATTAGACTGATAAGAGAGGGATCCAGGAGAACGCCTGTCATATGATGAAAGGTGAATAAAATAACAACTTAAGAGAAAGGAAGTGTCCGAAGGGTGTTAGTGAAACTTTCACGCCTAGGAAGTCCGGGGCTAATGCCACTCTTAAGTTGGGTGCTTTTTCTGAGAGTAGGAGAAATACTAAAAGTTAAACTGTTAGAAGTATAATGGCAAAAGGAAAGAAGACTGGAATATCCAGCTCATGTATGAATGTCATACAAGCTTTTGATGTATAGAAGGCTGGTCAAAGATATAGTTCTTGGGAATTATGGTTAAACATGTTAATCACTAATTCTTGGGTATTGTGAGTTAATCACAAAGATACCTGCTCGATTGCATTCTGTTGCAACTCGATGTAAGAACTACTATGGCCTGAAAGACTAGCCAGGAATGAGGTTTAGATACACGCAGGGAAAATAGTAAATGTTACTATGCCTTCCATCGGTGTATTCCCTATGTATTTACTTTCATAATTCATTTTAGAGTTTCACACTCTAGCCCTTTTGCATAAGGTATCTTGCAAGAAGGTTGTTCATAAGAGAACTTTTGATGTTCGGTGTTATGAATAAACATAAGGGCCATACTTTCATTATGAATGAGATGTATGTTATGAATATTGATAATAATACATTACCTCTATACTTACTTTCATAATTCATTTTAGAGTTTCATACACTCTAGCCCATTGCACAATGTTTGTTGCAAAAGAGTTGTTCATAAAACAACAATTGTTGTTCAGTATTATGAATAAAATGAAGGGCCATGCTTCCATCCAAGATGGGATGTATGTTATGAATATTGATGGAAATATGATACATCCATAACACTGACGCTAAATGTCGCAAGACTAAAAGAATACCACACAAGTGTGGCACTGCATTTGGTCACATTGGAGAAACCCGCATGGAAATTCCATTATGATGGATTTTGAAGTCATTTGATTTTGAATCATCTGACACTTGCAACTTTCCTCTGAAAAGTGAAGTGACTGAAATACCGTTCACAGGCCATAAGGAACGAGCAAAGAACATATTGGTGATCATACATTATGATGTGTGTAGTCCAATAAATGTTATTGCAAGTAGTGAATTTATCTATCTTCAGAAATGACTCAAGTAGATATGTGGATATTTACTTGATGAGACGTAAGTCTGGATCTTTTGAAATCATTCGAAAGGTTTTCAAAAATGAAGTAGAAGTTGTTGTAACAAGAAAATTATGTTTATACAATTCGATTGCAGAAAGGAATATTTGAGTTACAAGTTTAGCGAATGTCTGATGAGTTGTGAAAGGGGTTCATAACTTGCACCTCCCGGAACACCACTGCAAGTGAAGACTCCGTGTAGATGTAATCGAACCATTTATGACATGGTAAGATCAAAGATGACATAAATAAATTTACCATTATCCCTTTTAAAAGGTGATGCTTTAGAGACTGCGGCTTTTACACTGAAAAGAGCTCCATCAGGTATGTTGAAATGACGCCAGGGTATGGTAAGCCCAACCATGTTATATCTTTTCTTAACATTTGGAATATGGGGCTTGTGTAAAAGGTTACAAACCTATTCCAAATCAGACAAGTGCTACTTTGTAGGTTATCCCAAGTCATTGGGTATTTCCCCATCACAATACCAAGGAAAATAGGTTTGCCACAAAGAACGGTATGCTTTTTGAAGAAAATGGTTCTTTCAAAAAGGTGAGTGGGAGGACAGTGCAACTCGACGAGATAACGAGTATCTTCGTCATCTGGTCAAAGGAAAGGAACCTTGGAAGTGATTCCGGAGTTTCCTACTGCGACTGATACGGAAGCCTCTACATGAGATGTATGGACTTCGGTCGAACTTGCAGCTGAACCGCGTAGGAAAAACTCGTGCAAACCTCTCAGGTGCGCATACGAGATATTGTTGTTAGACAACAGTATACCTACGATACACAAGGAAGCGTTGATGGGCCCTGACTCCGGAATTGGCTAAATGCCAATACAATCCGAGATAGTTTCCATATAAGTGATTCGAGATTAAAATCTTGATACACCTTTCGGAAGACTTAGAGTCTAACGAATATTTATGGAACTAAAAACTGATACGGATAAAATGTTTTATCCATAAGGCTCGACTTGTTGCAATAACAAGTTCAAGGAGTTGACTACGATGAGATTCTCTCACCGTAGCGATGCTTGAAGTCGGTTCGGGTTGAAGTAGCAATTAATACATATTTCAATCATGAGATATGAAACATGGATGACGAAAGGATTTCCATCTGATGGAAATAAAACCTAGGACTTGTATGTGATACAGTCCAAAGTAATTTGTCGATCCAGAGGATGCTAGTAAGTATGCAAACTTCAGAGTTCCAGCGATGGACAGAAGAGAGCAAAGTGGAGTTGGAATCTTCGTTTTTGATGGAATGGTCAAAGGGGTTTGACTTCATCAAATGGGTATCGAAGATGCTTGTGATTCAAGAAAGTAAGTGGGAGCATAATAATATTTCTATAAACCTTGTGTACTTGACACATTGTTAATTGGAAATAAATTTCTTGACACGAATTAGGACTTCATTTGAAAATAGTTTTTCGATGAAGTGCTTAGGCTAAATAGCCTCAATATTAGGCATGATGATCTATGGAGATAGATTTACCTAATGGGGCTAAGCAATGAATACATATTGACAAGATGCTAAAACCTTTTAGCATTTAAAAACGCCAAGGAGTGATTCTTGCCGAAGTCACATGGAAAGAGTTTTTGCAAGACTCGGTGTCCCAAAACACTGATGAGTAAAATACATGACGGAGATTCCACACACTCTTGTGTTTGGATTAATCATGTATTCCATGGTATGTAAAAACAACCAGATATGTCCAATACTCCAAAGTTGTTGCGAGTATAGATACCAAAGTGATCAAAGTACTGATCATGGGACAATAGTGAAAGATGTCATTAAGTGCTAGAGTAGTGCTGATGACATGTTTTCTTGCAAGCAGAGATTATGAAGTGCTCGTTGTAAGTAATTACATCGATACAGTCTTCATCAATGCTCCATGCGATTTTCGATTTAAGTTAAGGGTTTTTTGTGTAATACACAATATAGTGGCACGGTAGTTGGAAATTGTTCCAAACAAGATACTGTGGCGAATTCTATAACAAAGGCTAAGTATGTTGACGCTTGAGAAGCGACAAAGAAGTTGTTGAATCATATAGTTCATTCATGAACTTAGTATGGTTCCAAGATGGCTTTGGTCTATGGGACACTATAGCAGATAGTTGCTTCATAGCTCAGTCTGAGGAATCAGGTTTCGACCAATGATTCACACATATGCAATGCCAAGCCCACACAAAATATGAATTTTGTGAAATTGTGAAAACGCGAGGATATGCAATGTTACACACGGAGCTGAAGTCGTCAGATCCGTTGGACATCAGGCTATACCACATGCGAAGCATATCTTACACTAGTATGCCATAGGTGTAAAGTGCATTAGCATTGACTAGATTATTGACTCTAGTGCAAGTGGGAGTCTGTAGGAGATATGCCCTAGAGGCAATAATAAATGTTATTGATTATCTCCTTGTTCATAATTAGGTTTATGTTCCATGCTATAACTGCTATGGTTCTCGAGTCTGCAATAACCACGAGGCTCGGAGGAAGACTCATATGCACGTGTGGAATAATAAACGGTAAAATGTATTCCTAGTCTGGCCTCTAAGACTGGCTCAAGTATTGCATGATGATCTTGTTTTCCTGATCATGGGCATGGCTATGCCGGCAATTTTGAGGGCACAATGTTAGAAGAACATTTGTGTTGAATCGACCCGAATTGATGTTATGCTATGAGATACATTCGTCATAAGTTAATGGTTAATAACACTGAGATGGTTAACGTTTGCATGATTCCTTAGACCATGAGAGTATCGAGTTTCTTCATGCTTGCTTCATGAACTTTGGGGTTTGTTAAACGTCATCCGTAAATGGGTGTCTATTACGGCGGTTTACGGGTTCATGGAAAAGTGTGTCAAGTAACTTGATAGCTCAAGATTGGGATTTGCTCCTCCGACGATGGAGAGATATCTCTGGGCCCTCTCGGTGTTATGGTATCCATCATCGTCTGGCCAGACACTTTGTGATTTGATCACGGGGATGCCGGAACACGGGAACGAGAAAAGAGAACAATACCGGCAACGGGGTAACTGGCATAGTGGACAAGTTGTTGATCCACGGGGATGCCAACGTGTCTCACCTCGAGTATTTGTAACATATCGCGAAGCAACAGGAATAGCACACGGCAACTGGGGGTTCACTCGAATATTCATTCGTGTGGGTATAGGGGTCAATATGGGTGTCCACGGCTCCGATGTTGATCATTGATTGGAAGGGGTTCCGGGTCATGTCTATACTTCACCGAACCTATAGGGTCACACGCTTAAGGGTCATCTATCTGCTGAATACTAGACAAGGAGTCCGAGAGAAAGTCACTGAAAGAGTTTCGGAGACGACGGAAAAGTTCCGGAGAGAACACCGGAAAAGTTTCGGTAAAACCGAAAAGTTGTTTCGGATAAAACCATTGATCCTAAAAGGTTTCGGCAAGCACCGAAAATGTTTTGGAGGTTGCCAGATTGGTCTGGTAATTTCTGGAATTTTTTCAGAGAAAAAACCGAAAAAGGTTTTCGGAGCTGCCGGAATTGTTTACCGGGTAAACGAAGATGGTTTTAAATTAAACCACCATACCGGAAATGTTCCGGAGCGAGTCCAGATAATTTTAGAGAGTGCCAGAAATGTTCTGGGACCTTCCCGAATTTTTCAGAAGAAATAGTTTCGGAAAACATCTTGTCCCAGCGAGAGGGGACAAGATCCCACGGATCGTGGGGGCTGTTTTTGGGCTGGTTTTGGGGGCGCCCCCTTTAGGGGACAGCCCCCTTGTGGCTGGACAAAGTGTTGGGGGCCCCCCCCATGGTGGGGGGCAGCCCCCACAAATGGTGGAGAGTGTTGGGAGGAAGGTGGGGCCCCATGGGGGAACACCATGGACAAGGGAACATGTTTTCTCCATGTTTGGTGGGAACATGTTTTCCTTGTTTGGTGGGTGCATGTTTAGTGGGCTGAATTTCAGCCCCCCCTCACCCCTTCCACCACTATATAAGGAGGTGGAGAGGAGCTCTCCATCCTCACTCCAACGCTCTCACACAAGCCATGCATGATCTGGCATTCTCTCTCCCTCCCAGCGAAATAGTTTCGTAGAGCCGAAAGGCTGTCTGGGTTCCGGTGGGAACTAGTTCTGGACGGCGAAGCCCTGCCGGATAGGTGACACCGTATGTGTGCAACTCTGTAGAGAGATCATAGTTTCGGTCTTAGTTCGAGAGTGCCTCCCGAAGGGCTGTCCGCGACACCGTCCGGGGGACTGTCCGACCGCCTCCCGGAGGGCTGTCCGAGGGGCGGATGAGGGTATACATCCTCGCGGTTGGGAGGTTGTAAAATCCTAGCTGCGGGGATCGGCACCGCCGATCGTCATCGACTCTACTTCCGCTGCGCTACGAGTCGGTAACGAAAATGATCAAACCTTGTATGCAGTCTCCATAGTGGTCCTGGGCTGGTGCGTTGGTCGGAAAAATTTTGTTTTCTACTGCGTTACCCAACAAGGAGTACATCCCCGCCCTGTCCAAAGGTGGTCTTCGCCTGCAAAGTAGCTGTCGATGATGCAGAGGTGGGCTCAGCGATGACACCCGCCCTGCGGGGCTCATGGTCGTGGTCTTGTTGCACCGGAATGGAAACCTTTGGGGGGTGCTTTGGGAACCCGCGTACGTCCCTGCTCTCTTTGCACCAAAGGGGAAACTGTACCGCCTGGCGCGCTGGCGCCCGCCTGTCCTTCCTTGCGTCATCTTTGACTCCAGAGGCCAGGTTCTGCATAGAGATTTCTGCCGCTCCGGAGGGGGCCTGAGGAGGCCCACCCCCTGCTGATCCTGGTGTTGTTCTTCCTCGCGAGGGCCTTGTCTTGAGTGAAGTCACGCCAGGCCGTGCTTGGCTGACGAGGTGGGCCATGCCCTGGGCCGTAGGCAGGCAGGTCTGGGTACCCCCGTTCCCAGAACGCCGACAGTAGCCCCCGGGCCCAAGGTGCGCTCGAGCTAGCTTCTGGGTGAAGCCTTTGGGGACGGCCCGAGGCGCCGCGGGCTCCAAACGCCCGCGGGCCAGGCTTTACATGCGTAGAGCGCCTGGGGGGCGAAGCCTCTACTTCCGAGGACATCGAGAACCCCTAGTCAAGCAGAGTGGATGCCTGCGCGCCGCCCCGGTCATCATTACCTTTCTTTGAATGCGGCTGTTCCCCCGGCCTTCTCTCCTTGGGCCGTGCGGATGTGACCCTTCAGAAGCTACCCGCCTCCCGGGATGCGAGGGGGCGCCGGTTGGTCCTTGGTTGTATATAAGCAGGCGAGGGCGATAAATCCCTCAACACATCTTCGTATTCTTCGCCTCCCAATCCCCAAGCTGCCACTCTCATAGTTATGGCTTTAGTGAGGAAGTTCTCCGCCGCCGAGAAGGGGAAAGCCATTGGAGAGAGCCCTGCCTCTTCGCTGCCCAGGAGGGGCCACGGCCGTCCCTGGAAGCAAGCCACGACGCCGGCGGTGGTTCCCCGCGGGCGCGGTCACACTCCAACGCGATCCGTGGTTACCGTCGACGGCCGCGGTGGGGCCCCGTCCAGCGCGGGCGGCCGCAGTAGTCGAGGTGGTGGCGCCCACGGTGGGAGGGCGGCGGTGGCCACCCGGCCGCCACGCCCGCGGCTCCATTCGGCCGACACGGCCCAGGAGTTCATGGTGTGGGCGGATGCTACTTCTTGAGCTTGCGTTGGTTTTCCCTTGAAGAGGAAAGGGTGATGCAGCAAAGTAGATAAGTATTTCCCTCAGTTGTTCAGAACCAAGGTATCAATCCAGTAGGAGATACAAGCAAGTCCCCAATCTTTGCACCTACACAAACAATCAAACTCTTGCACCCAACGCTATAAAGGGGTTGTCAATCCCTTCACGGTTACTTCCAAGGATGAGATCTGATAGAGATAGATATAAAAGATTACTAAAACAAAAAGTAAAATAAAAGTAAAAAGATTGCAGCAAAGTATTTTTGGTATTTTTGGTTTATAGATCTGAAAATATAATATGGAAAATAGACCTGGGGGGCATAGGTTTCACTAGAGGCTTCTCTCTTGAAGGAAAATAATACGGTGGGTGAACAAATTACTGTCAAGCAATTGATAGAAAAGCGCATAGTTATGACGATATCCAAGGCAATGATTATGCATATAGGCATCACGTCCGTATCAAGTAGACCGAAACGATTCTGCATCTACTACTATTACTCCACACATCGACCGACTCCTGCCTGCATCAAGAGTATTAAGTTCCTGAAGAACAAAGTAACGCATTAGGTAAGATGACATGATGTAGAGGGATAAACTCAAGCAATATGATGAAAACCCCATCTTTTTATCCTTGATGGCAACAATACAAATACGTGCCTCGCTACCCCTACTTTGTCACTGGGTGAGGACACCGCAAGATTGAACCCAAAACTAAGCACTTCTCCCATTGCAAGAATTACCACTCTAATTGGCCAAACCAAACCAATAACTCGAAGAGACTTGCAAAGATATGAAATCATGCATATAAGAATTCAGAGAAGATTCAAATAATATTCATAGATAATCAGATCAAAAACCCACAATTCATCGGATCTCGACAAATACACCGCAAAAGAGTATTACATCGGATAGATCTCCATGAAGATCATGAAGAACATGGTATTGAAGAACAAAGAGAGAGAAGAAGCCATCTAGCTACTAGCTATGGACCCGAAGGTCTGAGGTGAACTAATCACGCATCATCGGAGGGGCAATGGAGTTGATGTAGATGCCCTCCGTGATCGAATCACCCTCCGGCAGATTACCGGAAAAGGCTCCAAGATGGGATCTCATGGGAATAGAGGCTTCCGGCGGCGGAAAAGTATTTTCGTGGCTCTCCTTGGTATTGGGGGAATATTTGGGAATTTATAGGAGGAAAATTTGGGTTGGAAGGCCTGCTAGGGGGCCACAAGCCAGGGGCCGCCCCCCAGGGGCGCGCCCAGGTGGCTTGTCGCCTCCCGGCAGGTCTCCTGACCCCCTCTCCAAGTCTGGTAGCTATTTTCTGGTCCAAGAAAAATCATCGCGAAGATTTTATTCTGTTTGGACTCCGTTTAATATTCCTTATCTACAATACTCAAAAACAAGAAAAAAACAGAAAACTGGCACTAGGCACTAGGTTAATAGGTTAGTCCCAAAAATAATATAAAATAGCATATTAATGCATATAAAACATCCAAAACAGATAATATAATAGCATGGAACAATCAAAAATTATAGATACATTGGAGACGTATCAAGCATCCCCAAGCTTAATTCCTGCTCGTCCTCGAGTAGGTAAATGATAAAAATAGAATTTTTGATGTGGAATGCTACCTAACATATTTATCCATGTAATATTCTTTATTGTGGCATGAATATTCAGATCCGTAAGATTCAAAACAAAAGTTTAATATTGACATAAAAACAATAATACTTCAAGCATACTAACAAGGCAATTGTGTCCTTTCGAAATGACATGGCCTAAGAAAGTTATCCCTACAAAATCATATGGTCTAGCTATGCTCCATCTTCCCCACACAAAGTACTTAAATCATGCACAACCCCGATGACAAGTCAAGCAATTTTTTCACGCCTTTTATGTTCTCAAACTTTTTCAACTCTCACGCAATACATGAGCATGAGCCATGGATATAGCACTATAGGTGGAATAGAATATGGTGGAGGTTGTGAGGAAAAGGAGAAGATAGCCTCACATCAACTAGGCGTATCAGCGGGCTATGGAGATGCCCATCAATAGATATCAATGTGAGTGAGTAGGGATTGCCATGCAACGGATGCACTAGAGCTATAAGTGTATGAAAGCTCAAAAAGAAACTAAGTGGGTGTGCATTACAAAAATTCCACTAGTTATATGAAAGTGACAAAATAGGAGACTCTCTATCATGAAGATCATGGTGCTACTTTGAATCACAAGTGTGGAAAAAAGATATTAGAATTGTCCCTTCTCTCTTTATCTAATTTTTTTATTTTGGTGGGCATCTTTGGCCTCCTTTTTTTTATTTGGGCTTCATTAGCCTCTTTTATTATTTGTAAAGTCCGGAGACTCATCCCAACTTGTGAGGGAATCATAGCTTCCATCATCCTTTTCTCTCATGGGACAATGCTCTAATAATGGTGATCATCACACTTTTATTTACTTACAACTCAAGAATTACAAATCGATACC
This sequence comes from Elymus sibiricus, assembly GCA_039707655.1. NCBI lineage: Eukaryota > Viridiplantae > Streptophyta > Magnoliopsida > Poales > Poaceae > Elymus > Elymus sibiricus. The sequence continues at coordinate 150,430,125 of CM077675.1, read as the reverse complement.
TAAAACAAAATATAACTCTATATGAATGCTTCCGGTGGTGTCCGGGATGTTCAACGATCTAGCCTAGCAAATGACATCAAAAAACGGACAAGCCATGAAAACATCATGCTAGCTGTCTTACGATCATGCAAAGCAATATGAAAATGATGGTGCGTGTCATAATAAACGGAACGGTGGAAGTTGCATGGCAATATATCTCGGAAAGGCTATGGAAATGCCATAATATGTAGGTATGGTGGCTGTTTGGGGAAAGGTATATGGTGGGTTTAATGCACCGGCGAAAGTTGCGCGGTACTAGATAGGCTAGCAAAGGTGGAAGGGTGAGAGTGCGTATAATCCATGGACTCACATTAGTCATAAAGAACTCACATACTTATTGCAAAATTTTATTAGTTATCAAAGCAAAGTATTAGACGCATGCTCCTAGGGGAGAGGTTGGTAGGAGTTAACCATCGCGCGCTCCCGACCCTCACACAAAGGATGACAATCATTAAACAAATCATGCTCCGACTTCGTTACATAACGGTTCACCATACGCGCATGCTATGGGAATCACAAACTTTGACACGAGTATTTCTACCAATCCACAATTACTCACTAGCATGACTCTAATATCACCATCTTTATATCTCAAAACTATATGCAAGGAATCAAACTTCTCATAGTATTCAATGCACTTTATATGAAAGTTTTTATTATATCCCTCTTGGATGCCCATTATATTAGGACTAAATTCATAACCTAAACCAATTACCATGCTGTTTAAATACTCTCAAAATAATATAAGTGAGGTACAAGAGTTCAATTATTTCTATAAAATAAAACATCACCGTGCTCTAAAAAGATATAAGTGAAGCACTAGAGCAACATTGCCTAGCTCAAAACATATAAGTGAAGCACATAGAGTATTCTAATAAATTCACGATTAACACGTGTCTCTCTCAAAAGATGTGTTCAGCAAGGATGATTGTGGCAAACTAAAAAGCAAAGACTCATATCATACAAGACACTCCAAGCAAAACACATATCATGTGGTGAATAAAAATATAGCCTCAAGTAAATTTACCGATGGATTGAAGACGAAAGAGGGGATGCCTTCCGGGGCATCCCCAAGCTTAGGCTCTTTGGTATCCTTGAATATTTCTTGGGGGTGCCTTGGGCATCCCCAAGCTTAGGCTCTTGCCACTCCTTATTCCATATTCCATCAAATCTTTACCCAAAACTTGAAAACTTCACAACACAAAACTCAACAGAAGACTCGTGAGATCCGTTAGTATAAGAAAAATAAATCACCACTTTAGGTACTGTTGTGAACTCCTTCTTTATTTATATTGGTGTAATATCTACTGTATTCCAACTTCTCCATGGTTCATACCCCGCGATACAACCCATAGATACATCAAAATAAGCAAACAACACAAAGAAAACAGAATCTGTCAAAAACAGAACAGTCTGTAGCAATCTGTAAACTTCGAATAATTCTGTAAGTCCAAAAATTCTGAAAAATTAGGAAAATCTGATAAATTTGTATATCAATCTTGTGTAACAATTTCAGACTCATTCGACACTCTGGTGAATTTATAAAATTCCTGGACTGAGCGCAAAAGTTTCTGTTTTTCAGCAAAATCAAATCAACAATCACCATAGACCATCCCAAAGGTCTTACTTGGCTCAAACACTAATTAAAACTATAAAACACAATTAATACAGAGGTAATAATGTGTAAATCTCTCAAAAACATAAGCAAAAACAAGCACATAAAAATAAAATTGGGTTGCCTCCCAACAAGCGCTATTGTTTAACGCCCCTAGCTAGGCATAACACAATAGATCTTGGTATTGTCATCTTTGGTATGCAATCCATAAGTAGCCCTCTTAATAGATTCATAAGGTAATTTTATTTTCTTTCTAGGAAAGTGTTCCATCCCTTTCCTTAGCGGAAATTGGAATCTAATGTTTCCTTCTTTCATATCAATAATTGCACCGATCGTTCTAAGGAAAGGTCTACCAAGAATAATAGGACATGTAGGATTGCAATCTATATCAAGAACAATGAAATCTACGGGCACATAATTCCTATTTGCAACAATAAGAACATCATTAATTCTTCCCATAGGTTTCTTAATAGTGGAATCCGCTAGATGCAAAATTAAAGAGCAATCATCAAATTCATGGAAACCTAGCACATCACATAAAGTTTTCGGAATCGTGGAAATGCTAGCACCCAAATCACACAAAGCATGGCACTCGTAATCTTTAATTTTAATCTTAATAGTAATTTCCCACTCATCATAAAGCTTTCTAGGTATAGAAACTTCCATCTCAAGTTTTTCTTCAAAAGATTTCATCATAGCATCAACGATATGTTTAGTAAAAGCTTTATTTTGATTATAAGCATGCGGAGAATTCAACATGGATTGCAACAAGGAAATACAATCAATCAAATAACAAATATCATAATTAAATTCCTTGAAATCCAAAAGAGTGGGTTCATTGCTATTTAAAGTTTTGACCTCTTCAATCCCACTTTTCTCAATCTTAGCATTAAGATCTATAAACTCCGAATCATTGGGACGACTTTTAACTAAAGTTGACTCATATCCAGTCCCATATTTATCAAGATTTGTATGAGAAAACAAAGATTCAATAGTAGTCACATCAATCACTTTAAGATATTCATCATTATTGTCACGAGAACACACTTTTTCAAGCCATTCACGCTTAGCACGCATTCTAGCGGTTCTTTCCTTACACTCGTCAATAGAAGTTCTCATAGCTTTTAAAGACTCATTAATATCACGCTTAGGTGGAGTAGATCTAATTTTCAAAGAATTAATCTCAAGCGAAATTCTATCAACGTTCCTAGCCAAATCATCAATCTTGAGCAATTTTTCTTAAATCATAGCATTGAAAACCTTTTGCGAACTAATAAATTCTTTAATATTATTCTCAAGATCAGAGGGCATCTTATTATAATTTCCATAAGGATTGTTGTAGGAATTACGATAATTATTAGAGGAATTACTAGGAAACAACCTAGGGTTGAAATTACCTCTATACGCGTTATTACCAAAATTGTTCCTACCAACAAAATTCACATCCATAGATTCATTATTATTTCCAATCAAAGAAGACAAAGGCATATCATTAGGATCAATAGGAGCACTCTTACTAGCAAATAATTTCATTATTTCATCCATCTTTGCACTCAAAGTATTTATTTCTTCAATAGCATGCACTTTTTTACTAGTAGGAGATCTTTCGGTATGCCATTGAGAGTAATTTGCCATAATATTATATAGGAGTTTAGTAGCTTCTCCTAATGTAATTTCCATAAAAGTACCACCCATGGCAGAATCTAAAAGATTTCTAGAAGCAAAATTCAATCCCGCATAAAAAAATTGTATAATCATCCATAAACTCAAACCATGTGCGGGGCAATTTCCAATCATTAATTTCATCCTCTCCCAAGATTGTGCAACATGCTCATGATCAAGTTGCTTAAAATTCATTATATAATTCCTAAGGGAGATGATCTTAGCGGGCGGAAAGTACTTGGAAATAAAAGCATCTTTACACTTATTCCATGAATCAATACTATTTTTAGGCAAAGATGAAAACCAAGTTTCAGCACGATCTCGTAGTGAGAACGGAGATAGCTTCAATTTAACAATATCATTATCCACATCTTTCTTCTTTTGCATATCACACAACTCAACGAAAGTATTTAGATGGAATGCGGCATCTTCACTAGGAAGACCGGAAAATTGTTCTTTCATAACAAGATTGAGCAAAGCGGCATTAATTTCATAAGATTCCGCATTAGTGGCGGCAGCAATCGGAGTACTAATAAAAAAATTATTATTAGTATTGGAGAAGTCACACAACTTGGTATTCTATTGAGTCATCATGACAAAGCAAGCAATCTAGAACACAAGCAAACAAAAAGCAAACGAAAAGACGAACGGAAGAAGGGCGAATAAAAAGGCAAATCTTTTTGGTTATTTTCTGAAAATCATTTTAGAAGTGGGGGAGAGGAAAATGAGAGGCAAATGGCAAATAATGTAAATGCAAGAGATGAGTTTGTGATGGGTACTTGGTAGGCTTGATGTAGATCTCCCCGGCAACGGCGCCAGAAATCCTTCTTGCTACTTCTTGAGCTTGCGTTGGTTTTCCCTTGAAGAGGAAAGGGTGATGCATCAAAGCAGATAAGTATTTCCCTCAGTTGTTGAGAACCAAGGTATCAATCCAGTAGGAGATACAAGCAAGTCCCCAATCTTTGCACCTACACAAACAATCAAACTCTTGCACCCAACGCTATAAAGGAGTTGTCAATCCCTTCATGGTTACTTGCACGGATGAGATCTGATAGAGATAGATATAAAAGATTACTAAAACAAAAAGTAAAATAAAAGTAAAAAGATTGCAGAAAAGTATTTTTGGTATTTTTGGTTTATAGATCTGAAAATATAATATGGAAAATAGACCCGGGGGCCATAGGTTTCACTAGAGGCTTCTCTCTTGAAGGAAAATAATACGGTGGGTGAACAATTATTGTCAAGCAATTGATAGAAAAGCGCATAGTTATGACGATATCCAAGGCAATGATTATGCATATAGGCATCACGTCCGTGTCAAGTAGACCGGAACGATTCTGCATCTACTACTATTACTCCACACATTGACCGACTCCTGCCTGCATCAAGAGTATTAAGTTCATGAAGAACAGAGTAACGCATTAGGTAAGATGACATGATGTAGAGGGATAAACTCAAGCAATATGATGAAAACCCCATATTTTTATCCTTGATGGCAACAAGACAAATACGTGCCTCGCTACCCCTACTTTGTCACTGGGTGAGGACACCGCAAGATTGAACCCAAAACTAAGCACTTCTCCCATTGCAAGAATTACCAATCTAGTTGGCCAAACCAAACCAATAACTCAAAGAGACTTGCAAAGATATGAAATCATGCATATAAGAATTCAGAGAAGATTCAAATAATATTCATAGATAATCTGATCATAAACCCACAATTCATCGGATCTCGACTAACACACCGCAAAAGAGTATTACATCGGATAGATCTCCATGAAGATCATGAAGAACATGGTATTGAAGAACAAAGAGAGAGAAGAAGCCATCTAGCTACTAGCTATGGACCCGAAGGTCTGAGGTGAACTACTCACACATCATCGGAGGGGCAATGGAGTTGATGTAGATGCCCTCTGTGATCGAATCCCCCTCCGGCAGATTACCGGAAAAGGCTCCAAGATGGAATCTCATAGGAACAGAGGCTTTCGTTGGCGGAAAAGTATTTTCGTTGCTCTTCTTGGTATTGGGGGAATTTTTGGAATTTATAGGAGGAAAATTAGGGTTGGAAGGCCTACTGGGGGGCCACAAGCCAGGGGGGTGCCCCCCCAGGGGCGCGCCCAGGTGGTTTGTCGCCTACCGGCAGGTCTCCAGACCCCCTCTCCAAGTCTGGTAGGCTTCTGGTCCAAGAAAAATCATCGCGATGATTTTATTCCGTTTGGACTCCGTTTAATATTCCTTATCTGCAATACTCAAAAACAAGGAAAAAACAGAAACTGGCACTAGGCACTAGGTTAATAGGTTAGTCCCAAAAATAATATAAGATAGCATATTAATGCATATAAAACATCCAAAACAGATAATATAATAGCATGGAACAATCAAAAATTATAGATACGTTGGAGACGTATCAGCGGAGAGGCCGAAGGCCGCTTGGTTTCAACTCCTGCGCTTCTTCGCGGGGGCGCTGCCGGCCGGGGGGCCTGCTGGCCTATGGCTGCAGGCAGACGACAGTTGCAGCGCGGCATCGTGGGCGTAGATCGAGGCCACCCCCGGAGGTTACGTGTACCTGAACCGCGGGTGGCAGACATTTGCCCGCGCCCGTGGCCTGGAGGGGAGGCGCACCCTTCACTTCAAGTACGACGGGGTGGCGACGCTCTTCGTTAGGATCTTCGGGGGAGAGGGCGAGCACCTGGGGTGCTGTCCCGAAGACGACGGCCGCGGCGATCTTGGAGATGACCTTGCCCTTCACGACGGGCGCCGCGCCTCCAGCAGCAGCGACACCCCTCCGAGGGGAGCCCAAGCGACAGCAGCGACAGCAGCTACGACGCGCCACCATGCCGGCACGCCCGAACCTCGGGGGGCAGTTAGCCCCCGCGGCGTCGCTCCTCCGCCCCAGAAGCATCCGCGCTTGCGCGCCTCCATGGGCCTGTGAAGGAAGAGGAGGACACCGACTGAGCGCTGGTGCGCCGACACACCGGGGCTCTCGGGGTAGCAGCCCCCGTGGGGGCTTTCTCACTTTCTTTCTCCTCCTCTTTTCCTGCTCCTGCAATCAAAGAACCAAGAGTGGCTATATGACCGGTAAGGCTAGGCGCGCTGCTCAGGAGCCCCCTTTGATGCTCAAGCGGCTCCCCAAAGAAATTTTTTGTTTCCTGCCCCGGGAGGGGCGGGCCTCCCGAGGCTCCGAGATGGCGCGTCGGGCCATGAGTGGAGCCCCCGAGGGACTATGTAGCGCCACGCGCCTGCTGACTCATCCGGGAGTACTACGCGAGGATCCGGGTGCCAAGGCCTTGGCGAGGTGCGAGCACCATGCCCCCTAGCCCCCGCTCGTGGGGTGCGAGGGGGAGGGGAGCTGGTGTGTGCTCGACCCGAGGAGAGAAAATCCAAGATAGGAAATGGTGATGAAAACAAATCCCTGACCCGTTTCTTTAAAACATGGTTTGAAAAAAAACCCGAGTTTTGTTCCAGAAGAGTTGGCAAATCCAAACACGAGAAGAGCAAATAACAGCCGCGTCCGGCACCTAGACTAGTCTTCATCTTCGTCTTCCCCCAGCGCTGAGCGTAGGGCATCCACGTTGCATGGGCATAGCCATTGGAGGGTAGTGTTGTCTGCCAGCGCGGAGGTGTGGCTTCCACATTGCGTGGGAAGGAACACCTCTGCGTCCTCGGGGGGCTTCAGGCGTATACAGCCCACTCATTATTACGTGAGAGTGTCACGGGTAGAACTTCCGGAGGTGCTGGATGTTCCAGGCATTCTGGATGGGGACCCCGTCCTGAGTCTCCAAGCGCACGGTGCCAGGCCTGGAGACATGAGCGACCTTGAACGGGCCCTCCCACATGGGCGAGAGCTTGTGTAAGCCCTCCCTGGAGAGAACCCGCCTCAGGACGAGGTCTCCGACTTCGAGTGTCCTGGAGCGGATGTTACGACAGTGGTAGCGCCATAGCGCCTGCTGGTACCTCGCAGCTCGGAGCGAGGCTCGGGGACGTGCCTCCTCCCCAAGCACGAGGTCCGTTCCTTGCGTGGCATCCTGACGCTCCTCATCGAATGCCAAGACCCGCGGGGACCGGTGCTTGACCTAGTGGGGGAGGACGGCTTTGGCTCCATAGACGAGAAAGAACGCGGTCTCGCCGATGGGCGTAGTCACGATGGTGCGGATGGACCACAGCACGGACTGAAGCTCATCGACCCAACCCCTGCCGCAAGCTTCCAGCTTCTTCTTGAAGCTCCTAGCCTTGAGGCCTCGCAGGACCTCCACGTTGGCGCGCTCTGCCTGGCCGTTGCTCCGTGGGTGGGCTACCGATTCATAGCATATCTGCGTTCCAAGGTTAGCGCAATAGGTCTTGAAGAGGTTACTTGTGAACTGCGAACCGTTGTCGGTGATGATGCGGTTGGGGTTGCCAAACCGGCTTACGAGGCCCTTGATGAACTTGACGGCCGACCCAGCTGGGATGGTGCACACGGGCTCCACCTCCGCCCACTTGGTGAACTTGTCGATGGCGACGTAGAGGTAGCGGTACCCGCCCGCTGCCCGTGGGAAAGGCCCCAGTATGTCCAGCCCCAGACCGCAAACGGCCAGGAGAGCGGGATGGTGTGGAGGCCCTGGGCGGGCTGGTGAATTTGTTTGGCATGGAACTGGCAGGCCTCACAAGACCGGACCAGCTCGATGGTGTCGTTAAGCGCTGAGGAATAGTAGAAGCCTGATCGGAATTGTCGGCGTTCTGGGAACGGGGGTACCCAGACCTGCCTGCCTGCGGCCCAAGGCACGGCCCACTTCGTCAGCCAAGCACAGCCAGGCGCGGTCCCACTCAAAACAAGGCCCTTGCGAGGACCCTAGGCTCGCGAGGAGGAGCGGCATCAAGACCGGCAGGGGATGGGCCTCCCCAGGCCCCCTCCGGAGCGGCGGAGATCTCTATGCAGAGCCCGGCCTCAGGAGTCAAAGATGACGCAAGAAAGGACAGGCGGGCGCCAGCGCGCCAGGCGGAGCAGTTTCCCCTTTGGTGCAAAGGGAGCAAGGACATACGCGGGTTCCCAAAGCGCCCCCAAAGGTTTCCATTCCGGTGCAACAAGACCACGACCACGAGCCCCGCAGGATGGATGTCATCGCCGAGCCCACCTCTGCATCATCGACAGCTACTTTGCAGGCGAAGACCGCCTTTGGACAGGGCGGGGGTGTACTCCTGTCCCCCTTCGAATTTGGCCATTGTGGGATCCCTTCCCGCCATTGCGATAAGGGAAGAGGACCCGGGCCACTGCTATATATAGAGGCTAGGCCGCACCATAGAGACGGATCCGGAATCGGTCGATTCTCCCATCCACCACAAAGCCAACAGAGGGCCAAGAGCGCCTCAGGAGCGCCCTCACGAGGCTCCTCATCGTTGTACTAGTTCATCCACCAAACCTCCACGAGTAGGGTATTACACTTCGCAGTGGCCCGAACCTGGGTAAACTATCGTGTTCATCTTCTTCCTCGTCATCGCGCGAGTTCATCGTCTAGCCCATTGTGTATCGAGCTAGGTAGGGCGAAGCTGCAGAGGATCTTCGCACACGCCCCTGTGTTCGAATCTTAAGGGTTTTGCGGAGCCCGAAATCCGACATTTGGCGCGCCAGGTAGGGGGCATGTCGGGGTCTTCTCCAAGCTTCGTTCTTCCCACGCTTCACCGCTCCGATGGCCGGTGCTCAACAAGCTTCCCCCGGCAGCAGCGGGTCAGCTCCCGTCGACCCCACCGCTACCGTCGGAGGCCCACCATCATCACCTCCACCGTCACCGCCTCTCGCACCGCCCAAGCACACGACGGGCGGGCGGCACCCTCGGCACCGGCAACGCGCCGCACCTACGTGGGGGACCTCGACGCGCATGATGTGCTACTGCTGGCAAACGAGATGCTCTGCCACCGCCCAACGCATGGGGGCTTCGACGCATGGGCCGACCACCTTGCGGAACTGGTCACCGTCGCGCAAAGGGCCGTGGCCCCTCACTCTTCTTCAAGGCCGCAGGCGTCGGGGGCTCATCTGCCATGCTCGTTCCCCAGCCCGCCGGCGGTGTGACCCTTCCGGCACCGAACGGGCCCGAGCGGGGCCCGCCACACGCTGTGCTCCTTCTCCTCCGAATCCCGGTGACCGGTTTCGGGGCGCAGCCCGGCCACGATGACCAAGCGCACGGAGGAAACGACAGGGCGCCCCGCGCGCACACCAACACGCGCCTCCATGACCCGGTGGACCTTCAACAGCCTGGGTTGACCAGGCGGGAGTGCGACATTCGACGCAGTGAGCAAGCGGCGCTGGCGTCCGAACAAACAAGCAACAACGGCGGAGGCACATCAGGTCGCCAAGGGAGCAATCCACACCAGGAGACGCGTGACCCACCCAACGGCGGTGGAAGAGGTAAGCAACTCTACTCTGAGGCCCGTCGCAGGAGGGTCTGCGAGCGACGCACGCTGGGCGGCTTCCCGCCGCCGCCAGGAGGGGCCGTCCCCGGCGCCCCACCGGACAACTCAGGAGGAGAACCGAGCCCTTATGTGGAGCCCTATGTACCATGCTACATCGTACCGCCTGATGGTGGGATGGGTCAGGCGCCCACCGCAGGCGCCAGCACCCCCCGAGAGTAAGGAGCACCCTGGGCGTCCTCCCCAAGCCGGGCCTGGGGGCTTCCGTTGACGGAGCACCGGGCCTGGACGGCGCGAGCGGGAGGGTGCCCCCGGGCCCGCGGGGCGTGGCGCAAGGCGGCGCCCCCGCGGGCGAGCGACGCCGGACCAAGCCCCGAGGCCTCAGGAGCAATGGCCTGGGGGAGCAGCAAGACACAAACAGCGCGGGCCACCCGCGGCAACTACAGCGCCGGCACGGCCTCGGGAGATTGGGCCTCACTAGGTCCTGAGGACGTTGTCCTGCCGGCGCACGGACGCTTCACGAGGCGGCTTCACCGACAAAACACCCTTGTGGCTGCGCCAGATGCATCGTGCTCATGTTTGGGCCTCGGGAGCGCAATCCTGCGGTTGCGCGGGGAACGATGCATTCGGGTTAGGGTCATAAGGGCGTGCAATCGGGCAGAAATGCACGGGATGGTTCTTGACGTAGTTGGGAGCCACCAGGCCACGCGCCTGGGGGCTTGCCCAGCTATCTACGGCCGTGGCACTCTCACGTAATAATGAGTGGGCTGTATATGCCCGGAGCCCCCCGAGGACGCGGAGGGGTTCCTTCCCACGCAATGTGGAAGCCACAGCTCCGCGCTGGCAGAGAAGACAATACTGCCCTCCAATGGCTATGCCCATGCAACGTGGATGCCCTACGGTCAGCGCTGGGGAAACACGAAGACTAGCCTAGGGGCCGGACGTGGCAGTTGCTTGCTTGTTTTTTGGTGTTCGAGTTGCCGTTTCTTGGAATGAAGTTTGAGGATTTCGAAACTCTATATTTAAAAGAAAAAGGGGCAGGAACTTTTCTCTTTGTGATCTCTCGTTTTACCAATCTTGAATTCTCTCTTTCTGGATGGTGTTTCGCAAGGAGCCAAGCGTTCTGCACCACCCCGAGGCACCTTGGGGCTGGATAACGAGGCCTTGTCGCCTCAGGGGCACGCGTCTCTTAGCTGTCGACCCATGCTCGGGGGCTCCGACCGCAGCACGACACCATAGCATGGAGTCTCGGGTGGCCCCAGGGCCTCCTGAGGCAGCACCCGAAAGGACGGAATGGGGGATCGCTCGAGCGTCAAAGGAGGCTTCTGAGCATCACGCCTCAGGAGCCTTACCGGTCATATAGCCACTCGCCCCCCTTAATGTCGTCCTTGGTGATCCGGTCGGCATCAAGGGTGTCGGGGCCTGGCCCCGTGGCTGCGTCCTTGGTGATCCGGTCATACACAACGGTGGTCGGGAAATGTGCGGGACTGGGACCTGCCGACGTAGAGCGGTTTGAGAGTCAAAGGGGGCTCCTGAGCAGCAAGCCTCAGGAGCCTTACCGGTCATATAGCCACTCGCCCCCCTTGATGTCGTTCTTGGTGATCCGGTCGGCATCAAGGGTGTCGGGGCCTGACCCCGTGGCTGCGTCCTTGGTGATCCGGTCGTACGCAACGGTGGTCGGGAAATGAGCGGGACTGGGACCTGCAGACGCAGAGTCCCGAAAGGGCCCCCAAACCGTCCAACAAACGAGGAGGAAGCGTCCTAGACGGAGCCACGGGCTATCTGGACAGGCCGGTCACGCCTCGCGGCGCGAGCAAGATCGTCGCCACCCCGCAAGCTAAGTACACTACCCGATCCAGCAGGAACCCCCTGATCTAATGATAACCCGAGGACGGGATAAGAGTTGTGCGCATTAATGTGGAAATGCAGGTACTGTGGGCCATCACGCGCGGCAACCGAGCCCCCTGAGACCAGAGGCGCTAGGAAAAACGGCACGGGGGAAGGGACCCAGCCGCGGCGAGCAGCAAGGCCACCAACGAGGTGAACGGTGGCCACAAGCAGCACCTCGTGAGGAGACACCTCGCGGGGGCCCTGACGGTCGCTGTCGCCAGGCCGTGGCGGCACTGGCGTCAAGCCCCGCACAAGGAAACTAAGCCATGACAGCGGCGAGCCGGCAACCAACAATTTAAGACAATGAAGGACGCGAACCAAGGTAGTACGCAAAAGACTAACGCCCACGGGGGCAGAGTTCTTCTTCAAATGTTACAGGCACCAAGAAAAGAAGACAGGGGGTGCTTAGGGGGAGAAGACGCCGTCGCCACCCGCGCCGCCAACCGCCTCGGTGTCGGAGTCGTCCTCCTCGCTGGAGGCAGGCACCTGGATGAACCGCTCCACCAGGGCCTCCACGTGCGGGCACACCTCGTCCCGAAGGGGGCGCTGGAGCCCGTCAGGCACCGGCTCCCCAACGCGTCGGAGGTTGAGCTGCGGGGCGAAGCGGCGCAGGTTGGAGAAGACAAGCGTCAGGGCGAGGTCCAGGAGGTCGCGCGCGTCGGACTCGCAGTCCGCGTTCACGCCGGAGACGCCGGTCTCCAGCGCCTCCACCACCTTCTGGAAGAAGTCAAGGTAGCCCCCGTCGCCGCGCACGTTCGGCAGCGCAGGGGCGTCCCCAACGAACCGGCTCACTGCACCGGCTGCGCGGCTGGCGATGTCCGGGAACTGCTTGGCGTGTTGGGATTCCAGCAGCCTGGCATGCGCCGCCTCGTCTTGGGCGGCCTGCACGGCGTCGGCCGCCTCCTGGACCTGGGCCTGGAGGGACGCCAGCTCCGCCCTGGCCTCCGCTTCACCCGTGAGGGCGGCTTGGAAGGCGGCCTCGGCGGTCGCTAGCTGAGCCTGTAGCACCTCCGCTTCCTCCTGAAGTTCGCCAGGCCTATGTTTTTTGGCCGCAGGCACCCTGGGAGAAGGGGAGGATCATGCTCGGAACGCTGGACGAACAACTAAGGAAGAGGGAGGCGGCGGAATACTCACTCGTCGAGCATGGCCCAGCGCCGGCGAACTTGCGCCGGCCCTGAGGGCCCCCCACCGCTGCCTCCGGAGGAGGGCGAGGGAGCCGGCGGTGCCGCGCATTTCCCCGCGCCCGCAGCGCTTCCTCCAGATGCCATGGAAGATGAGAAGATTGGAAGAGGAGAGGGCTTTCTCGGCGGAGCAAAGGAAGCAGGAAGATGCGTCAAGACTGCAATGCCCCCCCCCCAGCCAAGGACGGGGCGGATTTATAGGCGTAACTGCAGCCACGGGGCGTCGTGGGAGAGCAGGCGTCGTGCGCCTCTCGGGCGCCGCGAGGCGGTTTGATCGGCGCAGTACAGTTCGCGTCGCCTCTCCTGCCAACTGAAGGGTCACATCCACTTGGCCCGAGGGGTGGAGGCCCGAAGCAGCAGCAGCATTCAAGGAAGGGCAATGATGGCTGGTGTTGCGCGCGGGCATTATGTATATTTGACTTGGAGCGTTTGGCATTTGGGGCCCGCGTTCGACGTGTGTAAAGCCTGGCCCACGGGCATTTGGGGCCCGTGGCGCTTCGGGCCGTCCTCAAGGCTTCACCCAGAAGCCAGCTCGAGTGCGCCTTGGGCCCGGGGGCTACTGTCGGCGTTCTGGGAACGGGGGTACCCAGACCTGCCTGCATGCGGCCCAGGGCACGGCCCACTTCATTAGCCAAGCACAGCCAGGCGCGGTCCCACTCAAAACAAGGCCCTCGCGAGGACCCTAGGCTCGCGAGGAGGAGTTGCGTCAAGACCGGCAGGGGATGGGCCTCCCCAGGCCCCCTCTGGAGCAGCGGAGATCTCTATGCAGAGCCCGGCCTCAGGAGTCAAAGATGACGCAAGGAAGGACAGACGGACGCCAGCGCGCCAGGTGGCGTAGTTTCCCCTTTGGTGCAAAGGGAGCAAGGACGTATGCGGGTCCCCAAAGCGCCCCCCAAAGGTTTCCATTCCGGTGCAACAAGACCACGACCACGAGCCCCGCGGGACGGATGTCATCGCCGAGCCCACCTCTGCATCATCGACAGCTACTTTGCAGGCGAAGACCGCCTTTGGACATGGCGGGGGTGTACTCCTCTCCCCCTTCGAATTTGGCCGTTGTGGTATCCCTTCCCGCCATTGCGATAAGGGAAGAGGACCCGGGCCACCGCTATATATAGAGGCTAGGCCGCACCATAGAGACGGATCCGGAATCGGTCGATTCTCCCATCCACCACAAAGCCAACAGAGGGCCAAGAGCGCCTCAGGAGCGCCCTCACGAGGCTCCTCGTCATTGTACTAGTTCATCCACCAAACCTCCACGAGAGGCAATCCACCAAAGCAGGAGTAGGGTATTACGCTTCGCAGCGGCCCGAACCTGGGTAAACTATCGTGTTCATCTTCTTCCTCGTCATCGCGCGAGTTCATCGTCTAGGCCATCATGTATCGAGCTAGGTAGGGCGAAGCTGCAGGGGATCTTCGCACATGCCCCTGTGTTCGAATCTGAAGGGTTTTGCGAAGCCCGAAATCCGACAGGAACGCCTTCCCTGCAAGGGTGCGTGACGAGGAGTGGTGCCCGCAGTCCACTCCATGGATGTCTGCCAGCAGCTCGCACCCCTACTCCTTGGAGATGCATCGCAGCGCGACGTCGTTCGGGCGCGTGCGGTACAAGTCGCCATCCTGCAAGCAGTAGGCCACGGCCTGCCGTACTACGCGCTCCGCGTCTTCCTGCTCTTCCGGTAGCGTGCCGTGAAGTTGGTACGCTCTGAACTCCTGCATCCAGTCATTGGCCTGAGGCTCCAGCCAGGAGCAGTCGGGCTCCTGAGGCCTGGCCATAGTCCGGAGCCCCCAAGGGCGGCGCTGGGGGGAGCTCCCTACTTCGTGGCACCAGGTCCTCAGTAGGTGGCGTTGTGGAGGGTTTGAAGAGCCGCTCCTTGAAGACGCCCGGCTCCTGGAGCTCACGGCGTGACACCCTCTTGGCGATGTCATCGGCCTCCTTGTTCGCGCTGCGCGGGATGTGCTGCAATTTCAAACCCTGAAAATGTTTTTCGATCTTACGTACCTCTTCCAAGTACGCCTCCATATGCTCGTCCTTGGGTGTATACTCTTTGTTGGAGAAGTTGACGAGGAGCTGGGAGTCGCCCATGATGGTAAGGCACCTAACCCCCAAGGCCGCCGCCGCCTTGAGGCCGGCGATGAGGCCCTCGTACTCCGCGATGTTGTTGGAGACCTTCTCTCCATGCTGGAAGCAAAGCTGCACAGCGTACCGGAGCTTGTCCCCTGCCGGGGAAGTGAGCACGAACCCAGCCCCTGCTCCCATGCGCGTGAAGGCTCCGTCGAAATGCATGATCCAACCCTCAGGTGTCTCATCGCCAGGGGTGAGGGGCTGGCTTCTGACCAGCCCCCGGTCAGGGGCATTAGTCCACTCCGCCACGAAGTCTGCTAGGGCTGCCCCTTTGATGACCCTGGTCATGCTGAACTCTATGTTGAAGGCCTGCAGCTCGATGTTCCATTCGGCGACTCTTCCCACCGCGTTGGGGTTGTGCAGGACCTTCTCCAAGGGGTATGCAGAGACGACCTTGATGGGATGTCCCTGGAAGTAGTGGTGCAGTTTCCTTGAGGTGACAAGAAGCGCTAGGAGGAGCTTCTGTTGCATGGGGTAGCGTGAGCGCGCGTCCCGTAGCACTATACTGACGTAGTACACCGGATGTTCGACGAGGGTGAGGTCTTCTACAGTGTCCTGCCCCATGGCGGGCCCAGAAGGCTTGGCCGCCTCGGGGGCCGTCGGAGCGGCTGGGGCCTCATGAGGGTTGAACGCTTCAGGGGCCGTCGGAGCAGCCGGGGCTTCATGAGGGTCGAGCACTTCAGGGGCTGTCGGAGCGGCCGGGGCTTCTGGAGCAGTGACTTGGGGAGGAGCGGGCTCCTTGGGATCCTGCGAGCCCCCTTGTTCCATGCTTGGGGGCCCGCCGGCGCCCGTCGATGTGTCGTGTGTGCCGTCTCACTCCTCCCTGACCGCCACCAATGCAGCGTTGGCGGAGTGGGGGTGGCAGCCAGGTATAGCAGCAGGGGCTCCCGAGGGCGAGGCGCCACCATCACCGGCGGGCTCGTGATGTACTGCTTGAGTTCCTCGAAGGCTGCATCTGCCTCCGGGGTCCATTCGAAGGAGCCCTTCCTTTTCATAATCTTAAAGAACGGCAGGGCCCGTTTGCCGAGCTTTGAGATGAAGCGCCCCAAGGAGGTCACGCAACCCGCCAATTTATGCATTTCCTTGAGGGTCTGGGGCGCGCTCATCTTGCTTATGGCCTTGACCTTCTCCGGGTTCGCCTTGATTCCCCGGTGTGACACCAGGAAACCGAGCAGCTTGCCCGAGGGGACCCTGAAGATGCACTTCTCGGGGTTGAGCTTCAGGTTCACCTCCCTCAGGCTGGCGAATGTCTCCTCCAAGTCCTCGATCAGGGTCTTGGCCGCCCTGGACTTGACCACGATGTCGTCGACATAAGCTTCTGCATTCCTCCCGAGCTGCGACCCCAGGGCGATGTGCATCAGCCGCTGGAAGGTTGCCCCGGCGTTCCGCAGCCCGAAGGGCATGCATGTGTAGCAGAACACGCCGCACGAGGTGAGGAATGCCGTTTTCTCGATGTCCTCCACCACCATTTTGATCTGATGGTAGCCCGAGAAGGTGTCCAGGAAGCACAGGAGGTCGCACTCCGTGGTGGAGTCCACGATCTGATCGATGCACGGCAGCGGGAATGGGTCTTGGGGGTAGGCTTTGTTGAGGCTCGTGAAGTCGACGCACATATGCTCCTTCCCGCATTTCTTCGGGACGACCACCGGGTTGGCCAGCCATTCCGGGTAACGCACCTCCCGGATGACCCCGGCTTCCTTCAGCTTGCCGACCTCCTGAGCGATGAACGCCTACTTTTCCTGAGCTTGCCTCGTTGCCTTTTGCTTTACAGGACGTGCGTTTGGGCACACCATGAGGTGGTGCTCGATCACGTCCCTTGGGACCCCCACTAGGTCGAAGGCGCTCCACGTGAACGCTTCCTTGTTCGCACGGAGGAAGGCCACCAACGCCTCCTCTGGATCTTGGGGAAGTCGGCACCGATGGTGAAGGTAGTGCCAGGGTTTCCTTCGTCCACATGCACCTGCTTCGTCTTCGCCCGACTCTGGGAGAACAGCTGCCTCTTCTTTACCGGCGCGACGTCGAGGGCACCCCCGGAGTCGTCTGTGGCCTGCGCGGCACCCCCGGCACCTGGGCGCGCCGCGGCCGCCACTTTGTAGGTGAGCTTGAGCGCGTAGGACGCATCCTTGACATTCCCCTCAATGGTGAGGATGCCGCCGCTCCCGGGCATCTTGACGACGTTGTAGCCCGGGTGAGTTGCCGCCATGAACTGGGCGAGGGCGGGGTAGCCAAGTATCGCGTTGTATGGGAGCTGGATGTGGGCGACGTCGAAGTCGACCTGCTCGGTGCGGAAGTTGGAGCGGGTGCCGAAGGTGACGGGGAGGCGCACCCGCCCCACGGGGACGACGGACCCCCCGACCACCCCAGAGAAGGGCCTTGAAGGCGCGAGTTGGTCATGGGGTAGCTGCAGCGCGTCGTAGGCCTCCACGGAGATGACGTTGAGGCCGGCGCCACCGTCTATGAGGGTCCTGGAGACGGCCACGCCGCTTATGGTTGGCGTGCACAACATGGGGAGCGTTCCGGCGGCTGTCGTCGTCTTGGGGTGGCCGTCGGGGCCGAAGGTGATGTCGGTCTCCGGCCACGTATGGGGCAGCGCGGGCTCGGGCCGTGGCCGAACCGCTCCTACGCTGCGATGG
Source organism: Elymus sibiricus (assembly GCA_039707655.1). Taxonomy (NCBI): domain Eukaryota; kingdom Viridiplantae; phylum Streptophyta; class Magnoliopsida; order Poales; family Poaceae; genus Elymus; species Elymus sibiricus. The sequence goes on along the minus strand of CM077675.1, from coordinate 150,412,605 downwards.
AACTGCTTGACCTGGCGGTTGGTGGAGGGCGCCTACGACCCGCCGAGGATGCAGGCGACCGTGGGGCCGGCCCTGCGCGCGCTGATACGTCCATTTTGCATCATGCTTTTATACCTATATTTATTGCATTATGGGCTGTTAATACACATTATGGTGCAATACTTATGCCTTTTCTCTCTTATTTTACAAGGTTTACATGAAGAGGGAGAATGCCGGTAGCTGGAATTCTGGACTGGAAAAGGAGCAAATCTGAGATACCTATTCTGCACAACTCCAAAAGTCCTGAAAATCTACGGAGAATTATTTTGGAATATATAAAAAATACTGGGCGGAAGAAATACCAGAGGGGACCCACCAGGCTGTCATAAGCCAGGGGGCGCACCCTACCCCCCTGGGCGTGCCCCTGTGGCTTGTGGCCCACCTGGCAGGCCTACGGTGCCCATCTTCTGCTATACGGAGGGTTTTGACCTGGAAAAAATCATAACAGAGCTTTCGGGGCGAAGCGCCGCCGTCTCGAGGCGGAACTTGGGCAGAACCAATCTAGGGCTCCGGCGGAGCTGTTCTGCTGGGGAAACTTCCCTCTTGGAGGGGGAAATCGAAGCCATCGTCATCACCAAGATCCTCTCATCGAGAGGGGGTCAATCTCCATCAACATCTTCATCAGCACCATCTCCTCTCCAAACCATAGTTCATCTCTTGTATCCGATCTTTGTCTCAAAACCTCAGATTGGTACCTGTGGGTTGCTAGTAGTGTTGATTACTCCTTGTAGTTGATGCTAGTTGGTTTACTTGGTGGAAGATCATATGTTCAGATCCTTAATGATAATTAATACTCCTCTGATCATGAACATGAATATGCTTTGTGAGTAGTTACGTTTGTTCCTGAGGACATGGGATAAGTCTTGTTATAAGTAATCATGTGAATTTGGTATTCGTTCGATATTTTGATGAGATGTATGTTGTCTCTCCTCTAGTGGTGTTATGTGAACGTCGACTACATGACACTTCACCATTGTTTGGGCCTAGAGGAAGGCATTGGGAAGTAATAGGTAGATGATGGGTTGCTAGAGTGACAGAAGCTTAAACCCTAGTTTATGCGTTGCTTCGTAAGGGGCTGATTTGGATCCACATGTTTCATGCTATGGTTAGATTTATCTTAATTCTTCTTTCGTAGTTGCGGATGCTTGCGAGAGGGGTTAATCATAAATGGGAGGCTTGTCCAAGTAAGGGCAGCACCCAAGCACCGGTCCACCCACATATCAAATTATCAAAGTAACGAACGCGAATCATATGGGCATGATGAAAACTAGCTTGACAGAAATTCCCATGTGTCCTCGGGAGCGCTTTGCTTTATATAAGAGTTTGTTCAGGCTTGTCCTTTGCTATAAAAAGGATTGGGCAACCTTTCTGCACCTTTGTTACACTTGTTACTTGCTACCCTTTACGAATTATCTTATCACAAAACTATCTGTTACCGATAATTTCAGTGCTTGCAGAGAATACCTTACTGAAAACCGCTTGTCATTTCCTTCTGCTCCTCGTTGGGTTCGACACTCTTACTTATCGAAAGGACTACGATAGATCCCCTATACTTGTGGGTCATCAAGACTCTTTTCTGGCGCCGTTGCCGGGGAGTGAAGCGCCTTTGGTAAGTGGAACTTGGTAAGGAAAAATTTATATAGTGTGCTGAAATTTACTGTCACTTGTTACTATGGAAAATAATCCTTTGAGGGGCTTGTTTGGGGTATCTTCACCTTGACCGGAAGCACAAAGAGTTGCTCCTCAACCTGCTGCACCTACTGAAAATATTTATTATGAAATTCCTTCGGGTATGATAGAGAAACTGCTAGCTAATCCTTATGCAGGAGATGGAACACTACATCCTGATTTGCATCTAATCTATGTGGGTGAAGTCTGTGGATTATTTAAGCTTGCAGGTTTGCCCGAGGATGATGTCAAGAAGAAGGTCTTTCCTTTATCTTTGAAGGAGAAGGCGTTGACATGGTATAGGCTATGTGATGATATTGGATCATGGAACTACAACCGCTTGAAATTGGAATTTCATCAGAAGTTTTATCCGATGCATCTGGTTCATCGTGATCGGAATTATATTTACAATTTTTGGCCTCGTGAAGGAGAAAGAATCGCTCAAGCTTGGGGGAGGCTTAAGTCAATGTTATATTCATGCCCCAATCATGAGCCAGGTCAAGAGGGTCGAAGGCCAGCCCAGGGACTAGCCGCTTCGCTTCTTTTGCCGCCGCCATTCTATGTCAAAGACAGTTCATCTTATGTTAGAACCACGGCAACTTATCATTGTAATATAACTTGCTACGCTTTGTGTGGACGTATGTTATTTCCCTTGTCTGATTTCTTTATGTATGATATACACCCTACGCTTTGTTGGAGACTTGCCGGTGCGCGCAACCTTGCCGCGAGCGCTAGGTGCGGGACTTTAGCAGCCTGCTGGTGGTGCCGCTGCCGGCAAGACCCCTTGGCATTCTCAGTGCAGCCACTTGAGTTGTTGAGCGGACTCGAAACAAAACAAGGGCGCAACCGATCACAGCAAGGTTCCTTCGCGTGCAGGTTTTCCATACAAAAGCCAAAACCGTTCAAGGAAATAACAAAACAAAAACTTGTCTAAAGTTTCTATAACTTCAACTTATCTTTTTATTTCTGTATCTTTATCCAGCAATATGTCAACGTCGAACGTCGCCTGTTGGTATGCATACCATCCTTCCCCCCCCCCCCCCCCCCCCCCGGCAAACATGCATGCGAGGGAACCTTCTGTCCTTTGAGAAAAAGAAAGGAGAGAAAATAGAGATATGGAACCTTGGTGGTTCGTCAGTACTTGCCGGAAATAAGTGTAATACAATATCTCAGATAACATGCATATAAATAAACATGCAAATCGATAAGAACTGTAAAACACTTCAGTTTATTTAACTATGCACAGGGTCTGCGCCTGGCTTTGTACAAAGGATTACATGCTTCAGCGGCAAGACTTGTACAAAAGGTGGTTGCCAGGGGTCCCGGTAACCGCGCCCTATGGATAGAACTTGCGAAGATGTTCAATATTCTAGGAGTTGCTCACCAGAATACCATCCTCGGTCTCCAGGTGGACTGCGCCGGGCATGGTGACTCATACTACCCGATAAGGGCCTTCCCAGTTCGGCGTCAACTTGTTGGAATTCTTGGCCGACTGAACGCGCCGAAGAACAAGGTCGCCTTCCTCAAGACTTCTGGCATGGACCTTGCGGCTATGGTAGCGGCGCAAGGCTTGCTGGTAGTGTGCAGCTCGCACAGCAGCCTGAAGACGATCTTCCTCAAGGAGCGTCGCGTCATCTTGCCGCAACTGCTCTTGCTCAAGCTCATCATAGGCGAGCACTCCAGGTGACCCGTATATGAGTTCCGTGGGGAGAACTGCTTCCGCCCCATATACTAGGGAGAAGGGTGTCTGGCCAGTAGCTCGATCTGGTGTCGTTTTGATTGACCAAAGAACCGCCGGCAACTCATCAATCCAGCGCCTTCCGCACTTGCGCAGCTTATCGAAAGTTCTTGTCTTGAGACCACGCAGCACCTCAGCATTTGCCCTTTCCGCTTGGCCGTTACTCCTTGGGTGGGCAACAGAAGCAAAACAGATCTTGCCGCCAAGGTCTTGGATGTACTGCATGAAGGTGTTGCTGGTGAACCGTGTGCCGTTGTCGGTGATGATCCTGTTGGGTACACCAAAGCGGCAAACTATTCCCTTGAAGAACTTGACGGCTGACTGTGCTGTCACCTTCCTCACCGCTTCCACTTCCGGCCAGTTTGTGAACTTGTCGATAGCAACGTACAAGTAGTCAAAGCCCCCGACAGCACGGGGGAAGGGGCCCAAGATGTCGAGCCCCCAGACCGAAAAGGGCCAGGAGAGAGGGATCGTCTGAAGAGCTTGAGCCGGTTGATGTAGCTTCTTTGAATGAAACTGGCACGCTTCACACTTGGTTACTAGTGCAGTCACATCCTGGAGGGCAGTGGGCCAAACGAACCCTTGCCGGAATGCCTTGTCGACAAGTGCTCTTGATCCTACGTGGGAGCCACATATGCCTCCATGTATCTCCGCCAACAGCTCCAGTCCATCCTCCCGTGGAATACACTTCAATTTCAAACCGTTCGGCCTCTTTCTGTACAGGACATTGTCCACAAACTGGTACATATTAGACCGGCGGGCTACTTTTTCCGCTTCTTCCTGTTTTTCGGGAAGTTCTCCTGTTTGAAGGAAACGGACGATGTGTTGTGCCCATGCCGGAGCCTGGGGCTCGACAACAAGGACTAAAGGCAAATCCTCTGCCAAAGGAGCGTTTGTCTCTACAGCAAGAGCCTGAGGTCCTGCCGGAGCTTGTTGCTCCCCGGCAAGCCTGGCGGGAGCGCTTGTCTCTACAGCAAGAGCCTGGGGCCTTGCCAGAGATTGTCGCTCACCGGCAAGCCCGGCGTCGTTCCCGACAACCTCTTTGCTGGTGGCCTCTGGGAGGTCGGCCGGAAAGTACTTGCCGGAACTCAACTTCCTTCTTTTCTCTTGCCCCATCGATGGTGTCACGGATGGTTGAGTCAGTCGGAGCACAAAAGTTCCTGGTTCCACAGGTAACTTGAGGGCAGCGCACTTCGACAGGCCATCAGCAACGCTGTTTTCTACACGAGGAACGTGCCCCATTTGCAGGCCGTCAAAACGCTCTTCCAACTTCCTCACCTCATCTACATAAGCTTCCATCAACGGGCTCTGATAATCCTTGTTCACTTGCTTGACGTCAAGCTGAGAGTCACCTCTGACGATAAGTTTCTTAATTCCAAGGTCTGCCGCGATCCTAAGACCGGCAAGCAGTCCTTCATACTCCGCAGTGTTATTTGTCGACCTCTCCCGGGGAAAGTGCATTTGAATTACATACTTGAGGTGCTCTCCGGTGGGTGCGACAAGCAGCACGCCAGCACCGGCGCCTTGCAGCGAGAAAGCCCCATCAAAGTACATAATCCACTCTTGACTCGTTTCCTTGCCGGGGAGAGTTGACTCCGGAATCTCTTCGTCAGGTGTTGGGGTCCATTCTGCAATGAACTCCGCCAAGGCTCTGCTCTGAATGGTTGAAGTACTTTCAAACTTGAGACCAAAGCTTGACAATTCCAATGCCCACTCCACAATCCTGTCGGTTGCGTCTGGATTTCGTAAAATTCGCTGCAACGGAAAGCGGGTGACAACGGTGATCTCATGTGCTTGAAAATAATGGCGCAGCATCCTCGAGGCCATAAGGAGGCCGAAGAGCAACTTTTGCACACCAGAATATCTTGATCTAGCCCCCTGTAGAAGGGAACTGACAAAATAAACTGCGCTGCACCATCTTCTTCTTCTGGATTGCTTCATCTGCCTGCACAGATCCTGTCTTGCCGGCACCAGACTCTGTCGGGGGAGATCTCGGCACGTCGCCTGGCGGTCTTGCCGCTGCCGCTGCCTCTTCGTCGGCTTCTCTCTCTGCCACTAGTGCAGAACTTACCACTTGATTCGTTGCCGCTAAGTATAGCAGCAACGGCTCTTGCGGCCTTGGCGCAATTAGTACTGGCGAAGAGGAAAGGTACCTCTTCAAATCTTGCAGTGCCGCCTCCGCTTCCGGAGTCCATTTCATTGGACCTGCCTTCTTCAAAATTTTGAAAAACAGTAGGGCGCGCTCAGCAGACTTGGAGATAAACCTACTCAGAGCAGCAAAGCAGCCGGCAAGACGACGCACATCTTTGACACGTCTTGGTGCTTCAATCTGCTCAATTGCTTTGATCTTGTCGGGATTTGCTTCAATTCCGCGGTGAGACACAAAGAACCCGAGAAGCTTGCCAGATGGAATGCCAAACACTCACTTCTCAAGATTGAGCTTCAAGTTGATCTTGCATAGGTTTGCAAATGTTTCTTCTAAGTCTGATATGAGTGTTGCCTTGTCCTTGGTTTTAACCACTATATCATCCATATAAGCTTCCATATTTCTATGCAGTTGAGGCTCAAAACCAATCTGGACTGCTCTTGCAAAAGTTGAACCGGCACTTTTCAACCCGAAAGGAATACGCAAAAAGCAGTACGTACCACATGGTGTGATAAATGCGGTCTTCTCTTCATCTTCCTTTGACATGAAGATCTGATGGTATCCGGAGTAAGCGTCAAGAAATGAGAGCAAGTCGCAGCCGGCAGTGGAGTCCACAATCTGGTCGATGCGCGGCAAGGGAAAAGGATCCGTTGGACAGGCTTTATTGATATCTGTATAGTCAATACACAGCCTCCATTTTCCATTCGCCTTGTGGACCACAACCGGATTAGCCAACCACGTTGGATGGAGTACTCCCCTTAGCAAACCTGCCGCTTCCAATTTCTTGATCTCCTCGGCAATAAACTGTTGCCGCTCCAAAGCTTGCTTCCTGACCTTCTGCTTGACGGGCCGCGCATGAGGACAGACAGCAAGGTGGTGCTCAATCACCTCCCTGGGAACACCGGGGATGTCAGATGGTTGCCACGCAAACACATCGACATTCGCCCGCAGGAAGGCAACGAGCGCGCTTTCCTATTTGTCATCAAGGGTGGAACTTATGGTGAAAGTTCCTCCCGTGCCGTCTTCCTTGGCGGGCACCTTCTTAGTCGCCGGCAGAGCTGCCTTGGATTTCTTGCTCTTGCCGGTGGAGCTCTCTGGCACGCCCTCAACGGGAGCGCAGCACTCCGAAGAGGTGCGCTTGCCGGAGTGTGTGCGAGAGGTCTTTCCGATCTTCTTCCCCCCGGGGGCTTCAGCGGCAGGAGCAAGTGCCTTGGCGGCAGATGCTGCAACTGCCTCCCGGTAAAGTTGATCGGCGCAGATGAGTGCATCTTTCTTGTCGGAGTTGACAGTGATGACACTTATCGGCCCAGGCATCTTCAATGTATTGTAAGCGTAGTGCGACGCTGCCATAAACTTGGCCATCGCTGGGCGGCCAAGGATCCCGTTATATGGTAATGGAATCTTGGCGACGTCAAACACAATCTTCTCTGTCCTGAAGTTCAGGTCGCTGCCAAACGGTACCGGCAGCATGATCTTACCCTTCGGCTGGCTCCTTCCTGGATTGATTCCTTGGAACGTGCCCATTTCCTCGAGATCTCCATCAGGAATTTGCAGTTTCTTAATCACTTTAGGTGATATCAAATTCAAACCGACCCCGCCATCAACTAACATTTTTGTCACCTAGAGGTTACGAATCGTTGGTGAAACCAACAATGGCAAACACCCGACCACAGTTGTGCGATCAGGATGATCCTCAATGTCAAAAAATGATAGGCGTGCTGGACCACTTCAACGGTTTTCGGGCGCCGACAGATGGTTCTGTCGCATTCACTTCACGCGCCCACTGTTTAAGTTGGCGATGGGAAGAATGCAAGGAAGCACCTCCGTCAACACACATCATGTCCGTAGCTTTCTGAAATTCTTGTTCACTGGACTCGTCACCCTCTTCGTTGTCATCATCATCCCCTTCTTGCTTGTCGCGGCCTCGGGGGGGGCTTCTCTTTCTGTTGCTTGGCCTTGCCGCGGCGGCCCCCCCGGGCCACCGCGCTTCTTGCCGGACCCTTCAGCACCATCCTGTGCCTTCTCCTTGTCTCGCCTCTCGTACTCGGCGTTCTGTTTCTCGACAAGCTGCTCAACTTGCCGGCAGTCTTGGAGATCATGGCCCTTGGTGCGATGGATCTTGCAAAACTGCTTGCCAGAGCCTTCTGGCTTGTCGGCAGCCGCCAAGGCCTAACAGGAGGCACACCTGGCGACATCCTTGCCGGGGCCGTCAACTTTAGCCTTCTTGGCAGTGTCGGGGTTGCCGGATCCCTCAACAGCAAGCACAGCCTTGCCCTTGCGCTTCCTGTTGCGCCGCCTGCCTTTTTTCGTCGGGGCGGCGGCGTCTTCCTCTTTAGAATCGGCTCCTGCGCCAGTATCCTCGCCCGGGAGCCTCCTCCCTTCTTCAGCTCGAGCACACTTGTCCGCCAGAGCATAAAGCTCGGCTACATCCCTAACCTTGTTCATCGCCAGCTCTTCACACATCCTGCGGTTACGCACGTTCTGATGGAACGCGCTGATAACAGCAGCAGGATGAACGTCGGGGATGTTGTGGTGTATGCGGCTGAATCTCTGGATATACTTGCGCAGGGTTTCGCCTTCCTTCTGGGGAATGAGATGTAGATCACTTTCCTGGCCAGGAGCTTGGTGGCCACCGGTAAAGGCGCCAACAAACTCGTGGCACAGATCTGCCCAAGAAGAAATGGAACCTTCCGGCAGATGCATCAACCACGACCTGACGTTGGGCTTGAGCACCAACGGGAAGTAGTTGGCGAGTATCTTGTCGTCGCGAGCCCCAGCAACCTGCACCGCAATGCTGTAGATGCTCAGGAACTCCGACGGGTGGGTCTTGCCGTCGTACTTCTCCGGGACCTCTGGCTTGAACGTGCGGGAGTTGGGCCACTGGACTCGCCGCAGCTCACGGGTAAACGCTGGACACCCCACCTCATAAGGTAGGTCGACAAGATACCCTGGCGCAGGCTTGTCAACAGTGGGCCCTGCGCGCTTGTCGGATTGGTGGCACGCTTCCCGACGCCGCTCGATGGTAGTACAAGCGTCCTCCTTCCTTCGTTCCCGAAGAACTTGACGCTGGTCGCGGCGTGTTCGCGGATCAGACGACGCTGTGGAATCATCATCATAGGTGCCAATCCGTCGCATCAACAACCGTTGTTGCTGCCGTGGAGGAGAGTGCACTATGGTTGCACCGCCTCCGGTCTTCTCGCCACCGGCGTGCGTCGGCTCGATGGACCGTCGCCGCGAAGGCTCCGCCCGCTCTGGCACATCCTTATCAGCGAGGCCGACGAGACTCTGAATAGCGGCTCTCCACTCGTCGAGCTTGTCCGCAGCGGGAGGAAAGTTCAAGAGCAGCTGTGCTTCTGCTGGCGTAGGCGGTGGCGACAGGTGCGAGGAACGTGACGTGCTCTGATTCCTAACAGTGTTAGAAGGAGCTACATCACGGTCCCGCGACCGCACGCCGCTTCCACCTGCATGCTGGCATGCATGCTGATCTCGCGGATCCCGAGAATGATGCTCAGAAGACTTCCCATGAGGACGCCTATGACCACCATCATCACGGCGCTGCGCGTCACGCGCGACCTGAGAAGGCCGCGGCGCATGCGCCGGCGTGGGTGTCTTGGAAGGCGCCCTGCCACCTCTGGAGTTCACTGCGCCGCCTGCAGGCAGCACAGGTCCGTCCCTGGATCCAGTGGCGCGTGGGTTGCCATTGGCACCACGAACAACGCCGCTCGCCTGGCTGTGGTCGCCAGAACGTCGCGGAGGCTCGGAACCTCCGCCTCCTCTGTCTGCGTCTACACCGTCACCCGTGCGTGTAGCTACAGGCACACCGGACGCAGATGGACCAACTGCCGTGAAACCCTTCCTCTTGCGGGCCATGGCGATGAAGACGATGATGAAACTGGCGCGCTGATCACTGGATCAGGTCCACGCAACCTTCCTTCCCCTACCTGGCACGCCAAAGATGTCAGAAACGACACCTATGGGATGGTGTGGATCCCTTCACGATTCGGCAGGGAAGAAGGTTTGCACAGAGAGCAGATCGAACGATTAACACGCGGGAATTTTACCCAGGTTCGGGCCGCAAAGATGCATAAAACCCTACTCCTGCTTGGTTGTATTGGATGTGTTTTAGGCCAAATTCTAGATCAGGAGCGCTATGAACAGTACAGCAGCTACACATGCAGAAGTGGCCAGAAAGATCCCCCCTGTAGCTGCACCTTGGGCCTCCTTTTATACCTTCGAAGGGGTCGCCAACAGTGGTGCACAGGGCATATGTGAGGTGTAAAGTAGCTACAGTGCTATCATACCTAATACTGACGGCTTAGGACAAAAACATTTAATGCTCCGTTGAGGTGTCCCTTAGCGTCTTGGGGATGGAAAAAGGAGTCATCCCATCAGCACCGCTTAAACCCAACGCCGTCAGCATCCTGACACGCATCCTGGAGGACAACAACTAGGCGACAAACTGGCCGCTGCACTGGAGTGGTGACAGGGTGGCGAGGTCTTGCCGGGTATGAGCCTTGCCGGGGTCTTGCGAGCCATCCCGGCAAGCGTCTTGCCGGGATCCCAGCCTTTAGTCTTCTGTCTTCTGATCTGTGGGTCGAATGCCTTCTTCCCCCGGTAAAGGGACCTTGCCAGGAGATTCAGTCCTTCCTCGCCAACCCCAAGAACCCTGCCGCGGTCGCCCGCGCACAAGTCAGGGTAATAGATACCCCTGTTCTTAGTACAATGACAGTGGTGTTGTTTTTTGTGCAGAAATAAAAGTTCTCCAAATGCAACGAAACTTTTTGACAATTTTTTTGGAACAAAAGAGGCACTGGAAGCTTCATGGGAGGGCCAGAAGAGCCACAAGGTGGCCACAACCCACCAAGGTGCACCAGCCCCATCTTCGCATGAAACTGACGCCCAAAAATCCTATATATTCAGAAACCCCCAAAAATAACCCTAGATCAGAAGTTCCGCCGTCGCAAGCCTCTGTAGCCACGAAAAACCAATCTAGACCCCATTCCGGGACCCTGCCGGAGGGGGAAATCATCATCGGAGGCCATCTTCATCATCCCTATGGTCTCCATGATGAGGAGGGAGTAGTCCACCCTCGGGACTGAGGGTTTGTACCAGTAGCAATGTGTTTAATCTCTCTCTCTCTCGTGTTCTTGATTTGGCACGATCTTGATGTATCGCGGGCTTTGTTAATATAGTTGGATCATATGGTGTTTTCCCCTCTCTATCTTGTTGTGATGAATTGAGTTTTCCCTTTGAGATTTCGTTATTACCGGATTGAATACCTTTATGGATTTCAGAGCATTTCATCTATGTCTTGGCACTCAACTCGCGGATTCCCGAGGTGACATTGGAGTAATCTATGCATAGGAGGTGATGCACGTTTTCGTCCTACTTTCTTCGGTAGAAATCTTGGGGCACTCTTTGAGGTTCTTTGTGTTGGATTGAGTATTATGAATCTGAAATTGTTTGAGGCCTATCGCATAATTAACTCATGGATACTTGTGGTGACATTGGAGTATCTAGGTGACATTAGAGTTGGTTGATGCGTATCATATGGTGTTATTTTAGTACGAACTCTTAGATCGATCGGAAAGGATAACTTGGTGTTATTTTAGTACGAACTCTTGGATAGATCGATCGGAAAGGATAACTTTAAGGTGCTTTCGTACCCTAAAAACAATTTCTTCTTATGTTCTCTGCTAGATAAGAACTTTGGAGTGATTCTTCGTTGCACGTTGACGGATGCTTATGTGATCCAATTATATTAGCATTATTGAGAGATTGCACTAGCGAAAGTACGGACCCTAGGCCTTGTTTTCAAGCATTGCAATACCGTTTGTGCTCACTTTTGTTACTTGCTACCTTGCTGTTTTTTATTGTTACTATTACAGAAATCAATATCAACTATCATTACTACACTTGTATCACCATCTCTTCGCCGAATTAGTGCACCTATACAATTTACCATTGTATTTGGTGTGTTGGGGACACAAGAGACTTTTTATTATTTGGTTGCAGGGTTGTTTGAGAGAGACCATCTTCATCCTACGCCTCCCACGGATTGATAAACCTTAGGTCATCCACTTGACGGAAATTTGCTACTGTCCTGCAAAACTCTGTGCTTGGAGGGTGTAACAGCCCAAGTGTAATTCTTGCCTTATTTGTAATCATTCTCATGTGGACCTTCATGTTTTGCCATTGTGTTGATCATCAACCTTGCCTCATGGTCATTTCATGCATCATGCATCATGCTCACCATACCAAATGCATATTAATTATTGCCATGCTTGTGGTTGTGTTGTTGTGATGTGAGGTGGTGTTGTTGGGAGTGTATGTGATGTGGAGTGAGTGCATGTGTTTCTTTGTTTGGAGTGCTACTCCCTCCCATCTAATAAACTATCCCCTCTTCTTTCTTATTCAAAATATCCCCATGTCAAATAATTACTTGCTGTTTTCACCTGTTAAAAATGTTGATCATTTCTGAAATATTCTAAATTGAATTCTAAACCAGCTCCTGTTCCTTCTTGAAGTTTTTACACCCTAAAGCATCAAAAACAGATTGCATTCTATTAAAAATATGATTTTATTTTGTGGTTCTAAAAATGCCATTTTTATTTTTATAAAATAGTATGCATTTTTGTGATCCCAAAAATGTATTTCTTCTCTTTAAAAACTTTTCTCTCTGGCCTCTGTGATTTTTTTTTGTTTCTCTGGTTTTTTTAATTAGAAATGTTTTGTTTTCCTGCGAGAGAGAGGGAGGTCCTTTGGGCCTCCACAGCCGCAGCCCAGCAGCCTCCGCAGACCGCTCACCCGTTCGCTCGCTGTCCACCCTGGCGCTGTGCGGCCCACCTGTCGGCGCCCGTAGTCGTCATCGTCGTCCTCCCCCTTTCCAGCTCCCTCTCAGAGCGAGAGCGAGCAGGGCCCCGCCGTGGCCGAGGTGGCGAGGCTAGGGCGTGCCTCCAGGGCCTATAAGAAGCCCTCGGCGTCCGTGCCTCTCCCTAGGGTTTCCCCTTCTCCTCCTCGCCGCCGCCACCTTCTTCCCTTCCCCTTCTTCCTCCTGGTTCTGCTGAGAAGAGAGAAAGAGAGAAGTTCAGTTTCGTCAGAGAGAGCAGAGAGCCGCCGTCGATTTCGTCGTCTCCTTCATCGCCGGTGGCATCTCCGTGGCATCCGAGATGTCCGCGGGGTTTCTGGTGCATTCGGCGTCCCGTTCCCGGCGCTAGGGAGGCCGGAGCGTCCCCGCGTCGTCTTCCCGTCGTCACGTCGCGTGGTTGGAGCTGCGCGTCGTCAGGCAGCGCCAGCTTCGTCGTCCTCACCTCGCCGCGTCCTCGAGCAGCCCGCAGTGAGCATCAGCTCCTCCTTCCCCCTCTCTTTATCGCGCGTAGCCGCCTAGTCGCGTCCTGGTCGTCGTTTCGCCGTCGCCTCTTTCTCTGGTTCGGGAAGAAGGAAAACCGCGCTCTTTGTCTGCATTTAACGAGCAAGGCCCCTTTATGTTCAGTCGCGCGCGAGTGGCGTAGTGGTCGACCGACCGCTGCGTACACTGGAGGTCTCGGGTTCGATCCCCCCCCCCCCGAGCCCTTTTAATTTTTTACTGTTCTGTAGGTGTGTGTTGTTTCTGTGGCCGGCGTGTGTGGATCCGGTGTGTCAACATGGATCCCGTGTGGCTGCGTATGTGACTCTGTGGGTTTGTGTGTGTGTGCTCTCTGATTTGTGTGTGTGTGTGTGTGTGTGTGTGTGTGTGAGTATGACAGTGGGCCCTGGCCCCACTTGTCATCCTCAGAAGGGCCCTGGTGTCTATGCCAGTGGGTCCCCTCCCTTTTATTTATTTATTTTTTTTGGTGTTGTATTCTCTGGTTGTTTTTATCTGTTTTGGGGCTGTTGCCATTTCAGGCCACTGCCATTTTTGACCATGTCCAAATAGGGTAGGCAATAACTTATAAGTGCATGTGTGTATTTTCGATTCAGGTTTTGGGCATTTTACAAATGCAAACATATGAGTATGATATATGGTTTTGGGGTAGAATTTCCCAAGGAATCCAATGGTGTTATTTGTTTTGTCATTTGAGCAAGTTTGCAAAAATGTCATTTTGTCCCAACATGCCATTTTGTCATTTTCATATGATTTATTCTATGCAATATATGTGAAACTTGTCAACATGAATATGCTAGTGTTTTGTGGGTACTAGACCCTGGTATTTTTGTTTGGCATCATAAACTTGTGGATAAGTGGGTTCCTTGCTGTTTACATGCTAAGATAATAACCCTGGTTGCATGTCTCAAAATATTGCTAAGTGTTGGATCTGTTATTTTCTTGCTATGTTTAGATGATGGTTCCCTTGGATGTGTTGGTCCTTTGAGTTTGGGGCATGAACATGTTTTGTTGTGCCCAGCATACTCTACTAAATTGTGCTAAAAACTTGAGCATTAAGCTCTTGCATCATATTTAAAACATGCTGTCAAGTTGCTATTCTGTTAACATGTGCCCAGTTTTACCCTTGCTAAATATTTCTAAATCTGAGAATCTGTTAATATTTTTATGCCATGAAGAGTGGATGCTACAAAGTGATCTGTTGTGTTATAGCTCATGCTCAGTGCTAGTGTTTTGTTGTAGAGGTTGCCCTCTACTATCCTGTTATTTTTCATGCCATGAAAGTTGCTGTAGCATATATAAACCATGCTGTCAATATGCCATCTGGTTAACTCAGATTCCAGAAAACTGGAATTTTCACTAAGTCCTAAAAATCTGTTTCAACATGCCATCTTGTGATCTTCATTGCTATTGATCTATGCTTCCTTTCAAGTTTGTGTAGATATATTAATTGTTAAGCATGCTGCTAGGTTTCTGTACATGCCTTGGATTTGATTTAAGACCTGCTGTAGCTCTGGCTATGTGTGTGACAAGATGCCATGTTGCTGTTTTGGAACAGAATGTGTGTTGGATTGTTTTGTGACTTGTGGGAGCTATACTCCATTGTTTTGCTAGATCTTTAGCTCTATTCTTGTTAGATTTTCGTTACCTATCCAGTGGCATCCTTGGAACACCAAGGTATAGCCCAGAGATTGCCTCATCTTGTGTTTTGTCTCCGTTAACGTTCGTACCTTGCCGTGAGCGTACCGTGAGCTACGTTACTCCGTTTGCAACGTTCTACATATGCATTTGCATCGTTTTTGCATGAAGCATCCATATTTGCCATGATCATGCATGTCCAATTAAGTAATATTGAGGTTCTGTCCAGAATACTAAATAACTTAATAAATGCATGTGAAACATGACTAGCATAGGATTGCCATGCTACATTCCTTAATATGACCATGCATCATCTTGTTTGTGCATTGCACCTTGCTGTTTGTTTATTTGGTGCTGTTCTCTTTGGGTAGACGCGAGTGTTGAGCCTGAGTACGAGGATTCCGGAGAGTACAACTACGAGGACCCAGCTCTTTGTCCCTCTGAAGATCCAACAGGCAAGATGATCATACCCGGATCCCGACACTATTTTTGCCTTGCTAGATGTCTCGCTTTTATCGTTATGTTACGTCACCTACCACTTAAACTGTCAGCCTCCAAATTGCCATGAAAGCCTCTAACCTTTCCACTACCTAGCAAAACCTTGATTGGCTATGTTACCGCTGCTCAGCCCTTATCTTATAGCGTTGCTAGTTGCAGGTGCAAGTTTCCCATGTGTCAACATGGTTTTTGTTTATATCACTCTATTTACTGTTATCTAAATTAATGCACATATATATCTGGCAACGGTGGAAGGCTTGGCCTTTTGCTCAGTGTTTGGTTCCGCTTTTGCCGCACTAGTTCCGAGTTCCGGTGTTATATTCCATATTTTGCGCTCCTAACATGCTCGGGGTTGTTATGGGGACCCCCTTGATCATTCGTCTTAGATTAAAACTTGTCTGGCAAGACCCAACATTGGTACTACATTTGCTAAACAACTTAATAAAATTGCATAGGGCTTAGCTACCCCGTGGATAACTTAATCAACCCCCGGGCCAGTGCTCCTCATGAGTGTTGGTCCAAATCAGAGTCGTGTGCGGGGCCAACCCGGGGCAACTCGGGAGATCTCTATCAGGCCACCGTACGCTGCGCTCATCTGATCGTGTCCTGAGAACGAGATACGCGGCTCTTATCGGGTTCGTCGACACGTCGGGCGGTCTTGCTGGACTTGTTTTACCTTTCTCGAATGTCTTGCGCGAGGAATTCCGGTTTTTCTTTGGGCTATCTCGAGGTTGCGGTTTTCCAGTGGAATGGCCTAGGACGATCACGAGATTCGTGGTCGAGGTTATTCTCGCGAAGTGTGGTTAGTTTGTGAGGGATGAGTTGGAGCACCCCTGCAGGGTTTAATCTTTTCGAGAAGCCGCGCCCGCGGTTATGTGGCAACTTGGAAATTTGTTTAACACCCGGTAATAGTTAACTTGAAGTAAACTCCAATAAAATACACCAACTGTGTGCGTAACCGTGATCATCTCTGCTCGTGAACATGATCCGAGAGAGAACACGGTGGGGTTATGATTGACGTAAGTAGGTGTTCAGGATCACTTAGTGATCATGCTATTTCACGATCGTCATACGTGTGCCACCATATTTACATTCATGTTCTCGTAAGTTAGCCACCAAACATATGCTTAGCGCTTGCTGCAGCCTCACCACTTAACCAATTCCTTACCCAATGGCTTACATAGTTTCGGTACCCGGGTTATGAGATTGCTGAGTCCCTGTGGCTCACAGATTACAACAATACAGGTACAGGTGTTGATGAGAGCGTGCCAGATGATGTGACTCAGCTCCAGTGGGAGTACGACGAGGAGAGTAGACGTATGTATGTTACGTATCCGGACGAGTAGGGAGCTTCTTGGTGGTGATCCTGGGATAGCAAGGCAGTCTTCATTGCATCTTTTATCGTTTGTTTTCGTCCGTAGCCGGACCCTGTCTTCTGGCTGATGTATTGAATAATTGTGTGAACTTGTAATTTAGCTTGTGGCGAGTGTAAGCCAACTTATATACTCATCTCTTCCTACATGTATTGCAATGTTTACTGTGCTTGCGAACGACGAGATGCGCTTCTATCCCCATCGAGGCCACAAGCCTTAATAGGGATAGGACCGCATCTTGGGCGTGACAAGTTGGTATTCAGAGCCATACCGACCATAGGAGCCCCTTGCTTGATCGAACTTGGCCGAGTCGAGTCTAGTGAAAAACTATTTTGAGTCTAGTTATATCGGAGAGTAGGATTCTTTTACTCCTCTTCTATACTCTGGTGAGGTATTCGACTTAGGAATTTTCATTCTACTCCTCTTCTCGCTCAAAATTTTTTTTTAGGATCACGCGGGTATTTTGGAAACTATATGATGCCGATGTGACGGAGTTCTGTCTTGGTGCCTCCTGTCTGACTTGATTTCTTCCGGGGAGTTGAGCTCCAGGGGATTCTTGACACATCGTTATCATTCAGTTTCCTTAGTATCTCAGGACGGAGGATGTTCGAAATTGCTTCAATACTAGTAGTGGCGAGAGGAGTCCGGCATCCCCAGTACTGGTGGAGAGAGTTCGGATGTACTGCCATACTTAGTATCGTTGTGATTACGAGTGTCTGTGGTAGACGAGTTTGCGGAGTTTTCTTGAATTATGGTGTGGAAGGTTGCGGGTGCAGTTGTAGCTGATTACCTTGGGTACGTTCCTGGGCCCGCAACCCGAATCGCATAAACAAGAAAGACTTCGGAAATTCTTAGGTGGGAATTCCAGTAGTTCTTAGGTTCATCTTCCGGCAGATGTATAATGGTTGTACATTTGTTCCGAGCAACCTTAGCTCAATACTTGTTGTGTTAATTTCAAGTGGCTTCATGTTCTAATGATGTTTTCAAGATCCTGCAGAAAGCGTTCTTACTATTTGCAGTTTGAATGCAATTGAGGATATTCCGTTGCAATTTCGTTCAAGCCGTTGATTCAGCTTATTTCAATCATCTTTGTCAATGGTGTGCTGATATTCTGTCCATCTTCAGGATGGCGCCAGCAACTCGTGGGAACCAAGGTCGTGATGGAGAGCCGTCTGATCCTCCACCACCCCCACCACCACCTCCACCTCCGGAGGCTTGGCAAGCAGTGATGGCCGCAACCAATGCGAACACTCAGATGTTGCTCAGGTTGCTGCAGGAAAGAGAGCAGGGACAGCAAGGTTATCAAGGGAATTTTCAGAATCAGCCTCAGTTCGCAACTCTGAACCAGTTTCTCGCAAATCAGCCCAAGTCCTTCACCTGTTGTGAGCAGCCTTTCGATGCGGATGATTGGCTCCGTGACATGAACAAGCATTTTGAGTGCAGCAATGTCAGAACAGCGGACTATGTCAAGATTGCGACTTTCCAGCTCAAGGGTCAGGCAGCAGATTGGTGGCAGCAGTACAAGGATTCCAGAGGTGATCGTGTTATCAGCTGGGATGATTTCTGTCGTGACTTCAGAGCTCATCACATCCCGACGAGCTTTGTCGAGGAGATGCGTGAGAAGTTTAGGAATTTGAAGCAGGGGAGCAAGTCTATCTATCAGTATAACATCGACTTCCAGAATCTGGCCCGCTATGCTAAGCAAGATGTTCCCAATGATAAGGCAATGATTTACCAGTTCAGAGGTGGTCTCAGGGATGATCTTCAGTCGGGTCTAGTCCTGCAAGAGCCTCCTGAGTTTGATCAGTTCTACAACATGGCTCTAAAGGTCGAGGCATCTCAGCTCAGGTTGGAGAATTCCAGGAAGCGATTCAGAGATACCAACTCTTCTTCTTCCAGCTCTCAGATTGTTCCTAAGCAGCAGAAGTATTGGGTTCCTCCTCCTCCTCCGTTTCGTCCCCCTCAGCAGCAGAGACAGCACGGTGGTCGTGGTCCTTCCCACCCACCCAACTCAGGTTTTCAGCTGAGGCCCCAGGCTCCCAAGTCAGCAAATGCTCCTCCTCCAGGCAACTTCCGTCCGCTCTCAGAGGTTACTTGTCACAAGTGTGGTCAGAAGGGCCACTACTCCAACAAGTGCATCAACCAGCGGCGTCTTCCGCCTCCTCCTCCTATCAGACCCCCAGGCAGTGCTATGGTGAAGCACAATCCCAAGCATGCAAGAGTGAACATGGTGAATGCAGCTGAAGCAGAGGATTCTTCTCAAGTGATCATGGGTAATCTCTTGGTTAATTCTATTACTGCAAAAGTTTTGTTTGACACTGGTGCATCGCATTGTTTCATGTCAAAGCCATTTTTCGTCAAGCATGAGTTCGATTATAAAGATTTGCCTAGGTCCTTGTCTGTTGTTTCTCCTGGTAAAATGTTGAACTCCAACCGCATTGTTCCGGATGTCTCTATCAAGATGGGCAATTATTCCTTTCTGGCCTCTCCTATTGTGCTCGGCAATTCCGATATTGATCTTATTCTTGGCATGGATTTCCTGGCGATGAACAAGGCTTATGTTGATTGCAAAGCTAAAGAAGTTCAATTGACTCATCCTTCTGAAGACGTGATCATTTTCGCTGCTCGCGATGACACAATTCGTCTATTCTCTCTCAATGAGAAGGGCGAGATCTCTGCCATTTCTCAAATTCCCGTTGTCTCGGAGTATGAAGATGTCTTTCCAGAAGAGTTGCCAGGAATGCCACCTCACAGGCCAGTTGAGTTTGTGATTGATCTCGAGCCTGGAACTGAACCGGTGTGCAAGCGTCCTTATAAGCTTGGCCCCGAAGAGCTGAAAGAGTTGAAGAAACAGCTAGATGAACAAGAGCGTCTGGGTCTGATCAGACCAAGTTCTTCTCCTTGGGGTTGTGGTGTTCTGTTTGTCAAGAAGAAGGATGGCACGGACCGACTATGTGTCGATTACCGTCCATTGAATAAGAAGACAATCAGGAACAAGTATCCGCTTCCCAACATCAATGAGCTGTTTGAGCAATTGAAAGGTGCCAAGGTTTTCTCGAAGTTAGATCTCCGTATGGGCTATCATCAAATCCGCATTCGTGAAGAAGATATTCCAAAGACAGCTTTCAGGACGAGTTTTGGCTCCTATGAGTACACCGTCATGTCTTTTGGTCTAGCAAATGCGCCTCCGACCTTCTCTAGAATGATGAACTATATATTCTCTCCTTTCAAGAATGAGTTCGTCTTGGTCTATTTGGATGATATTCTCGTGTTCTCGGAGACTGAAGAAGAGCATGCAGAGCATCTCAGACTTGTGCTTGACAAGCTTAGGGAACATCGGTTTTATGCTAAGTTCTCGAAGTGCGAGTTTTGGCTCAATGAAGTGGTGTACCTCGGGCATGTCATCTCTGCCGAGGGCATTAAAGTGCACCCCGAGAAAGTTGAAGCAATTGTGAACTGGGAGCCTCCTCAAAATGTCAAGCAGCTTCGTAGCTTCCTCGGCCTTGCAAGCTATTGCAGAAGATTTGTTGAAAACTTCTCTCAGATTGCTAAGCCTCTGTCCAACCTCCTTCAGAAGAATGTCAAGTTTCTGTGGTCTCCTGAGTGTGACGTGGCGTTCAATACACTCAAACAGAAGCTGACTTCGACTCCAGTTCTTGTTCCTCCCGAGCAATCCAAGCCTTTCCAAGTATTTTGTGATGCTTCTCTCCAAGGTCTCGGTGGCGTTCTCATGCAAGATAAGAAAGTTGTGGCTTATACCTCGAGGCAGTTGAAGCCTGCTGAGAAGAACTACCCCACTCATGATCTTGAGCTGGCGGCAGTAGTGCATGCTCTGATGACGTGGAGACATCTGTTGTTGGGAAGACAAGTTGAGGTGTTCACCGACCACAAAAGCTTGAAGTATATCTTCACCCAACCCAACCTCAATCTTCGGCAGTCTCGTTGGGTGGAGATGATCGAGGACTTCAATCCGAGTATTGAATATACTCCTGGGAAAGCTAATGTCATTGCAGACGCGCTGAGCAGAAAAGCGTACTGCAACAGTCTTATCCTCAAGCCTCTTCAGCCCGAGCTTTGTGAAGCTTTCCGCAAGCTCAATCTCCAAATGATTCCTCAAGGTTTCCTTGCCAATCTTCAAGTCTCTCCGACTCTAGAAGATCAGGTTCACCAAGCTCAGCTTCTTGATGCTATGGTGAAGAAAGTGAAGAAAGGTGTGGCCAAGAGCATTCCCAAGTATAAGTGTTTCCGTGTTGATGACAAAGACACCCTGTTCTTCGAGGACCGTCTGGTGGTTCCGAAAGGTGATCTCAGGAAAGTTATCATGGATGAAGCACATAATTCCCTCTTCTCGATTCATCCAGGCAGTTCCAAAATGTATCAAGACCTCAAGCAAACCTTCTGGTGGACTCGCATGAAGCGCGAGATTGCTCAGTTCGTGAACGAGTGTGATGTTTGTCGCAGAGTGAAGGCGGAACATCAACGTCCAGCAGGTCTCCTTCAGCCTTTGCCTATCCCAGAGTGGAAATTCGATCATGTTGAAATGGATTTCGTCACTGGGTTTCCTAAGTCCAAGAGAGGGAACGATGCCATCTTCGTGGTCATCGACAAGCTCACCAAAGTTGCCCACTTCCTTCCGGTCAAAGAATCTATCTCGGCAGCTCAGCTAGCAGAGTTGTATACGTCAAGGATAGTTTCTTTGCACGGTGTTCCTAAGCTCATATCCTCAGATCGTGGAAGCATCTTCACTTCCAAGTTTTGGGATTCCTTCCAGACTGCAATGGGGACTAATCTCCGTTTCAGCACAGCTTTCCATCCTCAGACTAGTGGTCAAGTTGAGAGAGTCAATCAAATCCTCGAAGATATGCTCAGAGCTTGTGTGATTTCTTTTGGCATGAAGTGGGAAGATTGCCTCCCGTTTGCTGAGTTCTCATACAACAATAGCTTCCAAGCAAGTTCCGGCAAAGCTCCTTTCGAGATTCTCTATGGCAGAAAGTGCCGTACCCCGCTCAATTGGTCTGAAACCGGTGAGCGTCAAATCCTTGGTAATGACATGATCACTGAAGCAGAAGAAATCTGCCGTGTCATTCGTGCCAATCTCAAAGCAGCTCAGTCCCGCCAGAAGAGTTATTATGATAGCAAGCATCGTGACATGACCTTCCAGATCGATGATTTTGTCTATCTCAGAGTGTCTCCCATGAAGGGCACTCAACGCTTTGGCATCAAAGGGAAGCTTGCTCCACGCTTTGTGGGTCCTTTCAAGATTGTGGGCAAGAGGGGTGACCTTGCCTACCAACTCGAGCTTCCTCCCAATTTCTCCAATGTGCATGATGTGTTTCATGTCTCTCAGCTCCGGAAGTGTTTCAAGACTCCCGAGCGCACCGTTGATCTCCAACAAATTGATCTCCAAGAAGACCTATCCTATCATGAGCATCCAGTTGCTATCCTTGAAGAAACTGAGCGTAAGACTCGCAACAAGTCAATCAAGTTTCTAAAGGTGAAGTGGTCACATCACTCCGACAAAGAAGCCACTTGGGAACGAGAGGACCATCTCCGTTCCGAATTTCCCGAATTCTTCCGTTCCTAGATCTCGGGACGAGATCCTCATGTAGTGGGGGAGAGTTGTAACAGCCCAAGTGTAATTCTTGCCTTATTTGTAATCATTCTCATGTGGACCTTCATGTTTTGCCATTGTGTTGATCATCAACCTTGCCTCATGGTCATTTCATGCATCATGCATCATGCTCACCATACCAAATGCATATTAATTATTGCCATGCTTGTGGTTGTGTTGTTGTGATGTGAGGTGGTGTTGTTGGGAGTGTATGTGATGTGGAGTGAGTGCATGTGTTTCTTTGTTTGCAGTGCTACTCCCTCCCATCTAATAAACTATCCCCTCTTCTTTCTTATTCAAAATATCCCCATGTCAAATAATTACTTGTTGTTTTCACCTGTTAAAAATGTTGATCATTTCTGAAATATTCTAAATTGAATTCTAAACCAGCTCCTGTTCCTTCTTGAAGTTTTTACACCCTAAAGCATCAAAAACAGATTGCATTCTATTAAAAATATGATTTTATTTTGTGGTTCTAAAAATGCCATTTTTATTTTTATAAAATAGTATGCATTTTTGTGATCCCAAAAATGTATTTCTTCTCTTTAAAAACTTTTCTCTCTGGCCTCTGTGATTTTTTTTGCTTCTCTGGTTTTTTTAATTAGAAATGTTTTGTTTTCCTGCGAGAGAGAGGGAGGTCCTTTGGGCCTCCACAGCCGCAGCCCAGCAGCCTCCGCAGACCGCTCACCCGTTCGCTCGCTGTCCACCCTGGCGCTGTGCGGCCCACCTGTCGGCGCCCGTAGTCGTCATCGTCGTCCTCCCCCTTTCCAGCTCCCTCTCAGAGCGAGAGCGAGCAGGGCCCCGCCGTGGCCGAGGTGGCGAGGCTAGGGCGTGCCTCCAGGGCCTATAAGAAGCCCTCGGCGTCCGTGCCTCTCCCTAGGGTTTCCCCTTCTCCTCCTCGCCGCCGCCACCTTCTTCCCTTCCCCTTCTTCCTCCTGGTTCTGCTGAGAAGAGAGAAAGAGAGAAGTTCAGTTTCGTCAGAGAGAGCAGAGAGCCGCCGTCGATTTCGTCGTCTCCTTCATCGCCGGTGGCATCTCCGTGGCATCCGAGATGTCCGCGGGGTTTCTGGTGCATTCGGCGTCCCGTTCCCGGCGCTAGGGAGGCCGGAGCGTCCCCGCGTCGTCTTCCCGTCGTCACGTCGCGTGGTTGGAGCTGCGCGTCGTCAGGCAGCGCCAGCTTCGTCGTCCTCGCCTCGCCGCGTCCTCGAGCAGCCCGCAGTGAGCATCAGCTCCTCCTTCCCCCTCTCTTTATCGCGCGTAGCCGCCTAGTCGCGTCCTGGTCGTCGTTTCGCCGTCGCCTCTTTCTCTGGTTCGGGAAGAAGGAAAACCGCGCTCTTTGTCTGCATTTAACGAGCAAGGCCCCTTTATGTTCAGTCGCGCGCGAGTGGCGTAGTGGTCGACCGACCGCTGCGTACACTGGAGGTCTCGGGTTCGATCCCCCCCCCGAGCCCTTTTAATTTTTTACTGTTCTGTAGGTGTGTGTTGTTTCTGTGGCCGGCGTGTGTGGATCCGGTGTGTCAACATGGATCCCGTGTGGCTGCGTATGTGACTCTGTGGGTTTGTGTGTGTGTGCTCTCTGATTTGTGTGTGTGTGTGTGTGTGTGTGTGTGTGAGTATGACAGTGGGCCCTGGCCCCACTTGTCATCCTCAGAAGGGCCCTGGTGTCTATGCCAGTGGGTCCCCTCCCTTTTATTTATTTATTTTTTTTGGTGTTGTATTCTCTGGTTGTTTTTATCTGTTTTGGGGCTGTTGCCATTTCAGGCCACTGCCATTTTTGACCATGTCCAAATAGGGTAGGCAATAACTTATAAGTGCATGTGTGTATTTTCGATTCAGGTTTTGGGCATTTTACAAATGCAAACATATGAGTATGATATATGGTTTTGGGGTAGAATTTCCCAAGGAATCCAATGGTGTTATTTGTTTTGTCATTTGAGCAAGTTTGCAAAAATGTCATTTTGTCCCAACATGCCATTTTGTCATTTTCATATGATTTATTCTATGCAATATATGTGAAACTTGTCAACATGAATATGCTAGTGTTTTGTGGGTACTAGACCCTGGTATTTTTGTTTGGCATCATAAACTTGTGGATAAGTGGGTTCCTTGCTGTTTACATGCTAAGATAATAACCCTGGTTGCATGTCTCAAAATATTGCTAAGTGTTGGATCTGTTATTTTCTTGCTATGTTTAGATGATGGTTCCCTTGGATGTGTTGGTCCTTTGAGTTTGGGGCATGAACATGTTTTGTTGTGCCCAGCATACTCTACTAAATTGTGCTAAAAACTTGAGCATTAAGCTCTTGCATCATATTTAAAACATGCTGTCAAGTTGCTATTCTGTTAACATGTGCCCAGTTTTACCCTTGCTAAATATTTCTAAATCTGAGAATCTGTTAATATTTTTATGCCATGAAGAGTGGATGCTACAAAGTGATCTGTTGTGTTATAGCTCATGCTCAGTGCTAGTGTTTTGTTGTAGAGGTTGCCCTCTACTATCCTGTTATTTTTCATGCCATGAAAGTTGCTGTAGCATATATAAACCATGCTGTCAATATGCCATCTGGTTAACTCAGATTCCAGAAAACTGGAATTTTCACTAAGTCCTAAAAATCTGTTTCAACATGCCATCTTGTGATCTTCATTGCTATTGATCTATGCTTCCTTTCAAGTTTGTGTAGATATATTAATTGTTAAGCATGCTGCTAGGTTTCTGTACATGCCTTGGATTTGATTTAAGACCTGCTGTAGCTCTGGCTATGTGTGTGACAAGATGCCATGTTGCTGTTTTGGAACAGAATGTGTGTTGGATTGTTTTGTGACTTGTGGGAGCTATACTCCATTGTTTTGCTAGATATTTAGCTCTATTCTTGTTAGATTTTCGTTACCTATCCAGTGGCATCCTTGGAACACCAAGGTATAGCCCAGAGATTGCCTCATCTTGTGTTTTGTCTCCGTTAACGTTCGTACCTTGCCGTGAGCGTATCGTGAGCTACGTTACTCCGTTTGCAACGTTCTACATATGCATTTGCATCGTTTTTGCATGAAGCATCCATATTTGCCATGATCATGCATGTCCAATTAAGTAATATTGAGGTTCTGTCCAGAATACTAAATAACTTAATAAATGCATGTGAAACATGACTAGCATAGGATTGCCATGCTACATTCCTTAATATGACCATGCATCATCTTGTTTGTGCATTGCACCTTGCTGTTTGTTTATTTGGTGCTGTTCTCTTTGGGTAGACGCGAGTGTTGAGCCTGAGTACGAGGATTCCGGAGAGTACAACTACGAGGACCCAGCTCTTTGTCCCTCTGAAGATCCAACAGGCAAGATGATCATACCCGGATCCCGACACTATTTTTGCCTTGCTAGATGTCTCGCTTTTATCGTTATGTTACGTCACCTACCACTTAAACTGTCAGCCTCCAAATTGCCATGAAAGCCTCTAACCTTTCCACTACCTAGCAAAACCTTGATTGGCTATGTTACCGCTGCTCAGCCCTTATCTTATAGCGTTGCTAGTTGCAGGTGCAAGTTTCCCATGTGTCAACATGGTTTTTGTTTATATCACTCTATTTACTGTTATCTAAATTAATGCACATATATATCTGGCAACGGTGGAAGGCTTGGCCTTTTGCTCAGTGTTTGGTTCCGCTTTTGCTGCACTAGTTCCGAGTTCCGGTGTTATATTCCATATTTTGCGCTCCTAACATGCTCGGGGTTGTTATGGGGACCCCCTTGATCATTCGTCTTAGATTAAAACTTGTCTGGCAAGACCCAACATTGGTACTACATTTGCTAAACAACTTAATAAAATTGCATAGGGCTTAGCTACCCCGTGGATAACTTAATCAACCCCCGGGCCAGTGCTCCTCATGAGTGTTGGTCCAAATCAGAGTCGTGTGCGGGGCCAACCCGGGGCAACTCGGGAGATCTCTATCAGGCCACCGTACGCTGCGCTCATCTGATCGTGTCCTGAGAACGAGATACGCGGCTCTTATCGGGTTCGTCGACACGTCGGGCGGTCTTGCTGGACTTGTTTTACCTTTCTCGAATGTCTTGCGCGAGGAATTCCGGTTTTTCTTTGGGCTATCTCGAGGTTGCGGTTTTCCAGTGGAATGGCCTAGGACGATCACGAGATTCGTGGTCGAGGTTATTCTCGCGAAGTGTGGTTAGTTTGTGAGGGATGAGTTGGAGCACCCCTGCAGGGTTTAATCTTTTCGAGAAGCCGCGCCCGCGGTTATGTGGCAACTTGGAAATTTGTTTAACACCCGGTAATAGTTAACTTGAAGTAAACTCCAATAAAATACACCAACTGTGTGCGTAACCGTGATCGTCTCTGCTCGTGAACATGATCCGAGAGAGAACACGGTGGGGTTATGATTGACGTAAGTAGGTGTTCAGGATCACTTAGTGATCATGCTATTTCACGATCGTCATACGTGTGCCACCATATTTACATTCATGTTCTCGTAAGTTAGCCACCAAACATATGCTTAGCGCTTGCTGCAGCCTCACCACTTAACCAATTCCTTACCCAATGGCTTACATAGTTTCGGTACCCGGGTTATGAGATTGCTGAGTCCCTGTGGCTCACAGATTACAACAATACAGGTACAGGTGTTGATGAGAGCGTGCCAGATGATGTGACTCAGCTCCAGTGGGAGTACGACGAGGAGAGTAGACGTATGTATGTTACGTATCCGGACGAGTAGGGAGCTTCTTGGTGGTGATCCTGGGATAGCAAGGCAGTCTTCATTGCATCTTTTATCGTTTGTTTTCGTCCGTAGCCGGACCCTGTCTTCTGGCTGATGTATTGAATAATTGTGTGAACTTGTAATTTAGCTTGTGGCGAGTGTAAGCCAACTTATATACTCATCTCTTCCTACATGTATTGCAATGTTTACTGTGCTTGCGAACGACGAGATGCGCTTCTATCCCCATCGAGGCCACAAGCCTTAATAGGGATAGGACCGCATCTTGGGCGTGACAGAGGGCCAACACGAGTCTACAAGAACAAGTTGTGTAGTAGACATCAAGCTCTTTTCTGGCGCCGTTGCCGGGGAGGTGAGTGCTTGAAGGTATATCTTTAGATCTTGCAATTAAATCTTTTAGTTTCTTGTTTTTCACTAGTTTGGTTTTTATAAAAGAAAACTACAAAAAATGGAGTTTAGGTTGCATCATTTGTATCGTCTTTATAATGTCTTTCATGAAAATAACTATTCAAAAAATTGTGCTCAATTCGTAGAGGAAGAAATTATGAAAATACTTAATGAGAATTCCTTGAATGATGAGCATGATTGTAATGTTGCTAGTATGAATTCTCTAAATATCCATGATGCTAATGATATGCAAAGCCACAAGCTTGGGGATGCTATGTTTGATGAAGATGATATTTTTAGTCCCCCAAGTTTTGATGAGAAAATTTATTATGATGATGGCATGCCTCCTATCTATGATGATTATGATGATGACATGTATGCTATAAAGAGTGATAGTAACCATGAAACTTGTCATCATGATTTTAATGTGGTTATGTCAATCAAATATCTCATCATAGTTATTTTTTTTAGTTTGCTCCCACTACTTTGAATGAGAAGAATTTTGCTTGTGTGGGTAGTAATAAAACTTCTATGCTTGTGCATGATGGAAATAATGATTTATGTGATATTTATATTGTGGAATTCCTTCGTGATGCTACTGAAAATTATTATGAGAGAGCAACATATGCTTGTAGGTATTGCAATAATATGAAGTTTCCTCTCTATGTGTTCAAAGTTTTGAAGTTGCACTTGTTTTGCCTTCCTGTGCAAGTTGATTCTTTCTACAATAAAAAAACTTGTTGAAAAATACCTATGCATAGGAAGTTGGTTAGACTTAAATGTGCTTGACATGAGATTCATGATGCTCTCTTTATGTTTCAATCCTTTACTTTTATGCGAGCACCATTGAAATCATTATGCCTAGCTAAAAAGGCATTAAAAAGCGCTTGTTGGGAGATAACCCAAAACTTTTACCTTCTTTTTTGTGTGTTAAAATGATTAGGCTACTGTATTAATCATGTTCTATAGCTTTTGTTTCAATAAAGTGCCAAGTAAAACCTTTGGGATAGTGTGGATGATAGTTGACTTCATTCTGTGCAAAAACAGAAACTTTTGCGCCCAGTCCAGGAATTTCTAAAATTCACTGGAATGTGATTTTGCTCTGAAAGTTTTACACATGATTGATATACAAATTTTCTATGTTTTCCTAATTTTTCAGAATTTTTGGAGTTGCAGAAGTTTGGTCTCTATTCAGATCTTTACAGACTGTTCTGTTTTTGACAGATTCTGTTTTCAATGCATAGTTGGCTTGTTTCCTAGATTCTATGGCTTTTATTGCTCAATATAAATTGTGGAAATGATAAGGTACAGTAGTCATTGTTTGAGAGCAATTATGAATCTTTCCTTTGACAGTACCAAAGTGAATGATTTGTTTTATCATACTAACCTATCTCACGAAGTTCCGTTAAGTTTTGTGTGATTGAAGTTTTCAAGTTTTGGGTGAGATATCGATATGAGGAGAAGAAGGAGATAAAATAACCTAAGCTTGGGGATTCCCAAGGCACCCCAAGGTAATATTCAAGGAAGATCCAAGAAACTAAGCTTGAGGATGCCTCGGAAGGTGTCGTGGTTTTGTCACGGCAGATGTCCGAAGACTTAGGTTCGAGGCCATCGCCATGGTAGTGGACTCAAAGGGGTTGGTTGGGATGAAGGACACGAGTTTACCCAGGTTCGGCCCCTCAAGTAGAGGTAAAAGCCTACGTCCTGCTTGTGTTGTATTGATTGGAGTATCGATTACAAGGTAGCGGATTGCTTGACCTAGCTCTCGATGGTTGCTTCTCCCTCAAGCCGCCCCGGGGTCTAGCCTTTATATAGGAGGTCAAGGCCCCGGGTTACACGAGTCTCGAACCGACTTACACAACGTGTTCTACTCTGTCTCTAAGCCGCCATACCATAATTGGTAAGCCGCCACCGGGCGGCTTGGCCACCCGGGTCTCCATGCAGTCTTCTGTCTCTGGGCCTCCGCCTGGGCCCATCTGGTAAGCCGCCATGAGGCTTGGCCGTCATCTTCCAGCCCACCTTACAGGTCCTCAGCTACGAGCCGCCAGGTATGACCCGGCCCCACCTGGGCGGGTCTTACCACGGGGTTATATCCCCAACATTAGGCCCCAGGTTGATTTGAGGCAACTCATGTCAATCTTTTTCATTTAGCGGCGAGTCTTCATATTTCTGCCATTTGGAAATGACAACTTGTAACCCGCCGTGACGTCATACCGAATATTCAGACCAGATCCCATGACGTCTGTAACGGATCTTTCTCATTGAAGGGTCATCCCGAAAATCGAGGCGCCACGTTCGGTCCATCCTTAATGTGCCTCCCCAATTTTTCGCGCGCACTGTTGCCCTTCCTCCTTATAAGTAGGACACGTGGTGCCCCTTTCCTTCCTTCTCCTGTCGCTGTCGTCTTCCTCCTCGCGAAAACTCCTCTCTCCAGAGCTCCTCCGCCGTGGACTGCCCTTCGCCGGCCGCCGCATCAGCCCAAAACGAACCAAAGCCTTGTCGTCTCCTCCGCATCCAGAAGGTATCCTCCCTTATCTCCTGTTGAATCTGCATCTATCCCCATTAGGGTTTCTCGTGTTCTTTCTTGTTCTTCACTTGTTCTTTAGAGTTCATCATGGCATCAAGCTCCACTTTATGCATTATGGCATTGCTTATCTGTTGTGGATACTCCTCCGAGGCCAATGCTTCCCCCTTTTAGATCTGCATAGCACCCATCTCCACGGATAGATCGATTGCTCTTCCTTGGTGTTTTAAGTCATGAATATATTTCATTTTTCCCTTGTCTGTAGATCTTGTAACTGAAATAATAACATGCAAAACCTGTTTCTGCACTTATTCGTTTTTCTTTCCAACACTGCCTTGTCTCCGTTACTCGCCATTTGCTTTGGCGGCTCTCCGTCAACTGCCTTGGCGGCTTAGCTCTCCACTGTTATATTGACCGTTGCTGGCTTATCCAGTAGATGTTTTTTTTTTCTAACCCGCCATTACTTCTGTCTTCGTAGCGCAACCCGCCGTCATGTCAAGAACTCAATCCTCCTGTGACTGGGTCAGATCTGGAGTCACTGAGGAGCTTCTGCTTAATTATGTTGAATCCGGTATGCTGCCGGCTAAGAATGTAATACACTGGCGGGTCCCAGGAACAGAGAAGAGGCCTGAGCCCAAGGAAGGAGAAGTTATCATATTTACTGACCATATCCTCCGCGGGTTCTGCCCTCCCGGGTCAAAAAAATTTCGAGATGTTCTTCACTTCTACAAGATTCACCCCCAAGACATAGGCCCAAATTCAGTCACCAATATCTGCCAGTTCCAAGTCTTAAGCGAAGTTTATCTGCAAGAAGAGCCGTCTGTTGACCTCTTCCATGACTACCACTATCCAAACCGCCAAACTGAAAAGGTGGCTGGTCAAAGCTTAGAGCTTGGTGGTATTACAATCCAAAGACGGAGAGATCTGCCATACCCCATAGCTACCTTGCCAAGTCATCCAAAAGACTGGAACAAGACCTGGTTCTACTGCAAAGACACTTCCCCTGAAGGTGAGAACCCCCTGCCGGGTTACCGTCCAACCCGGCTCTGCTTTACGAAAGAGAACCCACTCCCCACACGGATGACTGCCACCGAACGAGTAAAATTTGAACCGGCTTATGCCAAAGTCAAAGCCTTATTGGCGAACGGCTTGACAGGTGTCGATTTAACCCGTTGCTGGGTGAGTTGGAAAGTCATGCCACTGAGCCCGCGTGACCGGCTTATGTGCCAATATTCGGGTGAACCCAATGACCCTCTTTGCTTCAAGAACACCCCCTTAACTGAAGAAGATATCGTCTCTGGTATCAAAGGACTTCTAGGTGAGAAGCCAGAGGCTTGCGAGAAGGTTGGGCTGAAACCCTTCCATGTAAAAAATCCGGCTCCAGATGTAAGATCCTTTTCCCTCCATTGGTCATATTTGTCTTGCACCTCTTAACCCTTGTTGGCGGCTTATGCACAGAACAATTCCACTTTCTGGAAGAAGAAATTCAATCCGCCTATTCGGAAACCCAAGGTTAAAACCACTGCACAGAAGAAGAAGAAAACCGCCACTCCAGAGGCGCCTGAATCTGATGACTCGGAGGTAAAACTTGACTCCCCTGACCATCTTCTTATATAACTTACTGACATCAATTATTCACAGGACGGGACGGAAACCAGCCACGCAAACGCTCCTGAGGTAATTTATATTTCTGACTCAGAGATCTTTCAACATGACAGAGTACGGCGGGTCGTCCGGAAAGTCCCCTTCTCTCATCTTCTTGCTCACTTAGACCCCAATTTCCTTTTGAAAAAGCAACAGCATGCCTCCAGACGTCAGACCCGGAGCACTGGCTCTGAAGATCTCGTGACCGGGTTATCAAATGACCCGGCTCCACGGAAACGGCCGGCTGAGGTATTCTTTTACTTGAGCTCTACCTTCACCCATCTTGCCTTGTATCTTTATTCTGCTTTGTATTTCTGACTATTCTTTAGGAGTCATCACCTTCTTCTGGCGACTCTACCGCATCCAAAATGCCTCAGATGAAGATCAACCCAAAGTGCGTATCCTTTACTTCTGTACCAAATGTTTTAATGCTATTTCTCTGTAACCATATTTTATGTCATACAGAGCCCAAGCCAAACGAAGAAAAACTGGCGGGTCTACCTCTGCTCCCACCGCTCAAGAACAGGAAACAGCTCACCTGGACTCCACTTTAACTCATGCCGAGCCGGCTAATACCACGAAGGATGCCACTGAAGATCTCCCTCAGCCTTCTGAGCCGGCAGGAAACGAAAGCTTTGCAAAGGGTAACTCTAAACCGCCAAGCCCTTCAACAGCTATCAAAGACACAGTTCTTCCAGATGTTGCTATAACTGGGGCGGGTTACCAGACCCCTGAGCCCCGTGTACTGTCAAAACACTCTGGCAAGGCTGAAGCTTCTTCACCGGAGGAGTTTAACTTTGACCGCCCTATGCTGGAGAAGTTAACTGTGGACGAGCTTCACGCTGGATTTTTGAACCGCTTAGAGTCAAGCCGGAATATGGAGCTGAAGCTTGTCAACTTGATGAAGAAAAAATATGAGGTAACATTTTTACCAGCTTATCCCTTATATCCTTCCATAGCCGCCAAGAGCCGGATTAGTATTGCAAATAGTAGGCCGGGTCTTCCTTCGCAACACACTTATAGCTTGAGATGTAGCCCCCAAGTATTGGGTTAGTATTCATAGTAAGCCAATACTCAAGTTGTAGAATTGATCACTGGTAGCCCCCAACTCCGGGTTAACATAACATGATGAGCCGGAATTTAATTGGAAACTTTTAACTGATTGTAGTCCCCAAGCACCGGCTGATCTTCATGAAGATGAGCCGGGACTGTATTGTCGTTCTATAAAGCGCCGGTTGTAACCCCATGTGCCGTCTTATCTGAAAGAAGATGAACCGGAATTTGACGGAAGACTTGAGAGCGTCATCTGTAGCCCCCAAGTGCCGGCTTACGTTTGTATAATCTAAGCCGGAATTTCATTATAACCTTGAGAGCGCCGTGTGTAGCCCCCAAGTGCCGGCTTTATCTTGACAAAGATGAGCCGGGACTCCATGGTAAACTAAAAACACATTAGCCCCCAAGTGTCGAGTATATTGCTTGCAATCTGCTTGAGACTTGTAACATAACTGCTTCATTAATAATTCATCCTGAAGACTTAACACTTCCTGTGTTGTACACAACAGGATGCTTTAGAGGCGGCGGAGTCTGAGATGACCCGCCTGAAAGAGCACCTTTCTTCTGAACAAAACGCCCGGTCAGAGACGGAAAACAGGTGTCGGGCCGCCGTTGAAGAACGGGAAAAGACGCAAGTTGACTTTGCGCTCTTGAAGAAAAACACTGAGGTGGCCCAAGCCGCCCTGATCAAACGCGCAGAAGATGCTGAAGGGCGGTTTACAGCTGTATCAGCAGAATTGCAAACCCTGAAGCGCCATATCTCCAGGATGACGTCTGCTGTCTTTGGTAAGCTTGGAAAACTTGAACTAATTTCCTTGTTTGAAACTCTTTGTAAGGGTGACTTATAACGCCAAACCTTGTCTTGCAGGCCAGAGAAGCCGCCAGTTATCATCTGATAGCTTGCTGAAATTGAAGGCAGTATACTCTTTAACTGAACAACTCTACTGCGGGACTCTTCTGATAATCAAAGCAATGCTAACTGAGAAGAGCATCCCCAAGTATATAAAGGGAGTTATAGAGCTGTTGTCGACGTTGCCCAAGCAAGTTGAAGAGCTGAAACGATCAGCCGCCAGGCAGGGAGCGATAGCCGCGCTAAGCCGGTGCCTAGCTTTCGCTCCTGAACTGACCACTGAAGAGATGATGGACGGGTTCCCATCCAGGAAGGATGATGGCTCTGATTTCACAGCTGAAGACTACGCTCAGTGCAGAAAAGCCTCCAGGGTGCTTGCCTCAAAGCTGGCGGAGGAACTTGATATGTCAACCTACCAGGCGGCTTACACCGAGGATTCCAAAAAATTGCGCTGTCTGAGCCGTGCCATCGAGCACGTACGAATAGTCTTGACGTATGCATTGTTTATCCTTATCCGGCTTATGACACCAATTAGCATGGCGATTTGTCTGAGAAAATACATCCTGCAAAAATAAGACTTGCAATGTCTCGTCATACGGGCGGCTTTAAGAAAACACAACCCGGAGATGTTAAATCTCATAAGCTTGCCTGTCTTTCTGAAAAACTTATAAGCCGGCTCTTCTGGCCAGTCTCACTACTTTGAACTCTTAATAACTGACAAGAGCGTAGCGAACCAGAGAGACGCAGCAAGGGGTGAACACCCTTAGAGCCCAGAAGCTACTTCTCACGTGACATAAATCCATCGTTTGAACCTCCAGGGTACAATAGGTCACTTTTGGCGGAGAGTACGCAGCAGATGAGAAAGTTTGCCTCGCCGCTGTAAGAGGCCTTTGCAGAGGGTGAGTTTTAGAACTCGCTGCACCCCTGACAAAGCGCATCTACTTACAGGCAGGTATAACCCGGAATTGTAGATGTAAGGGGTTGCCTCGCCGCTGTAAGAGGCCTTTGCAGAGGGTGAGTTTTAGAACTCGCTGCACCCCTGACAAAGCGCATCTACTTACAGGCAGGTATAACCCAGAATTGTAGATGTAAGGGGTTGCCTCGCCGCTGTAAGAGGCCTTTGCAGAGGGTGAGTTTTAGAACTCGCTGCACCCCTGACAAAGCGCATCTACTTACAGGCAGGTATAACCCGGAATTGTAGATGTAAGGGGTTGCCTCGCCGCTGTAAGAGGCCTTTGCAGAGGGTGAGTTTTAGAACTCGCTGCACCCCTGACAAAGTGCATCTACTTACAGGCAGGTATAACCCGGAATTGTAGATGTAAGGGGTTGCCTCGCCGCTGTAAGAGGCCTTTGCAGAGGGTGAGTTTTAGAACTCGCTGCACCCCTGACAAAGCGCATCTACTTACAGGCAGGTATAACCCGGAATTGTAGATCGAAAAGAGGGTAAGTACATAACTTGCTGCACCCCTAGTGACCTTTGCTGATAGACTCAACGTGTTGGGTCAATGACCCGCCTTGCAGTGGCTAAAAAGTCTGATCGAAAGGGTTAAAGCTTAACCCGGCGGGTTGAAAGCCCCCAAACGACCTTTACCGATGATATGAACTTGCATACCAGTCTGTAAGCCGCCAATTGACGGTGTTACCTTTGGCTGAAGAGCCTATCAAGAGGGTTAAAGCTTAACCCCGCGGGTTAGAAGCCCCCAAGTGACCTTGTAAATTTTGGCTGAAGAGCCTGACCAAGAGGGTTGAAGCTTAACCCGGCGGGTTAGAAGCCCCCAAATGATCATATGATTGTATCAATCTTTGCACAACGTGAGATACGTAAAACGGCAGATGCCCCGGCTTACAGGGATGCCAACTTTATTATATATATAGATGATGTGTACAATGATAATGTACCATGGGGGGAGTCAATGACTCAAGTGTAATAAGGCCGTAGATGAGCAATGTTCCACGGCCGGTGGGTCTCCTGCCCAGAAGTGCGTGACTCGTCCCGTACGTCAATGAGATAGTATGACCCATTGTTGAGGTTCCTGCTAACCACAAAAGGTCCTTCCCACGGAGGAGATAACTTGTGCGCGTCCGTCTGATCTTGAATCAGGCGCAACACTAAGTCGCCCTCTTGAAACGTGCGGGTCTTAATCCTGCGGCTGTGGTAGCGACGCAGGTCTTGTTGATAAATTGCTGATCGAGCCGCCGCCAGATCACGCTCTTCATCCAAAGCATCCAGCGCGTCTTGACGCGCCGTCTCACTGTCTGCCTCGACGTAAGCCGCCACCCGCGGCGAGTCATGACGCATATCACTTGGTAATACGGCTTCTGCACCGTAAACCATGAAGAAGGGCGTATAGCCTGTTGATCTGTTGGGAGTTGTATTGATGCTCCATATGACTGATGGTAACTCCTCAACCCAACAACCCGGCGTTCTCTGTAGAGGAACCATAAGCCGGGGCTTGATACCTCTCAGAATCTCCTGGTTAGCACGCTCCGCCTGACCATTGGACTGTGGATGAGCCACAGCAGAGACGTCAAGCCGGATGTGTTCACTTTCACAGAACGCTTGCATAGCCCCCTTGGAAAGGTTTGTGCCATTATCTGTGATGATACTGTGGGGGTAACCAAAGCGGTAGATCATTTTTTTGATAAACTGAACCGCCGTAGCCGCGTCACACTTGCTGACCGGCTCAGCCTCTACCCACTTGGTAAATTTATCTACCGCCACCAGAAGGTGGGTCTTCTTGTCTTTAGATCTCTTGAAAGGCCCGACCATATCAAGCCCCCAGACTGCGAACGGCCAAGTAATTGGGATCATACGCAATTCCTGAGCCGGCACATGAGCACGTCGCCCGAATTTCTGACACCCATCACACTTGCGAACCAAATCCTCTGCATCCTTGTGAGCCGTCAGCCAGAAGAAACCATGTCGAAACGCCTTGGCCACCAAAGACTTTGAGCCGGCGTGATGACCACAGTCGCCAGCATGAATTTCGTTTAAGATCTCCTTACCCTCTTCTGGAGAAACACAACGCTGGAAGGCGCCGGTGACGCTGTGTTTGTGTAACTCGCCATTGTGAATAGTCATAGACTTGCATCGCCTGATAATTTGCCTTGCCAAAATCTCGTCATCAGGTAACTCGCCGCGAGCTAAATAAGCTGTATAAGGCAACGTCCAGTCAGGAATAGCATGCAGAGCCGCCACCAACTGCCCCTCCGGGTCAGGTATAGCCAGATCCTCCTCTGAAGGTAACTTAACTGACGGGTGATATAACACGTCCAAGAACACGTTAGGCGGCACCGGCTTACGCTGAGAGCCAAGTCTTGACAATGCGTCAGCCGCCTCGTTCTTGCGACGATCAATATGATCCACCTGATAACCCTTGAAGTGACCTGCAATGACGTCAACCGCCTGACGATAAGCCACCATCCGTGGGTCTTTTGAGTCCCACGTGCCTGAAACTTGCTGAGCCACGAGGTCTGAGTCGCCGAGGCATCTAACCCGGCTCAGGTTCATCTCCTTAGCTACCCGGAGGCCGTGAAGTAACGCCTCATACTCAGCTGCATTGTTAGTACAAGGAAACATCAACCTTAGCACATAACAGAACTTATCACCTTTAGGGGAAGTTAGAACAATTCCAGCCCCCGAGCCTTCCAGCTGTCTAGACCCGTCGAAGTGAATCGTCCAGTAAGTGTTGTCCGGCTTCTCTTCAGGCGACTGACACTCTGTCCAGTCGTTTATAAAATCCACCAAGGCTTGAGACTTAACAGCCTTGCGAGGCACATATTTCAGGTTGAGAGGCCCAAGCTCCAGCGCCCACTTAGCAATTCTTCCTGTGGCTTCTCTGTTTTGAATTATGTCTCCTAATGGGGCAGAACTCACCACTATGATCGGGTGTCCCAGGAAATAATGCTTCAGCTTGCGATTTGCCATGAATACCCCGTAAATCAGTTTCTGCCAATGTGGATACCTTTGCTTGGATTCAATCAAGACCTCGCTGACGTAGTAAACCGGCCTCTGAACCGGATACTCCTTTCCTGCCTCCTTGCGTTCCACTACAACCGCAGCACGGACTGCCCTGTTGTTAGCCGCCACATAAAGGAGCAACGGTTCCTTCTCAGCCGGAGCAGCCAAGACCGGCGGCTCAGATAACTGTCTCTTGAGCGCCTCGAACGCTTCACCCGCCGCTTTGGTCCAGACAAAATCGTCTGTTTTCTTCATCATCTGATACAAAGGAACCGCCTTCTCACCCAGGCGGCTTATGAACCGGCTCAGGGCAGCGATCCGACCCGCCAGACGCTGAACATCGTTGATACACGCCGGCTCAGCCAGAGACGTGATAGCCTGAATCTTGTCCGGGTTAGCTTCAATTCCGCGCTCTAAGACCAGAAACCCCAAGAGCTTGCCTGCAGGAACTCCAAAAACACATTTGGCTGGGTTAAGCATCATCTTGTAAACCCGTAAATTACCGAAAGTTTCCTTCAGGTCTTCCAGCAGAGTTTCCTTCTTTCTTGACTTAACCACAATATCGTCCACATAAGCATGAACGTTACGTCCGATTTGACTGTGAAGACAGTTCTGCACACAACGCTGGTAAGTCGCCTGGGCACTCTTCAGCCCAAATGGCATAGACACATAACAGAAGGCACCAAAAGGCGTGATGAAAGCCGTCTTCTCTTGGTCCTTGACTGCCATCTTGATCTGATGATAACCTGAATAAGCGTGCAGGAAGCATAAGCTCTCACAACCCGCCGTGGCATCAATGATCTGATCAATACGGGGAAGAGCAAACGGGTCAACTGGACAGGCCTTGTTAAGGTCCGTGTAATCCACACACATGCGCCAAGTGCCGTTCTTCTTAAGGACGAGCACGGGGTTAGCTAACCACTCCGGCTGAAACACCTCTACGATGAACCCTGCTGCTAAGAGCCGGGCCACCTCTTCTCCAATGGCCTTGCGCCTCTCTTCATTGAACCGCCGTAGGAACTGTTTGATTGGTTTAAACTTAGGATCCACATTAAGGTGGTGCTCAGCAAATTCTCTCGGTACACCCGGCATGTCAGACGGCTTCCATGCAAAGATGTCCCGATTCTCACGGATGAATTTGATGAGCGCGCTTTCCTATGCGGGGTCCATGTTTGCCCCGATAGTGAACTGTTGAGATGAATCGCCCTCTGTGAAATCCACCAGCTTGGTATCATCCGCCGAAAATTTAAGAGGCGGCTCAGTCTCTGTAGTAGGTTTCTTCAACGGAGTCATATCCTCCGGGTCAACATTCTCCTTGTAGAACTTGAGCTCCGCCTCAGCGCAACTTGACTCAGCGTAAGCTGCATCACCTTCCTCACACTCAATAGCCGTCTTCCGA
Source organism: Elymus sibiricus (assembly GCA_039707655.1). Taxonomy (NCBI): domain Eukaryota; kingdom Viridiplantae; phylum Streptophyta; class Magnoliopsida; order Poales; family Poaceae; genus Elymus; species Elymus sibiricus. The sequence goes on along the minus strand of CM077675.1, from coordinate 150,373,992 downwards.
TCACCATACACGGTAATCGTTCCTTTTAACCCGGGCATCTTGAGCTGTAAGTAAACATAACAGGGTCTAGCCATGAACTTGGCATAAGCCGGCCGTCCAAACAAAGCATGATATGGACTTTTGATTTTGACCACCTCAAACCACAAGGACTCCACCCTGTAGTTGTATTCGTCACCAAAGGCGACTTCCAGAGAAATCTTCCCCACTGGGTAAGCTGATTTGCCTGGCACCACACCATGAAAAACTGTAGAAGACTTCTTAAGATCCTTGTCAAGCAAACCCATCCGACGGAAAGTGTCATAGTACAGGATGTTGATGCTGCTGCCACCATCCATAAGCACCTTAGTGAACACATATCCGCCCACCTGGGGGGCAACCACTAAAGCTAGCTGCCCCGGGTTATCAACCCGCGGCGGGTGATCTTCCCTGCTCCATGTTATGTCATATTCTGACCACTTCAAGTACTGCGGAAGAGCCGGCATAACTGTATTAACCGCCCGCTTGCGCACCTTCTGATCTCGCTTGTCATGGCAAGTTGTAAAAACATGATACTGCCCACTGCTGAGCTGCTTCGGGTTACTCTGGTACCCTGACAGGTTAGGCTGCTGCTGGCCCCCGCCGCCAGATTGTTGATGATGTCCTCCTTGATTGCCTGGGCCCTGGTAATCTGACCCTTAGCCGCCAGCACCAAAGCCGGCTCCTGACCCGCCTGGCCCTGAGCCACCCGACGGACCATTGCCGTTATTACGATGCTGTTGAAGGCTGTAATCTCGAAACTGTCGTATAATGTGGCAATTCCTCCATGTATGGTTCGCCGGCCTATCAGGCCGACTATGCTCTGGACAAGGTTTATTCAACAGCTCCTCCAGGTTAAAAGGAGTCTTACCCTTATTAAAGGGCGGCCTGAAATTCCCGTTGCCCTTGGCACGGTTGTTTCCGGTGCTGGTATTCGCTACCAGCTCTGACCCGCCGTCCGGGTTCTTCCGCTTGCCAGGGTTGCTGTTCCCGGCCGCGTTCTGCTGCTGACCCTTTCCATTGTTACTCTTCTTCCCTTGACCTGATTTTTCATCATCAGAGCCCGGGTCCTTTGTGTTATCAGAGTCAGCATATTTGGTGAGAGCCGCCATGAGCTCCCCCATGTCTTGACACGAGCGCTTGAGCCGGCCAAGCTTCTGCTTTAAAGGCGTGAAGTGGCAATTCTTCTCCAGAATCAAAACTGCTTGAGCCGCCGTAATCTGCTCTGAGGAGTGGATGATGGTCGAAACCCGCCGGACCCAATGATGAGCCGACTCATCCGCCTGTTGCACACAATTCCAAATCCACGATCGTCATGGGCTGCTTGCACGTTCCTTTGAAATTTTTGATAAATTTCGCCTTCAACTCGGCCCAGGAAGTAATGGTGTTGGGTGGCAATCCCTTCAACCACGTGCGAGCCGGCCCTTCCAGCATCATGATAAAGTACTTGGCGCATACCGCATCACTAACATCCAACATCTCCATGGCCAGCTCATAGCTTTCAATCCAAGCCTCCGGAGGTAAGTCGGCTGTATAGTTGGGCACCTTGCGAGGGCCCTTAAAATCCTTTGGCAGGCGCTCGTTCCGAAGAGCCGGCACTAAGCACGGCACTCCCACCGCCCTGGAGGTTAACCCCGCTCCAACGGAGACAGAGGGTGCAACTGTCGGCTCCTGATAAGCCCTTGCTGCCGCCAGAGCCGCCGCTTCTCGCTGTGCTCTCGCCCGATCCACCAGTGCTTGGGCATCCAAAGCCGGCCGGTCGGCCCGCGGCGGGTTCCGACGCCGCTCACTGCTGGAAACCGCCGGTGACTCATAACGCCGGCTGTAGCTGCGACTGGGGATGGGGGTTGAGTGTACGCGACTCCGGCTGTAAGTATACTTCTCCTGCTGGGCCACCGCCGTCTGCAGGTATCCAACCGCGTTCCGCACCTCTTCCACGAAGGGCGACTCGTCGGGGATTGGAATAGCAGCAAGCCGGGTTGCCGCCACCACCATGTTTTCCGCCGGGTTAGAGTAATGACCCGCCGGTGTAGGGAAAGAGGTCGGTGTCGCCTGGTTCCGCCCGGGTGGGTTAATCTGCTGATGCTGACCCGCCGGCCGGCTTCCAGGCACTTCCGCCGTCCGGGTTACGGCCAAGGGCACGTTCTGCCCCGTTCCTGGCGTGTTGAAAAGGTTTCTTGCTTCATACTGATCCGGCAAGCGGGAATGATACCTCATCCGCTGAACCGCCGCGGCTGACTGCTGCTCAAGCTCGAGACGGAAAGCATCCGCCCTAAGGCGCTCCGCCTCAGCGTCCATCTGGGCCTTTAGTGTATTGATCTCCTGCTGGACTTCGGTCATCTGGTTCTTCAACCTTGCAATCTCCGCGTTACGGGCCGCTTGGTTTTCTGCCGTGACCTCAGTCGCCATTAGGGTTGTAAGCTCGCCCATCTGATCCAGGAGAACCTGAGCCGGTGGGGTGCCAGCCCCAGACCCGGTCGCACCGGCTGCTGAACTGCCAGGAGCCGCCGCTGTTCCTGCCTTGAAGACGGCAGCACGATTCGGCGGCTCGTAGTCCTCCGGCTCATGGAATTCCGACTCAGGGTAAGGCTCGATGTAGCCCCCGAGTCCGCCATTGTGGAGCTGGTAGATTGATTCCGTCTCTCCGCTCGAAGATTCATCCTCAGAGCAGATGAGAGGTTCCTCCTGCGACACAGATCCCTCTAGATCCATGCTTTGAGTGAAGCCAACGAAGACATGCTTCCGGCCCGGATTAGCACGGGCAGGTTGCACGCGTCGGGCGGGTTGCTTGCGCCGGGCCGGCTCGACGATGTCGGTGCAGGTGTCCGGCCCGGGTTCAGATCCGCCGATCTTGCCGATGAAGACATGGATTCCGCCGAACGGGACCCGGAAACCGTACTCAATGGAGTCAGCCTCGGGGCCCCAGCCGGCGTCGTCGATGTAGAGCCGGCCACGGCGACTCTTGGTCATCCTGCCAACAGCGTACCCCTCGATCCCTGGGAGAGAGCCCTTTGAGAACTCAACACCACCGAGCGCTAGCCCCACGGTGGGCGCCAACTGTCGTGGTTTTGTCACGGCAGATGTCCGAAGACTTAGGTTCGAGGCCATCGCCATGGTAGTGGACTCAAAGGGGTTGGTTGGGATGAAGGACACGAGTTTACCCAGGTTCGGCCCCTCAAGTAGAGGTAAAAGCCTACGTCCTGCTTGTGTTGTATTGATTGGAGTATCGATTACAAGGTAGCGGATTGCTTGACCTAGCTCTCGATGGTTGCTTCTCCCTCAAGCCGCCCCGGGGTCTAGCCTTTATATAGGAGGTCAAGGCCCCGGGTTACACGAGTCTCGAACCGACTTACACAACGTGTTCTACTCTGTCTCTAAGCCGCCATACCATAATTGGTAAGCCGCCACCGGGCGGCTTGGCCACCCGGGTCTCCATGCAGTCTTCTGTCTCTGGGCCTCCGCCTGGGCCCATCTGGTAAGCCGCCATGAGGCTTGGCCGTCATCTTCCAGCCCACCTTACAGGTCCTCAGCTACGAGCCGCCAGGTATGACCCGGCCCCACCTGGGCGGGTCTTACCACGGGGTTATATCCCCAACAGAAGGCATCCCCTCTTTCGTCTCCAACATTATCGGTAACCTTACTTTGGGCTATATTTTTATTCCTCACAAGATATGTGTTTTGCTTGGAGCATAATTTTATTTTACTAGGATTTTCTTGATGTTAATTAGAATAATGTTTGATATCTTTTATTTCAATAAAAGTGGAAAGGCTAGCCTTCACCATGCTTATTTTGCAAGTCTATATGTGGCTGTTTGAAAACAGAAAGTTGCACGCTATTGCGTGAATTATCAAGAAAAGTCAGAATGTGATAAAATGTTGATTTTTTTGCACAATAAGCTATGATACATTTTCTACAGTTTGGTAATTTTTCAGAATGTTTTGAGCTAAATAAGTATGGATACTTCTTCATCCTTTACAGACTATTCTGTTTAGACAGATTGATGTTATGATTGCATTGTTTGCATATGTTTGCTTATTTAATGATTCTATTTGAGGATAGGAGTATTAAATATGCAGAGGCATTTAGTATGCAATTATAATTTTAGTGATTTTTTACAGTAGAGAATGATAAGGTGTTGCATTGATTTATACTAACGTATCTCACGAGTTCTTGTTGAGTTTTGTGTAGATGAAGTTTTTAAGATTTCGGGAAACCGTGATATAAAAGGAATTAAGGAGACACAAAAGCTCAAGCTTGGGGATGCCCAAGGCATCCCAATATAATATTTTAAGAAGTCTCAAGCATCTAAGCTTGGGGATGCCCCGGTAGGCATCCCACCTTTCTTCATCAACAATTATCGGTTAATATCGATTGAGCCTAAGTTTTTGCTTCTTCACATGATGTGTGTTATTCTTGGAATGTCATTTTATTTTCTTTTGCTTGCTGTTTTAATAAAAAACTTAGATCTGAAAGTTTTAAGATGAGAGAGAGTTCTCAAATGGCTACCCATTTACTTAACCACTCCCTTGATCTTCACTTATATCTTTTTGGAGTAGCTTGTCATTTACCCTTGTGCTTCACTTATATCCTATGAGTAAATTGTTGAATGAATTGAATACCATGAAGTTGAAATTATATGTTCATAGCATGCCTAGTAGTAGCTTCACATTAGGTTTAGAAAGTGAAATCTTTTGAAGTGTGACAATCACAATATTGGTCATACAAGCAATTCGTGAATGATTAGTATAAGGAAGAGAACTTTCACATACAAATATATTATCTTGGACATCTTCTATGATTGTGAATACCCATTAATTATTTTTGAACTTGAGCAAATTAGTTGAAGTTGGACAAGGAAGACAACGTAATGAGTTATGGTTGTGTATATTTGCATAGAAGTTATATTGTTATGGATCCTCCAACATGTGGTGTTTGCATAGGATCTTTTGCTAGCCAAAAATTCGTACTAAGTAGAGATACTACTTGTGCATCCAAAAACCCTTAAACCTAGTTTCTTGCCATGAGTGTCCACCATACCTACCTATGGATTGAATAAGATCCTTCAAGTAAGTTGTCATCGGTGCAAAAAGGCAATAAAAATTGCTTCTAAATGTGTTTGATCATTTAGTGTAAGAGAAAATTGAGCGTTGTACGAACTTGTGATGGCAAAGTAATAAAAGCGACGGACTACATAATAAAGGTAGCTATCATAAGGAGCAATACAACATGGCATTCTTTTGCATTAAGGGATTGTGCATACAAAACCAAAACGCACTTGACAACCTCTGCTTCCCTCTGCGAAGGGCCTATCTTTTACCTTTCAGTATTTACTTTTACGCAAGAGTCAATAGTATGCATTCTCATTTCAACCTCAATTATTCTCTAGTTGGCAAGCATCATGTGGTGGGGAAAGATCTAGGCACATATGGCCAGTCAAATATATTTGATCATGACTTATTATTATTGACAGTTATCTCTATGATAAATGAGTTGTGAGGCAAAACATTAAGCCCCTATCTTTCTCTGTGTTCGATGGATGCCATTTGTTCTAAAAATATGCTTTGAGTACTAGCAATCATACAAGACTATATGATGATTGAGTATGTGGAGCTATTACTTAGACTTTGTTGAGAATAAGTTGAATTGCAATTGTTTGGTGACTAAGAACATAGGTTGTTAAGTTTCATGAAAATTCATTGTTTGAATCATAACATGTGAATTTGTTGCTACTTTATCATGATGAGTTTTATGAGAAAGAGTTGCAGTTATGATGCTAGGAAAAGTGGTTGAATTTATCATTGATCAAACTTATGTACTATGCTAGCATTCACACTTCATAAATTATTTCTTTTATCATTTACCTACTCGAGGACGAGTAGGAATTAAGCTTGGGGATGCTGATACGTCTCCAACGTATCTATAGTTTATGAAGTATTCATGCCATATTTACAACAATTTTATATGGTTTTGGTATGATTTGCACGGAACTAACCCGGACTGACGCTGTTTTCAGCAGAACTACCGTGGTGTTGTTTTTTGTGCAGAAATAAAAGTTCTACAAATGCAACGAAACTTTTTGACGATTTTTTTGGAACAAAATAGGCACCGGAAGCTTCGTGGGAGGGCCAAAAGAGCCACGAGGTGGCCACAACCCACCAGGGCGCCAGCCCCCTCTGGCGCGCCCTGGTGTCTTGTGGGCCCCTCGTGGCCCATCTTCGCGTGAAACCGACGCCCAAAAATCCTATATACTCAGGAAACCCCAGAAATAACCCTAGATCAGAAGTTCTGCCGCCGCAAGCCTCTGTAGCCACGAAAAACCAATCTAGACCCCATTGCGGCACCCTGTCGGAGGGGGAAATCATCACTGGAGGCCATCTCCCTATGGTCTCCATGATGAGGAGGGAGTATTCCACCCTCGGGGCTGAGGGTTTGTACCAGTAGCTATGTGTTTAATCTCTCTCTCTCTCTCTCTCTCTTGTGTTCTTGATTTGGCACGATCTTGATGTATCGCGGGCTTTGTTAATATAGTTGGATCATATGGTGTTTTCCCCTCTCTATCTTGTTGTGAGGAATTGAGTTTTCCCTTTGAGATTTCGTTATTACCGGATTGAATACTTTTATGGATTTGAGAGCATTTGATCTATGTCTTGGCACTCAACTCGCGGATTCTCGAGGTGATATTGGGGTAATCTATGCATTGGGGTTGATGCACGTTTTCGTCCTACTTTCTCTGGTAGAAATCTTGGGGCACTCTTTGAGGTTCTTTGTGTTGGATTGAGTATTATGAATCTGAAATTGTTTGATGTGTATCGTATAATTAACTCATGGATACTTGTGGTGACATTGGAGTATCTAGGTGACATTAGAGTTGGTTGATGCGTATCATATGTTGTTATTTTAGTACGAACTCTTAGATCCATCGGAAAGGATAACTTGGTGTTATTTTAGTACGAACTCTTGGATAGATCAATCGGAAAGGATAACTTGAAGGTGGTTTCATACCCTACAAACAATTTCTTCTTATGTTCTTCGCTAGATAAGAACTTTGGAGTGATTCTTCGTTGTATGTTGAGGGGTGGTTATGTGATCCAATTATATTAGCATTGTTGAGAGATTGCACTAGCAAAAGTACGGGCCCTAGGCCTTGTTTTCAAGCATTGCAATACCGTTTTTGCTCACTTTTGTTACTTGCTACCTTGCTGTTTTTTATTGTTACTATTACAAAAATCAATATCTACTATCATTACTACACTTGTGTCACCATCTCTTCGTCGAACTAGTGCACCTATACAATTTACCATTGTATTTGGTGTGTTGGGGAAACAAGAGAATTTTTATTATTTGGTTGCAGGGTTGTTTGAGAGAGACCATCTTCATCCTACGCCTCCCACAGATTGATAAACCTTAGGTCATCCACTTGAGGGAAATTTGCTACTGTCCTACAAAACTCTACACTTGGAGGCCCAACACGAGTCTACAAGAACAAGTTGTGTAGTGGACATCGGATCCAGTTGATGTTGAAGAGGAGGAAGTGGAGGAAGAGCCAGCGGCCCAAGCTCCTATTGCCAAGAAGAAGAAGAAGTTTCTTGCTGATGCTATGCCAAAGCAAGCTTCTTCAAGCAAGAAATCTGCACCCAAGAAGCCAGTTGCCCCAAATTCTAAGAAGACTACTAGGGACATCCCTCTTGCTGCTAAGAACAAGACTTCAACTTCCAGAGATGCTGAGGAAGAGTTGCCAGTCTTGAGGAAACTGAGGCCACGTATGCCAGAGTATAATGATGCTTGTCGTGGGAATGTCCCTGACAATAGAACTAGGGGTACGAATGGAGGAGCGACGTCTAGCTACGGCTCAGGTGTGACACTCGGATGTGTACGAGTTCAGGCCCCACTCGGAAGTGGTAAAAGCCCTACGTCTCGAGCCCTGAGGCTGGTGTTGCTTAGCTTATGGGTGTATATGGGAATACAGGTGTCGGAACCCTGCTACGGCGTCCGGTGGTGGCTTATATAGAGTGCGCCACCACCAGCCGAGCGCTGCATTGAATGCTAGTTAGAGCTAGTTACAGAAACTGCCGCTTTAACTAGTACGTTACAAGTAACGCCTGACTGATCATTCCCGGAGGACGTCCTTTCATATAACTCAATGCTACGTCTCCTGACCGTTGAGTTCTCGTTGTCTGAGTGCGAATGTGATCATCCGAGTGCGTCTTCATGATCATCCGAGTGAACCTTCAGATCTTACCGAGTGCACTTCTTCTTCTGAGCTTCGACGCTGACATGGAACCATTGGTGGGCCCTAGATGTCAGGTCCATGACCCTACCCAGTGTAGGCATCCTCATCAGTAGCCCCCGAATCCATGAGGTTTTATAAGTCGAGTGATCGACACTCGGTAGCATCGATGATCTTTCGGAGAAGATCGAGAAACGATCATGTCGTCTCCCACTCGGCCTCAAACCAAGATGGATTTAGGATCAATGTTTTCGATGAAAACCATAATGTTGTTTAATCCGAGTGGTAAGCTGGTGCGAGCCGATCACTCGGTTCGTAGGAAGGTGTCATCAGGATTATCCGCGACGTGGAGCTCATCTCCTTTGAGCACGAAGAGATCTCCGCGCGTTTGAAATCGCTGAAACTGTGCGTGGGCGCGCGGCGGAACGGTCATGTCCCGAAGTTTTTGGGGAAATGGGCACGACGCCTCGCTAACCACGCCAAAAACCACGCCACGCGTTCCTGATACACTGAACAGTGGATTCGTAGATCTTCCTTCGTTCGCGGATTGACGGCCTGAGATTGCGCCGGATCTTTGGTATAAATAGTGGGAAGTACTGTTTGGGCGAGAACAGATCTCATTTCCCCAATTCCTCGTCTTCTCCGACGCCCACTTGCGCTCCACCTTTCTCTCCACCGTCGAAGGCTATCTTGAGCTCGCCGGCGAAGATGCGCACGGCGTCCGCGACTGCGAAGGCCGAGCGGACGAAGAAGAGCGTGTGCGCGTCTTCCTCCAGCACCGGAGCGCCGGCTGGATGGACACAAGGCGAGTGGCTCCCGTCGCGGGTGACCAAGGCCCGGATGCTTGATCTGGAGGTTCAAGGACTCGTGCGTGAGGGGAGCTGGCGGCTGCCGGGGCCGGACAAAGAGGAGCCATCGCCGAAGGGGGACGAGCGTGTGCTCTTGGTGACCCACCTCGAGCGAGGTTTTTCTCTGCCACCACACCCTTTCTTCCAAAGGTTTCTGAGCTTCTTCGGTGCTCAGTTTCATCATCTTCCCCCAAATGCCGTAGTGTACTTAGCTGCGTTTATCTCTTTGCGCGAAAACTTCTTGGGTTGCCACCCCCATTGGGGTTTGTTTAAACATCTCTTCACCTACCGAGTGATGACCGTGAAGAAACCCACTCGGTCGGAGGATAAGACCAATGTGGCCCAACTGTGCGGGGGATTCGGAATCTAACTGCGAGGCAAGGGATGTTTTCCTAAGTTGACATTCCCTGACTCGGTAAAGGGGTGGCAGGAGAACTAGTTCTACTGCCATGACATTCCAGTCGGTGAGGGTCAACCGGGTCTCCCGCCATATACTTCGGATCGCATTCGGCCAGTTTCCCGACTGACAGTGACCAAGGAAGAGAAGACTGAAGTCGACATCTTAGTGATAGCGTTAGTAGCTCTGGTGCAAAAAGGTGTCAATGGTCTCGACCTGCTGGAGGTCTTCTTCCAGAGGAGGATCCAGCCACTGCAGGCCAGAGGTCACCCCATGTGGGAATACTCCGGGCCGGATGATTCCACTCGAACTCACTCGAAGGAGCTCAAGGAATAAGAGGTGGAGGCCAAGATCAAGGCGATCACACCAGCGCGCGACAACCCCAGGGCGAGTATGAAGAGTCCGGTGAAGGTGAGGATGATGAGGAAGATGACGAAGAGGGCTCAGAAGACGACGATGAAGTGGAGTCGTCACGTTCAGAAGACCGAATGCCCAAAACTCGCTCCAAGGCGCACCATGACTCAGGAATCCGTGGTGGCGGACCCAAAGGATCAAGGACTGCCAAACCGAGTGGATCCGCCCTTCCAACACGTGCTGCAAAGCGCGGGCGTGGAGAGCTTGCCTCTTCCCCTGAGAAGACGGCGAAGCAGCCCAAAATTGCTGCAACCAAACCTCGGAAGGCGGTCCTCATCCCGAAGATCAAGATGGCTATCCCAGTGGCTTCAGCGTAAGTGATTCTATTCTTGACATTAGCTATGTATACCTATCCGAATGACAAAAAATCTGGGTGTTCTCTTTGCAGGGCTGATACTTCGACTGCATCACCTGACCCCCAGACCCTGGAGAAAGAGCTGGCCGATGCTGATGTTGCATCCTCGAAGGGTAAGTGCTGAACTCACTTGGTAATCCAGTATATTTTCGAGTACCTTCGAGTGACTTGATTATTTGCAACTCCGTGAGAGGTGATCGACCTTGATGAAACCGACAAGATTGACCCAAAGAGCACTCCGGCAGATGCGGACGTCATGATGCAGGAGCCATCACTTGCCGATACTTTGGTGCCCACACAAGAGGTCGGCTCGGGAGCCGGGGCAGCACTCGGTACTGGGTCTTCATCTCAATTGTTGACTTCTTCTACGCCCAATATTTTTGCACTACACCATGTCCCGGAGGACCAAGTGGGAGCGAGCAAAGAGGCGCTAATGCAACTGGAGATAATGAGTGACCGACTGAAGATGGCGTATGATGCGAGTGAAGCCCTGAAGAAGAATGTCCGAGTAAGTACTCTTGTAAGTACCCTTTTCAATTTTCCGTCTTGTGAGGATCTGAAACTGAGTTTGAGTACACCCGCTGAGTGTACTTGAGTTCCAGTGGGGGCGCGCTGAGCGCACCCACTGGGTGTAGTCCCCGAGACTGCCGTCGACTGAAGCAGTCGGCGGGAGTCTTAGAGTCCGAGTGAATATCCTGCTCAATTCATCCGAATGAATTCCATGTTCTATCCATCCGAATGAATACTTTGTTTTTGATTTTCAAGTGGGGGCGCGCTGAGCGCACCCACTGGGTGTAGTCCCCGAGACTGCCATCGACTGAAGCAGTCGGCGGTAGTCTTAGAGTCCGGGTCAAAGTCCTGACCAATATGCTTTGCTTTAAATCTGTTTTACAGTCTGTTTGTGAGCTCGGAAGCCACTACAAGACTCTGGAGAAGGAGGTGCTGGACCTGCGCATTAGCCTCGACGCTGAGAAGACCAAGAATGCCCGACTGGAAAAGGAGAAAAAGGCCATTGAAGGTAATATCTTCCTACTCAAATGTAATGGTAGTTGCTCCCCTTCCCATCCGACTGAGTATGCTTCATCAGATTTTCGTAGAGAAAATCGTGAACTTGTCAAGAGGCTGAGGAATTCTATTTCTTTAGAAACTGTGAAGACTGCTCTTGAGAAGAAGGACACTGAGCTTGCAGCCGCTCAGAAGGAAGCCAGCCGAAAGGCCAAGGAGGCCGAGGAAAAACTAAAGTCAGTCAGAAAGCTGGAGGAGGAGAAGAAAGTATTGGAGGCTGCCGTTCAGAAGTCCAACCAAGAACTTGTTGAATTGAAGAAGCTACAAACCGAGTGGCAAACCAAACTCAACCACATTGCTTCCAAGAAAGCTGAGCTGGAGGAATACATCGACGAATTCAGTGGTGAGGCCAATGAAAAACTCAAAGGTAATGTTCCCGAGTGACTTTCATTGAGTTTGATTAAGCACAGTGTAATTTGTATGTCCCTGCCTTCTTTCTTCATTTGTCCGAATCCAGCATTTTGCGATGATGTGGCGGAGGAGACGAACAAAATCGAGAAGGAGCTGGATCCCACCCAAGGTTTACTCAAGGACAGCGCCGCCATGAGCGTGCTCCGATTGGAGGAGCGTGTTGAGCAAGTGGCCATGTATATCAGGGAGCTGGGCACCGCCATTTCTGCGATTGATCGCGACGTGTTTCCCGATGACGAGCCTTCGAAGGATCTGGAAACTGTGTTAGCTCGAGTGAAGTGATACGTCTCCAACGTATCTATAATTTTTTATTGTTCCATGCTATTATATTATCTGTTTTGGATGTTTTATATGCATTAATATGCTATTTTATATTATTTTTGGGACTAACCTATTAATCTAGTGCCTAGTGCCAGTTTCTGTTTTGTCCTTGTTTTTGAGTATTGCAGATAAGGAATATTAAACGGAGTCCAAACGGAATAAAATCTTCGGAATGATTTTTCTTGGACCAGAAGAAACATACCAAGCTTGGAGACCAAGGCAGAAGAGCCGCCGTGTGGCCACAAGCCACAGGGGCGCGCCCAGGGGGTAGGGCGCGCCCCCTGGCTTGTGGGCCCACGGCAGCCCTCCTAACCCTACTCTTCGGCCTATAAATTCCCAAATATTCCCTGGATACCAAAGAGAGCCACGAAAATACTTTTCCGCCGCTAGGAGCCTCTGTTCCCGTGAGATCCCATCTGGGGACCTTTTCCGGTAATCTGCCGGAGGGGGATTCGATCACGGAGGGCATCTACATCAACTCCATTGCCCCTCCGATGATGCGTGAGTAGTCCACCACAGACCTTTGGGTCCATAGCTAGTAGCTAGATGGCTCCTTCTCTCTCTTTGCTCTTCAATACCATGTTCTTCATGATCTTCATCGAGATCTATCCGATGTAATACTCTTTTGCGGTGTGTTTGTCGAGATCCGATGAATTGTGGGTTTATGATCAGATTATCTATGAATATTATTTGAGTCTTTTCTGAATTCTTATATGCATGATTTCATATCTTTGCAAGTCTCTTCGAGTTATTGGTTTGGTTTGGCCAACTAGATTGGTAATTCTTGCAATGGGAGAAGTGCTTAGTTTTGGGTTCAATCTTGTGGTGTCCTCACCCAGTGACATAGTAGGGGTAGCGAGGCATGTATTGTATTGGTGCCATCGAGGATAAAAAGATGGGGTTTTCATCATATTGCTTGAGTTTATCCCTCTACATCATGTCATCTTACCTAATGCGTTACTCTGTTCTTCATGAACTTAATACTCTAGATGCAAGATGGAGTCGGTCGATGTGTGGAGTAATAGTAATAGATGCAGAATCGTTTCGGTCTACTTGACACGGACGTGATGCCTATATGCATAATCATTGCCTTGGATGTCTTCATAATTATTCGCTTTTCTATCAATTGCTCGACAGTAATTTGTTCACCCACCGTAATACTTGCCATCATGAGAGAAGCCTCTAGTGAAACCTATGGCCCCCGGGTCTATTTTCCATCTAATACTTTCAGATCTAAAACCAAAAATACCAAAAATACCTTGCTGCATTATTTTTACTTTTGTTTTACTTTCTGTTCAAGCAATCTATTCTATCTATCTCTATCAGATCTCATCCTTGCAAGTAACCGTGAAGGGATTGAGAACCCCTTTATAGCGTTGGGTGCAAGTGTTTGATTCTTTGTGTAGGTACATCTATTGGGGACTTGCTTGTATCTCCTACTGGATTGATACCTTGGTTCTCAACAACTGAGGGAAATACTTATCTACTTTGCTGCATCACCCTTTCCTCTTCAAGGGAAAACCAACACATGCTCAAGAAGTAGCAAGAAGGATTTCTGGCGCGTTGCCGGGGTGATCTACATCAAGCCTACCAAGTACCCATCACAAACTCATCTCTTGCATTTACATTATTTGCCATTTGCCTCTCGTTTTCCTCTCCCCCACTTCTAAAACGATTTTCGAAAAGATTTGCCTTTTTATTCGCCCCTCTTCCGTTCGTCTTTTCGTTTGCTTTTTGCTTGCTTGTGTGCCTGATTGCTTGCTTTGTCATGATGACTCAAGAGAATACCAAGTTGTGTGACTTTTCCAATACTAATAATAATGATTTTATTAGTACTCCAATTGCTCCCGCCACTAGTGTGGAATCTTATGAAATTAATGCTGCTTTGCTAAATCTTGTTATGAAAGAACAATTTTCCGGCCTTACTAATGAAGATGCCGCATCCCATCTAAATAATTTCATTGAGTTGTGTGATATGCAAAAGAAGAAAGATGTGGATAATGATATTGTTAAACTGTAGCTATTTCCGTTCTCACTACGAGATCTTGCTAAAACTTGGTTTTCATCTTTGCCTAAAAATAGTATTGATTCGTGGAAAAAGTGTAAAGATGCTTTTATTTCCAAGTACTTTCCGCCCGCTAAGATCATCTCCCTCAGGAACGATATAATGAATTTTAAGCAACTTGATCATGAGCATGTTGCACAATCTTGGGAGAGGATGAAATTAATGATTAGAAATTGCCCCGCGCATGGTTTGAGTTTATGGATGATTATACAAATTTTCTATGCTGGATTGAATTTTGCATCTAGGAATCTCCTAGATTCCGCCGTGGGTGGTACTTTTATGGAAATCACATTAGGAGAAGCTACTAAACTCCTAGATAATATTATGGCAAATTACTCACAATGGCATACTGAAAGATCTCTTACTAGTAAAAAGGTGCATGCTATTGAAGAAATAAATACTTTGAGTGAAAAGATGGATGAATTGATGAAATTGTTTGCTAGTAAGAGTGCTCCTATTGATCCTAATGATATTCCTTTATCTTCTTTGATTGGAAATAATAATGAATCTATGGATGTGAACTTTGTTGGTAGGAACAATTTTGGTAACAACGCGTATAGAGGAAATTTCAATCCTAGGCCGTTTCCTAGTAATTCCTCTAATAATTATGGTAATTCCTACAGCAATTCTTATGGAAATTATAATAAGATGCCCTCTAATCTTGAGAATCATATTAAAGAATTTATTAGTTTGCAAAAGGGTTTCAATGCTATGATCGAAGAAAAACTGCTTAAGATTGATGATTTGGCTAGGAACGTTGATAGAATTTCTCTTGAGTTTGATTCTTTGAAAATTAGATCTATTCCACCCAAGCATGATATTAATGAGTCTTTAAAGGCTATGAGAATTTCAATTGATGAGTGTAAGGAAAGAACCGCTAGAATACGTGCTAAGCATGAATGGCTTGAAAAAGTGTGTTCTCGTGATAATATTGATGAAGATCTTAAAGTGATTGATGTGACTCCTATTGAATCTTTGTTTTCCAATGTAAATCTTGATAAAGATGGGACTGGAGATAAGTCAACTTTAGTTAAAAGGCGCCCCAATGATTCGGAGTTTATAGATCATAATGCTAAGATTGACAAAAGTGGGATAGAAGAGGTCAAGACTTTAAATAGCAATGAACCCACTCTTTTGGATTTCAAGGAATTTAATTATGAGAATTGTTCTTTGATTGATTGTATTTCCTTGTTGCAATCCATGTTGAATTCTCCGCATTCTTATGATCAAAATAAAGCTTTTACTAAACATATCGTTGATGCTATGATGAAATCTTTTGAAAAAAAACTTGAGTTGGAAATTTCTATACCTAGAAAGCTTTATGATGAGTGGGAACCTACTATTAATATTAAAATTAAAGATTTTGAGTGCCATGCTTTGTGTGATTTGGGTGCTAGCGTTTCCACGATTCCGAAAACTTTATGTGATGTGTTAGGTTTCCGTGAATTTGATGATTGCTCTTTAAATTTGCATCTAGCGGATTCCACTACAAAGAAACCGATGGGAAGGATTAATGATGTTCTTATTGTTGCAAATAGAAATTATGTTCCCGTAGATTTCATTGTTCTTGATATAGATTGCAATCCTACATGTCCTATTATTCTTGGTAGACCTTTCCTTAGAACGATTGGTGCAATTATCGATATGAAAGAAGGAAACATTAGATTTTAGTTTCCATTAAGGAAAGGCATGGAACACTTTCCTAGAAATAAAATTAAATTGCCTTATGAATCTATTATGAGAGCTACTTATGGATTGCATACCAAAGATGACAATACCTAGATCTATTGCGTTTTGCCTAGCTAGGGGCGTTAAACAATAGCGCTTGTTGGGAGGCAACCCAATTTTATTTTTGCTTTCTGTTTTTTTTGTTTCTCTTTTGGTGTGTTTTGCACATTATTACTTCTGTAGTAATTGTATTTTAATATTTTTATTAGTGTTTGAGCCAAGTAAGACCTTTGGGATGGTCTACGGTGTTTGTTGATTTGATTTTGCTGAAAAACAGAAACTTCTGCGCTCAGTCCAGGAATTTTATAAATTCACTGGAACATGATTTTGATCTGATATTTTTACACAATATTTATATACAAATTTCCCTGGTTGTCCTAATTTTTCAGAATTTTTGGAGTTACATAAGTATTCGAAGTTTACAGATTGCTACAGACTGTTCTGTTTTTGACAGATTCTGTTTTGTTTGTGTTGTTTGCTTATTTTGATGAATCTATGGGTTGTATCTGGGGGTATGAACCATGGAGAAGTTAGAATAAAGTAGGTATTACACAAATATAAATAAAGAATGAGTTTACAACAGTACCTAAAGTGGTGATTTATTTTTCTTATTCTAACGGATCTCACGAGTTTTCTGTTGAGTTTTGTGTTGTGAAGTTTTCAAGTTTTGGGTAAAGATTTGATGGACTATGGAATAAGGAGTGGCAAGAGCCTAAGCTTGGCGTTGCCCAAGGCACCCCAAGCCATATTCAAGGATACCAAAAATCCTAAGCTTGGGGATGCCCCAGAAGGCATCCCCTCTTTCGTCTTCAATCCATCGGTAAATTTACTTGAGGCTATATTTTTATTCACCACATGATATGTGTTTTGCTTGGAGCGTCTTGTATGATATGAGTCTTTTCTTTTTAGTTTGCCACAATCATCCTTGCTGCACACATCTTTTTGATAAGGACACTCTGAATCATGAATTTATTAGAATACTCTATGTGCTTCACTTATATCTTTTGAGCTAGGCAATGTTGCTCTAGTGCTTCACTTATATCTTTTTAGAGCATGGTGGTGTTATGTTTTATAGAAATAATTGAACTCTCGTACCTCACTTATATTATTTTGAGAGTCCATAAACAGCATGGTAATTGGATTAGGTTATGAATTTGGTCCTAATATAATAGGCATCCAAGAGGGATATAATAAAAACTTTCATATTAAGTGCATTGAATATGATGAGAAGTTTGATTTCGTGCATATAGTTTTGAGATGTAGAGATGGTAATATTAAGAGTTATGTTAGTAAGTAATTGTGGATTAGTAGAGATACTTGTGTTAAGGTTTGTGATGCCCATAGCATGCACGTATGGTGAACTGTTATGTAATGAAGTCGGAGCATGATTTGTTTAATGATTGTCATCCTTTGTGTGATGGGTCGGGAGCGCGCGATGGTTTACTCCTACCAACCTCTCCCCTAGGGGCATGCATCTAACACTTTGCTTCGATGACTAATAGACTTTTGCAATAAGTATGTGAGTTCTTTATGACTAATGTGAGTCCATGGATTATACGCACTCTCACCCTTCCACCTTTGCTAGCCTCTCTAGTACCGCGCAACTTTCGCCGGTGCAATAAACCCACCTTCCTCAAAACAGCCACCATATATTTTCCTCAAAACAGCCACCATACCTACCTATTATGGAATTTCCATAGCCATTCCGAGATATATTGTCATGCAACTTCCACCGTTCCGTTTATTATGACACGCCCCATCATTGTCATATTGCTTTGCATGATCGTAAGACAGCTAGCATGATGTTTTTATGGCTTGTCCGTTTTTTGATGTCATTTGCTATGCTAGATCATTGCACATCCCGGTACACCGCCGGAGGCATTCATATAGAGTCATATGTTGTTCTTGGTTTCGAGTTGTAAGTAAATAAAAGTGTGATGATCTTCATTATTAGAGCATTGTCCCATGAGAGGAAAGGATGATGGAAGCGATGATTTCCTCACTAGATGGGATGAGTCTCCGAACTTTACAAAAAAATAAAAGAGGCCAGTGAAGCCCAAAAAAATAAATAAAAGAGGCCAAAGATGCCCACCAAAAAAAAGAAGAAAAAAATGAATGAATGAATGAGAGAAAAGAGAGAAGGGACAATGCTACTATCCTTTTCCACACTTGTGCTTCGAGTAGCACCATGTTCTTCATGATAGAGAGTCTTCTATTTTGTCACTTTCATATACTAGTGGGAATTTTTCATTATATAACTTGGCTTGTATATTCCAATGATGGGCTTCCTCAAAGTGCCCTAGGTCTTCGTGAGCAAGCAAGTTGGATGCACGCCCACTTAGTTTCCTTTTTGAGCTTTCAAACAATTATAGCTCTAGTGCATCCGTTGTGGCAATCCCTACTCACTCACATTGATATCTATTGATGGGCATCTCCATAGCCCGTTGATACGCCTAGTTGATGTCAGACCATCTTCTCCTTTTCCCTTGCACCTCCACCACATTCTATTCCACCCATAGTGATATATCCATGGCTCACGCTCATGTATTGCGTGAGAGTTGAAAAAGTTTGAGAACATAAAAGGGGTGAAACAATTGCTTGACTTGTCATCGTGGGTGTGCATGATTTAGATACTTTGTGTGGGGAAGATGGAGCATATCCAGACTATATGATATTGTAGGGATAACTTTCTTTAGCCATGGTATTTTGAAAGCTATGATTGCTTGTTAGTATGCTTTAAGTATTATTGTCCTTATGTCAATATTAAGCTATGGTATTGAATTTTACGGATCTGAATATTCATGCCACAATAAAGAATATTACATGGATAAATATGTTTTTATCATTTACCTACTCGAGGATGAGCAGGAATTAAGCTTGGGGATGCTTGATACGTCTCCAACGTATCTATAATTTTGGATTGTTCCATGCTATTATATTATCTGTTTTGGATGTTTTATATGCATTAATATGCTATTTTATATTATTTTTGGGACTAACCTATTAATCTAGTGCCTAGTGCCAGTTTCTGTTTTTTCCTTGTTTTTGAGTATTGCAGATAAGAAATATTAAACGGAGTCCAAACGGAATAAAATCTTCGGAATGATTTTTCTTGGACCAGAAGAAACCTACCAAGCTTGGAGACCAAGGCAGGAGAGCCACCGTGTGGCCACAAGCCACAGGGGCGCGCCCAGGGGGGTAGGGCGCGCCCCCTGCCTTGTGGGCCCATGGCAGCCCTCCTAACCCTACTCTTCGGCCTATAAATTCCCAAATATTCCCTGGATACCAAAGAGAGCCACGAAAATACTTTTTCGCCGCCAGGAGCCTTTGTTCCCGTGAGATCCCATTTGGGGACCTTTTCTGGTAATCTACCGGAGGGGGATTCGATCACGGAGGACATCTACATCAACTCCATTGCCCCTCCGATGATGCGTGAGTAGTCCACCACAGACCTTTGGGTCCATAGCTAGTAGCTAGATGGCTTCTTCTCTCTCTCTTTGCTCTTCAATACCATGTTCTTCATGATCTTCATGGAGATCTATCCGATGTAATACTCTTTTGCGTTGTGTTTGTCGAGATCCGATGAATTGTGGGTTTATGATCAGGTTATCTATGAATATTATTTGAGTCTTTTCTGAATTCTTATATGCATGATTTCATATCTTTGCAAGTCTCTTCGAGTTATTGGTTTGGTTTGGCCAACTAGATTGGTAATTCTTGCAATGGGAGAAGTGCTTAGTTTTGGGTTCAATCTTGCGGTATCCTCACCCAGTGACATACTAGGGGTAGCGAGGCACGTATTGTATTGTTGCCATCAAGGATAAAAAGATGGGGTTTTCATCATATTGCTTGAGTTTATCCCTCTACATCATGTCATCTTACCTAATGCGTTACTCTGTTCTTCATGAACATAATACTCTAGATGCAGGCAGGAGTCGGTCGATGTGTGGAGTAATAGTAGTAGATGCAGAATTGTTTCGGTCTACTTGACACGGACTTGATGCCTATATGCATAATCATTGCCTTGGATATCGTCATAACTATGCGCTTTTCTATCAATTGCTCGACAGTAATTTGTTCACCCACCGTAATATTTGCCTTCATGAGAGAAGTCTCTAGTGAAACCTATGGCCCCCGGGTCTATTTTCCATCTTATATTTTTAGATCTATTTACTTGTGTTTTTACTTTCCGCAATCTTTTCCATCTATCTCTATCATATCTCATCCTTGCAAGTAACCGTGAAGGGATTGACAAGCCCTTTATAGCGTTGGGTGCAAGTGTTTGATTCTTTGTGTAGGTACATCTATTGGGGACTTGCTTGTATCTCCTACTGGATTGATACCTTGGTTCTCAACAACTGAGGGAAATACTTATCTACTTTGCTGCATCACCCTTTCCTCTTCAAGGGAAAACCAACGCATGCTCAAGAAGTAGCAAGAAGGCAGTGCCAAGCCGAGTGAAAGACTGGAAAAAAACTGCGGCCCGGGCCGGTGCTGACATAGCTCTCTCGTTGGTCCGTATCCATTGCAAGGGGGTGGACGAGAAGAAACTGAAGTCTCTCGAGGTGGCCAACAAGAAGAACGCCAAGATTGATGACTTCATGGAGATGTTCATGGAGGCTACCACCTGGATAGCGGACAGCATTGACCTGGACACCTTCGTGGAGGCAGTGCCTCCGCCCGAGTGATCGTCTAGCTTTAACTATTTTTAAGTATTTGCCTTGGAATGCCGAGTGGTTGCTGTAACCATGAAACTTTAAGTGAGGTTGGCGCTCCCGCTGTCTGAACCTTTATCCGTACTTTTCAATCCGAATGATGCAGTTCTCGTTTGTTTTGGCTTTTATTCGATCTTTGGTTCCGGATGGTTCTAACTGAGGTGATGCGGAGTCGCGGCTAAGTCCCCGAGTGTGGGCTGGACCCTCACTCGGAGAAATTTGTCTTTGGATGAACAATGATAGTCATGTTCCTCTTGACAACCGAGTGTGGAGGGTGTCCGCACTCAGAGTGATTTCTAACTTAGGCGACACGGAGCCGCGGCTAAGCCCCCCGAGTGTGGGCTAGACCCTCACTCGGAGTAGTTTGTCCTTAGATCAACAATTGTGGTCATGTTTATCTTGACAACCGAGTGTGGAGGATGTCCTACTCGTAAGGTTTCTAACTTAGGCGATGCGGGATCGCGGCTAAGCCCCCGAGTGTGGGCTGGACCCTCACTCGGAGTAGTTTGTCCTTAGATGAACAATTATGGTCCTATTCACCTTGACAACCGAGTGTGGAAGATGTCCTACTGTGGGGACCCCGACTCGTAAGTCGTGGTCACCGAATGCATGTGCACAGTGATCCCAGAGATCAATGCTCACTGAACACACAGAAACTGGATAACAAGAGTCTTACATCCATATTTAGCGTCTTACACAAATAAAGACCATGAAGGTCAAGTCTTACATAGATAGGGCCGCAAGGGCCAAACACTTAAACTAAACAAGCAGCGGAAATCTTGATCAAAGCGTGAACCCATGCCATCTGCCTTAAACCTACATGCATTCTGACTGGGAAGCGTCCTAGTTCGCATGTTCGTCACCAACGAACTCTTCGCCATATTCCTGCTCTTCCATGCCTGGCCAATTAAATAACCAGTGGCAAGCCAATGAGTACTTTGAATGTACTCGCAAGCAACCCAAGTTGTGGAACAAGGTATAACAATGCATGATATAGCACTAAGTAGGTAAGTTTTGCAGAAAGCTGATTTTTAAATGCAATGACATGATCAAGTAACTTGAGTAAGCATGCATCAACTGCTAACAGGTATTCATGTGAACAAATCTCAGTTATCATTATAAGCAGGGGTTGAACATCTCATGTTCATCATCATGCCAAGTCATCGGACTTAGCCCAAGTGCCATCTTTATCACCAACATACACACACCGAGTTTATGAAAACCCAGGACATAGTTTAAGTAGCACCACCCAACTGTCCATGACCGTGGACACGGCTATTCGAATAGTTTTACACTCTGCAGAGGTTTCACACTTTACCCACAAGACTCGGGGAACTTCCGTGTCATCCACGACTCGCGGTATATTACATACCCGAGGTAAGCACCCAAACAATGCCTTTCCCCTGACGATACTAAACAAAGAGTCCACTCGTTGGTCCGTATCTTCATGATGTACAAACACGAGCCTTGCTTTACACAGTACCATCCATGAAGGGACACAACGGTGTGCCTGGTGCCTGTAAAGACAGCGCATGGTCGCCATTCCAGGTGCGACCCCGTATCGAGAGTGACCACGCCACTCCCGCCACTAGTAATGCGGGCTCTATGCTAGTACCCACCAAGGTAATCAACAAAGCCCCGTCCCATAAGGGGTATCGTGGTCGTGCATGTAAGGTTGGGACGGTCGACAAATCTTAAATCTAATCCGTTTTCGAAAACACACACACTCACTTGCTCCGGTACACCACTTCTTTATCAAGCGGTTACCTAGCTCATCATCATCTCCCTCGGGCATTAGTGGCACCCGACGGGGTTTTCGAAAAAGTCTTTGAAACCATTTTGCTTCCAACACCATGCATATTCCCATCCCACTTGCGTAGCACTACTAGCAACCTAACTACTCCCACCCGCACAACCCTCATAAGAAGGTAGGGTCATGCACGATGCAAGTATCAACAAGAAGTATCGAAGGCATCCCACCAAAGGGAATACAACGACATCATGATCATCATCGGAACATAAAGTGCTATATGACATGCATGAAAAGTTTCTTAACATGGTCAAGGGGCTGCTTGCCTGGCTCAACAAAGTCTTCGGGGTCTTCAAAGTCTTCGGGTCCAACTCCCTCGTCAACAGCGCAATCTATCGTCGCGAAACAAACAGGCAAAAATAAGCATCACAACAAAATAGAGCACAAAAGCCACTTTAAAAATGTTACTCTATTCTAATAAATACTACAAGATATTCTAAAAATATTTGCCTAAGGTTTTGGGGTGAAAAAGGTTTTTAAAACCATTTGTAACAGTGGCTGAAAATGCCAAAAAGGGGGTTTTAAAATAAAACAGTACATAAAAAGTTTTCAAAAAATTTCAAAAATGGCACTGTTAAATTCTACACAATATTTCAAGATTTATGGTGGAGAAATTATTGGATTTAGAGAAATATTGGGTTCTGAGGAATTTTTGGAAATCTTAACAGAAAAAGAAAAAGAGAATGGGCATTTGCCCTGGGCCAGAACTGGCCACAACTGGGCCGGCCCAGAGCAAAACGGCCCCAGGCGAACCGGGCGTCCGCGCCGCGCAAGGTTCAAACCTGACGGGCGGGGCCCGAGTGCCAGCGAGAGGGAGAGGGAGGCGGGCGAGACAGAGGCTGACGAGCGGGCCCCCCTTGCCAGGGCCGTCGTCAACCTCCGTCCAGGAGACGGCGGCTCTCACCGGCGACAGCAGAGAGCGCGGCGGCGGCTTGCAATCACAGGAACGGGCTTGGGGTGCTTCCACCGTTTGGTTGGAGGTGGAGGGGAGCGCCGGAGAGCAAGGGGTCGCCGGCGACGAGGTATCCATGGCGGAGAGAAATCGGGAGGAGGTCACCGGGCCCTTCCCGAGCTGCAAATCGAGCGGAGAGGAGGGGGGAATGGGTCAGAGAGGTGAGGGAGGAGCAATTGAAGAAGAAGGGGGACCGGAGGGGCTCCATACCGCGAGATCGACGACGACCAGGAGCGGCGGGGCTCGGCTCGATCCCGAGCACAGGGAGGAAGAGAGGGGTTGGGGCTCTGCTGGGGGTCGATTGGGGGGAGGAGGAAGCGAGAAGAGGGCAGAGTCGAGGCCGGGGAGGCCTTTTGATAGGCGAACGCGAGTCCACCGAATGGTGGTGCGCCGGCGATGTCGTGGCGCTCGCTGGAGGGCTCGGGGGAGAGAGAGAACAGGTCTGCGGCGCTCCTGGGCGTCGCCCACGACCAGAGGGAGAGGAGAGAGGGGCGGGGGAGCGTGCGCGTGCGAGCCCCGCGGTTGTCCGAGCTGGGCGGCGTCGGCACGCGCGGGGGAGGCCGCCGGAGAGAGAAGTAGGAGGGGGCCGACAGGGTAGCGTGTCCTGGACGCCGAGGTGGCCTCGGGGGACACAATTTGGAGGCCCGAGGCGGTCGGGGAGGGGGATTGGGCGGCGGCTACAGTGCTGTCGGGCACTATAGCGCGCTCCAGAGCGCGCGTATGGCATGCCATGGCATGCCAACGGCATCCTGTGCGCGGCCAACCTTGTCCAGTGGGTCCAGGGGGAGTATACTATGAGAAAAGGCATAGGATGCTCCGGGGAGTAGCTTTTAGAATAAGAGGGAAGGGGAGAGAAAGAGAGATTCTTGCTGTCCAGGGGTGAAAATTGGGGTTTTACCCCACTTAACCATGGAGCTGAGGCTTGAAATTCTTACTGGGGGTGAGGTGCAATGCTTGGGTGTTGTGGTAAAAATCTGGAGGCAAGGAGAATAACAGAAGGGGGTCAAACAGGGTTTTTACCGCCTGGGCAAAATGTGTTTGATGATGGTTTGGCTAAGCAAATGGAGTTTTATAGCCATGAGTTTTAACAGGTTCAAATGGTGGTTGGAAATAGGGTGTACCACCAAGTTTGAGCTTGATTGAAGAAAGTTTGCAATGTAACTTTGTGAAACCCAAGAAATCAACAGAATCAGATTTCTATAGATCTAGGCATGCATTTCACTTCCCACAAATCCACCACTTGGTGTGGCATCATTATTTGTGGTTTAGAACATGCACACAAAGTTTGAGGTCAATAGGACAAACTTCACAATGTGAAGTTGTTCAAATTTGAATCTGGACAGAGAGGGTTTTGGAATATTTTGATGAAGCAAATTAATTGGGATTGAGATGAAACTTTGCAAGATCATCAAATTTGACATTTGTGACTTGCTGGAATTTTCTTGGAATTTATTGAGAATATTTCTTATATAAATATTCCAAAAGCTTGATTTGGACAGAAAAGGTTTTGAGGGGTTTTGCCCATTATTTTGAACATGACCATGTGTTGAAACTCATATATATGGAAAATCTATGTCCACTGAGTTTCCCTAAATTTTCTCAAATATTTTTAAAGCATTTAAATAATTTTTCCCTATGAAAAGCCATTTTTGGCCTTAAGAAAAAGCCTTTAAATAAAATAGTAAAATAATCTTTAAAATTAATATTTGGTGGTTTTGGGAAGTCATATATATAGTAGGTTTCAAATAAAGCCTTTGGGGAAAAGGATCCACCCAATTTGCGGACTTGCTGTGCAAACCTCAACTCAGGGGTTTTTGAAAACTTTATTTGAATAAATCCTTTTGGTCAAAATAAATTTTGATAGAAATAGTTTTGGGTACTATTCACATGTCATGATCATTGGGCAAGAAGTTTGGGTCAAGGAAGATGAATATGGAGAGGAGTAGAACCTAAGAGTGCCAAACATAATCATCCAAGCAATCAAACAAGCATTAATTCAAACAAGCATGCACTCAAAAAGTTTTAATTGGTTCCAAATTTTCTAAATCCAATCATAGCAAAGTGATACAAACACACGGTGTGACAGACCTACCCCCCTTACAAGAATCTCGTCCCCGAGATTCCTAGGCTAAGCGCTAAAAAGATAAGGGAACTCAGATCTAAGATAGTCTTCACGCTCCCAGGTTGCTTCTGCTTCCGTGTGGTTGCTCCATTGGACCTTGAAGTACTTGATGGTGTGGCTTCGGGTGCAACATTCCACTTCATCCAAAATACGAGCTGGCCTCTCATGATAAGTGAGGTCTGGCTGAAGGTTGATGGCTTGATGGTCGATGTCCTTGTAGAGGTCGGGGCGGTTGGGTACTTGAAGACACTTCCAGAGTTGTGACATGTGAAAGACGTTGTGCACATCCGATAGCTCGGAAGGTAGCTCTAGTTGATAGGCAACTTCTCCTCGCCTGTCGGTGATCTTGAAGGGGCCGATGTACCTTGGTGCAAGTTTTCCCTTGACGTGGAAACGTTTGGTCCCTTTGAGGGGCGTAACTCGGAGGTAAACATGGTCTCCAACACAGAAACTCATGTCCCGACGGTGAGAGTCGGCAAAACTCTTCTGTCTTGACTTGGCGGTCTTGAGGCGCTCTCGGACGAGTTGAACTTGCTCTTCTGCTTCGCGGAGGATGTCTGGCCCAAAGACTAGACCTTCTCCGGTTTCCGACCAGTTGAGGGGAGTATGGCACTTGTGTCCATACAACACCTCAAATGGTGCCATCTGAAGACTCGACTGATAGCTGTTGTTGTAGGAGAACTCAGCGAAGGGTAGGCAATCTTCCCACTTGGCTCCATACGCCAATATATAGGCACGGAGCATATCCTCGAGTATCTGATTTACTCGCTCTATCTGCCCACCGGTCTGGGGGTGAAAAGCAGTGCTGAAGGAAAGCTTGGTTCCCAAGGCTTCTTGGAACCTATTCCAGAACCTTGAGGTGAACTAGGTGCCTCGGTCCGATACAATCTCCTTAGGAACTCAGTGGAGGCTTACAATCTGGTTGATGTAGAGGTTGGCCAGTTGGTTCCCATTGTAGGTGGTCTTGACAGGAATGAAATGGGCTACCTTGGTCAGGTGATCGACAATGACCCAAATGGAATCATGTCCCTTGCTTGACCTTGGTAATCCGGTGATGAAGTCCATCCCGACTTTGTCCCACTTCCATTCAGGCACTTTGAGAGGTTGCAACAATCTAGCGGGTCGCTGATGCTCAGCTTTGACTCTCTGGCATATGTCACAATTGGCAACAAAGGTGCCTATCTAACGTTTCATGCCATGCCACCAGAATCTTGCCTTGAGGTCTTGGTACATCTTGGTTCCTCCAGGATGGATGGAATACGGAGTGTCATGAGCTTCTTGCAAGATCAAATTCTTGAGCTCTTCTGTGTTGGGTACGCAGATGCGATTCCCGAACCATACGACTCCTTGCTCATCCACTGAGAATCCTGGGGCCTTTCCTACCTTGATCTTCCTCTTGATGCCTTCAATGCTCTCGTGTCCCTTCTGAGCTTCTTTGATATCATCCATCAAGGTAGGCTTTGCTTCGAGGCTGGCTAGGAATCCAGGTGCAACTAGTTCCAAGCCGAAGCTCTCGAGCTCTTCATACAGGGCGGGTAGCCTTTCCTTAATTATAGCATTCAAGGAACAAGCCTTTCTACTTAAGGCATCAGCTACCACGTTAGCCTTTCCAGGATGGTACTGAACACTGAGGTCATAATCCTTGATCAACTCCAACCATCTTCGTTGCCTCATGTTCAAGTCCTTCTGAGTGAAAATATACTTCAAACTCTTGTGGTCTGTGTATATCTCACATCACTTCCGCAGAAGGTAATGTCACCATGTTTTCAAGGCGTGAACTACGGCTGCCAACTCAAGATCATGGGTAGCGTAGTTCTCTTCGTGAGGACGTAGCTGTCTGGATAGATATGCTACGACTCTGCCTTCTTGCATCAGAACACCTCCAAGCCCGGTTCTCGATGCATCACAATATATCACAAACTCCTTGTGAATATCGGGGGTGGCCAAAACTGGGGCTATGGTCAATCTCTTCTTGAGCTCTTGGAAGCTTTCTTCACACTTTGGCGTCCATTCGAACTTCTTGTCCTTCTTCAAGAGCTGAGTCATGGGTCGGGCAATGCTTGAGAACCCTTCGACGAACTTGCAGTAATATCCCATGAGTCCGAGGAAACTTCTCACTTCCTTCACATTGGTTGGGGATTGCCACTCAGTCACGGCTTCAATCTTGGCAGGATCCACTGACAATCCTTCTGCAGTCAACACATGACCCAAGAATCCAACTTCATGCAGCCAGAATTCACACTTGCTAAATTTGGCGTAAAGCTGGTGCTCTCGAAGCTTGTCTAGGACCAATCTCAAGTGCTGCTCATGTTCTTCCTCAGACTTGGAGAAGACGAGTATGTCATCAATGAAGACGACAACAAACTTGTCCAAGTACTCCATGAAGACTTTGTTCATGAGGTACATGAAGTAGGCATGGGCATTAGTTAACCCAAATGACATGACCGTGTATTCATACAGGCCATACCGGGTTACAAACGCCGTCTTCGGAATCTCTTGGGGCCTGATCTTCAACTGGTAGTACCCAGACCTGAGGTCGATCTTGGAGAACACCTTAGCTCCATTCAGCTGATCGAACAGGTCTTCAATCTTGGGGAGTGGGTACTTGTTCTTTATTGTGACCTCATTGAGAGAACGGTAATTGACACAGAGTCGGATAGTTCCATCCCTCTTTGACACAAATAGAACAAGTGATCCCCAAGGAGAGGCACTAGGGCGAATGAATCCTTTTCTGAGCTGCTCTGCCAGTTGCTTCTTCAACTCAGCCAACTCTTCGGATCCCATTCTATAGGGCTTCTTATAGATGGGTCCTGCTCCGGGCATTAGCTCAATGATGAACTCAATGTCGCGGTCAGGAGGCATTCCGGGCAGCTCATCAGGAAAAACATCCGGGTATTCACATACCACTGGTACTTGATCCAGCTCAATTCCCGATAGACAATTAGCCTGAAGGGTTCGAGTGGAGGCAGGGTTGGGAACATACTTGACTTCCACCCCTTGGCCATTGGTTATGGTAACGATCCTCTTGGCACAGTCCAAGTAGCATTGGTTCTTGGTCAGCCAATTTATGCGAAGGATGACGTCCAAGCCTGGTGAATCCAGAACTATAAGGTCTGCTAGGAAGTCTACGCCATTGATGATAATCTCAACTCCTTTACATCCTATCTTGGACTTCATAACTGAACCCGGGGTTTGTATCAACATATGACTACCCAGGGATGTAGGCTTCATGCCACTCTCTAGTGCAAACTTTTGGGTGACAAAAGAATGCGAAGCTCCACAATCAAACAGTACTGTTGCTGGGGTTGAGTTGACGAGGAACGTACCCAGTATGACGTCCGGGTCTTCCTGGGCTTCCTCAGCGGTGACGTGATTCACACGACCCTTGCCATTGTTGGGCTGGTTGCGGGGAGCTAGGTTCCTTGGTGGTGCTCCACGGCCTTGACCTTGGTTGGGCGCGTTGGGGCGCGGTGCATCTGGCTTCTTGTTGGGGCACTGCTTAGAGAAGTGTCCAGGTTGACCACACCCAAAGCAAGTGACTTGCCCAGGGTTGTTGTTGTAGTTGTTCCTGCCGCCCTTGTTGTTATTGGGGTTGTTGTAGGCTGGTCTGGGATTGGCTTACTGCTGAGGCTGGTAGCTCGGACGAGGTGCAGGAGGTCTAGCCTGCTGCGGCTGATAGGTTGGCTTGGCTGGGGCTGGCTACCAGGGGCAAGGCTTCTGGTTGCTGGAACTACCCTTGCTGATCATCTTGCGCTTGCGAGTGTCGTCTATGGCACGACGCTTGTCTTCCAGCATGAGGGCCTTGTTCACCAGGTCGAAGAAGGTCCGGCAGTCGCAGACGATGAGCTGATACTGCAGGGTCTGCTGAAGTCCTTCCATGAAGCGTTCCATCTTGGCAGCCTCCGTGTTGACATCTTCAGGTGCATACCTTGACAGCAGGTTGAACTTCTGCAGGTACTCCTTGACAGAGCCACTTCCTTGCTTCAGCGCTCAGAATTCTCTTTTCTTGATAGCCATGATCCCAGAAGGAATGTGGGTGGTGCGGAATCCTTCCTTGAAGTTATCCCAGGTGATCACACGATCGCCTTGCATGACCTTGAATCCATCCCACCAAGCTCGGGCGGTACCTCCGAGGCAGTGAGAGGCATAAAGCACCTTCTCACGGTCCTCGTTGCAGTTGACCAGTGCAAGGAGGTCCTCGATGGTGCGGATCCAGTCGTCAGCATCCAAGGGTTCAGCAGTCTCGGTGAAGGTTGGGGGTGAATTCGTCATGAACTCAGACAGAGTGGAGCGGCCATTGCCGTTCCTGCCTTGCTGCTGGTTGTTCACAAGGACTTGGGCCATCTGCTGGATAGCAGCAGTGTTGGCTTGGCGCTCCTCCCGGAGAACTTGGAGAAACTGAGCTATGGTCATATTCTCCGGTGGAGGTGGTGGCGGGGGAATGTCGCCTTGTGGCTGCTCCTGGTGTCCTTCAGCCTGAGCAGTCCTACCAGCTCCCTGTTGCTGGCTGGAGTTGCCGGCTTCAGGGTTGGTGAAGATGCTGGTGTGGGTTGCAGTCACCATCCTGTTTGGAGCAGCCAAGTCAAATAACTGGGATAGACGAGAGGGAAAGCAGTACTGGAGAAAACGCGCCTAAGGGGGGGTTGGTATAGTGCAAGTGTGGTAAAACAAAGGTCGAAAGACCAACACATATATTAAGATAAGGTAGACGATGAAGTCGCTTACATGTTTCTTAAGGCAAAAGCGCGACTTGCATCGGAACACAAACAACAAAACAAACAACAAGCACACATGGTTTCATATGAACCATTACACGGACTCGACTTCGCATGAGGGGTACATGACTGATCCTACCCTAGGGGTTCTCAGACTCAGGTGATGGAGTGCTCTGCTTCCTGCCCAAGAGGAAGGAACACTTGGTTGCTTGTTGGGACTCCTTCTAGCATGATGCCCATGTTTGCCATGCCTGAAACATGCGACGAAAATCCAGAGGTTGCCATTCGTCCTTGGTTCAAGAAGTCAGTGGTTTGGCGGAGTAGCTCTCGAATGTGGTGAAATTCCTGGCGGAGCTTCACGGACTCCTTAATCAGGTTGTGAACCAGACTAGCGGCGGAGAGGCCAAAGTAGGTCTGAAATCTGAGGGGCACACCATCCTCCTTGGATGGAACCAGTGTCTGACTTTCACCGATGTCGTCCTTTCTGATGGGTAGGTAACGTGTAGCGAGCTCGTCGGCCATTTCTGGAATGATGCCTTGAAGGTGGATGAGTGCCTTCCGTGCAGCTGTCTTGACTGCGAGTGCCAGGGTCTCCATCTGTGGTCCTTCAAAGTACCAACTAGTCGGGGAGTCGTTTGCCTTCACGAACACTTCAACGTGATACTCCTTCGTGATGGCATCGACCCAGTGCTCGTGGTAGAGGTGGACGGATGGTTGGCGGAACTGGCACTTCTCCAGGCTATCCTCAAGGAGTAGGGGAAAGCTGTATGCTAGGAGGGCTTCGGGTACGACGGCCATCTACAAGGTTTTGAATGGAGGAGAGTCAGCAAGAGTTTGAAATAGACTTGAAGAGAAGAGAGGTATAGAATTTGTAGCACCTAGCAACTAGGCACAATCTTGAAAAGGTTTTTATCCTAACTAACGTCCATGCTAACTAAGGGCTTCCTACAGTCAGGATGGCTCTGATACCAGCTCTGTGGGGACCCCGACTCGTAAGTCGTGGTCACCGAATGCACGTGCACAGTGATCCCAGAGATCAATGCTCACTGAACACACAGAAACTGGATAACAAGAGTCTTACATCCATATTTAGCATCTTACACAAATAAAGACCATGAAGGTCAAGTCTTACATAGATAGGGTTGCAAAGGCCAAACACTTAAACTAAACAAGCAGCGGAAATCTTGATCAAAGCGTGAACCCATGCCATCTGCCTTAAACCTACAGGCATTCTGACTGGGAAGCGTCCTAGTTCGCATGTTCGTCACCAACGAACTCTTCGCCATATTCCTGCTCTTCCATGCCTGGCCAATTAAATAACCAGTGGCAAGCCAATGAGTACTTTGAATGTACTCGCAAGCAACCCAAGTTGTGGAACAAGGTATAACAATGCATGATATAGCACTAAGTAGGTAAGTTTTGCAGAAAGCTGATTTTTAAATGCAATGACATGATCAAGTAACTTGAGTAAGCATGCATCAAGTGCTAACAGGTATTCATGTGAACAAATCTCAGTTATCATTATAAGCAGGGGTTGAACATCTCATGTTCATCATCATGCAAAGTTATTGGACTTAGCTCAAGTGCCATCTTTATCACCAACATACTCACACCGAGTTTATGAAACCCCAGGACATAGTTTAAGCAGTACCACCCAACTGTCCATGACCGTGGACACGGCTATTCGAATAGTTTTACACTCTGCAGAGGTTGCACACTTTACCCACAAGACTCGGGGAACTTCCGTGTCATCCACGACTCGCGGTATATTACATACCCGAGGTAAGCACCCGAACAATGCCTTTCCCCTGACGATACTAAACAAAGAGTCCACTCGTTGGTCCGTATTTTCATGATGTACAAACACGAGCCTTGCTTTACACAGTACCATCCATGAAGGGACACAACGGTGTGCCTGGTGCCTGTAAAGACAGCGCATGGTCGCCCTTCCAGGCGCGACCCCGTATCTAGAGTGACCACGCCACTCCTGCCACTAGTAATGTGGGCTCTATGCTAGTACCCACCAAGGTAATCAACAAAGCCGCGTCCCATAAGGGGTATCGTGGTCGTGCATGTAAAGTTGGGACGGTCGACAAATCTTAAATCTAATCCGTTTTCGAAAACACACACACTCACTTGCTCCGGTACACCACTTCTTTATCAAGCGGTTACCTATCTCATCATCATCTCCCTCGGGCATTAGTGGCACCCGACGGGGTTTTCGAAAAAGTCTTTGAAACCATTTTGCGTCCAACACCATGCATATTCCCATCCCACTTGCGTAGCACTACTAGCAACCTAACTACTCCCACCCGCACAACCCTCATAAGAAGGTAGGGTCATGCACGATGCAAGTATCAACAAGAAGTATCGGAGGCATCCCACCGAAGGGAATACCACAACATCATGATCATCATCGGAACATAAAGTGCTATATGACATGCATGAAAAGTTTCTTAACATGGTCAAGGGGCTGCTTGCCTGGCTCAACAAAGTCTTCGGGGTCTTCAAAGTCTTCGGGTCCAACTCCCTTGTCAATAGCGCAATCTATCGTCGCGAAACAAACGGGCAAAAATAAGCATCACAACAAAACAGAGCACAAAAGCCACTTTAAAAATGTTACTCTATTCTGATAAATACTACAAGATATTCTTAAAATATTTGCCTAAGGTTTTGGGGTGAAAAAGGTTTTTAAAACCATTTGTAACAGTGGCTAAAAATGCCAAAAAGGGGGTTTTAAAATAAAACAGTACATAAAAAGTTTTCAAAAAATTTCAAAAATGGCACTGTTAAATTCTACACAATATTTCAAGATTTATGGTGGAGAAATTATTGGATTTAGAGAAATATTGGGTTCTGAGGAATTTTTGGAAATCTTAACAGAAAAAGAAAAAGAGAATGGCCATTGTGCCTTGGGCCAGAACTGGCCGCAACTGGGCCGGCCCAGAGCAAAACGGCCCCAGGCGAACCGGGCGTCCGCGCCGCGCCAGGTTCAAACCTGACGGACGGGGCCCGAGTGCCAGCGAGAGGGAGAGGGAGGCGGGCGAGACAGAGGCTGACGAGCGGGCCCCCCTTGCCAGGGCCGTCTTCAACCTCCGTCCAGGAGACGGCGGCGCTCACCGGCGACAGCAGAGAGCGCGGCGGCGGCTTGCGATCACAGGAACGGGCTCGGGGTGCTTCCGCCGTTCGGTTGGAGGTGGAGGGGAGCGCCGGAGAGCAACGGGTCGCCGGCAACGAGGTATCCCTGGCGGAGAGAAATCGGGAGGAGGTCACCGGGCCCTTCCCGAGCTGCAAATCGAGCGGAGAGGAGATGGGAATGGGTCAGAGAGGTGAGGGAGGAGCAATTGAAGAAGAAGGGGGACCGGAGGGGCTCCATACCGCGAGATCGACGGCGACCAGGAGCGGCGGGGCTCAGCTCGATCCCGAGCACAGGGAGGAAGGGAGGGGTTGTGGCTCTGCTGGGGGTCGATTGGGGGGAGGAGGAAGCGAGAGGAGGGCAGAGTCGAGGCCGGGGAGGCCTTTTTATAGGCGGACGCGAGTCCACCGAATGGTGGTGCGCCAGCGAGGTCGTAGCGCTCGCTGGAGGGCTCGGGGGAGAGAGAGAACGGGTCTGCGGCGCTCCTGGGCGTCGCCCACGACCAGAGGGAGAGGAGAGAGGGGCGGGGCAGCGTGCGCGTGCGAGCCCCGCGGTTGGCCGAGCTGGGCGGCGTCGGCACGCGCGGGGGAGGCCGCCGGAGAGAGAAGGAGGAGGGGGCCGACAGGGTAGCGTGTCCCGGACGCCGAGGTGGCCTCGGGGGACACAATTTGGAGGCCCGAGGCGGTCGGGGAGGGGGGTTGGGTGGCGGCTACAGTGCTGTCGGGCACTGTAGCGCGCTCCAGAGCGCGCGTATGGCATGCCATGGCATGCCAACGGCGTCCTGGGCGCGGCCAACCTTGTCCAGTGGGTCCAGGGGGGAGTATACTATGAGAAAAGGCATAGGATGATCCGGGGAGTAGCTTTTAGAATAAGAGGGAAGGGGAGAGAAAGAGAGATTCTTGCTGTCCAGGGGTGAAAATTGGGGTTTTACCCCACTTAACCATGGAGCTGAGGCTTGAAATTCTTACTGGGGGTGAGGTGCAATGCTAGGGTGCTGTGGTAAAAATCTGGAGGCAAGGAGAATAACGGAAGGGGGTCAAACAGGGTTTTTACCACTTGGGCAAAAAGTGTTTGATGATGGTTTGGCTAAGCAAATGAAGTTTGCTAGCCATGAGTTTTAACAGGGTCAAATGGTGGTTGGAAATAGGGTTGACCACCAAGTTTGAGCTTGATTGAAGAAAGTTTACAATGTAACTTTGTGAAACCCTAGAAATCAACAGAATCAGATTTCTGTAGATCTAGGCATGCATTTCACTTCCCACAAATCCACCACTTGGTGTGGCATCATTATTTGTGGTTTAGAACATGCACACAAAGTTTGAGGTCAATAGGACAAACTTCACAATGTGAAGTTGTTCAAATTTGAATCTGGACAGAGAGGGTTTTGGAATATTTTGATGAAGCAAATCAATTGGGATTGAGATGAAACTTTGCAAGATCATCAAACTTGACATTTGTGACTTCCTGGAATTTTCTTGGAATTTATTGAGAATATTTCTTATATAAATATTCCAAAAGCTTGATTTGGACAGAAAAGGTTTTGAGGGGTTTTGCCCATTATTTTGAACATGACCATGTGTTGAAACTCATATATCTGGAAAATATATGTCCACTGAGTTTCCTAAAATTTCTCAAATATTTGTAAAGCATTTAAATAATTTTTCCCTATGAAAAACCATTTCTGGCCTTAAGAAAAAGCCTTTAAATAAAATAGTAAAATAATCTTTAAAATTAATATTTGGTGGTTTTGGGAAGTCATATATATAGTAGGTTTCAAATAAAGCCTTTGGGTAAAAAGGATCCACCCAATTTGAGGACTTGCTGTGCAAACCTCAACTCAAGGGTTTTTGAAAACTTTATTTGAATAAATCCTTTTGGTCAAAATAAATTTTGATAGAAATAGTTTTGGGTACTATTCACATGGCATGATCATTGGGCAAGAAGTTTGGGTCAAGGAAGATGAATATGGAGAGGAGTAGAACCTAAGAGTGCCAAACATAATCATCCAAGCAATCAAACAAGCATTAATTCAAACAAGCATGCACTCAAAAAGTTTTAATTGGTTCCAAATTTTGTAAATCAAATCATAGCAAAGTGATACAAACACAGGGTGTGACATCTACTCGTAAGGTTTCTAACTTACGCGATGCGGGATCGCGGCTAAGCCCCCGAGTGTGGGCTGGACCCTCACTCGGAGTAATTTGTCCTTAGACGAACAATGATGGTCCTGTTCATCTTGACAACCGAGTATGGAGGATGTCCACACTCAGAGAGATTTTTAACTTAGACGGCACGGAGCCGCAGCTAAGCCCCCGAGTGTGGGCTAGACCCTCACTCAGAGTGGTTTGTACTTAGGCAAAATCAGGTTTGCGGCTAAGTGTTTTTCATACCCACTGGGGGTAGCAGTCAAATTTCAACAAGATATAACGAAATAAAACTTTATTCATCGAGATCACTCGGATTCATTACTGGAATAATAAACTAAAGATAGTTGTGTTCTAGGTGTAGAACTTGCGAGGCAGATCCGCATTCCAAGTTCGGGGCTCTTCTACTCCATCTTTGATGTTGTAAAGCTAGTAAGCTCCGTTATGCAAGACTTTGGAGATTGCATATGGCCCCTGCCATGGAGCCACGAGTTTGTGGGGTCTCTGCTGATCCAGTCGGAGAGCAAGATCCCCTTCTTGAAAGGCTCGGGGCTGGATGTGTCTGTCATGATAGCGCCTCAAATCTTGCTGATAACGCGTCGATCTGATGAGGGCCAGCTCTCTTTCTTCCTCCAGAAGGTCGAGGCCATCTTCCCGAGCAGTTTCGGCTTCAGCTTCATCATACAGTTCCACTCGGGGGGAATTGTGCTGAAGATCACTCGGTAGTACTGCCTTTGACCCGTACACCATGAAGAAAGGTGTGCGCTTTGTAGAGTGGTTCGGAGTTGTCCGAATGCCCCATAAGACGGAAGGCAATTCTTCAACCCAAGCTCCAGCAGCATACTTTAAGTCTCTCATCAATCGAGGCTTCAGGCCTTGCAGAATCATTCCGTTGGCACGCTCGGCTTGACCATTCGACTGCGGGTGAGCCACTGAGGCATAATTAACCCGAATTCCTTGAGAGAAACAAAATTGCTTGAATTCGTCCGCGTCAAAGTTCTTCCCATTATCTGTGATGATATCATGAGGCACGCCGAACCTGAAGATGATTTGCCAAATGAAAATGACAGATGTGCCTGCATCCAAGCTCTTGATAGGCTTCGCTTCAACCCACTTGGTGAACTTATCAACCGCGACGAGCAGATGTGTGAATCCACTCGACCCAGTCCGTAAGGGGCCGACCATATCTAGGCCCCACACCGCAAACGGCCATGTGATCGGAATTGTCTTGAACGCTGACGCTGGCTTGTGAGACTTGTTCTTGTAAAACTGACATCCAACACACAGGTCAACCAGGTCCTTTGCTGCTTCATTGGCTCGGGGCCAATAAAAACCCACTCGGAAAGCTTTAGCGACCAAAGTTCGAGAGGACGCGTGATGGCCGCAAGTTCCCGAGTGGACTTCATGTAAGATTTGAAGCCCCTCCTCTGGAGAGATGCATTTCTGGATGACTCTTGTGGTACTTTTCTTGTACAATTGATCTCCCATAACTTCGAATGACTTGGATCGATGGACGATCCGACGGGCTTCTTCTTCGTCTTCTGGGAGTTCTTGCCTGAGAAAATATGCCAAATAGGGTTGAGTCCACTCGGGAGTGATTATCAGCATTTCGTGGACCAGATCCACTATAGCTGGAACTTCAACCTCAGTCGGATCGGAAGGACCGACTGCTTGCGGGGGCTCCTCTGTAAAAGGATCTTCTGCGATTGTCGGAGCACGCAGATGTTCAAGGAATACGTCTTTTGGGACTGCTCAGCGAGTGGATCCGATCTTCACCAGATCGTCTGCTGCTTGATTCTTCGCACGAGGGATGTGGTGCAGCTCCAGGCCTTCAAAATTCTTCTCCAGCTTCCTGACTGCGTTGCAGTATCTAGTCATTGCTGGACTCCGAATGTCCCACTCCTTCATCACTTGATTTACAACAAGGTCCGAGTCACCATAAACCATCAACGGACGAATGCCGAGTGAGATGGCCATGCGGAGCCCGTACAAGAGGGCTTCATATTTGGCCTCATTGTTTGATGAGTGAAAATGGATCTAGAGAACATAGTTCAGTCGGTCTCCTTTGGGAGCGACAAGAACCACGCCAGCCCCCGAGCCATTGAGCATCTTGGAACCATTGAAGAACATGGTCCAGTGTTCGGGAACACTCGGGATTGGTTGCTCCTGCTCAATCCACTCGGCCATAAAATCAACCAATGCTTGGGACTTGATTGCTTTCTTGGCTTCGAATTCGATTTGCAGCGGAAGGAGCTCGATTGCCCACTTCGCCACTCGGCCAGCGGCGTCCCTGTTATGCAAGATCTCTGACAGGGGAGCGCTGCTGACAACCGTGACCAGGTGATCTTGGAAGTAATGGATTACCTTCTTTGCAGTTAGGTAAATACCATAAACCAGCTTCTGGTAGTGCGGGTACCTCTGCTTGGAAGGAGTTAGCACTTCTGAGATGTAATATATGGGTCTTTGGACTTTGAATGCTTTTCCTGGCTCTTCTCGCTCCACTGCAAGGACTGTGCCCACCACCTGGCTAGTCGCCGCGATGTACAGGAGTAAAGGTTCCTGGCTGCCCAGAGCAGCTAACACTGGCTGGGTGGAAAGCAATGCTTTGAGCTCAGCGAATGCGGCTTGCGCTTCATTGGTCCACTCGAATTTATCAGATATCTTCATCAATCGGTAGAGAGGAAGAGCCTTCTCTCCGAGTCTTGAGATGAATCGGCTCAGGGCCGCAAGGCATCCTGTCAACTTCTGCACATCGTGTAAGCGCTCTGGCTGCTTCATTCGGACTATAGCACCAATTTTGTCAGGGTTAGCATCGATTCCCTGTTCGGAAACGAGAAAACCGAGTAACTTTCCGGCGGGAACTCCGAATGTGCACTTAGCTGGATTCAACTTGACCCCGAAACGGCGTAAGTTTGCGAAGGTTTCGGCGAGGTCAGTCAGGAGGTCGGAACCTTTCCTAGACTTGACCACGATGTCGTCCATATAAGCCTCCACATTCCGACTGATTTGCTTCTGCAAACACTTCTGGATCGTGCGCTGGAAAGTGGCTCCAGCATTTTTCAAACCGAATGGCATCATGATATAGCAAAAACACCCGAATGGGGTGATGAAGGCTGTTTTTATTTCATCAGGGCCGAACATTCGGATCTGGTGGTACCCGGAGTACGCATCCAGGAATGACAGACGTTCACATCCGGCTGTTGACTCCACTATTTGATCTATCCTAGGTAAAGGAAAATGATCTTTTGGGCAGGCCCGATTGAGGTGTTTGAAGTCAATGCACATACGGAGTGACTTATCCTTCTTCGGCACTAGGACCACATTCGCGAGCCACTCGGAGTGGTAGATCTCACGAATGAACTCGGCAGCGAGAAACCGAGCTATCTCTTGACCAATCGCCTTGCGCTTCCTGACGGAGGATCGACGCAAGTACTCCTTGACTGGCTTGGCCTTGGGATAGGTTCGGAGTCGGTGCTCAGCCAGTTCCCTGGGTACACCAGGCATGTCAGAGGGCTTCCATGCGAAGATGTCCCAGTTCTCACGGAGGAACTGGATGAGCTCGGCTTTCTATTTGTCCCCGAGTGAAGTGGAGATATTCGTCGGGTGGCACTCGGATCACTCGGATGGACATGAACTTGTTTAGTCTCACCAGACGATTGGAAAGCTGATTCTGCAGCTGACCGCTTCGACCTGAGCAAATCAGCCATGTCCACCTCCTTCTTGTATCCTTCAAGTTCGGCTGCCAGCACTTGTTCACTGGCTATCTTCGTGCAATGCTGTAGGCACTCTTCGGTGACTATCCGATTGCCAGTGACTGTGATCACGCCTTTAGGCCCTGGCATCTTGAGCTTGAGATACACGTAACATGGTCTGGCCATGAAACGTGCGTAGGCAGGCCTACCCAGGATAGCGTGGTACGCACTGCAGAAGTCGACCACTTCAAAAGTCAGTTTTTCCTTTCGGAAATTCTTTTCGCCGCCGAATACCACGTCCAGCGCGATCGGACCGAGTGATTCGGCCTTCTTCCCAGGGACTATCCCATGGAAATGCATGTTACTCTCGCTCAATCGGGACATCGGGATGCCCATAGCGCTGAGCATGTCGGCATATATGATATTAAGTCCGCTGCCTACGTCCATTAGGACTTTGCGCAGTCGGACACCACCCACTGCTGGGTCAACGACCAGCGCTTGCCTCCCAGGGGTGGCGATATAGGGCGGATGATCCGACTGGTCGAAGGTGACGGGCATCTTCGTCCAATTGAGGTATTTGGTAACGGCCGGAACCGTCATATTGAGCTCCCGATTGATTACTTTGAGCTGCCTTCTGCTTTCAACATCAGCGAAAATCACGTTGATGACCTTGTCGATTTTCGGATACTCGGAAGTATCCTCCTCTTCCTCGACATCGATCTTCTCACCCGAGGGCTCGGCACCCATCTCCTGCTTGAGCAGGCGACATTCCCGAGTGGAGTGCTTCGGAAGCACAACGTTGCCTTCGTCATCCGTCTTGGTATGAATCTGGCACGGTTGGTCAAGGATGTCGAATTTATACTCGGACTTCTTCTTGGGAGTCCATTCTTTCTTCTTCTTTTTAGGCTTTGGCTTGCCTTGCCCCTGCCCTTGGACAGCAGCGACTTTAGCTTTGCCGGAAGCGTCAGCTTTCTGCTTCTGATTCTTTCCGGCGTTGCCTCCCGATTGAGGGGCGTTGCCGGCTCTGGCTTTGCCGCTTTGGAGGCGGTCTTCTTCTTCGCCATTGGCGTATTTGTTTGCAATCTCCATGGCCCGACTGAGGGACATATCCCCAGACCGACCGAACTTCAGGACTAACTCCCGATACCGAGTGCCTGCCTTGAAGGCGCACACGGCCTGGTGCTCGGTGACATTCTCCACAGTGTTATGCAGTGTGGTCCAGCGCTGTATGTACTCTCGGAGAGTCTCATTGTTCTTCTGAACACAGTGCTGGAGTTTCGTCAGTCCACCAGGACGCTTGTAGGTGCCTTCGAATGTTTTGACAAACACTCGGGCCAAGTCGTCCCAGCAGTAAATGCAGTTGGCGGGCAACTGATTTAGCCACGCCCGTGCGGACCCTTCCAACATGAGCGGAAGGTGCTTCATGGCGACGTAATCATTGCCGCCGATAATCTTCGAGCCAAGTCTCTGGTTTGGACTCGCCGTTGAACTTTCCAATCCCGGTTGCTAATCGGTAATTGGGGGTATCTCCGCCTCCCAGATGTATCTGCTGAAACATCCGAGACCGGTAACTACCCAACCACTCGCCCGGTCCCTGTCATATCTGTTCCGATTGACCACTCGCTGAGTGATGTCCGATCGGGCGTCATAGCCTCTGTGTCTGACAGGGCTCCGCTCGCGGTTTCTCCCGAGTGTATAGCCCCCGTCATACGGACGTTGACCATGCGGACCACCCCTCGGAGGGGGGGTCCGACTGAAATCGTGGTCGTCGCGCCCGCGTCCTCCATACTGGCCTCTCAGAAGAGGAGGAGTCCGTAGGTCTCTCCTCAGCGCAAGAGGACTGTGAGCTGATTGCACAGTATCTGCCCGAGTGGATTCGTTATGAATGCGCTGGTGAGATTGCGATACCTCTGAATTTTGCTGAAGGGCAGTCTTCAGCAGCGCTTGGATCTGCTGAATGCCCTCGCCTGCCGTTGAATTGGACGGCTGGATCGAATCAGCGATCCGAGTGGCCGCGGACAGGTTCATCAAAGGGGTACGCATCGTTGGGATGGTGTATGGGCGTTCCTTTGTGAATGTTAACTGGCGGCGGCTATGGCTGGAACTGGGAAAACCCCTTGCCACACGCTCGTCGAGTGACTGTTGTAGCCGCTCGAGA
This sequence comes from Elymus sibiricus, assembly GCA_039707655.1. Taxonomy (NCBI): domain Eukaryota; kingdom Viridiplantae; phylum Streptophyta; class Magnoliopsida; order Poales; family Poaceae; genus Elymus; species Elymus sibiricus. The sequence goes on along the minus strand of CM077675.1, from coordinate 150,332,701 downwards.
CGCTCGCGCTCGGCCAGAGTGGCTTGGCGAGCGGCCTCAAGGGCTATCTGCTCGGGGGTGTTCCCCACAATAGGTGTCCGAAGAACCTCATCGTTTCTGTGCCTGAGTTCCTCTCGCTGCTCCCGAGTGAGCGGTCGGGGGATGTAGCCGTCGGTACTAGCGTCCCGATGATCGCCGTCTCGATCACGGGCGCCTCCAGCCGAGTGCCCTGGAGGTACAGCGTCGCGGGACGGTCCGGCCATGAAGACCTCCGCCACATCTCCGCTGCTCTCGAAATCGGCGGCATCGAAGGAGTCATCACCCGGAGAAGAGAATAGACAGTGCACTGCCTCGTCGGCTTCGAGTGCAGCCATTCGCTGCCCCGCGGCCTGCGCCGCCACAGCGTGTTTGATCCAACGCTGCAGCCTGGAGCGCCCGGAGCGCCGGCGGAATGCCGCGAGGCGTGTAGGGGAGACCGGTCGATAAGGCGTGGACGGTTGCCGGAGAAGAACTCCGAACGTCGCTGCGCTAAAGTGCACGGCGCCGCGAGCGGGCAGTGCCTCCGCGTCCAGCGGCGCTTCCTGCAGCCATGCTGAATCGTCGACGGCGAATCTGAGTGACCCGAAGAAGATCTCGCCGTCGAAAGTGTTCATGATGAACGAGAAGATGGAAATTCCACCTGCGCCGGAATTCGCTAGATGCGCGGCCCCACGGTGGGCGCCAACTGTCGTGGGAATGTCCCTAACAATAGAACTAGGGGTACGAATGGAGGAGCGACATCTAGATATGACTCAGGTGTGACACTCGGATGTGTACGAGTTCAGGCCCCACTCGGAAGTGGTAAAAGCCCTACGTCTCGAGCCCTGAGGCTGGTGTTGCTTAGCTTATGGGTGTATATGGGAATACAGGTGTCGGAACCCTGCTACGGCGTCGGTGGTGGCTTATATAGAGTGCGCCACCACCAGCCGAGTGCCGCATTGAATGCTAGTTAGAGCAAGTTACAGAAACTGCCGCTTTAACTAGTACGTTACAAGTAACGCCTGACTGATCAATCCTAAAGGACGTCCTTTCGTATAACTCAATGCTACATCTCCTGACCGTTGAGTTCTCGTTGTCTGAGTGCGAATGTGATCATCCGAGTGTGTCTTCATGATCATCCGAGTGAACCTTCAGATCTTACCGAGTGCACTTCTTCTTCTGAGCTTCGACGCTAACATGGAACCATTGGTGGGCCCTAGATGTCAGGTCCATGACCCTACCCAGGGTAGGCATCCTCGTCAATGCTCATCCTATTACTGAAGATATGAAGAAGAGGAGAGATTGAGGTCTGAGAACATGGAGAGCAAATGACCCCTATGCCTCCAAGAGAAGGACTGATGTGGATGTCAGATTTCACACCAAGGAACAGCAGGACTTTTATGAGATTGTCCTATTGGACAAGAGCCCGTTAGTCAGTGACATTAGATATGTTGACTGGGCCTACATCAAGGAAAATGAAGATTATTTTCCAAGTGTGCAAGACAACTTCCAGTGCATTAACATTGCAAACTTTGTTGGAAGAGAGTTCACTGCCTGGAACGATGAGATGATCATGCAGTTCTACTCTACTGCTGACTTCTATCCAGATGGCAGGATTGTTTGGATGACTGAAGGTATGAGGTACCAATCCATTGTTGATGAGTGGGCTACCATCTTAGGAGCTCTACAAGTTGAGGAAATTGACTTGGATGTATATGCTGAAGCCAAGATGAGTCACAACTCCATGGAAAATATGTATAAGGAGATTCCTGCAGATTATGTGCATTCACATAAGTTTGGTTCAGTTTACTATCTGCAACCAGGATTGACTACAACCAACACTATCATGAGATATACATTGATGCCCAAGTCAAGAGATGACAAGATGATCCGAGGTTACTCCATCAACATGCTCCACCACATTGACACCCACACGAGGTTCGGGGTGATGGATCTGATAGTTGAGACAGTGAAGAGGACAGATGCAGACCAGAAGATATCTTGTGGATATGCACCGTACATTCAGATGCTCATCAACTCTAAGTTAGAGAAGAATGTATATGCACTCGATCGCCCACATTTTCACTCCAGCCAGAGTTCGAGGATAATGTCGTGGTGATGGATCCCAGTCATCCCACCTCATCTACTGCACAGGAAGAGGCTGAGGCAGTCAGAGCCGCTAGTGCTCAGGTGCCTAGGACAAGGAGTGAGCAAATGGATCTTCTGCTTAGCACAGTTCAGGGTATGCAGAAGGACATCAAGACCATCCTGCGTAATCAGGGGAGTCTTATGAGGATCATGGAGGATAAGTTTTCCATGCTGAACAACAAAGTGGATGGGCTGACTAAAACTATGGATGAACTCAAGAAGGAAGTGGATGCAGTTCCCATTCCCCACTCTTCAGATTCTGATGATGATGATAGAAGTCCACCTCTTAGGACCAGCACTCAGTTCAAGACTCAAGCCAGAACTCCTATAGTGCCTGCTCCAGAGGTGAGGCCTTCTTCTTCAGCACCTGCAGCAGCTCCATCAGCTCCATCAGCTCCAGTGTCTACTCCACCACCTCAAAGGACTTCAGCTAAAGCTTTCGTGGATGCTCTTCTCTCGACTCCATCGACAGCCACAGGAGGAGATCATGCCGAGAGCGAAGAGTAGCTCTATAACTTTGAACTTTTTGGTAACTTGTTGCCAAAGGGGGAAAGGTTATAGATCATAGAGCTTCAAGAGAGAGAGTGTTGCATTTTGATCCCTCTCTATTTTTCGAAACATTTGGTTTACCGTTTGGTATTGCAAACTTTTGTCGTGCTTGATCATATACTCTTGTGTGATGCTACTATTGCGTATCTTTGAGATGTCTATATGATGATCATTCACTTAATGTTTGGTGTGATTTTCTTATGTAATTCACTCATATTAATTTTTGCGCACCACCAAGTTGTATGTGACATGGAAGAGTGACCCATGATCCTAATTGATTGTGCATTTGTATTCAAACTCAAACATTGATAAGCACCATGAGTAGCAACAATCCTTAGGAAATGCTTAAGGTGAAATCCAATCCAAGATAACTTCAAGGAAGAGAATGATGGGTTGAATTATCTCACTCTTGATAAATTCTCTTCGAGACTCCTCATGAATCAAGACTGCTATAACACCATCTCAAAAGATAAGGGAGAAAGAATCGCACTTTGAAATGCAAGAGAAAGAATGCTTGAGCTTCTCCAACAGAATATTGAAGAATACTTCGAGAGTGATAAAATCCGTGAAGAACCACCACGACGAATCTCTGAAGAACTCCGGAATGAATGGATGATAGGAAAGAATTGAAGGTTGCAAAGAACAAGATTATGGCCTTGCTATGATTTAGATGGAACTCCGCGACGAGATACTTGAGAAAACTTGAACTCCGGAAAAGAAACGATGAGCACTTGGGATAAGGAATTTGATATCATGAACAACCTCCGGAAGAAGGATCGAAATCACCTTGACAAACCAAGAATAAGAATTATGTTATGCTTATCCTTCATCAAGTTAAATTGATGACAAGCAACGGATTTGGCATACCACTTATTCTTCTTGAAAAAGATTGAAGAGAGAGATATGGCATAACCTTGAAGAACTCTTGAACGAAACTCCGGAATGAAATCGCAAACAAATGAGGATATTATGAATGAATGGAATGCATGGGAACGAAGAGATCACAATCCACCTAGCAGAAAACTTGATTGAAGCACTGGAATAATTGAGATACGAATGAAGGGACAACAATTAAGAAGAATTTAAGAATGAAAGTTGAAGGCTAAGAACGAAGAAATATTCTGAAATGATGGCCTTCAGAGGATTGGGGAATGAAATTAACTTTGAAATGCTCCGGATAGATATGGGTGGAATTTCACATGATCGGAAACAATTTGAGAGGATAGCACGAAGCTAAAACCACGAATCTGCAGAAAAACGGACAAAGATTTAAGAGAAACTCTCCTTTGGTCTTCCAAGCTAAGAATGAGGACGAGAAACACCATCATGAATTACTGAGACACTCTATAATAATGAAGAAAGAAATGTTGAGCCAATGGTGACATAATTCGAAAACGATCTTGGAGAAGGAATAGGACTGATGGAAATCATTCTTACATCATATTTGAAAAGAACTTGAGATCTCCGGAAAGATTAGAAGAGCCAGGTAAGATCCTGGGGAAAACCTATGGGTTATGGGCCCACTCAAAATAAACCACCATTGAAACATCTGCTTAAAAGAGAGATTGCACCGGTACAAATTAAGAACTTGATGAGGTGAGAACCTCAAAATGATTTGATAGGATTTTGAACGGAAACACGAATCTTTTGAGATATCTTCAGCACTCCGAATAGAATAAAAGGAGGCGAATAAACAAGAGAGGCGAACAAACATTTAAAGGATGAAAAGGATATGATGAACACTGAGAGCTTGAATTGAGTCATCGGGGAAGAAAACTAGAACGAAGATTGATGAACTTATAGCACTTGAGCATCTTCACAAAGAATCACTGGATATAAAATGGAAGAAAAGATAGCGTAAGCATCAATGAAAGGAATGGCACTTGGATGAGAATTTAATCATTGAAGAAAAAGGGCGGGGGTGGCGAAAACAAAGAAAACTTAGGACGGATGAAAAGAACTCCGGAAAGAAATATGAGGATTGATCTTGCAAATTGAAAAGGATTGAATTATCTTGAAGAGAAGCACACCGGATGAAAAGAATTGATATGACAACTTGATTGAGCAAAAGAATTAGCATTCCCACAGAAATATGAGAACACTTCTTAGGAAAGATATAAAATCACAACTTGACATCGAAGCACCACGAATTACCATATTCAAAAACAAAACAAAACAAAGGATGAGGCTTACGAAACAAGCCAAAAACAAATACATAACCATTATGCATTTGTTGGAAGGATAGTCCTAGGTAACTACTTGAATTCCCACCTAAGAACTTCCGAAATCTTTGGTTATGCAATCGGGTCCACGGATAGAAGGAGCAAAATCCATCACTCAACTCCTAGTAGTAATACTATGCTCCAATGTAACACATCCGTCAACACATAACCAGAGGTCTCGGAAACTCATCTACCTTAGACCCTCGTAATCACAACAATACCAATTATGGCAGTACATGTAGATGCTCTCCCCAGTACTGGGTGACACCAAACTCCTCTCGCCACAAATAGTATTGAAGCAATTTCGAACATTCTCCGTCCTGAGATACTAAGGAAACTGAATGATAACGATGTGGCCAGAATTCCCTGGAGCTCTACTCCCCGGAACAAAGTCAATTCAAACAGGAGGCACCAAGAACAAAATTCCGTCACATCGGCATCATATAGTTTCCAAAATACCCGCGTGATCCTAAAAAAAATTGAGTGAGAAGAGGGTAGAATCAAAATTCCTAAGTCGTAATTCCTCACCAGAGTATAGAAGAGGAGTAAACGAATCCTACTCTCCGATATAACTAGACTCAAAATAGTTTTTTTACTAGACTCGATTCGGCCAAGTTCGATCAATCGAGGGGGATCCTAGGTCGGTACAGGCTCTGATACCAACTTGTAATGCTCAAGATGCGATCATATCCTTATTTTGGCTCGAGGGCCTCGACAGGGATTGAAGCGCTTCTTGTCGTTTTGCAAGAATGGATATCATTACAAGTACATGTACAGAAGAGGTGAGTATAGGGAATTGGCTTACACTCGCCACAAGCTACATCAAGATCACATCAATACAGCAACATATTCAATCATTATACATAAGAGCAGGGTCCGACTATGCACGAAATCAAACGATAAAATGACATCCATCCTTGCTATCCCAGGCTGCCGGCCTGGAACCCATCCTAGATCGATGAAGAAGAAGAAGAACTCCAAATCAAACAAGCATCACGCTCACATCAAATCATCGCATTACCTATACCTGCAACTATTGTTGTAGTAATCTGTGAGCCACGGGGACTCAGCAATCTCATTTCCAAGGGTATCAAGACTAGCAAAGCTTAATGGGTGAGGTATGGTTAAGTGGTGAGGTTGCAGCAAGCACTAAGCATTTATTTGAGTGGCTAACTTACGAGTACAAGAATAAGGGGGATGATTGCCGCATAAACAGACTTGAGCTAGTAATGATCACTAAGTGATCCTAAACACCTACTTACGAGTCAAACATAACCCCACCGTGTTTTCTCTCGGATTAGAAATTCACGAGAAGAGATAGTCACGGTTACGCACACTGTTGGTGTATTTTATTTAAGTTTACTTCAAGTTTTCTATGACCGGATGTTAAACAAATTTCCAAGTTGCCAGATAACTGCGGGCACGGCTCTCATGAAAGATTTAACCCTGCAGGGGTGCTCCAACTCATCCATCACAAACTAACCACAAGCTGCGTTGGAACTCCTCAACCGCGGGATAACCCGTAGTATTTGTGGAATTCCGATGTAAAATCTCAACCTCGAGATAGCCCGTAGTGTCCTCGAAATTCCGTGCACAAGACGTTCGAGAAAGGTAAAACAAATCCAGCAAGACCGTCTGACGTGTCGACAAACCCGATAGGAGCCGCGTATCTCGTTCTCAAGACACGACGGATAAGCGACGCGTACGGTGGCCTGATAGAAATCACCAAAGTTGCCCTGGGGTGGCCCCGCACAGTGCTCTGTTTTGGACCAACACTCATGAGGAGCACTGGCCCGGGGGGTTGATTAAATTATCCATGGGTTCATGACGCCCTATGCTAGTTCATTAGTTATTAGGCAAATGTAGTACCAATGTTGGGCCTTGCCAGAAGAGTTTTATCCCAAAACGAAAATCAAGGGGGTCCCCATAACAACCCCAAGCATGTTAGGAGCGCTCAATATGGAACATAACACCGGTACACAAGTAACTAGGGCGGTAAAAGTGGAACAAAACACCGAGCAAAAGGCCAAGCCTTCCACCTTTTACCAAGTATATATGTGAATTAAGTTAAATAGCAATAATATTGTGATATCAAAAGATATCCATGTTGTCACATGGAAGCGACTTGCACCTGCAACTAACAACGCTATAAGAAGGCTTGAGCAAGTGGTAACATAGCCAAACAATGGTTTGCTTGGATGTGGAGGGGTTAGAGGATTTTCATGGCAATGTTGAGAGGCTTGACATACAAGTGGTAGGTAGCGAGGAATAACGATAAAAGCAAGACAACTAGCATGGCAATGATAGTAGTGGTATCCAGGGAAATGTTCATCTTGCCTCAGATCCCGCTTGGAAGAAGAACAAATCCGTGAAGCAGACGAACGGGCGTAGTCGAATGAATCCTCACACTCCGAACGCTTTCGAAACTCTATCGAGAAGAAGAAATCCGGAAACAACAATCAAAACATGATAAACAACACAACCTATGCATGACATGATGCACAAACAAATATGATGCATGTCCATACGATTATTCAAGGCATGGCAATCACAACAATCAAACACTACACATTAAGTGAAGCTCAATATGCATCGAGTTGCATATTGATGAAACTCCACATTTGAATTACTTAGATCACTCCCGTTTAGGTACACAACAATATTAAATGTTGTTAAACATGACAATAGGTTAAGCATAATGAAACTACACTATCTAGGCATCTTAAATGAGGTCGGAAACAACGTATAGCACTTCCGAAATGACCCCATATGCAAATTATGATTTTGGTCCAGATCTGGACTAATCATATTTTATATTAATTAAACAGGAAAATAAAGTGCATCATGTGATTCTACACGTCATTCTAGGCGACTTACATATATAGAACGTTTAAAACGGAGCTACGGTCCAAAAGATATGACCATCACAACATAATATGCCTTGAATGCAAAATGCATGAAAATGGCAACCACAAGCATTTCAAAACATGGATGCAACATGATAATATGATACTACATGAAATTCAAAGCAAATTTCATATATGGCATGTTCAAAACGGAGCAACGGTTCAACCACAACAAGCAACACAAGGTTTTGTAGAAATCTGCCCAAAACAGCAAGATAGCATTTTGCACGCATGAAAACAATACGCTACAAGATTCTACAATGCACAAAAAAGACATGGGGCTGTAGCATATAACACAGAATTCATTTCGTCTTAACATAACATACTCAAAAGGGGCATGGAACACATGGTAGGAAGCTCACAACATGGCAATAAAATGTAGCAGATTAGGACTTAGTGAAAATCACAGTTTTTTGAACAAAGCAGTTTTCATCAAGAAGGCATATTGGCAGAAATAAAACTATATTCTACAGGGCATATATTGGCATGAAACTTAACAGCATGCTAGAGGACATTATGCACTACAAGTAACTCCATTGCACCAACCACAAAGGACCTACAGATCCATGGCAATCATCATGGAAACATAGCAATAAAATAAATAGATTCCAGACATAGAAATATTTCAGCATCTCAAATCAGCAACGTCGAGTAGGGATGTTGTCGGGGTACACAAACAGGGGTGTTTATTCCCCCCTGACTTGTGCATGGACGATAAGCCACCGACCCGATGGCCTAAGCCTGCCGGGGAAAGCTACTACCATGTCAAACCAGCATTCAAGACCAAGACTCTGACAGAAGCAACCTACGATGGCTAAGCAACGCCGGCAAGGTCGATGCAATGGCCCAGAACGGGCCCGAACCACGTCAGTCACGTCCCTGGTGCTTGCCGGGGACCGAGGCGTGCACATCTTCAGGAAGACCCAGCAAGCCATCCCCCGGCAGGCGCGGGCTGATCGGCCAGCGCTCCACCGCATCACAATGCCAGTCATTTGTCGATGCGGTGTTGAGCCCCCGGGTGGCTAAGTGGCTCTCACTAAGCACGTGGCGAATCGCTGGAAGACAGATTATGCCTGTTTGACACCCATCCAGAGGCGTGTCAAGATATTGAGCAGTAGTTAGCTAAAGCGGTGGTAAAAGCCTGCCGGGAATGCATCCCCGCACACCACCTAGGCTAGCATTTATGCCATTTTGTCCTAAGTGCCAGAGCTAGGTATGATAGCACTGTTGGCTATCTAATCACTAGATAATGTCTGTTTTGTCACTATGGTTGCCCCTTGAGCTATAAAAGGAGGCCCAAGGCAACCTAGCTAAAGATTTGGACCCTTGGACACTTGTACTCGCATAGCAGCTCTCCCGAAGGCAACTTTTCCGGGTTTGAGCTTTGCGCATGCTTCATGTTCCCCTGATCAATCCACCAAAGTAGGAGTAGGGTTTAACGCTTCTCAGCGTCCCGAACCTGGGTAAAACACCAGCGTCTCATCGTTGTGCTGCCTCACCACCTCCGCTCTTTGTGCAACGTGACCTCACCCATGCCGAACCACAAAGGGGCACGTGGCCCCATAGGTGATCGAGTGCATCGAGCCCTGACATCTTTGGCGCGCCAGGTAGGGGAGTGTCATTTGCGCGAACCTGAGGTCGTGGCCAGCGCATCGATTTTCGTCATCATTTCCTCCGCCGGGAGCGCCGAAGGAGAGGAGCAATGCTGCTCCCTAAGCCTCTTCCTCCCCGGATCCCATCGCATGTCGCCACTGCAGCGATGGAGGCAAAAAGGATGAGCGGCGTCGGCGCTGCGGCTGATGCGTCCGACGTAGATAGCACAACCGTAGTGTAGACCACGGTTGAGGAGGAGGCGAACTGAGCGGCGGCGGTGTCCATATTGCAATCATCGAGCAAGCCCACCTAATCCCAGGGAGGTGCAGCTCGGTCCGATAGGCAAAAAAAAGGTACACGGCTATACCCCTCTCTCCTCTCCTTCCCCGCCTGTGATTAGTTCTGCATAGCGGTGGTGCCGCCAGTGTCGATAAGCTTGCGTGAGGCTCGGTCCTGCATTTATCCCTTCAAGGGTAAATCCCGAGCCGAATGCTAGAGCGAATCCATTGGTTGGCACCCCCGGCAAGCGAACCACGACAAGGTCCCGTTTGCCAATGCCTCCATCGCATTGGTCGCTACGGGGCCGTTGGGCATGAAGGAAAGGAGAGAAGGCTTGGCCATTCACGTTTACTCCCTCATTTTTCGTTAGTTGCGAATGTTTACATTAACTCGGCAGGCTCGTGCCAAGGATTGTACTCGTAACTAACGGGTCCCCAAGTTTCTCCATTTGCCCCTCTTCGTTTTCCCTTCCTCTCAGGGCAAAGGTGGGTACACGCGCATGTATTCACAGGGAAACGCGAAGAGGAGGGGCGGCCGTGAATGGAGGGAGGGACAATGTGCGTGAATAAATACGCACCAGGACGGAAGGGGAGCCATGACGAAAGCTAAGTTGACATGATTATCAACTTTCATTAGAGCTCACATTTGTATATCCCCCCCTAGCAACCAAGGTTTCGTATGGCGAATCTTGTGCGCGATGGAACCTTACCATATTTGTTTGCGCCCTTGCTTTATTTCGAGTCCGCTCAATAAAACATTCGGCAATATCAAAGACCGTCAAGGAAAAACTCACCGGCAGCGTATCCTTGCCACCAGAATGCTAAGGACCCGTTCCTCAAAGCAATCGTGGCAGCATGTTGTGGGCGGGTAACCAGAGCGTGCAAAGAAAACAACTATACGAATGCCAGTAGGAAAGCAAGGGGGATAGCATGTGTTTACATAAAGACATCGGTTCAGCAAACATTAAAGCAAAGATAATGCATAGTCTAATACGGGATACATATTGTGTCTTGAGTACAGGACAGCACGGCAGCAAGGGTGACTCAAGGCTAACCTCGATGGCTTCCCTGGGTCCTTGGGACTAAGAGGACCCTGTCAGCAAGGGGACCGGCCTTCTTCGCAGCAGCAGAGGTGTCGGCGCCCGGTGGAAGCTTCTTGAAACCATCGGAGAGGTCGAGGTCCGGGTGGAAGAAGGCGAGGTTGCTCAGGACCAGGAAGAGAGCGTTGCGAGCCTGCTTCTGGGATTCATTGGCAAAGCAGGCAGCCCTGTCATCCTCGTACATCTTCAGCCCCTTGATCAGGCCTTCAAAGAAGAGTGTCATCTTGATGCTTGGAATTTCGTGCTTGCCGACGGAGAAGGCCCAGCTCTTCATGTCCATACTCGCAATTTGTGTAGTGAGGCGCTCGGCGATGTCAGTCATGCTCTTGATCCAGAGATCGCGCTATTGAATCTGGTTCTCCAGCTTGTCTTCTGTATCTTTTTGGAGGGTTTTCGCATTGGTCAGGTATGTCATCAGCAACTTCTCGTGGACACAGGCAGATTCAATGTCTTTCTCCAAAGAGGCAAGCCTGGATTTCATACTGGAAATGGTGTCATTGGCAGCGTCGAGATCTTGGCTCTTGGAGGAAAGCTATGATTGCGCCTCTTCCAGAGTGGCTTTCGCTTCTCGCACTTCCTCCTTGAGGGCCTCGATCTCCTTGCTGCTCCCGGCAAGATCTTCCGTCAGCTTGCTCAGTTGGTCCTCAAGATTGGTCTTGGCGGCAGATGCGGCAGCGAGCTCGTCGGCCACTTTCTTCAGTTGGGCTAAGGACTCCAGCGAGAGTGCGTCGAGAGTGGACTTGTGGCCGTCCTCCATCTCTTTGGTGCATTGATGAACACGGGCCTCCAACTCCTCGTCCTTGCCGTGGAGAGTAGCTTCGAGGGCCCCTTCTCGGGAGGAGATTTTCGTCTCTCTGTTGTTCAGAAGCGCTTCGCGCTCCACCAGTCGAGTCTCCCGGGCTGCAACGTCCTCCTTGGCCAAGGCCAGCGTCTCATACTGCCTCTTAAGAGAAAGTACCTGCTGGTTGTACCACCCTCGCAGCTCTTTCCCTTTGTCCCTCAGCTGCTGGTCCATGAGCTCGGCCAAGTCACGCTGCTCCTTGACCGCCTGCCATTTGAGGTTGTACCTGTTCTGCACATCCTTGAGCCCTGCCGCCATGGATTCCAAGAAAGCCAAATCTTTGGCCCCATCAGGAGAACCGCCAGCTTCTTCGACCCTCTGAGACAGCGGCTCCAGTACCCGTCTGATTTCCTCATCAAAATCCGTGCCCACTGAGAAGGATAACCAGGAGTTGTGGGACCAAGTTGAGCAGTGACCAGCGCTAGTTTGCTCAGGGGAGATTGCAGGGCCGAGGCTAGAGGATAGCTCGAAGTGGAGGGCCCCATGGACTGGAGAGGAGTCTTCTCCTCAATGACTGTATCCGAGCTAGATGCGCTGCCAAGGGCTGGTTCCGTTCTTTCTGAGGATTCCTAAACATTCCCGGCAACCTGCCCGTGGCCCTCCGTGGCAGCAATCTTCGTCGCCTCCTCAGCAGCATCTTTCCCGATGACATCCACTTCTTCCAGCAACTCAGGCTCTTCAAGTAGCGGAGTTCCGGACAAAAGCAGCAAGCAGAAAAATGAAAGTCGGGAATCAACAAGACACACCAAAAGAGGAAAAAAAGGAAGTGAAAACGCAAGCAAGTGGTTACCCGATGGAGGTTGCAGAGGAGGGGCATCCTCTTCCCCGGCAACATCAGTTGCCGGCGTGCGGTCTGTCACCACCCCTTCAGCGGTGACCTTGGCACGGGCAAAGCCCTCATTTTATTCCCCCCTGACTTGTGCACGGACGATAAGCCTCCGACCATGTCAAACCAGCATTCAAGACCAAGACTCCGACAAAAGCAACCTATGCTGGCTAAGAAATGCCGGTAAGGTCGATGCAACAGCCCATAACGGGCCCGAACCGTGCCAGTCACGTCCCCGGTGCTTGCCGGGGACCGAGGCGCACACATCTTCAGGAATACCCGGCAAGCCATCCCCCTCCAGGCGCGAGCCGATCGGTCACCGCTCCACCTCATCACAACGCCAGTCATTTGTCGATGCGGTGTTTAGCCCCCAGGTGGCTAAGTGGCTCTCACTAAGCACATGGCAACTCACTGGAAGACTGATTATGCCCACTTGACACCCGTCCAGAGGCGTGTCAAGATATTGAGCAGTAGTTAGCTAAAGCGGTGGTGAAACCTTGCCAGGAATGCATCCCCGCACGCCACCTAGGCTAGCATATGGCATTTTGTCCTAAGTGCCAGAGTTAGGTATGATAGCACTGTTGGCTATCTAATCACTAGATAATGTCCATTTTGCGACTTTGGTTGCCCCTTGAGCTATAAAAGGAGGCCCAAGGCAACCTAGCTAAAGATTCGGACCCTTGGACACTTGTACTCACGTAGCAGCTCTCCCGAAGGCAACTTTGCCGGGTTTGAACGATGCGTGTACTTCGTGTTCCCCCGATCAATCCACCAAAGCAGGAGTACGGTTTTACGCTTCTCAGCAGCCCGAACCTGGGTAAAACACAAGTGTCTCGTCGTTGAACTGCCTCACCACCTCCTCTCTTTGTGCAATGTGATCTCACCCTTGCCGAACCACAAAGGGGCCCGTGTCGCCATAGGTGATCGAGTGCATCAAGCCTCGACAGATGTTCACATGATAAAATCTACAGCTAATCATAAGATTCATGGCATGGCAACCCTATCAATAGCAAGTAGACATGGCATACTTAAACACACTCCAAATACACAACTAAAAGGAGGCATGGATTGCTTAATACAAACCTCGCAAAATGGAACTTAACGTTAACAGATTTCAGTTTTAACGCGATAGCAACTTGAGAGCAACAAATGAACATGATAATGAAGTTCTACCTAACAACCAGAGGCATGGCATCAAATTAGACATCACATAGATCAAAATTCATGAAGACACAACATGCAAAATACCTACGGTTAAGATGCAATCATCCGCGAAACTTAGAACAAAATAATAGATTTTAACAGTTTGACAAATATGACACGGAGCACTTTTGCAACAAAGTTTACAGCACCTAAATGCATCCTAAAGTGTATGCCAATGATACTATCATGTAGATCTCGAGTAGTAGATGCGTTTTCATGCATTACACATATCCATACGACGCACGGTTTGCAAAATACAAGCCTCTTAACATAGCAATATGATGATTTTGACATGCACAAAAGATTTAACACAATCAAATTCAACCTTCATACCTGACTCATTACCTTCGTCGAGTTCCAAATCTTCAGAGTTACGTTTCATTCATTCCAAGAGATCCAACTTGAATTCAATAGTCTTCTTCATAAAAGAACCAGTACAAGAAGTATCGAGCATGGTTTGATCATTATGAGAAAGCCGAGCATAAAAATTCTGAATGATAACTTCTCTCGGGATATCATGATTGGGGCATGAATATAACATTGACTTAAGCCTCCCCCAAGCTAGAGCGATACTTTCTCCTTCACGAGGTCAAAAATTATATATATAATTCCGATCACGATGAACTAGATGCATAGGATAAAACTTTTGGGTGAATTCCAATTTCAAACGATTCCAGTTCCATGATCCAATATCATCACATAGCTTATACCATTTCAATGCTTTTCCCTTCAAATATAAAGGGAAAACCTCCTTCTTAACTTCATCTCTGGATAAACCTGCAAGCTGAAATAGTCCACAAATTTCTTCCACATGGATTAGGTACATATCAGGATGTTCAGTTCCATCTCCTGCATAAGGACTAGCTAGCAGTTGTTCTAACATACCCGAAGGAATTTCATAACCAATACTTTCAGTACGTGCTGTAGGTTGAGGGGCAACTAATTGTGGTTCCGGTCGAGGTGAAGATACCCCGAACAAACCCCTCAAAGGATTATTTTCCATAGTAACAAGTGACAGTAAATTTCAGCACGTAGTATAAGTTTTTCCTTACCGCTTTCCACTTACCAAGAGCGCTTCACTCCCCGGCAACGGCGCCAGAAAAGAGTCTTGATGACCCACAAGTATAGGGGATAAATCGTAGTCCTTTTGATAAGTAAGAGTGTCGAACCCAACGAGGAGCAGAAGAAAATGATAAGCGGTTTTCAGCAAGGTAATCTATGTAGGCACTAAAATTATAAGTAGCAAGTAGTTTGATAGCAAGGCAATTTGTAACGAGCAAGTAACGGTAACAATAGGTAAGGTGCAGCAAGGTATCCCAATCCTTTTGTGGAAAAGGATATATAGGCCAAAAGTATCTCTTATGATGAGCAAAGTGTTCTTGAGGGTACACGGGAATTTCATCTAGCCACTTTCGTCATGTTGGTTTGATTTGTGTTCGGTACTTTGATCATTTGATTTGTGGGTGGAGCAGTGCTAAGGTGTTCTTCTTACTTGAACTAACAACCTACTTATGATTAAACCCCTCGCAAACATCCGCAACTACGAGAAAAGTATTAAGACAAAGTCTAACCATAGCATTAAACATGTGGACCCAAATCATCCCCTTACGAAGTAGCGCATAAACTAGGGTTTAAGTTTCTGTCACTCTCGCAACCCATCATCTAATGACTACTCCATAATGCATTCCCTTAGGCCCAAGGATGGTGAAGTGTCATGTAGTCGACGTTCACATGACACCACTAAGGGAATCACAACATACATATCATCAAAATATCGAACACATATCAAATTCACATGAGTACTTGCAACATGACTTCTCCCGTGACCTCAAGAACAAAAGTAACTACTCACAAATAATATGCATGCTCAAGATCAGAGGTGTATTGAATATCATAATGGATCTAAACATATAATCTTCCACCAAATAAACCATATAGTAATCAACTACACAAGGTAATCAACACTACTAGTCACCCACAGGTACCAATCTAAGGTTCCGGTACAAAGATTGAACACAAGAGATGAACTAGGGTTTGAGAGGAGATGGTGTTGTTGAAGATGTTGATGAAGAATGGCCCCCCAAGATGAGAGGGTTGTTGGTGATGACGATGGCTTAGATTTCCCCCTCCGGGAGGGAAGTTCCCCCGGCGGAATCGCTCTGCCGGAGGGCAAAAGTGTTCCTACCCAAGTTCCACCTCGAGGCAGCGGCGCTTCATCCCGAAAGTCCTCCTCTTATTTTTTAAAGGTTTTTTGGGACTATATACCAGAATATGGGCTCTGGAGGTGGGCCTGGGTGCCCACCCTCCACCAGGGCACGGGTAGGGGGCAGGCGCGCCCTGGTGGAGGGTGGCCACCTGGTGGCCCACCTCCGGTAGTTCTTTGCTCCAAAAATTATTATTTAATATATAAAAATTCTCCGTGAATTTTCAGCTTCATTGGAGTTGTGCAGAATAGGTATCTCTGACGTGCTTTTTCGGGGTGCTGAATTCCAGTTGCCGGCATTCTCCCTCTTGATGTAAACCTTGCAAATTATGAGAGAAAAGGCATTAGAATTACTTCCCAAAGCATTATTATGCATAAAAACATTATAAATAATAGTAATAAAACATGATGCAAAATGGACGTATCAACTCCCCCAAGCTTAGACCTCGCTTGTCCTCAAGCGAAAGCCGATATCGAAGAACATGCCCACATGATTTGAGAGAGAGGTGTCGATAAAAACAAAATACGGACATAGAAGCATCATGCTTATTATTATAACAGTAACAAAACTAACATAAAACTTTCGCATAAAACTTTTTTATTTTATAGCAGCATCATATAACTTCTTATGAGCAAGTAACAACTCATCACAACATGGAAGTATAAAGCATAAACCTTGTTGGAAACCAACAAACTATGTTCTCAGTCAACTTTGCAACTACAATTCATCATATTTTCATGAAGGGTCTCATGTAGGAGCCTTTTGGCAAGTCCACATACTCAACCATCATTTAGTCTTCTATGATTGCTAATGCTCACAGCATACCCATGGACAAAAAGTTTCAACCAGACACATAGAAAGATAGGGGCCTATAGTTTGCCTCCCAACATATTCACCTCAAGGGTGATGTCAACAATAATAACTCATGCTCACTCATATCCAACTGGTCATATGTGCCTAGATCTTTCCTCACCACATGATGCTTGCCAAAGGAGAAAAAAATAAAAAGGAATAGGGAAGAATACTTTGACTCTTGCATAAAAGTAAGTACATAAAAGTAAAAGATAGGCCCTTCGCAGAGGGAAGCATAGGTTGTCATGCGTTTTTTAGTTTGTATGCCAAATCCCTTAGCGCAAAAGAATGTCACGTTGCATTGCCTCTTGTGATAGCAACCTTTATTATGCCGTCCGTCGCTTTTATTACTTTGCTATCACAAGTTCGTGCAACGCTCAATTTTTTCTTACACTAATGGATCCAACACTTTTTAGAAGCAATTTTTATTGCCTTGATGCACCGATGACAACTTACCTGAAGGATCATATTCAATCCATAGGTAGGTATGGTGGACTCTCAAACATGAGTTTGGGTTTTGGGTTTTTGGATGCACAAGTAGTATCTCTACTTAGTGCGGAGTTTTTGGCTAGCAAAGATATTGGGCAAGCACCATGTGTTAAAGGATCTATGACAATATAACTTCTATGTGAATATGAACCAGCATAAATCATTGCATTGTCTTCCTTGTCCAACGTCAACAATTTTGGCATATAATATTTAATGGGGGCTCACAATCACAAAAGATGTCCCTCATAATATATTTGCATGTGAATCTTCTCTTCTCTAATTAATTCTTTCATGAGTTGCATCATTGACTAATGTTATGTTTGTCAACTTCCAATAAATTTTACCACTTATACTTTTCTTTATTATGATGTCATTACTCACCATAAGATTATCATATGATATTTTTCATTTATTCTCTTTTATCAAGATTGCAACAAGAAAGTAAAAGGGCAAAAGCCCAAACTAAACTTTATTATATAACTCTCGCTCGATTACATAGATGGGTAGATCATGAAACTAGCACTCGAAGTTAGATCGTACTAAACTTTTATTTAACTAAATCATGAAAAGGCTAAAGATCGAAAATAGAAGGCGAAAGGTAAAAGTGATGGTGATACGATACCGGGGCACTTCCTCCAAGCTTGGCTCAAGCCAAGGGGAGTGCCCATACCCGTGTACTCAGATCTCCTTTGGTGGTGGTGATGATGAAGGTGGTGGTGATGATGAAGGTGGTGGTGAGGTGTCACACTTCATCTCCAATAAGTACTTCAATTTGCGGATGACACTCCTAAGGGTGGTGATATGCTCCTCTAGCAAAAGATTTTCACGAGTGAGGAATTTATTCTGAACACGAACCTCCTCGAAAGCCCTGAAAGCTTCAATTTCAAGAGGGGTGAGATGAGGATAGTAAGGCCGAAGGATATCTTCTTCTTCCTCTTCCACCATGCCCTTGGGTTGCCCTCCTTCTTGAGCTTGATCCTGCATAGCTTCCTTACTCTTGTCCTCCTTATTGGCTTCTTTTGGCTCTTCTCTTTTCAGCTCCATCTTCATCAACCACGCATCCTCGTCTACGTTATTGGGAGAGGAGGAAGACATGATGCTTGGCTTGACAGATCTGCCAGAAAAACAGCACGAAACAAGAACAGAGGAAAATCTCGCGATGCGGTGGTCAAAACAGTCGGGGGTATATAAAGATAATTTTTATTCTTGGAAACCGAGAAAACGAAAGGAAAACGGAGTCGTGAAGGTTCCCGAGGTGGGCACGCTCCACCAGGGCGCGCCAGGGATGGCAACCGCGCCCTGGTGCTCCGTGCCCTCCTCTGTTACCTTCCGATTTATTTTTTATTTCCTAAAATTCATAAATATTCCAAAACTGATAAAAAATACTTTTGCGGATTTTTCGGAGACTGTTTACTCACCGTATCACATACCTCTTTATTTTCACGATTCTCGAGCATTCCGAAAGGTTTCTTTTATGTGCTCCTCCGGTGTCATGGTTTGGATAACATTACTTTCAATATTAATAGGCGTACCTGAGATATAGTGTTTAATTCTTTGTCCATTGACCACCTTCGGGTTGGTACCTTTGGTATTATTAATCTTAATAGCTCCAGAGCGATAAACCTCTTCGATAACATAGGGTCCTTCCCATTTGGAGAGAAGTTTTCCTGCAAAAAATCTGAAACGAGAATTGTACAAAAGAACATATTCTCCAACTTTGAATTCTCGCTTTTGGATTCTTTTGTCATGCCATCTTTTAAATTTTTCTTTAAATAACTTGGCATTTTCATAAGCTTGGGTTCTCCATTCATCTAATGAGCTAATATCAAATAACCTCTTTTCACCGGCAAGTTTGAAGTCATAGTTTAGTTCTTTGATTGCCCAAAATGCTTTATGTTCTAGTTCTAGAGGCAAATGACAAGCTTTCCCATAGACCATCTTGTATGGAGATATACCCATAGGGTTTTTATAAGCAGTTCTATAGGCCCAAAGTGCATCATCTAATTTCTTAGACCAATTCTTTCGAGACCTATTGACAGTTTTTTGTAATATCAATTTAATTTCTCTATTGCTAAGTTCAACTTGACAGTGATTGAGGATGATAGGGTGATGTAATTCTATGGTTAACATCATATTTAGCAAGCATCTTACGGAAAGCACCATGAATAAAGTGTGAATCACCATCATTCATTAGATATCTAGGGACTCCAAACCTTGGGAAAATAACTTCTTTAAGCATTTTAATGGAAGTATGATGATCAGCACTACTAGTTGGAATAGCTTCTACCCACTTAGTGACATAATCAACAGCAACCAAAATATGAGTGTACCCATAAGAGGAAGGAAAAGGTCCCATATAATCAAAACCCCAAACATCAAATGGTTCAACAACAAGTGAATAGTTCATAGGCATTTCTTGACACTTACCGATATTACCAATTCTTTGGCATTCATCACAAGACGAGACAAACTTATGAGCATCCTTGAAGAGAGTAGGCCAATAAAAACCAGATTGTAATACCTTATGAGCAGTTCTATCTCCAGCATGATGTCCTCCATAAGCTTCAGAATGACATTTCCATAAGATTTGTTCCTGTTCATGCTTAGGTACACAACGTCTAATAATACCATCTACTCCTTCTTTATAAAGATGTGGATCATCCCAAAAAAATGTCTTAAGTCATAGAAGAATTTTTTTCCTTTTGTTGGTATGTGAAACTAGGTGGAATATATTTAGCAACAATGTAATTAGCATAATCAGCATACCATGGAGTGTTTTGAGAGACATTTATTGCAGCTAGTTGTTCATCAGGAAAACTATCATCAATAGGTAGTGGGTCATTAAGAATATTTTCTAACCTAGACAAGTTATCAGCTACGGGGTTCTCAGCTCCCTTCCTATCAACGATGTGTAAATCAAATTCCTGAAGCAAGAGAACCCACCTAATGAGTCTAGGTTTAGCATCTTTCTTTTCCATAAGATATTTTATAGCAGCATGATCAGTGTGAACGATAACTTTGGAATAAACAATGTAAGGTCTGAATTTATCACAAGCAAACACAACTGCTAAAAATTCTTTTTCAGTAGTGGCATAATTTCTTTGGGCACTGTCTAGAGTTTTGCTAGCATAATGGATAACATTTAATATCTTATCAACTCTTTGTCCTAGAACAGCACCAACAGCATAATCACTAGCATCACACATAATTTCAAAAGGCAAGTTCCAATCAGGTGTTTGAACAATAGGTGCAGTGGTTAAGGCTTTCTTTAGTGTTTCAAAGGCTTCCATGCAATCATCATCAAAAACAAAGGGAATATCCTTTTGCAAAATATTAGTAAGAGGCCTAGAAATTTTTTAGAAGTCTTTAATAAACCTCCTATAGAAACCAGCGTGACCAAGGAAACTTCGAATACCTTTGATATCTTTAGGACATGGAATTTTCTCAATTGCATCAACTTTAGCTTGATCCACCTCAATGCCTCGTTCGGAGATCTTATGCCCCAAGATAATACCTTCATTAACCATAAAGTGGCACTTCTCCCAATTCAAGACAAGATTAGTTTGTTAACATCTCTGCAAAACTCGATCAAGGTTGCTTAAGCAGTCATCAAAAGAAGTTCCATAAACGGAAAAATCACCCATGAAAACCTCCACAATCTTTTCACAAAAATCAGAGAATATAGCAGTCATACATCTTTGAAAGGTAGCAGGTGCATTGCACAAACTTTAGAGAAACCAGAATATCCATCTAGGAAACAAAAGTGTGTGTGCTTAGATAACCTTTCAAGCATTTGATCAATAAAAGGCAAGGGGTAATGATCTTTTCTAGTAGCTTTGTTTAATTTTCTAAAATCAATTACCATCCTATAGCCAGTAACAATTCTCTATGGAATAAGCTCATTTTATCATTAGGAACAATAGTGATACCTCCTTTCTTAGGGACACAATGAACGGGACTCACCCATCTACTATCAGCTATAGGATAGATTATACTTGCTTCCAGAAGCTTTAATATTTCAGTTCTTACCACTTCTTTCATCTTGGGATTCAATCGTCGTTGGTGATCAACAACGGGTTTAGCATCAGGTTCCATATTAATCTTGTGCTGACATAGAGTGGGACTAATGCCCTTAAGATCATGAAGAGTATATCCAATAGCAGCCCGGTGCTTCCTCAGAATATTCAATAATCTTTCTTCTTCATGCTCTGAAAGGTTAGCACTAATAATAACAAGATATATCTTTTTCTCATCAAGATAAGCATATTTCAGAGTGTCGGGCAATTGGTTTAATTCAAACATAGGATCACCTTTAGGTGGAGGAGGACCTCCAAGAGTTTCAATAGGCAAATTTTGTTTCAGTAGAGGTTGTTGTTCAAAGAAAATTTTATCTATTTCATTTCTTTCACGAAAGTGCAAATCATTTTCATGGTCTAGCAAATATTGTTCTAGTGGATCAGTAGGAGGAACGGCAATAGAAGCAAGACCAATTATTTCATCCTTACTAGGTAATTCTCTATCACGAGGTTGTCTACTAAACTTGGAAAATTAAACTCATGAGACACATCACCAAACTCAACACTGACAGTTTCTTTTTTGCAATCTATCTTAGCATTAACAGTGTTCAAGAAAGGTCTACCAAATATAATGGGACAAAAGTCATCTTGTGGGGAACCAAGAACTAGAAAATCCGTAGGATATTTTATTTTCCCACGCAAGACTTCAACATCTCTAACAATCCCAAGTGGTGTGATGGTATCTCTATTAGCAAGTTTAATAGTAACATCAATATCTTCTATTTCAGCAGGTGCTATTTCATTCATAATTTCTTGATATAAGGTAAAAGGAATAGCACTAACACTAGCACCCAAATCACATAAGCCATGATAACAATGATCTCTTATTTTGACTGAGACAACAGGCAAGCCAATTACGGGTCTATGTTTGTCTTTTTCATCGGGTTTAGCAATTCTAGTAGCTTCATCACAGAAGTAAATGACATGCCCATCAATATTTTCTACCAAGAGATCTTTAACCATAGCAACACTAGGTTCTACTTTAATTTGTTCAGAGGGATTAGGTGCTCTAATATTACTTTTGCGAACCACAGTTGATACCTTAGCATGTTCCTTTATCCTAACAGGGAAAGGCGGTTTCTCAATATAAGCAGTAGGCACAACTGGATCAACATTATAAATGATAGTTTCTTCTTTAGCTATGACCGGTTCTTTAATTTCTTATTTAATAGGGGGATGATATTTAAACCACTTCTCTTTAGGGAGATCAACATGAGCAGCAAATGATTCACAAAAAGAGGCTACTATCTCAGAGTCAAGTCCATATTTAGTGCTAAACTTGTGAAAAGCATCAGTATTCATAAAAGATTTAACACAATCAAATTCAAGCTTCATACTTGACTCATTACCTTTGTCGAGTTCCCAATCTTTAGAGTTGTGTTTAATTCTTTCCAAGAGATCCCACTTGAATTCAATAGTCTTCTTCATAAAAGAACCAGTACAAGAAGTATCGAGCATGGTTTGATCATTATGAGAAAGCCGAGCATAAAAATTCTGAATGATAACTTCTCTTGGGATATCATGATTGGGGCATGAATATAACATTGACTTAAGCCTCCCCCAAGCTAGAGCGATACTTTCTCCTTCACGAGGCCAAAAATTATATATATAATTCCGATCACGATGAACTAGATGCATAGGATAAAACTTTTGGTGGAATTCCAATTTCAAACGATTCCAGTTCCATGATCCAATATCATCACATAGCCTATACCATGTCAATGCTTTTCCCTTCAAAGATAAAGGGAAAACCTTCTTCTTAACTTCATCTCCGGATAAACCTGCAAGCTAAAATAGTCCACAAATTTCTTCCACATGGATTAGGTGCATATCAGGATGTTCAGTTCCATCTCCTGCATAAGGACTAGCTAGCAGTTGTTCTAACATACCCGAAGGAATTTCAGAACCAATATTTTCAGTAGGTGTTGTAGGTTGAGGGGCAACTAATTGTGGTTCCGGTCGAGGTGAAAACACACCGAACAAACCCCTCAAAGGATTACTTTCCATAGTAAGAAGTGACAGTAAATTTCAGCACGTAGTATAAATTTGTCATTACCGATTTCCACTTACCAAGAGCGCTTCACTCCCCGGCAATGGCACCAGAAAAGAGTCTTGATGACCCACAAGTATAGGGGATCAATCGTAGTCCTTTCGATAAGTAAGAGTGTCGAACCCAACGAGTAGCAGAAGGAAATGATAAGCGGTTTTCACCAACGTAATCTCTGCAGGCACTGAAATTGTAAGTAGCAAGTAGTTTGATAGCAAGGCAATTTGTAATGAGCAAGTAACGGTAACAATAGGTAAGGTGAAGCAAGGTAGCCCAATCCTTTTGTGGCAAAGGACAGGCCAAAAGTATCTCTTATGATGAGCAAAGTGTTCTTGAGGGTACAAGGGAATTTCATCTAGCCACTTTCGTCATGTTGGTTTGATTTGTGTTCGCTACTTTGATAATTTGATATGTGGGTGGACCGGTGCTAAGGTGATGTTCTTACTTGAACAAACAACCTACTTATGATTAACCCCCTCGCAAGCATCCGCAACTACGAGAAAAGTATTAAGACAAAGTCTAACCATAGCATTAAACATGTGGACCCAAATCAGCCCCTTACGAAGTAGCGCATAAACTAGGGTTTAAGTTTCTATCACTCTCGCAACCCATCATCTAATGACTACTCCAGAATGCATTCCCTTAGGCCCAAGGATGGTGAAGTGTCATGTAGTCGATGTTCACATGACACCACTAAGGGAATCACAACATACATATCATCAAAATATCGAACACATATCAAATTCACATGAGTACTTGCAACATGACTTCTCCCGTGACCTCAAGAACAAAAGTAACTACTCACAAATAATATGCATGCTCAAGATCAGAGGTGTATTGAATATCATAATGGATCTGAACATATAATCTTCCAGCAAATAAACCATATAGTAATCAACTACACAAGGTAATCAACACTACTAGTCACCCACAGGTACCAATCTGAGGTTCCGGTACAAAGATTGAACACAAGAGATGAACTAGGGTTTGAGAGGAGATGGTGTTGTTGAAGATGTTGATGAAGAATGGCCTCCCCAAGATGAGAGGGTTGTTGGTGATGATGATGGCTTCGATTTCCCCCTCCGAGAGGGAAGTTCCCCCGGCGGAATCGCTCCGCCAGAGGGCAATAGTGCTCCTGCCCAAGTTCCGCCTCAAGGCGGCGGCGCTTCGTCCTGAAAGTCCTCCTCTGATTTATTTTTTATTTTTTTGGTTGACTATATGCCAGAAGATGGGCTCCGGAGGTGGGCCTAGGTGCCCACCCTCCACCAGGGCGTCGGTAGGGGGCAGGCGCACCCTGGTGGAGGGTGGCCACCTGGTGGTCCCCCTCCGGTAGTTCTTTGCTCCAAAAATTATTATTTAATATATAAAAATTCTCCGTGAATTTTCAGCTTCATTGGAGTTGTGCAGAATAGGATCTCTGACATGCTTTTTGGGGGTGCTGAATTCCAGTTGCCGACATTCTCCCTCTTGATGTAAACCTTGCAAATTATGAGATAAAAGGCATTAGAATTACTTCCCAAAGCATTACTATGCATATAAACATTATAAATAACAGTAATAAAACATGATGCAAAATGGACGTATCATCGGCCGGGTGCGGAAAATGAGGAGGGAGGTGGCTGCGGGTTGGGCACGCATGGAAATTGATGCAGGGGCTAGGGTTCCAGAATGGACGTGAGGAGCTGCTTAAATAGGCAGGTTTTAGGGTTAGGGGGGTTTCATCCGTTTTCGGACCGTTCGATCCCGATCAGACGATCCGGAAGCGGAGGGGCTAGCTGGTCTAAGGTGGGCTGTGTAGTTGGGCAAGGTGGGGATGAGAGGGAATGTTTGCGGCCCGTGATAGAGGTTTTAAACACCGAAAAATGTCCGATAATAAACAGATGACCGCACTATTACGATTGACCGTTTGGGTATCAAATGACCTCTGATTGCGACGAAATTTGGCAGCCGGTCTACCTACAACATAACAGGACCGCATGCCAAGTTTTGACCCAATCCGAGAATAATTTTCACGCGCTTTTAAAAACAATATTTTATCGATGTCGCGGGCGCGTGCGTGTGTGGTTGGTCTCGAAATGGTCAACGGCAAGAACGGAGAGAACCGGCAACTACGAACAAATGCAAGTTTTCAAAAACGAGTGACGATGCTATGCAGAAGATGCGAATGATGCGATGATGAATGCGACAACCAAACGAATCACACGATGAGAATGGAAATGAAACGGGAATCTTCTGGAGCGTCGGTCTCGGGCTGTTACAACTCTCCTCCACTAACAAGAGATCTCGCCCCGAGATCTTAGAATGAGAAGGGGAAGAGAAAGAGCAAGAGGAAGAGGTAAAACTTAGTTGCTTCTTTGACAAATGAGTGAAAACAACGAATCTTGGAGGTTTCAAAGAGATGAAGAATGGCATCAGGATGAGGGATCACTAGAAGAGTGTCTAGAGGGGGGATGAATAGACTACTAGCAGGAATTTAAAACCTAACCTTTTCCCAAGTTAATTGGTTGGCAGATTTTAACAATTTTAGCAAATCTAGCAAGTCTATATACCCTACACATGCATGTCAACAAATATGGCAGCGGAAAGTAAAGACATTGCACATGAAGTAAAGAGTTGACATAGGTAGATCAAACGCAATAGGAGACGCAAAGATTTTTCCCGTGGTTCCGATAGGTGGTGCTATCGTACGTCCACGTTTATGGAGTCTTCAACCCACGGAGGGTAACGGTCGCGAGAGTCCACGGAGGGCTCCACCCATAAGGGTCCACGAAGTAGCAACCTTGACTATTCCATAACAGCTTCCGTCCACGAAGGACTAGCCTCACTATGGGTAGATCTTCACAAAGTAGGCGATCTCCTTGCCCTTACAAACTTCTTGGTTCAACTCCACAACACGAAGTAGGAGGCTCCCAAGCGACACCTAACCAATCTAGGAGGCACCACCCTCCAAAAGGTAATAGGCTCGGCAATGACGATGAACTCCTTGCTCTTGTGCTTCAAGATGATAGACTCCTCAACACACAATCACTCTCTCACAGATTTGGCTTGGTGGAAGAGATGGGATTGGTGGAAAGTAACTTGGGGAGGCTAGAAATCAAGATCCATATGGTTGGAGTGGATGATCTTGACCTCAACACAAGGGTAGGTGGTTCTCTCTCAGAAAACTGGATGGGGCAAGTATGGAATAGTTCTGAGTGCTTCTCTCTCGAGTGGGTGGTGGTGAAGGGGTATATATAGGCATCCCCAAAAATCCAACCGTTACACACAAAATGACCAACTCGGTGACATCGATGTGTTAATCTCGGTGATACCGAAGTGACCAAAAGGTGGCAACTTTTGAATCTCGGTGAGACCGATATAGGAAACTCGGTTGCACCGATAAGGTGACCAACGGTAAGATTGCCCAATCTCGGTGATGCCGATCCAACAATCTCGGTGGTACCGATATTGTGAATTTGCGTAACAGAAAGTTGGCAACCCAAACTCGGTGGCACCGAAGCAGAATCGGTTGCACCGAAAGACTAGGGTTTGGCTTAGGTCTGTCTGAGTTTGGGAATCGGTGGCACCGAGTGGAAAGTGTTGGTTGCACCGATTTTGAGTATTTAGCTTTGACAGACTTTTGTGGAAGAGCTTGTGGGTGTTTTTGGTGACTATCACTTGTGCACGTATGAGCATTTGTTCACCAATCAAAACCTTACCCCCTTTTAATAGTATTGGCTTTCCTATGGACTCAAAGTGATTTCTCACAAATGTAAAATGTAGAGTCCTCTTGCTTGAAGCTTTGCTAATCCATTTCCTAGCATCTTGGGGTATCTCCACAATCTCCACAATCCTTTTGCCAGCCCTCTCTGTGGACTTTATCTGAAATATACTGGGTAAAAGTATTAGTCCAAGAGACAATGTATGTTGTCATGAATTATCAAAACCACCAAGGGAGCATATTGTGCTTTCAATCTCCCCCTTTTTGGTAATTGATGACAACATACAATCAAAGCTTCAAATAAATATATGCATGGATATAATGAAGACTTTGAGAGACACATGACTTAGACTTGCTCCCCCTGAATGTGTGCAATCCCTTTAAATGATAGTTCTTTTGAATGCATGGACACATATATAGTAGAAGGGATAGAATGAGTCATGTGTAACTTGGCTATATGCATCAAATGTATATGAATGAGATGTATCTTTGTTCAAGACTTCACTCTTGCAAACAATATGTGCAAGAAGCAAGAGATCATCTTGACCAAAGATATGATGCATATACTTACCTTGAGTTCTTGAGCATTCTTGTAGTAGAAATACACTTGAGAAAACAATGTTAGGAAACACAAGAGTATTCTACTAATCAACAAGGCAATAGAACTCAAAAGTACCAAGACATGGAGAACATATAGAAGATAGTAATCCTTAAGATTGATATGTCTCCAAGATCATTTAGAACTTTCTCCCCTTAGATATAAGAATAGTAAATCATCCTCTCCCCCTGAATCTCAGCATGTAGATATTGGGATTGGATAGGGTGAGAAAAGATCAAAAATGATCACCATTAGAAAGTATGTAAATATCTTTTCTCCCCCTACTTTGGTGTTCTCCCCTTGTCTATATGAGTATAAACATTGAAATTCGCTCTCCCCCTTAATCATATCTCCTCCTTTGCATATGCATGTATCTCCCTTTAGCATGAAGCTTTGCTTTTCTCCCCCTTTGGCATTAATTTCCAAAAAGGTCAAACACGGGGATAGATATAGGGATCATTGATAAGAAGGGATCCTTAAGAACAAGGGTCATTGAATGTAGGGTTCATAGAAATGAAAACTAAGGGAATCATCGAAAATAATTTCTCTCCCTTTGGATTTTGTAAGACTTCTCCTCCTTTGAGTTAGGGATCCTTGAATAAGGAATTTCTCCCCCTAAGTTTAGCTTTGATATTCTCCCCCTAAGTATTTTTTAATAAGAAGGGATTATCAAAGTAACAGAATCATCACTGGAAGATCAAAGAGAAACATAGATTTGCAACTGCGAACACAAATAAGAAAAGAAAACAAATCGGTGACTCCGAGACAGATAAATCGGTGGTACCGAGATTTTGTGGTGCAGCTTGTCTGCAATTTCGGTAGAACCAAGTTATTTGTATCGGCAGCTCCGATGCTAAAGCAGAAACTTGGCAATGGGATTTTGAAATAACATTCAAAAGAAATGCAAAAGTTTTTACAAAAGGATATCAACTAGAGAAGATTTTGAGTGGTTCCAAGAAATCTTGCAAAATAGATAATGAACCATCCAAAATTCTTAACTAGATGATGGGCGGTGACAAGGTCACCTATATTTGAGTATATTGACTTAGGAGCCAAGCAAGAATACTTGATCATGGGTCATACTCAACGTTAAGCTCAAAATGGGGTTACCATTTTTCGATTAAGCATTTTAATGTTTTCATATCACTTGAGTTGCTTTAGCTCATGACTTGGAGTAAAGCCTTTTCAAGGATATGAGTACATACCTTTGAGTGATGTTGATGACGTGGCTTGTAGGTGAACTTGCTGAGGATGCTCGAGGTTGATGAAGGTCATCTTGAGTTGGGAGCAATCCTTCTCGTTTGAGTACACTTGTCACCTACAAAGGTTAGGCATGCAAGGAAGAACAATAGATATATCCATTTGACATGATACCAATAGAGATTTAGCAATGATCACATCAAGTATATGTCAAGGATATGGTTGAGTTGTCTTCTTCCTTCCATCATCAAGAGGAGTTGTGGATACTTGGTCAAGACAAGATTGATTATGATTGGAGTTGATGGCAATCTTGTGGAATGGAATTCTTCCAAGTACCTACAAAAGGTTAGATGCAATACAAGGGAGCATAGAATTCCATGGCATAAGATAACATGTTAAGAGTACATGGAAATATCAAGAAAGCTCATTCCCTTGCATGCAACCGAGTGAGTCTAGCTCAAGTTTGAAGCATCAATGATGTTCAACTCACTCCTCAAATAACAAAATGTTTTCTCATCAAGTGGCTTAGTAAAGATATCGGCCAATTGCTTGTTAGTGCGAACATGCTTAAGATTAATATCTCCTTTGGCAACATGATCACGAATGAAATGATGTCTAACTTGAATATGTTTAGTTCGAGAATGTTGCATAGGATTATGACCAATTTCAATAGCACTTTCATTGTCACAAAGTAATGGAACATTTCTAACATGGATTCCATAATCCTTAAGCATTTGTATCATCCAAAGTAATTGCGCACAAGAAGATCCTGCAGCAATATACTCAGCTTCGGCAGTAGATAGAGATACCGAGTTTTGTTTCTTGGAGGACCAAGACACAAGAGATCTACCCAAAAATTGACAAGTACCCGAGGTGGATTTTCTATCAACCTTGTCACCGGCATAGTCCGAATCGGAATAGCCAACAAGATTAAAGGAAGATCCCTTGGGATACCAAATGCCAAAGTTTGGTGTTTGAATCAAATATCTCACAATACGTTTCATGGCCAAAAGATGACACTCTTTAGGTGTAGCTTGATATCTAGCACACATGCAAACACTAAGCATAATATCGGGACGAGAGGCACATAGATATAGCAGTGAACCTATCATAGATCGGTAAACCATTTGATCAACCGGTTCATCCTCCTTGGTAAGATCAACATGTCCAATAGTAGGCATGGGAGTTTTCATACCTTTGCACTCTTGCATGTTGAACTTCTTGATCAAGTCCTTGGTATACTTAGTTTGAGAGATGAAAGTTCCTTCTTTCATTTGCTTGATTTGCAAACCCAGAAAGAATTTCAGCTCACACATCATGGACATCTCATACTTCTCGGACATCAACCTTCCAAATCTTTCACTAAATTGTGGGTTAGTAGATCCAAAGATAATATCATCCACATAGATTTGGCACACAAATAATTTACCATTAACTCTCTTAGTGAATAAGGTTGCGTCAATTTTACTAATTTCAAATCCTTTTTCAATGAGAAACTTCGTTAAGCATTTGTACCAAGCACGAGGGGCTTGCTTAAGACCATAAAGGGCTTTACGAAGCTTGTAAACATGATTAGGTTTCTTAGGATTCACAAAACCAGGTCGTTGCTTAACATAGACTTCTTCTTCAATCTCACCATTTAAAAAGGCACTTTTAATGTCCATTTGATAAAGCGTGATATCATGGTGATTAGCATAAGCAAGAAGAATGCGAATAGCTTCAAGTCTAGCGACGGGGGCGTAGATCTCACCGTAGTCCATACCTTCGACTTGCGTATATCCTTGGGCTACGAGACATGCCTTGTTGCGTACGACTTGACCGTCTTCGTCTTGCTTGTTCCGAAACACCCATTTCGTTCTGATGATGTTTTGCTCATCCTTGGGTTTTTCCACGAGTGTCGACACTTCGTTTCTCTCGAAGTTGTGAAGCTCTTCATGCATGGCGTTCACCCAATCCGCGTCTTCAAGAGCTTGTTCTACCTTCAAGGGCTCAATGCTAGAGATGAAAGAATAATGCTCCCAAAAGTTAGCTAGACGAGTTTTAGAGCGAGTGATTCTCCCTGTTTCTATATCACCAAAGATTTGGTTTAGGGGATGGTTCTTGGTCACTTGTGCTCGAACTCGGGTCAGCTTCCGATTGTTGGATGGTGGAGCTTCTTCTTCATCATCATCTCCTTCATCTTCGTTGTTGTTGAAGGTGTCGTTCCCTTGAGGTGGTGGTGAAGGAGGTTGTGGTGGATCTTCATGATGCACTTCCTCCTCTTCATCATCTTTTCGTGCACCGCTTGTGGATGCCTCTATGTCATGTTGTGGTTCACCTTGACGTGAAGTAGGGGCTTCCACTTGAGTTGATGAAGTACTTTCCTTCACCTCCATGGGACGAATCTTGCCGATGGAAAAGTCTTGGATAGCTTCCGAAGGGTCCTTATCACCTACATCATTTGGCAGTTGTTCAACTTGCGAACCATTAGATTCATCAAACTTCACATCTACCGTCTCTTCAACTTTTATAGTGAAGTTGTTGTAGACACGGTAAGTGTGAGAGTTCGATCCATAACCGAGTAGGAATCCTTCATGAGATTTAGGAGCAAATTTAGTACGACGATGCTTATCAAGAATGTAGCACTTTGAGCCGAATACCCGAAAGTATCCAACTTGGGGTTTGTTACCGGTGAGTAGCTCGTATGCCGTTTTACCGAGAAGCTTGTGCAAGTAAAGTCGGTTTATGGCATGACATGCTGTTTCCACGGCTTCTGCCCAAAAGTGTCTTGGCGTCTTGTATTCGTCAAGCATCGTTCTTGCCATCTCAATGAGCGTCCGGTTCTTCCTCTCAACAACTCCATTTTGTTGAGGCGTGTACGTAGCCGAGAACTCATGTGAGACACCTTCTTCGTCAAGAAAGGTATCCACATGGGTGTTCTTGAACTCCGATTCGTTATCGCTCTGAACCTTCTTGATCTTCACTTCAAACTGATTTTGAGCTTTGCGAGCGAAGTTCTTGAAGATATTTTGAACCTATGACTTATCATCAAGAAAGAATACCCACGTAAATCTGGAAAAATCATCAACTATAACTAGACCATAGGAATTTCCACCGAGACTCTTGTAAGCATTGGGACCAAAAAGATCCATGTGAAGTAACTCGAGTGGTCTCCTAGTAGTCATGATATTCTTTACGGGATGACTTCCACCTACTTGCTTTCCAGCTTGACAAGCACTACAAAGTCTATCTTTGTCAAAGATAACATCTTTAACACCAAGTATGTCATCACCTTTGATAAGCTTGTCTAGATTACGCATGCCAACATGTCCTAGTCTTCTATGCCAAAACCAACCTTTAGAAGATTTTGCAATAATACAAGTACGAGGTTTGGATCTCTTAGTGAAATCGACAATGTATAAATCACCTCTACATAAACCGGTAAAGACCATTTTATGATTATCTTGACGAAACACTTGGCAATCTACTTTCGTGAATAGCACATTGAAACCAAAGTCGGCAAGTCTAGATACGGAAAGAAGATTGTAGCCAAGAGATTCAACAAGCATAACATTTTGCATAGAGCTATCATGGGATATGGCCACCTTACCAAGACCAAGTACCTTACCCTTGGAGTTGTCTACAAATGTTACGTACCTTCGCGGTCCATGGTTTGGTGTGATCTCTTCAAACATTTCTCTATCTCCGGTCATATGATCGGTGCATCCGCTATCGAGAATCCACTCTTTTTCTCCGGACATGTAATCCTTGAAGTTTGCCATAAGACTTAGATTCTTCATGATCTTCTCATACTCGATGTCGAACAGCTCATCTTCATCATAGTAGCCATGATCCACATTGTTATCATCAAGTGGGAAATCCTCGTCATAAAGAACAACAGATTCGTTAGGATTGTGATCATGACATTGTTCAAATTTATGAATGCGAATGGCTACTATAATGATGTTGTTGATAGTTGTGACATCTCCTTTAGCACGCATGAGGTCTCTAAGCTCAAATAGACAATCATCAAACTTGGGATCACTAGGTGTCATTTTGTGGAAGGCAATAGTTTTATGAAGAATTTCATCAAGATTTCTCAATGAATAATTTGGATATCGTTTCTCCAAGTCATTCCACAAAGTGTAAGCACATTCAAAATTCTTCATTTGATTAAGCACATTCCTAGGTAATGCTCTAACAATGAGATTGACAGTTCTAAGATTGCATAGCATATCAATTTCCTCTTCGTGTGTGGGATGTAAAGGATCAATGGGAGGTACATAGGGGCTCTTAACAAACTTGCTCAATTGAAATTCATTAAACAGCTCAAGCATCAAAGTTTTCCATTGACTATAGTACTCTCCATCAAGAATGGGCACTCTACAACTCAAATTCCCTATACTAGACACATCCATCTTCCTCCACGGTGATTAAACCGAAGCAATGGAGACCAATGCTCTGATACCAATTGAGGGATCACTAGAAGAGTGTCTAGAGGGGGGGTGAATAGACTACTAGCAGGAATTTAAAACCTAACCTTTTCCCAAGTTAATTGGTTGGCAGATTTTAATAGTTTTAGCAAATCTAGCAAGTTTATATACCCTACACGTGCATGTCAACAAATATGGCAGCAGAAAGTAAAGACATTGCACATGAAGTAAAGAGTTGAGATAGGTAGATCAAACGCAATAGGAGACGCAAAGATTTTTCCCGTGGTTCCGATAGGTGGTGCTATCGTACGTCCACGTTTATGGAGTCTTCAACCCACGGAGGGTAATGGTCGCGAGAGTCCACGGAGGGCTCCACCCATAAGGGTCCACGAAGTAGCAACCTTGACTATTCCATAATGGCTTCCGTCCACGAAGGACTAGCCTCACTATGGGTAGATCTTCACAAAGTAGGCGATCTCCTTGCCCTTACAAACTTCTTGGTTCAACTCCACAACATGAAGTAGGAGGCTCCCAAGCGACACCTAACCAATCTAGGAGGCACCACCCTCCAAAAGGTAATAGGCTCGGCAATGACGATGAACTTCTTGCTCATGTGCTTCAAGATGACAGACTCCTCAACACACAATCACTCTCTCATAGATTTGGCTTGGTGGAAGAGATGGGATTGGTGGAAAGCAACTTAGGGAGGCTAGAAATCAAGATCCATATGGTTGGAGTGGATGATCTTGACCTCAACACAAGGGTAGGTGGTTCTCTCTCAGAAAACTGGAAGGGGCAAGTATGGAATAGTTCTGAGTGCTTCTCTCTCGAGTGGGTGGTGGTGAAGGGGTATATATAGGCATCCCCAAAAATCCAACCGTTACACACAAAATGACCAACTCGGTGACACCGATGTGTTAATCTCGGTGATACCGAAGTGACCAAAAGGTGGCAACTTTTGAATCTCGGTGAGACCGATATAGGAAACTCGGTTGCACCGATAAGGTGACCAACGGTCAGATTGCCCAATCTCGGTGACGCCGATCCAACAATCTCGGTGGTACCGATATTGTGAATTTGCATAACAGAAAGTTGGCAACCCAAAGTCGGTGGCACCGAAGCAAAATCGGTTGCACCGAAAGACTAGGGTTTGGCTTAGGTCTGTCTGAGTTTGGGAATTGGTGGCACCGAGTGGAAAGTGTTGGTTGCACCGATTTTGAGTATTTGGCTTTAATAGACTTTTGTGGAAGAGCTTGTGGGTGTTTTTGGTGACTATCACTTGTGCACGTATGAGCATTTGTTCACCAATCAAAACCTTACCCCCTTTTAATAGTATTGGCTTTCCTATGGACTCAAAGTGATTTCTCACAAATGTAAAATGTAGAGTCCTCTTGCTTGAAGCTTTGCCAATCCATTTCCTAGCATCTTGGGGTATCTCCACAATCTCCACAATCCTTTTGCCAGCCCTCTCTGTGGACTTTATCTGAAATATACTGGGTAAAAGTATTAGTCCAAGAGACAATGTATGTTGTCATGAATTATCAAAACCACCAAGGGAGCATATTGTGCTTTCAGAGGAACAAGCAAGAATTCAACAAAAATTGGGCAGCACTTCGGTAGAAAATAGAGGCGAAAGTTGATAAGATGGAAAGAACTTGCAAAGAGAACACGAAACTCCGTTTAAATGGATAAACAAGAAAAGAATATGATCTTGATAAAATGAGATGATGATCGTAGATATCACAATGCCTCCGGAGCAAAAGAATAGAAGCTAGATACTTGGAATGAATAAACGGAGAAGAGAAGACAACTTATGCAATAATTGAATTGGAAAAGCATCCTTACAAGGAAGGATTGAACGGAGTTGTTGGAACATCAACAACGGAAAGAAAAATTTGTTGTGGGCTTATGGAAAACATCTCAAAATTATGAGGTGAAAACCGACCACTAACGAGAGCAAGGATTGCTTGGGAGCAACAAGATATGCAAAACATCTTTCCCCAAGAGGATACCTTGAGAACTTGTATCCTTGATAAGCACCATGAGTAGAAATAATCCTTAGGAAATGCTTAAGGTGAAATCCAATCCAAGATAACTTCAAGTAAGAGAATGATGGGTTTAATTATCTCACTCTTGATAAATTCTCTTCGAGACTCCTCATGAATAAAGACTTCTATAACACCATCTCAAAAGATAAGGGAGAAAGAATCGCACTTTGAAATGCAAGAGAAAGAATTCTTGAGCTTCTCCAACAGAATATTGAAGAATACTTCGAGAATGATTAAATCCTTGAAGAACCACCATGATGAACCTCTGAAGAACTCCGGAATGAAAGGATGATAGGAAAGAATTGAAGGTTGCAAAGAACAAGATTATGGCCTTGCTATGATTTAGATGGAACTCCGCGACGAGATACTTGAGAAAACTTGAACTCCGGAAAAGAAATGATGAGCACTTGGGATAAGGAATTTGATATCATGAACAACCTGCGGAAGAAGGATTAAAATCACCTTGATGAACCAAGAATAAGAATTATGTTATGCTTATCCTTCATCAAGTTAAATTGATGACAAACAACGGATTTGGCATACCACTTATTCTACTTGAAAAAGATTGAAGAGAGAGATATGGCATAACCTTGAAGAACTCTTGAACGAAACTCCAAAATGAAATCGCAAACGAATGAGGATACTATGAATGAATGGAATGCATGGGAACGAAGAGATCATAATCCACCTAGCAGAAAACTTGATTGAAGCACTGGAATAATTGAGATGCGAACGAAGGGACAACAATTAAGAAGAATTTAAGAACAAAAGTTGAAGGCTAAGAACGAAGAAATATTCTGAAATGATGGCCTTCGGAGGATCGAGGAATGAAATTAACTTTGAAATGCTCCGGATAGATATGGGAGGAATTTCACATGATTGGAAACAATTTGAGGGGATAGCACAAAGCTGAAACCATGAATCTACAGAAAAACGGACAAAGATTTAAGAGAAACTCTCCTTTGGTCTTCCAAGCTAAGAATGAGGACGAGAAACACCATCATGAATTATTGAGACACTCTGGAATAATGAAGAAAGAAATGTTGAGCCAACGGTGAAATAATTCGAAAATGATCTTGTAGAAGGAATATGACTGATGGAAATCATTCTTACGTCATATTTGAAAAGAACTTGAGATCTCTGGAAAGATTAGAAGAGCCACGTAAGATCCTGGGGAAAACATGTGGGTTATGGGCCCACTCAAAAGAAACCACCGTTGAAATAACTGCTTAGAAGAGAGATTGCACCGGTACAAATTAAGAACTTGATGAGGTGAGAACCTCAAAATGATTTGATAGGATTTTGAACGGAAACACGAATCTTCTGAGATATCTTTAGCACTCCAGATAGAATAAATAGAGGCGAATAAACAAGAGAGGCTTGATTAAGAATTTCTACCACAGGAAAACATTTAAAGGATGAAAAGGATATGATGAACACTGAGATCTTGAATTGAATCATCGGGGAAGAAAACTAGAACGAAGATTGATGAACTTCTAGCACTTGAGCATCTTCACAAAGAATCACCGGATATAAAACGGAAGAAAAGATAGCGGAAGCATTAATGAAAGGAACGGCACTTGGATGAGAATTTAATCATTGAAGAAAAAGGGCGGGAGGGTGGGGGAAACAAAGAAAACTTAGGACGGATGAAAAGAACTCCGGAAAGAAATATGAGGATTGATCTTGCAAATATTGAAAAGGATAGAATTATCTTGAAGAGAAGCACACCGGATGAAAAGAATTGATATGACAACTTGATTGAGCAAAAGAATTAGCATTCCCAAAGAAATATGAGAACACTTCTTAGGAAAGATATGAAATCACCACTTGACATCGAAACACCACGAATTACCATATTCAAAAACAAAACAAAGGATGAGGCTTACGAAACAAGACAGAAACAAATACATAACCATTATGCATTTGTTGGAAGGATAGTCCTAGGTAACTACTTGAATTCACACCTAAGAACTTCCGAAATCTTTGGTTATGCAATCGGGTCAACGGATACAAGGAGCAAAATCCATCACTCAACTCCTAGCAGTAATACTACGCTCCAATGTAACACATCCGTCAACACATAACCAGAGGTCTCGAAAACTAATCTACCTCAGACCCTCGTAATCACAACGATACCAATTATGGCAGTACATATGGACGCTCTCCCCAGTACTGGGTGACGCCAAACTCCTCTCGCCACAAATAGTATTGAAGCAATTTCGAACATCTTTCGTCCTGAGATACTAAGGAAACTGAATGATAATGATGTGTCCAGAATTTCCAGGAGCTCTACTCCCCGGAGCAAAGTCAATTCAGACAGGAGGCACCAAGAACAAATTTCCGTCACATCGGCATCATATAGTTTCCAAAATACCCGTGTGATCCTAAAAACAATTGACTGAGAAGAGGGTAGGATCAAAATTCCTAAGTCATAATTCCTCACCAGAGTATAGAAGAGGAGTAAAAGAATCCTACTCTCCGATATAACTAGACTCAAAATAGTTTTTTTACTAGACTCGACTCGGCCAAGTTCGATCAATCAAGGGGGCTCCTAGGTCGGTACAGGCTCTGATACCAACTTGTAACGCCCAAGATGTGATCCTATCCTTATTTTGGCTCGAGGGCCTCGACAGGGATAGAAGCGCATCTCGTCATTTCGCAAGAATGGATAACATTACAAGTACGTGTATAGAAGAGATGAGTATAGGGAATTTGCTTACACTCGCCACAAGCTACATCAAGATCACATCAATACAACAACATATTCAATCATTATACATAAGAGCAGGGTCCGACTACGGACGAAATCAAACGATAAAATGACATCCATCCTTGCTATCCCAGGCTGCCGGCCTGGAACCCATCCTAGATCGATGAAGAAGAAGAAGAAGAACTCCAAATCAAACAAGCATCGCGCTCATGTCAAATCATCGCATTACCTGTACCTGCAACTGTTTTTGTAGTAATCTATGAGCCGCGTGGAATCAGCAATCTCATTTCCAAGGGTATCAAGACTAGCAAAGCTTAATGGGTGAGGTATGGTTAAGTGGTGAGGTTGCAGCAAGCACTAAGCACTTATTTGAGTGGCTAACTTACGAGTACAAGAATAAGGGGGGATGATTGTCGCATAAACGGACTTGAGCTAGTAATGATCACTAAGTGATCCTGAACACCTACTTACGAGTCAAACATAACCCCACCGTGTTCTCTCTCAGATTTGAAATTCACGAGAAGAGACAGTCACGGTTACGCACACTGTTGGTGTATTTTATTTAAGTTTAGTTCAAGATTTCTATGACCGGATGTTAAACAAATTTCCAAGTTGCCACATAACCGCATTTAACCCTCCAGGGGTGCTCCAACTCATCCATCACAAACTAACCGCAAGATGCATTGGAACTCCTCAACCGCGGGATAACCCGTAGTATTCATGGAATTCCGATGAAAAATCTCAACCTCGAGATAGCCCAAAGTGTCCTCAAAATTCTGTACACAAGACGTTCGAGAAAGGTAAAACAAATCCAGCAAGACCGCCCGACGTGTCGACGAACCCGATAGGAGCCGCGTATCTCGTTCTCAGGACACGACGGATAAGCGATGCGTACAGTGGCCTGATAGAAATCACCCAAGTTTCCCTGGGGTGGCCCCGCACAGTGATCTATTTTGGACCAACACTCATGAGGAGCACTGGCCCGGGGGGTTGATTAAATTATCCACGGGTTCATGACACCCTATGCTAGTTCATTAGTTATTAGGAAAATGTAGTACCAATGTTGGGCCTTGCCAGAAGAGTTTTATCCCAAAACGAAAATCCAGGGGGTCCCCATAACAACCCCAAGCATGTTAGGAGCGCTCAATATGAAACATAACACCAGTACACAAGTAACTAGGGCGACAAAAGTGGAACAAAACACCGAGCAAAAGGCCAAGCCTTCCACCTTTTACCAAGTATATATGTGCATTAAATTAAATAGCAATAATATTGTGATATCAAAAGATATCCATGTTGTCACATGGAAGCGACTTGCACCTTCAACTAACAACGCTATAAGAAGGGTTGAGCAAGCGGTAACATAGCCAAATAATGGTTTGCTTGGATGTGGAGGGGTTAGAGGCTTTTCATGGCAATGTTGGGAGGCTTGACATACAAGTGGTAGGTAGCGAGACATAACGATAGACGCAAGACAACTAGCATGGCAATGATAGTAGTGGTATCCAGGGAAATGTTCATCTTGCCTGAGATCCCGCTTGGAAGAAGAACGATTCCGTGAAGTAGACGAACGTGCGTAGTCGAACGAATCCTCACACTCCAAATGCTTTCGGAACTCTATCGAGAAGAAGCAATCTGGAAACAACAATCAAAACATGATAAACAACACAACATATGCATGACATGATGCGCAAACAAATATGATGCATGTCCATACGATTATGCAAGGCATGGCAATCACAACAATCAAACACTACACATTAAGTGAAGCTCAATATGTATCGAGTTGCATATTGACGAAACTCCACATTTGAATTACTTAGTTCACTCCCGTTTAGGTACACAACAATATTAAATGTTGTTAAACATTACAAGAGGTGAACCATAATGAAACTACACTATCTAGGCATCTTAAATGAGGTCGGAAACAACGTATAGCACTTCCGAAATGACCCCATATGAAAATTATGATTTTGGTCCAGATCTGAACTAATCATATTTTATATTTATTAAACAGGAAAATAAAGTGCATCATGTGACTCTACATGTAATTCTAGGCGATTTACATGTATAGAACGTTTAAACAGAGCTACGGTCTAAAAGACATGACCATCACAAGATAATATGCCATGAATGCAAAATGCATGAAAATGACAAGCACAAGCATTTCAAAACATGGATGCAACATGATAATACGATACTACATGAAATTCTAAGCAAGTTTCTATATGGCATGTTCAAAACGGAGCAACGGTTCAACCACAACAAGCAACACAAGGTTTTGTAGAAATCTGCCCAAAACAGCAAGATAGCATTTTGCACGCATGAAAGAAATGCGCTACAAGATTCTACAATGCACAAACAAGACATGGGGCTCTAGCATATAACACACACTTCATTTCATCTTAACATAACATACTCAAAAGGGGCATGGAACACATGGTAGGAAGCTCACAACATGGCAATAAAATATAGCTGATTAGGACTTAGTGAAAATCACAGTTTTTAAAACAAAGCAGTTTTCATCATGAAGGCATATTGGCAGCCATAAAACTATATGCAACAGGGCATATATTGGCATGAAACTTAACAGCATGCTAGAGGAAATTATGCACTACAAATAACTCCATTGCACCAACCACAAAGAACCTACAGATCCATGTCAATCATCATGGAAACATAGCAATAAAATAAACAGATTCCAGACTAGGAAATATTTCAGCATCTCAAATCAGCAACGTCGAGCAGGGATGTTCACATGATAAAATCTACAGCTAATCCTAAGATTCATGGCATGGCAACCCTATCAACAGCAAGTAGACATGTCATACCACAACACACTCCAAAGACACAACTAAAAGGAGGCATGGATTGCTTAATACGAACCTCGCAAAATGGAACTTAACGTTAACAGATTTCAGTTTTAACGCGATAGCAACTTGAGAGCAACAAATGAACATGATAATGAAGTTCTACCTAACAACCAGAGGCATGGCATCAAAGTAGACATCACATAGATCAAAATTCATGAAGACACCACATGCAAAATACCTACGGTAAAGATGCAATCATCCGCGAAACTTAGAACAAAATAACAGATTTTCATAGTTTGACAAATATGACACGGAGCACTTTTGCAACAAAGTTTACAGCACCTAAATGCATCCTAAAGTGTATGCCAATGATGATATCATGTAGATCTCGAGGAGTAGATGTGTTTTCATGTATTACACATCTCCATACCACGCACGGTTTGCAAAATATAAGCCTCTTAACATAGCAATATGATGATTTTGACACGCACAAAAAGACTTAGAAAAAAATGCCCTGGGATGAGATGGGACGGGACGGTACCAGGGATCCGGAGATCCCGTTTCGATCGATGGCTCGGGCAGGATGGCCTGGATCGTGATAGGCCGGTCCCGATCTAGAGGAAGAAGAGGCCGATGCCATGGCGGCGAGCACGGCCGCGGGAGGCACCGGCGAGCGCGAGGACCGCGAGGAAGGCCGAAGGGCGCCGGATCCACCCGGATCTCGCCGGATCCGGCGCTGGAAGGGGTGGCGACGAGCCACCGGAGGCGAGGCGACGTGGGGCTCGGCCATAGGAGCTCGGGGAGGCGGCCGGCAGCGCGCTGAGGAGGAGTGCCGGTGCAGCGCAGTCGACGGGGCCGAGCGGAGACGCGGGGAGGCAGTCGGCGGCGGGGCGGTGCATCTCTGTCGAGTGGCGAGGCTCGCGGCGGCGGCGGGGCAGCCAGCTCACGGTGGCGGGGCACTAGGGCGCGGGAGCAGGCGCGCGGGTGGCTCGGGCCCAGGCTCGGCCCGGGGCGGGCCTCCCATGGGCTCAAGCGGGCCGCGACGGTGGGGGGGCTGCGCGGGGATAGGTGGCAGCCCCCCATTGGCTGGGAGCGGCGGCGCGGCGGCGCTGGCTGACTGGCTGTCGGATTCGGGGCTCCGCAAAACCCTCAAGGTTTGAACACTGTGGCGTGTGCGAGGATCTAAACCGGCTCAAAATCTCAAGCTTCTCACCCTACGGCCTAGCTACGACGAGCGTGTCGGGACCCCGATCCTAAGCCATATGAATCTAGCCTGTAACATGTCACACCACTTTGCGGCCTCACGCACGGTAACCCACGGCTGCCACCTTACCTTGGCCGGGACCGTTTGCACCTTTTGGCTCATGGATATGAACATGTCGCTAGCATTCACACGTCAAAGAACCCGGGTAGACATGGCTAGTTATAGACCCAAGTGGCACAACCATACAGGGACAGGCATACGTAACCCAACAATGCAGGTGTCGGTCATCAGCGTGTGTAGACGAGTCGTAGCAAGCTACAAGGACTCCATTACACCGTGTGACATTTCCCCATAGGGACAGACACAGCAGCAAAGAAGGATACACGCCGGTCAATCAATGTGTCCGGAGCAGTAGCAACCTACCAAGGCTCATGGAGGCACAAAGAGGCATTTCCCCGTAAAGAAGGCTACTAAAGGCACACAACTAGGTGTCGAATCCCACACATACCAATGCATTTCAATCATACACGCACTATGCACGATATGCGTAGATACAACATGGCATCACAACAAAACTCTACAACATAACATTTATTTAGGAGGCTCCGAAGAGCCAACATAGTATAATGTTACAAGCAGGAGGGGTCACATGACCCAACACTCAGAGCATACAAGCAACTAGCGGAAGTTACATGTCTGGGTACAGACAACTAATAAAAGCGGCTAGAAGAGCCTGAAAAGCTACAACGACCCTACCATAGGAGCCAGACCTCTGTCTGGGATTCCCAAGCTAATCCGATCAATGCTGAATTTCACGTCGTAAGAATCACTAATGAGACTGACGTCTCCTCTGCAAAAACATAAATTAAGCAAACGTGAGTACAAAGGTACTCAGCAAGACTTACATCAGAACTATCTACATATGCATCATTATCAACAAGGGGGGTTGTGGAGTTTATTGCAGCAAGCCAGCTTTGACTCTTGGCTAACATGTACTATGACTACAAGTAGTATCTTTGAGGTGGGATAGCGCACACGAGTCCACATAATCACCAAATCAATACACCACTATGGATTCACTCCCGTCTCCCTACGAGAAGGCCATCCATAGCACTCACGCTTATCTTGCGCATTTTAGAGTATCCATTTCACTTGTCTATGTACCACATAAGTTCTCCAAGTAGTCCATATCCGAGGACGTGGCTATTCGAACAGATTAAATCACCCTGCAGGGGTATACTTCTTCACACACGCTCCTGCCACTTACCGCCATGTGCACGTAAAAGGGCACCTCGGCAACCTTCAAGCGGAATCCCAGCAAGGGAGTCGGCCACGACCTGACTAACCACACAAGACTCTAGTCCAGGTTTATCGCCTATTTGAGACTGAACCCGCAAGGAAGTCCGGCCGAAGTTTCCATTACGGCCCCAAACGATGTGTGCAGGGTTCCCAAGCCCACCTCGACGGATGGTACTACGCTTGGTACACCGGGCCACGGTGCATCTACCGCGCCATAGCCTACCCCTCCGGTCAGCGCTATGCACGGCCGCCAGCACATCCTACAAACACCAGAAACTAGTTGCAACTCCTGGACAGAGACCAAGGCGATTAATAAGCCGAGAGAGTCAATTAAGGATCCCAATGTGCGGTAGTATCTTGTCTTGGATAACAAACACAGAACTCAGTTCTTAAGGACGGTCCCAATGAGACAACCCGCCATGTACTCCTACATGGCCTCTCATCGCTACCTTTATCAAAACGGGTTCACACACTTAGCTCTCACACAGTAGGACATGTTCACAACCATTCCAATTCATCGCCCAGATGGATCAGACCCGACACGACTCTAAGCATAGCAGGCACAGTAAGTAAACAATCATGGATGAGTAGACACATCAAGGCTCAAGCAGTTGCTACTCATGCTAAGTGGTTTCAACTCTTTAGTGTGACAAGGACAGGTCATGCAAAGGAATGGGTTCAACTACCGAGAACATGTAACAGTTGAATCGTTGTTGTCCTAATGTAGTAAAAGAGAGCAGGAGCGAGAGAGTGGTTTCATATCGGTATGCTCAAGGGGAGGTTGCTTGCCTGACAGTTCTGAAGATAACAATGAGTCTTCATCGGTGACAACGATCTCTATGTCGGAACCATCATCTACCGAGGGAGGACAATCACCGGCAACAAGAAAAAACAACATTCAATGCAATGCAACAAACATGATGCATGACATGGCATATTAAAGTATTGAATTGACCTGGTGCCATGGATAGTCATATTAAGTGAAGTGGAATTCAAATATATACTAACTTCCAACTCCAACACTATTTATCAAATTGCCCTAATCATCATTTTACCTATTTGGTGAGGTTAACTTGCTCCAACATGCATGATCATGGCATAAACAGATTCCTTGTATTTTTCTGATCATTTTTCATATATAAATTATTTACATCCGAGTTATGGATTAATTTCTATGATTTTTCAA
Source organism: Elymus sibiricus (assembly GCA_039707655.1). Lineage (NCBI taxonomy): Eukaryota > Viridiplantae > Streptophyta > Magnoliopsida > Poales > Poaceae > Elymus > Elymus sibiricus. Next base: position 150,288,197 of record CM077675.1, on the reverse strand, counting down.
AGTTTCTATTATTTTCTAGAATTTCTAAATCATTTCTTATTTATATAAAATCCCATAAATGGATTACTACGTCAGCATGACGTTAGGATGATGTCAGCAGTCAACAAGGCCGGTCCAGGTCAAACCTGACCAGTGGGACCCACCTGTCAGTGACCCATCTAGCTAACAGGGTTAATTAGTATTTGTTTTACACTAAACTAATTATGTTAGTGGACGTCCCACATGTCAATGTCTCATTTAGTTAACAGCATTATTAACACTAATCTCTGACTAATCTAAAACTAACCAGGGCCGGGGCCCGCCTGTCATTGACCCATTTGGATCAAACCGCGGTCAACCGGGGTCAACTTCGCCGGAGTTGACCCGCGGCTCGTCGCCGGCGTCGCCAGAGACAGCAGAGGGCGTCGGAATTCGCCCTCCGACGACCAATCGAGCGGCGGAGGGGCTCTGTGTGGAGCTGGGACTCGCCCGCATCCATTTGGGCCATCGGGAGCGGCTGCAGCGGCTTGCAGAGACGATGGCGAGCATCCGAGCGGCGGCCGGAGCTCGGACTTGCTCGGGCGCGGGGTTGCAGCATGCTAGCGGGCTGGGCGAGCAGCTAGGCGGCTTCTAAGGAGCACGAGGAACATGCCTGGGGCAGCAGATGCTCCACAGGGGCACGGATTCCTTGGTCCCGTCGGTCATGGCGGCCGGCGGCTCCGAGTGCTCGCGGGGCAACGACTACAACATGAAAATGGAGGGGAGAAGCATAGGAGGAGGAGCGGGAGCTCACTGCGGATCATCCGGTGGTCTCGGTGGGCTCGGGGACGACCGGCAGGCGATGGATCGAGCGACGGTGACCGGCGGAGCTGGAGGTTGAAGACGACCAAATTGCGGTGATGCAGGGCTCCTGAGCTTGCGTGCGTCGACGAGGGGCTTCAGGGCGATGGGGTGGAGCGGCTGGACTCACTAATGGGGCTAGAGGTGGCCGGTGGTTGCGAGCGGCGGCGGCCATGGCGTCTCGGGTCCGAGGGGAGAAGAGAGAGCAGAGAGGGGAGAGAGCAGCAGGGGGGGAATGGATGAGCTCGGGAGAGAGAGAGAGAGCTCCACGGCGTCTCCGTGGCACACGAGAGGCGAGGGGGAGGCAGGCAGGCAGGGTGGAGCTGGCCGGGCGCGTGGCGCCACGCGACGAACGCGTGCCCCTGTCCTCCTGGCGAGAGGACAGGGATGACTGGCGTGGGCCAGTTGGGCCGGCTCCCCTCTGGGCCAGGTAAGCCTTTTTCTTTTATTTGTTTTTCTTTTCTATTTCAGACATTTGTTCTGGTTTGTAAAAATATGTCAAACCATTTAAATAAATCTTGGAAATTTGCATGTGAACTAGGTATAAATAACTAATGCCACATAACAAGTTTCAGAATTGTTGGATCAATATTTCTATAAATAGTAAATATAATCCAATGCAAATAATTGTTTGATTAATTCAGATGCCCAATATAAAATGTTTCTGTGATTCTAAATATTGGGTGTCATTTTTACCTCTGTCCAATATTTTCACAGAATAGTTGGAACATTTTCTTGGGCTTATTTGAAGCAATTTTTATCTTGCTTGTTTTGAAAAAAAAATCTGAGGCTTTACAAATCCCCAATTCAAAATTATTTGAATTTTAAAATGCATGCATGAATATGCAATGACAAGGAAAGCTAAAACTAGGTATGTGACAACTCACCCCCACTAAACAAGAATCTCGTCTCGAGATTCAGGCGTAGGGTAAGAGCACAAAGGGGACACTAGCTATCACAATCTTCTTGACTCAATTGCCCTTCCTGAAGATGTTGATTCATCGCATCATATTGATCTTGACATCTTTGTCTTCGGGACCTTCACTCAGCAAGACGACAAGGAAACGGAGAACTCTACAAGAATCGATCTTCTCGAGATCGAGCAACTCATGATCAACTCATGGAATGAAACGTGAGAACGTCTCTTGAGTTGAGACACGGAACACACATACCAAGAGCAATAGAACGAGGTGGATGACGAGGGTTCAATTGGTAGGCAACAATTCCACGCTTGATAGAGATGGTGAAGAGGTTTCAAAGTAGCGAGGAGTTAGTTGCCCTTCATACCATAACGGGCACCTTAGGGAAGGTGGCTCATAGGATTATCCCTTAAGTGGCAAAAAGAATTACTTTTGATACAAAGATCATTGAAACTCTTCATACCAGCCTAAGGCATTTCACAACGATCGTTTGAAGGAATTCAAAAGAATGGCATACTTAGATCGGAGGAAAACAAGAGTTATAAAATAACTCGGCAACGGAAGGCACATTCCAATTGAAACCGAGGAGATAACCCAGTGTCTGAGCATGCTCTCAAGAACTTGAGCATTTCAATATTCATCAAGGTTTTACCAACATCCGAGCCAAAGATCCTGGCAACACATCATACTACCATGATGAATAATGATGGAGGATGCAGATGCAAAGGAAGACAACGCTTTCTCAGATTTCATCTTAGCTATGCCTAGGGAACGAAATCTGGACGATCGACCGAGAGACATTTAGCACTCCGCTTCTAATGTTCTCCTTGATGTAATAGCATAATCCAATTAATGTTTGGTATCCAGAACATCAAGTAAAAGGTAGGACTTCGGGGCTCAAAGGGTCCATGAGGAACAACTTCTAGAATAAGTCATATGAAATCATCATGGCGAGGTGGCTAATGTTACTGATACAAGATATTATAATAGTAGGTCTTCCGGCTAAGTGCGTTAGCCACAACATCACCTTGTCAGGTCTTAGGTAAACCAAAATTATAACTCTTGGGTAACGTTCCAATCATTATATCTGCCTGAGATTCAGATATGATTGGTGTCAGGATACTTCAGACTCAGCATGTCCGAAAAGAGAGTTTGCAACACAAATCGATGAGATGATGTTGCGAGATTCTTAGAAAATGAACTGCGGAAGCCAACTCCAAAACACGAGTTGGATTGCAAGACACATGTGAACACACTGTCCAAGACAATTGTGATCACATAGAAATCTTACAACAAAACACTACCGAGTTCTGGGTGGGAACCATCATTAGAGGTAACGAAGTTTTGTGCACGTCCGTCAGGGCCCTTCAGGATTAACACTTAACTTCTTTTCCTTGAACAAATCAATTAGTGGCTTGGGATGCTAGGTAATACATATAGAATGGAGGTAGCTAATCTCTCAAACCATAGCATACTTCGCACATGCTTGAATGACTTGGGATGATTCCAAAGAAAGCAAAACAACCTTTTCTCGAACTCATGGCGGCAACTTACATCAAATGCACATGAGCTAGAGGAAGTCACTTCTTTCACCAAACATATACTCCATGAATGAAAACACGAAGATATTGCCTACAAAGTTTCCAATACTAGCTAAATGTCCAACATGAATCATGGAACAAATGAAAATGTTGCCGATGGACTCAACAACATTTCATCGAAATATCCATATAGATGGAATTCCACAACTTATGTGAGCAAGGTAGTAGCATTGGTCAGACCCAGGGATATAATGGTGCAAGCTCGAGGAGGCATCCACGAGTAAGACAACATTACGATGATCGATGGTTCTCATTTTGATTTGATGATAATCCATGTTCAAATCAAAGATTGGACAAGACAATAGATGCAACAATTGATCACAAGGATCAATCGGTGAACATATCATCTTTCTTCGACACACACACGAGATATCCCTTTTGAATGAACTAAGTTAGACGAAGCTTTTATCTTCCAACTCTCCAAGTTGTTGTTTGGCTTAACCAACTAGCTCAGGGGTATCCAACACAGAGTCTTGAAGAAGGGGTGGTTTATAGGAAACCAACTTGATCACGAGATCAACATAACAGTCAGGGAACAACCTGGTGATACTTCCGAGAAGATATTCAGAAAATCACGGACCACCGATATGTTATCAAGCTCGGGAACAATCTTGCTTTTTACGGCAAAATGATATGATCAAAAGAGCGAAGGATCGACACAATCCTAACTCGTTGATCAAACAGTGCACCATGAAAGATGGACTAGGTGGCACAATCAATCTTAGAATGATGATTCAATAATCAACACACCAAGAATGAAATTATTGTCCATTAACTTCCAAGCAATGGAATTGCTAGGAATATTGATTTCACACATCACGGTTCACTTGTTGACGTTCCGGTTACAACCAACATGGAGGCCAAGGAATGAATAATGATGGCGAGAAGTACCACTATATCAAGAATTCATGAGAGGTGGTGCAATTCTCATGATACTCTCGACATAAAGAGGGTAATACTTCAAGGTAGAACAGAACAAAAGCTGGATTTGCATTTTGATCAGCGGAATACAACTACTTCGACCCAATCCAAGAAATGGATGAGGTACTGGAGTTTGTTTCTCCTAGGCATTCTGAAATAGAATGGCTTGACAGACCACAAGAATAATAGGCATCGATGAACGAATGCACAACTACTCTTGACTATCCACATATAGATAATGGTCAGAGATCAATTGAAAAGGACAACTCAAGAGCACATGATTTTTCTAAGTTTAGGATGCATAGATTTAATACGTCGAACAATGTTCAACATGTTTCTTCCAGATAATCCATGCAGAAAAGGAAGAGTTCGCAAGGTCACAATTATAGAATGGAGAACTGATAAAGAGCACTCTTGTTGTGATCTTCAGTTCACGAGGAACTTCTGCCATAATGGTTCATGTTATTGGAAGAATGATAAACCACGAACCTTGAAGACTATAACAAGGTTACTAATCATCCTAAAGGAACGAGCAAACACTATCAACAGGAGTGAGTAGAATGATTCTTGGGTTCAAGAACCCAGAAATGGAATACCTACTGACTAAGTAGCATCACAGGATGCTTTCGATAACGATGGCCAGAATTATCACACTGGAAACACGAACACAACTAGACTGTTGGGTGGTTCACTGAGACAACATGGTTTCCTAAACACCTTTAACAAATATGTCAAGGTAATGGAGTACCTCAACACAATATTTAGTGTGCTTTGTCTGGCCCAAAAGACATTGATTCGAGATGAAGGAATTTGCAATTGCATCAGATTATTTAACAACCTTGGATAACTCGGACAGCATAACGGCTGTACGGGTATGAAATATGAGGCAACCTGCATGAAAACTGACAACATCACACTGTATTCTTATGGAGACATCGATCCGGGAAGACAACAACTTTTCTATAAGTCTGCAGCATAGTAATTCGTCATCCTGATAGATAGATGGGAAGCCTAATTCTTAACCCCATAGAATAAAGAAGAGGGTGACTCGGAATTAGAATGACATGAGGAAAGGAGTAAAAAGAGCCTTACGTTCCATTCCACAATCAATTCCCTTATATAACTAAAGCAGTTCTAGACTCAACATCGACCAGTTTGGCTTGGTAATCCTACAGGCAGTCAAGCTCTGATACCAACGCTGTCAGGACCCTGATCCTATGCCAAATGAATCCAGCCTGTAACATGTCACACCACTTTGCGGCCTCACGCACGGTAACCCACGGCTGCCACCTTACCTTGGCCGGGACCGTTTGCGCCTTTTGGCTCACGGATATGAACATGTCGCTAGCATTAACACGTAAAAGAACCCGGGTCGACATGACTAGTTATAGACCCAAGTGGCACAACCGTACAGGGACAGGCATACCTAACCCAACAATGCAGGTGTCGGTCATCAGCGTGTGTAGACGAGTCGTAGCAAGCTACAAGGACTCCATTACACCGCGTGACATTTCCCCATAGGGACAGACACAGCAACAAAGAAGGATACACGCCGGTCAATCAATGTGTCCAGAGCAGTAGCAAGCTACCAAGGCTCATGAAGGCAGAAAGAGGCATTTCCCCATAAAGAAGGCTACTAAAGGCACACAACTAGGTGTCGAATCCCACACATACCAATGCATTTCAATCATACATGCACTATGCACGATATGCGTAGATACAACATGGCATCACAACAAAACTCTACAACATAACATTTATTTAGGAGGCTCCGAAGAGCCAACATAGTATAATGTTACAAGCAGGAGGGGTCACATGACCCAACACTCAGAGCATACAAGCAACTAGCGAAAGTTACATGTCTGGGTACAGACAACTAATAAAAGCGCTGGAAGAGCCTGAAAAGACACAACGACCCTACCATAGGAGCCAGACCTCTGTCTGGGATTCCCAAGCTAATCCGATCAACGTTGAATTTCACGTCATAAGAATCACTAATGAGACTGACGTCTCCTCTGCAAAAACATAAATTAAGCAAACGTGAGTACAAAGGTACTCAGCAAGACTTACATCAGAACTATCTACATATGCATCATTATCAACAAGGGGGTTGTGGAGTTTATTGTAGCAAGCCAGCTTTGACTCTTGGCTAACCTGTACTACGACTACAAGTAGTATCTTTGAGGTGGGATAGCACACACGAGTCCACATAATCACCAAATCAATACACCACTATGGATTCACTCCCGTCTCCCTATGAGAAGGCCATCCATAGCACTCACGCTTATCTTGCGCATTTTAGAGTATCCATTTCACTTGTCTATGTACCACATAAGTTCTCCAAGTAGTCCATATCCGAGGACGCGGCTATTCGAACAGATTAAATCACCCTGCAGGGGTATACTTCTTCACACACGCTCCCTCCACTTACCGTCATGTGCACGTAAAAGGGCACCTCGGCAACCTTCAAGCGGAAGCCCAGCGAGGGAGTCGGCCACGACCTGACTAACCACACAAGACTCTAGTCCAGGTTTATTGCCTATTTGAGACTGAACCCGCAAGGAAGTCCGGCCGAAGTTTCCATTACGGCCCCAAACGATGTGTGCAGGGTTCCCAAGCCCACCTCGACAGATGGTACTATGCTTGGTACACCGGGCCATGGTGCATCTACCGCGCCATAGCCTACCCCTCCGGTCAGCACTATGCACGGCCGCCAGCACATCCTACAAACACCAGAAACTAGTTGCAACTCCTGGACAGAGACCAAGGCGATTAATAAGCCGAGAGAGTCAATTAAGGATCCCAATGTGCGGTAGTATCTTGTCTTGGATAACAAACACAGAACTCAGTTCTTAAGGACGGTCCCAATGAGACAACCCGCCATGTACTCCTACATGGCCTCTCATCGCTACCTTTACCAAATCGGGTACACACACTTAGCTCTCACACAGTAGGACATGTTCACAACCATTCCAATTCATCGCCCAGATGGATCAGACCCGACACGACTCTAAGCATAGCAGGCACAGTAAGTAAACAATCATGGATGAGTAGACACATCAAGGCTCAAGCAGTTGCTACTGATGCTAAGTGGTTTCAACTATTTACTATGACAAGGACAGGTCATGCAAAGGAATGGGTTCAACTACCGAGAACATGTAACAGTTGAATCGTTGTTGTCCTAATGTAGTAAAAGAGAACAGGAGCGAGAGAGTGGTTTCATATCGGTATGCTCAAGGGGAGGTTGCTTGCCTGACATTTCTGAAGATAACAATGAGTCTTCATCGGTGACAACGATCTCTACGTCGGAACCATCGTCTACCGAGGGAGGACAATCACCGGCAACAAGAAAAAACAACATTCAATGCAATGCAACAAACATGATGCATGACATGGCATATTAAAGTATTGAATTGACCTGGTGCCATGGATAGTCATATTAAGTGAAGTGGAATTCAAATATATACTTACTTCCAACTCCAACACTATTTATCAAATTGCCCTAATCATCATTTTACCTATTTGGTGAGGTTAACTTGCTCCAACATGCATGATAATGGCATAAACAGATTCCTTGTATTTTTCTGATCATTTTTCATATATAAATTATTTACATCCGAGTTATGGATTAATTTCTATGATTTTTCAAAGTTTCTATTATTTTCTGGAATTTCTAAATCGTTTCTTATTTATATAAAATCCCATAAATGGATTACTGCGTCAGCATGATGTCAGGATGATGTCAGCAGTTAACAAGGCCGGTCCAGGTCAAACCTGACCAGTGGGACCCACTGGTCAGTGACCCATCTAGCTAACAGGGTTAATTAGCATTTGTTTAACACTAAACTAATTATGTTAGTGGACGGCCCACATGTCAATGTCTCATTTAGTTAACAGCATTATTAACACTAATCTCTGACTAATCTAAAACTAACCAGGGCCGGGGCCCGCCTGTCATTGACCCATTTGGATCAAACCGCGGTCAACCGGGGTCAACTTCACCGGAGTTGACCCGCGGCTCATCGCCGGCGTCGCCAGACACGGCGGAGGGCGTCGGAATTCGCCCTCCGACGGCCAATCGAGCGGCGGAGGGGCTCTGCGTGGAGCTGGGACTCGCCCGCATCCATTTGGGCCATCGGGAGCGGCTGCAGCAGCTTGCAGAGACGATGGCGAGCATCCGAGCGGCGGCCGGAGCTCGGACTTGCTCGGGCGCGGGGTTGCAGCATGCTAGCGGGCTGGGCGAGCAGCTAGGCGGCTTCTAAGGAGCACGACTAACACGCCTAGGGCAGCAGATGCTCCACAGGGGCACGGATTCCTTGGTCCCGTCGGTCATGGCGGGCGGCGGCTCCGGGTGCTCGCGGGGCATCGACTGCAGCATGAAAACGGAGGGGAGAAGCATAGGGGGAGGAGCGGGAGCTAACTGCGGATTGTCCGGTGGTCTCAGTGGGCTCGGGGACGACCGACAGGCGATGGATCGAGCGACGGCGACCGGCGGAGCTGAAGGTTGAAGACGACCAAATTGCGGCGATGCAGGGTTCCTGAGCTTGCGTGCATCGACGAGGGGCTTCAGGGCGATGGGGTGGAGCGGCTGGACTCACTAATGGGGCTAGAGGTGGCCGCTGGCCGGTGGTTGCGAGCGGCGGCGGCTATGGCGTCTCGGGTCCGAGGGGAGAAGAGAGAGCAGAGAGGGGAGAGAGTAGCAGGGGGAATGGATGAGCTTGGGAGAGAGAGAGAGAGAGAGAGAGCTCCACGGCGTCTCCGTGGCACACGAGAGGCGAGGGGGAGGCAGGCAGGCAGGGTGGAGCTGGCCGGGCGCGTGGCGCCGCGCGACGAACGCGTGCCCCTGTCCTCCTAGCGAGAGGACAGGGATGACTGGCGTGGGCCAGTTGGGCCGGCTCCCCTCTGAGCCAGGTAAGCCTTTTTCTTTTATTTGTTTTTCTTTTCTATTTTTGACATTTGTTCTGGTTTGTAAAAATATGTCAAACCATTTAAATAAATCCTGGAAATTTGCATGTGAACTAGGTATAAATAACTAATGCCACATAACAAGTTTCAGAATTGTTGGATCAATATTTCTATAAATAGTAAATATAATCCAATGTAAATAATTGTTTGATTAATTCAGATGCCCAATATAAAATGTTTCTGTGATTCTAAATATTGGGTGTCATTTTTACCTCTGTCCAATATTTTCACAGAATAGTTGGAACATTTTCTTGGACTTATTTGAAGCAATTTTTATCTTGCTTGTTTTGAAAAAAAAATTTTTGAGGCTTTACAAATCCCCAATTAAAATTCATTTGAATTTTAAAATGCATGCATGAATATGCAATGACAATCAAAGCTAAAACTAGGGATGTGACAGAGCGAATGCAAGCGAGGGAGAAAGTGGACTCGGAAATTTACCCAGGTTCGGGCCACCTTGCGGTGTAAAACCCTACTCCTGCTTTGTTGTGGATTGGCCTTATGAGGAGGCTAAGGATGAACTAGTACAGTGGTGGGGTGGCCTCACGAGGACCTTTGGTGGCGATGAACTAGCTCTACTCAACCTGCCTCCTACGATGGGAGTGTGTGGCCATTTATAGAGGCCACGGTCCTCTTCCCTCATTGCACGCGCGGGAAGGGATCCACAACGGCCAAATTTGAAAGGGGATAGGAGGTACATCTTATCCTGACTAAAGGTGGTCTTCGCCTGCAAAGCTTCGGGGGGTGACGCAGTGGTGGGCTCGGCGATGACATCCGTCCTGCCGAGCTCGTGGTCTCGGTCTCGTTACACCGGGAAGGAAACCTTTGGGGGATTCCTTGGGAACCCGCGTACGTCCTTGTCTCCTTAGCACCAAAGAGGAAACTGTCCTCCCCCTGTGCCTGCTGGTGCCTGCCCGGCTTCATCGTCAGAACCCACGTCATCCCGTCCTTGGAAGGTTGGGCACTTGCATAGGAATCTCCGCTCCTCGGGAGGCAGCCTGGGGGGATACTACTCTCCGGAGGTCTTGACGTCGTCCTCCTTGCGAGGCGGGGGGCCTTCGCGAGGGTCTTGACTCGAGGAACTTGTCGCTGGGCCGTACCGGGCCATGGTGCTGGGCCACGCGCTGGGCTGCAGGCAGGCAAGTCTGGGTACCCCCGGTCCTAGAACGCCGACAGTAGCCCCCGGGCCCAAGGCGTGCTGACCCTGGCTTCGAGACGAAGGCGAGGGGCGAAGGGTGAAGCACCGCGGGACCCCAATCGCCTGCGGGCCCGGCGCGAGGCGCTCGGTGAGCGCTAGACCCCTCCTTGCCCGCGAGGTCTCGGGAACCACCCCGAGTCAGGTCGATCCGTAGCATGCGCACTGCCTTGGTCATCATTGCTCCTCCTCGATTAACGTCGCTGTAACAGCCCGGGACCGACGCTCCAGAAGATTCCCCTTTTATTTCCATTCTTGTCATGTGATTCGTTTTATTGTCGCATTCATCATCGCATCATTCGCATCATCTGCATAGCATCGTCACTCGTTTTCGAAAAACTTGCATCCGTTCGTAGCTGTCGGTTCTCTCCGTTCGTGTCCTCGACCGTTTCGAGATCAACCACACACGCACGCGCCTGCGGCATCGTCAAATATTGTTTTCAAAAGCGCGCATAAAACTTTCTCGGATTGGGTCGGAAGTTGGTTTGCGGTCTTGTTATATTGTAGGTAAACCGCCTGCCAAGTTTCGTCGCAATCAGAGGTCGTTTGTTATCCGAACGGTCAACCGTAGCGGCATCGCCATCGGTTTATTTGTCGGACGTTTTCGGTGTTTTAAAACTTGCCGCCGGGCCACCACCTCCCTCTCTTCTTGGCCCAACCACCTCTCCACAGCCCACTAGCCCAACTTAGCCCCCCCTCCGTTCGTGGTCATCGGATCGCGATCGGACGGACGAGATTCAACCAACCCTAACCCATTCCCTATATAAAACCACCCATGGAGAGAGCCTCCTCACTCTCTAGGGTTTCCCCTTGCCAAAATTGCAGCCACCCCCCCCCCCTAGAAAACCCCACCTGCTAGCTCCACCTCCCTCCAATCCCGCAGCCCTAGCTACCCAGCCAAATCTGGCCCTCAGATCTGAAATCTGGGGCTCAGATTCACCCAAAATCCCACCTACCGGACATGTCCGCGGCCACCGGACAATGTCCGGCGACCACAGAGCCCGAGCTCCCTCCCGCTCGCCTCCGCGTCCCATGGCGCCGCGCCGCCCGTCAGCCCCGCGCCGTCCGAGCCTTGCCCCGCCGCCGCCGACCGCCGGAGTAGCCCGCCGGACCCAGGCCAGAGCACCGCTCGCTCCTCTCTCTTCCTCCTCCCTCTGTTTCTCCCTCTCACCCCGCGGACTCTCTCTCTCCCCCCGCAGGTCCTCATCGCCATGGCCGCCGTGAAGCTCAGCCGCCGCCGTTCTTCGGTCCGCCACCGGATCCGGCGAGATCCCGTCCGGATCCGCCTGTTTTCCCCCGCCGACCGGACCTTCCTCGCCCGCAAGCTGCCCCGCCGGCCGGTCAAGCCCCGCCGGCGCCGCTGGTCCTGCCTCCCTCGATCCAGGCGGGATCGGGAGGAGTACGAGCCCCCGAGTGGCTGCGCCTCCCGCGTGGGCCTGCTCCCAGCGCCTCAGGCCCAGTCTCCCGCGTTGTCCGGACCCAGCCCAGTGCGCCTCACCGATCTGGGCCAAGCCCGCAGTGGTGAGCGCCCGAATGCCCTATTCCTCGCCCTGGGCGTAATATAGTATCATGTGCTCATAGATTCGGCCCAAGTAGTATTTTCCCCTGTGTGCGAATTTCTTTATTAATCTTGGACATGCATATTTTCAGATAAAGTGCATGATTTTAAAATGCTCATATTTACTTAACCGTGCCCCGGATCGATATATTTTATATAAGTAAAATGCTTAGATATATGCGTAGGTTAATATTATGCCATTTTCATCCATGATAAAAATACTTACGTTCGTTGTTTGCACCATTTTGCATAATTGCCATCATTTTGCATTGTCATATTTATTTAACCATGCATTGGAATTAATCAAACGATATATTAAAAAAATTCATATTATCGACATCGCATTTTCATGCATGGCAAACTTGTTCAATGTAATATTTGCATTTAACTTGCATTTATAATTGCTAAAAGGGGATTAGGCCATACTTGCATAATTAATGGTTACATATTTCCCTACATGAACTTAGGCATATTATATATGTTTTCGGGGTAGAAAAATCCATAGAATTTAACTGTGCATTTAGTTTTGTCATTGGAGGAAGTTCTTGTGCATGTCATTTTGCCATGATGCCCGTTTGTCTATTTTGTGGGATTTAATCCGTGCATGGTATGAAATAATTTTTGAACATGAGATATGCCCTTGGACATGTGTACTAGGCCCTGGTATTTTTGGTTGCTATAGAAATGCATGTTTAGGTGTTATTTTCTTGTTGCCAGCATGCTATAAAATCTGTTGTTTGAGGGTCCAAAAATATTTCTAAGTCTGAAATCTGTTATTTTGTTGCTGTCTTGCCATGTGATTTGCTATTGATCTACGAGTCTTTTGTGTTTTCCACCAAGGAGTCTTTTGTTAAGCATGTTGTTGCCTACCATGTTGTGCCAATAGTTTGCATGAATAGGGTTAGCATCATAATTAAACCTGCTGTCCAACATGTCAATCTGTTAAAAACTGCTGCTCATGACTAGCCTAATTTTCATTAAGTCTGAGAATCTGTTTTCTTCAATATGCCATGTTGTGTTGATGGTTGCCATGAATCTGAGCATAATTTGATGTTGCCATAATGGAATGATTTGTAATGCATCATGCCCTCTACCATGCTGTAGATTTTCATGCCATAATATGCCCTGTTGCATATATTTTTACTGCTGCCAATATGCCTCCGTGAAATCTGCTATGCTAAAAACTGTTATTTTCACTAAGTCCTAATCTGCCATATTTTGTTGCCATGTTGTGAGCTTCCTACCATGTGATCCATGACTCTTTTGAGTATGATATGTGAAGATGAAATGAAGTGTGTGTTATATGCTATTGCCCCATGCTTAGTTTGTTCATTTTAGAATCTTGTAGCTTGTTGTTTTCATGTGTGCAAAATGCTATGTTGCTGTTTTGGGCAGATTTGAACTAAAACTTGTTTTGGTGATTGTGGTTGAACCGTAGCTCCGTTTTGAACATGTTGCATATGGAACTTGCTTAGAATTTCATGTAGTTTCATAATATCTTGCTGCATCCATGACTTGTTATGTTTGTGGTTGTCATTTTCATGCATTTTGCATTCATGGCATATAATCTTGCGATTGTCATATCTTTTAGACCGTAGCTCCGTTTCAAACGTTCTATATATGTAAATCGACTAGAATGACGAGTAGAATCTCATTGTGCATCTTTTTTTCCCTGTTTAATAAATATATAACCTGATTAGTTCAGATCTGGACCAATTTCGAAATTGACATATGGGGTCGTTTCGGAAATGCTATATGTTGTTTCCGGCCTCATTTAAACTTGCCTAGATGTGTAGTTTACTTATGCTTCACCTCTTGCCATGTTTAACAACATTTAATATTGTTGTGTACCTAAACGAGAGTGAACTAAATATTCAAATGTGGAGTTTCGTCAATATGCATCTCGTTGCATATTGAGCTTCACTTAATGTGTAGTATTTGATTGTTGTGATTGCCATGCCTTGCATATTTAAACCGGTCATGCATCACATTTGTTTGCGCCTCATGTCATGCATTTGTTGTGGTGTTCTCGTGTGTTGATTGTTGTTTCCGGATTGCTTCTTCTCGATAGAGTTCCGAAACCGCTTCGGGGTGTGAGGATTCGTTCGACTACGTTGGTTCGTCTTCTTCACGGATTCGTTCTTCTTCCAAGCGGGATCTCAGGCAAGATGATCATTTCCCTGGATACCATTACTATCATTGCCATGCTAGATGTCTCGTTTCTATCGCTTGTCTCGCTACCTACCACTTGTATGTCAAGCCTCCCAAATTGCCATGAAAAGCCTCTAACCTCTCCACATCCTAGCAAACTTTGTTTGGCTATGTTACTGCTTGCTCAGCCTTTCTTATAGCGTTGCTAGTTGCAGGTGCAATTGTTCCATGTGCCAACATGGATGATTTTTGCTATATCACAATATTATTGCTATTTAATTTAATGCACGTATATACTTGGTAAAGGGTGGAAGGCTTGGCCTTTTGCTCGGTGTTTTGTTCCACTCTTGCCGCCCTAGTTACTTGTGTACCGGTGTTATGTTCCATAATTGAGCGCTCCAAACATGCTCGGGGTTGTTATGGGGACCCCCTTGATTTTCGTTTTTGGATAAAACTTGTCTGGCAAGGCCCAACATTGGTACTACATTTGCCTAATAACTAATAAACCTGCATAGGGAGTAATTAACCCGAGGATCTTTAATCAACAACCCGGGCCAGTGCTCCTCATGAGTGTTGGTCCAAAACGGGCAGACTGCGGGGCCACCACGGGGAAACTCGAGGTTTGGTTTGACTCGTAGTGTGACCCATCCGATTTGCCCTGAGAACGAGATACGTGGCTCCTATCGGGATTGTCGGCACGTCGGGCGGCCTTGCTGGATATGTTTTACCTTTCTCAAACGTCTTGTGCGAGGAATTCCGAGAATACTTCGGCTATCTCGAGGTTGCGGTTTTCCAGTGGAATTGCCTAGGAAGATCACGAGATTCGTGGTCGAGGTTATGCCCGCTGAGTGTGGTTAGTTTGTGATGGATGAGTTGGAGCACACCTGCAGGGTTAAATCTTTCGGAAAGCTGTGTCCGCGGTTACGTGGCAACTTGGAAACTTTGTTTAACACCCGGTCATAGCAAACTTGAAGTAAACTCAAATAAAATACACCAACCGTGTGCGTAACCGTGACTGTCTCTTCTCGTGAGTCCTTATCCGAGAGAGAACACGGTGGGGTTATGATTGACGTAAGTAGGTGTTCAGGATCTCTTAGAGATCATCACTAGTTCACGTCCGTTATTCGACAATCATCCCCCTTTATTCTTGTACTCGTAAGTTAGCCACTCAATAAGTGCTTAGTGCTTGCTGCAGCCTCACCACTTAACCTTACCTCACCCATTAAGCTTTAATAGTCTTGATACCCTTGGAAATGAGATTGCTGAGTCCCTGTGGCTCACAGATTACTACAACAACAGTTGCAGGTACAGGTAATGCGATGCTTTGACGTGAGAGCGATGCTTTGTTTGATTTGGAGTTCTTCTTCTTCTTCATCATCGATCTACAATGGGTTCCAGGCGGCAGCCTGGGATAGCAAGGATGGATGTCATTTTTATCGTTTGTTTTCGTCCGTAGTCGGACCCTGCTCTTCTGTATGTTGATTGATAAGTTATTGTATTGATGTGATATTGATGTAGCTTGTGGCGAGTGTAAGCCAATTCCATATACTCAACTCTTCTTTACATGTACTCGTGATGATATCCATTCTTGCTACACGACGAGATGCGCTTCTATCCCTGTCGAGGCCCTCGTGCCAAATAAGGATAGGATCGCATCTTGGGCGTGACAGTCGCCTTCCTGCCACTCTGTCACCTCGGTCCCACGCCGATGTGACTTGCCAAGGGAACCGAGGCAATGCGAGGCAGAACTGCCCACTAGTTGAGTACGGCACGTGACACCCGAGGGGCTCACGTCGCCTCCGCTTCCCATGACGCCTCGTGGTCTGCGATTATGCCTATAAACCTGCCCCGCCCGGGTGGGCAGTTCCATCCTTGTTTGCCTTCTTGCGTGTCTCTTTCCATTGCTGCCCGCCCGCTTCGTCGGAAAACCGCCTTCTTCCCCCTTTCTTCCTCCGATGGCGTCCAGAGGGAGTGCTGCCGGCGTCGGAGCACGAGCGGGGTCCTCTGCGCCGCCTCCGCCTCCGGGGAGCGGCGGTGGCCAAGCTTCCAAGTCGGCGCAGGCGCGCCAGCGCTGGGCCGCCACCAACGAGTAAGTGCATCAACGCCTTTGTCTTTCTTGCGCATCCCTTCTGTCCTATAGAGCCTAACCGTCGACCTCCTCAGGGCACCCATACCCAAAAGGCGCATGCTTGACGTGCTCCAGGGCGAGGCGGACGTCCTCAGGACCCAGCTGCTAGACGCCGAGGCCGCGCTTCAGGCCGCGCTGCAAGGCGAGGAGGACGCCAAGGCGGAACTGGCATCACTCCAGGCCCAGATCGAGGAGGCCGCGAACGCCGTCCATGCGGCCAAGGACGACGCGGCGCATGCGAGGATGATGGAGGCGCAGCGCGCCAAGAAGTACCTGGACATCGCCCACCACGCAGACAGCGCGGTCCGCCGCTTCATCAGGGAGGGCCCCGCGCTATCGTGTGAACACGGCGACGGGGGCTACCTCACCTTCTTCCAGAAGATGGTGGAGGTGCTCGAGTCCGGCGTCTCCTAGGTGGATGAGGAGCTCGAGTCCAGCGCGCGTGATCTCCTGGACAATGCGCTAACGCGCGTCTTCTCCAAGCTGCGCCGTCACGCCTCCGCGTTCGACCTGTCCCGAGCGATGGAGCCGGTGCCTGAAGCGCTTCGGAGGCCCCTCAGGGACGAGGTGCGGGAGCACGTGGAGTCCCTGATCGAGCGGTTCGCCCCGTAGGCGCCGTCTGAGGGGGTGGCAGCTCCAGCGACGAGTCTCCCAGGAGCCGTGACGGCGACAGCGCCTCTTCTGCCTGAGCTTCTTTTCTTCTATCCCTATTGCATCATAAACCATTTGGCCCCCTGTGGGGTGTTAAACGTTTGTATGATAACTTACTTTTGCGTAGTAGTAGTTTTTTGCGCCTTAAATATCCTTGTTCCCTTCGCGTGATTCTTGATTTTCTTGATGCGCCTCCTGCGGCGAATGGCTCCTGAGGTTCTTGCTCCCAGTGCGTGGCGGAGGTCTCAGGGCGGCAGCCCCCATGCGCCTCCTCGTGCCCGTGCTCTTCTTGCTGGGCGGCCGCCGCGCTCCCGGCCCTCCTCAGGGGGGGTGGCCTCCGAAGATGCCGCATCGCTTCTCGACACCTGCTGCTCACCCGATCCACCTAAGGCTGGTGTCCTTGTGGCGGTATCATTCATGAAGCTGGGCCCACGCCGGCGGCCGGTCCTTGGGGACGGCGTCGCGGGAGCCCGGCGCCCCCCTTTCTGTGCTGCTTCTCCTCCCCGTAGCATCCGAGCCGGTCCCGCGAGAGCACACCGTTTAGACTCGAGAGTTGATGTCAGGACCGGTTTTCCAGGATTTTAATTTCCCAGTAAATGGCCCTTGTGCTCACCAGCCCCAGGATTACTGTTAGCTGATGAGACACAATCTTGATACAGAAATTCCAAGCAAAAAACAAAAAAAATATGTAGTACAAGACCATTATGGCCTATGAGTACAACAAAAGGTCTCTAGAGGTTGATGACGGAAGCGGTTCGGGGTCATCAGCGTCTATGGGACTCCATTTCCCACAGGAACAGCTGACCTGGTTAATTCCTATCTTCGCGTATCAGCTATCTTCGATGCCTAGGTTCCGGGCTGTCGTCGTTGCGCTCCTCTCCAAGCAAGAAATATGGCCAAGACAATAGCCAGGGACAAGCCAGTGAGTACTTTGAATGTACTCGCAAACATCATGAAAACAGGTATAACATAACAGATGATAATCACGCACTGAAATGATCCACGATCACTTAGTCAGTCACAAAATAAAATTCATGACGCAGGGCTTAAAAGGAAAAATAAGTAACATGCGTGCCACAGTCGGGCGTCTGAGCGACACCACATAAATGGCTTATAAAGAAAGTAAATAACATGCATGCCACAGTCGGGCGTCTGAGCGACACCACATAAAGGGCTTATAATGAAAATAAATAACAAGCATGCCATAGTCGGGCGTCTGAGCGACACCACATAAAGGGCTTATAATGAAAATAAATAACAAGCATGCCACAGTCGGGCGTCTGAGCGACACCACATAAAGGGCTTATAATGAAAATAAATAACAAGCATGCCACAGTCGGGCGTCTGAGCGACACCACATAAAGGGCTTATAAAGAAATATCACAGTGAGTATCCAGGAGGTAGAACCATCCCAGGGGTACTCAATAATCCAAATCATATAAATGGTTAGTCCACAATAATAATCAAAATCATCATTTGTCACACGTTATGATCAATGTTCCGGTTTAGAAATTTTCCTCCGAAGACCGATATTAAGACCGACACTTGACCCATCCCAGACTGTAGTCCTTAACCGCGGACACGGCTATTCGAATAGATATAAACTCTGCAGAGGGTGTACTCTTTACCCACGAGTAATGGATTCCATTTAGTCCACCGGGACTAATTCCGTTTACGGTCTTTGAATTGAAAACACACCTGACCCGCACACACCAGCTTAACTTACCGGTGCCTGGAATCACCCATGACACTCGTTAAGCAAAACTCTAAGTGGGGAGGCTCCAACCTCGATTAGCATGGGATCACAATATTTATAATGCGCGCAAACTAGGGGAGCTACCCCCTCGGTCCCAACCGGAAACACCCATGCCCCCGGACCAAGTGACATGCCTACCAGGGGCCACTGGTATCTTTCACTATGGCCTCTCTGTACGGTGTGTGCTAAGAAAGGGGTTGACAACTGACTGAACCGCACCCTACCTGCAGCAGGGACAAGTGGTAGCACGAAACAACTATGGGGGTTACTGGCACAAGACTCGATCCACGGTCGACTCAGGAGGTTAAAGTGTTTCCTGTATGATTAGCATAACAAATATATACCACACCAACAGTCAGAATCACCACTCATCATACCTCACCATGCCTTACTGATCATATTCGTGCCAACGAAATGTCAGTATCAAGTTCGTGTCTACCCAAGACAGAGACTTCGCCGGATTCCTTCCGGTAGGCATGAAAGGCATACGAGGGTGAATACTGTCACAAGCATATCAATTCCAACAGCAAGGAATTTCCATCATGCACTCAGGAGCATGATCATAACATCACATGAAATAATGCATGTTTCAAGACAGCTCGGTGTTGTAGTCACATCAAAACAACACACGACAAATATTATACTAGGCTTCAGGATGCTTGCCTTCAAGGTGCAGAGAGGTGAGGTGCACTCCGAAACTTTTGGAAAGTTTTAATCTTCCCTCCAAATCCTAGTTTTGAAAATATTCAAATCAACGTACAATTCCAAAAACAGCACTGAAAAGTTTCTTGGAAAATTTTGAATTAAATCTTAAAATAAACTAGATGAAAATTGAAAGATAACAGAAAAAGAATCAACTCCATCGGAGTTGTATTTTAAAAGTTATTGACAGTCAAAGGTTCAGTCCAACTTTGTTTTAAAATAAATCAGAAAAAGAAAAACGGTTCGGCAGGGCTTACGCTTTCTCCTTAGCGAAGACGTATTCGGTGGAATACGTTTCCACTCAAAACGCTCTAATAGAGCCTGGGGTCGCTGGCAGGTGGGGTCGTCGGGTCCACTGGTCATACTTGACCGGTCGACTTTCTTCCTCCTCCCGTTGCCGAGCTCCTGCGGAGCTCCGGTGATCCCTGCCGTCGAACGGCAGCTCCCCACTGGTCTCCGAGGGCGGGAATGGATCCACCACTTCTGGGCGGTCCTCCCGATGGTCGACAAAGACGCGGAGGTGGATGGGGCCGTCGGTGGCATTCTCTCTGGCGGACCGCGGCGTCGGACAGAAGGGGGGTACTCTCCCCTACGGTGGTCCTCTGGTAAAATTGACGCGCGGGGTTGGTAGCTAGGGTCGAGGGGGACTAACTGGAGGGTAGAGCAGAGAGGGGGATGCTCTGGTCCGGTTGAATTCGACCGGATGGCAGCGGCGGCCATTGTTACCAGAGACGGAGAGAACAACGGCCTCTGGAGGAATGGGAGCTAGAGGGGCTTTGCTATGGCATCGAGGAGGGTTCATGCCCAGCGTGAAGTGCTCGGAGTGCTTGTATAGGCACGGAGAGGCGGTTCGGAGACTGCCGGGGATAAGATGGCCGGCCTGCTCACTACTGTCGCCGGAGGCGACGTGGTGGCGACTGGCGTTGGTCGGCGCTATCAAACGATTTCCCTACTGCTCACGAGGGCGAGCTGACGCGCGCGTGTGGCTTGGGCGGTGCCATCCAGGACTGAGGCCCGCTGCGGTCGCCGGCGTAGCGCCAAGAGGCTTGCTGCGGCGGCGCTGTGGGGTGCCAGGGGTGGCAGGGTGGCACGAGCGAGCGGATGAGGATGGGGCGTGGCCCTGCGGGCGGGCAAAAGGCCAAGGGCGCGGGGTCAGGTGCGATGCGGCGGCTCGGATGCGCGGCTGCAATACGCGCGCTCTGGGCGCCCCAGCGCACGCCTACCAGGTGCTCGGCGAAATGACCAGGCCCTCCAGGAGACTCCAATGCACATGGGGTTAAGCAAGGGTGAGTTTTAGGGCAAGGCCAATCCATATGACATGCTGGTTTGGTCATTGGGACAATCTCATAATGCAAGTCTAAAAGCATGCCAAATCTGGCCATGCTCCTAACCTGCTTGATGAAATGCCAAGGGCATCTAGGCATCTCTTCTGGTGGCCAAAATTTCCAGATTAGAGTCTCTTTAGATGGTAGAAGGGATGGCAAGGTTATTTTGAATAAAACAAAAACTAGTTAGTGCAAGTTTTTGAGAAAACCAAATCTGGACACAAAATATATGCCATTATTGCATGTGTCAAAAATATTCCAATGGTCTCAATCTCCTGGACTTAAGGGTTTGGTAGCAAGTACTAATAGCAGGAAAAATCACATGGGCATTAGAGCAAAATAAAATAGGGTTGCAGTACAAACTTCCAAACTGGACCAGAATGAATATGAGGATGGTTTGCTCAACTTTTCCAAAGAACACAAATGGGTTTTTGCATAGAAATGAATTATATACTTCTACTAACATCTCCAAATTTTTATGGAATTTGTAAAGAAATAAATAAATAGGTTGTAGTGCAAACTACAAACTGATCCAGATTTGAAAACTTGAGGTAGGGCTCAATATCTCCAAAAGACTAAGAGAGATTTTTGCATAAAAGTGATGTAGGAACCTCATATGTCTTCTACAAATTTTTTGTAGAATTTTTAAGTGAAGTTACCAGATGGTTGTAGTGCAAAAAGAGGCTCTCAAAATTATGAGAAACCATTTTAAAAGGAATAAAGCTCAGGAGAATAATTGTAGAAATACTTCCACTGATCAAATATAATGAAGATGAAATGCTCTTGAGTAGGTACTCAAGTCCCAAAAACATTTTAGAGAAGTTTTTACTAGGAGGGAAAACTCCACAACTCAGAAGAAAGAAGTGATCCTGAATCAATAGATGATCCAAAAATAAAATTTTAATTTCCTGGCAAAATTTTAATTAATAAAACATGGTCAAACTTTTGGGGTGTTACAACACTACCCCCCTTAATAAAAATCTCGTCCTCGAGATTTGCTAAGGACGATATCAAAAATATAACTCCTACTATCATGCAATAATAACTCGAGAGTTAAATACCCTGCTCACGCGATATGACGAGGCTTACAGCGAGTGGACAGATAATTGGTGATCTATAGTGGTGTACTGGCGCTGCATGGAAAAATCTACGGTTGAGGGAACCGAGAGATTTCTATTTATGGCTACGGTAAATTTAGAATAAATTTCTAAATTTCCGAATTACGCTGGTCGTACCCGAGTGCACCGTGTTCTCTCTGGCTGACAGGTGGACGCGGGGCCCACTGTTAGTCTCTTCTTCTACCTCTGGCTCTCCTCTCTTCCTCTCTCTAGCGCGCTTCCCCGCACTTCCTCCATCGGCGGCGTCTAGCGCGTAGGGCATCTAGGTCGTACTGCGGTAGTGCGCGGCGTGCTAGCTGCCGGCGCAGCGTGTACTCACCTCGCGGGCCAGCGCGCGGTCGGCACTGCTCGCGGATTCGCCTCCGAACACCGGCGATCGAGCGACGAGCGGCGCTGGTGGACTTCGTTCACCGTACACCAATCTCGAGCTATAAAATGACCGCGGTGCTTCTCTCTTCTCCCTCACACCTGGCCTCATTTCTACTTCTCCTTCCTTCTTCTCCATTTCTATTTGCAGGAGCTCGAGACGAGGCTCTAATGGTGGAGGTGATGCCGGACTGGTACACAATCCTGATGTGCGGAGGGTTGGCGGCAGTGCTGGGATTCTCCGTGCTCTTGTGCGCGATGATCCTCGATGACCGTCGTGATGCTGTTGCTCGAGTGTTGGCTCTTCACGGCGGCGGTGATCATGAGGATTAGGTGTCGGTGTCAGGTGCTAACTGCTACTGCTGTCAGTGTGCTGGAGGCAATCTGCACTAGAATAATAACCCACAAATTTCTCTTTCAGAAATTGTGGTGTGACAGTGCGGTGATCTGTTAGGTGCAAAATGTGTACGTGGTTTAGTGCGTGTGGTCGAGTGGTTGTGGCTGTGAGCCTTCTATTGTGGTGCTGCGTGAATTTAAATTTATGCCACGGAGAAATATTTGTTGCAACGGCTCAAATAAAATCCCACCTCGGGATTTACTGAGAGCGAAAACAATTGATCAAAAAAAATCACAGCAGTACAAAATTACTCATATTAATTTAAAACAAACAGTTTATTCATAGCACACACTTAGGATACAACGCAGAAGCTGCGACACATAAATAAATGCTAAGATAACCAACATAGAAGTGGCGTCTACAACGTAAACGTAAGATGGGCTGGGTCCTGAGAAAATGCCTCCGGCACTGGGACACACTCTTCTTCCACCGGAGGAAGCGGATTGACCAGACGAGGAACGCGCCTTTCCTGGTCTGGCCTCAGGGGTCTGCCAATGGCGATCTGAGGATTCAAATCAGCGAGGTTCTGGAGATAACCCATTACTCGCTGGGTCAAACGCTCTTGTGCGATGACGTACTGGGCAAGATTGGCCAGTACCGGGTCCCTCTCAATTCGCCCACCGGGAAAAGATGCTACTTCTCCGGGTGCTGCACGACTCGGGAAGTAATAATACCCCCTTTCGCTGGCATAGGGTACCACGAATCGAAGGCGAGCAAGCGCTTCGTACGCAGCAGCTTCTATGGCCATTTGCGGAGTCGGCATAGATTTCCCCACGAAGGAGACTTCCGTTGGGTCTTGGTTCGGGTTTGCGGGAGGGATGTGCACTACTGCCCAATATTTCGAGGCGGATGGGGTGATCCTCGTTTTGAGCAGCTCGTACTGGGGTGGATGGGTAGAACTCATGGTACTGCAGGTAAAGTCCCACAATATGTTAACAAAACTACCTGGGGTTGCATCTGGAGTTCTCAGATGAATGCTAGGGCTCGGCATGGCAAAAATGGTTGTGAGAGCTGTGCACAAAGTGAGGGATGCTTGGTAAGGTCACGGAGTGGCCTCTTATATAGCATCAGGGCTGGGTTACCGATTGCGGTGTGGGGGCAAACTAGTTTGTCGGTTCTGCTCTATGGGGGTCGGGGTCAAAGCCACAGATATACATATCTCACAAAAGTGACGTATTACTGTGGGTGTCATCTGGGGTGGTTTTTTGGTAGCTACGCCTGGAATTTAAGATGCAACCGCACGCCAACATACTTATGTGTGGCTACTATACAAAATAAAGGCACACAAGCAGTCTACATTTTATTCAAGGCGATACAAGGTCATACTATTACATGGCGTAGGAATACTAAGACTCGGTACTACTCGAGTGGCTTAGTCTACCTCGTTGATATCTAGTCGAGCGTGCCTTGTGGACGTCGACGCTTCCCCATGGGCTTCACCATCGGGGTTTGCTGGGTTGGGTTGAGGAGCTGCAGGGTCGGGGTAGCGATGATGACCATCGCGGGGATTGGAGGTCACAATCCCGTTGGAGCGTGTCCCTAAAATGCGACGAAGCTCCTCCGGGGATACAAATACATTCCGGTCGGCTGCAGGGGCAGACCTCAGGACTCAATCGGCTGTCCGAACAGCACGACTGGGTTGTCGGCGTCGGGCACGTCTTCTCCTCTTGCCGGGGCTCGACGGGCAAGCTCTCCAGGGGCTGCGATCAGATCAAGAGTGACCTGATCGAACAATGCCTCTAGTGCACTTACATAGCGCACCAGATGCAGCAATGCAGGGTCCGTCTCGTGGTCTCCATTGGCAACCTGGGGCAGCCTACTATACCCGTCATGGTTGGGGTAGTAGTAGAACGAGCGGCAGTTAACTCTTGGCGACAGGTGCCGGAGTTGAACTATAGCCTCTCGAGCGGCCAGCTGGATGGCTTGTGGCTCAAAGGAAGTTGTCCTTCCGGTGAACCTGTAGGGGCGTTCTGGCGCAATACCCCTACCATAGACGTGCACCGTGGCCCAGAATTGGCGGCTCTCACCGCTCATGAGCCCTTGGTACACAACATACTCTGGGGGCTCCTCTAATGCAAAGGCACGACGGGTGAGGCTTGCTAGCATGGTGACAAAACCTCCAAGGTTGGTTGCTATGGTCTCATTGTGAACAATGGGGCCAGGCATCTTGGCTTGGTTTTGGGGTAGAGGCTGTGCTGTGCTGGATTGGGGCTAGCGTTCCCTTTTATAGAAAAGAAAACGGAGTCTTCCTTCTCATGCTTGCGAATGGGACAAAAATAGGTGTCGGTCACTGGCGCGTGATCGACAGGCTAGGCTGGTAGGTTGGGCACCGACTGCCAAAAGGTGTCGGGGTCACTGTGGGGCTATCGTACATGAGAAGTTTGGCTGGGATTACGTTAAGGTCTGGGAGGGTGGTAACCTAGGTTTATTGACCTGGCTAAGATAGGATTTAGCCAATGGTCAGCCTGGCTCTGATACCAAGGTTGTCAGGACCGGTTTTCCAGGATATTAATTTCCCAGTAAATGGCCCTTGTGCTCACCAGCCCCAGGATTACTGTTAGCTGATGAGACACAATCTTGATACAGAAATTCCAAGCAAAATACAAAAAAATTGTGTAGTACAAGACCATTATGGCCTATGAGTACAACAAAAGGTCTCTAGAGGTTGATCGCGGAAGCGGTTCGGGGTCATCAGCGTCTATGGGACTCCATTTCCCACAGGAACAGCTGACCTGGTTAATTCCTATCGTCGCGCATCAGCTATCTTCAATGCCTAGGTTCCGGGCTGTTGTCGTTGCGCTCCTCTCCAAGCAAGAAATCTGGCCAAGACAATAGCCAGGGACAAGCCAGTGAGTACTTTGAATGTACTCGCAAACATCATGAAAACAGGTATAACATAACAGATGATAATCACGCACTGAAATGATCCACGATCACTTAGTCAGTCACAAAATAAAATTCATCACGCAGGGCTTAAAAGGAAAAATAAGTAACATGCGTGCCACAGTCGGGCGTCTGAGCGACACCACATAAAGGGCTTATAAAGAAAGTAAATAACATGCATGCCACAGTCGGGCGTCTGAGCGACACCACATAAAGGGCTTATAATGAAAATAAATAACAAGCATGCCATAGTCGGGCGTCTGAGCGACACCACATAAAGGGCTTATAATGAAAATAAATAACAAGCATGCCACAGTCGGGCGTCTGAGCGACACCACATAAAGGGCTTATAATGAAAATAAATAACAAGCATGCCACAGTCGGGCGTCTGAGCGACACCACATAAAGGGCTTATAAAGAAATATCACAGTGAGTATCCAGGAGGTAGAACCATCCCAGGGGTACTCAATAATCCAAATCATATAAATGGTTAGTCCACAATAATAATCAAAATCATCATTTGTCACACGTTATGATCAATGTTCCGGTTTAGAAATTTTCCTCCGAAGACCGACACTAAGACCGACACTTGACCCATCCCAGACTGTAGTCCTTAACCGCGGACACGGCTATTCGAATAGATATAAACTCTGCAGAGGGTGTACTCTTTACCCACGAGTAACGGATTCCATTTAGTCCACCGGGACTAATTCCGTTTATGGTCTTTGAATTGAAAACACACCTGACCCGCACACACCAGCTTAACTTACTGGTGCCTGGAATCACCCACGACACTCGTTAAGCAAAACTCTAAGTGGGGAGGCTCCAACCTCGATTAGCATGCGATCACAATATTTATAACGCGCGCAAACTAGGGGAGCTACCCCCTCGGTCCCAACCGGAAACACCCATGCCCCCGGACCAAGTGACATGCCTACCAGGGGCCACTGGTATCTTTCACTATGGCCTCTCTGTACGGTGTGTGCTAAGAAAAGGGTTGACAACTGACTGAACCGCACCCTACCTGCAGCAGGGACAAGTGGTAGCACGAAACAAGTATGGGGGTTACTGGCACAAGACTCGATCCACGGTCGACTCAGGAGGTTAAAGTGTTTCCTGTATGATTAGCATAACAAATATATACCACACCAACAGTCAGAATCACCACTCATCATACCTCACCATGCCTTACTGATCATATTCGTCCCAACGAAATGTCAGTATCAAGTTCGTGTCAACCCAAGACAGAGACTTCGCCGGATTCCTTCCGGTAGGCATGAAAGGCATACGAGGGTGAATACTGTCACAAGCATATCAATTCCAACAGCAAGGAATTTCCATCATGCACTCAGGAGCATGATCATAACATCACATGAAATAATGCATGTTTCAAGACAGCTCGGTGTTGTAGTCACATCAAAACAACACACGACAAATATTATACTAGGCTTCAGGATGCTTGCCTTCAAGGTGCAGAGAGGTGAGGTGCACTCCGAAACTTTTGGAAAGTTTTAATCTTCCCTCCAAATCCTAGTTTTGAAAATATTCAAATCAATGTACAATTCCAAAAACAGCACTGAAAAGTTGCTTGGAAAATTTTGAATTAAATCTTAAAATAAACTAGATGAAAATTGAAAGATAACAGAAAAAGAATCAACTCCATCGGAGTTATATTTTAAAAGTTATTGCCAGTCAAAAGTTCAGTCCAACTTTGTTTTAAAATAAATCAGAAAAAGAAAAACGGTTCGGCAGGGCTTACGCTTTCTCCTTAGCGAAGACGTATTCGGTGGAATACGTTTCCACTCAAAACGCTCTGATAGAGCCTGGGGTCGCTGGCAGGTGGGGTCGTCGGGTCCACTGGTCATACTTGACCGGTCGACTTTCTTCCTCCTCCCGCTGCCGAGCTCCTGCGGAGCTCCGGTGATCCTTGCCGTCGAACGGCAGCTCCCCACGGGTCTCCGAGGGCGGGAATGGATCCACCACTTTTGGGCGGTCCTCCCGGTGGTCGACAGAGACGCGGAGGTGGACGGGGCCGTCGGTGGCATTCTCTCTGGCGGACCGCGGCGTCGGACAGAAGGGGGGTACTCTCCCCTACGGTGGTCCTCTGGTAAAATTAACGCGCGGGGTTGGTAGCTAGGGTCGAGGGGGACTAACTGGAGGGTAGAGCAGAGAGGGGGATGCTCTGGTCCGGTTGAATTCGACCGGATGGCAGCGGCGGCCATTGTTACCAGAGACGGAGAGAACAACGGCCTCTGGAGGAATGGGAGCTAGAGGGGCTTTGCTATGGCATCGAGGAGGGTTCATGCCCAGCGTGAAGTGCTCGGAGTGGCTTATATAGGCACGGAGAGGCGGTTCGGGGAATGCCGGGGATAAGATCGCCGGCCTGCTCACTACTGTCGCCGGAGGCGACGTGGCAGTGACTGGCGTTGGTCGGCGCTATCAAACGATTTCCCTACTGCTCACGAGGGTGAGCTGGCGCGCGCGTGTGGCTTGGGCGGTGCCGTCCAGGACTGAGGCCCGCTGCGGTCGCCGGCGTAGCGCCAAGAGGCTTGCTGCGGCGGCGCTGTGGGGTGCCAGGGGTGGCAGGGTGGCACGGGCGAGCGGATGAGGATGGGGCGTGGCCCTGCGGGCGGGCAAAAGGCCAAGGGCGCGGGGTCAGGTGCGATGCGGCGGCTCGGATGCGCGGCTGCAATACGCGCGCTCTGGGCACGCCCAGCGCACGCCTACCAGGTGCTCGGCGAAATGACCAGGCCCTCCAGGAGACTCCAATGCACATGGGGTTAAGCAGGGGTGAGTTTTAGGGCAAGGCCAATCCATATGACATGCTGGTTTGGTCATTGGGACAATCTCATAATGCAAGTCTAAAAGCATGCCAAATCTGGCCATGCTCCTAACCTGCTTGATGAAATGCCAAGGGCATCTAGGCATCTCTTCTGGTGGCCAAAATTTCCAGATTAGAGTCTCTTTAGATGGTAGAAGGGATGGCAAGGTTATTTTGAATAAAACAAAAACTAGTTAGTGCAAGTTTTTGAGAAAACCAAATCTGGACACAAAATATATGCCATTATTGCATGTGTCAAAAATATTCCAATGGTCTCAATCTCCTGGACTTAAGGGTTTGGTAGCAAGTACTAATAGCAGGAAAAATCACATGGGCATTAGAGCAAAATAAAATAGGGTTGCAGTACAAACTTCCAAACTGGACCAGAATGAATATGAGGATGGTTTGCTCAACTTTTACAAAGAACACAAATGGGTTTTTGCATAGAAATTAATTATATACTTCTACTAACATCTCCAAATTTTTATGGAATTTGTAAAGAAATAAATAAATAGGTTGTAGTGCAAACTACAAACTGATCCAGATTTGAAAACTTGAGGTAGGGCTCAATATCTCCAAAAGACTAAGAGAGGTTTTTGCATAAAAGTGATGTAGGAACCTCATATGTCTTCTACAAATTTTTTGTAGAATTTTTAAGTGAAGTTACCAGATGGTTGTTGTGCAAAAAGGGGCTCTCAAAATTATGAGAAACCATTTTAAAAGGAATAAAGCTCAGGAGAATAATTGTAGAAATATGTCCACTGATCAAATATAATGAAGATGAAATGCTCTTGAGTAGGTACTCAAGTCCCAAAAACATTTTAGAGAAGTTTTTACTAGGAGGGAAAACTCCACAACTCAGAAGAAAGAAGTGATCCTGAATCAATAGATGATCCAAAAATAAAAATATAATTTCCTGGCAAAGTTTTAATTAATAAAACATGGTCAAACTTTTGGGGTGTTACAGTTGAGGTCGCGAGAGCTCCTGAGGCACGACACTTGAGTGTATGTCTCAAATGCGAGGGCGGCCCATGCCGGGGGGGCGTTGTTCGCGAGGCCTGCTCCGTGGGGCTTCCAACGAAGATCATGTAAGAAAGTCATTCTGCTTTAACGTTATGCGCACGCCCGCCTGCATTTGGGCATCCCCGCATGCATCCGGGCGTTACGCGAGAAGTTCGGGCCTCAGGGCCCTGGCGGGCGATGTGCGAGCAATGTGCCCACGAGCCGGAGCTCGGTCTCTGATCTTCTGGTGCCGTCGGGACGAACCCGGGCAACGATTCCATGCTTCGACCGGGGGTGCGACCCTCGTACCCTTTTGTTCTTCTCCCCAGCTCGGAGCATGGGGTCCTCCACTGGGCGTGGGCGGGATCCCTTCCCTCCGCGGCCACGACGCGGCTCGTCGTGGGCTTCCACTTTGGGGGGTACGGAGCGTGTACAGCCCCTTAACTCATTATTACGTGAGAGTATCACGGTGGCGATAGGTGGGTGGTCACCCCAGGCGCAAGCCTCAGGAGTTCCCAACCCGGTCTTCAGATGTTTCTGCATGTTCGAACGCCGGAGCAGCCTGTATACGAACGCCTTCGTACTCCGTGTGGCCATAGAGGTATTGTTGCATGCCCTTACGGCCCAAACATGGACACCGTGTCATGACCCGCGTGTCCGCAAGGGCACGTCTGCGGGGGAGCCGTTGTTCACCAGTTACATGTTTAGTCGACACGTACCCCTACGGCCCAAACATAAGGGCCGTGTCACGCCCCACGTGTCCGTAGAGGCACGTCTGCATGGGGCGAGTTGTTGTTCATACCTTAGGCATGAAGCTCAGGAGCTCGTACTCTGGTCTTCAGATGCTCCCGCACATTTCGGTGCAGGAGCGTCCCACGTGCGAGCGCCATCGCACACCGTGCGGTCACAGGAGTGTCGTTGCATGCCCTTACGGCCCAAACATGGGTGCTGTGTCACGCCCTGCGCGTCCGTAAGGGCACGTCTGGGGGAGCCGCTGTTTACCGTTACGTGTTCAGCGACTGCGTGCCCCTACGGCCCAAACATGAGCGTCGTGTCACGTCCCGTGCGTTCGTAGGGGCACGTCTACGCGGGACTAGTCGTTCGCGAGCCAAGCCGTCTTCCGTTCATCTGCCCGCGACGGTTCACTGAGGGGGCATGGGACTAAGGTAGATAACCAGCACGGGTGGCCAGCCCGTGGGTCAGAGCTCGGTGCCTAGATTTTTTGACGATTCACTGCGAGGACGGATCCTACGCAGAAGTCGTGCCTAGCCCCCGTGCGAAACCATCGCAGGACGGTCGTGGGGGCACGCCAGCCCCCGGTGGCAATGATGTACCAGAGCCTGAGGCTTAGACAACAATATCATCTTGAGTGGGGGTTAGCCGAATCCGTCATGTATTCAAAGGGCACCCGCTCTGGGCGATACAAAATACAGAGAATTGCTTGTCAGGGGAAGCACCAAAGGTCACCTGGAGGCTGTGCCGCTGCTGAAGTTACCCGCCGCTTGCCGGTGCGTGCCGCGGGGGTCCACCTGCGCGCGAGGGGTTCGGACAGCTTCCTCGTGCCTTGAGGGCCCGTGGTGCCCTGGTGCCTCGCGGGCTCGCGAGACCTGCGTTCTTCGTTGCCCGTCGCCCTCGGGAGCACCAGACTCTCGTAGTCCTGGCGCCTCGCGCCTTGCACCTTGCTCCCGAGGTCGTGCATCGCAGCACGCCTCCGGACGTTGCCCGATCGCCTCCCCCTCGGTACCGACCGGTCGTGAGCTTTCTAGGTGACAGCCCCCGAGCCCGTCCAGAGGGAGGCGCAGGGCGCGCCCTCCTATGCAGAAGAAGGATGCGCCCCAGTTGCGGACAAGGGGCCAGAGACGCCGGCGGTGGGGGCTCCAGCCCCTAGGTGGCTCTTGGGCAGGAGCAGCCTGATGACGCGGCTGGAGACTGGGACCTGCGCTCCGCCTAGGACGATTGCGCGGGACTCCTGGAAGTCCCCAGCCCCGCTGTCCTGCTGGTGGTCGCCCTTGCTTGGTGGTGGTGGCGGCGGGGGGAGGCCAGCCCTGCCCTGAGGGCGGACCTCCCAAAGATGGCCACGCTAAGGTTCGCCACGAGGCTCGCCTCGCCCATGGCCTTCACGGGGCCGATCCCACTGGTTTTGCCATAGGTCGCGGTTGTCCCAACGGCCGCTGCCTTGGTCGTGACGCTCCGGGCGGCGGCCGAAGCGCTCGTCGCGAAGCTCCCTGACCTCTAGGCAGCTGCTGGTGTTGTGTGTGTTGGTGTAGTGGAAGACGCAGAACGGGCGGCTGCCCCTGGGGGGCTCCTTCGGGCCGCGACCGCGCTTCGCCTTGGGCGCGGCCGCTAGCCCGACGGGGTCCTTGCGTTTTGCCTCCTTGGCCTTGTCCTTCCTGTCCTTGCGGTCTGTCTTCGGGGGAGCGCGGCGGGAGACGCGGCCTGCCTCGGCCCTGGTGCACTCGTTCACCATCCTGAGCTCTGTGGGGGGCGCACGGGCGCCATCATGCGGCCACGGCATCGTCTGGTGGCTTGACTTGGCGGTGTCGCGCGCTGGCGCCGCGCGCGGTGGGTCGCGTGGGCGCGCGTCGCACCTGGGCCCGCGGTCAAGCCTTCGCGGGGGAGGAGGAGGAGGCGACGCGCCGCGAGCCGCGTCGCCCGCCCAGAATAGCGGGTGGAGGGGCGAGCGAGCGAGCGCCGTGGATTCGCTAGCGGCGTCGGTAGGCTCGGCGACGCGGCTGAGCCAATCTTCGGAGTGATCATCGTCGGGGTGGTAGCACAGCAGCTCTCGCGCCATGAGCAGCGTGGTTAGTGCGTTCGCCGGTCCGCGGCGGGAGCGAGGAGGTGACGTCGCGGCAAGAACGGAGGACAGAGTGGTGGTGCAGCCGTCGCGCCAATCAGAGGGTGGCAGCGGCGAGTCCCGCTGCTCCTGAACAGTCGAGCCGGTAACGGTGTTGGCCGTCGGAGGAACGGAGCGGCGCTGGGCGCCGTGGCCCACTGGTGCTGCCTGGGCAACACGAGCGGCCCTGCGCTCAGCACGAACTCGGCGGGCATCGGCCATGGGAGCGACGGAGCGAAGATGGGGTTGAACCGAAGAAGATTTCGACACGCCCCTACCTGGCGTGCCAAATGTCGGATTCGGGGCTCCGCAAAACCCTCAAGATTCGAACACTGGGGCATGTGCGAGGATCTAAACTGGCTCAAAATCTCAAGCTTGTCACCCGATGGCCTAGCTACGACGAGCGAATGCAAACGAGGGAGAAAGTGGACTCAGAAATTTACCCAAGTTCGGGCCACCTTGCGGTGTAAAACCCTACTCCTACTTTGTGGTGGATTGGCCTCACGAGGAGGCTAAGGATGAACTAGTACAGTGGTGGGGTGGCCTCACGAGGACCTTTGGTGGCGATGAACTAGCTCTACTCAACCTACCTCCTACGATGGGAGTGGGTGGCCATTTATAGAGGCCACGGTCCTCTTCCCTCATTGCACAGGTGGGAAGGGATCCACAACGGCCAAATTTGAAAGGGGACAGGAGGTACATCTTATCCTGACTAAAGGTGGTCTTCGCCTGCAAAGCTTCGGGGGTGACGTAGTGGTGGGCTCGGCGATGACATCCGTCCTGCCGAGCTCGTGGTCTCGGTCTCGTTGCACTGGGAAGGAAACCTTTGGGGGATTCCTTGGGAACCCGCGTACGTCCTTGTCTCCTTAGCACCAAAGAGGAAACTGTCCTCCCCCTGCGCCTGCTAGCGCCTGCCCAGCTTCGTCGTCAGAACCCACGTCCTCCTGTCCTCGGGAGGTTGAGCACTTGCATAGGAATCACCGTTCCTTGGGAGGCAGCCTGGGGGGATGCTACTCTCCGGAGGTCTTGACGTCGTCCTCCTCACGAGGCGGGGGGCCTTCGCGAGGGTCTTGACTCGAGGAACTTGTCGCTGGGTCGTACCGGGCCATGGTGATGGGCCACGCGCTGGGCCGCAGGCAGGCAAGTCTGGGTACCCCCGGTCCCAGAACGCCGACACTGGCTGCCCGCCAAGTGGTGGCGGCTGGTCTTCCGGGTGCGGAAAATGAGGACGAGGGAGGTGGCTGCGGGTTGGGCACGCACGGAAATCGATGCAGGGGGGCTAGGGTTCCAAAATGGACGTGAGGAGCTGCTTAAATAGGCAGGTTTTAGGGTTAGGGGGGTTTTCATCCGTTTTCGGACCGTTCGATCCCGATCGGACTGTCCGGAAGTGGAGGAGCTAGCTGGGCTAACGTGGGATGTGTAGTTGGGCTAGGTGGGGATGAGAGGGAATGTTTGCGGCCCGTGACAGATGTTTTAAACACCGAAAAACGTCCGATAATAAACCGATGACCACGCTGCTACGATTGAACATTTGGGTATCAAATGACCTTCGATTGCGACGAAATTTGGCAGGCAGTCTACCTACAACATAACAAGACCGCACGCCAAGTTTCGACCCAATCCGAGAATAATTTTCACGCGCTTTTAAAAACAATATTTTATCGATGCCGCGGACACGTGCGTGTGTGGTTGGTCTCGAAACGGTCAACGGCAAGAACGGAGAGAACCGGCAACTATGAATAGATGCAAGTTTTCAAAAACGAGTGACGATGCTATGCAGATGATGCGAATGATGCGATGATCAATGCGACAATCAAACGAATCACACGACGAGAATGGAAATGAAACGGGAATCTTCTGGAGCGTCGGTCTCTGGCTGTTACATGGTGCCTCATTCACAAGAATCGGAATTTCCGAGAATTGTGAATTGGTCTCATTGAGTTGTGTAACTGCCCTCGGCCACTCATATCGGTACCACCAATAATTATATATCGGTCTCACCGAAACGTCAAAGTTGCCCCATTTTGCACTAGTTGGTGCAACCGAGTTTTCACTTCGGTTTCACCGAGTTGGGAAATAGTGTTGTTACGGTTGGATTTTTGAATATTCCTATATATACCCCCTCCACCACATCCCACTCGAAATAGAAGCACTCAGAACAGACCCACGCTTCCCATATCCAAATTTCTGAGAGAGTACCACCTATCCTTGTGTTGAGGTCAAGATCATCCACTCCAACTATATGGATCTTGATTTCTAGCCTCCCCAAGTTGCTTTCCACTCAATCAATCTCTTCTACCCAAGCCAAATCTGTGAGAGAGTGATTGAGTGTTGAGGAGACTATCATTTGAAACACAAGAGCAAGGAGTTCATCGTTACTATCGCATCTATTACCTTTTGGAGGGTGGTGCCTCCTAGATTGGTTAAGTGTCACTTGGGAGCCTCCTACTTCGCGTTGTGGAGTTGAACCAAGAAGTTTGTAAGGGCAAGGAGAACACCTACTTCATGAAGATCTACCTCAAGTAAGGCTAGTCCTCCGTGGACGTAGGCCAACATGAAATAGACAAGGTTGCTACTTCGTGGACCCTTCGTGCGACTGTTACCCTTCGTGGGTTGATGTCTCCATAAAAGTGGATGTACGATAGCGCCACCTATCGGAACCACGGGAAAAATCTTCGTGTCTCCAAATTGCGTTTGATCTTCCTACCCTTATCCTCTTACATTTGTTGGTCTTTACTTTCCGCTGCAATACTCATAGACATGCATGTGTAGGGTGAACCTGATATGTTATAATTGCTAAAAACTGCCAACCAATTAATTTGGGAAAATGTTAGGTTTTTATTTGGTCAAGTAGTCTAATCACCCCCCCTCCTCTATACCTACTTTCGATCCCTACAGTGGTTGGCTGTTGTGATGAGAGGGGGCGCTAGGGTTTGAGCTCCCGCAGATATCCCCCTCCTCTGCTGGCTCTGCTGGCATATCGTTGTTGCCGTGACCAGACCCGTCGTCGTCAACGCCGCCGCCGCCATGTGTAGGGAGAGGAGAGAGTGTGCGGGGGAAGGAAAGGGGTTGGGAGGTGAGAGCGGGGAGGGAGAGTGAGAAGACAGAGACTTCCGGCTCGACGCGGCTCGAGCGACGGCGTCTAACGCCGTCTAACGGCTCGGACGCATGAATAGTGCTGCCACATCGACAGAGGCGGGACACACATGTCATAATCTAGATTAAAACGAGCTAATTGGGCGACTAGTGTTTTTTGCAAAAAATTAAGCGCAAAATTAGTGGTTTTTGGCACAAACCCGTAGAACCGTGGTTCCAGCAAACCTAGCCTTCAATGACGATGTTTTTTGCAATTCACTCGTCTCCTCTGGGGTGCACGAGATTCTTAGAGGCATGCACTTATGGGCTGCATAATGACCTTAACTATTCGGTCCTTGGCAGATGAATGTCTGGTTGAGCAAACGAGCTTGAACCAAGATAGCAATGCGAGGAACTGGATCTTCACTATGCAGGAAACATTATCTGAGAGGGAATTCTTGTGTTTGCTGGTTACACTATGGTCAGTATGGAGATCAAGAAGAAAGGCCATATATGAAGATGTATTACGCATTCCTATCTCAACTCATCATTTTATCATGTCTTTTTTGGCTGACATAGAGGTAGTGGACAAAGCTGGCAACACACCGTTGGTAGTGCGGGGAGCACTAGTGGTGATACCGACCTGTTGGCAACAACCGCCGCAGATGTTGTCAAAGACAAATACATATGCATAAGTGGCTAGGAATCATCACTATGGAGCCGTTGTGGCATTCTGCCGACCACAGGAGGGAACGTTTCTTGGAGCTTCAGTGATCGTCTTCGAAGGCATCTATGACCCCCCAACACTTGAGGCGTTGGCAATTCGAGAGGCTCTAGCGCTCGCCGAGGGCCTTAACTTGCAGAAAATCCACATTGTGTCTAATTGCAAAGTGGTGATGGAAGATATCAAGCATCGAAACATGGCTACCTATGGTGCTATCATCCATGAAATCGTAGACTATAGTAGTTCTTTTATTACTTGCTATTTTGTTCACGAGTTTAGGAGCTTGAATTTCGAGGCTCGCAAT
Source organism: Elymus sibiricus (assembly GCA_039707655.1). NCBI lineage: Eukaryota > Viridiplantae > Streptophyta > Magnoliopsida > Poales > Poaceae > Elymus > Elymus sibiricus. Next base: position 150,251,982 of record CM077675.1, on the reverse strand, counting down.
TTAGCGAAGCATGGCCGTCATGTTTGGTTAGGCCACCCTGAGAATCTTTTGGTCATCTTTGTAAACATTGTGATGTCTGAATAAAAGCTTGCGAGATTGTCTAAAAGAAATGTGAGCAAGGAGCCCTAGAATTTTCCGGTTGGTAACCCGTTGCAGGATTGGTTTTGACAGATTTAAAAGTTATATCAATGGAGGATTTAAAAAATGCTTACAAATTTATAGAAAGGCAAAAATTAAAAATCTTTGATATTTCCTAAAAATATATCTTGACTTTAAAAATATGTATTCTAATAATTCTTGAATTTCAAAAATCTTCAAGAGTTTAAGAAAAACCATGAAATTGAAAAAAGTCTTATTCTATAAAAATGACCACAAATTTTAAAAATCCACGATTTCAAAATCTTCGCGAATTTTAAAAGTTAAAAAAATGACAAAGGAAAACAGAAATCAGATAAATGGTAAAGAGTAAAAAATGAAGAGAAGAAAAAGAGGAAAAAAGAAAATTGGAAAACCAACAGAAGAAACTAAAATAAAATAAAACCGGTACAAAAAATCGGTAACGTCTGGAGGACAGAAATCATCTGTTCTTCCAATGTAATTTCAGCGTCAGAGTTTGGAACTACTTGCAGATTGATTGGTCTTCCAGCACTAATATGGTGGATATTGCAGTCCATGCCAGAAAGGAGTTTGCTAAGCCTTTCTTTGCAGAAGTGGTCTTTCTAACCTGGTGGAATATCTGGATGGTTAGAAATGATAAAATCTTCAGAAAGATAAGACCATCTTTTGGTAGATGGAAGGATGGATTCATTCATGATATTTCCCTGATGGCACACAGGATAAAATCAAGACACAAGGAGGAACTTCTTCACTGGATTGCTTTCCTGCCACCTTGAGGATGTTTTTCTTTTGTTCTCCCTTGTAGCTTAGCTTATTTTTTCTTCCTTGTTCTTTTTCCACATCTTGTGGATCTGTACATATGACTTTGTTTGCTCTTTTTAATAAAATGCTGTGGGGCCAAGCCCTGCAGTTTCCATGGTCAAAAAAATCGGTAACGGTTAGTACTTGGCCTACCGAAGAAAATCGTGTGTAGACACCTGTGGCTTGATCATTTCCAGATATACGAGACCGGCTCTAATTCAAACACGCGGATGGCTTGGATTCTACGTGTTAGGGCCGGTCTACAAATAGATCATGTATCTGCAGATTAGGTCACGGAAGCCTTTGCAAGATCGATTGCAGACTGGGCCTATTTCAGGTCTGTTTTTGTGTGTTCCCGTACGCCTTGATTGCGACCAAAATCGAGTCTTTAGGCGAACGCGACCTCAGTGATGAATCATAATATTAACTCGGAGGAGCAGATCTTGGGAGGAGGGATGTCCAAGCACAAGCGGCGGCAGGGGGCGGCAAACCACCGTGACCCAGCCGACAAAAGGTTGCGGCCTGTGCACAAGCAGAAACACCTCTATCTGGTGCTAGATGACTTTTTTGGAAAAGGAAGTTAAACTCCCGGCCTCTGCATCAATCGATGCATGCATCCATCTTTATTAATTATTCCACAAAGGTCTGACAAGAACATACATTAATCCATCTGAAGCCATCACTCACACCTACAAACTCGATAATGTGGAGTGCTCTCACTCCCCATATCTAAAACCGGTGTCGTTGCCAATCCGTCCACATAACGTATCGGGACCAACAGCCGATGCAGCAGACCTAAAGCGCACACCACATGCACACATTTTAGAAGCCGCCATCATCATTGGACCACTGACCCATCTTCAGGAGAGAGATCCGCATCATCCTTGCCAGTCCGGACATCTGTCGATGCCACCACGACGCCCAACGGCGCCACCGCCCTGCGCTCATCCATCCAGACACGAAGACTTTGGAAGAACTGTCATGCGTAGCACCTGCCAACCAGGCATGACTCAGCGTAGCACCTGTCGGCCAGGCATTACTTCACAACTCCACCAAAGCTCCGTGCAAGACGAAGCCGCTCCACCTCCTGCCTCTGTCATCCAGCGTTGCTCCACAAATTATGGTGTGCTAGATGACTGGACGAAGGGCTTTACCATCAGAAAGATTGACATTGACGCCTTGGATAGCAGCTCGGACCTGGACCTAGACCCCCGGTCGTCCGGCTAGTGTCACCTACACCTGTTTATCCCGTGAACTTCACTGCCCAGGGCAGTAGCATCTTCATCGCAAGCAACAGGCACCCTGGCACCATGGTGTTTGACACCAAGACTGCTGGACTGGCCACCGTCCCTCTTCTTCCAAACCCGCTTCTCGGCGGCACACACGTCTTCGTGCCCACCGCCGACACGCAGGAGTTGTACGCGCTAGAGTACAGAATCATGTCAAGGGAGCAAGCCTTCGAGGTGATGTCCACGGCCAACGTCTGTTGGAAATATGCCCTAGAGGCAATAATAAAGTGGTTATTATTATATTTCCTTGTTCATGATAATCGTTTATTATCCATGCTATAATTGTATTGATTGGAAACTCAAATACATGTGTGGATACATAGACAACACTGTGTCCCTAGTATGCCTCTAGTAGACTAGCTCGTTGATCAAAGGTGGTCGAGGTTTCCTAGCCATAGACATGAGATGTCATTTGATAACGGGATCACATCATTAGGAGAATGGTGTGATGGACAAGACCCAAACTATGAACGTAGCATATGATCGTGTCAGTTTATTGCTATAGTTTTCTGCATGTCAAGTATCTGTTCCTATGACCATGAGATCATGCAACTCACTGACACCGAAGGAGTACCTTGTGTGTATCAAACGTCGCAACGTAACTGGGTGACTATAAAGGTGATCTATAGGTATCTCTGAGAGTGTTTGTTGAGTTGGCATGGATCAAGACTGGGATTTGTTACTCCGTGTGACGGAGAGGTATCTCAGGGCCCACTCGGTAATACAACATCACAATAAGCCTTGCAAGCAAAGTGACTAAAGGGTTAGCCATGGGATCTTGTATTACGGAACGAGTAAAGAGACTTGCCGGTAACGAGATTGAACTAGGTATAGAGATACCGACGATCGAATCTCGGGCAAGTAACATACCGAAGAACAAAGGGAACTGCATACGGGATTAACTGAATCCTTGACATAGAGGTTCAACCGATAAAGATCTTCGTAGAATATGTAGGAACCAATATGGGCATCCAGGTCCCACTATTGGTTATTGATCGTAGAGGTGTCTCGGTCATGTCTACATAGTTCTCAAACCCGCAGGGTCTGCACACTTAACGTTCGGTGATGTTTCAGTAGTATTGAGTTATGTATGTTGGTGACCGAAGGTTGTTCGGAGTCTCGGATGAAATCTCGGACGTCACGAGGAGCTCTGGAATGGTCCGGAGGTAAATATTGATAGATAGGAAGTCCCGTTTTGGTCACCGGAAAAGTTTTGGGTATTTCCGGTAGTGTACCGGGGGTGCCGGGAGGGTTCCGGGGATCCACCGGGAGGGGCCCACTCACCCCAGGGGCCACATGGGCCTAGGAGGTGGCGCACCATCCCCTGGTGGGTTGGGCAACCATCCCTAAGGGCCCATGCATAGGAGGTGGGAGGAGGCCAAGTGGGGAAAGAGTCCACCCAGGACTCCACCTTCCTTGTGGGAGGAGGAGTCCTTGTGGGGGGAGGACTCCCCCCCCCCTTGGTTCGGCTGAACCCCTCCTTGGAGGAGGGGCTAGGGTTGCCTTCCCCCTCCCCTTCCTCCTATATATAGTGGGGGGTTTGGAGGGTGGCCACAGAAAAGCCACGTGCTGCCCTCTCTCCCTCTAGATCGTTTTCTCCTCTAGATTAGTCCGGGTAGAAGCTCGGCGAAGCCCTGCCGGATTAGTTCACCACCACTGCCACCACGCCGTTGTGCTGCCGGAGAACTCATCTACCTTTCCACCCTCGCTTGCTGGATCAAGGAGGTGGAGATCGTCATCGAGCTGTACGTGTGCTGAACGCGGAGGTGTTGTCCGTTTGGCGCTAGATCGTGATTGGATCACGGGACGGCTTGCGATTTGGATCGCGAAGACGTTCGACTACATCAACCATGTTTCTTAACGCTTCCCGCTTAGCGATCTACAAGGGTATGTGGATCCGATCTCTCCTCTCGTAGATGCTCATCACCATGGATAGATCTTGTATGTGCGTTGGAAAAATTTTGTTTCCCATGCAATGTTCCCCAACAGTGGTATCAGAGCGAGGTCTATGCGTAGATGAGATCACGAGTAGAACACAAAGGAGTTTGTGGGCATTGATGCTCAGATTGCTTCCTCCCTTGGTCTTTTCTTGATTCAGCGGTATTGTGGGATGAAGCGGCCTGGACCAACCTTACTCGTCCACATACGAGAGACCAGTTCCATCGACTGACATGTGACTTTGTTGCATAAAGATGGCTGGCGGGTGTCTGTCTCTCCCACCTTAGTTGGATCGGATTCGACAAAGGTGGTCCTTGAGAAGGTTGAATACTAATTTGTGTATCACCATTGTGGTTTTGCGTAGGTAAGAATCGTTCTTGCTAGACACCCATAGCAGCCACGTAAAACATGCAACAACAATTAGAGGACGTCTAACTTGTTTTTGCAGGGTATGTTGTGATATGATATGGCCAAAGACATGATGAGATATATTTGATGTATGAGATGATCATGTTTGTAATAGTTCATATCGACTTGCATGTCGATGCATACGGCAACCGGCAGGAGCCATAGGGTTGTCTTTAATTATTATATGACATGCGTGTCAATCATTAAGCGCTATGTAATGCTTTACTTTATCGCTAAGAGGTAGCAATTGTAGTAGAAGCATGGTGGGCATGACAACCCCGATGGCGACACAATGATGGAGATCATGGTGTTATGCCGATGACGATGGAGATCATGTCGGTGCTTTGGAGATGGAGATCAAAAGCACAAGTTCATGGCCATATCATGTCACTTATGATTTGCATGTGATATTAATCCTTTATGCATCTTATTTTGCTTAGGACGACGTTAGCATTATAAGGTGATCCCTCACTAAAATTTCAAGATAAAATTGTGTTCTCCCCGAGTGTGCACCGTTGCGAAAGTTCGTCGTTTCGAAGCACCACGTGATGATCGGGTGTGATAGACTCTACGTTCACATACAACGGGTGCAAGCCAGTGTTGCACGTGCGGAACACTCGGGTTAAACTTGACGAGCCTAGCATGTACAGACATGGCCTCGGAACACAAGAGACTGAAAGGTCGAACATGATTCATATAGTAGACACTACTGGAATCAGGGAATTTGCCATCTGCCAGCTCTTTGCCGTCTGCTGGCTGATGGCAAAGAGCATATTTGCCGTCTGCTTTTACAAAGCAGACGGCAAAGAACATGCTGATGGCAAAGAGGCTCTTTGCCATCTGCACTTCTTTGCCGTCTGCTGGCAGACGGCAAAGAGTTCTTTGCCGTCTGCCAGCAGACGGCAAAGACCAAAGTGGGGCCCACGGGGTACTGCATTGGCTAGGTCACACGGGCCACTTCTTTGCCGTCTGCTGGCAGACGGCAAAGAACTCTTTGCCGTCTGCCAGCAGACGGCAAAGAGGTGAGGGGGGCCCCACAGTGTAACGGCGGGGACGGGCTAACGGTCACCGTCTTTGCCGTCTGCTGGCAGACGGCAAAGAATTCTTTGCCGTCTGCCAGCAGACGGCAAAGAGGGGGGCTTAATTTTCGCCCCCCGCGCCCAAACCCCCTCTCTCTCTCACATCTCTCTCTCTCTCTCTGTCTCTGCGCGCCGCCGCCGCCCCCTCCCCGCCGACCCCCGCCGCCCCCCTTCTCCCCGCTGCCGCCCCCTCCCCTCCTCCACAGCGCCGCCGCCGCCCCCTCCCCTCCTCCACAGTGCCGCCGCCGCCCCCTTCCCTCCTCCACAGCGCCGCCGCCGCCCCCTCCCCGCCGACCCCCTCCTCCCCGTCGACCCCCTCCTCCCCGCCGACCGCCGCCGCCACCCTCCTCCCCGCCGACCGCCGCCGCCCCCCTCCTCCCCAGCGCCGCCGCCTCGACCACCCTCCGGTGAGCTCCACCATTCCCCCCCTTTTTTGTTTTTTTCCTGTTTTTTTTCTGTTTTTATTAGTTCATTTAGTTAGTTTATATTAGTTAGTTATTAGTTCATATTAGTTAGTTTTTATTAGGTAGAAAAAACTTAGATAGAAAAGAAGAAAAGAAAAAACCTAGAAGAAAAAAAAGAAGAAAAGAAGATGAAAAAAAAGGAAAAATAAAAAAGAAAAAGAACAAAAAATAATAATAAGAAGAAGAAACAGAAGAAGAGGAGGAGGAGAAGAAAAAAGAAGAAGAAGAAGAAGAAAAAAAGAGGAGAGGAGGAGAAGAAGAAGAGGAAAAAAGGAAAGGAAGAAGAAGAAGAGGAGGAGGAGGAGAAGAAAAAAGAAGAAGAGGAAGAAGAAGAAGAAAAAAGAGGAGAGGAGGAGAAGAAGAAGAGGAAAAAGGAAAGGAGGAAGAAGAAGAAGAAGAAGGGAAAAAAAGGAAGAAAAGGAAGAAAAGAAAGAAGAGGAAGAAGAAGAAAAGAAAAAAAGAGAAAAAACCCCGACCCCGACACGGCACCTCGACCCCGACCCCGACCCGACACCCCGACCCCGACACCCCGACCTCGATCCCGACCCCGACACGGCACCCCGACCCCGACCCGACAACCCGACCCCGACCCGACACCCCGACCCCGACACCCCGACCCCGACACCCCGACCCCGACCCCGACCCCGGCACGGCACCCCGACCCCGACTCGACACCCCGACACCGACACGGCACCCCGACCCCGACCCGACACCCCGACCCCGACACGGCACCCCGACCCCGACACCCCTGACACCGCGACACCACGACACCCAGACACGACACCCCCCGACACCCCGACACCCCTGACACCCCAACACCACGACACCCAGACACGACACCCCCCGACACCCCGACCCCGACACGACACCCCGACACCCCGACACCACGACACCCCGACACCACGCCACCCAGACACGACACCCCCGACCCCCGACACCTCTTCGGCCTCCTGTTGACCGAAAAGGTGCTCTTCGGCCTTCCAGAGGCCGATGGGGTCATATATTTGTGATGCATTTATTGTACTAACTTCGTTTACTCTTTGTCATTGCAGGTGTTGACAGATGGTGGGCGCGGGTCGAGAGCGCTCCGAGGCTCCTTCCTCGGCGCGTGGTGGGAGGGGTACTTCCATCCCACCCCACCACCTCCGGAGAGCGCTGGATCTCAGTATGCAGACACCGGCGGGCGCTTCTTCTTCGACCGGGAGAGGTCGGGGGGGGGAAGAAGGTTGGTAGAGGTGGACGTGGCGGCGGGAGAGGTAGGAAGGCTGCTACTACGCCTTCCTCGCCGCCACCCCCAGCTGATTCACCCGACCACAGGAGTGCTCCGTCTGAGATGGAGCAGCCTGAGGTGCAGCCGTCTCGGACTCCGGTCCACGAGCCTCAGGCCGACGAGCCTACGACAGACGAGGCTACGACAGACGCGCCTACGGCCGACGAGCGTCGGGCCGCCGAGCCTTCGTCCCACGAGACTGGGGATCACGCTGAGTCGCAGCAGAACCCAGGTGTGGGCTCGTCGAGTGGCCGTGCTGAGGGTGGCTATAGTTCTGATAGCTATAGCGAGAGTGAGTGGGTTGAGGGGCGCAAAGTCTACCAGCGTGGTGGTACAAAGCTCCCGCCCACCCCGGCGACCCCCGACCAGAGGTGGTTGATTGCGCCGCAGGGGGAGAAGTAAGTGCATTTACTCTTTTTTAACCTTTTGTCTTCACGTTTCTTCGAATATCTAATGCGTTGGCCTTGTCATACTGCAGGTCTTGGACACACGGGCCTGGTTGTCGCAAGCCCAACAGTGTCCTTGGCGTGATTTGTCGCCAGAGCTTCCCGGGGTGGGTCACGTTGCCCGGTGAGGGCCGGGTTCCAGAGCTAGGAATGACCTGGGAGCACTACTTGGCTGCCCCGGCCCCGCCGGGGCATAGGATCGGCGATGTCGAGTGCCACACGGTCGCCGACATTGTGATCCAGACGTTTTGGGTAATTTCTCCTTTGCCGTCTACGTTGTGTTTTCTTCTTTGATTGGCAATCCTAGTGATTGTACTAATCCGTGTTTTCTTGTTTGATTGCAGACCTTCTACAGGTGTGCTGAGGGACAGGAGGAGGCCGCGGCTCGGGTTATCGACAACGAGTGCAGGCGCCTACTTCAAAACTTTCGGCACGAGGCTCGGACGCAGGCTATTCGAGACTACTACGCCTCGACTGGTATTCGGAGGAAAAAAGAGAAGTGCCGCCTCAACTATCTGAGTAAGGAGAAGTACATGAAGGTAATTACCTATTCTTAAGGCCTTGTACTTAGTTCCTTGATTTGATTCGTATGCGTAGCGCTCAAATTTCTCTTGCTTAACTTAGGTGTCCCCGAGATGGTGTGCGGATAGGATGGACTGTTGGGAGGCGTTGGTGGATGAGTGGTGCACTCCCCAATGGCGCAACGTCCACGCCGGTGCAAAGGAGAAGCGTGCCCAAATGAAAGGTGTTCCACACCATCTAGGCAGCGTCAACCTACGTGGGTTTGGGGAAAACTGGGTATGTGGTTTGCTTCATGATTCATGCAAATTCATTCTTCATGCTAGCTTGAGCCCTTAACTAATACTCTGTTCCTCTCTTTTAGGCGCGGCACAACAAGGCTCCAGTGCCAGAGCTGTTCGACCTCTATGCCATGTCCAATACTGCCTCGTACAAGAAGGCCAAGGCATTCTCTGAGTCTGACCTCGATGATCCAGAGAAATTCAGCAACCGCGCCTCCCACAACAAGCTTGTGAGGTACAGAGACGAGGGGAAGGCGAGGAAAGGGCCAGAGTTTAACCCGAGCCAGCAACCTCTTGATCCAGAGCTGGTGATGATATCTGGTGGCGGGAGGCACCATGGCTTGTTAGCCATTGGGGATGGACTGATACGTTGTACTAGCACTCTCCCGCAGATCAAGAAGCGCCAGACCAGCTCCGATCCTGAGATAAGGCCTCGTGCACGGCCAATGGAGCTCGAATTCCAGGTTAGTTATACGGACTCAGAT